>CM067258.1:2270072-4670072 GCA_034195605.1 Santalum album
ATTAATAAGGATATCGCGTATACTCTGGAGTTGCTTGCTCCTTTCATCTTGACCTTTTCCTTCCTTAGTCATCTTCCACAGAGTAGTGATCTTCGGGAACTCTTTCTCCTAGCACAGCATTAAATCTCCTCAAAACAAAATTACCTATATTTTTTTACAAGTACTTCCTCTTTATATGACTGAAGTTTTGATACAGTCTTTCGAGATAATGAAAGTAAAGTGTATTGGTAATCCCAAAAATGTAGCCATGCTCTCATTTCTTCGGTACGACCCAAAATCAATCTTTTAGAGAATAAGGAGCCTCTGCCATTCCATCTTAGTTAGGGGTGTGCATAATTCGGAAACTCTCAAATTTTTCAAAAAATTTTGTGACGGTCGGGAAATTCAGTCGGAGATCAAAAATTTTTTAAAATAATTCGGTGTTTGGAAATTTGGTTTGGAAAGTTTTTAAAATTCAAAAATTCCAGAATTTTCCAAATTTCTCAAATTTCCCTAATTATAGAGTTCGTTTTTTAGGCTTTCATTTAATTCTCTCTCCATCCTCCTCATTTTCTCCTTATTCGGGAAATTCGGTCAGGAAATGAATTTCCTAAGTTTTTGTTTGGGAAATTTGGGAAAAATTTTAGTTTGGTCCGAAATAGGAATAAAAAAGTTTAGGAAAAAAGTCGATAAATGATAATTCGGTTGAAAATTTTTCAAATTATCCGAATGAACACCCTAATCTCAATTCAAACTTATTGTGACCCAAAAAATCATAAACGATATTGTGTAAGGAAATCTTTAGGGAATCGTATTGTTTTCAGGTACCTTTTTCATTGTTGGCCATAAACGCCACTTATGATCAACATATGAAATGCTCTTTAAATTGCATTTTACATCGCTCTATCTTGATCTGTAGTATTAGCATTAGGAGCATTTCCATGTGAGCCATCTGTCGAACAACCTCGCAAAAGTCTTCGTACCTTCACTTGATACTGGTCAAGGTTTGTAATATCGACAAAAATCAGGGGCTATCAATGGTGGAATGTAATTTGAAAACAAAATTTATTTTTTTTATTTTATGAAAAGACCCGTTTGATTTAATGTATTTTTAGATAAAGTCAGCTTTAGTTTATGTCGATAGACTCCCGCTTCGTCTCCTTTTATATAGAAAATAAATAAAAAGGATCGATTAGAAACCAAATTTAAAGGTGAGGGAGTCAAATTAAATAAATTAAAAGAAAAAGAAACCTATCTATATGAGAAGTCTTTTAAATATTTCTTCATTTCCGTAAGGTCATGTTTATTTAAGACCATGTAAAGGGATTGTGACTAGAAATTGAGAGCATGTTAATACTTGGAAACAATTGATTAAGCCACAAATTGCACAATAATCAGTTAAGGGGCTTGGCATTCTTACAATGGCACACTTAAAAATTTTCATACTGGTGCACCAAAAAAACGAAGCCGTTTCCAGGTTTATTTTCGTAAACTTTAGCCATGCGCATTGAAAATATATTAAAAATCAGGGGAGAATTGTCAATTTTCATTCAATTTTAATATGTGTAACCTTTCATTTATAAGATTTAGATATTCAAAATAATTATAAGGATCTAATTTTTTGTTAGTTTAGAATATTAATGAGATATAATATATAATAAAATTATATGAAAATTAATGTTTATTTTATTAATTTTATTTGCTCATAAGAAATTTATAAAATAGAAGAAATTTTCCCAGCTACACCCTACAAACAAACACTTTTCCTTTTAGTCAAAATAAAATAATAACTGGCAGATACGTAAATAAATCCTTCCCCCGTCTCTCTCTCTCTCTCTCTCTCTCCGCAGATAGCCTCGTTTTTGTCGCAGCTCCGCTCTCTTCACCGCTCTGTTTGTATCGTTCGTTGTTCGGCGAATCGAGAAGAAATTTTCAACGAAAATGGCTCTGAAGTTCGATCCCCTTACCCTCACAGCTCACAAGCCCTCATCCATGGCTCTTCCTAAATCTGTGAGCCTCAGATCTCATAGAGTTTCCATGGCTTCCACGCTTCAGGACATCTCCAAGTAAATGCATTTGTTTGGCTTTTTTTTTTTTTTCCCGCTGCGATGTCTAAGAATTTGTTTGCTCGAATGTGGGTTTGTGGTTCTTTTGCTGAATTTGTGAAACCTGCTAAATATGGGTTGATATCATGCGGATTTATTCTAGCAGGCATCTTCTTTAACAGCTTATAATGCTGTTTCCTTACGTGCGTTTGGATTTGGGTTATAATTACTCATTTCGAGGTATTGGTCTTTTATTTTTTTGGGTGGTGCTGGATTCAGTCTTCGTACGAGTATGGGAAGTGATTCCTATTATTCATCTTAATGTGTTTTTGTGTAGATTCTTGTTTAGAGAGAGAGAGAGAGAGAGAGAGAGAGAGAGAGAGAGAGAGAGAGTTGTTTCATGTATTGAGTTTCTTGTTTATTGTTTCCTGTTATTATGATTATTTGAGTTTTTTCTTTTATTTTCCTTGAAATGCAAACCACCCCCCATAGGAGCTTTATATGCGGAACCTTGCCGTGGAAAATTTATACTATTGTTTTGTTTATAAAGCAAACAATTTCGTGTGGTAAATATTTTAGGAGTCATCAATTGTTTAGTAGTTTGGTGTCGTTTATAGTAGATTTGAGACCTATAGCGGATGTCTGTATTAACTTTCAGTATTCTAGCGATTCAGGGTTCTGCCTAATATGTTGTGCATAAAGTGTTCAAAAAGAATATAATTTTTTCCCCGAAACTTGCTGCAATTACTGTTTTGCATTCTTTTTTCCCCAATCTTGCTGCAACTATCTTTTGTCTTGCCTATAAATTCGACGTCCCTATTCAAAATTTGTTAATCCTGCACCTGCCTGCCAACTTAGTCTGTCAGTAGTGCATCTAAAGTTGGTGTGGAGTGCATGATTGACCTTCGTTCTTTATGTAAGACCAATATAATTTGAAGGATGTCATGTATTGTAGACATGGTTTTGCTTTTGGAGACATGAATTATCCTTTTATTTTTTTTATAGAGATGTTGAAAATCTGAAGAAACCTTTTAGTCCTCCGCGAGAGGTACATGTTCAAGTTACCCACTCCATGCCACCGCAAAAGATTGAAATATTCAAATCTCTGGAGGGCTGGGCCGAGAAGAACCTCTTGGTGCACCTCAAGGCCAGTAGAGAAAAGTTGGCAACCGACTGATTTTCTTCCAGATTCTGCCTCAGAAGGGTTCTATGATCAAGTCAAGGAGCTGAGGGAGAGGGCAAATGAAATTCCTGATGACTATTTTGTTGTGTTGGTTGGAGATATGATCACAGAGGAAGCCCTTCCAACTTATCAGACAATGCTCAACACCCTAGATGGAGTTCGAGATGAGACTGGTGCAAGCCTTAGTTCTTGGGCAATATGGACAAGGGCCTGGACAGCTGAGGAAAATAGGCATGGTGATCTTCTCAATAAGTATCTTTTCCTTTCCGGACGAGTTGACATGAGGCAAATTGAGAAGACGATTCAGTATTTGATTGGATCTGGAATGGTAAGATCCCCATCTACCATATTTTTCAGCATTCCTTATTCAGTGTTATTTGGTAGAATGAAAGTAGACTTGTGGCTAATGAAATAATCCTTACAAATCGTACCACTAACTCGAGTGGGCCAAGCTTCTTCACATCAACTCCTATACAATGTTTTGGAAAACCCTTTTCCAGTTTGATGAATGTTGGTCCTACCTTTAGTTTGAGACATCCTTTTGATGATTCCTTGGTGATCATCTAATAAAAATTTCCATGCAGCAAAGCTGCAGGAAATTGCCAACTGTAAGCATTAGCTGATGGCAATTTTGGTTTAATATGACTCGAGGGTGAGGAGCAAGTCCAGCCTTGACGAAGAACATGGTCCTATTTTTTCAGAAGCATTTCTTTGAGTAGATTTCTTCTTAAATTAGGATCGCTTCTTAACTCTGATAACTCTTGTGCTTTCATATTGAAACTGGAATTAAGATGTCGAAAAGATGAAAGAATAGTGGAAACTGTTGGACTTCCTGAAGTCCTGTGCTTTATTGTCGTCTTCATGTTTTCGAGCTGTGAAGGCTATAGTTCATATTACCCTTAGAAGATGGGTTGATTTTGTGATATCTCGTACTACAGTGTTCAAGTGATAAAGATGCTTGATGGGACCTTATAGTAACCACTCCTAAATTAAACGCCTGTGTTGTCTTATCATTCATCACAGTTTAGTGTTTAGTTCATATTGTGTGTGCGTAGTCACCGTGTTGGTTCCCATACTAGCAACCCTTCAAGCAAACAGGGTTCTTAATGGAACACCAGTGGTGTTAGGAGAATTTATTTATGTTAACATGGTCTTTCTCCTATTATATAAATTCTGACCTGGAAACTTGATTGAAATGCACTCTCTGAAAATCCTTGTTTACCTTTTCACGTGCTCGTCTTTTAGGATCCGCGAACTGAAAACAGCCCATATCTTGGTTTCATCTACACCTCGTTTCAAGAGAGGGCAACCTTTGTCTCCCATGGGAACACAGCCAGGCTTGCTAAGGAATTTGGTGACCTGAAACTGGCACAGATATGTGGCACCATAGCCGCAGATGAGAAGCGCCATGAAACGGCCTATGCCAAGATAGTGGAAAAGCTGTTTGAGATTGATCCGGATGGCACCGTCTTGGCATTCGCCGACATGATGAAGAAGAAAATCGCAATGCCAGCGCACTTGATGTATGATGGCACAGATGACAACCTTTTTGAACACTTCTCAGCAGTTGCTCAGAGGCTCGGAGTCTACACAGCCAAGGACTACGCTGATATTCTGGAGTTCCTTGTCGGGAGATGGAATATAGAGAAGTTGACGGGTCTTTCTGGCATGGGACGTAAGGCACAGGATTTTGTGTGCGGATTGGCTCCGAGAATTAGAAGGTTGGAGGAGAGAGCTCAGGGGCGGGCCAAAGAAGGAACCGTTCCTTTCAGCTGGATTTTCAGTAGGGAATTGAAGATTTGAGTGCATTCGACAAACCGAGCTCTTCCGCGGTCAGTTGGGAAGCTTGGAGGAGGTGGTTTGTCTAGTTTTGTCAATACCATGAATGTTATATGTAAGCTGTTTTCTTTGATGCATGATCTGTGGAAACTTATGATGACCCAAATTTTAATTTGAGACATTTTCGATACATGTATTAGATGAAGAACAAAAAATCATAATTCATAATCATTATTTTGGAATTTTAATTTACTTAATTATGAGAAGTAGGGTAACATACTTGAGAAAATAGAAAATCACTAAAATGAAAAGTAAAAAAAAACAGAGAGTACAATACACACAAAACCAACTTCAATTAACATAGAAGAAGACCAGATTTTCAACTAACGAATCAAAGAATAGACTCAAAAAAGAAAAAAAAAAAAAAAAGAGAGTATTTCCAATACTCCAAACAAACAGAGATACTGTAGAAATCATAGAAATCGCAGAAATTACAGAGGTTAGACTTGGAACGGCCATGGCCAGTCCTTCAAATCCTCATCCTGCTGAACCTTAGCGGTGCTCCTCCTCGTCGCATTTCCTCCCAGAACCACGCAGTTTTGCTTACAGACGTAGTACTTGAGAACGAAGGCCAGAGTCAGAGCCACCCACTCCAGACAGAAGATGAGCACGGACAAGCCGCCGGCCATCTTGAGGATGACGGCGCCGTCATCCTCGCGGACGTACGAGTTGAGGTGACCGAGGAACTCGGAGGTGCGGGTGAAAACGAGCACGGCGGTGGCGCCCTGGAAGATGGCGGCCATGACGGACGAGACCATGTGGGTGGTGTACCAGCGGCCGCCGGAGGGCACGATGGAGCAGCCGCAGATGGCGGCGGCGACTGTGAGGGCGTGGAGAAGGATGAGGGAAAGTCCGGCGAGGGAGGGAAGGAGGCGGAGCGAGAGCGTGAGGAAGATGCAGCTCGAGGCGGCGCCGAGGAGGACGTAGTTGCAGCACAGGAAGATCTTGTGCGTGCGGTGGTGGCGCTCCTCGGAGAATTGAGGCGCGGCGGAGCCGGAGAGACCCATGATTGTGAAAATTGAGGAAATGTGTGTGTGAGAGAGAGAGAGAAGAGAGAGAGATGATTGAGGGACTGGGGAATTGAGGAGAGGATTTGATGTGGATGATGGGGGAAATGATGATATATATACACATGCGTATTTGGTTTGTAGGGGGGTTCAAAATGTGGCCGTTGGAGGAATGGCAACGGCTAGTTTTCCTGCTTTTTTGAATTTTTACTCAGTTGCTCACACTTTCTTTGGTAGAGTGATGACGGTGCCTAATAGGCGCTTAAACATTAATTTATTGTTTGAATCTACCTGAGGAGAATAAAATTGACCTTAATTTGGTTCATTTTCAAATCGTGTATGTCAAAATTCAACAATTTTAGATTTATCCATTCTTTAAGTTTTAAGTTAGTAGCAAATTATTTTCTTTTGTTTGAAAATGGTCAATTTAGTCCCCTACACCGAGAATACTCAAATTTAAAAGTCATGAATTTGAATAATTTTAACCATTTATTTCTTTCATCTCTAGTTTCTCTATATACATTTTTTTTTTATAATGAATGGTTAGGATTATATAATTGTACAAATCCATGCCTTTATGAATTTAAAGGATTCATATTTCTAAACTAATGGGACTATTAAATTTGGATGAAAAATGAAATTCAGTAAATAAAAAATCTTATCAAATACTAAGTATATTGTATAAAGCCATGCACATGAGGATTTTCCACACTAAATCTGACAGCTCCCTTAGTACAGGGATTAGATTGATCACTGTCAGCCATTTTAGGACCAAACTGGTTGTTTTCAAACGTGAGGGGCTTAATCCCCTAAACTTGGAAACCAAAAAAGAAAATTTTTCATAAATATATTTGATTTGGAATAAAATTTGATAATAGTTTTGTCTCCAGACGCTTAGTGAGCATTGAATTGAGTTATCTTTTAAATTCTTTCTTAATGTAACCTTGAAAATTTATTTCTTTTAGTTTTATAGCAAACAAAATCAAATGAATTTAACTAATTTAAAATCAATTTTGATTCAAAATGGGGGTGTTGTGATCATTGAGCTACTCTTTGAGTGGTCATTTTCTTATCTAATACCTGTTTTAATTGTTTTTTTTTTATAAATAAAAACAGCGAAAAAATAAATCTATCTTAGATCAATTACAACCTTTTTCAAGGAGATGTAGTGTGATTTCATACTTGGGTTTGAGGGATTGCAAATATGACCGTTAGGGTTTAGGCGCAACGGCTAGCCTTTCTGATTTTTTTAATTTTCATTTTCAATTTTTTCGGATGCAAATGTGACCGTTGTAGTAATAATTGTGCTTAACAGGCACGTGGATGCGCCTCGTGCACTTGCGGAAAGTTTTGTTTATGCGTTAAAATTTGAAAATTGCAAGTTAATTAATTATTTCACTTTACGAAATTGATTTTAACCTATTCCAAGTACAAACTTATAACCTCAAATAACTCTAAATATTTCATTACTTTAAAATAGGGACCCCATATGTACCATAAAAAAATAATTGGTAGGTCCTCTTATTTTTTTCAGACTCTTTTAATTTGTACGGGTGAATTTTTCAAAACCGACTTAGTTGGTACGTGTTATATATATTAACACAACCTTGTGCTCGCAAAATCATTTTTCTATATGTATATACAGCTAGGTAAATACAGTGAGACTCGATTTTTTCTTGAAAAGAGCTAGCATATTTAGAATAAATTTGTTTTGACCATTAAATTAAATATTATGTGCATACCTTTCTAATTCAAAAAGTTCGAGTCTCATTGAGTTATAAGTGAGATTTCATTTGAATGGTCGGAGATATACTTTGATTTGCTTAAGTTAAAAACATTGGCTATTCAAATGGAACCTGTACTATCAAACACCGACAACCCTTATGTTTTCTAGGACACCCCGACCCTAAATCTTTAAAGACATTTTTTGGCTTTCACAAATTGGTAGATGATTAAAAAAATAAAAATTTATCGTTGAACCCAAAATTTAAAATCTATTTAAATTAGGCTATATAATACACCGAAAAAAATATATAAAAAATTGCACTAGACAAATCAAGTAGGATTGAGCTTAAATGTATGATGTCGTCCAATAATTTTTAAAATTATCTTTGATCGTCTTTGATTTACCTGGTCATTTTTTAATTAAAAAAAAAGCACCTGAAAATTGTAAGATATTATTCTAAATTACAAGCATACATCTAGGAAATATTAAATTAATCAAATATAAACATAAAGCAACTACCAATGGAGTGGCTCAATTCTTATTTGAATCTATAACTAAACCGAATTAATTCAAGATTCCTGTTTTTTTTTTTTGGTTGAAGATATTGGATGGTATAACTTATTTATGGGCTAAATGTTCAAAGTAAAGCTTTGTAGTAGAAATGATTACAGTTGGCTTACTGGTTAATTCTTTTTTGTAATATAGAATTACCAAAGATTAATTAAGACACCAGAAGATTTCAGAGTTTTTGAGAGGTGGCGCCTCCTCCTTGTCGGTTTTGAAGGCCAAAGCATTAAAATGTCAACTTTGCCCTAATTTTTAATCTCCGATTTGGTTCTAAGGCCCCATTTGATTTGATTTTCATTTTCTATTTCTTATTCCCATTTCCAAATTTTTAGGAAATAATAATAGAAAACAGGATTACGTCTATATTTCTTATTCGTTAAATTTGAGAACATTTCCAAAAATTTCAAGAACTCTTTAACAAATTTGGAAATGAGAAAATGTTATTCTAAAAAATTTCCAAAATTCTAGTAACAATATTTACCTATGTCCTCCACCCGAGTCTACCCGTGACCATTGATTGTCTCACTCTGGCAACCATCACCGTCAAATTCCGGTCACTATCATTGGGTTCCGACCAACTTTCGGTCATCAGCGTGTTTTGACCATTTTTGATGAATTTTAGCTGGAGTCTTGTCAAATTCCAATCTCGGCCAATGGATCTTGGCAAGTGAAAAATGAAAATAATGCATATCAACTCAACGTGTTTCTCACTATTAATGAGAAATGAAAATATGAAAACTAAGAACAGTGAGAAACGATAACAAAATTTAGAAAGAAGAACATAAAAATTAGGACAAAATGAAACGGTCAATAACTTCTAATTTGACCAAATTGCTCCTCGTGCTTTTCATTTCTTCTAGCTAGAATAAATTTATAGGAAAAATTCTAAAGAGCCCCTACGGTTTGAGTCACGTTTCAAAACTCCCTATGGTTTAAATTTTGTTAATCATGGCCCTTGTACTTTTATTTTGTTTTCAATAAACCTTTTCCATCTATTTGACATCCAATTTTGTCAAATGTGGGAACACATGACAAACTATTAAATTTTCAAATTATTATTTCAAATATAAATTATTAAAAATAATATTAAAAAATAAAATGAAAAAATTAATAAAAATCTAAATAACAAAATAATAAAGGTGAGGCTCCCGGTGCAGATACATATAATAGTGAAATTAAAGTCTCATTTTTCAAAAATTGTACTAAAATTCCAGTGTCACCCTTCCAAATTTTAAATTAAGACATAGATGCTACGATTCATAGTGATTGAAAATATAGGTTAGAGTTTTCTTGTTTATGTTTTCTCAATTTTTCCTATTTTTTAAGAATTATTATTATTATTCTTAATAATTTATATTTGAAAAAGTAACGTGAAAATTTAACAACTTGCCATGTGTCCTCTTACTTCACGAAATTAGATGACAAATGAATGTAAAAGATCTATTGAAAATAAAATGAAAGTACAGGGAATGTAATAAATAAAATTTAAAGTACATGACATCTCTTAAAAAATAACTCAAATCACAGAAATTATTTTATTTTATTTTTTCTAAATTGTTTATAGTAAAAAGCTGATCATATTTAAATGTCACCATTTATATATATAATAAGTGATATCCACCTTGAGGTACACCCTCAGCGGTAGAAATTTTTTCCGAAATTCACCCATTCGAAAAAAAGAAAAAGAAAAAAAGGAGCATTACTCTTCCGAATATCGGTAGAGATCCTTTTCTGTGACGTAGACGTGGCGGCATCCTACGTGCATATCTGCGTGGCGGTCGAGTAGTGACTTATGCTGAGGTGATTTTTTTTTTTTTCACTAAAATACTTCCTATCCTTTTATGAAAATTTTCTATTATGAGGGATAAATGCTCAAAAAGTCCCAATCGAAGAAATTGAAGGTTATTGGGGAAAAAAACCCTCTATTTTTATTTTTAATTAATTTAAAATCTTTTTTTATAATTTTTAATCTAAACTTATATTAATAAAGTAATTCAAGTCATGCAAATAACTTCTATCTATTCTTATCCACCTTTGTTAAAATTGTTATCTATGTTAAAATAAAAAACTTGTACTCAGGCAGTGACACCATTTTCTATGGTAAACACTTTAACTCTATTTTAAAGTAATTTTTTCGTAATTTTTAACATGACCTTTTATAGTTGAACCTCGATGAATGGAGATAAGATATTAATATAAAAGAAAAGAAAAGAAAATTGTTCAAGTGAAAGAAAACTTTAAAAATTTAATCAAAATAAAATAAAAGTATGAGTTCTTTTTTTCATCATATATGACACTTTGTTTGGCATTTCTGAATACGTAAATTCTATGTAAATAATCAGTCGAGCAAAAGTGGATGAAAATTAGGATGTGGGCTTCAATTACTTTTCTAGTGATCAATAGAAAAATAAAATAATGAAACTTAGGATGTGGGCTTCAATTACTTTTCTAGTGACTAATAGAAAAATAAAATAAAATTAGAACATAATATAACATGTAATATTACTCTCAAATATACTTAGTCTCAAATTAATTATTCCCCACTTTTAGTTTGGTTTAACAAAATGATTGATTGATTTTTAGCAATATAGGGTTTTCTCACTATGTCGGCTCAAAAGTACAAAAAACTACGTCGTTTTTCCGTTGATAAAAACTTCGTACACAAAACTACGTCGTTTATTTTTTTGATGAAAACTTCATGTAGCGTTTCCCTTGTGACAGAATCAGCCAAACAGGTCCAAGCGCTCCAGCGTCTTCTATCATCCTTCTGGACGCCCAGGAGAACCGCAGCAAAACCCTAGACAAATTCGTATAACTGAAGAAGAAGACTAAGCACGGATACGATGTTTTCGTCCAATCGTCATGAAAATCCCTCAACGGACGAGCCCTATCAGCGCCACCATGAACAGAATACAGGTTTGATCGCCCTTTCTCGTGTACCCCGTACTTTAATTTTTAAAACAACTATTTTGCATTCATCTTGTGTGTACATATTGAATTTGAGGAGTTTTATGGAATCCCCAAGTCTCGATTTTGGTGTTATCTGCGATGGTTTGAGTTTTTGGATGTTGTTGCACGAAATACTATTGTCATCGTTTTGAACAATATATGATTAGTAAGATGGTTGAGGGTTTTCCCCATCATGTTGTAGGTGTACAAAACGGCGTTGATGGGGTTAATGAGACGGTGACTGAAGTGGGGTGGTATATTCTTGGTGAGAATCAACAACAACTCGGTCCATATGCACTTTCTGAGTTGCGTGGTGAGTTCTTTAATCGATCTATTGTCCCTTACTTAACTCATTTTACTGTCGCAGTCATGTATGGCTTTCTTATTTACGTATTCATTTCCATTGTTTGAGTTTGGTGAATCTTAGCCTGGACTGAGATTCTCTTTTCACTTATTATTATTGGAAATAGTGAAATCAGAAGGGTGGTCTTTCTGCAATCTGGGCTGTTCTTATTTATTTCTTTATTTTATCAGTTCTTCAAGTTCGGTAGTGCCAATATTCTTCTCATTTCTTGAATTTCAGTTCTACCAGTAACCAATTGCATGGTTTCAATTGGTATAACGGGCTATAGAACCATCTACTTAGCTTTATTTGCTTCGCCTGGACAGAGCATTTCATGAATGGGTATCTTTCTGAAAGTGCACTTGCATGGTCTGAAGGAAAGAGTGAGTGGCAACCACTCTCTTTGATTCCTGAGATAGTGAATGGAATTTCTCAAAATCCAATTGCTTATTCCGCCGCAGGTAATGCCAAAGCCATTTCTACCTCGGGCATGTGGATGTCATTGTATAGCATGTTTGTGGATTTATAATTTGATTTATTGTGGCAGCATTTTCGAGTGAAGAATTTAAGAAGTTGCAGGGGGAGGTTACAGAAGCTGATACAGATGCTGAGGTGCTAGCAACATCCACTGTCGATGAAGAATTCAAAATGTGGCAAGAGGAGGTTGGGCAGGTAGAGAAGTCAGAACTTGAGCCTGAAACAGGCAATGGTGGTGACTTGGAAGGCGATGATCATGATAGGCCTCTTACCCCACCAGACGGTGAGGAAGAATTCATTGATGATGATGGCACTACATACAAGTGGAGCCGCAAACTAAGAGTATGGGTTCCCCAGGTAGGTTTTCATTGGTTCACTGTTGTTTGATTTGGGTGGGATTTTATGAATATACTGAACTTGATATAGGGTTGAGCTAGAGAATGATGTCGTTTAGCTGTGAGTATAAGATAGGGTTACTTGCCGTGAATGAGTCAATTTGTTTGTTTTTTTTTGTACCCCAGATAAATTATAGCTCAATTTGGTAAATTATAGGTTAACACGGTCACAACAAGTGAAGACTATGAGCTGGAAGAAATGACTTTCTCGAGGGAGGAGGAAGTCTTCCCAAATGCGCAGTTTATTGATGCCTCTGTAGAGGGAGAAGTTTGTCTTGCTGATAAAGCAAAGGAAAGTGATACTGATGAAGCAAAGCAGAGTGGCAAGAGAAAGCTGCCTGACAAGCAAGATGAAAAGAAGGTTGGCATTGTTTAATTTCCCTATTTATTTTTCTTTCCCCTGGGTGGGTTTGGGTATATCATGACACTACTTCCACATGTTGACCTTTCTTTTTTGTAAGCCTTGTGTCTTTAGTTATTTTATTGTATTATTTATGATCAGTAAGTTCATTATAATGATACTCTCTCTCTCTCTCTCTCTCTCTCTGTGTTTTTGCATTATTATCATATTACATAGTTAATAGTCAAACATTTCACTCTCCTAGTGAGCCAGGGCTGGGAATTTGCAAGCCCGGGGTGGGAATGTACTACCAATCACGCATTTGCATTCTTAATTTTTCTTTTTTAACCTTTTGGTACATTTCAGGAACCGAATAAAGCTCCTGACAGTTGGTTTGAGTTAAAAGTTAATACACATGTTTATGTGACTGGATTGCCAGATGACGTTACTTTTGATGAGGTAACAATTTTGCCCCTCTTTCTGTTCAGATTTGTTTTTTCTCATGTAAAACTAATATAGAATTGACTTGCAGGTTGTGGAAGTATTTTCCAAGTGTGGGATAATAAAGGAGGTGGGATTTTTTATTCTTTTCATCTCAGTTCTATTTACTATTTGCAAGCTGAATATGTTTATAAGATCAAAGCCTGGATGTGTAGGCATGGGATGCCTTCGTGTACAATTTTCGTGATGTCATTTAGTTCACCCCTTTGTCTCAGTCACAGATATATGATTCACATACTTATCAAATTGTTGAAATAGTTCTGGTAGGAGTCACGAAAGGGAGAAGGGAAGAAAATTTATTCCGTTCTTAATGACTGTATAGATATATAGGGTAGAAATGTTGGTTATGGCCATGACAGTTGGCAATGGCTGCCTTAGACAGAAGTAGAGGGATCAAAATCTGCAATTGGGATTTAAGTTGCCAACTAATTGCTTTTTAAGTTTAAGTGGTTTTTCTATACATAGGTTAAAATATGGTGAAACCTACTGTGCGTAGATATTATGTGCAGCCTACACTGAAAACTCTAGCTGTATATTCCAGTCATCTGAGACCCATAAATAGTCAACCATGCATCAACTTTTGCTGATCTAGAATGAGTTGGTCGACATTATTTTTAGCCAACTGACTGTGTTCTAACATTGTCAACAACAGGGAATTTCGCCCCAAAAACACACACACACACACACAACCCAAAGGGGGGAGAAAACAAACTATATATTTATATAGAATAAAAAGGAATAAGAAGAGATGAAGTTACTGAGATACCCCCAGTGGCATAAGTAGGTAACTAACTTGGGTTAAATTATTGCTTTTGTGGATTGCTGTATACCGGCCCCAGAAGGTACATTATTTGGTGTATTTGGTACTTTCAAGCATAATCATGCACACCTGTTTTGCATAATTGTGCTTATAAAGTTAGAATTCATTACTCTTGCTTGAGCAATCAACGGGCTTTGGCATTTGTTCAGCCCAAACACTTACCAGCAAATTTACTGTGGTTCAGGATGTTCAGTTTGTATCTGTTTATTTGCCTTGTTTTTTTTGTCAAACCCATGTCTATCTGATGCTATTGTACTGGGTAAAGTCTGAGGTTATTCACCTTAGTGAGTTGTCATTGGGCTTCAGCATTCTTTTCTGCTTGAGTCTGTGCTATTAAGCCTCGATATTTTATCGGGCCTTGATTTCACTACAGCCTGCTTAATATTCAATTCAAATGCCATTGATGTTTGAACACCATTTTTCATTTTCATTTTGATAATGTGTTGATTTTTTCCATTTACATGTTTTGACTATGAAACTCATAGGATCCTGAAACAAAAAAGCCTCGTGTGAAGATCTATGTTGATAAGGAGACGGGAAGGAAAAAGGGGGATGCCCTTGTTACTTACTTGAAGGTAATGCTCATTTATTACCGCTGATTGTGACATTTACTTTTGTTTAATTCTTATCCTTATCCATGTTTTAGGAACCGTCGGTTGCTTTGGCTATCCAAATCTTAGATGGTGCACCTCTTCGGCCGGGTGGAAAGATTCCTTTGTCGGTAACCCAAGCTAAGTTTGAGCAAAAAGGTAGCTGAAATTTGTTGTATTGTTTATTTTGTTATGGTGAAAATATTCCTCAATTTTTTGTTTATGGCCACGTTAGGTTCTCATAAGGGCTGTATGTGTTGTCTGCTCACAGTTTAGAATGTGCCGCAATTATCTTCTGCCTTTTCTTTTTTTTTTTTTTTCTGTTGGATGCAAGATTTAAACTTTCACGATGTCTGGTCATTTCAAATTGAGCAGGCTTGTTGATTGCACAGGTGAGAGATTTATAACCAAACAAGTGGACAAGAGAAAGAAGAAGAAGCTTCAGAAGGTTGAGGAGAAGATGCTTGGCTGGGGTATGTTTCTTTTGTGAATAATTATAAATGCTGAAGTTGGTCTGATGAAGCAACTCAAATTTTTTTGACTGCACAGTAGTTGATTTATTTACTCTTTTCCTATAATGGAACTTCTTTGGATACCATGTTCTGAAGCTTCCTTAAACCATTTATCTATAATTTAAAAATGTCACAGAATGGTCACAAGGTGGGGAAGGCATTTCCTTGCTGCAGTTTTATATTTTAGGGGATTGTGTATTTGTAGTTTACCCCCGCTTTTGATTTTCGTTATATATTGTTCACATATTGATAAATTCTTAGGTCTAGTTTGGATTACCCACGAGGAAAGCACTTTTGGCCCAAAAAGTACTTTCCGGAAAAGCTATTTGATATAGCTTTCTCAAAAAGCACTAAAAGTGCATTCCTTTTAGCCCCTTTTTCGGCTAAAAAGTACTTTCCAAATTTGTGCCAAACACCAAACTCTTTTTTTTGAAAAGCACTTTTTGACCTAAAAGTGCTTTCCTTGTGGTATCTAAATGGGGCCTCACTATCTTCATGTCATCAGTTATAGTGTACTTGGACAGGATGTGGTTATTGTGGTGGTTATTTTCATTATATATTTATGTGTCCTTACTCCCTTTATTTTACATTCTCGAAAAATTCTTTATTTATCAGAAAGGAAAACTGGCCAGAGCTGTCCAACCTCCACCATTCTTTATCTGATGGCGTGAGAGGTGCTGTCATAATAGCGGAGCTGGCTAGTTCTCTGTCATTTAAGTCAAATAGCTTGAGTTACATGTTGGAGACAATAATTTCATGGGTATTTATCCTGGCATATAGGGTGTTCTCCCATGAGATAGATTCTGTTAGCGTTCAACTTTTTAGTTGATGGTCCATACTAAGACCATGATATGTCAAGGAAATAATTTCCGTACTTATTTGTCATTTATTTGCTTGAATTGTGAGAGCAGTTTTACTAAATCTGAGATAAGTCCAAAATGGTTCTGGACATTGATTTCTAACCAACTGGAATGAGTTCCTTCTCGCACTGAGACTGATACAAAGTATTAAAATCGTCAAAGTAAACTTTTTCTGTATCCTAGAATACTAACCTATAAAGTTTGATCTGGCAAATAGTACAATCATAAGACTCTATTCCCTATCTACAAAATTTCAAAAATTATATTTATCTTTTTAAAGGTCATTAATATATGCTAAAATTGTGTGTAATCTAATTTCCAATAGAAGTGGGAAAGCTGTCTGCTAAAGAGAACTATACTACACTCGTTTTTACCAGAATTCGGAATTTGTTGTCAAAATAATTAACTTGAGATAACTACTACATAAAGTGGGGAAGAGCAAATTAGAGTTGAATCCTTTGATGTGAGATACTTACAATGATTCAATCATTCCAAGAGTTAAACATATAGTGAGTGTGAGATCAAATTTTATGTTGCTGCAGAATTCTACATTCTAGAATATGGAACTTAAAATTTGTATTGTGTTATTCTGGGACAATGTACACTGGATTATGGTAAACTTTAGAAATAATGTTTTGAGCTTCAGATTTGGGAGGATTTAAAAGGGAGATTGAGGAAGGTACATACAGAAATAAGAGAGCTGCCTCTTAAGGTTAATGAGACAAAATTTTGGTCTTACAGTTCTGCTGATCGTTACATGATTCCAAATCGAACCAATTAATCATCACACCTGCCTCTTCTATGGTCAAATTTTGTGGTCATTGTGGAATTTGTTGGGCCAGTTGTTTTCTGTTAGTGCAAGGGTTGGGTTTGCCACTCAATGGTGATTGATCTTCTGGAAATTTCTTTTGTGAGTTTTTGGTGTCATAAGAAGGTGATGTGCATTTGGGTGGCCGGTGCCTTTGGCATTATTTGTGGAGTATGGCTAGAAAGAAACAACTGTATTTTCTCGGGTACCTTGATGTTGAGCAAGTGTGGGGCAGGATTTTTTTTTTTTTCCTTTTTTTTTTTTTTTTTTTTTTTGTTTTTTTTTGTTTTTTTAAGGCGAGCTCTTGGGCTTACATGATGGGAATCTTCTCTGGTCTCTAACTTTCTGATTTGTGTATATATTGGTGGCCTTGCTCCTGGTTATTGTGTTTTTTTGTTTCTTCTCTCTATATATATATATATATATATATATATATTTCTTTCATTTGAGATGATTCCTGGTCCTTCGTGACTATTTCTTTCCTTCTCTAATGAAGTGAAGTGTTTCATTTGATGTTTGTGTTTGTTTGTACTTACTGCCTTGGCCCCAGAAAAGTGATAGCCTTATTTGGCAAGCTGTTGGGCTTAAATGACGGGAACATCCTCTAACCTCTCTCTTTCTGATTTGTGTAGTTATTGGTGGCCTTACTTTTTTCTGCATTTGGCTTTGGTTTTTTCCCTTTTGTTTTTTTTTTTGATAGGATTCCTTGTCCTCTGTGACTGAACTGCCCACTTCTTTCTTTCTCTAATAAAGTTCTTCTATATATAAAAAAAAGGGTATTTCATTGGATTTTTGGGTTTGTTTCTACTCATTGCCTTGGCCTTGGAAAAGCGAGGGCCTTATTTCTAAAACCAGGATTGAAAGGTGATATAGTGAATCCTAGGTTCTTTTATCAATTCCAGTGAGTTTGTTTGGCACTGATCCAATTGCAATCTATGGTCTGGTATGATCTGTCAATTTTAACTGCAACATCATCTACTTCCTTAACTTCTCTAGTTTGCACATTGTTTGGTTGAAGAACTAATTTGAAGCTTTCAAATTTTAGCACAAGTTACAGGATTTAATTATTTGTAATATTTGATTATATTCTCATGTTTAGGTGGCCGTGATGATTCCAAGCTGTTGATTCCAGCCTCAGTGGTTCTTCACCATATGTTTACTCCTGCTGAAATGACGGTAATGTTTCTTAACCCAAATTTTCCTCATGGTTTATCTCCAACTTAGGAGATATTCATTGATTTCTAAGGAATCCTGAATTATGTAATTGCTGGACAATTTTTCTGAACTTTGGTCATGTTCTCCCTTTGGTTGACTTTAAACATCAAACGTACACGGGTAGATGTTGATCAGTGCACTGCTTTTATGACAATGCTAATGAAATTAGGAAATAACATGTTAAGTTATGACATTTTTATATACATTGCTTGTTGTTGTCATTAAAATAAAGTATCGGAATTGTATCCCTGTCTGCTGTATTGATTGACTTTTGTATTATTCTTTTTACCTTTCAACCTTCTACAATCTGCAGTCTGATGTAAATCTTCGCTCGGAATTAGAGGCGGATGTTCAAGAGGAATGCGCAAAACTTGGACCAGTTGACTTAATCAAGGTACTATAATGTCATTCTGGAATCAATGGGGATTGCCAATCCCTTTCCCTAATGTTTATTCTTTTCTAGAAAGAAAAGAAATAGTTTCAGAACGAATCCTGCTTCCGCTGTCTTCACTTGCATTGCAGTGCAAATATTCAGATGAGTCATTACATGGATAACTCCATTATTGTGGGAAACAATAATGACAAGGAAGAACAGAGATAATCAGAAACAATAATTTGTTTCAGCTTCTGAATTTCTATTTGATTATTCTTTTTTGTAGGTGGCTTTCCATACAGTATACTCAATTTTGCTAGCCTAAATGTTTTTAGAGAGTTCTAATAAACTTTCTTATATTGAATGGGTGTTCTGCATTGAACCGTAACACACGCTATCTTCCTAGACTTCCGTGATTTGTTATGATGGAAAAGGAAGGGAGACAAAGGAAGGCAAGGCAACTGCAACAAAGCACAACACAAGAGGATAGGTTGAGAGAGAGGAAAGTGGTATGGTGGAAGAAAGAATGCAGTGATCTAGAGACAGTAATATATTTCTCTACTCCCAAACAATGCTGCTAATGAACCATACCAATGGTGCTCTTATGGAGGCATCTAAGACATCAAAGTAGAAAATCTACTTAAATTCAAAGTCAAACCTCTTTATGATTTATTAAGTTCCTATTTTATTCTCGAGGGAAAATATAAAAAAAGGTAGGCATTGTTTTCTTTGATTGCTTCATGGGTATTTGCACATTTATCTACATGATGTCACCTGTTTTGCATACGATGGAAGCAATTGTTCTTTCAAAGAATTAAAAATCATTCTCGAGTTAGCACCCCCTTGGTGCCCGATTAATATATTGCTCTTTTACCGAAAAAAAAAAAAAAAAAAAACTAGTTGGTTGAGTTAGTGGCACGGACACTTTCTGAAACAAGGACGTAAGAATGATCTTTGGAATAAGCATCTTTCCCTTTGCAGTTACACACCAAGCTTTTTGGAGGGTCGGAAAGCATGATACAGCTTTCTGCTACTGTTTAGCCTGCTTTTGAGCACAGAGATCTCTTGGGCAATTTTTGACATGTCCTAACTCTATTGGATTATATTTTTAAACAACTCAGTTGGAATATTTGTTCATTTTAATTTTTTATTTTCTTATCACAAACTTGCACACCATTCCAGTGTACAAGTTTGTGATAGAATTCTGTGTCTATATGATTCTTTCAGAACACTTGTCTCTCTTCTTTTGAATGTCTCTGGAAACCTTAAGCCACTTCTGCAATAGAAGCCTTCCTTTGTGCAAATCTTTTTAAAATTGTCGTTGCATAGGTTTGCATTAGCTTTGTTCTATACTGCATAATTTATCACTTTAATCTTCCTATGTGCAGGTTTGCGAGAATCATCCACAGGGTGTTGTCTTAGTTAAGTTCAAGGATAGGAAGGATGCACAGAAGTGCATAGACTTGATGAATGGGCGTTGGTAATTAATTCAAACTCACATTTTATTAGAGAAAACCTGTGATGGCATTACTGCTCACTGGCAGACTAATCAGCAGGAAGCGTGATTTGTGATGTCGTTATACAATCATGCAAAATGCATTGTTAATATTTTTGAATAATGTTATCACTGATATTTGGGTGCACTTGGAAACTCGGGAGTTAACACAGATGCAGGAATTGACAAATTTTTTTATAGAGAAAAATGTAATTAAATTCCTAGAAATCTTATTAAACGAACAATATAGCTATTATATTGTATTAAACAAAAAATTTATTTTCTCCCAGGAATTTCCTTATTACTTGACAGAACTCATATAGACACTTGATGGAATTTAGTTGAACTGTTATTTTCTTACACTTGTGTGAGTAAAGAGTAATTTTATGTCTTCTAGGAAGATTTGTTTTTACTTCCGTTGGCTCGAGTGCCCCCATTATGTTTCCTCTTGGAGTTAGAATAACAGCTGTTGGCACTATTCAATTCCTACCTGAAGGATGGGAAAAGGCGAAGGATGGAGAAAGGTCTGTCAGCTTGTTGCAGTAGTTAGGTGTTTAGGCCCATGATTAAGACTTGGGGATGGCGTGGTTTTAAGTGGTTATATATTGATGTCAGTTGATGGCGTAGTTTAGGGCCATAGGCCATAATAAAGTGGTTTTGATATGCTTGATGACATGTTCTTTTGTGATGGATAATTGGGAAATGGAGCACGGTTAATTATGAATAATACCCTAGTGTAATGTTCGTTTATTCCTATCTATGACCCACTGGAGATGCTGGCATGTGCTACTCAATTGTTGCAAAGTTACATGTCAACTTTTTAAGTGGATTGTACATAGAATTGTTGAAACAAAGTTTGTACACATGGTATGCTTTTCTGTAATCGTACATGCGGGTGCAGGTGAATCTTCCTGTTGATTTTGACTTAAAAGTTTCAAGAACAAAGCTGGACACAGAGACTTAATACCAGTTTAGGGGGCTCTTTTTTAGGTGTATCTATGTGAAAAGCTCCCAACAAATGTGGGGTGTTTGACACGTACCTGGGTAGCTGAAAACAGATATATTCATTGCCTTTTGTGGCCTGAGAGAGCGTTGGGAAATGGATTTCTGTATAAACTTCAATCTGCAAAGCTGTTTTTCCTGCTCTCCGAATGATGTCACAAACTTATTAGCCATGTTGTAGATATATTACGAGGAGAAGGTTCCCCAATAGTTGCCCGGGTCATCTTCCGTCTCCCATTTCTTTCCATTTATAAGAGCACTTGTTTGACATAGGCTGCGATGTCAAGTGCCATAAAGAAATTTGTTTGTGTATTGTTCACATGTAGAATTTAGGGCTTTGTTGACTTGGGCATAGACGGATTTTAAGTATGCATAAAATTGTGTAGCTTGCTTTGTACCGGCATTGTTGGAATCACTTAGATGTTGCAAATCTAGCTGGTGTCTAGATATTTGTTATGATCGTACTTCGTCAGTAGCTACAGTTTAAGAGGATAATCCCCCTGCTAATGATATTTAATGGAACAGTATTGAAGTAATCAACTGCTCAAGATGCTGGTTGTTGACAATCATGGTTAATACTCCATCTTTAATTTGGGTTGCACTTTTAGGTTCGGTGGAAGACAGATTCATGCAGCTGTGGACGATGGGACCGTCAACCATGCTTCGGTACGAGATCTCGAAGAAGACGAAAAACGATTGGCTGAGTACAGTGCGGAGCTTGAAGCTGATTTGAGTTGAGCTCCTGAAAATTACATGTAACACCATCTTTATCACCTTCTGTAAAATATTAAATCTGAGGGAGTTTTTTTTTTTTAAAAAAAAATTTTATTAATGTTTTCTCAGTTTACCTAATGTTGATCCCTTTCTCATCTTTGAAAATCTGGTTGCTGGTTTATGAAAAATGGCCACCTCTAGAGTTTTGAGCCTTGGTGCAAGCTTTTCTCGTTAGGACTTGTTTGGATGGTGGGGTTCGCGCTCCATTGTTTGATAATATGAAAAGGTAATAGGATGATTCATATTCTATTGTTTGGTAACATGTGACGGAATATACATTATCTCGTATGATAAAATGATCGTACTTTGTTCTTGTTTTAATTTATTTATCATTATCTTCTCATTTACGTTTCATTCCCACCATCCAAGCAGAACATTGTTTTGTTTGCTCGGTTCTGCGGTCTTATTCATCTGGTAAATGAGAATAGAGGATGAAAACACTTATGGATTGGACATTATATTTGCATCCATTAACGAACCTCGACGCATTCGGGGTATTTTGGTAAAATCAGAACACGTCATTGTAGGCATGGCTTCAGCAGCGTGGCTCACCTCTGGAGGCTCTAGTTTGTTTTGTTTGGTGATTGTGTTTCATGTTTTTATCTATTCTATTGCCCATCTGGAGACCTCTATTTCATTCTGAATGATTTTAATTTTAGAGCCATTGATTCAAATGATTTGGTGAATTGCTTCTCTCAATTATTAGTTTTTCCTTGTCAAAATTTGTAATAATTTTGGTTTGGGAGTAATGTATATAAGGTGTACCTTAGATAATATTCATACATGGTATAATTTAACTGTCTAATACATTTTTTTTT
This sequence comes from Santalum album, assembly GCA_034195605.1. Lineage (NCBI taxonomy): Eukaryota > Viridiplantae > Streptophyta > Magnoliopsida > Santalales > Santalaceae > Santalum > Santalum album. The sequence continues at coordinate 2,292,691 of CM067258.1, forward strand.
GTTAATATTTGGGCGATGCTTCAAAATGATGCTTCAAAATGACTCTCTTATAGTGGTAAACAATAACTTAACTCAGAGTGACCTGTCTCTTTTAGTGGAGGTTATGGGTTCAAATTTTCATTATATAAAACTATTAAGTAATTTTTTATTTCTCTTAAATTCATACGTTGTTGGTTTTTCTTTGTAACAAAAAAAGAAAAAAAAGAAAAAGAAAAATCCTTCTAATTTCATGTTGGGGTGTGGGGGAAAAAATCATAGGACCTCATATGGAAGAAAATTTCATGTTGCAACTAATTTTTCTTTTTATAGAAGAAAGATTATACTCGTATAACCTAGTAATATGATGTGTGTGACCGTTTTTTAAGGCTTTTTTTTTTATTAAATACTAATATTAGATCATATAAAATTTGACGGGCAAGTATACCTTTAATAAAGTTCGCATAAATGCAAGAACATTGAAGCCACCTAGCCAATTGTACACATTGGTACCCAGCACAACACTCAGGCCTTCAGCCTCTCCTTTACAAATATTCCCACGATTCATATAATTTGCGTGTATCCGTTCTTAAAATAATTTTCTTTGATTAAAAATTTTAAGTGTACAGTAGCACTTTTTTAGTCAAATGATGACGATACCAGGGCGCATGTCCTCTGGATTGCATGGTTTGTTTTCTGGTCCTCTTTCATATAAATAAATTTATTTATTTGCAATTGATGTAACAGGTACACCGCGGTTGTATATATACATCTTCATAAGCGTGCTAATCAAAATTTTTAATTTGGTTAATAATTGCTCTTGGATTGTGACTGTTAGAGAGCTTAAAAGAGTAATCCATCTGTGCTGCATTCTGATCAGATCACTCCAATTGGTTTATGCTTTCTCACTCTTACTCTCTCTCTCTTTCGGGTCATGTCGTCTTCCATTGGGAACGCCTCAGGCTCCAGCGCGATCGGAAGCGAAGGAGAAGAAGTTTCTCGAAGCCAATTTCCTCCCGATTTCGTCTTTGGCGTCGCCACCGCCGCGTATCAGGTTCTCTTCTTCACTTTGTCTTCCTCTTTGCATCAGTCTGCGTTTTTCCTGTTGCATTTGTTCTGATTTGGGATCGAAATATCAAATCCCTGTTTTTTGGGTTTCCTACAGCGAGCATGCAGTACACTATCTCTTTGAGGATTGAAAACTACTTTATCCATGCTTGAATTATGACTGGTCTTGTGATGATCCTTTTTGGATATTGGAATGATTAATGGAGGATCGGAAACATCGGTTCTTTTTCTAAACTAATTTTTAAAAATTTGTTTTAGAAAATAAGAAACGTGATTTATCCCTTTAGCAATTGTTTCCAAGAAAACAACGGATGTGATCTTTCACCAGATCAATCACGATCTGGTGCGAGCACCAAAAGTGTGTGTGTGTGTGTGTGTTGTTTAAAAATAACTAGAGAACGCTGCTACCCTACGAGTTTTTTTTCTTTTTTTCTTTTTTTTTTCCTGTTTTTCGAAAACAAATAAAGCAAAACCACAATCGAGTAGACACATTTCTTTATTTATTTTTTTGGGAAAATTACAGCTGTATCTCATTTTCCAAGATTGATATTAAATGTCATATAATTTGCTTTCTGTTTGTATGGCTTTTAATGCTTTTACGCTCATAGAGTCCTTCCTTTTTTCTTTTTTTTTTTTTTCATTTCCTAAGGCCCTTTATTTTGTTTTCTTGGCTCTCGAGACTTTGAATAGCTCAAGCTAGATGTAGCTTGGATTATTGTCTTTTTTTCCTTTTTTTTTTTGAGATATTTATTTTCAATAAGGAAGTTCCACAAATTATTGGAAACCAGCGCCTACGGAATAAATCATGGTCACTAAACCTCCCAAGCAGTGGGAGGAGCCTCTGATTGACCATTTGCCGGTTTAATTGAGACTTAGGCGTAAACCACTTGTTTATCACATGGTAATGTCAGATTATGTTATGTCTCCACCACGGGTAGCATGTTTTGTTTTCCTAAAAAATGAGTTGTGCTTCCTCTGTATATTTATTGCATTATATAAAGGCAAGAGCCCTTGGTATCTCCTACAGTCAATTTATTCTACTCAAAATTCTGACATTTACCTCTTCCATATATTTGACTAGCAAAAAGAGGAGGAAATGTCTCAGTGAACATTGACAAATAGCCACTTTCTGTAGTCCCCTTGCATTTCTATTGACCATCTACACCAAAACTTTATCCTTCATTTTCACGCACATGATGGGTTCCCTAAATATATTATATTCATGGTTAATTTTTAGAAATTTTAGCATTGAAAAAATCTAGTGGTGTGAGGCCTGTAATATGTTTTTCTGCCCCTACTTTTGATTTCCACGGTTTATTCATATTGAAGAATGATAATGGTAAGATTTAAATTTAAGAGTAAAGTAAATAATTTTAGCCCTTAACTTTATTGATTTAAATGATGTTAAGGTTTTGTCACCTTTTTTAGTTGCATGATTTTAAGCTTGCTTAGCAACAGTGACAGAAACAAGATCCAGGTTAAGAATGAAGGTGGTGTTTTTTCATTTTCTTCATAATGGGTAACATAGCAGCCCTGAAATCTGAAAGCAGATGGAAGCATGGCTAAAATAAGTCAAATTACCTAAGTAGACCTGTGACTGATGGTTGTGTCCTGCCAAAGATTGCATTCTTTTCCTTGTCCATAAAAACCAGAGTATTTAATGAAAGGAGCACCTTTTTATTTCAATTTCTTTCTGGACCATGTGGAGAGGAAGAAATAATAGTGCATCTGAAGGGGAAAAATGTTCGATGAAGCAAATTAAATAGAACTGGCTATATAATATGAGAGGTTGGACCATTAACTTGACCTTTAATCATTTGATAATTGTTTTGAGTTAATTGAGTTTTTATCTACTTAACTGGGTTTTGCAGCCTCTTGGTGCCCCCTTGATGTAATTATTGTTCATTGATCAAAAATAGAGTGACTAAGGGGAGAATATGCACATCTTTTCTCCTGGGCAGAAATATTATAGGCCAGTTGTCGAGCAGGCCTTCAAAAATATATATATATATATAAATACTGATCTGACTGGAAATTAGAAGGCAATTTCATATCATATCTGATCAACTGAAGCTGAAATTTAAGTTTGTAACCATAACTGTATTGCCTATTGTAGTGAAAGAGGGTAGAGAATTTTAGGGAGAAAAGTCAGATTCCCTAATATGGGGCCCAAGACTAACTATTTATAATACTCAATATTAGGATTATTAGAAAACCCAAGCCCCTTGAACAAGGAAACATAATGGAAGCACACAAAATACAAAACCTTAATGGGCCCAGAATACAAAGCCCAAAAGGTATACACAATCCAACACCTATAACATGTTTATGCTTTGAATCTTTGGTGTTGAAATCTGTTGTGCATTGGGTTGAGATTGTGCCATTGAGTATGCTTTTCTCCTGATATTTTTAATCCTTGCAGGCAGACATTTATTGCCTCAATCAGTTACTTATGCATATTCTGCTCATGATTGTCCCATTTTAATCATTTCTTTCTGCAATTTTCTGAAAATATTAATTTCTATTATCCATATCTATTGACTTTTGTCCCAAGGGGAGTCTATGCTTTCATGGAAAAGCTGCTTTATCTTCTTCATATTTAAAATTTTCTTGAAAACATTAATTTCAATTACCCATACCTTTTGCCAATTTATCTCAGGTCATACAGACATTAATTGTAATATATGCATCAATACAACCATATTTGTGGTGATAATCATATCTTTATCTTTGAGAAGTTAAAGAAAGGGAAAGTATAAGAATGATAGAAAGCAAAAAGATTGTCATATGCATTACCACATGCAGTTAACTTGAAAACTTAAGATCAGAGCTTTAACAGAAAGTAGATTATATTGTTAAAACCCTTGGGGAAATCTTTTACTTGTTTTTGTGGAAAAGATGCTTGATTATGGTAAATTTTAATTTGTTTCCTTTTTTGTCTACTTGTAGGTTGAAGGAGCATGCAAGGAGGGTGGTAGGGGTCCTAGCATCTGGGATGCTTTTACACACTCTGAAGGTAAAATTTAATAGCATTCATTCCATTACGATCAAGTCTAGTTTGTTGAGCTGAAACCAGTCTCATGCATAGTAAAAACTTGACTCTGTTTTTATCAAGAAGTTGCTTAGCATTCGGGACCTCATTGTTCTTAAGGCTGGTGGTACTGACCTGGCTGTTTCATAGATGAATTCTTGGATAAGGGGGGGGGGGGGGGATTCGTGCAAGTTTGGCCTATTCTTTCCTCCAGGACAGCAGGCCTAGAGCCCGCTTTAACTCTATTATTTGGAAGCCCGAGGTATTCCCGAGATGGGCCTTTATTTCTTGGCTAGCGATTTGCGGCAAGCTCCTTACCCTTGACAAGGCCCCCTACCTTGGGCGTGGATCTCTCTGTCCTCTCTGTGGCTCTTCTACTGAGACAAGAAATCACTTATTCTTTTCCTGCCCCATCTCCAGCAGGATTTGGTTTGAGGTTCGTGACTTGATCCAGCTTCCCCGGAATTTCTCTTCACTCCAAAGCATCGTCCACTGGCTTGTCTCGTTCTCGTAGACACTCAGGCACTGTTGGCAAGAAGAGATGCATCACCCTTTGTGCCACAGTTTATTTCATATGGCAAGCGCGGAACCATAAGCTGTTTGACGACATAGCTGTTTTCTGCTCTTCGATTGTTGAGAAGATTGTCTTTTACGTTTTGAGGGCCTCTCACTTAGCCCATCTGTTTTAGCTCCCTCTTTTGGGGGCTTTGCTTGTTTTTGCTGGTTTCCATTTGTGTTCTGCGGGGTATGCCCCGGTATCCTGTATGTTCTTTTTGGGAGTTAATTAAAAATTTTGCATTCTTCCAAAAAAAAAAAAAAAAAAAAAAACTTGATTTGTTCTTTTCCTCTCTCAGGCAAAGTGTGTGATGGGAGCAATGGTGATATTGCTGTGGATCAGTACCACCGTTACAAGGTAAGAATTAACAATTTTGTGCTGTGGTTCTCTCTGTCTCTCTTTGATTTCTTTCTTTTTCTGGATTGATATCACCATTATGCAGTAAGTTCTAACTTACTGCCTTTGTTTTCTTACCTATTCTTCCTTATTAGAATGGCATTTCATTGATCTTTGCCTTTTCTATAACTGCCAGATTCTTGAAGTGGTTCTCACAGGCTAATGAAGGTTGTTATTGTTGTTGGCCTTGTCTAGACATAAAACCTACCCTTTTTTCTGTCCCAAAACGTTGGTAGAAATCTGGAATGATGTTTCTAATGTTTTCATGCAAGAAATCCCCTCTTTTTGTAACATAGTTTACTGTTAGTGCATATTGGCAATTTGGTCTAGTTGGCCAGCCCACTTGGGTCAGTTGGCCGTGTGAGCTCTCTAGGCAGGTTCGGCCCAGCCTTTTCTCTATCCTAGTCTAGACGGCCACTCTGGCCTTAGTAGCCCTAGTTTTAACCTACTCTATAACCTAGCAGATATATTAGAAATACAAGTGCTCAAGCCCTTTAGTGTTAAGGGGATTCTCCCACTCTCTCTCTTCCTCATCATCTCTATTTCTACTTACATGGCATGGAATTTGGAAATATGACATTTTTTAAATTTATTTAGTTATTCTAATTATTTTCTTAAAAATCAGAAAGAGCTGCACATGATGTTTGGTAAAGTTGAGGTGAATTATTTCTCTATTCCATATGAAAGCAAGGCAGCTACAAAGAACAGAAAAATTTCTAGTTACTTATTGCCCATAAAGTTTAAATTTGAACATGGGAGCATTTACTTCACTAGTCTAGGAACTCTGTATGATAATTTCAGCTCAATTTGTGTGTATAACATTGTGGGGTTAGCCTAGTTGTAGGATGAGTTGAAACTAGCAACTAGTGGCTTCAGTTCTCATGTTCGAATCTGGATAGGAGCAAATAATTCTATGATTTAATGGGCTCAAGTTGCTTGATCCCTGAGGTAGTTACTTGAAAAATTGTTTGCAACCATAACTTGGGATTAGGGCGTATTTCTTGGCGTTGTACTAGTCAGTTAATCTGTGTTCAAATATGTCAGGTTGCATTAAAGCCATAGACGAACCTAATTGTATTTTTTTTTTAATTTAGTAGCTCAATGCAACTATTTAAATAAATTCATAAAATATTATTAAAATAACATAATAAAATGCAACAGCATTACATAAATGATATCCCTTCACAACTTAAGATAAATGGCTTGTTGCAATAATAGATTTATGATTTTAATTTTAATTTTTAAAAAATAATGGGCATTGCTATTGCTGTAAAAGAAAATAAAATAAAAAATAAAGTATGCCTAGGTGCTATATCCACCAAAGAATCCTTCTAACCGGCTGTGCTTTTGACTGATTAATGGCGTTGACTACTTAGGAGAGTAGTTCCCCCGTAAGCGAAGCGTTCCCTTGCTACTTAGGCGCTAGGCGGCTATTTAGGCATTTCATGATTGCCTAGTGCTTAGGCGGCTGACTAGACTGCTTTGTAGAACATTGATTCCAAGTATGTGTCTCAAGGGCCTTGCATCCAAATCTATTGGGTTTGTATATACTATTGATTTTTTTTATAAAAAAAAAGCCAGTACATGTTGCCAGATAAATTGTGTACACTTTTATTGTGGTTTGTAACATGTGGGAGTGATAGAATATTTAGTTTATTATCTATTGCATTTCCTTATGAATGAAGAAATTTTATTGGAGAGAAAGTGATACATACAAGGTAATGGACTTGGTATCGACCTAAGGAAAACAAACATAGGGAAACAAAATGGAGAACTAACAAGAAAATCAAACTAATGTTGCTATTCAGTCTCCGGTGAAACTGGTAAAGACATGTTGTCTAAAGACATTGGGGGCATAAGACTACAAAGCTTCAGGAATTAGTCTCTCCCATGGTAGCTGAGGTATTTAGTACTGATCCTTGACTACCCAAGCATTTATTTCAAGTAACGCATAAACCTTTGGTTGGATTTATTTTACAAGTTTCACATTGCCTCAGATCCTTTGTCTATCAATTCCCCTCATTCAACTATCTCTGAGCGTTTTTAGGATAGATTGTTGCCTCAAGGCTTTGAAGATTGTCTAAGTTGCTTCCTCCTCTAGGTATAAGATGATAGTGTATCCATTACATCCAAGAGATCTACTATTTGTGGTTGTTCATATTTCTCCTATACTAGGAAGTTGGCTTTGGGAGAATATAGATGACCGATAATCATGTTCATGATACTACTAGGAGTCCTTTCTTTGAGAGCTCGAAGTTGTTTGAAAATACCAGAGAGGAAAGAGAGAAGGGAGAAACCCAACATCTCATTAGGGTTGGGACGGATAGTTATAATCAAAGTAGACTTACAAGAGGATTCATTGATGGCCAACCATTATGCCACTGGACAGCATTCACCATTATGGAAAACTTTGAAGTGTTTGTTGGTGTGCTAAGAATCTAGGACATATTTCCAGAGTTGCTCATTCTGGAGCCGCTTCAACGTCTTACCTTCTTTTTTGTCTTGGTCTAATTTTGTATTTTCTTCACAAATTAATATACAGGAAGATATTGACCTTATTGCAAAGTTGGGGTTTGCTGCCTATCGTTTTTCCTTATCATGGTCGCGTATCTTCCCCGGTAACTCCCATCTGTTAATTTATTTTCTACTTATTCTAGTTCAAGATTCCATATCTTTTAACGTATTAAAATTTACTAGTTTCTATGACTACTGCAACTGTTTTGTTTTTCTTCTCTCTGCCAAAGAATTGTTAATTTGTTTTTTCTTCCTGCCGGGGGGGTGGGTTGGTTATTTAGTTCTTGGGACTTAATTTATTTCTTGTTTGATTTTTTTCCCTGATTTGTGTATGGACTAGAAGGGGGCTCTTGTTTGAGCTTTTTTCTGTAATTTTCATTTTCAGTTTTGTTTTCCCTTTAGCAGGAGCCCTTGCCCTCGATACTATATCCTTTTTCCTCACTCCTGCCCTTGATACTATATCCTTTTTCCTCGTCTTCAATACTGTAACCTTTTTCCTCTTATAACAAAATTCATACTTTCTCCAAAAAATAGTGAGGTTGAGAGAATAGATAGATAGGGAGAGAAATCTATCGTAGACTGATGATGTCAAACTTGAACTGCTTTTTATTTTTGGCTCCCCAGAGAACAGTTACAGTCAAATGGCTAAAAAACCTTCTATAGTTAAGCAAATCTAACAATTGTCGAAGTGTTTACCTCAAATTCTTGGGAGAATTCTTCTCTGTAAAATTATTTCCCCATTGTTTTGTTCACACACGAAAGAAGACGTCTTCAAATGTCCAATGCGTGCATGAGAGAATTTCTTGATTTCATTGGCATGACCAACTTAATCAACTTGCCTCTTCAAAGGGGTCCTTTCACTTGGTCGAACTTTAGGGACCATCTTGCTATGTCAAGAATAGACTGGTTCCTAATCTCTTGTGATTGGGAGAATAGCTTTCCCAATTTTACCCAAAATCTCCTTCCCTGGCCTCTCTTTGATCATCACCCCATTGTGTTGGACATGGTTGGCATTTGATGGGGCCCTACTCCATTTCGGTTCGAGAATATATGGCTTAAAACAGATGGTTTTGCAGAGCTGATTCATAATTGGTGGAATGTAGATAAGATTGAAGGTTACGCTAGTTACATTGTAGCCTGCCAAACTTAAAAATTTGAAGGCGAAGTTGAAAATCTGGAACAAAGAAATTTTCGGGGATTTCATAGTTAAAGAAAAAGGTACTTTTGAATTGCATTAACAACTTAGACTTCTTAGAAACTACTTCTGCCTTAACTCTTGAACAAAGGAGGCTCAGACTCTCTTCTACACAAGAGCCGAATAAAGTCGTCCATTGGGAAGAGATATCTTGGAGGCAAAAATCCATATGCCTTTGGCTCAAAGAGGAGGATAAAAATGCGTGCTTCTTCCGCAAAATTGGAAACGCTCATTGAAGATATAACTTTATGGGAGCCATTGTTGTCAGTGGGGTTATCCTTGAAGGTGAAGTTGAAAATCTAGAACAAAGGAATTTTCGGGGTTTTCAAAGTTAAAAAAAAAAAAAGGGAACTTTTGAATTGCATTGACAACCTTGGCTTCTTAGAAGCTACTTCTGCCTTAACTCTTGAACAAAGGAGGCTTAGACTCTCTTCCACACAAGAACTAAATAAAGTCGTCCATTGGGAAGGGATACCTTGGAGGCAATAATCCATATGCCTTTGGCTCAAAGAGGGGGATTGAAATGCTCATTTCTTCCGCAAAATTGGAAACGCTCATAGAAGATATAACTTTATGGGCCCCATTGTTGTCGATGGGGTTATCCTTGACGATGGTGGAGCCATAAGGGTCGTGATTTCTGATTTCTACCAAGATCTTTACATTGAGAAAGAGAGTTGGCAGCCCTCCTTTGATGGCATCGATTTTGACACTCTTGGCAAGGATGATGCGTCCCAACTGGAGCATTGGTTTGAGGAAACAAAAAATCATCAAGCTTTATATGATTGTAGTGTGGATAAAGCTTCGGTCCTTGATGGTTTTACCATAGCTTTCCTTCAAGTTAATTGGGGGACTCAAAAATGTCATTCTTCAAATCTTTGAAGACTTTTTTACTAACGGGGAGTTTGTTCATAGCCTCAACGCTAACTTCATTATCCTTATTGCAAAGAAACTTGGAGCTACAAATATCTGTGATTTCAGACCTATAAGCCTCATGGGTTGTATCTATAAAATATTCTCTAACGTGTTTGCAAATAGACTCAAGAGAGTTCTTGTTAAAGTTATTGGACCTTTGCAAAATGCTTTTGCGGAGAATCGCCGAATTCTTAATGCTACGCTCATGGCTAACTAAGTAGTGGATTTTTAGCTCAAAAATAAGAACAAGGGGGTTGCGTGCAAGCTTAACATGGAAAAAGCCTTTGATAATATTAGTTAGGACTACCTTATGAAAGTCTTTTCGAAGATGCATTTCGAAGCAAAATGGAGAAATTGGATTTTCAAATGCATATCCACGGCCAACTTCTCAATCATCATTAATGGAAGATCAATTGACCTTTTCTCCTCCATTCATGGTTTTAAATAGCGGCCGCAGCCGCCGTTGCGTAACAGTCACTAGTGTAATGGGACACGGTCGTAACGGGACGTGGATCTAATAGACGTGAATTATAAGGCATGACGCACGATAATTATATTTTTTTTTGACTTTTTAAGTTTATAAAAATGTTATAAATGATTTTTAAACTATTTTGACCCACCTTATTTATCAAAACACTGGTAATATGATAGTTATATTTTAGATAAATTTAAGTGCATTGTTAAACATAAAACCTACATATATCTTGATTTGTACTACGATAATAATAAATATTTTAATACATATTATCATAAATAAAAATCACATAAATTTTAGCAATTTTTTGTCATCACAATAAATGTTATGTGGTGGTAATTTATCCCCACTATACATCATCTTATTTTGTTAATAAAAAGTAAAAAATGAAGTGCAAAAATCACATGTAGAAATCTCTTTCCCCTGCTTTACATCAACTTTTTTTGTTAATAAATTTATTCAATTTTAGGAACACAAAACTTGCCGACAATCCCATGAGAATGAGTTAGTATCTGAATCTCGACAACACTGCAAAGGGGGTTGAAATCAATAGGCAATAAGCTGAAAGTAATGGCAATTAAACTATTAAGGTTTGCCATTTTTTTTTTTTTTTTCTCATTATTCTGGGCATTGTGGCCGTAGCGGGTGTATAGGCCATCGTGACCGCTACGGCCGTGAATCGGATGCAATCCGCTAAAGCGGCCCGTAGTAATATCGAGACGAGCCGATACTGTTACATAGTGGCTGCTTTTTAAAACCTTGCCTCCATTAGTGACAATTAGACCCTCATTCTCCTCTCCTTTTCATCATGGGAATGGAAACTCTAAGTTGGATGGTAAACAATGTTGTTTACAACCAATTGTGGAAAGGTTTTGTGGTGGGAGGCCTCAATCCCACATCTATCTTTTACTTGCTTTTTGCCGATAACACGATCCTCTTATGCGATGATGAGGCTGAAAGCATCTTGAATCTCGGGTGTGTTCTTCCGTGCTTTGAATCGGTGTCCGAACTTAAAGTGAACTTAGCAAAGAGCGAGTTGATTCTCGTTTCTTGCATCTATTCTTGGATGTAAAATCATGCATCTCCCTATCATCTATCTTGGTCTTCTTCTAGGTGTTAAATACAAGGATACAACTATTTGGGACCTATCATTGATAGATTTGAGAAGAATTTAAGCGGTTAGAAGAGCTCCACTCTTTCCAAAGGAGGGAGGCAGACTCTTATCAAGAACACATTATCCAACCTCTATGTCTACTTTATGTCTCTCTTCCATCTTTCTTGTGCTGTGGCCAAGCGGTTAGAAGCTATCCGAAGAAGGTTCCTTTAGGGAAATTTTGGGGAGGAATTTAAATATCATCTCGTTAAGTGAGACATTGTCAACCAACTTTTGCTGAAAGGGGGTTTGGGTATCAAGTGTCTACTTGAATTCAAGTTAGCTTTGTTAAACAAATGGATTTGGAGGTTTATACATGAGAAAAATCACCTTTAGAGGAAGTTCATTGCCTCTATTTATGGGACATACCACCTAGGGTGGACCTCGAAGCAAAGTTAAGCCTTATGGAAAGATTTCAACAAAGGATGGAGTTCAATGTTGAACAACATTAATTGGATACTTGGCAATGGTAGTTCCATATTCTTTTGAGAAGCCAGTTTGTGCAGCGACTGCAGTTTAAAAAGTTATTTTTCAAATCTTTTTTCACTGGCCATAGACAAGAAAGCCACTGTTGCTTCCCTTATCGAAAGTGGGAGTTGGAACATTAATTTTTGCAGGAGGGCTCATAATTAGGAGCTCGAAGAATTTTTTGATTTCTTTAACTTGATCTACATGAATTTGAGCTTTCTTGGGGGTGAAGACAAGATCAAATGGAATATTAGTAAATTTGGTCAGTTTAATGTTTGCAATTGTTACTTGGATCTTACTAGCAACAACTCTAGAAACTTGGTGTATGATAAGCAACTGTGTACCTCAATTTGAAAATTTGGTGCTCACATGAAAATTTCTTTCTTTGCTTGGGAAGCTACTCAAGCCCAAATTCTTACCATGGACAATTTGCAATGGCGTGGGCAATGCCTCATCAGTAGATGCCCCTTTTGCAAAAACAATCTTGAATCAGCGAATCACCTCCTTATTCACTACCCTTGGGTGGGGCGAATGTAGGACTTTACTCTTACAATTATTGGCATCCATTGGGCAACGGCGGGAAGCATTGACAATGAGCCTATTGCTTGGTCTAGTTTAAATCCTAGCATAAAAAAGAAGAAGCTATTTTTTTTTTTTTTTGATCCCTCTTAGCATCATTTGGGTTATTTGGAAGGAAAAAAATAAAAGGGTTTTCGAAGGTGAAGAATGCTCAATTCAACGTATGAAGGTAATTTGGCTTTTCAATTTCAAAGATTGGGCAGTCTCTTGTATTCGATCCTTTTGTTGACTGTATTGATCTTATTGATAATCTAACTTTGTAATCTTTCGAGTTAGTACCCACTTGGTGCCCCGATTAATAAATATTTCTCTTTTACTGATCAAAAAAAAAATTTCCCCACTCCACACTATCAACATCATAAACTTGAAACGAAAGCATTGTTGTTAGAAGGTTATTTACAATTTGGTCTTTGTTAGAATGATATAAGCATAAACCGTAGGATCCCAATGATCGGCGAGATATATTTATAATAAAGATAGAGTACACAGAATAATAGGGTGGCATGCCCACACCAGACATAATAATAATAATAGCACGCTACACTAACACCCCCTGTTAAGTTGGAGCATATATATCAACCATGCTCAACGTGTACCCGCTAGAGGTTTTGTGAGAACATTTGCTAGTTGATCACCTGTGTGAACATGAACAAGGGAAGTAAACTGACCTTTAAGGGATTTCTCACCTTGCTGGTGGCAACGAAATAACCTCAACAACCTTGAAAGGTTGAACAACACCATCAGTAGTCTGCCGTGCATCTACCGAAGGTGGAGGATTCACTGTGGGGGAATTTGAACCATCTTTGATCAAATAGAGCAAATACCCAGTCTATCGGGATAGAGAAAATGGAGTTTAAACACGTCAAACCCTAAATCATCATAGAGATCCCTCCCTGGGAGAGCCCGAAACAATTATTGATCATCAAAACAACATCAAACAGCATCGAAAACCATTATCATGGGGAATACTTGGATGTGGTTGAGCAGATTCAGCCACATCCCTAAGGAGGGTGATTTGCCCCGACTGGAGGAGAGAGAAGTTAGTGGAGGAGGGAGATTAGGGCTGGCCGATCAGAGGGAACAGAATAGAGGAGCACAACAGCAGTGCGTGACAGCCGTAGAGGGTTGCGGCACTGAGGTTTGCGGCGGCATGGGTTTTGGGAGAAAAAAGGGGAAGGCTAGGGTTTTGATACGATTAAGGTTTTGAGTGACTAGGGTTTCTTTGATCCGTGCTCTGAAACCATGTTAGAATGATACGAGCGTAAACCATAGGGCCCCAATGACCCAATGAGATATATTTATAATAAAGATAGAGTACACATAATAATAGGATGGACATGCCCACACCAGAACATTATAATAATAATAACACACGACTAACAGTTTTCTCCCTTAAGCAGCAACACACAAGAACTTGCAGTCTATTTCTTTTTTTTTTTTTGATATGATTCAATTTGCAGAATCAAGAGTACCAGGTTTGGTTGCATGATGTTGTGATTTACTTTTCCTGCTAGGCTTGGTTGCTTAAGAGGCCCATCTTTTGTATAGATTGAAAAGAAAAGGCTCCTCTGCTGTGTGCTCACCCCAAAATTGTGGCCTATTTTAACATATAACTCTGTTGGAAATTATTTGAATTTGTACCCTGTTGGATTGTGTAAGCCTCTTGGGATGTTTTTTATTTTTTTATTGGGCTTTGTATTTTGGGCTCATTAGGGTTTTCATTATGTTTCTTGTTCTAGGGGCTAGGGTTTCCTAGTAACCCTAATATTGAGTATTATAAATAGATAGTTTTGGTGCCCATATTAGGGCATCCGACTTTTCTCCCTAAAATTCTTTCCTTTCTTTCATTACATGCCCTAAAGATGAAGGGTTTATATGTTACCAAATCGTATGAAAATGTATAGGAACCTAGATTTTCGAGTGCTCTTAGACATTTGTTAATTTTCTTTTGATTGGAAAACAAGATTTTATTACAGAAAGAAGAGAATGTACAACAAGATGGACAAGAGAAGCTCCCAAAAATAGATAAACACAAAATGGCAGCAACAATTACATAGTATTACTATAGAACGTACCCCTCCAAAAAAAAAAAAAAAAAAAAAAAAATCTCTCAAGACAGCTCTTTTGGATACATCCTAATGAACAAGCCACAGAGAGGGTAATTAAACAATAGGGTCCTGAATTTAGGAAGAGATGATTGTTTTTCCATCGAAAGATTTTGGAATTTCTTTCGGCCCAAATGCACCATATGGTTGAGATCACTGTACTGGACCATGGATCATTCTTCAACTTTCCTCTTTTTGTGCCACTAAAAGTAAAACTGAACCCTTCCATAGTTCTGGAACACATCCAATATAAGCCCAAACATCGCAAGAAGCATTCCCAAGAGTGACCAAGGAAGTGGCAATGAACAAATGGGTGGTCATTAGTCTTTGGATACTGACAGCACATCCCGTAGACATTGGGAGAGAGAATTATGATGCTATCTTACTTTGTGTTCACTCTGTTTAGCATCACTATCCGAGTAAAAGATTTGAATTTTGTGAGCATTCTATATTCCAACTTAGGGGAGTTCGTGGGAAAGAATGACAGTCAAAAAGGTTAAAAAAGAAGAAGAAAGGAGTGCAACTTAAAATACCAGAACTATCCCCTTTCCACCATCTAGACTAGAGTCACCCCTAGGGAAAGAGTTAAGGAGTTGAAGGCGGGATTGTAGTTCAGCCGTTTTATCTTTCATTAAAGAAACAAAAGAAATAAAAGTTCCAACAGAGTTGGAGCAAAAATAACAAATGGGTCCATTATGTTTGTTGTTGAAGTTTAGTTTTATGGTTGTCGTATTATTTCTGTATAATGTGTAAGAATATTAATTTCCAATGTTTTGATTTCCTTTGGCTGTCATAGCTTCGCTGTGATAACAAGTTAATTTATTGCATTGCTTTATGTTTGCAGATGGTTTCGGAAGCAAAGTCAATGATGAGGGGGTTGCATATTACAATAACATTATCAATGCTCTTCTTGAAAAGGGTATCCTCTGAATTATACTTGATTTCTACCTTGACAACAATTTCAATATATTAGGTCAGTAACCCTATTGTGGGTGTGGAAAGAAAATAAAGGTAGGGAGTCTAGCTTTTAGGAAGGAAAGGAAAGGAAAGGGAGGGAGAGTGTCTTGACTTTTCCTCTCTCATGTTTATGAGTTTAGTAGAGAAAGTATCATTTACTTTCCTTTCCTATGTTTGTAAGTTGAGAAGAAAGGAAGGGAGAGCCTAATTTATAAGTTGAATATACTATTTTACCCTCATTTCATTCCTTTCTCTTCGTACTTGTGAGGAGATTGTTAGTAGGCGTTGTTATTTTAGAATGGGAGTGTTTCATATTCTTTTATTATTATTATATTTATGTTAAGAAGTCACATGACTTTCATTAAAAGTCATGTGACTGGATTGCGTTACTTGTTGAACAGGTATCGTCAATATTATAAATAGATGAGGAGGCTAGTCATGAAGGACTAAGTCCTGTAATTATTCTCAATATGGTATTAGAGCCGAAACCTCAGGGTTACATTTCTCTCTCACCCTCTCTTTTCTCTCCCCCTTGCCGCCACTTTCTTCCTCCCTTTCATCATCCCTAGGGTTACGGTTGTGGCCATGCGACTCTAAAGTTAGAAAAGCCGTTTCTACTTACCTCTGATAAATCCTAGGGCTGTGGAAGCACCGGCCACATCTTGGGATGTTCTGAATACTCTCTGGTTGCTTTCTTATTCAAAAATTGATGGTATAACTCTTAAAAAAAGTGAAGTCAAATTAATTAATCCTTTGAAAAGGGATTGTTGACTATTATGGAATTGATTCTTGTTGAAATTGTAAATAGAGTATTAACTATCTTGGAAAAGAAGAGAGCGTTTACTCTCTTGGGAAAAGAGTGAGAGTATTATCTCTCTCTGGAATTGTCAACAGAGCCTTAACTCTGTTGTTTGGGAATGAAGGGGAGTAAATTCTGGGATGAAGTTGGCATGTGGCCTTGAGTATTTACAGGCTGTTTAGAGGTTGTAAATTGTAATCTCTGAGTTCTGAGTTTGGTTCTTAACTAGAAACAACAGTGCTATTTTCCCTGTGATTTTTCCTTGAAAAGGGTGTGTCTACTGAAATTTAGACAGGAATTGAGAACTTGGGAAACTGAAAAATTGTGATGGAGGATATTCTTTTCTCCAAGGACTACGATATTGTTCTTAAATCTAAGGAGGATGCACAGGCAAAATCCAAGACGTCAGATGACGATTGGAACAATGAGTATCCTAAAGCTGAATGAGATAAACTCAATAGATGGGACTTAACTACCATCCATTCATGTCTCGGCAACAGCATTCTGCAAACTCATAATGGAATTATAGAAGCACATCTTCTTTGGAAAACTCTATATGAAATGTATGATCAACCTACTGGAATGAATAAATACTATACCATTAATAGGGTATTTAAGATTAGGATGGCAGAAGGGACTTCATGGGCCACCTTGATGAGATGAGCAGCTTGTTTGGGCAAATTGATGATCTTTGTATAGAGTTTGAAGAAGATTTCATGTTGTTGCAATTGTAAGTTCTTTACCTGATTTATGAGAAACTGTCCGAACAACCCTAACTGCTGCATCAAAGACACTGCCACCTCTAAACACTGTAATTTCAAAAATCAAAAACTGTAGACTCTAAAGCAGCTGGAGAAGCTTTGGTGGTTTGGAAGGGTATTTCTCAGAATTGGAAAAAAAGGGCATGGTGAAAGCAAGAGCAGAGGAAGATCTGCGAATAGGGATCTTGAATGCTGGTATTGCAAAGAGAAAGGCCATTTACGCAGAGATTGTTATCTCTTGAGAAGCAAACATGAGAAAGAATTGAATTGTTTGATTAAGCGATTGGTGACTGATAATGGAGGGGAGTATATATTTAATGAATATGACAACTATGTTCAAAATATAAAGTTTTTGAAGTGTTTAAACATTTTAAAGTTAGAGCTGAGAAGGAATCGAACTGTTTAATCATGTAATACCCAGAAACTTTAGGGCCTCTTTTGCAAATGTTACTTTCTAATTAATTATTGTTTTACACCTATTATTTTAGGATAAGGATAGTGTGTGAGTGTGTGTGGACATGTGCCACTTTTAGGAGAAGTGAGAGCTGTCTCCTTGATTTGACACATATGTGCTCATCAATGTTGATGGGACACATGTGCTCATCAATTTTGATGGGACACTTATGTGTCCATCTCTCTCTCTCTCTCTCTCTCTCTCTCTCTCTCCTGTTTCCCTATAAAAGGGACACAGCAGCCCTTTTGGGACAGCACTAGAACAGAAGGGGAAAAAAAGAAGAGAAAAACCCTGAGAGTAAGAGCAAGGAGAAGGAGGAAGGAATAGCATACTCTCAAGCTTGATTTCCCTTGTGTTTTCTGATTTGGCATTTGTTTGTAGTGCTGCCTGTGTGTGATAGTTCATGCACTTTTGAAGTGGAAAAGAAGTGATTGTTGGACCATCTCCAAAAGGGAGAGTTGCTAGAAAGTTTTTACCAATTCTGAAAGTGAATGTTTTCATGCTTCAGCTGCTGTTTAAAGTTTTAAATCTGGTTTTGGGGAGGTTAAACACTGCTGGGAGTTTTTAAAACTATCATTTCAAGGTCTAAGCTTGGAATGACAAATCTGTCCAGCTGCTGTGTGGGCAAAATGGAACCGTTCTGCCTCTGTTTTGACGAGAAGGTGGCTGGAAAGTTTTGTCAATTCCAGAAATAATGTTTGATGTGTTAACCTTGATTTAAAACCAGCAAATTTGGGAGAACGGGGTTTTCAGCATTTCTGGGTTTTCTTCCAGCAAATAGGTTTAGTTGCAAATTATGGCTAAGTCAGTTAAATTGCATCAGCAAAGTTTTGGAACGTTTCAACGTGGATGATTGCACTCCAGTGGGCACCCTTTTGGCTGGTCATTTTCAATTATCATTAGAGGATTATCCAAAATCTGAAGAAGAACGTCGGAAGATGGAAAAGTTCCTTACACTTCAGCTATTGGGAGCTTTATATATGCTATGGTTTGTACTAGGCCGGTCATCTCCTATGCAGTCGGAGTTGTTTCACATTTTATGGGCAATCTTGTATCTAAACACTATAAAGCTATAAAATGGATTTTGCGTTATCTCAAAGGGGCACAAAAGTTCCATTTAAGATTTTGGCATGCTGATTTGAAAGTAGTTGGCTGTGTGGATGCCAATTATGCAGCATACTAGAAAATCCACCATTGGTTACATTTTTCTAGTTGGAGGAGCTCCTATTAGTTGGACGTTTAGACTACAAAAGGATGTTTCTTTGTCAACTACGGAATCTGAGTATGTGGCTTTGGCAGAAGCAGCCAAGGAAATGATTTGGCTTAAGCACTTTGTAAGTTGGACTAGTCTGCATGAATCAGTTTATAATTTATTGTGGTAGCCAAAGTGCCATTCATTTGGCGAAAAATTCCGTATCATGCTTGTCCAAAGCATATGGATGTTTGATATTATTTTATAAGGCAAGCATCGGAAGAAAAAAAGTTTGATGTCCAAAAGGTGCACGCACCAGTAAATTTAGCAGATTTCTTGACCAAGGCAGTTGTGGGAACAAAGCATTTGCGAACTTGGTGAAGCATTCATTTGAAGAATTGATCATGAGTTCTTAGAAAGAAGTGCATCTTTTGAAGGAGTTCTTGAAGGGAAACTTTATTTTAATGTGGGAGAATATTATAAAAAGAATGAAGTCTAATTAATTAATCCTTTGAAAAGGGATTGTTGACTGTTATGGAGTTAATTCATGTTGGAATCGTGAGGAGAGCATTAACTCTTTTGGAAAAAGAATGTGAATATTATATCTCTCTGGAATTATGAACAGAGCGTTAACTCTGTTGTTTGGGAATGAAGGAGAGTTAATTCTGGGATGAGTTAGCATGGATCTTCGAGCCTGTTTAAAGGCTGTTTAGAGGTCGTAAATTGTAATCTCTAAGTTCTGTTCCTAATAATAAAGTGCAATGCTGTTTTTCCCGTGGTTTTCCCTTGAAAAGGGTTTTCCATGTAGTTCCTTGTGTTTATGTCTATTGGAATTTATTTTTCTGCTTCTTTAAGTCTGTAACAGTAACCCTGTGATTGAAGTTGAAATCTTCAAAGAATGACAGAAGCAGTAGGTATGGCTTTGGATTCCAAAGGGAATGTTATTATCCCATGCAATTCCACCTTTTCTAATATCCCTAGTTTTCCTACCAAAACCGTCAAGTTTGATGGCACTAATTACCTCATATGGTCTTGATCTATGTCTCTATCCATTACCGGTTGTGGCTATATTGGGTATATCCAGGGTACTTTGGAGAGATCTTTGGATAATGGACTTGCTCAAGACAAATGGGATGTTGAAAATGCATCGATCTTGTCAGTTCTACTTGATTTCATGGATCCTTCAATTGCATAGGGGTATCTTCTTATCGGTATAGCCGCGAAAATTTGAAAGGTGGCTCATGAGACATATTCCCATGCTGGGAATGAAGCTCAGGTTTATGAATCAAATCTGAGGGCTAACAAAGTGAAGCAAAGCAAGCTGAATTTTCCAGAGTGTTATGCCAAATTGTGCAGTATTTGGCAAGAACTTGATCTCTATGATGTAGTGGCTCTCAAGTGCCCAGAAGACACTGTAGTTGTCAATAAGTGGATGGATTAATTTTGAGTATGTGCTTTCTTGGCCAACCTAAATGTTGAGCATGATCAGGCCCTTGCACAAGTACTTAGCTGCTATCCTTTTCCTACTATTGAACAAGCTCTCTCTATTATTCAATCTGAGGTTAGCATAAGCTACCATGCTACAGCCTCCATTCAGTGCTCCTGTGTAATCAGCCTTATTTACAAATGCTCCCACTTCTTTTATAAAGGTTGGACAGCCGCGGGCTTTAGTTGAAAAACCCCTAACCGACATAGGTGTGATTTCTGTGGAAAAGAGAGACATACCCATGACCGGTGCTGGAAATTGCATGGTAAAGGAGGAGGAAGAGAGCGAGGCTGTGGCCGTGGTAGTGGTAGGAAATTTAATCTATTTGTTTTACACAAGGCCTGACATTGCCTTTGCTATCAGCCTAGTGGGCTAGTGCCTGCATGATCCTCATTCAACTCATTTGGAAGCAGTGTTCCGAATCCTGAAGTATTTAAAATCTGCTCCTGGAAAAGGCCTCTTGTTTATGAAGCATGGTCATTCTCAGATTGTGATATTCTAGGATGCTGGTTGGGCAGACTCCTCTGATGATAGAAGATCTACCTCTGGATATGTCACACGGCGAAGTAAGAAGCTAAGTGTTGTTGCTTGTTCTAGTGCTGAGGCAGAATTTACTCATGAAAGATATTGTGGCTAATGAAACTCATGAAAGAGTTAGATTTGGTATGAAGTGGGCTCATGAAGTTGTTCAACGGTAGTAAATCTACCATAATCTGGTCAATATGATCGCACAAAACTTGTGGAGATTGACCGGCACTTTATCAAGGAGAAATTTGAAGCTGGTATGCTGGAAATAGTATTTGTGAAGTCCAGTGATCAACTTGCAGGTGCTCTTACAAAGGGGCTGAGCAAGAAAACTTATTCACCTATTATTACCAAGTTGGCCATGTATGATATCTATGCACCAACTTGAGGGGAGGTGTTAGCAGGCATATGTCATTTTAGAATAGGAGTGTTTTCTGGATTGTATTACTTGATGAACAAGTATCATCAATATTATAAATAGATGAGGAGGCTAGTCATGAAGAACTAAGCCCTGGAATTATTCTCAACAGATATGATTGGTATTACAAAAGTTTCATTTCAGTTTCTTTCCCTTCCCTCCAATTCCTCCCACTTTTGGAAGGAAAGTGCAGGTTTTTTCTCTTCCCTTTCTACCCATGGGAAAAAACCTCACAAACAGAGATTTTGGAAGGAAATCTCTTATTTTCCTTTCCTTGCTCTACATTTTAAAACTCACAAACACAGTGTAAATGTTTACTTGCAGGAATTCAGCCTTACGTAACATTATATCATTGGGACCTTCCTCTAAATCTTCATGAGTCTATGGGAGGATGGTTAAATAAGAAAATTGTGTAAGTTTTGCTCATTGTCATGCTTTTCTGTTTTTATTGTTTTTGCTCTATTCTGTTTGTATAAGATTGATATGATGTCTTGCCAAAATTGCTAAAGCTGTGAAAGGTGTGTTCTACAGCGCCCAAATGCTTACAAAGTTATACTTCTGCATTCACATAATTGTGACTTCATTTGGCTGTTGTGGACTAGCAAGATGGACTAGCTCAAGCAAAAGAGAGCTTCCAAAGTTACACTTCTGCATTCACATAATTGTGACTTCATTTGGCTGCTGTGGCTAGCAAGATGGACTAGCTCAGACAAAAGAGAGCATGTCGTCCATCAAGTCTGCTCCTTCTTCGCTAAAAAATCATCCACATATTTGGTTTCTTTGAAAAAGCAAGAGAAACAAGCTTGCGAAGAGTCAACATCCACCTTCACTGCTGCAGAACCTTGAAGCAGCCAAACTGCCCTTCATCAACTCGAACCGTTAAATTCTAATTAACCTAAACATCAAAGAAACAAAATTCTAGATGCTAAGAGAGAAGTGACTGATTATAATTAATAATAGAAACTATTACAACTGTGTTTGAAATTCCATGGGTAGTCTGGCTTGAGAATGGGCAGGTTACTCTCCTTCCACTCTTCAAGTCTTGATCATTTGTGGGGTAGGAGTGTTTTCATGGCCAGCCTACAGGAGCTTTTAATGGATTATGTCTTTCAGATTTAATTAGGCACCAGAAAAAATGTGTTTTGTCTTTTGTATTTTCCTTGTTGCTCTCTTTGGAGGATGTCATGTCCTTCCTATAAATTTCTTTAAATATCCGGAAGATAGGAGCGATTGCTACTACGTATGTGCTAACCTTTAGCCGACATATATTGCCCTTATAATGATCCGCCCTCGAGTTGGGGCATATATGTCAAACAATTCCAACTTGTTGTGCAACACATCCAATCTATTCCCTCACAAAAACTTTGTAAAAGTATCTGCAAGCTGGTCTTCAGATCATGTGGGTCTCACTCATCTGGACCTTCTCACGAACAAATTGGCAGTCAACCTCAATATGTTTGATCTGCACATGACACACGGAGGACAATATGAACAGTAAATTGATTATGACACTGGAACACTTCTCATCCATGAGCTCTCCGATCACTCCCTTTCTGCACTTGACCTGGAAATTGCAGGCTATTTCTTACTCATCCGGGCTACTAGGTTGCCTCCTAGAAATATGCAGTAATTTGAAGCCAATCTCCTATCAGGGAAACTAACCTAATCTGCACATCTGAGTACCCTGTCACACTAAGATGACCAGGATTTTAAAAGAGTAGTCTCCGACCTGTAGTTCTCTTTAGATATTTTACAATTCTCAACATAGCGTCCCAATGAGTGACACGTGGCTCACTCTTAAATTGACTAGCCATATTAGTAGAAAATGAAATGTCTGGCTCGTTGACGGTCAATTCACTCTCTCTCTCTCTCTCTTTCCTTGACACATGTAGACGCATTTAAATTATTTATTTATTTTCATGTTTACTTACTCTCTTTCATAATCCCAATTCAATTCCTTGTCTAAGTTCCATGTAGTTGACTCCAACATTGGTGTAGTTGGTCACTTTCTCTGTTTGCCATGTGTTGCTTATATAAAACTTTAGGGTTTTCTTAGAGGTCAGAGGGCAAGATGTGTGAAACCTCGGAGGTCTTGGGTCCAAGTCTGGTCTAGGGATCAAATCTACCCAATACTTGGAGCAGGGGCAGGTGTTTGGAGGTAGCCATCCAGTTTACAAGTGTCTCTCTGTTATCATAAATAAGATGATAAAATGTTTCTATGAAGGTATTTTTTCTTTTTTTTAAAAATAAAAAATAAAAAATTCAAAATGGAGAGTGGGGGTTTGCCATCTAGCATAACCTAATATTGTTTCTACTAGCTAGTTAAATTAAATCGATGGAAAAAGGGTGGGGACCTGGTGGTTGAAGGCAATAAGTTGAAAATGAGCCCTTGTATTTGAAATTTAATATTGAAAGTGTCATCTGTTAATTTCTTATGAGGTAATTTATATCTAGTACTCCCAGTAAATTGTCAAACATGTGGCATTTAAGTTTCAAAGTTTATTTTTTCCTATAAGTTTATTATTTATTTTTAATTAATTGTATGATCTACATTTCTTTTTTATTATGCTGTCTGGATTCACCTGGGTTGTATGTTAACTCTATATGGCTTCTGCTTATGACATCTAGGGAATACTTCGCAATTTACGCGGAAACTTGTTTTTCCAATTTCGGTGATAGAGTAAAGAATTGGGTTACAGTTAATGAACCCCTTCAAACTGCTGTAAATGGATATGCTACTGGTAGTTTTGCTCCAGGAAGAAGTCGTTCATCAACTGAACATTATTTGGTTGCACACCACCAGATCCTGGCCCATGGGGCAGCTGTTTCCATATACAGAAATAAATTTAAGGTATTCTACTTGATTTTTCTATACAAATGAAAAAAGATGTTTCTATCTGTTCTTTGTCCATGTTCTTTCATATTCTGACTTGAATCTACAGGCCATCATGGATTGCTTACATTTTTTAGAGGATAAATGTCTGTAGAATATACCTAGCATTGATTTTTTTATTTTTGCCATCTTGTATTTGTAAGCATCATTCGTCACTAGATTATCCTTGGAAACCATCAAATAGAGGACAAAAAAATAATCCTTGTATATGCGTCCCCCTCCCTTATTCTTCTCTGTTAAGTTGTTGCTCCATTGATTCGAATGCGATGGATCAGTCAATGCTGTCAATATCCTGCTGATCGTGGGTATGTTTCTGTTTGGATTGTTGTGATACTGATGTGTTTTCCTTCAGCAGTGATTATACATGTGTGATAGCATCGTCAATGTTCTTAATGGGTTTCTCCAGTGACCGCAAATAAGAACTCAATTGTACATGCTCTTGGTGCATGCTTAGCAACCTAGAACTGAGGGTTTGATTAGAGGCGGCTGATGCCTCCTCCACTGGCAGTGACACAGCCTGATCCTTTGCTGGTGCTTCCTCTCTTCTCTTTTCTCTCATTTCTCCTTTCTCTTCTCCAATTGCGCGTTCAAGGTGTTTAATAATGGATCAACGCTTGTGCTTCTCCTGGTTAGTGACTATTGACCAAACTTTTGAATTTGCGAGTGATTGGGGGAAGGATCCTTCACTGGTTGCTGAGGAGTACAAGGCTTGCTAGAGTTTCTCCATTACGTTCAATGAAGCAGGGTACAAATGTCTAGCCAAAAAAACTTCTCCAGTTCTATTTGTGCAGCAAAACTTTTCCGGTTCTGTTTGTTTTAAGGGGTATCTTCCTGGTGCAAGGTCTTCAGCAGGCAAAATTACTTCATTTATTATTTTGACACAATTTCAATGGTTGTTCGTCCTTTGTGAGAGGGTACTCTGGAAAGCAATGCCCTCTTCTTCTTTGCCTGACAGACAGGCCACTGATAGATGGTGGACTATCTAATCCAAAGAAGATCATAGGCTTACTGTCACAAAATGCGGGGACAGTGGCTCCTGTATCCCTTCTTTACATTTTCGACCTCCATAAGGATCATTGCCCCCCCGCCCTCCCCCCTTCCTCCCTCTCCCTTTCCACGCTACTCTTATGCAGGTAGCACCTATATTGCTCCAAAAACTACACCATTTTAGATCCTTTTAACAAATCTAATGGTATTGATGGAAAGAAAATGAAAAACTAAATGTACCTTTACATTTTCTTATAATTTAGGGATGTGAAACCTGTTCATCAAAGCATTGAAAATTTAACCAGTTTTAAGGGCTCAGATTTTCTGAGTTTTCATATTAAAATAGGGTATCAAATTTTGAAAAATCTATTGAAAATTCGACTTGCCCAATTATTTTTTTGGTACTCTTTTCACCTTTATTTTTGATTCTTTTACAAAACTTCAAAACACTAAAGTTTAGGCAGGTGATAGCACCTAAACTAGTGTAGTTTGTTTCCTTAAAATTTATTTAAGTAAATTGTATCTTCAGCATATTAGGGTTTTCTAGAGTAAAATTGGAATTCTGATTCGAGTTTGTGGTACTTGGTAAAGGACATTTATTGTTTCGCTGAACCACCTCAGTTCTCTCTCTTTACTCACTTCTTCCACCCTTTTCTTCCTACCCTACATCAAGATGGAAGCTTTTGGGAAGTTACCACAACATTTTGTAGAGCAGTGTTTTGGGTTGAGAGTTAAAATGCTCCTTTTGCAACTGGAAATTAAGCTATGGTCACTGTGGAAACAAATCAGCCAAGACAAACACCATTCAATGTGATAGAAATTGAACCTATTGAGGTTGACTATTTCTCTGAGACTGTTCCATTCCACATATTTGAATGCTGGAGTTTAGGTTTCTCTATTACTTGATGAGGTGAGCAAGAGCAAGCTGCCTATGAAGCACAGCTACTTCATAGTCTTCTGCTTGGATACATCAACTTGGCGAAAAGTTGGATAGGATTTTCATAAATGGACCAAAAACCTGATGTTATGTAGCTTCGTCTTTGTTTTTGATGTAGCCTAGAGTCCTTGAAGACATGAAGCTACCCTTTATAAACTCAAATACTTCTTTTCTCATTTGTTAGTTTAAGTCCATCCATACTGTTGGTGGACCCTTGGAGTTCTTGGATAGTCTTAAGTTGGGTCTAGTTTTTTGTGGTTTGCTGCTTGTGTTTATAAGGTGCATGTACTTGTGTTGTTCGCTGTCTTGTACCTTTATTTACATTATAAAAAGAAAATATTTCCTACATATTCTGTTGCAATCATTTTTTTTTTCTTTTCATTTTGGGCTGTTGTATAACACATATATTAAACCTCAGACCCTGAATAATGTCTCCTGGTGTCTTATTAATGTGCAAGGATATCTGTGGATTTCAATAGCTAGTCAAGACATTGACCTAGTAAATTGTGTTTTTGTTCCTTACCATTCCTTTTGTTCTTCTTGTTTCACACCAGGACAAACAAGGGGGACAAATAGGCTTGGTAGTAGATTGTGAATGGGCTGAGGCTTTTTCTGATAAAGCGGAAGATATCGCTGCTGCAGCAAGACGTATTGATTTTCAGCTCGGGTGGTATTACTTCTTACTGTTTAATAATTGTTTGTCCTTTGGTCCTTTCTTTAGATCCAGAACGTTTTTCTCTCAACAGCTTACTGCTTGCGAAGGGAATTTGTAGGATGTTTACAGAACTATTAATTTATTTTCTATTCTTCTTCATAACTGCCTGTATATAGTTTGCACCACTCTTCTAACATAATTGAAATTAGGTTCTTAGTGTCGGGATTAGGAACTCAATTTCTGATATAAAATCAATTTGGCCCTCATGTTTCGAGTCTGTCATCTAATAATAACACTATCTACACAGCTGTTTTTAAATTTTTAAGGACAACATCCTCCTGATCAGTTTGCTGTTTGTTTATTCATTAACATTGTGGCAGTTGGTGGTTGTCAATTAGCTACGCTGTGTCAGTTGATTGGCAAGCTGATACAGTTTGTTTACTAATATGTATAAATGTTCGTGAGTGCATAATTGCTTGAGATCCTCTGGTGAAGAAATCTGGAACCTTATCTTCATTTTCTGTTAAATACATAGAATTCTGCCACAGGTTCTTGGACCCAATATTTTATGGAGATTATCCTGAAGCCATGCAAGAAAGAATTGGGGATCGACTTCCAAGATTTTCTCAGGAAGATAAAGATTTAGTTAGGGGCTCTGTTGACTTTGTTGGTTTGAATCACTATACGTCAAGGTTTATTATTCACGGAACCCATAATGTTGAAGAGAATGACTTTTACACAGAACAACAGATCGAGAGAATTGGTAACTATGAATGACATGGACTTGTGTCAAGTTGTTGATAAACACTATGGATTACCTTATTCACTTATCTGTTTCATTCTCAGCTGAATGGGAAGGGAATAACATTATTGGTGAAAGGGTATGTATGCTCTCTTTCTCTAACATGCATGCGCATAAAGACTTAGTGCTTGCTTAATTTCATTTCTCTGTTTTCCTGAGATATTTCACATTCATAGGCTGCATCACCTTGGCTTTACTTGGTTCCTTGGGGTATCCGGAAAGTTCTCAATTACATTAAACAGAAATACAATAATCCCGCAATTTTTGTTACGGAGAGCGGTAAGTAATTTGCAACTTGCCTTTCGATATTATTTAGTACTAATTTTCCTCACATGAACTAGTACTTTCCAATATAACAAGCAGATACTTCCCAATGTTTTTGGGACCATATTGTATTCCCAATGTTAGTGAAGATGATACTGGACTAGTTTATTGTGTATTGTCTAGTGAAACAAAATTAAAACTTGGAGACAAGATGCTTGACAAATAATGATCAACTCTGCAGTAGGCTGCTGAGTATTTAACCGACTCATCTTTCAATTTCCCTTTTGCCATCTGTAGGCATGGATGATGAAGATGATGATACCTCCCCACTACATGAGGTTTTAGATGACGAAATGAGAGTCAGATACTTTAAGGGGTATCTTGCTGCAACTGCTCAAGCAATCAGGTGCCTTAGAGTGAACTTTTACCTTTATTTTGTTGAGATTCATGCATCAGGCGCCCTCTTGACAGAATCGTTTTGTAATATACTTCCCATGCAGTGATGGAGTTGATGTGCGGGGATATTTTGCTTGGTCGCTACTGGATAACTTTGAGTGGGCTCAAGGTTATACAAAGCGTTTCGGCATAGTTTATGTCGACTACAAGAATGGGCTCTCTCGGCACCCCAAATCTTCTGCGCTTTGGTTCTCGCGGTTCTTGAAAGGTGACCAGAAGGAACACACCAAGGAAGATTGATAACATTCACCGATCGAGCTATATTTCTCAAGTGAGGGAAGCTTCTAATCCCTCGTTTTCCTCCCTTCTGTGTGTGCAAGTTGTTTGTTGCTGAAAGCAGTCATATTCCTCGAGATATGGAAGTTTCCAACCCATTTTCCCTTGCTTATTTGCGTGCAAATTGTTTGTTGCTGAAAGAGTTCACGTCCCTTGAACTTAGGATGCATCCTCAATGTGCATAATGGCATCCATTTATTTTTTTATCTCGATCATGTTTGGAAAATTCTGAACTCTACGCCCTAAATCACCCGAAACTCAAGAATTGTGAGACAGTGGTAGGGATTGTAATATTGTGAAAAAACAATGACGTTTCATCACTACCTCACAATTCATGATTTTTGGATGATTTAGAATGTGTATATAGTATTGCTCGTCATGTTTGAGGTTCCAAATATTGTTCACTCCTTTCTATTGTGAAAGGCTAGTATTGTCTGTTTTAATGTAATTTGAAAATTAAAATTTCACAATGAGCTTAATTTCCATGATGTTAGAGATCACTTGAACCATGTTTCCTAGTTCTGTCAACTTATAGAGGCCAATGGGAAAACAAGGAAATTACTTGGAATGAGTAGCTTCAACCAATTTGGTCACCATGTTGTATATAGGGCTTAACTTTTCAAAGTAGAAAATGAAGAGAGCTTCCATATTAAGAATATTGTCCCACGTTAGAAACTGAAGCCTAATAATTTAATTAATAAGATTCTAGGGCAACTCTAATTACTTCCAATTGATTTTAGGGTGAAAGTCTCGGGGACTTTATCCTGGTATCAGGGTAAGGCTATCAACACGTGTTTGGCTTGTGTTGCCACGTGTTTGACTTGTGTTGCTACAGTTGAAGGGGAAGTGTTAAGAGTATTGACCCACATCTGAAAACTAAAATCGGTAAACACTTCACCTACTGACAATTAGTTTTAGGATGGAAACTTCTGGACTTTATAATTCATAACTAAATAAGATCTGAAGTTCGTTCAGTGATTAATTAGTATTAGCACCAATGCTAGATAAATAAGTCACCTCTTTCGATGATCAGTCGAGAATTAACCAAAGTTAGGTTTATTCATGGTGTAGATGACTGGTTGTCGAAGCAGTAGAGTAAGTGTAATGTGGACGCAATGGTTAAGGGGATTGAGGGTGGTGGTTGGTAACAATAAGTTGGTCGGATTTTTAAGATCATGATGGGAGGATTCTCGTGAAGTTTTATCATATGCTTTCTGAAGGGAAGTTTTATACAAAAGAGTTCAATACCAGTCTTTTACTCTTTTTTTTTTCTTTTGGTAAATGAAAATTTTATTAATCAAAACCAGCAACAAGACCGAAGCCAACACAGCAACAAGACAAGCACAGGGTAGAGTCCGAAGAACAACAAAACAAAAATTATGCAACGGAAAGCTACAAGATATTCCAACCGCACACCACCTATGTGTCACCGAAGCACAAAGGCAGTAAGGGGCAGGCAACAAATAAAAGGTGGCAGAAAACCACCCAACTAATCAAAAACATTACATGGGAAGGTTTTACTTTGTCTTCATTAAAATCAAAATAAAGTTCTATTAGATTAGTCGAGAATTTGTCAACTTCTAAGAAAATAAGTCCTATTAGGTTCCCTTGTCTTCGGCCTTCTTCGGTAGGTTGTGGGTGGGCTAATACTAACTCTGGGATCAATTCGGGTGGGTCAATGTGGACAAACATTGTTTTATAACATAGCTGATTCTCTAAACAATTGAAACTTTGTGTTCCTGACAGGTCCTCCCTATCTCTTGATCAAGCTTGAGTAGGAAGATTCTAGCAACACAAAAAAAAAAAAAAAAAAAAAAAAAAAAAAAAAAAAAAAGAGAGAGAAAAGAAAGAAAGAAGAAGGCTATGACAAGTATTATCTTATACGGGTAAGGACCCTTCTTACTTCTTATGAGTAGGTTGAGTTAGATTATCTTATACATGAGTTAGGCAGTTTGGTAGGTCATGGGCTTGCATTATTAGCACTAAACGCTAATAATGCCCTTATTAGCTTTTAAATGATGAACAATGATATAGATATGAAGGATTTTAAAATAAAATCATTAAGGGTGATGACAAGTATTATCTCTAATAGCAACATGACTCTCTTTGGTAGAGGTCAGGAGTTCGAGTCTTTATTATGCTGAACCGTGAAGCAATTTCTTATTTTCCCTTTTTCCATTATAACTAAAAAAATAAATCACAAAAGGCTTATGAGAGCACTTTCAATTAACTAAAACACCATTTGCTGAATTTGTGCCGTATAGGCTTTTGTTTTTTTTTTTTTATGAAATCTTTTGTGTCTATAAAATTGTTTCAAATTCCTTGTGTTAGAGACTAATTCAAATCAAATCAAATCATTTCAATTTCATTGTTTTGGAAATTATAAAAATTATAAGAATTTCTTAAGTTGGCGATACTATCACTCTATACTATAAAGATGTGTAATAATCTACACTATAAAGATGTGTAATAATCTGATCTATTAAGTATAAACATTTTATCATTATTAAATATTTTCTTAAAAATAAAATCATAAAATCATATAGATAAAAATACTGATAATATTAAAAATAATAAATATGAGAAATTGTATTATATCTGATATATTAATAAGAAATAAAATTTTACTATTTTAATGGAGAAGGGAGGGCATAGAGGAATCAAAAGGGTGGGGAGAGATAACGTACAAATACGGAGGGAGAGAGAGAGAATATGGGGTATTTTTGGGGTTAACATAATCTTAAGAATTAAACCAAATCAAATCCACACAAATTAGATAATTTTTGGTTTGATTTATAATAGTTGGTAAATCCTTGCAAATTCATCTTTAAATCAAATCAATTCTTGTTTTGGACTTTTCAAATGTAGGATTTATCAAGTAAATTCAATTCTAAATAGAATTAATTCTTATTTTCGGGTTTTTAAACGAACCGTAAAGTGCGGGAAACAATACACATCATTAGTGATTCTCAAGTTTAGAACATCAAATTGCTAATCTTAATATGAGAGGCATGTCTTGGATGCACTCTTAAAACATAAAAAATTTAACCGTATGGATTGAAGAAGAGTGCAATAATTTATGTAATTATTTAATTTTCATTAAAAGAACTATTTTGTGCCATTTGGCAACTCTCAATGACTAAAAGACAAAACTGCCCTTTAAGTAGGCAATTGCTCCAAACAATGGGAACGCCATCTCCAACACATGTGACTCGAGTTCGAATCCTCTCCCCTTTTTTCAATCTAATTTTCCCGGTTTTTACTAAAAAATTTAAAAGGAAAAAAACCTTAAAATTAGGAAATCCAAAAATAATGAGAGACAAAATATTACTATCAATTGGGAATTAAAATGTGATAATTCAAATGTGATAATTTTTTATCAGTAAAAAAAAAAATTCAATTAAAAAATAGCAAAAAACAAATATTCACAAAAACAACTTTATTATCAGTAAAAAAAAAATTCAAATGTGATAATTTTTTCCGTTGTAAAAAATTTGAACAATATTAATTATAAGAGTAAAATTGAAAACACGATTGATTCAAGTGAAAAATCAAATTTTTATTTTTACATCATTTTTTTGTTATAATATTACTTGGCATTTAGTAAATTATGATGTTTAAGCCCTTGAGCATCGTATATATTTTTTCTTTTTTATCCATCGATTGGGTAAAATAAATTTCAATATCATTAAAACTTGAGCCCTCTTAAGTTTTAATGTAAACCCGTAAATTCCCCACTTCATGATGCTCAACTAAAGCACATATTATTAAATTAATTCCGCAATTAATACGCACAGTAGATGTGTTAAGATCTTGGTGCATTATTGAAAACTCCGACAACATTGATTAAAGTGACAAATTAATTACTTCATTTTGTTTTATTTTTGAATTTTGATGATGGAGAATATTATTTGTAATTCTACAATAATCAGTCTAAGTTAGAATATGGTATGCTATTATTTATTTTATTAAAAGGAGATATATTTGTCGATCATACATTTTAATTATAAAAAAATTTATGGCTTCCTTGAAATTCGAATTATTTTATTTATTACCTAGAGCTTCAATATTTAAATTCCACAAAATTGGAAACTTAAAAAGATCATGCCTGGGTTTTGGATATGGATTATTGGAGTCGAAAAAGTTGTGAATCCCTAAAATTTGACAATCTTAACCATTCATTTTTTCTGCATTTGATTTGTCCCTCTATCTCTATCTTTTTTTGTAGTGAAGCGTCAAGATTATTTAATTTCACAAATTCATCATTTTTTAAATTCAGGTAATCCTATCTTCTTTTTTTTTTATTCACAATCTTTTGAAATTAAGGTGATTTGAATGCTTAGGGTTTGTGCCTAGTATGGTCCAATTTCACTAATTCACCACTTTTTAAATTTAGATAGTAATATATTTTTTTTACAATGAATAATTATAATTATCCAAATTCATGAATTCACAACTCTTTAAATTTAGATAATTTGTATCCGTAGGATTTCTAATATCACAAATTATGATTTTTCTAAAGTCGGTTCATATATATATAGATATTTATATTCAAATGATTAATCAGAATTATTGAAATTCACGAATTCACAAGTCCATCCATATTCCATTTTTAGGTTTTGGGCCGAGCATGGCCCGATCCAAAAATATTGTCGTTCTTCCATCGTAGTTCGAACCGCGACTTTCTTCTTTTTCCGGGTTTCGAACTTTGAAACGAAGCCCTTCTTCTTCCATTACAAATCACGGACACTCCCCTCCACCACCACCGCCGCAGCGGCGACGCGGCGGAATCAGGCGACGTCTCCGGCGACCTCTCCCGACAACGTCATCCAAAGTTTCAGTCGACCTCGCCTGTTCGATAACAGCGAAAGTTCTCTTCTTTCCCCCAAATAGACCCACCCACGTCTTGTGAGGGCTTCGACAACTCTGCTTCCCTCGAACAGTACGTCTTCGTTCCGGGTTTTTCTAACTCTTGAGGTGATTTCTGTCCATGGTCGGTGGCTCTGGGATTGAAATCGATGTCGGAGGAACTGAGAGGGGGGTGAATAGCAAGGGGGAGGAAGGAGGAAGAGAGCAGAGAAGGGATTTTTCTGGTATGTCGATTCAATTCTCAATTGTTTATAATGTGGGGTGTGAGGGTGAATAGAAGTAGTGTTAAAATAGCTGATTCTGTTCTGCGTATTTGTTTTTGTCCGGAATTGTTTTGATTAGGGGTTGCGTTGAATGCTCTAGGGTTTGTGCAAGATCGAATGGAGGAGGACAAAAGTGGAGGCGGGGATAGGGCTTCGTCGTCGTCGTCTTTCCTTGCGGTGGGTGACCGGCAAAGGTTCAGTGTGGAGCTCAGGCCCGGCGAAACCACCATTGTTTCGTGGAGGAAGCTTGTCAAGGACTCTAACAAGCTCAATGGTTCCCCCTCGGCACCTGAGCCACCCCCGGCCAATGCCCATCCTGCCCTCGAGTCTCGTATTGCCCCGGTGAGATTGCTCAGCCCAGTAGCGCTTTTGCACATGTTCTTTTTTGGATTTTTGGTGTTTTAGTTATTGTTAGGTTGTCTTGCAGTTGTTCTTTTTATGTGTCTAAGTTGTTTATGATTTAAATAACCAAGGAATTGTTACCGTAAGAGTTGGAAATACTGGGCATCATACTGGGCATGTGCTGAAGGATGCCATGATTCTTTTTAATGAATGGATGCTGAATGGGGTGTTACATCTCACATACAAAGACCTGAAGAAGTGCATTATGATTCTTTTCTTTGTTTGTTCAGCACAATTACATGCTGCCAATTTCTAGTTATTCTTGTTGGAAACTACTAAAAATGGACCTGAGTTGCTTTCCTGTTTTGGTACGAGGTACAAAGGCTACTACTCATGGTTTATGTGGCACCTCAGGAAGCACCAGCATCATTTCTATTTTGCCTAATGGTTGATGTAACACAATGTGATGGCTTGGAATTTGAGAAAATAGTCATGTTTTTTCTGTACATCTGCTAGTAATGTCTTCTCATATATGATAAGGCCCACATGGCACAGTTCTTTCATTTACTTGTACTTCACTTGATACCTCGCAGCTTGTATCCAGGATTAGAGTGATGAGCTTACTGTTCTGTCTGTTGGTTTCACCATGTCATTTGTCGTTAAAACAGCATATGGATGCTTGCTGACCTTCCCTGTGCCATTTGTGGTTGAATTCTTTACAGCATGGTATATGAATGCTTTCTAACCAGTTACATTTTGTTCTTTTCTAGGACGCTGGTGCAGTTGAGCTTAGAATGTCAGTAGTCTCATATATGACAGCGGGTTTAATATCTTAATATTGTTTTGGATGAGTATGCATGCTCAAAATTTGTTAATTTTATATTTGAATTGAATTTGATGCATATGTTATTGCTGTATGCTATACGGCATGGTCAAGTGTATAAAGGACATGGATTTGTGCTTGTTGGTTGTGTTATGAGTTTGTTTTATGTGTAGAAGTGCTACCAATCTTTCTGTTCAATTGCTTTGCACTTTAGCACACTCAAGCCTATACATGAAAAATTCATGTAGACATATATCTGCCACATATCTTACATAGGCTAGCAGTTGTATTGAGGAGTCTCTTCTGCTTCACTATTTCAGGGCCAAGCTTCTGAGAAAGAACTAAAGGATGAACCTGCTCCAAACCGTTTTAGTGCTGTTATTGAGAAGATTGAACGCCTTTATATGGTATGGGTTACTCATTTTATAAATTTACAATTTGTTTGACCTATACTAGGTCTGCAAATTTGATACTTGTTTCTACTGCATTCATTTTACGTAAATAATGGAGCAAGTGTGAATTTTAATTTATTTGTTGGCATGACTAATTCTTTTCTCAGGGTAAGGATAGCAGTGATGACGAAGATCTTAATGATCTTCCTGATGAGAATCAATATGATACGGAAGATTCCTTCATAGATGATGCTGAGCTGGTTAGTATTTTTTTAGCTATGATTTATGTGTTGTTACTAGTCTGATAACGAGCCTGACATGTTAGTAATGTTCATTGTTTTCACACCCAGGATGAGTACTTTGAAGTTGATAAATCAGCAACGAAGCACAATGGTTTCTTTGTTAACAGGGGGAAGTTGGAACGCATGTGAGTCCCCCCCCCCCCCCCCCCCCCCCCCCCCCACCCCACACCCGCCTCTTCCCCTTATACAGTGTTTTTTGTTTCACAAATTACAAAAATATGTTGCTGTTGCATTTTTTATCAGCCTGTTTCTTGCTTACTTGGTAGAGTGAGAATACTCACAGTAGTAATGCCCCTTTTTCATCTGCCTTCTCTCTGCTTATGTGGTAGATTGAGAATATGCACAATAGTAATGCTCTTTTTCATTAGCCCATGGTATGCCCTAAAGCAATGCCTGCCTTCTTACAATATTGAGAGTTTAGGACAACTCGTGTTTTCTGTTGTTAGCATAAAATTTAAAATGTTTGGTATTTCTATCGAGATTTTGTACGCTATTCCTGGTGATCTTGGATTTCAATTTTAAATTTTGCCAGGGTTTGCCCCTAATACTCAATGACCCTTAACTGAGTTCACCATCGTGCTTTGACCATCTAGATGCCCTTAATTAGGGGTGTAATCCGGTCCCTTTTTTTGTGATTTTCGCGAAAAACCGACAAAGCAACCACTTTTAAAGGGAGAAAACAACCGAGAACCGACCGACCGGTTCGGCTAACCAAAAGTTATAAAACCGTGAAAAACTGAAAAAATCCAACAGGTGGTCGGTTTATACGGTTCTTTAAATAAATATAAATTATATGTATAAATGATATAAATAATAATAATTATATTATTACAATATTATAAAAATCACAATATACTTATAATACTACAATTTTTATTTATTTATTTATTTATTTATTATTATTATTATTATTATTATTATTATTATTATTATTATTATTATTATATGTATGTATATAATAATTATGTCCGGTTGGTTGGTTTATGCGGTTTTATTTCATGGACGACCGCATCAGTATTCTATCAAGAAAAAACCAGGACTGAACCGATCGAAGAAAAACCCGACCAAGCCGGTTCGGTTTACATTAATTTTGGTTGGTTATTCGGTTTTTCCGGTTCGGTTGAACACCCCTACCCTTAATTATGCAGCTGGGAGATCTTTCCCCTGTTCTCACTAGTGTTCACCTCTTGGATAATTTTGAATCTCAAGACCCTCCACGATTTGGGCAAATTACTCATAACTGATTTCTGAGATGGCCTCCTGGGGGCTGTGCTGTATGGAGAAATCAGTAGGTCTGAAGTGTTGTTGACATGCAGCGATTGTAAGCCCATGCTCTACCATTGGAGCTGGTTGAATCAGGTCAATTCAGGCAAGGTATCTTCACACATCGGATAAATTGATCCCTGAGGTTACAGTGGAGGCTTGATTGAAGGATATAGTTCGATGCCTAGGAATTTTTGATCCATGGGGATGAACCTTTGGAGAGAAAAATTTGGTAGAGTTCATCTTGTTTGAAAAGTTGATGTGCCCTGGAATCCTTGATAGCCAGTTTCACATCACGCACTATGCATAGTTTCAGTTAGAAAGATTTCTTTTCTATAGGTACCATTGTGAAACTTAGTTCGTTGATCCATAAAACCATTAAACAAGCAAGAGGATGAGAATGAGGAACACCAAGAATGAAGAAAATAAGAGGATAAAAGGGAAGAAGGGTGAACCACTAGTAGGATTAGGCTTTCCTATACTGGCGGTTGAGTCCCTCAACACAAACTGAGTCCTCTTCATGGTTTCTAACACCAACGCGGGGGCGGGGGCGGGGGGGGGTTGTTCCCCCACCCCACCACCAATAGCTGCTTCCCTAATCATCTACCTATTGTTATGCATTAACACTTGAAAAATGATATCCAACATTATTGATGTTCCAACCTAGTTGGTCACCCTATAAACCAAAGTATACATAGTGCTGAAATCATGGGGCAACTAAAATGCCCTTAAGGTTCAATAAGTGCCCAATTAGACTCTCATTATTTTTTTCAAGATTAAATCTCTTATTATTTTGGTCAAATCAAGAGGCAACATAGACATCCATGCAAATGCTAATTTCTTTGTTCTTTTTGAACTTTAATATAATTTGGCATGTGTATTATTGCTTATAGCTTTCATGATCCCCACTCCAGTCCAGTTCTGATAATATCCTGCTGCAAACTGATGTGCTGGATATGATGAATTGTTTTGCTTAAGAAATCATTAAGTTTAAAAAGAAAAAAATGTGTTCATGCTGATTTTCTTCTTTCATTGAGCAGAAATGAACCGACATTGCCTAATCAGAAAATGAAAAAGAGGAGGAGAAAAGATTTGATGAAATCTCATGGGGAGAGTGATATTAATGAACCAAACAAACATATAAAGTTGGCAAAGGCTGCTGGAAGGTCGGAGGAGCCAGCGCCAACAATTCGGAAGTATTCTTCTAATCCTTCTCAAAGCGTGGCTTTAAAGAGTGAGCAGATTGATGATGTAAAGGTTCCAAATCAACTGAATGCTTCTGTTGCCCATGCAAAAAAGAAACCTGCTGATACAAGAGTTGCATTGGATCCTTCTATATCTTCAAAAGTTTCAAACGGTGATGTTTCTCTATCTCTAGCAGAAGCTAAGGATCCTGAAAAGCAGAAACATGGGGTCCACCAATCTAAGCATCCTGGAAACAAAGTGAAAGATGCTAGGGCATTTTCTGATGGTGCACACCAGAAATATCATGACAGAAGTTCTCATGCACAAATGAAACCTAAATCTGGAAAGCAGTTAAGCGGTGCTGACGAGCATGAACTAGCAGCTCGGGCTAAAGAAAAATGTGGAGTTCGTGAATTACCAGATTTAAATATCCCTCAGGTGTATCCCATGCAAACAGCAGTAAGTAGTTCTTATACCATCTTCGTTTTAAAACCCGATTTCATTCCTTGAGCAAGAATGATTAAGGGATAAGGAATACATTTTGACTTGATTCTTATGTCCTAAAAAATCAATTCATATGATAGCTTACACGCACACATTCTAGAATTAGTGTTTTAAGTATTTATTAGCATTTTATATTCACATTTAAAATTTCTTGCATTGAAGTGCCAAGGTATTAATGCATAAGAAGTTGCAGAGTTTGAAGCAATTGAAGCTGATGCTATTTTATGCTTCTAAATTGTTTTTTTTTTTTGGATCATAAACAAGTTCATGGATCAGAAAAGAAGTATTCAGATAGCACATTGATTGTCTTATGTGTTCACTCATTGTTTTACTCCTCCTGAGGGTTATGGGTCATGGAAAGTGGTGTGTCTCTTCTTCTGTTATGGTCTGGCTACTCCTGACCTGCAATCCAATAGATAGGATGAATTGGTTGTTGTTTCTAGTTTTTCCTCTTTTAGGGGTGGGGTTTGTTATTAGACTCCCATAAGGAGCAGCTCCATGGTAATAGGATTACCTCAAACATGTGTGACTTTGATATTTTCTGTTTGGGGTTGTTTCTTATTTGATCTTCCCTTTGTCTATTGCCTGGTTCAACTGTCCAGTGGGATGTAGTTCAGTTGCTAGTAGATTGAATTGTTTCCTGACATTTTCAGATTAGTATGGTCTTCTCTATTACTGTTCAGGTTGTTCCGTCTAGGCCAGTCCCTGTACATTGACCTGTTTTGCTCAATTCTGATGCCGTGCCCAAGGCTCATACGGCGTTTCATTTTCTGTCTCGTCTTCACGGATCTGGTGAGGAAGGAGTGTGGGCAGTGTTGTGGCTGGTTGGGAGGGCTTTAAATTCATGCACCGCGCTAATCACTTAGGTTCCCTCAAGGAGCGGAACAAGGCAGTCTTTGGGAATGTTAAGGCGCTGAAGGCTGCCATCTTAACTGATGTGGATAGCCTGGCTAGGATCAAGTGAGTAAGGGATCTGATCTTTGGATTAAATTTGAGGAGTTGATGTTATAGCAGAGGTGAGAGCATCAGAATATGAAGGCTAGATGGGTAAGAGAGAGGCACTGCAATATGAGACTGTTCCTTAGGATGGCTTCTGGGAGGCATATGTGGGAATGTTTTTGGAGATGATGGGGAGATTACAGTGGAGATCACTACATTCTTTAGGGATCTCTGTGCAGAGGAGTGTCACTAAGACCGATGATTGAGGGGATTGACTGACCCCCTTAGATATGGATGTGGCCAAGGTTGTTTAGGCGACAAGGTGCCCCCAAAATACTTGTCACCTAGGTGTCCCAAGGGGTCCTTGCCAAGGCATCCAGGCGCCCTAGGGATGACTAGGTTGCCTTGACAAGTATGGATGTGGCTAATGGTTTGGATGAGTGTTTGATCTGGAGGAAATTAGGTGGGATGTTTTTAAGATGAACAGGAATAAGGCCTTGGGGTCCTAATTGCTTTATTATGGATTCCTTTCAAGATGGTCAGGATGTGGTGGCTTAGGATCTTTTAGGGATTTGTGTCGAGGTCTACTGTAATGGTGAGGTCGATTAGAACATGAAAGCTACTTTTATTATGTTGGTCCCATTGAAGGATAAGTTGGTGAAGGTTTGGGATTTGGCCTATTAAGCCTTGTTATGAGTGTCTACATGATCATTTCTAAGGTTCTAGCTGATTGATTGCCAAGGATGATTGGAGACATCATTTCTGATACCTAGAGTGCTTTTTTGGGAGCTGTCAGATTCTAGATATTATTCTTTTAACTATTGAGGTTGTTAAGGATGTTTGGTGGATAAAAGGTAGGATATGGTTCTTATGTTAGATTTTGAGTAAGCTTATGACAGGTTGAAATTGAACTTTTTGTTCAAGGTGTTTGAGATAAAAGGGCTTAGAGGTAAGTGGGTACATGTTTCAGGGGTGCCTTACTTCGGTTAACTTCCATGACATTGTTAATGGGAACCCAAAGAGTGGTTTTGCTGGATATCAGGGGCTTAGGCAAGGAGACCAATTATCTCCTTCTATTATTCGCCCTAGTGGTTGATATGTTAGGTTGGATGGTGAGTCCAACTGTTGATCTTGGTAGGATCCAGGGTCTTCAGGTTGGTGCTGATGGTATTGTTTGCACCTCTCCTTTTGTTTGTTGATGATACAAATTTCCTTCTTTCATGGGATTGACAGTCCTTATTTGCTGTTTTCTCGTTGGTTCAGATTTTCGAGATGGCATATGGTCATTAAGTGAATGTTTGTAAGAGTGGTCCCACATCCATTAATCTACCATCATCAGAGTTTGCTAATTTGGTTTCTTTGTCAAGTTGTGTGGTTCCTGAATGGTTGCTCATCTATCTAGGTGTTTCTCTCAGGGCAATTCTCGTGCTTGGTCATTTTTGATCTCGGTGGTGTCTAAGGTTAGGAGATTGGGTTTGTGACAGGGCATCTGTTTCTTCCTTGGGGGATTGATTACCCTCATTCAGGCATGTCTTTCCCAAGATGAATTTCCTTCTTTCATGGGATTGACGGTCCTTCCTTAATGTTTTCTCATTGGTTCAGATTTTTGAGATGGCGTATGGTCATTAAGTGAATATTTGTAAGAGTGGTCTCACGTCCATTAATCCACCACCATCAGAGTTTGCTAATTTGGTTTCTTTGTCAAGTTGTGTGGTTCCTGAATGGTTGATCATCCTATCTGGGTGTTTCTCTCGTGGGAATTCTCGTGCTTGGTCATTTCGAGACTCGGTGGTGTCTAAGGTTAGGAGACTGGGCTTTTGGCAGGGCATCTGTTTCTTCCTAGGGGAACTGATTAGTCTCATTCAGGCATGTCTTTCCCGATGCCCCTGTACTATTTTTCTGTTATTAGGATTCTGTTTGGGTTGCAGAGGCTGCAGAGACTTATATGGCACTTTCTTTGGTTGGAGAATGGTACTAAGAGGATCACTTGGCTGGGGGAGAGCTGGTCTCTAGACCCAAGCCCCCTAACATGGTGTCCAAGAATATATCCCTAGTGAGGACGTGATTATAGAAAGCAAATCCAATTTGCAGGCAAACGGGTGGAATGCCTAGATCTCTAAAGTTATGACTCGTGGTGTCCAGTGTTCTAAAAAGTGGTTTGTGTGGCTGCCTAGGTGCTAGGCGATCATGAAACACCTAGGCTGCCGCCTAGCGCCTAGGCAGTAAGGAAACGCCTTGCCTAGGGGAAAACTGCTTCCTTAAGCAGTTAATGTAATTTTTTTGTATTTTATTATATTATTTCAATAATATGTTGTGAATTTATCTAAATAGTTTTGTTGAACTGCTAATTTTTTAAAATAAAAATAAAAATACAAAGAACCTTCCTAGGCAGCCTAACTGCCTTGGCCCCGCCTAGGTGCTAGGCAGTAGGTCAGGTGCCTACGTCTGTTCACCCTTTTTTAGAACACTGGTGGTGTCATGTCCTGGAAACAGGCACTCTGTGCATGTAAGACTTCATGCATTGTTTGGTCTTTCATTTCCTGCTACGTGGGAGACTCATGGACTGGGTACAGTCTATTTAATTCATTTATGAAGTTTTGAGGTAACCTCAGGGTTCTGTTGTCTTTTGTTCGCTAAATGTTCTATATCTTTATTAACAAAAAAATCTGTAGATAATAGCTCTCATATATAATTTTCTTATATGATTTTTTTTGGGTGTCTTGATATGCTAGCATTCTTGGTATGCTCCACTCGTGGTAAACATTATTGTTGCATTTATTATTATTTGTACTGGTGTTCATTTATTTATTTATTTCATGATGGCAAGCAGAAAACCCAACATACGATCAGAAAGGAAGGTTCTAGCATTAGACCGAAAATCACAATGCTTGAAAAAGCCATTAGGGAGTTAGAGAAGATTGTTGCAGAGTGTAAGTTTGACACTCATCACAGAAATCCCTCGGTTCATTTTGTCACTTCTTTCATGGAAGCCCTTTATGAGTTACCTCATTAATTTCTGTTAACATGTTACAGCACGGCCACCGACTATAGAAGTTCAGGATGCTGATACTTCTTCCCAGGCTGTGAAAAGGAGATTGCCTCCTGAAATAAAACAGAAGCTTGCTAAAGTTGCTAGGCTAGCGGTAATGTAACTATTTCTATTTTGTCTTTTGTTTGTGTTGTAGTGGGACTACTTGTTGAGCACAATTTATGTTTTCCCCATTTTTTTTTTTTACTTGAACTATCAGAAGTTTAAACCCTCATTTTTTTTCCTTTTTCCTCCTGATACAGCAGTCAACCCATGGAAAGATTTCTAAGGAATTGATTAATCGTCTTAATAGTATTCTTGGCCACTTGATTCAGCTCAGGACGTTGAAGGTATCTATTTTAAGTAGAGTATTTGAAAATATCTTATGAATATTCTTATTTTCCGTTTTCAGTTCTCAACAATTTTTGGTTGGGGACAGATGGAAGTGATGATTGTTGCTTTGTAAACATAGTGGAACATAAGTGGAAAAAATACCAGGGTAATGTAGTAAGCTGTTAACTAAATTATAAGGTAGATAGGCATGCATACTTAGTATATTATGGATCATTGATCAATTGTAAGTTCAATCTCAAATTCGGCTATTGGATCCACCTCACTCCTTTATTCAGAATGGCTAATTGAATTCATGATATGAATAGGTTGTCCTATATATTGCAGAACTTTGTTGCATTTACGAACAAAGGGTTAAGTGGTAACTGTTATGGTCTTTGATGGATTAATGGGCCAATTATAATTTATTATATATGTGTTTGTTTTAGTTGTAGTTTTGTCATTCTGTAGTTCTGTGTCCTTTTATTGTGTGGAAACTCTTTCACCGGAAAGTAAAATTTCTTGATGATTCATGATTTTAAAACAGAATAACTTGAAGATCATGATTAATACAAGCCTTTCAGCGAAACAAGAGAAAGAGTACAGATTTCAACAGACAAAAAATGAAGTAGCAGAGATTATTAAAATGCAGTTTTCCACTGTCAAGCCCAAGGTATGGTCTATTTTTACCTTTTGTCAGCTGATTCACACTTCACCTCCCACTAAGATGAAACTAAACTTGTCTTTTTTCTACTATTATTTTTTTCAATCCGAACACATGTATTCATATAATTATGTCTTCTTATTGATTTTGAGCTAGCTAATTGTCACAAAACAAGTTGTAATTGTGCTGTACTGTGGGTAGATTGATCTTGAATAATCTATTCTGTTTCTTTTTTACATATGATATCGTTTTTACTACAGAAGCTTAAACTATTTTTCCCAAGTTGATGTTCAATGGCTTACTTATTCAGGCGTCTGTGCACCTTGGAGGATCGGATGATTTTCAAGAAGCCGCTGTTGAAGAGAAAACAGACCTAAAAAGAAAATCTAGTATGGACAGTGCAATGGAGGACAAGATCTGTGATCTCTATGATCTTTATGTTGATGTACTAATGTGCCCATA
The DNA here is from genome assembly GCA_034195605.1 of Santalum album. Taxonomy (NCBI): domain Eukaryota; kingdom Viridiplantae; phylum Streptophyta; class Magnoliopsida; order Santalales; family Santalaceae; genus Santalum; species Santalum album. The sequence continues at coordinate 2,336,347 of CM067258.1, forward strand.
TTCACTTCTATTTTTCAAAAATATTTTCTTAAGTGACTGCGTAAACATTTTCCAGTGAATCTAGTCTTACTTTTAATGTCTACTGTTTCATAAATCTAGGGACTCGATGAGGATGCAGGTCCACAAATAAGAAAGTTGTATGCAGAGGTAGTTCACTACTCTATGTTTTGGTTTATTTCTGTATTTCTGGTGCTTCTTCTGTAAGACTTTCTGCATCACTTTTAAAATGCAGATCAGGGCTGTGGCATTCTGTTTTGTGGAATAGCTTTGATTAAATGAGTATTGATGTTGGTCTAATGTTACAATTTGTTCTGATATTTTGTCAAGAATCATTCTTTTCATCAGCCTTGTTAATCCTCTCTGTTCATTTCTTGGAGTTTTAGCCTGATAGTTTTATGTGCCTTCTGTCCACATCATTTGGCCCAAATTTCTCGTCATCTGTTTGATATAAATGATTAAGCTTCATGGCTTCCAGAATTAATGTCGCCTCCATTCAACTTTCTTTTATTGATATAGCACTTCCACATAATATTTTTAACTGAATTATCTGTTTGATCAATGATGTCATTTTCATTCCATACACATATCTAATCTTGGCTTCAACTTTTCCCCTCTGTGCTTCAGCTTGCAGAAATGTGGCCGAATGGATTAATGGACAAACATGGGATTAAACGCGCAATATGCAGGGCTAAAGATCGCAAGAAGGTGCTTTACAAACGGCAATTGGTATGAATGTGCCTACGAGCTCAATGTTTCTGGAGCTTATACATTTTTTATGTCTTTTGTTTCATTTTCACTTTCTACATATGCTGTGCATCTAATTTTGTATGTCGGAGAAAGACATGATGCATGCTGGAATTGCCATGTGCTCATGTGGTGTGAAAGGATGGATTAGAAGTTGTTGATTTTTGTAATTCACGATACTATAAAAATTAAACCTTTTAATTGTTTGGAAACTTTGAGGAATGGGATTTAACTTCACCCTGGATACTGCACCTCATATTTTACATATAAAAGTTACACTCTTGATCTGTACTCTGTTTGATAACTTAAGTTCTTCTTAGTGGGTTTTGATATGGTTCCTTGTACAAAATTCAGATCATCTTAAACAATATCTAGGAGAAAAAGGCATTGCTTTTCAAACCTATGCTTCATGTTTTACTTAACCATCACTTCAGTTTTTACCAATCATTATCTGGGTTTCTGGTTATCTTTAGGATTCAGATAAAGCTGAGAAGAAGAAGTTAGTTCCTCGGACAGAGGAGAGTGTTAAAGTCGAAGCTGGTTTGGTTGCTCATCCACAGCATGTGCGAGAGAGATTGGCTACCGACACTGGAAATCAAGGTTTAGCTTCATCCAGCAGATCGATTTCAAGCGCAACAGCTGCTGTTCGCATGCCCAGTCCTTTGATAAGTGGCGCTGCCATAGAAAGGCCAAAGCTAGAAAAGGCCAAGGGAAGCTCAGGCACCGCTTTTGCGGATGATGCCAAGGTCACAGAGGCTACGTTGGTAAAGAAAAAGGTGAAGAGGAAGCCAGAAACGGAGTCGGGTAGTGATGGACATTCCCGATTAGATAAGTTACCAGTTGCTCCTCAACAAGTAGAGGATAAACACAAGCCTCAAAAGCATGTTCCTACCAAGCCCAACGTCCAGTTGCCGCCTAATCCGAGTGATGAGCAGTTGAGCTGACATGATTTCTCACAATTGTGAAGCTCATGCCCTAGGAATGCTGTGCAACACAAATCTTTGATTTCATATATCTCCTTTTTTTGGGGCGGCTTTATTGATTCTCAGCAGCCAATTATTTTCCCATTTTTGTAAGTAAATGCAGCTAGCTTGGTTCCTTTTGGGTTAGTTTTAAACTCATTTGTTAAGTAGCAAAAGGCCCTGTTCTTGCTGTGATCTGGTATGCATTGTTCGACTTGAATCCTTCCTCCCAAATGCTTTTTTAAGCTGAGCATTTTCTTTGAATCAAAGATCCTTGCTGTGTTCGACTTGGTATTGTTCCACCTATAGGAGCTTTATCCGCTGCCCCTGCTTTGGCGGTTGTGAAGCAAAAGCAGGTTGTGTTCGGAAATTATGCTCACGAGCAAATTTTGCTTAGAACCCACCCTAAGAATTAAGATCAGTCATGCGAGTTGGAGGACGTGAGACTTCTTGGTCATGTCAAAATGCGACCGGATGATACTAACCCACCATGCTTGGCCCTTTTTAACTTGGGCGTAGTTTTTCTCTGTAGCATCTAAGCACAAAAATTCCTTGTCGTCATTCATTTGTGAACCAGAGCAAGTTATTTTAAGCATGTATCTTGGAACAGCATGTCATAATTCGGTCACTTTGTTTCAAAGAGCAGGAAGAAAGAGAAGAATCGTCGGGTCCTTCTTGGAGCTCCTGAGGAGCCAAATCTGCACATCACAAGAGAGGAGCTCATGCTATATGGGGTGGCATGTTACCTAATTTCATAGAGAAGCACATTCGAATTACATTGTTTCGATAAAAAATAAATTATTTTTTCTAATATCATTTATTAAAACGATATAGCTTTTGAGTGTTTTTAAACACAATCAGATATAGGAATTCTGCTTGGGCAAAACCTACATCATCGCATTTAACGTATTACTAATTTTCTGACGAGTGGGGACTGGTGTCTGATTTCAACACCGTAGCATTACTCCTTATTCTAAGAGTCTAAAAGTTGAAAAATTCTTCTATAAAGAGTATCATCCCATTATAAATTTTAACAGTAGAATAGTACTGAATCAGTCTTCTCCATGATTAGTAACAGAACAGAAGCTTCTCTGTTTTTCCTTGTTTTAACCAATAAAGTTGAACCGAGCAAAACTCCATTGTTGGACTAAAACCCTAGTAAAACAACAAAGACTATATAGAAAACTCAATGTGCTTATACCCTTTGAATCTCCAAAAACATTAGCTTATTGCATATACAATCATGGGAAACCGATAAAAGCAACTATCACCAATCAGCTCAAATTTTATTTCGATTTTTCCCGCTGAAACTTACCATCCACCTTCAAGACACAACATCTTCGGCTCATCGTAGGTATAATTGGGTGACATCCTTGCAAGTAGTAATGCATCATGACGTAAAAGATAATCAATCCGCATGGTTACTAATTTCCAGAGCAACACCAGCAAACATTTCCTTATTGTCTACAGATGCAAAAAATTATTAATGAGAATTACAAAACATTGAAGCTAAGCTTCTCAGCGGCACCGAGATGGGGTCTGCTGTGGGAGTTTCAGGCAAAACAAATTTCACATCCCCAAGAGACCAGCCAATTCAACCAGGTTGTTGGGTGGGTACCTCTATGTTCTTTCTTCTTCGGTCGTATCGGTGTTGTCCGTTTGACTGCCTAGCTTGACAATGTCCTCAACCAGGATCTTCCCTTCTGTTGCAAGAAACATTCAAAAAAGTAGCAGTCAAATTGATAACATATTCCAGCAGTTTGTCTAAATTTTACTTGCAGTAAGATAATGACCAATATCAAAGATTCGATGGATTTTTAGAGAAATGGCATCATTCCATTAAAAGAACTCCAGGAATTGAGGAGTGTGAAGACCTCAGAAGTCATTCCACAAACAACACGACAGGTACATTACAAATAATCTGATTCATCTTATTAAGTGAATATCACATGTAATTAATTATGTATGAACAAGAAAATTGAAATGTCGGTACTTCTCAAGTGTTATTTAAAAAGTAGCAGTCACATATTCTAGCACGTCATCTAAATTTCATTTATAGTAAAAAACATCACTCCATTTTACTTTGGAAAAGAACTCCAGGAAATGAGTGTCTGGACCTCAGATGTCATTCCACAAACAATACAATAGGTGAGTTACAGATTGTTTAATTATGAACTGAATATTACATGTGCTTTATTGTGTCTGAACATCAAAATTGAAATGTTGGTACTCCTCGAGTGTTGTTCAGGGAGTAGCAGTCAAATTGATAACATCATATTCCAGCAGTATGTACCCCATTTGCAGTAAGATAATAATGACTTCGACAGATATTTGGGTATAATAACACAGCAATCCGTTTTGTGTTCAGAAAATAACTCCAGAAATCGAGGAGTGCCGAGATCTTGGAAGGCATTCCACAAACAATAGACCAGGTAAATTACAAATAACTTAATTCACATATTAATTGAATATTACATGTGCTTTATTATGTATGGACAAGAAAATTGAAATGCTGGCACTCCTCAAGTGTTATGCCACCATAATAACAGGATAAACTTGGCATTTCCATAAAAACGAAATAACTATAAGCACTTATGTTTCAATCAGCTTTGGCTGTGAATCCGACGTACATACACCCAAAAATGAAACCAAGCCATCAACATATAATCAGCTACTTCAAATTTATCAAGCGAAAAAACAACAAGATGACATTCAAAAGAAGAAAACTAGCTACGACTGTCACTGACCTTTGTCTTTTGAAAGACTGCTGATGAGTACTTGGATTCCGTCCTTGTCTAGGGTCTCCTTCAGGTACATAGCTGCTGATGCTACCTCCTCAGCAGTTACTTTTCCATCATAATCCCTGCAAATTATTGAGACGGGCATCTAATTTGACAAAGAGATCTTATGTGACATCATAAAAAAATTCCTAAAAGAACACCTATATTTGGTATCTTAATTTTCACAAATAAATCGTCCACATGTTGACTTAACAATTAGATTTGTTTGTTACAACTAATATTACGACATGTTTGCAGAAACAAATATATACATACTCTCCTTTTGCTATGAACTGCTATTTCCCTCTAACTTGTTCAAATGTGGATTGATCCCTAATAGTGAACCAAGCCTAACTCCTTCACACCACCAGACTGGATGTACTTTCTCTTGCATTTGTACCAAAACCCAAAATTAGGAGCACTATCTGAATAAAGAATATTGCCTTTAAGAGATCCAAAGATATAAAAAGATAACGGAAAATAAACCCCAATAATATAAGGGAAAATAAACCCCAATAATCTTTCTCTTGACAGAAAAATAAACGTTATCCTTGCAAGAAGTAACTAACCTAAGCTACAGATCAAGATAATATGAACTCCCAAAAATTTGAAGGGCCATCTCCTCTCCAGATGAAACCAGTAATGCATGAGGTTCCAGTGGGTATGATGAACACAAATTTACCTCCATATTTAGTAGTCAAATCCTGCTGGTTTGGGTGTATTAATCTTGTCACTAAATCAAGGGTCTCCCTTTGGGTTGTCCAATGAAAAGCAAAGGAAAGTGGGATCAAAATCACACTCTGCTAGGGTGTGTACAATAGGAATGAGTTATAAATTGTCCAATTTACCAAGTAAGAATTTATCTATAAAGTACACAATGGATCCTATGATATGGTTGGGAAAATGCCTTTTGGAAAACGTACATTTTCCAAAAGGAGCATACCTATCTAGTAACCGCCAACGATCACCAATTTTGGCATCCACATCGTCAATTTCTTTTTCAAGCTTTTGGAGCATGGCGTCAACCTGGAAAATAAAAACATAAGAACGCCAATCTAAAAACTCTGAAAAATCAGACATAGCATTAAAATCAATTAGGGACCAAAAAACTTTATCTAATGATCGCCAGAGTGGTCAACTGGTCCAGTAGCTCGCTTGGCACAGGCCTTACAGCATGGCTCATGTCAGTAGACTAGGTTGATCGATCATTCTGGTCAGCCATCACAAAACCAAATCCCTAATTCATGTTATACTGGTGTGGCTGTCATGGAACTCTAGTTGCTGGATGTGATGGCTAGGGTTTACCTTGACATCTGGGTTACTGGGGTTTTCCTTTATTGTAACCTAACGTAAATATTACAAATATAGAACCCACCCTCTCTCTCTCTCTCTCTCACCCCCCTATGTTTTCTCCTTAGCCTGAAAGCTTAAAAGCTCCTAGAGTTCCTAGACCACTTGATGAGATTATAAACCAATCAAACAATCTGTTTACAATCGATGTGGGATTTGTGGTACAACATTCTTCCTTACTCAAATATGCAACATCCATGTCAGGTCAAAGATCATTACTGGAGGCCCAGTCTCGCCCAGGTGAATGAGATCACCCAGTTTACTTTGATGCCATTGGCAATGCCCCCAGCAACATGGTCAGAATGGGTCTCACATCACATCCAAAAGCTTAAGCTCCAGACCGTCAGTAGTACACCACTCAATAGGTTTATAAGCCATCATTAAGTCCATTCACATACAATGTAGCTGCATCAAAGTCCACTATCAAAGGCACAATGTCACCCAATTGAATGATGTCACCTGGTTGTTTTGGTTCCGTTTGTAATTCCCTGAGCAGCCCACGAGTCAAACAACTTGGTCAAGGAAGCCTCACAACACCACCCAAAAGCTTAGGCGCCATGCTATTACCAGTAGAATACGCATGAGCTTATAAGCCCATTGAACAATCCATTCACAATTAATATCAGTTGAGTGATATCATCCAATTATTGTCATATCATCTTTACTGCCAGAGAGGCCCACTGGCGAAGCAACTTGGATGGAGAAAGCCCCACAACATGACTCAAAAGCTAGAGTTTTAAGAAATAAAGATGTTTCAAAAAATGGCCTACCCTGTCTATGACTGCTGAAGAAACCTTGTCTCCCACCGCCTTGTCAACAGCATGGTCAACATCCTCCCTGGAAGCTCTGTATGCCTTCTTTGCTTGTTCGTCACGATCAGTACTGTCTTTCTCCACCATACTATTGTACAAATCAATCTGTAGAAAACCAGCCATTAAACAGATATAACCAAGGCAGGCACCTTGCAATTAAAGAAACAAAGAATTTGTTTGAACTAAAAGATTTGTAACTGTAACTTACCATCCAATTTAAAGTTCTATTTTAATTATGTCCAATACTTCACTAATAGTACCAACACAACAATATATTAAGGAAAAATCAGATCATACTTAGGACTAATCAATGCAAAAATCTGATAGCAAAAGTTGAGCGTAAGATAGTTCAAGCCCTTAAAGACACTAAAGGAAAACAACTTCTGCAACAATGGAAGATATCCCATGAGGTTGTAGTTGCAGTTGCCTATAAAATGCAGATCATATGCATGTAATATACAAGCAGAATATAAAAGAGCTGAGATTAACTTTAATGAACTCTACCAAGACCCTCCACTTTATTAGCAACTGAAATAAATACCAGAATGACAAGGTCTTTGCCCCAACTATTTAAGAGTGATAAGTGGGTCATTTTCCTCAACATAACTATAAGAGGGCACCTATTTTGAAAAATAGACATTTTTAAATTATTCTACACAGATCAACTTGCAACACACCCTTCTTTGTCTTCCTCTTTTCTATTAAACGCTTCCAACCTAAAAAAGTCACTCAGCCTTACTCGTTCATCTACTTATATCTGCTGCACGACGCACCCAACTTAATTGGGTTCTCTAGTGCTGGCGCACTCAGTCAAAAAGTAGCAGAAGCAGCATTGTCAAAGGAGTACAAGTACCTAATGGATTTCTATATTTCTTATAAAAAATAAAAATCAAAGGTATAGTGAGATTAGATGAGTTTTATAGCATTCACCAGTAACTGCTAAAAACATAGATATAATACAGAAAATTTTGAAGGAACATAACATAGTTTCTACAAGAGAAAGAAAATACCCCAAATGGAAGTGCTAAATTTATAACAGAAGTCGAAGGGAAAGGCTGTTGCCTAAACATTGGCACCACCAATGCTAAAGCAAATAGATCCTCTATAATGAAATGCACCCTTTGGCAAGCAGCCTCCAAGTAACAACAATATTTTTTGTTTACTTGTAAGAAAGTTATAAATCTACCTCTTTTTTGACAAGCCTCAAGAACTCTTCACGCTCCCGGCTTACAGACTGATGAATTCAGCAGAAAAACTAATCAATGTTGTGAACAAATGGAATCACCTCAAACATATAACATTTATTTAGAAAAGTTAATTTCCTTACAGAGGCTGAAGTTAAAACAGCCAAGGCACGACTGAGCTCACAAAGTTGCTCCTGCTTCTCCAATGGTATTGATTCTGCTTGCCCTTCCGCTTCTCTAGCTGTTGGAATAGTCATCTCTTCTAAAGCCATGTCCTTTTGTCTCAAACTTGATTCTTTCATCTTGGTCTGCTCCTCTTCCTCTTTCTCTTCCTCTTCCTGGGATAAAATAGTTCAACACAACTGTTAAAAGACCGCTGGTTTCCAGGAGCTCAAAGAAGTACCAGGAATAAATCAGTGAAACAGTTCAAATATGACATTAATTACAATGTCTTGCAAAGTGATACTAGCGACTATGTTAAATTAATCAAGTTTATTCATGTTAATTAAGAAGCAGAATGACACCAGCCAATAAAATAATAATTATTTTACTGATGAACAAGTGAAGTGCAAGAATTTAAAAAATACCAAGAAAAACAAAATAAAGTTTCTAATGATGACCATATCAAATACATGGAAACATATCATGCATGGATAGCATGCTACTTTAAGGAAATAGAAACCTTTTCTAAAATAAAAAGGAGCTTTATTGAGGTTAAAAAAAGGTAAAAAAAAATTGAGGTTAATGTAACAAGTAACAAAGGAAGAATATACCAGAAAAAAAAAAAAAAAAAAAAAGAAAGATAAAAGCAGCAACCAGTTTCTCTTGAATCTGACGGATTTAATCCTCCAACATTTTCAGCTGCGTGCACCCACAAAGAACTAAGGAAAACCGCATTCTTCATCAGACCCATTATAGAAAGCAATCTTTTAAAACATGAGTTTCTTTCCAATAAAGCACTTCAGAGAATCACAAAATAACTGCATCAGGAGCCCCTTAGCCCTCTCAGCTTCTCATACACCACAAAACAGATCCTCATAAAAGCTTCTACTGAGTATAAGAATCAGGAGAAAGAAACTTGTGGGATCACCACAACTGCACGAGATTATTGGGCTTGACTCTGTTTAGAACCACGAAGCAGACAAAAGCTTTAATTTATATGGTTTTAGGCATTTAAATGCATTTATAAAGAGAATGGTCTGTGGCTAGGCAGAAGAATAGACCAAGAGTATAAGAATTTCCAGGGGAAACATCCAGAGCAGTCCATTGACCACACCGTACAATCCACTGTTGAAGTCTGATTAAAGAACTCCAGAAGGATTAAGGGGGGATTCTCAGCTCTCAATTGAATCTTGTCTTTCTTCGAAGGTCAAAATGGTGGTTGTTACCTTCCCTATTGTTAAGGTTTTGGGGAAAAAAATAGGAAGTTTCAGGGTGCTAAGGTTCCATCTCAAAACCAATTGGCAACGTTCAAGAACCACAATAACAAGTCCCCAACTGATGTGGGATTCTCAAGACGGGGCATAGAACCGCTAGAGGATAATGAAGTTGCAATGGGTGCATTCTGGAGAGTAGACAAATAATGAGTGAGGAAAAGGCATTCGTACAGGTCGCTTCTCGAAGTATCTGCTAAGAATCAGATCTGCCTGAAGATCAACAAGAGGGAAAAACAAATGAGAGATTTGAGAGGCGTTTCCAAGGGCACACAATGTCAGAAGTTTCAACAAAACCTGATTTCAATCAGGCAGGTCAAGACGGGAACTCGCATATATGTTGACCGAGCCATTGGGCAGGAATTGTTTGGACCATACTTGTAACAAGCTCAGCATGTATAATATTTATGCCCCAGCTTGGGGACAGAAGGGGTCTGATCAATTAGGCCTCTTCTGGAATCTGGCTGCTCCTAACCTTATTGGGTTAAGGATTCCACCTCTCTCTCTTCCTCATTCTCTCACCTCTCATTTTCTTCTTCTACATACCTATAGAGGGACCTAAAAAAAACTAGTTATCTCCTCAGTAGCACTATCCTGATCCTTAATCAAACCTCCAGATCCCACATTCAGATCCCCATTGAAACTCTTCCTGCTCCTCTCAGCAGTAACCTGATGAAACAACCTCTTATTACAGCTGCTTTCTTTGATTAACTTAAACTTAGCCTTCTCATGTTCATGTTTTAACAAAGTCCACCATTTAATCCCTCATGTTCATGTTTTAACAGTGTCCTCTACACTTTGACTTAAGAACATCTTATACAACTTCCTTCAAAATGGCAGCCTTCCTAACTCTTAAGAATCCCTAGGACCTCCAAGTTCAGTTATCCCAATGCATCCTCAATTAAGAAATCATAAATAAACAAGAAACCAAACAACCAAACTGTGGCAATGTTTTTTATTTTTGTTGACAATGAAACGGGCCCCACGGGAGGGGCCCAGAAACCCCGGGATTACGTAAGGCCCCACTCCCTACGCCCGCCAGGTAAATCACGAGTAATTTTTATAAGCAACGAGTTTCGAACCTTCGACGTCCTCGCCCACCGCCCATGTGACTTGGCCACTTGAGTTTCAAACTGTGGCAATGTTGCCATCCAAATAACCCTAAAGACTACAATTGTAACCCACAGCAGACTGCATAAAAAAGGAAAACATGCAAAAGAATAAAGTGGTCTGGTAATGAGTTCACATCAATGGATTTATCATATACTTCTTGTCATTTTCAGTTCTAAATATTTTTCGTATAAGAGACATTGAATTTAAGGGAAAAACATTGATGCACAGCAGAAGATCAAAAGTAATAATGAAAAAATGGGATTATGATAAAAAGAGGAGAGCTAAAGAGAGGAATTCCGTTGCAGGCACACATGAACCACTAAATGCGATTACAACCATTGGATTAAAACTTCTAATGATACCATATTAGCTACTAAAACTTGAGTCTCATCCAATTATGGATGAGGCTCCAACCAAAGAGTCAAAATTTACAACATTTATTGTTTATTCATCCTTTAGATGATAGGTGTGTGCCGGCACTAATTGTATAAAAATTGGCAGTTTCTCATGCTTTTTCATGTTATTTCAATCTGTAAGGTTGGAATTCCCAATCTGTGTCTCATGTCGGCCCACAGAAAAAATCCTCCCTTAACTTCTCCTCCTTTCTTTATCATTACCCTGTACATATGTAGGACAATACTAGCAAAATACAGAAAGCCAACGTTTCCTACAAGAACCGCTTAGAATAAAAATTATACTCATATCCTACTAGTTGGAAAAATTTGAGCCTCCTTAGGTTATGAATGAGGTTTTATCTAAATGGTCAGAGTTCGACTTTCTTCTGGTCAATGAAGAAGTTTGTAATAAAACCTGTAAACTTTGACTTCACAGATAGAACCTCATACATGACTAGATGTAGCTCAAATTTAAGTGGCTTTTGAAATGTCTTGGATTTTTAACCCAACTGTTTTGTTGTCTTATGAGGATCCAACATGAGCTGGCATGAAATTTGGCTCTCTGGCTCTTTTTACCATTTTCCTATATGTGTGCCCTTGTGTGAGACATGAAAACTGTACTGTACGCATTCCAGTTCTTAAGCACAAATAAAAAGGCCCAGCGGATGCCAAAAGAGGCTAGAGCTTGGTATTTATAACCTTGATCAGTTCTTCCTGCATTTCTAAGAATTCCAGCTTCCTCCTCCTTTCAGAAACTGAATCTTCAGATGACAAGGCGGTAACCCCAACAGTATCCACAACTTCATCTGGCAGAGAGGAGAGTGTGGCTTGAACAGCTTCTTCTGGCCTCACCTTTCCGGACACTGAGAAGGCTCTGCAGAGGGTATATTAGATCATTAACAAAGGATTCATGCAGTTCTAAATCTTAGAAATGAAAATAGAATAACAACTTACCTAGAAAGAATCAAAAGGGAAGATGGAACAGAGTAATTGAGAGACAAATCCAGCCAATCACGGAGCTGCGCCAAGGTATATCATTTAAAATGCATGAACAACTAAATATCCATCTTGATCTACTATCAAAATGAAAGAGAAATGGAGAAATTATATTTTTCTTTTATAAAAAAGAGATAAAAAGAGGTCACAATACAGACTTGTGGTTCAGTGTGAAAGGATTAAACAGAATCGATAAATCCATCTGAGCCGTCACTAGCCTACACGGTTACTGAAAATGGGAATTACTATCCTAAATGTTCTCGTAATGAGTGATAGATTATTTTAGTGTCTACTGTACACACTAATGACAGACAGTTCTACCATGACATTACCCAACCAATAGAATAAAAAAATAAAAATAAAAAAATGGGAGAAAAAAATCAAAATTTTTTAAGGTCTAAAAGTGCATGACTATGCGATAGATATACAAAGAAAGAGGGAGGGAGTTTTTGAATGATTTATCATACTTCTTTTAGTTTTAAATAACAAATATTCCCTCCAACACGCTCTAAGATTCAGCACAAGCAAGCATCAACACAACACAGAATGGAAGCTTTGAGCAAGTACCATGAAATTCTCAGTAACTGAATTTGAGCAGTTAAAGAAAAAATATTAACCATAAAAGGACTGAATACCTGTTGCCGCATTTCCTCAACAGAAAGTAAACCAAGCAGTCCTCGATCCCTGCAGGCCTGACGAAGCTCTGCTTCTGAAAGGGACTCCACACCCTCCACTTGAATCAACTTATCATCATTCTTAATCCTGCCAAAACAACAGTGAAACCACCAACAATGATGATAATATTAATAAGAATGATATATTGAAATATAATAATATAATATAATAATAATAACTATAGGGATAAGTCAAACAGTCTGGATTACCCAAATGGCTGCACAAAGATTTAAATGTATGAGGTGAAACTCAAATTGAGACAACCATTTCACACTCAGCAATGATAAGCAATTCCTGTGCAAGAACTTAAATTGTTTGCACAATATTCACGTGTTCCAAGTATAGATCTGCACTTCAGTTGTCAATTACGTAACAAGTTTCCATCAAATATAACCATGTGTGTGTGTGTATATATTGAATTGGCTGCACATTTTCAGCAGCCAACCCATCATTAAAGAGCCACAATGTGCTTTGCAACCTGAAAATAACGGGGAATCAAGATGATGCTAAATCAATTACAACCACCATTTATTTTGAAAAATTAGCATCACCCCCACCACTGCCACCATCATCATCATTATTATCATTAATATTATTAGTATTATCGGCATCAACATTTAACTTTGTGATGGTATTAACAATAAACGGTTGCTGAAGATACTCTTTTAAAAAAGTGAGACTTATCGACAGGTCCAAGAAAAATGCATCTTCTAGTCTAGTTTCTGGACATGCAGGTAGATCCTCTCTCCTTCCTATTCTTGTTTAGGATTCAATGAGTGTATAGGTACATCTTTTGCATCAGGTTTCTCCAAATGTCCATGTACTTTTTGTGTAGCTAGGATTATTAATTCCTCTCCCCTGCTCCCTCACTTCCTCCCCTCCTTCAATCCCTTTGTCTCCCCCTTTTTCTCCTTCATGGTGTTGCTTGCTGTTTGCTCTCAAATTGATTTATTGGAGGTAAGTTTCCCAATCTTTAGTATGAACTTCTCCTTTCCTTCAAGATAGAATACCCCAGCTTCACATCATGGCAAATGTTTCAAGACAATTGATTAGGCTAAATTAGTGTTAAAAGAACTATCAAAAAAAGAAGGTATAGAGTAAGTTAAAACCTCTCTACAGAAAAGATCCAATTGCCAACCATGGGTAGAACATAACAATTTTCAATTTGATGAACTGCCATAAAAACTATATAGTAAGGGTGGACATAGTATATCTGACCTTTGCAGTCGTTTCCGAAGCATATAGCGCAAATATGCATCTGTTCCATATGGGCTGATGCCCATATATTTACACATATTCACTAGCCGTGGCCTGTTTTAAACATTTCAAGCAGCGAGTTGTCTCAAATAGATTATAACTACTCCTAAGGAAAGATAATTGGAAATTAAATTACAAGGAAACATCAAGACATAACAACAATACTGACCTACTGACATTGTCAAGAGTAAGCTCATCATTGAACAACTTAGCAAAACCTAAAATTTCATCATTGGAAACTCGAGCACCCCTTCTAACCTATATAAGTGCAAGTACAAAGTTGAAAGAATAGATTACCAATAAAAGAGAAAGAGAGATGAATAGAAACATGCTAAAGATGCAAAAAGAAACGAAGCAAAAAAAAAAAAAAAAAAAAACTCGCCTTGTTCATAAATTCATCAAGGTCTTCAGCTGTCTTCTTAATTTCTCCACTCCGAGAATTTTGCACCTCCTTTGCCATCTCCTTTACAGTGTCCTGAAGAAACTTTGCATATTCTATTCTTGCATTCAACCTCCTTTTAAGTGCCTCCTACAAATTGGCCATTTATATTGTCGACCAATATGAATCAAATTGATCAAATTGTTCAAATTTACTTAAATTTTCGCCATTCAAAAGAAAAGTGTGCGCCAACACGAATAGTATAAAAATTAACAGACCCTCATATTTTTTCAAGCTCTTTCAATCCATACAGTTAGAATTTTCAGATCGAGACCCATATGAACCCCACAAGGCAGGCAATGTGCCTATGTAAATTCCTTTTCCCCCTTCTTTATATGAGTTCATGAGAGAGAATTAAGCAGAGGGTTTAATAAGTTCATGAGAGGGAGAAAAACAAGTGAGCGATAAGAGGGTTAGCCAAAAAAAAATACATAAAGAAATTCAGTGGTTGAGAATTGGAGAGTTCTTGCAGATTTTTCAGGTTATACAGTTTTTCCATTCAGCTGTATAGGAAAGTATCTTGACATATCATACATATCCCTGGAATTAGAGAAGTAGAATTAATATTTTCAGTTCTGACACATAACAGGCGTATCAAGATGTATCTGACCCATATCTATATCTGCTACGTGTCTGACTCACATATGCTTGGCTTTTGGATATGTCCATGGAATAATTAAAAGCCAGAATGGGCTAATATTTTGTTTAGTTAAGCCTCCAAACATAAGAAGTTTCACCTTGTTTTGCTCTTCAAAAGTTCACTTAGTTCTTGGTAAACTGTGAGCTGATGACAGCACTTTTTTCAAATGCCAGAATACATTATATTAACAGTAAAAAAGATAATTGAAATCAGAGTTTCTGTAATAGCAATGCTGTCACAGGCATCAGGAGATTTTAATATATAATTAGCCTAAAATGTTTTTTATATGAAGAGTAATAAGACACTCATAAACAAAAAATAAAAACTAAATTTACAAATCATTGACCATCTTCACACAGTCTAATCAACAAATTTTTTAAGAAGTTACATGTCAGCATCCTCCATGGTCACAGACAAAATTCATAAACAAACTTAATTAAAAGAACTTTCCTTGCTTATTGGCTAATATTCTTGAATGGTCATGGCAATAGTCTTACATGGCCAACATGCTTATGTTTGCAATCTCAACAATTTCCTTTATTTCTTCAAGGAATTGTCTACCTATAATTAAGGTTTTATATTTTGACATAAACCATAACTAAGGGAAACTAGCTTGAACTGGCTTAGTTTCAAACAGAATATTATCTCAAACAACTCAGGAACAAAATCAACCAAAATATAAAATAAGCAATCAAATAATATAAAAATTAATAATAATGGAAAAATAAAAAAAAAGTGACTGAACAGTGAGTTAAGGTTGGTTTATGTTTTTGTGATGGCCAGCATAAAACCTCAACAACAAACTAACCCATACCTTTCCTACAGTATTCTAGGTTTGTAAGGTTTCACATGTCAATTATACCCCGTGTCTTATATTCATATCCCCATATTTGTATACATACTCCATAGCTTCGAACATTTACTGTTACATAAGTTGTCAATATATATATTAAAATGCAGCAAAAGCAGTACTAAAATCGGCTAACTTTTTCCTGGCCTAAATCATGGTCCAGACTCACCACCAGGAAGCACTACAACACAGTTAATTTGAGTGTTGTTTGATGGAAAGTAAAGCAATCAATACATATCCCCATGAATGTTATTAAAAATTACCTGCTCCTTCATCTTGTCTTGAAAGGTTGATGGCAACATGTTGGGAAATAATTTCAGAAATACTGGCAGCAAGAATTCCATGAAGGGAACTATTATAAAAACTGCAAATGGAACAAGCCTAAATATATCAGCCGTGGTGCGTGTGAGTTGCTGCCTCTCCCTTCTAGAAAGACCCTTCCCCTTCGCAAGTTTTAAAAGTAACCTAGAACATATCCTAATATCAGCCCAAAGAAGTTTTGTGCCCAGCCAATAGTGTTGCAATGTAGATTTGAATTCATCTTTCCAGTGGCTCAACTTTTTCGCCCAGTCCTCCCTGAAAGAGAAAATTCATTACCAATTAACAGATAGATCTATCAATAAGTTAAAACACAATGCAAACAGTATTTCACCTGCTCATTGAAGCAACAGCTCTCAAAGCAGGACCAATACCCAAAAGCTTTGCCAATAGTTGCTTTATAGTGGAACCAGCCCTTATCTGGGATTCCTGCAGCTGCTTAACTTTTACTTTGGCTTTTGCCGTGGTTAAACCTTCAACTGCTTGGTCACAATCCTCTGGTGACGCTTCCTTTACTTGTTTAGAATCCTCCTTTTCTTTCCCATCATTATCTCTGCCTGTTTCAGGCTGACCTGCTGTTGCAGTGGAAATATAGCGTATGGATTGTGATGCCCATCTAACTCCCAGAGGGGATGTAAAATACTCCTGTTTGGGTCCATAGCCTGAGGCTAAGATTCTGCATGCATTATTCCTCAAAAATCCTATAGCAGAAAATCTTGATAATTCATCTTTGGCTCTTGATTCTTTTTCATTGTTGGTATTTGTAGAAGTACAACTTGTAATGCCGCTAAAAGACTGAAAATTAGGAGACCGAGATAATTGCCCATGCTCAAAGGTTGAAAAACCTTGGATGGAGAAAGTGGTGGCATCCAATGAATTGAAGAGGCACCTCTTCCTTCGTAGGATTGCCCTGGAAGTCATATTTCGATATTTCTAGCCTTTTGCAGTTAACTATGTCAACATGGGTCGTATGCCTGCTTAAAATTGCCAGTTTGTACACAACAAAGGATCCTCCCTGCAAAACCCAGTATAGGAAAGTGCAAGAGGAGAAACTACCACCACTCAGCCTTCTTGCAATTATAAAGTTCTTCATAATCTAATCAAAAATCAGGAATTGTACTTTTTCATGAACAAGAATTACAAAACGAGTAGAGAAAATCATTAACAGCACTCCCCAAAGCCTAGATTCTTCTAGTTTGGCTAGACCACCAAGAACTACCACAAAGTGATATATATAATTACATAAAACAAACAAAGACAGATAGAACTCAGACATCTGCACCCAAAAATCACAATAAGGCGGGCGGGATAGAAATGTTTTGATAAACCCAAATTCTAACAGAATTCGTCAAAAGGCTTCAGTTATTAAAATTGAATTGAGTTTTTTCCACTGTACATGAATCTATATCGTAAAATGGAAAACAAAGTTGCAACAACGGTGCCCAATGAAGCATACATTTGAAAAGAAAAGAAAAACAACTAAAGTCTACTGAAACATAATCCTAGAATTCAACGATACGAACATCAATTGATTAGAGTCTCAAATTCGAAAGATAGGGTAAAGAGATAACGGTCAAAACACTGCGGCAATCCATGGAAGAGCTCGGAAAATGAAAGAATGCATTCTGATGATGTTCATTGTATAAGACAACAAGTGTAGTCGATGGTAGTAATAGAATTCAGGAAGAGGTCGACAAGTACCTGCAACGGAATTCACTGGGCCTGACAGAAAATCTCAGTCAGAGGATCAATGCTCTTTTCTGTAGAATGGAAGTCCAGAGACACAGGGAGACGGAGAGGAGATTTGAGGAATAGTAGAGGGGGAGGGAGAGGGTAGAAATGTAATTTAGGTCATGAATTTGACCCAATTCAGGAAATTGGGCCAATTTAGATGGTTGACTAAAGGCCCAATTCATAGACAGGGCAGAAATGTAATTCCATCCATTTTCCGTCCAAAAATTAGAACTTTAATTAAAATGAATATGTATGAATTTTATGCGGGGTCTTTCCTAGTTGGCGGTGAAAATTTGCATAACACAAAAATATTATAGAATCAAATGAGAATAATACAGTAATTAAAAATAATTGAAAAATAAAAATTGCAAACATTTAGTATATGTAAGCATGTAAATAATATGAAAAAGATATCTGTAACCGTACGTATGGATTAGCGACAATGACAAACATGCAGTGAGATTTTTTTCCCTCGTTGAATTTTTTTTTTTTTCGATTTTGATGTATAGCAAAATTAGAAGAGATCATAAATAGGAATAGCGCATGCTCAACGTCTTTTTTCGATTTTGGTGTATAACAAAATCAGAAGAGATTGTAAATAGGATTATTTTATGGAAAAATTTTGTTGTCCAAAAAAATGCTTAAAATGTCGACAGTTAAACGTAAACATAGGAAATGATACTTGTATTATATGCTAACAACGTTATCACTTTCGTACATATAACCTTCAATAGTAAACAACAGATAATGGAGGTAAATTAAAAGACTTTCAGTAAGTTACACGTACGCCATCAGATTGAATTTGATTATAGTTTCTTCATCTTTATTTCTGCAATACGCCTGTTGAATAGTTGGAGTAAAAGTTAGGAATTTATGTTTGAGTATATACTTAAAAAAAAGATAAAAGTGAAAGGAGTTAGAAAAAAAGTTGAGGGGTGGGTGGTTAAGAGCATAACTTCCATAGCCATAAAAAATTTAAAATTTTGAATTTTGAATTTCAAATTATTATTTTTAAATTAATTTTAGTTGATGGAACCAAAAGATTATTTGCTTTTATAATAGTATAGATAAGTCATCAACATTGTCGGTAGTGAGTAATTTTGCTAATAACGTTTAAAGTGGGATAAATTGATTGCAAACATCACTAAATAGGGCGATTCAACTAGTCATGTGAGTTAAGATTCTTAATTATTTTTTATTCCTTTAATCAATGTTAATTACCAATATATATATAGGATTATGATAAAAAGTGGAGGGAAGGTAAAGAGAGAATTTTTTTGTGGGCCCAAATGAAATTACTAAACACGGTTTTGATTGTTGGATTCAAACTTCTAATCAATACCCTATCTACTAAAATTTGAATCTCATATGATTATGCTTGATGATCCATCCAAATAGTCAAAAATTACAACATTTACTATTAACTTTTTTATTCTCTACACTTTCATTTTTTTAGATGATAGTTGTGCACTATAACTAATTTTATGAAAATTTGGAGCGCCATATATTTTTCCTCGTTCTTTCGATCCGTAAAGTTGAAATATCCAATTCACATCTTTTATGGGCCCAAAATAAAGTCCTTTCTTTATCTATATGCCTCTCTTTTTATATATATATGGACCTCTTCAATAAACCATTTCACTTATAATAATAATAAGAAGTAAATATTTTTTTTGCAATTGACTCACAAATCGGATGGAGATGGGAGGTTTAAGAAAGAATGAAAGAAGGGATTACTTAGTGGGTGATCTACTTACAAGAAAGTGTGGGTAATTGTTCCCACTAAATTTTAGGAAAATTACATAAAGCCCCATATAATTTTGAAGTCTTATTCAAATTTGCCCCATTAAACTACGCAAGTATAGGGTCAAAAATTGATGAACAAAACGGGGTCATAACTGTAACTTCAAATTTGTTCGAGTCAAAATTGAAGACATGAGCAATAATTAAATTTAGGAAGAAAGAAGGACAGTAAAATCGGATCTTGTAAGGCATTGAAATTTTTGAGGATAGAAAAAGAAGTGGGGGTTAACTTCTAGGATTTTGAAAATAATCAGATAGAATAATTGAGTTTTTTTCTTTTCCCTTTTTCCTTTTCGTGTCTCAGTCGTTTGTAAATCTTAAGAGTTTCTACACACCCACAAGTTGAGAAAAAGCACCCCAATTTTAGAAAGTTCGAGAAATCATCCACAAATGTTAAAAGGTGTTTTACCCTCTCTACCTCCATTTGTTTATTTCTTTTACCATCCAGGTATCTCCCACATCCCACAATGCTAAATTTTCATTAAAAAATAATATATATCGTTTTAGATTCTTTAAATAATATCATATATTTCTATTTTAAACTCAATATTCAAATTTTCCTTACAAGGACTTTTACATTTATTTAAATATCTCTTAAAAGGAATTTATCATTTTGTTTAATTTGATACCTTAAAAGGATTATTTTTTTCCTCTTCCCTTAAAAAGTATTTATAATTTTGTTTAACATAATCCCTTAACAAGATTATTATTTTTCTCTTTCGCTTAAAAAGAATTTAACTTTTAATTTATTCCCTACAAAGAATTTATTATTCCATTTAGCCCAACCCCTTAAAAGGATTCATAGTTATTTATTCCATTTAAAATGAATTTAATTACTATCTTTATTCCCTTAAAAGGAATTTAAATATGTTTAATCTATTCTCTAAAAGGAATTCTAAGCTCCTTTCGCCCAATAAATATCATTTAAATACGTTCATTTAAATACGTTTAAACATATTTAAATGCACTTGTTTCCTTTTAAAAAGTAATATGGGTCCCCCTTGCTTTCACCTAACCATCATTTGGCATTTGCTAAAATTCAGCGTTAAATTCTAAACGCCAAAAATCGATCTAAATTCCACTGAATGGATAAGAGGTCTAATAAAGACACAGAATATATAATAATAAAACTATTTGATTACATATCTAAATGAAAGCCTAAATAACCTATATTTTCAATTTTGCCCTTGTTATTATTTTTATTTATTTATTTATTAAGTCATGCATTCAAATTTATCAATTAATTAACGGCCTCACATTTTTAATATCAAAATCTCCAAATCAAAGTACCTAATCAAAATTGAAATTCCCAAAATTTTAAAATCTCCAATCTTTTCATTAATCTTTTTTCTTTTAACTATCTCTCTCTAATACAATTAGAAGCAAAAATAAAAGGAAAAAAAAGGAAGCAAAAATAAAAGGAAAAGAAAAAGTGAAAGCAAGGAAGGAAAGTTGAACTTAGCTTAAAAGGGTGAAAGTGGAGTGGTTTTACAGTTAGAAATATTTGAACTTTTGTTTGTAAAGGTCTTTCTCGTCATTTAATCTCTAAAATGTATTGCATTCAGCATTTAACACTATATTCAGTACTAATTTGAGTGCTGATTCGATCAAAAGTCGTTCAAAGCTATTCAAAGGCGTTACCAAACGTTCTAAATGAGCCAACTTCTAATCGAATTAGCATTCAAAGTCATTCAATACTAATTCATTGCAAACAAATGCCACCTTAAGTCTTTGCGTTTTTAAGCCATTTATGCAATACTCATGCTATGTTTCATTTTGGGATTAGTTCAACAATTCCACTCTCAAATCAATAATCAAAATTCTCGCTTCCCCTGTGATGAGATGTAATTATTTACCATCTATTTATGAATTGTAGGAACCTGAAATCTCAATTTTTATCAATAAATCAAATCCCAGAATCCCTGTTTTAATGGACATTTGTTTGTCAATAATGGCAAAATTTATAATTTGCTTTTTCCTAATGATTATAGCTATCTGTATTAGAGTTATATTAGTTTTTAGAGTCTAAAGATCCCTTTACTTCATATTTCCTTCAAATTGACACACTCCCACGGTGAGTGGCCACCATCTTCTCAAATACCATCTTTGATGAGTTTTGCCTCAGATATTTTCACCCTCTAAAGTTACATTATTCATTTTCTAAGATAATTTTGTTCTGTGTCGATTTCTCCTAAATTAATATTGTTTTGACACCATTTAGCAAAAATAAGAAAATTAAAATTATTATTTTTTCCATTTTAAAATTTATATAGTTGACTTTTAACTTATTTTTATTTCATTGTTTTACTTGTGTATTTTATTTAATATTTCTTGCCTCGTGAGATAATTTTCTCTTTGCCCCCACCATCAAAAGGCACTGGATCCACCACTACGATTACTCATCTCATTGGCGATCCAAAAAATAATCAACTCGTGTAGTTCGATACGGGTGTACTTTTTTCCAATCCGGCAAAAGGTCAGTTGGGTGGGAAATGCATCAAAACTCACTGTTGATGTGAAATTTTGACCTAAGTGAAGGCCCTTAGTTTCATTGCAAAGTTTCTATGATTTTGGAACCAGGTTCTCTATTCATAATTAAGAGCCCATGACCCACTTTCAATTAATTAATTAGTTAGTTAATATGCTTAAAACTATTAATTAATTAAATAAATAGATGAGTTTAATAAAGCAACATTGATATCTTTGGGTTATTTTTGATTTTATCCCTTAAAAGGATATATGAGACTTCTAGTTTGAATCCATTAGTAGATTTCAACTAAATCAAGTGTAGAAATATAAAAAGTAGAAAAAGATAAATGTGCTGAGTATTTTATTTTATGAGTACTCTTTTCCTATTGATCGGAACTCTCCAAGCGAGAGTAGGAAGCTTTACCATAAAAGGCATACCCACACTCACGTTTTGGTGGAGAATTTTGGGGAGAGAGACAACCTTTGTTCTTTCACTCAGGTGGCGACCCTTTTGGAGAGAGAGAGGGGGAAAGAATTTGGAGGAGAGAGGAACTACTTTTTTTTTCTCCTCATTCTCCACGTACGGAAGCTTTTACAGAGAGAAAGCCCTTAGTTCTTGCTTTTTTCTCCTCATTCCACGTTGAAATAGAATTGACCAATCCTATTGTTACATTTCATTCCAAATTCAAAGATCAATTCCATTTTTGCATCGAACTCATGGCAAGGTGAGGGCTTATGGTCCTGATTATTGTATTTAGATTTGCTCCTTTCTAGAATAGGGCATCGATTTGATGGCAACTATTATTAGATCCTTAAAAGATTTGAACTTTTTATAAGGGACGGCCCGTGGAGCTTATCACCAATTCCAAACACATGAATAAAGACTTTTAATAATTGAAATAACCTAATTAATAAATTTGCAGGTTTCTGAGTCTTTGACTCGCCACCAAATCCCTGATCCATTGTTTGGAACTCCGTTTTTAGAGTAAGCTCTACAATCTAGACTCTTGACAAGGTTGTTGGTCCATTTGGCATGCTCCCAAATTTAGACCGTATGTGAACTTCAAGTTTGACTCACTTTGTATCCGTCGATCTTTATTCAGGCTACAGACTTTGATATTGGATGATTAAATTCTGGCCCATTTTGTGGTGGTCGATTTTGATTCACTTTGAGGGCCTTGATTTCGAGCTTCCGTGGACTTCAATTTCGACTCACTTTGTGCTCGCCGATCTTGGTTCATTTCTCGAACTCTAATTTTGGGTTTCTGTGGACTTTAATTTCGACCCACTTTGTGGCCGCCGATCTTGGTTCACTTACTGGCTCAAATTTTGGGCCCATATGACGTAGATTAGTTTTGACCCACTTGGCAGATATCAGTTTTGGGCTGGCTTGGCGGACATCAAGTTTGGCCAATTTCGCGGACTTAGCTTGAGCTTGGACCTTTTGTGTTCTTTAAAATATTAACAATATAAATTAATTATATTATTTGCTAAGACAAATAATGTAATTAACCACTTTTTGTTCATGATTGTGAAAATCTTTCAAAACCTCAATTTCAATAATAAACCTATTTTTTTTAGTGGACAAATTGAGTTCAACACTGACCCAATCCGACTGCACGCAGACCCTTAGCCACACTATATAATTAACCTAATGCGACATAATACAACATCTTTTATTGAAAAAAAATCTGAAAAAGACAAAAGAAAAAATATGGTAGGCATCCAAAACCTCCTTTTCCAAACGAAAAATTTCACTCGTGCATCCTTTATATCAAATAGGTGATGTGACGAAATTTTCATAGTCTTTTTAAGGGATATTTGAGTTAAATAATAATACTGAATCATATAAATTTTAACACATGATCACTTTCGACTTGAAAGAAATGTGAACGATATATATGTATTATTATACTCGCTGAACCACCGAACAAAAACGCCCCGACAACTAGTGTCGGTTGCCATTTCCCAAAACGACAGCGTTTCAGTTAAGCGTCGCCGAACCTCGTGCGTTTGCGAGTTGTGTCCTCCACGCGATTTCGGGAGTTGAATTTCAGTGGCGAGAAAAAATTTTCCAGGTATTTTCTCGTTTGCCAAACAGCCCTTTAAATCTGTGAATCTAGGCTTAATGTTTTTAGGTAATGAAAATTCATCGCTAGGGCTTTATTTTATCCTGCAAAAAAGTTAGGTTTTATTTCGATCATGTAGTGATTTAGATGTAAAATTAATGTACATAGAGGGTTTTTGGATGTTGTAGGTATCCGCATGGATTAGCATATGCTGATCTAAATTTGTTGGGGCTTTTCATTTTTCTGTCTTTATTTTTCTTTCAATATCGAATTTCTCTTTTAACGACAATGCTTTGATCCTCACATGTGTGTCAGCTTTTCATTTCATAGTTATGATGCTTGAGGTTTATCACTATGGGAAATCGGCTTTTTAGCTTCACAAATACTAATTTATTTATCAAAATTTCATGGTTTTAGGGTGTACCTGTATTCAATTATGAATTGTGGCACTCCATACAGTGGAAGGCCTATATATATATATATACATATCCTGTTCTTCTTTTAGGAAGATCAGATATACTTCATTATATTTGTTCATGTTTCTTCCCCACTCTTATCTGATTTTCATACTCCTATTATGAGTTTGAACCATGCATTGAATGACAAACAAAGCCTAGGCGGTGCCTTGGCATCTAGGCACTTCAAAGGGGGTAAGGCGAGTGGTGCCTTGGTCGGTCATGGCTCCTAGAGCCCAACTAGTCCATTTAAGGTGTATTTCTTCTTGAATTCATCAAATATGGTGGAGTTCTTTTCAATTTTATCAGATCGGGTGGCTTCTAGAGCTCCATGAGTTCAACTTTGATGGAGTTCTTCTCAGGTTCATCAGATCTGATGGAGTTCCTTGACTGCATCGACTAGGGCTTGAGGGAATGCCAAGGGAGAAGGAGGATGGGTCACATTTGAGGGTTTTATTTGTGTTTTATTCGGCTTTTAAATCTTTGGGTTTGTGGGAGAAAATGAGAGACCCAACTAGTAAGGCCCTTATTTGAGCCGAAATGTACTTTTAAAAATTGAATTGGGTCTGTCTTTTTTCCCTCCCCTCAAATGATCCCAAAATCTAACCCTAAATCCCAAATTCCTTCTCCCTTCAATCAGATTCACAAAATCTGCTCTCCTATGTATGTTCTTCTTCTCCTCCTCCTCCTGTTGTACGACTCCTCTGACCCCTCTTCTTCTCTTTCTCTGTTGCTTTGTTCTGTTTCTTCTTCTCCTTCGTTTCATGTGGTGATTCCTCTCCCCCCTCTTCTTCTTGTGTGAGATCTTTGACCGCGCTTTGAGGATGCCTAGCCACACCTAGGCGGTATGGTCTCTATCTTCAATTTTGGATTCACTTGGCAGACCTTTATAAAGTACGATATATGTAAAGGATTTGCTATTCCAGAACTAATTGCAGCAGTTGTTTTAGTACAGAAATCAGATTCATCCATTTAACGGTTGAAAGATCGAAGGCAAGGCATTGTGCATTTTGGAAATATTATTAACCCAAATTGGGCAATTTAATTTTTTCTAATCTATTGCTGTACTCCAAATGAATAGCCAGAAGAACTCATTGTTAAACTTATGGGTTTGTCTTTTATGCATTGGCACAGTATGTAACATCATTACCTGAAAATCAGCATCATTTTGATAGAAAAACGTAGTTTTTGGGTGCAATTGCATGTAATTAGGGGCATTGGCACTACAGAAAGGATTTTCTCTAAATATATAGCCCGTAGTTCCCCTTCACTCAAATATTGTTTTCTTCTATGTCTCATAGGTTAGATGAGTTTCAAAAGCCATGGGGGGGAGCTGAAATAGTTATCTTAGTTTGCGTGACAGGTGTAAAAATCTGAGTGCTGCCATGACTAAGGATAAAGATCGAGTTTCAGATCACCTTGAGCCATGGCGGGAGCTGCATGGAAAAGTGGTGATGGTGACTGGAGCATCATCGGGTCTCGGCCGAGAGATGTGTGTCGACCTTGCTGGCGCTGGCTGCCGGATCATTGCTGCTGCACGCCGAGTGGACCGCCTCAGGTCTTTGTGTGACCAAATTAACCATCTGACTGCTGCTGATCATGGTGTGCGAGCCGTGGCTGTGGAGCTCAATGTCACAGCTGATGGTCAGACCATTGATGCTTTCATACAAAAGGCTTGGGACGCTTTTGGTCATATTGATGCTTTGGTTAACAATGCCGGCATGAGAGGTTCAATTCTGAAACTTGTTTTCATCTCGTGGACTGCAAATAAGTACAAATAAGCAAGTTGAAGATAAAGAGTGTCGAGCGTGCGTAAAATAGTCTTTTCATGGATTTTGTTAGTTTGCTGTTTTCCAAACCATGGGGGTTGAGTGCAATTTACTAGATGAATTTTCAAAACAATCAAGTTCTCAATTGGCAATTAAGGCGTGGGCATTGGATTTATCCGAGGAGGATTAAATTCCATAACAATTTCTACACTTACTGGCATTGCGATGGTATTTCCATGTTTCATAGGCACTGTGACTTCGCCATTGGATTTATCTGAGGAGGAATGGGACACTACTTTCAGAACAAACTTAAAGGGATCGTGGTTGGTGACCAAGTCTGTATGCAGACGAATGCGTGACCTGAAAATTGGGGGATCTGTCATCAACATTTCTTCTATTGCGGCACTCAATCGGGGCCAGTTAAATGGAGGCGTTGCATATGCTTCTTCAAAGGCAGGCATACACGCCATGACAAAGGTGATGCCATTTCCCAATGGAAAATCTTTCTAATTGGAGACAGTATAATAGTCACCATTCATGCTTCAGGTTTACAAGTGTCTGTGTGCTTTCTAGTTCAGAGATGAACTTATGGTCGCTTTGTTCCAAAATCTGACTAATTTATTGGTGTTAAGTTAGATATTAAAGTGATTTTGAAGTATTTATATTACCTTGTATCAACAGTGTTCACATCACTTAATCTTGCGTATATTTAACCGACATAGAAATCCTAGCTTTGTGATGCACTCTCATGGAAGCAAATGCCTTAAAATTTGTTAAAGAGGGAAAGAGAATAATATTGTAGTCTATTGACAATATATGATGGCTGCCTATATATAGGCATACAATGAGTGCCCTCCAAGTTAGGGCTTCTAACAAGGTACAAATGCCGAAATACTCTTACTAACCACAAAACAACTTTATTCTTTAACACTCCCCTTCAAGTTGAAGCTTGTTTATTTCACCTTGTAACCTTAGATTTAAATCCCATATAAAATAAATTTCTTCTTCTATGAGCTTCTGCACGAGCAGTTGTCACAATTTCTTCAAGCACTAGTCCGGAAAGATTCTATGGGTCCATCAAAATACTAGTGTATTCTCAACGATTGCAACCACAACGAGGTCCAACTTGGTACCTCCAACAATCAAAACGATGCTCAACACACTACCTCCAACAACTAAAACGTGGCCCAACATAGTTCCTCCAAAAACCACAACCACAACGAGGTCCAACGTGGTACCTCTAACAATCATAAAACACTTGCAGTCTAATTGAGACACGCGTATTACAACAAATGTATATCTCATAGGATATACCACATATGGGAAGGCAACAGTCAACCTCACAATGAAGAACTCCATTTGAAACTTCAACGACCACCACCACACCATTCATTATATATATATATATATATATATATATATATATTCTCCCCCTCAACCATGAGACAAAATGGATATGAAGATGAACGGTTGAACACTGGGATATTGTGGAATCAAAGTCCTCTACATTTGGGGCGTAATTGGGGGGGGGGGGGGAATTTATTTTGGGTCAAACTAGATTTTTTTGAAAGTTTAGGGACCAGATTGCAATTTCAAAAAGTAAAATAACCAAACTAAAATTTCCAAAAGTTCAAGGACCAGAATGAAATTTCAATAAAATATAAAGGGACCAGATTGCAATTTTTGGACACTTGCCTTCAACCTAGCTTCCTTAGTAAGATAAAGGTATGAAAACGTTTCAGGAGCTGTTTTCCCAATTTCCAGCTGAGGTAGCAAGAACTCAAGTGTAACAGCAAGATCAGATCATCATGCTAAATGATAACCAAATCTGCACCAAGAACACAAAATCGAACCTCTAAGCACAATCAAACCGCAGTGTAATGGTTGTTGGCACCCGAGAAGGACGCAAAGATCTGTTGTAGCATGCGCTGATTTAACTAGATGCAAGAAAATAAACAATGAAACAATCGCACACAAACAAAAGAAGTGGTTCGGTCTGGGATAGATCGAGAGTCGTATTTTTCTATCATCATAAACCGTTAGATCCACTGGCTTACATAGAGTGCGCTTCCTATCCCTAACCATAGAGTTCCATTCCGAGCACAATTGTAAACACCTGCAATTGTGAAACATTAGAAATTCCTTTGGAAGATGACTTTTTGAAAATTAGAGATAACTTTTCCTAAAATAGAGATAACTTCCCTAAGTGGGTTTCCTCAAAGAATTCCACTCCTACTGTACCTCTAAGAGTACAAGACATCAATTCCCAACAATCTTCCTCATGACTTGAATTTTCAAATCATCCATGCAAGTTGATGATGCTGTGCTTCACTCAGTGCCTTTGAAGAGTTATACATCTGCACCCAGACTAGGTGCGGCATCGTTCCATCTTCAATGATGAGCAGCCAAATTGAAGTCCAATTTGGACTTGAATTTCTTTGTAGTAATTGGCTTGGTCAGAATGTCTGTATGATTCTTGCTAGTATGAATCTTTTCCAAAAGAATGCTATCATCTTCCACGAGTTCTCTAATTGTGCGACACTTAACATCAATGTGTTTCGTTTTGGCATGAAACAACTGATCTTTCGCTAGGCATATAGCACTTGGGCTGTCACAGTACAAAGTGATATTGTTTTGCTCCATTCCTAACTCGTCAATCAATCCTGTCAACCAGACTGCCTCAACAATTGCCATGTACTTTGCTGCTGTGGGGGGCTACAATTAGCTGAAGCATTGCCCTTCAAGATATGGCACTGCCAACAAAGTAAAGTCATACTCTGTGGTGGATCTTCACTTGTCCAAATCACTTGCAAAATCAGAGTCAACATACCCTGCTAACTCTGCGGAGCTTCATTTCCCACTGACAATTAGGCCCAATTCGGCTGTCTTGTTTAAATAATGGAAGGTCCACTTAACTGCTTCCCAGTACTCTTCCCTCATGTTGCTCATATGTCTGCTGACAAGGCTCACAGCTTGAGCCAAATCTGCCCTGCTACAGACCATAGCGTACACGAGGCTTCCAGCGGTGCTGGCATAGGGCACTTGAGACATCTTCTTAGTCTCCTCATGTGTGCTTGGGCATTGGTTGCTGATAACTTGTGTTAATTGAGTGTTTTATGTTATTGGGCTTTTATGATATTAGGCCCATTGGGGGGGCCTTGTCCAAGTGTGATAAAGTTCCTAATAACTCTAGTATTGAGTATTAGGGCATCCCGACTTTTCTCCATATAATTATCTCTTTTCTAAATTTCTACATGGTATCATAACTTGATAGGTTAAAAGCTAACACTTCTGAATAGGGCAGCCATGACCAATCATCTTGGTCATGGTTGACTATCCATCCTTTTGCATTCTATATTAGTTTTAAAAGGAAGATGTTTTTCTTTCCCCTCTCTCCACCCGTTTTTTGTTTCCAATTCTCTCTTCTCTTCAATCATCTATTGAGTAAGGGAAGAGAGAACTACTGTTAATGTTTGATCAAATTGCTTGTTGGACCCCAAAATAGAGGCAAATCCTCGAGTGAGTGTTCTTGAGGTTCTTTCACTCTCTATCACTAAGTTGATGGATCAGAAGTTGGATGGATTCAACTATTATCCATGGAAGAAGATCATGAAGATCAGTTTGATTAGTTTAGACAGAGATGATCACTTGACCGACTATCTTCCAAGTCTGTGAGTGCGGGTCATTTGAGTGCCATTTGTAACAAGCTGGGCGTGCATAATATTTATGCTCTAGCTTGGGGGGGAGTGTTAACTGAGTGTTTTATGTTATTGGGCTTTTATGATATTAGGCCCATTAGGGTTTTTTTTATTATGTTTTCTTGTTCAAGTGTGATAGGGTTTTCTAGTAACCCTAGTATTGAGTATTATAAATAGATACTCTTGGTGCCCGTATTGGGGCATCCCAACTTTTCTCCATTTAATTCTCTCCTCTAAATTTCTTCAACTTGAAGTGACTGGCTAAAACATGTGCAAACTGTCTTAGCCTTTCCCATGTTGAATCAATGCTGAATTTTTTCAACATATCTCTTTTGTGTTATCCAAACTTTTCTCGCAGATCTATCTCTGAAGATTGCCATGCTAAGGATCTTCTTTGTAGCACCAAGATCCTTCATCTCAAAAGGAAGAAAAGTGACACTGGGGTTGCCACGACTAGTACTGCTGTCCTTTATTACCCAACTGTGATTTCAGGGAGGTGATATCCTTCATATCCTTGGCAGCAATCAATACTTCATCGAGGTATAACATCAATAAAATAAGAGAACGATCAGCCAGCATTCTAAAGTAAACACAGCAATGATGCACACTTTTTCGACTGGTTTGCAACATAAAATGATCAAAATGCTTATTCCATTGCCTTGGAGATTGCTTCAAATTGCAAAGTGACCTCTTCAGCAAACAAAGCATGATATTATTTTCCTTGGACCTCAAAGCCTTTTGGTTGCTTCATGCAAATGACTTCTTCCAAATCTCCATGGAGAAACGCTGTTTTAACATCTAGCTGCTTAAGCTCCAAGTCTACCAAAGCAAGCAAAACCCAAATGGATGTGTGTTTAACGACTGGAGAGAATATTTCATCATAGCCGATCCCCTCTTTCTGTGCATAGCCCTTGGCTATAAGTCTGAACTTTGTATCTCTCTTTTTCTTTTTTCTGACACTGCTTCTTTCTTGCGAAGATCCCACTTGCGTCTGATTACCTTTTTGTCTTTTGGTTTCTTCGCAATCTCCCATCCCCTATCTTGTACCCTTTCACTCCCTTTTTCATACCCATGGAAGATGCACCGCTTGGCTTCGGATCCAACGTGGAATTTTTCGAACTCTGCACATGGACAAAGGCAGGATAACCAAATATTCTCAGATTTGAATAGTCAACAGATTTACCAGTCCATACCTCCCTCGGAATTTTGCACTTGATTGCTGTTGATGGGGACCTATTAATAAGGTAACATGCCATATTCACTGCTTCTGCCCATAAAATCTTGCTCAATTCTGCATTCAATCTCATACTTTGAGCCCTTTTCTAAAAGCATTCTATTCATCCTTTCAGCCACACTGTTTGCTACGGTGTCTTTGGAGTAGAAAATTGTTGCTTTATTCCTTCTACCTTGCATGTCTCTAAAAATGGCTTGTACTTGTAGTCACATCCATTATCGGATTGCAAGCATTTCAACTTCTTTCCCGTCTTCTTCTCCTATGATGCACCGACGCTCTAAAATGGTCATCTTACTGGTGTCGGACACTCTCCCCACACTGACACACGCCTGAAACCCGTTCGATATGTCTGGGACACGCGGTCAACAGAACTGACACGGTCAACGGAACTGACACGGTCAGGGCGACATGCGGGTCCCATGTCTCCAAATTGGTAGACACGTTTTTCCTTTCCTTTTATTTTTCTGTTTTATTTTTCTTTTTTTCCTTCCTTCTCCCTTCTTCCTTGGCACCCTAATTTCGCACAAGCCCCACTGAAGAGAGATGAAGCTCTTACTGCAGATCAGAAACTTGGGTTACTCTCTCCGTCAATTCTGAAGAAAAAAGAAAGGATAGGAGTGGACTCACCATAACCGAGCAAAATTGAAGTCCTCGAAGCGAGAATGGAACTAGTGAAGGCGTGTTTTGTTCCTCTTGGGCTTGTTGGTGAGAATGATTGACAGATCTGATGCTTGGGAGTTGGAGACGTTCCCCAACTCCAGCGGCGCTGCATTACCCATTTGAGAGAGGACCAGAGACAAAAAGGAAGGGAGAAAAGGGTTGAGGAAACCCTAAATAGACCAAACCAAGGCATAAAGGAAAAGGATCATCCACCACGTAACTTGTCCCCACCTTCTTTGCTCTCTATTTTCCTTTTTTCTTTTTTCTTTTTTCCTTGTTTATTTATTTTCTTTTTCTTAATTATAATTTTTTACTATGTTTATCTGTCCTTGTGAATGTAAGTAGGAAAGAGTCTAGCTTTTCTATTGGTGGTTAAAATTACTTTGTTAATAAATTTAAACTGCGATTTTTCATTTTTTTCGAAAAGATCCAAAGAAATAAAATTTGTATATGCCTTAAAGACAAATTCATTTTAATTAATTCTGAGTCATGTTTTCTATTTCATAATTAAGGTGTATGTATAGGATATGCAAGATTGTTAGTTTGCTTAGTAAACTTTCTTAAACTTTTATGTCATATTTAATTTGAATGTTGAAATAATATATATATATATATATATATATATATATAAAACGTATCAGTCAACATGTCGAAATTGTTCATTTTTTGAAGAATTGCGTGTCACGTGTCAGTAACGTATTGTGTCGCCATATCGGTCTCGGTGTTGGTGCATTATAGTATATATATATAACGTATCGGTCAACGTGTCGAAATTGTTCCTTTTTTGAAGAATCGCGTGTCACGTGTCAGTAACGTATTGTGTCGCCATATCGGTGTCGGTGTTGTTGGTGCATTCTAGTTCTTCTCTGCCACTGCTTTCCATTCTTTGAACTTGTCAAAAACTTGACTTTTATATTGCACAAATTAGACCTAGACTTTTCTAGAAAAGTCATCAATAAAGGTTACAAGGTTTTCCTTACCACCTTCTGATTTAAGTGGTGAAGGAGCCCATATATCCGTCTGTACGTACTCGAGCATGTCTTTGCTCAAATGAGTCACAGTCTTGAACCTTGTCTTTCGAATACAGAGAACTTGTAGAAGTCCAGTTTGCATATTTGCATACACTTCAATGCATTCTTCGTGTGAAACTCCATCAAAGTCCTCTCACTCATATGCCAAAGCCGCATATGCCATAGATGAACGCTATCTGCATCAGGTTTTGCATCTGTGACTGTAGATGCTCCACCTAGTTTCTGATGAGCATCAGCTGTTGAAAATATAGATCCGTGAAATTGAAAATCTGTGTTTCTAAAGCCTAAAATCTAGGCTAGAAATGAAGAGGGAGAAGAGATGGGGAGTGATACAGTGAAGGCAGTGAGGGGGAGAGACATAGGATTGAGAGTCAGATCCTTGAGGAGACGAACCAGGTCTATGCTGCCCTTGAGGAGCTGACCATTAGCAAAATGATGATGATGAAGTGAGGATTGAGGACGAAGGAGCTTGAATTTGGCAAGATTGGATTGGAATTGAAGAGCAAAGAGGGGAAGGAGAAAGATGAAGCGACTGGGATTCTGATCTTGAGACAAATCTTGGATGGAGCTGGGTTTATGGGATGCACATGAGAGGGAAAATAAGAAGAAAGAAGGAAAGAAGGATCAGTTTTTTCCACCAAAAAGGTGCGCGTTTACTAAGTGCGAGCAACCCATTCTTGCAATTTTGGTTCTGCATTTAGCAGATATGCTGCCAAAAAAGGGGTTTAGATCGGGAATATAATTTAAATAATGAGAGGAGTATAAGAAGAATAGCTCTTTCCAAGGCCTACCTATGGAATGGGTTGTCTATTCATCTCATGACCCATGTGAATAGTCATTTCTCTTATGCTCTGTGTAAATTAGTTCTTATATCGTGTTATAATTCTGTGGACTATCCATTTCATTTCATTTTGCAAACCAAACGTGTGGTTATTGTTAAGTCCATTCCTAGTCCAGTTTTAATTGTTTTTATGCATTTGGCTTCCCTTGAAAATTTAACGGATAATTGATTTTGTATATTCTGGGAAAACATAATTATAACAGGTGATGGCACTGGAGTTTGGGGAGCTCAAAATAAGAGTAAATGCAATTGCACCTGGACTTTTCAAGTCGGAGATTACTGAGGGCCTTATGCAGAAGGATTGGCTTAGTACTGTGGCCAAGAGGACCATCCCCTTGAGGACATACGGCACTTCAGACCCAGCACTGACATCACTTGTTCGATATTTGATCCACGATTCTTCAGAATACGTGTCGGGGAACATGTTCATCGCCGATGCAGGTCAAACCCTACCCGGCATTCCTCTCTTCTCTTGCCTCTAGATCATCTACTCACATACAGGCTGGATATTGTCAGTCAAACTCTGAGATCTGACATGTTGCACTTGAAGAAAATGACACTCACAGATTGCTCGAGGCATGTATTTGGTTGTACTAATTTGATACTCAGAGGCTGATACAATTGAAGGAGTTTGTAAGTAAAATATTGATAATCATATGCCGTAACAAGTAAAACTGTAACCTCTAAGGCGAAGCAGTGTTTACTGCAACACTAAAAATGAAGCCAAGGCAACAAAACCACATGTGACCTCAAGATCTAGCACAAAGTGTTGGTGCAACTCTATTGGAGAATATCATTTATAAATGATCATCAGATCATTCATCATTGCATGAAGATCATGCATTAGTCACGAATTTTTCTATGGCCAATTCGTTCACGATGTTCTCGTGGTTGTAAGTTTTATTAATTTATATGCCGTTCTTAAAATTTAGAAACTTGCTGTGGTTGGAAATTGTTTGCCTAAATATATAATTTCTCATATTTTAACATTTTCTCAAAATAGATTTGTGGAAGCTAATTTATATATATCAAATTGAAAGAACAGATTCAGAATTGCCGTAATCGTAAAGTTTAGCAAATGATCTACATGCCCTTTCCATGGTGAACACGAATTCAAGGGCTCAATGTCCAGACTTTCGAATTAGGGGCAATAAATTTGTTTATCTGTTCTCATCGAGTTAAATATTTTTAACTATTGTTCAGTCTCTCCATTTTTAGTTCGAAACTATTATATTGTTTAAGTATTATATATTTGATTCTTATCTCTATATATCCTAAATAATTTTTGAATAAGAATTAGTAGTTGAGCATAATTTCTTTTTTTATCAAACAAAATAAACTTATGGACAACTGTATTAATTGATATCTTTTCTTTTTGCATACATTTTTTTTTCCTTTTTGTTTAATAAATCATTTCTATTAACAATTTCATTCATTAAAATTGACTTCTTAGTCTCATGATAAATATTTGAGATAGCTGTTTTAAATAATATGACTTTGTTTATAGGACCGTTCGCAATTTAAGCAAGCTAATATTTTAACCACATGCGTCAACTATTATGTCCTCGTTCCTGAATCGTACCTTACGACTCTCAAAGCTAGTGAGCTGTAAATTTTTGATGAAATTGGAGGGCTTAAGCGGACCTCCACCATAGCCCTCCTATCGTGGGTAGACAATATGCTAGTCCTATCCAAGCCAAGATGCCGTAGACCCGTGCAAGGGAAGGAGTGAGATGATCCGTGTAGCTAAAGGAAGAAATTAGTAAGTTGTTCATTTGGATAGACAACACATAGCGCGATGCAAGGTAATGTTTTTGAGCACCACAGCTCATGTCACAACGATTTTGTCACTATTATTGCTCAGTTGTGGGAAAGACTAGACTTCTACTTGCTCAAGGCGAGGGCGTTGCACGAAACCAAACTGCCTCCTGCCCACTTAGGTTAGGGTTCCAACATTGGGACTTTTATTATAAATTTAGTAATTTGAAAAACAAGCACAAGATCATGGAGAGTTTTGGAAAATCGACTCCCGCCTAACAACTGCCTATATATTGGATAGAGATGGGAGGTTTGAAAGAAAATGAAAGGACTAGGAGATATTTGAGGTTACTTATTTTATTGGCCGTCCAAAAAATTATTAAATTGTGTAGGTCAAGGTGAATTGATTTTTTTCCATCCTGTCAAAGGTGGGTTCGGTATAAAATGTGTCGAAATCGATCCAACTCAATCATCTAGACATCTTTAGTCACACTATATAATTTACCTAGTGAGATGTAATTCAAATAATTTTCCCTAAAAATAAAAAAATCAGAGAAAAGGAAAAAGGAAAAAAAAAATGGTAGGCATCCGAAACACCCCTTTGCCAAACCACCAAATTAAGCGCCAAAACAACGGCGTTTTCGTCTTGCCAATTGAGTCTGATTTAGGACAAAAGTTAGGCTAATTGAGTATGATTTCAACCTAAGATCATATTTGCCAATGTCAAGCTAGTCCACTTTAGGACAATGTCACCCCGAACATTTAAAAACTCAAAGTGGAAGCAACAAAAATATTCCCGAAATAATAGGGAAAGAAAGAAAAATTCAATTTCCCAAGTTTCAAACTCGCAATTGAGAATTGCCAGACTGTCTCTTTAAATCCAACCCCCCCCCCCCCCCATTTTGCTCCTCACGCACCTCTCCACTTTCACCTCTTCTGTTACCTCAAATTTCACTATTTTCGTTCTAGTTTTTCTTATAGTTATCATCCGACCTTGAAGATGTCATCACCTTTTCTTCCTATAGTAATCTATTGGGATATTCAAATCATAGAAGTGTCACAAATCGATAGCAATTACGAAGGAGACACATCATATATGATCCTAGTACAATCGAACACAACATTGTACTCTTTGATAGATATCCGATGATGGCGGTCGATTCGAGGCTGCAGCACAAGCTGAATCTGTTGTTTTGGTGTCTTATTACCCTTAGAGGAGGGACGTATACCACCTTCTTAATAACACCGATTCGGGATGATAATTTGTTTTCTTATATCTTATGTCGAGCCAACTATCCTTGCCTTTGAACATGGCAGATTTATGTTCAACTAGAGGCGATTTAGCCCTAAATGAGGATCTAGTTGGGTACTATGGTCGACTACTTGCTAGGCTTAGCATTGTGCCACCAAAAGAGGAAGAAACCGTTGGTGATCACCCATTGAACTACTCATACAATAATTATGAGCATGCGTCTTCTCTCGAATTAGAAGCACAAGTCACAGCATCAACAACAAATGTTGTCGTTGCAAATATTGAAAGCTTGTTATTTGATGACGATGCAGAAGGGTGACAGACAAGTTAACACCAAGCCTTTTACTTCTATCTTTGCCTTTGTCAGTCAATTGCTTTGGACGGGTGCATCGGCTACCACTTTTTTAAAGACGTAGACTATCACACGCATTAATTGGTGTGAGGACCCCATAGCAATCGTCCCCATTATCTGGCACAAGGTCGCTTTCTTAAGACTCTCCTTTTTCAATTAATTGAAAGATGGGCCCCTCACTAGGTGGAGGTGATAACTCAGCCAGAATACGATTATATTCTTTACGAGTCTTAGTTGCAACAAAGCGAGCTTAGTGGAGAGATTTTTCCAATAGAAATTTCTGTTGGTCCTCATCTTGTGAATTATGATTTTGCTTAGAAAATTGAGGGTGGTACACAAACCATTTTTGAAGGTTTGCTTTCGTGAACTGATTAGTTCCCATGGATGACCACTAGTTGATCTTGACTCTTCTCCTAAAAGTGGGAACTTCGAACATTCCAAATTTTCTACCCTGAATTTGATATTCGAGGAATAAAATCCATGTGAGGCTAAAAATTTTTGAGAAAACAGAGAGTAATGGGACCTAAATCTATGACTAGAATTTTAACATTTTCTTTCCAAAAATTAAAAAATGATTTCACACAATCAGGGAAAATCTCAATAGCTAAGCCAAAATTTTCCCACCACGTTTGTTGAAAAACCTTTATCAAAATAACAAAACCAAGAAAGAGAATAATTTTGATTTTGCTTTAAAATCATTTTGTACCAAGCATCTCGATAGTCCAAATAGTTAAAATATTGAGGAGAATACTCGGCAAAAATTTATTAAACTTATTGGGGTTTCCCCATTGTTCTAAAGAAATAATTTTCTTGATATTTAATTTAGTAAAAAAAATTCTTGAAGAATCATTTTTGTTTGGGATTTTAGACAAATCAATTGACTTTGTATCCATAAGGATAAATTCATAAAATTCCTGGGTTTTATGGTTACTAAGGTCAATGCAGTGATGAGAACTGGGAATAAGTTTATCAGCTAATTTGAAAGGATTGTTCACACCAGGTTTCTAATTCATGTTTAGAGGCTAATCTTTGTTTTTCAAAGTTATGGTTAAACCTTAAATCTTGGCAAAGACTTGTAGCAACCTGATTGATGACTTGATTTATTTCACAAAAGTTCATTCAGAAAAATCATAAGATCCTCCCCGTTGTTCCTCTGTTTCCATCATTTTTTCTCTAACCTTACTGGCAAAAATTGAAGTTAATCCAGCGATGTACCTTTCCTTCCAATGGGGTTGATGACAATCTGGTCAAGTGAAGACTCTGGCCATGAAGGTATCTTTGTACCATTTAAAATTGGACATTCTCCTACACCTAAGGTTTTGTAAAGTGAGAAGATGATGATTATCTTCTTCTTCCTTGTTGGGAATAGGATATCAAATCCATCTTAAAACCTTATTCAATAGTTTATGATTAATGACAAGTCTTGAAGCGCCACACTCAATCTTAGTTGCGTTCTGGACATAGAATCTAGAAAAAACTCCAAGGGGATTTTAAAGGTCTAATCAGTCGTATGACAACGATGATGATGTGGATGAGCCAGATTTCTCATTTTCCTACAATGAAAGCGATGCGATCGACGCAGATCCAGGTGAACCATTTGCTCCCACTAGATCATGAGCTATTTCATTTCACACGCCCCGTGCCAAGTTCTTCTCATTGCCTGAAGAATGGCTAGCATCTTAAGATGAGACCCCGCCCGTAGTGTTTAATCCAAACACTGACAACCTAATGGTAAGATTACAGTTTGACTCAAAAAAAATGCTAAAGCACACCATTGCTAGCTATCACATGTGAATTTCAAAGGAGTTTTATATGTAGGAGTCAAACAAACAAACGATAAAGTTGATATGTCGGCATAAGACATTATGTTCATGGAAACTATGGGAAATATTCAAACAAAAGGTAGGTTGATGGATGATCACGCAGTATGCTGGTAGCCACACTTGTGACATGCCCAACCATGGACAAGATCATGGGAACATAACCTCTCAAAAGATTTCTAACATCGTAAGAGAAAAAGTTAGGGAAAAATCGAGTTTAAGGTAAATCACATTATTAAAGTTGTTCGCCAGCACTACAACTAAACGCCTACATAAAGAAAGCATGGTTAGGAAAACATAAGGCGTTGGCTACTATTTTTGGGGATTGGGATGCGTCTTTCAACGAACCGCCAAAATTTTTGTTAGCAATACTACAATTCAACTTGGGATCTATCACGAAGATCTCGGCTAGACCACATCCGTTGATCGATGGTGGAGGTATGCTGAGAAATGTATTTTGGACGTTCCGGCAGTTAATAGTTGGTTAGAGATATTGCCGATTGGTCATTGTGGTAGATTAGACCTTCCTAGTTGGCCGATACAAGGGGGGAAGTTCTTTGTTGCCATGGGCACAGACCGTAACTAACAAGTGTATCCATTTGCATTTGTTGTTGTATAAGAGGAGACCATGTCGTCCTAAGAATGGTTTCTCCAGAAGCTTTGACGACATATCATACTTGATTGAGTGGGAATGTACTTGATTTTGGATAAAACACCTTATATTCTAGCGGCTATTAATGATAAGTTATACAATTTATAAAAGCCATCCATGTTTCATCAGTTATGTTTGCGGCATGTTCGTGACAACTTCTTAAAAAAGTTACGGCGGATTGTTGAAGAAATTATGTTGGGCGGCTAAAGCTACGTCGTAGCAAATGAATATTCAAGCTCTATATAGAAATCATAAATAAGATAAATGCTTATGTGTTTTAGTGCTTGGATGCCATCAATATCGAGAAGTGAACACTATCTCACGATGGGGGTTGTCGGTATGGGGAGCTGACAACTAGCATGATGGAATGTTTCAACGGAGTGTTAAAAGTGCCAAGATCCCTACTACCAATTACGGCGGCTGTTGAATGGACATTCCACATGATAAATAGCTATTTTAACATTCCGCGCGGTCCTCACATTGCAAGTGAAGCCAGTTCATTGCATGGGCACAAGAGATTCTGGAGCATAGATCTGCGAAGGTCTCAGCTCATAGAGTTACGATGTTTGATCGAGAAGGTGGCATTTTCGAGGTCAATACAACCACACACTTCTTTAATGCTGCCCGTAAGGGTGGGGGGGGGGGGGGGGCGAGAGGGGGAGAGAACAAACAACATATCGCAATGCAGAACTGCCACCGTACATGCAATAAGTGGGACTCATTTGGAATCTCATGTTCCCATGCTGTTGCGCCGGTATTTATCTGTCAACTCTTCCCAATATATCTCCCATTATTTCTCAACAGATGCTTTATTAAAGACTTGGGAACCCAAATTAAAGCCATTGTATGTCTCGTCCTTCTAGGTTTCTGCCTACCCTCATGAATGGCAACATTTTAGAAGTTGTCTACTCTCGGACCTAGCTTGGAAACAAGCTAGCCACAACTGTCGTAGGACTAGAAGAATATGAAATGAAATGGATACATCTAGTTGGGTTTGTGTATGCTCAA
Organism: Santalum album; assembly: GCA_034195605.1. Lineage (NCBI taxonomy): Eukaryota > Viridiplantae > Streptophyta > Magnoliopsida > Santalales > Santalaceae > Santalum > Santalum album. Next base: position 2,376,900 of record CM067258.1, read on the forward strand.
GGTGTTATGAACAAGATCACGATTGGCTCACATACACAATCGGGTTGTGGTCATTTTTAGTTGTACTTATTTCACCTAATTGTGTAATAAAATTGTCAAATTTTCTATTCATTTGAAATGTTAATTGTGTATATAAATACATAATCTGAGGACAGGAATGAGGAATGAGGAATAAGGGTGGAAACTGGGCTTTCCCAAAACAAAATAATAAAAAATCCACTTAAACTTGGCGAGTTTTAGTGGATCTTATATTGGTCTCACAAGTATCAATTGCGAGACCAATTTCAATAAAATTGCGAGATCACTATGATAAAATAATGGTCTCACAATTCACAATTGTGAAATCGTTATTAAAAAAATAGAAATCTTACAACTATGAATTGCGAGACTCCATATAATACCAAAATCAGCCTCACAATTATGAATTGCTCGACACCTATTTTGGGAACTCTCCACTCCATACACCTACTTTGAGATTTTTTTTCCTATTATTTTGAAATTTTTTGTTTGGAAGCGTCGCTTTACAGAAGCATAGCTTTATAGGGATGTGATGATGGTTTCTTGGAATTTATGGTGAGAAATACTTTATCGATAAATTATTATTATTATTATTATTATTATTATATATTTCAAATTTTCTTGTTTTTATATTATTAATATTATTATGTCTTTTAATTCCTTTTATCATAATTTTATTAATTTCATCAATAACAAATATAAATTAGCTTAGTGATAAACAAATTTCATATTAAAATAGGGAAATTACACTTAACCTCCCTATGGTGACGTAATTACAGCGAACCTTCTTGTGGTTTAAAAATGAGCATATAACCCCTTGTGGTTTCAATGGACTTGCAAAAGTTAACTCTTCCATCAAATCTAACGGTTTGTTCTTTCATAAATTTTTTAGAAATCTTGCAACTATGAATTGCGAGACTCCACAGAAGACCAAAATCAGTCTCACAATTATGAATTGCTTGACACCTATTTTGGGAACTCTCCGCTCCATACACCTACTTTGAGATTTTTTTCCCTATTATATTGAAAATTTTTGTTTGGAAGCATTGCTTTATGGAAGCATAGCTTTATAGGAATGTGATGATGGTTTCTTGGAATTTATGGTGATAAATACTTTATTGATAAATAATTATTATATATATATATATATATTTCAAATTTTCTTATTTTATTATTATTAATATTATTATGCCTTTTAATTCCTTTTATCACAATTTTATTAATTTCATCAATAACAAATATCAAGTACCTTAGTGGTAAACGAATTTCATATCAAAAAGGGGAAATTGCACTTAACCTTCCTATGATTTGAAGCAATTGTAGAGAACCTCCTTGTGGTTTCAAAAATGAGCATATAACCCCCTGTGGTTTCAATGGACTTGCAAAAGTTAATTTTTTCATCAAATCTAATGATTTGTTCTTTTATAAATTTTTTAGAAATCTTGCAACTATGAACTGTGAGACTTCAGATAAGACCAAAATTAGTCTCACAATTATGAATTGCTTGACACCTATTTTGGGAACTCTCCGCTTCATACACCTACTTTGAGATTTTTTTTCCTATTTTTTTGAAAATTTTTGTTTGGAAGCATTGCTTTATAGAAGCATAGCTTTATAGGGATGTGATGATGGTTTCTTGGAATTTATGGTGATAAATACTTTATTGATAAATAATTATTATATATATATATTTCAACTTTTCTTATTTTTTATTATTAATATTATTATGTCTTTTAATTCCTTTTATCACAATTTTATTAATTTCATCAATAACAAATATCAAGTACCTTAGTGGTAAACGAATTTCATATTAAAAAGGGGAAATTGCACTTAACCTCCCTATAGTTTGACGCAGTTGCAGAGAACCTCCTTGTGTTTTAAAAATGAGCATATAACTCCCTGTTATTTCAATGGACTTGCGAAAGTTAACTTTTCCGTGAAATCTAACGGTTTGTTCTTCCATAAATTTTTTAGAAATCTTGCATCTATGAATTGCGAGACTCCATATAAGACCAAAATTAGTCTCACAATTATGAATTGCTTGACACCTATCTTGGGAACTCTCCGCTCCATACGCCTACTTTGAGATTTTTTTTCCTATTATTTTGAAAATTTTTGTTTGAAAGCATCGCTTTATAGAAGCATAACTTTATAGGGATGTGATGATGGCTTCTTGGAATTTATGGTGAGAAATAATTTATTGATAAATAATTATTATATATATATAACCTACTTTGAGATTTTTTTTCCTATTATTTTAAAAATTTTTGTTTGGAAGCATCGCTTTATAGAAGCATAGCTTTATAGGGATGTGATGATGGCTTCTTGGAATTTATGGTGAGAAATACTTTATTGATAAATAATTATTATATATATATTTCAACTTTTCTTATTTTATTATTATTAATATTATTATGTCTTTTAATTCCTTTTATCACAATTTTATTAATTTCATCAATAACAAATATAGCTTAGTGGTAAACAAATGTCATATTAAAAAGGAGAAATTGCACTTAACCTTCCTATGGTTTGATGCAATTGCAGTGAACCTCCTTGTGGTTTAAAAATGACCAAATAATCCCTTGTGGTTTCAATGGACTTACAAAAGTTAACTTTTCCGTCAAATCTAACGGTTTGTTCTTTCATAAATTTTTTAGTGTTTAATATGATAAAAAAAAGAATTTAATTTCCAAAATTACCCATAAACTAATTTCTTAACCCCTATTATAGTGGTACCCAAATAAATGGACACTTTTATACTTCTTGTACCTTGAAAAGAATATATATTCTATAGAGGTTATATATTTATAATCCCAACTAGGTAGATTCACATTCAAATGTTTCTCTCTTTTTTTGTACAATAAATATATCTTTTTCATGGCCGAAGAATTATAAAAATAACTAGTTCTTTGAGAGCTATTGTGATTGAGGTAAGGAGTTAATTTTTCGTTAATTTGGAAAATTAAAGTCTATTTTTGTTGATTGAATACTCTAATTTTTTGTTTTGGAAGAATAAACAGTTAGATTTAATGGAAAAGTTAATTTTTGCAAGTGCATTGAAACCACAGGGGGTTATATGTTGATTTCAAAACTATAGGGAGGTTTCTTGCAATGGGATGAAACTACAGGGAGGTTAAGTGCAATTTCCTCTACTAGAAATTATTGTATGGGTTTGAGTCCTTTAATGACATTTCTCATAATATAATATTGAATAAAAACAGAGTGAACTTGAGTGCCACTTGGGGCTTTAAATTTTTCAAAGTCCTCTTCCTTTTTTTTATTTTTCTCTGTTGATTGAATTTAGACTGCAAAAAGAGGAAAATCATATGAAAGAACCTAATTTTTCACATTGATAGAGTATTTAACCTAATTTCATATTCTCTAAAAGGGTCTACCGTATAGGTTTCCTTCTATCTTTTATAGACCATTTTGTTTTTATAATGAAATTATAGTGGTAAACCCCTTCCTATTGGCACAATAATTGTAGCCCCTCCTTAAGTTGCATTCTGTCTCCTAAATTTTAAAACCATACTGAAGGATACCCCTTACCATAGTTATTAATAATTTCCTATTGGGGTAAATTAAATTTTTATTTACACTTTGAAACCTAAATTTTGAATGTAGCTAAGATGAACCCTGGATTTCATCTGTTTGTCATTTTAAACCTTACACGGACATCCATTTGAATGGATGAGACTGAAGGCATTTATCATATTTCATTTATAATATGAAATTGTTATGACACAGTTTGGTGTTCATTTATTTCTATCATAATTCATTGGGATGATCACTTCGCTTGTATGGTTAAAGGATATTTTTATAAAATGCTTCGCCGTCCTTTCCATTTGTTTGACGAATCAAATTCTAGTGATCCATGTCTCAAACCATGGCAATGAGGAGAAAGAAAATTGGCGTTTCGCTTGTTCTAGCTACCGGTTCGTCGGCATCCGACACAACGCTGGGAGAAGGAGCGGGATGACTCACCCGTCAACCATTTCCATATGATTTGTTCTTTCCAGCATGTGGTTGACGAAAAGAGAGCCTACGGACGACCCACGCCTTGAAAAAACCATGGAATTCTACCGGAGCACACAGGACAAGATGCCGCAGCCGCTTGGGCTGTACTTATACATCCAGGGTCGCAGTTTCCCTCCCTCCCTGTGCTCACCCGCTCACCCACAGAACCACTCATGGCGGCTTTGCAAACATTCCCCTGTCCCTCAAGGATTCTCAGTCACTGTCCTCAAAGACTCGATTTGGGTCGCGGCTGCTTCAATGGCCCAGTGTTCCCACCAACGAAATCGAGGAGCTTTGAGGTTCAGAAAGCGAAGGCTTTGGTGAGGTGTGAGAATGCGCTGTCTGTCAATGAATCTGCTCCTCCAAAGGGTGGCTTCAGGTGAGGACTGCTCAACTTTCAGTTCCGATTTGGGTTTCAGTTTATCAGTTTCTTTTGTTTTTTTTTTTTGTCATCCATTTTCTCCGACTACTGTAGATGGTGAGAAATCATTTTGGGGAATGTCAAGGTTTCAAGAGGGTATTGCTTGCTTTTCTTTATTTTTTGGGCCTACTTTGGTGGTGCTGATGGATGTTATGATTAACCAGTTTCTGTTGTTCTTTTTGGTCACCTCTTTTCTTTTTTTGTCTACTGTAGATAGTGAGAAATCAATTTTAGGAATGTCTTAGTTTCTTCAAGAGGGTATTGTTTGTTTGCTGTTAGTTTTTGGGCTAATTTAGTGGTGCTGAAGGATGTTATAACTGATACTACTGTTTAATTGTCATTTTGCTTGTGCCCAGCCAAGGAAACCCCTTGATGAATGGTTATGTTATGCTATTATGCTTTGGTTTGTTCTTTTCCTAGCATTCAGTTTTAGGAGCATTATTCATGCTATTCATGCCTGCGTGTGGGAAGGCAAATTTGGCTAAACAAGCAATTTAGTTGTGATTTGTGAAAAGGAATTCTTCTTCTTCTTGGTTCCAAGATTGTATTATTTCCTTTCAGGGGGACACGCCACACCATTTCAGTTTTTGTTGGGGATGAAAGTGGAATAATAAACCGAATTGCTGGAGTTTTTGCCAGGAGGGGTTACAACATTGAGTCCCTTGCGGTTGGTTTGAATAAGGATAAGGCACTTTTTACCATAGTTGTCTCTGGAACTGAAAAGGTTTTGCAACAGGTTTTAGAACAGCTTAACAAGCTTGTGAATGTTTTAAAGGTTATATTCTTTCCCTTTTTAATCTCTCTATCTTTGTTAAGATCTTTTCTCTATTGTTATCTATGTTCTTTGAATTTCTCCTCACTAATGATTATTTAAAAGAGATTCTCTAGTTAGATGGTAAATAATTTCAGGCTGAGTTTTGGGTCGGCAGATCTTTTAGCTACACCTGGACAAAAAAAATTGGACTTTAGCTTATAAGTGATAAATCAGAAGTTTTTGAAAGGAATTTTAAGGTTTGACTGTGAACAATTTTCAGAGGATGCTGAATTTTTTTATCAGTAATACTTTTGACATAGATCTGGCCAAAATATTTTTGGCATTTGGAGGACCTTGTGTGTAAAAAGTCATGGCATATTTAAGTGCATATTAGCATGAAAAAATTGAACAATACCTTTCATTTTTCAAAAAGGTGGAGCTTTGGCTTCAAGATTAGTATTCTGGATGTGGAATCTCTATCTTAATTTATAAACTTATTGTTTTAATTTTTCAACAAGGGAAGGAAGGGGAACCATGTGAAAGGGAGGGGAGAGGAATGTAGTCTAAAGTACTTCCTTCCCCTTGTTTGGTTGTTTTGCTTTTGAAAGGAGGGATGGGAAAGGGAAGTTCAAATTACGGATTACAGTATTATCCTCCAAATATGTAGGGTCTAATCTCATGCAGCACCATATGATTGTAGTTCTTGTGAAGGACGGACGTCAATCACATGCCTTTCTAATGTACAAGAAACGGTCATCTATTTTGTAGATCTAGAAAATGAATGAAAATCTCAAAAATGGTCATCTATTTTGTAAATCTGTTACATAAATATTGTAGATCTTTGAATGACTATTGATAGTTGCTATGAACTTGCAGAGTTGCTAACGTTGTAATATTTTCTACTTGGGTTGGCACCCCCTTGGTGCTGCATTATTATAGCTATCTGGTGCGTAGGAAGACAATCAATGATCCAGTGTAACTTACGTACTGGTTCCTTGTAGCTGATCCCAAGCTCTTAATGTTAAGACTTTGTTTGCTGTTACTGTAAACATTTTGGATAGCTCATTAAACCTCTTAAACATCTCTAGTAGTTCCATTAGGAAATTGAAATCGAAATTGAACGTGTTTGTTTAACTTATGGCTTGTCTTGAAGAGATTACTAATGTAAGCTCATGATGAAGTTCAAACATATATAAGTCTGGTTTAATTTATTTTTCATATTTCAGGTGGAAGATCTCTCAAGAGAGCCTCAAGTAGAACGTGAACTGATGCTTATAAAACTTCACGCAGATCCAAGCACACGCGCTGAGGTAATGGAATAGCGTTAACTAGGTCCAACTTATGGAAGAGGAGTTAAATTGTTGAGTCACCTGTCAAATGAAGCAGCTGATAAAAGGACTATGACTATAAAACAAAAGCTAATCTTCAGTGGGGTAACTTTGAAAATTGTATTCACTTCAGTGTTAAATTCCAAAAGTTGCATTCTCATTTAGGTTTTGTTAATGAATACATGCTTGAGTATTAACAATTTGGCAAGTAAAAGTCTTTACAACTTGATTAGTATTGATACTCTTTACAAAACAAGATAATCTTTTGTATTGATTAGTTCACCCTTAGATTTAGAATTCCTATTTTTTGGCATTTATTTGTCAGTTTGATTATAACCCTCTCCTGATATGTGTGATGTCAGCTTATGCTAGTAAGAAATTTTTCCTGTAATATGTTAACTTTTTGAAAAAACTTGGATGTCTTAGAGAATTAAGAAAGAGCTTGATGAACTTGTTTTTGTCTTAAATTTGGAGTTGTTCTTACTTAGGTCTGGGCAGTATAATCTCTCGGTTGATGGCACCATATAGTTTGCTTGCTAGATTTTCATGCAGATCTAGACAAACTAGTGTTTATTATTTCATAAGGTCTATGGCAAAGACCAATTCCTATTATATTCTGCTGAAGTGAAAGCGTATAGCTTCTTTTGTTTCCTTTGTGGTATTTATATTTGTGATTGGGCATTGCTTTATGCTGGTCAAACAGGACTGGTTGGCCAATGAGCCTGTTGATCACAGCAGTACAAAATGAAAATGATGCAGGACGACAAGCCTGGTTGACCATTGACATAGCAGTTATGACTCTACTCTGATTATAATGCCTCTGCGGCCCTAGTGGGATATAGGTGTTCCTTTCTTCTCTCTCTGATTCTGTCAAACAACCTAGACATCAGAACCATCTTCTTGGCCTTTTTTCTTCTTTCTCTCTCTTCTAGCCATGCAACTGATGTATTCTACGCTAATAGAAATAAGAAACTCATGAACTGGTCAACCAGGGAATTCCAGTGGCTGCCTGGTCAACTAAGCCCCTGCTCAACTGTATTAGTCTAGTATTATGCTGGTCGATCATGGTTGACCTTCGGCATAGCAGTTGTAACCCTATTTCTGGGACTATAAATAGAATGCCTCCCAGCCATGATAGGATAGAGGGGGTTATACCTTTCGTCTTCTGTCTAAGACTATAAAACTACTTAATGATTATAATTGTATTGTTCTTGATTCTTTCAGATCATTTGGTTAGCAAATATCTTCAGGGGAAAAATTGTGGATGCATCAGAAGATTCACTCACTATTGAGGTAAATGCTATCAGAGCCGATTTGATTTCCTGGTTTATTGTCTTACAGTATTTCCTGCAATGTTTATCTGTAATGTTGCTTCTTTTTTTTCCCCCCTATCAGCAAAGAAAATATTTTATTAGAAGTGAAGGTAAGAGAAGGGAGGTGGGTTGTTATGCTTTCCCTTTTATTTTACACAATTGGTATAAGTAACCAAATGGTCATGCTCAGACTCACCAGCCCTAATCACAAGGAGGGTCTCATCAGTCTCTCCTGGTGCTAGACCACTTTCATAGAAATCCTTAAAACAGAAAGTAGAGAGGCATATTGGATAAGCACGTGTGAAGTAAGATGTCCCACCTCAAGGGAGAAGAAAGCCCCATTCCAACAGTCATGATGATTTTGGAGCCCCACAACCTACAGCTGTGGAAAGTAGGTTAATTGGGCCACAAATATAGCCCTGGGCCATCACATATAGTCTAACAATGATAAAGAAACTTATCTTCAAAAAAATAAAAATAAAAAATAGTCGACCTGGCCACAAGTCTTTTCAGGTCAATCTACCCCCTTGATACCCTGCCTCTTTGCCCCTTTAGCTGCCAAAGCTGCAAGCATCTCATTCTGTTTCCCCTTCTGGGCTATTATTGCAACTTTTCTCTGTTTGCTTTATGTTGAGGTTGCCTCTCTTGTAAAACTAATATGAGTTCTTTCATTGTTTAAAGTAGTAGGATATGCTGGTTTTATTTACGACTTGTAGCATTCTGTACTATTTACCTTTTATTTTAAATTTATTGCTTGACGTTGCCATTGATGGCTTAAGGGTGTTGAACTGTTTTCCCTGAACTTTTAACTATGAGGTTGGGTTCATGAAAACAATGAAAGATTCCTTGTTGAAATTAATAAGGCTTAATCTTAGTTAGAAATTATGATTAGTGGATATTAAGAAAATAATTTTTAATTTAAAAAAATTTCAGATGTCTAATTCCGATGTAGGCTGAAGTGATTTGACAAATCTGGAGGCTGTTCATGAGCTTTTAGGAAGGAGCGGTCTACACCTGTGAGACGTGTTCCACTCACAAGCCTTAGAGTTTAGAGATCTTTGTGAATTTATATTTTCAGGAAAAATACGAGTCTCATAGCACATGCACATGCACATGCACCTCCATAAATGTCAGCCAAGTCATGAACCTACTTGCAAAGCTCTTTATCGTTGCGTGCTTATGCATCACTGATATGACCCTTGCTTTTCTATTTCGGGGGACAATGGTTGCATTTATAGGAAATGGATCTTTATCCGTGTTGGTTATAAAATTATTCTTCTGCACTTAATGCTTTTATTTTGTTTCCTTCCCAGCTAAAAATAATCTCTCTCTTGATTTGGATGACTTAGGTTACTGGTGATCCTGGGAAGATGGCTGCTGCTCATAGAAATTTCAGAAAGTTCGGTGTTGAAGAACTTGCAAGAACAGGAAAGGTACAACATCCTTTTCTAAACTGATTGTTCTTTTGCTTCAATAAAATGTAAAAGTAATATTGATTAATCTATCAAGGAATATCTTAATAATTTATAAATGTCAAATACTCCCAATATCCTGTCTTGCTTCTTCTGTATTGAGCACAAACTTAAGCGGATAAAATTCAGTATATATGGTCCTTAACTTTCTAAATTTGCACTCATTACCTTTATTATCCTTATTACTATGATGATGATAGACTTCCCTTTCGTATTAGCTAGATGTATAAGTTTGACATAGCTTATCTATCCCGAAATGACCCCTTTTTAGCAAATTTAGCCACAAATCAGTCATGTATTTGTCTGAGAGTGAGCAATAGTGACCTGAATTTTGTTTTCAATTTGGTTTGAATATTTTGAAAAGCACACAATCCAATGTGATCCTATTAATAAAGGAAGGTTTCAGTGGCCTTGGAGATTTCTAAATTAGGATTATCCTTGTGTCTCACTAGAAGAAAGGATTGCACGATAATCCAACTCCTCTTGCTTACTCTCAGATCCTATATTTCCAACTTGGTAATATCCTTTTGATCCGTTTAAGCTCCACTCTTCAGTTTTATGCATCTCAACTTCGAAGTATACTTTGTTCAATTATTCTCGCTTGCTTGTTAACCTTTTTGTCTATTGTTTATTACTTTTTCCTTGGTGGGTTTTGGGAAAGAATTAGATGTGGTTGGTGTCATTAGATTTCCTTTGTTATTAGATTAGCTTAATCTTTTAAGTGAAGTGGTCACTGAACACGTCCATTCTCAATATGCACATCTAAGGTTGCTTTGGGGTTTTCAAGTTTCCATCTTCAAGGATATCAGAAATGTGTCCTTGCTTAACTTTGTTATAAATTATAGATAATTTTAAAAGCATATCTGTTGTGAACTAATAAACATTCTATAGCTATACAGGAATAATCCTTATGTTTCTCTTTAGATTGCTTTAAGACGAGAAAAGATGGGAAAGACGGCTCCTTTTTGGAGATTCTCTGCTGCTTCATATCCAGATCTTGAAGGCAACATGGTTATTGATGGTCTCCAGTTCAGGCATGGACCGGGTAATAAAAATGGAGGCAACCATGTTTCATCCTTAAGGGTATGCTTCCTCATTCAGCTAAGCCGGCATGCTTTTCACCATCCATATGTATTTCCTTTTCAAATACAAAGAATTATGCGTATAAAGTGTGTATCATCAATTGGATTGCACAATAAAGTGTTTTGGATGTTCACATATCAAACCAGATTAAAAACGGGTGAACTAGCTCCGCCATGGTCCTACCTGATGGTGAAAGAAAAAGTTTATTTTCAGTACAACTTTTTCCTAATGCTAATTTTTCTGGCTAGGCAGCATAAGAGAAGTATTAATACTTGGATATGGCTCTTTGTTTTTTTGTTTACTGGGGGGCAAGGAAATTAATTCGACTAAGAAAGACTGGCCAACAAGGCACCATAAGTCCCCAAAACTAAACTCTGGTTTCTATATAGGGAATAAAAATTTCTTCTAGGTCGTTGTTATCTTTTACTGAATATTCGCAAATTTTCATGTGTTAATGAAAGGGTGATGTTTATCCTACGGAACATTATGACAACTCAGCAGTGAATCAAGTTCTTGATGCTCACTGGGGCGTTCTCAATGATGACGATGTAAGATCTCTCTCTGGGCAACAGTATTTTACTGTATTCTTTTGGGTATGTTTTTTCAAGCATCAGTGGAATCCTTGTTATTGAACATTTTCTTTTTGGGGTTGGGGGAGGAGGAGGGGGGAGGGGGGGGGGGGGGGGGGGGGGGGGTGTTGTTTCCATATTATTGAACTTTTCATTTTGGGGTTGGGGGGTGGGGATGTAAAATGAATGGTTTAGGAGCACCGCTATCAATAGTCTGGTCAGAATTTCCCTTGATAAGTGTAATGAAAGGAGAAGAGGGAGAGATGTATGAGAGAAAGAGATAGATGGAGAATCCTTCTTACCGCTTTATCAACGGTTGACTTTCTAGTTTTAATAGCTACAATAGTGTCATGAAAAGACACATCAATTGTCTTCCAGCATAGTCGACTATTGAGCTACTGGACATTGATATAAGAAGATAGACACATTGATAGACTGTCGAACCAACAAGGTATCGCTAGTCAATTAGCATATTCAACTTTTGCTCTACTAGGCATCAATCATCAACCAACATAACTGACTATTGAACTATCTCTAACACATTTGCCCAACACTCAAGCTGTAGCATAGAGATATTATGCATGCCTAAACTGTCACAATGCGACCCAAATGAGTGGCACTTAAGACTTTCTAACACATAAACTCTCTGGTCTCCTGTTGTGATATACCCCATAACTGAGGTTGCCATGCTGGTGTTATAGTATTCATAATTTTAAAATTTAAATCGCATCTACAATGGTAGCTGCAGAAGGATGGTCTAATCTAGAGAAAAGTTTGTTGGATTAAACATTTTTCATTGTCTAGACTGAATGCTGCATCGTGATCATTTACATTTTCAGTCAAGTGGATTTTGCTCACACACTTTGTCGATGCTTGTAAGTGACTGCCCCGGAGTTCTTAACATTGTTACAGGTGTTATATCTCGAAGAGGTTATAACATTCAGGTCAGCATAAATCTGATTGTTGCTTTAATTTTTATTTTTTGGATAAAGAAGAATTTTATTAGAAATAGTAGGAAGATGATTCTTATTTTTAACTTATTTCAGTACTGCTCAGTGTTATGATTGATTTACCCTGTTGGCACCAGAGTCTAGCTGTGGGGTCTGCGGAACAGGAGGGGCTTTCTCGCATTACAACTGTTGTTCCTGGGACCGATGAATCTATTGGCAAGTTGGTCCAGCAACTTTACAAGCTAATAGATATTCATAAGGTGAGGCTATTAAGTTACATGTTGCAACAGAAAACCTAGATGTCACACTTTGTATTTTAAGAAGAAATGACACTCTACATATCATGTGTTGCACAACTGGAAGGGGACATTTTTTCTTTTCGAAGCTTAGCTTTTGTAGCGGTCAATGGGGTTGTGAAAGATCTAAATAGGAAAGAATTTTTTCTTGAAAACCTGTCTTTGATTCAGAATGGCCTTTTCTTTCCAATTTATAAATGTGTGTATTGAGTAGTGTCCAAATAGCTAATCAAGAAAAAGTGGCTCTTTCATTTTTAATTTTTAATACAGGTTCAGGATATTACTCGCTTGCCATTTGCAGAGAGGGAATTGATTTTGATCAAGATTGCTGTGAATGCTTCTGCTAGGAGGGATGTCCTTGATATTGCCAGCATTTTCCGGGCGAAGACTGTCGATGTGTCAGACCACACAATAACTCTCGAGGTGAAAATCATTCCTTTGTTAACTCTTACGTGCAGTGCAGTTCTTTTCTGTTCCATTAACTTTTCTAATGCTTCTTGTAGCAACTATGAGTGCATCCTCCTGAACATATTCACCTTTTTGTTCTTCCATTTTTCTGTTAAATATTTCAGAATATGAGTAGTAATTATATACTATATATATAGGCAACATATCTATGTATAGGGTACATTGTTTCTATATGGGTTGTACTAATTCCAAATTTATTAGAAAATTACTATAAATAATATGATAAGAAAGGCATACAGAAATGCAATTAGAATGTGAATTTTGTCCCAGAAGCCTGTAGGCGCCTTCCCAATTGAAAACTCAATTCCTAAAGTGACCCAAAATCTTAATCTTTTAATTCAGTTAAAGTTGCCTTCATTAATCAATTATACCTCTTTATAGGGTAAATATGCTTCTCCCTTAAAAAGGTAAACCTCCACTAAAATTTATCATAAAAGCACAGGATACATTCCCTTTTTTTCTTGTTTCTTTTTTCGATTTCTTATTCACTTTTGCTTGGAACCTTTTTTCGTTAAGTTATTTCTTATTTCTTCCAGCTCACTGGTGATCTTGGGAAGATGGTTGGACTACAGAGGACATTGGAGCCTTATGGGATCTGTGAGGTTAGTCTCTTTATTTTGAATCTTTCTGTAAAGCATCGCAGTGGGCGGAATGTCGAGTAAACTGGACATGAAACTTCTATTACCTAAATGAGTGGGATGTAATTTAACTGGTCTATCTACTTCTTTCTTGGCTTAAGATACATGATGTATTCTTGAAAAGTTCTTTATTTCGAGAGCATTTCTGCTATAGAGCAAAATCACAGTGACTATGATCCAGTCTTCCGTAACATGATATATCATTGTTTTGATCATCATAGGAACTCATTTCTACAAGGTTTTTTTTTGAAGCCGACTATAACTGGGTGCCCATTTTACGGCTGTTTAAAGCCTTCTAAGTACATTGGGCATCTCCAAGATTGCATCCAGTTTTCAGTTAATACATTGTGATAAAACATAACTATGGTTAGATGATTTTCATAAATATCAAGTTTACCCTCTGTTAATGTTTTGGACTCGGGCCATATCAAAACAAAATATAGGTGGTACAGAAAGTAATAGAACAACCAAAATGACTGTAAGGAACTTTCATATGGAATGTTGATGATGGGTTTCATTTTTTATTCCTGAAGGTGACACGCACTGGCCGCTTGGCAATGGTGCGAGAGTCTGGTGTGGATTCCAAGTACCTCCGCGGATATCATCTTCCATTACATTGAAGATTCTGATCAAGTCCATGAAGATATCTCAAGTAGGCCTTTTTGATCTATATTTATATTTATTCCGAGAAGAATATTCATGTCTTTCCTTTGCAGTACGAGATAGACTGATGGATTCTTATTATTTTTGCTTTAGCTCCTGTTTTCAGGATGGATGAATTTGTTGTGAGAATGAAGATTGCAGTCTCCGATGAATCAGTTTGTCCCGAGAGCTAGGGTTCCGGTCCTCGAAGAAATCAGTTTTCTTGTTTCTTTGGATTGCAGTTCATGTTTAAATCTCCCAAGTGATGAATGTTTAGACTGCTTAAAAGTTTTGTGTTGTAGACTGTTTTCATATTGCTAATCAGAGACCAAGAACTAATAGAAATTTAGTAAGTTATGAAACAGGCCTTGGTTTTTACTTTGGACATACCCAATATATCCAGGTATAAAATATGCTGAATACAGATAGGTCAAGCTCTATGCCATTCTGAGGGTTTATGATTGTCTCATTCACTCGCATCTTAGACGACTATCCTTTCAATATGCCGTGGATGGGACTCAAGCCGAAGCATGTCATTCTGAGGGTATATGATTATTGTCTCATTAACTCGGCATCTTAGATGACTATCCTTTCAATATGTCGTGGATGGGACTCAAAACCTCTTATCGAAGCGGTCTGAACAAACGTGCATGCGACTTGTTGGATTTCGATTTGACTCACCTATAAAATGATTTGGGAAAATTATACTTAACCTTTCCATGCTTTGATGCAGTTGCAAAGAATCTCCCTGTAGTTTAAAAATGAGCATATAATCCCCCTATGGTTTCAATGGACTTGCAAAAGTTAACTTTTCCGTCAAACCTAACGATTTGTTCCTTCATAAATTTTTTACTGTTTAATATGATAAAAAAAGACTTTAATTTTTAAAATTATCTATAAACTAATTTCTTAACCCCTATTGTAACGGTACCCAAATAAATGGACACTTATATGCTTCTTGTACCTTGAAAAAAAAAATTCTATAAAGGTTATATATTCATAATACTAACTAGGTAGATTCACATACAAATGTCTTGTCTCTTTTTTTGTACAATAAATATATCTTTTTCATGGCTTAAGAATTATAAAAATAACTAGATCTTTGAAAGCTATTGTGATTGAGGTACGGAGTTAATTTTTGGTAATTTGAGAAATTAAAGTCCTTTTTCTTATATTAAACACTAAATTTTTTTATTGGAAGAACAAACAATTAGATTTGATAGAAAACGTAACTTTTGCAAGTCTATTGAAACCACATGAGAGTTATATGCTAATTTTTAAACCACGAGAAGATTTCCTATAATGGGATGAAACCACAGAGAGACCATGTGCAATTTTCCCAAATAATTTTACCTCATCTTTAACTCGCCCGCAGCCATTCCTGCCCCACTTTATTCTCTCTTATTTGTTAAAAGACACCTTTATCTCAACTTGGGCCCAATTCTTAAAATTATGGGCCACAGAATCTTGGGCCGTACGAAACTAGTAGGCCCACCTAGCGCTGTTCCTACCATCTCCGGAATTCACGGAAACCCTAGAAGAAGAATCCCCACGCCTCTTCCCCACACTGAGAACGCAATTCGGGATCGGGAATCGGAAATTCAACGTCAAGTTCCTAAGACCTGACCGTTGACCGTTGATTTTTGTCTTTTTTCAAATCATGGCGGCGGCCGCATCCTCCAGAGACGCCGAAGCTTCGCGCAGTTTGGCCCAACAGTTACAGATAAGACGTCATGAGGTAGCCATAGAAGAGCTCAACAGTCTCTCCTCCTCTCGTTCCGTGTACCAGAAAAATGGAAATTTGTTCTTCCGTACCACTACCCAGAAAGCAATTGCATCTGAGCAGAAACAGCTTGATCTGATTAAAGGTATTATATGCTGCAGCACCCACATTCTCGTTGATTTTAGTTTACAGTTTGATCATAACTTCAGTAACTTAAATCTTCCTTTGCTTGCGTTGTATAGCTTTGTTTTGGTAATTTTGCGACACACCCCCTGATTGAGAGGGGAAAATCAAAACTCCAGTCAATGAATTTAACTTTGAATGCGTTGATCAGTTCTTGGTTCTTTCGTGTTTAGCTTTTGAGTTTGCGTGGATTGTCTGAACAATTGTGAACCAGATAAAATTGGGTTGTCATCAAGACCGTGTTTTTTCTTATGTTGTATTTCGTTTGAACTTGTCAAGTCAATTGTACTTGTAATTTTGGGTCTCCTTATTTGGATGGTGGAAGCAAGAGGGATGTGTGAAGAAAAAACTGAATAAGGGTTAGAGTTAGTGGCTATGGATATTTGAAAGGGTGATGAGGAACAAGGTATGTAAAATAGGTTGATTTATTAAGACTTCTCAGCCCAATACATTGGAGAGGAAGGAAACCCTCCCCCTCCCCTTCCTCGTATCTATTTTTTTTTTTATTTGAATGGGAATTGGAGTTTGTAGAAGGGTGAGTTTAGTTAAAAAGGCATTGTGGTTTTAGCAGTGTGTGAGATGAGGGGCTGAAGAAAGTGGGAGGGTCATTTTTATTTCAAGCCGTTAAACTTTGCAGATCCACTCATTTAGGCTGATCTTATAAGCATAATGTTTGAGTGCCCCGGCCAGGTGTCTGGGAAAGAGATGGGGGCAAAAACCAATTCCTTAGTGAGTTTAGGATGCATTCTTCCGGCCACTGACTGGACAAAACTCTCTTGAGGAGCACTTCCTCTCTCTGACAAACTCCAATTGTTCCCCATCAGTACTGGGGGGTTCAGGCAAAAAAGAAGTGAGAATCTCCCTCCTGCAAGGGAGTCGCTGCCAAACCCCTACCAGTACACGTTCCAAATCAAGTGATGTGTCACGTAAATTCCCGGACAAAAATGGTAGGCACTGTGAGGAGCAGCGCTGGAGCTTTAATGCCCCATTAACCACTACACGTTCCAAATCAAGTGATGTGTCACGTAAATTCCCAGACAAAAATGGTAGGCAATGTGAGGAGCAGCACTGGAGCTTTAATGCCCCATTAGTACTTGGGGATATGGGGCAACAGAGAATTGAGAGGGTTGGGTGATCCTTTTTTCCTACGAGCATATAAGCTGTCAAACATCAAACTCCTAATAGCATGGAACTTGCTCTGTCAAACGAGAATCCACAAATGTTCCTCAAAATTGAGTTCAGCGATAGACTGGTTTGGGCTAAATTACATAATCGGTTTCAAACTAGTATATTTTTTTTTATCAAAAAGATCTCTAGGTTTTTTCTTGATGCAACTATGGTTTTAAACTACCTGTGGAGATTTTCTTAACAATAGTGTTACTTGTTCTATTTAGTTTTCAGATTCTATATACCTTGCTTTTAAACCAAATGTTTCCTTTAAAAGCTGAACATGGCAAAACCCCATATGTAGAAGGGGTCAAACCCTTACAATTCTATCTTGCTCATCCCTATTGTTTACCCTTGTAGGCCAACTGGATGATGGCCGAAAAGCTTGAGACTTGATTTATACATGCTTGACCAAAGTTTGCTAGATAAATTGGCTATGTGGACTTTTTTGATCTTTTTGTTGTGATTCTTTTGATTGATCTGTAGTGTCGGAAGTCATTATGTAAACCTAAGTATGCCTTTTAACTTTGTTTTAAATGTATATAAACTTTTCTACACCCTTGTTTGCTTGGGCTTAGTGATGTTTGAGACAGGTTGTTGAAAGTCTTATCGTTTTCCGAGTATGTTGCATATGAGAGAGCATCAAATACTGCTTTTCGGTCTTTGGACCGTGTTGCAAAATATGGAAGAAAATATTCAGTTTCGGCTTCAGACTGAGGTGGATATCCCACCGAAGAGCTCAGTTTTTGGGCATTGATAATGGTTATGCCCAGACTTGCATCTCAAGTTGGAAGAATATAGCAAGCCATAAATAGCTGAATTTTAGAGGGTTACACCCATAAATTGGGTGCCTGCCTTCAGATACTTGTTTCACTTTTGTATGCATCTTGTAAATCAGAGTGAACTTGAATCTAAGATCTTGTGTCACCACTAGTCAACAATAACAGCTCTAGCAGTTTGAGAAGAATGAACAAAAGATTTCATAACGGAATTATAAAAAACTTTGGCGACACATCCATAAATGTACTTTATCGGCATCTTGTACCACATCAGCATCTTATAATTTTAATGTGAAATTCTTTGTCTATGCAATTAAATGCGGTGGGCTAAGATCAACTAATGAAAAATGGGTTTGGGCATACGTTGAGGTTCAACCGATAATCAGTTCATTACTTGCGAATCGAGGCCATTAAAGAAACATCATTTTAATAATAAGATGTCATTTTCATAAAAACGTTTGTTAGTCTCTATTCACAAGCTGTGAACCAAGCATCAGTTTATTCACTTTTTGAGAAAAAAAAAATTATATGAATTTATATAATGGTGTAGAATTTAGTTACGGCAATCAAGATAGGATTTTTGTAACCCATGCTCAAATGCACATGTCAAAAACCTAATTTTAGAAATATTCATCATTCTTATACATTGAAATTCACAAAAATTATTGAATCAATACATTAAAAATTCTATAATAATAATAAAATAAAATAAAAACAGCATTCTTGACATGTACCCCATGCCACAAAGAAAAAACCCATCAAGATAACTCACAAGTGTTATCAATAACACTTAGTGTATCAGGATCACCGCCATTGCCGATAGAACTAGAATACTACAGATTTTTTTCGATTGCTTGTCAATCCCACACGACTTTACTCAAATGCATCACTTCTACATGTAAATGAAAGGGAAAATGGGAAGGGGAAAATAAAGATGCAAAAAAAATCAAATATCCCATATTTTCTCATTTTCTATACACTTACTGAACAGATCACCGGTCAGAGAATTGCACGTTGAACCCGAAATCTTCAACTAACGGAAGAACTTCAATGAATCGGCGATGGCTACTGAACAACCTCAGGTGACAACAAATCAGACCTTTTTTGAAATACGAGGCGATCTGTTGCAAACAGCCTTCATGTGTATTTACATTTAGAAGCTTGTACAATAGGTTAATCTCAGGAATAATGGAAACCTGCGGCTGATTCAAAGATTCTTCATATTTCGCAAGTGATCAACCACGTCATAGGAACCGCTGAGGTTTTGAATATTGGAACGGTGGAGCACATTTTCTTGGCTTCGCTTAGTTTTGTTGTTGAGTCTAGAGTCAGTGTTCATTTGCTTGGCTAATAAGCACTGGCGTATGCGGATACGGTGATCTCTAGACTCAGTTGTACGATTGCCACGTACCTTAACCACTAGTATCACCTCTTTGTCTCTGGTGTCTTCACACCAACAGTTCTTAGGGACCCCATCCACAAACTCTTCTAGGGTTTGAAATTCCTCATGATGGACCGACACCTCCATAATATTGTTTGGACTAATTATCCCAGCTGCTGGAGTGACCTGGTTTATTGAAAAAATGAATGTCGTCAAACGTGGGTCGAGGTCAAGCATCTACACAATTTGCAGTTGCAGTTTATATGCTAGCAAGGTCTAAAACGCAGAATATGAAACAGAAGCAAAGTTGGTATGATGAAACAAAAATAAATGAATAGAAACATATACAAAATAGATACATACACACATACATATAAGACCCGAAACTTCAAGAAAACTTTAATGTTCAGGTTAATCATGCTAATGACGAGATCAGGTTTACACTGCCTCGCAATTCTACAGGAGATATCAATGGGTTCTTCAAATATCCATTGTAACGAACTGGACCACCTCAGTTAGCTTGCGTCGTCTTAGAAGGGTCAGTCTTCATGTTCAAGTAAGCAATTCTCAATCGTATTTGACTATCCAAAGTATAATAATACCCAAACCCCACCCAAAAAAAAAGGTCTTAAGGCACTGATAGAAACGGCAGACAAACAAAGTAAGCAGGGTCATGCATCCAGATCTCTAAGAACAAGCTTGTAGCGGAAAGCATACTCAGTTGATATGTAGCTTAGCCAACTTTAACCCCAATTTCTGTAGGGGAAGGCATAGGATTAAACCAGCTGACAGAATAATTTACCTCAAGCCATCGAGGAAAGCCAAAGGAACCTCTTGGGAGATGATTCGATGCTTGCCCATCATTCTCAATGGTGCATTGACCTTCACAAAAAATTTCGAAAAAAGCTTCATTTTCCGAAGATTTATTTGATATCCGCAAAACAGATGTGTCCTGATTCTGAAGAATTATGTTATTGGTGCTAACAATCGTTTCAGGGACCTTGCATAAATCTTCAAGCATTGACTGAATTTTCTGATTTGACTCTATAACAGCTCCAAACTCTTGCCTCCTCACAGACTCGTCCACTCGAGCAATTTCAACATTAAATATGCAGCGGACAGGCTTGTGATCGCTGTCAGTCACATCCATGCATGCATCGTACCTAAACAAGCACAATTTCAGTTCTCAAAATACCAAAATAATATAAAACATGCATACATTTGATATCATAAATTCACACACACTAGGATTATAGGCATATTGGTGGCATGGCTAGGAGAACTTACTGTAAAATTGAAGATACAACAGGACACTGTAGACTGCATTCAGAGATCAAAGATGTGCGGCTATCACGATATATAATTCTATCACACCAGGCAGGAATGCGCTTCTTTTCCCCAGAATCATACCCTGGGAAGAACCACAGTTCACAAAAATGTAAGCCTCAATAATTTTGAGGGAACCTTCAGATAGTGAGAACTGGTTATCCAATTTACAAACTAGTTGAGGAGTTACACAACCATATGAATCTAGACAGCCAGACCAGCATTCAAATTAACCACAAAATGGTTGATCTAGGAGGGGCAATTTTTAGCGAGGGGTACCTGATAAACCAACTTGGTGCTTTTCAAACTTGTAAGTGGGAGGAAATCCAATAACTGCTTCTCGCATTCCTTGGAAGACATTCCCCATATCCATTTCGGCTCGAAGCTGATCTCTTTCTCTAAGCCAATCGAAACATCTTTGAGAAATGAAATCCCTTGCCTCATCATAAGTTAAACCATGAAGCCGATAATTCAAATCACCAAGAAATATAACCATGTCTGCCCCAGAAAGCTCAGGCATCTGTTCTACAGTCTGGGATCCCAGAGTCCGCATAAGCATCACTGTTTAATCAAACTCGCCACATATATTATATAATCATAAATTGAAGATTTTCATGAACCTACATTTGTAGCACGAACCATTTGAACAGCAGATGAGACACCAGCTGCAATAGAAAGCACCAATTGCAAGCTAGAGCTATAAACATGCTTAAATAAATACAGTGAGCAGGCAAGCGAGCAAAACAAGAACAAGTATGGCACTATACCAGGAGCAGCACCAAAAAGGTGAGATCCCCGGCTGAAGACCATTGTCCGATACACGTGATCGAAGTCAGCATTGCGCCGGCTGACCGCTTCCAAATGTGCAGCAAAGTGGCAGTTCACAAAGCACAGGACTCGATCATACACTCTTATTCTCAAGCCAACAGCTCCCTTGTCATACATACTTGATCAGCATTATAATAAAAATAGCTGACAATATAGTAACAGTAAAAAAGCAATTATGAAATCAGAAGCATCTGTATCCACCGAACTTATCTCCTCTCTCTCACACACACAAACATAGTAGTCCTATGAGGTAAGCAGTTAAAAAAAAAAAGCCAAGAAAAATCCAAGGACTCGCAAAGTAACTCAGGAACACCATATCAGAAGCTGGACCCTGGTTCTGATTATTTTTATTAATCAAATCTATTTACTTCAAACTAGGTTAGGTGTGTGTGATTCACATAAAAAAAAAAAATATAAAGAAAGAATGTGACAGAAAGAACTTTATGAACTGTGCAAAGACAAACTGTCAAGGGGAAATATGTTCAGATGTTATCGTCTTTTTTTAGTAGGTAGGGAGGAAGGGAGGGATTACTCAGCCATTTGCAATGTCTCCAAGCTTGAAGATAGATAGCAGTAAAGACTACAAATTTGATTTAGAATGGAGAAGGGCGAGCATACCTTGTTACCAATTGCCCGCCCAAAGCCACATGGAACCGCGGCAGCATCGACATCACCAACATGAGCTCTTAGATTAGTTCTAGCCCTGAGAAACAATTCTCTAGCCATGAGCAATGAAAAACACAATAGGAAAAGAGAATCCCGTATGATCACAGAAAGCTGTAAATGGAGTATGGTTACACTGTAGTAAACCCCCTTGTCCTAAAGCTCCATGCAGAATAGCGTTCGGCCAAAAGAATTCTCCATTTAACCAGCTCAAACTATCAAATAGTTATTCCCCTAGTTGGAAGACTATGAGTGTTAGACAAAAATTAGAACTTTGCATTTCTTATATTGTTAACTTGGACAGGCCCTATGGCTGTATAGACTATAAAAACACAATTCACCGCTTGAGAAATTTACTCTAAAGATGATAGTAATGTCTCTTGTAACTTTAATTTCTTCAGTAATCTTAATGATAGATATAACTTAAATCCATTGCCTTCTTCAGCTTCTTGATTCCTTAGCTCCCAATACTAGGGGAATCTAGATGGTGGAAATTCCTTTCTTCAGTCATTTAATCACCAAATCCCCCAAAAATCAAAGCCTACCCTTGTACAGTGAGCTGAACACTAACTGATGCAGGGGAAAGTGCAAGCAGCAGCAAATAATAGGGAGATAGGGAAGAAATAGAATGATATTGAAGTCAGAATAAGGATAGATGAGTTTCTAGGGTTTGAAACCCAAGAGAGAACTCCAATACTATTGTATTTCTAAATAATGATGGGTAAACTGAATCATATCCCTTGATCTCTCATAAAAGCTTTAAATCTCAACCCTCTATTATTTCAAAAATAGGCACATGCTAGTCATGTAACTATTTAAGGCGGAATTTAATAAACTATCAACCCCTGATTCTTAGATAGCCCAAGCCCGACTTTGTTTTAGGTCTTATTGCTGATTTCCTGCATCAGTTCTCCCCAAGTTGGAAGAACTCACCCTCAAGTTTTGGTTATATTTCCCACGGTCGTGATCCCAAATAGAGTTTTCCATCCCTTCTTTCAATACAGTCCATCATGGTAGAGATGTACGAAGAAATTACCTAAACATCTCATCTCAGTAATCTTCATCCGACCTTGTAAAGAATTTTCTTTTGGTAAACGGAACCTCAAATCTCCAACACTGCCTCTTAACTGCTGGATCACCATTAACTTTGTTTCTTCCTGTCCTTTTCGCTTTAATTCATGAGCTAGGAAAATTGTCCAGATCTGATCATGCATAAAATCCTTTATACAAGACAGATCATGTATTTCCCCATTAAGTTCAAGAAAGTCTCTTTTCCCAAAAAATCATCTCTACATGTGGTTGAAAGTTTAATACCATCAATAATCATCTCCTTGAAAACTTCTGCCAAACAACCTGAACGCATTCCAAACATGAATAGGCTGGCTATGACTGAAAATATAGAATCTTTCGGGAAATGATTGATGCATACTTGCTTTTTCTATGTGTTCTCGACTACAAAGCAACAAACTCATTCTCACTATTTTATCTTGGCCAAGATAGACATCATAAACTGGGGAAGAATTCCAATCTATGAGACTATCTTCTTCATCGGGATATACATCACAGATTGAAGGAGAATTCCAATCTACCGAGCTAACTTTTAACTTTCTCATCTTCAAAACTACCTTCTGTGAAGGACAGTGGTTGCCTTTCGAAATCTCCATAAGGGCTTCCACATGTTCCTATTACTGTATCGCCTAGAAAACCTGCGACAAATCTTCAATCATATGCTTTACCTCAGCCAACTCTATTACTTGTGCTAGTCGTCCTCTTCGTCCAAGACGACTTCTACCTTGGAGAACCGTTAAATAAAATAAATACAAGCAAAGATTTGATTTTATTTTTTTTTAGTAGAAAACAGTGCTCGTGCGAACAGTGTTTTCTGGCCAGAATCAGCAAAGACTGATCGGCCCTGATACCAATTAATGCAGGAAAAGCACAAGCAGCAGCAAATAATAGGGAAACAGAGAAGAAACATAATGACATTGACGTGCAATAAGGATAGACGAGTTTCTAGAATTTGGAACCCAACTGTTGTATTTCTCAATAATTATGGGAAAACTGAATTACAAACAGCCTCCTAGGGAGGTTTATAAAATAAGTTAAAGCAAGCCCTAAAATTCTATCTCTTGATCTCTCACAAAAGCTTTAAATCTCAGCCCTCTATTATTTTAAAAATAGGCACATGCTAATCATGTAACTATTTAAGACGATTTAATAAGCTACCTATTTAAGACGATTTAATAAGCTACCAAGCCCTGATTCTTATATGGCCCAAGCCCGACTTAGTTTGAGGTCATACTGCTGATTTCCTGCATCACTAACTCTCTCCTCATGTGTGTAAAGACCAACTGCTTATACATTGTGCCTTTTCTTGGAGTCTCTGAAGGAAGCCTCTTGGCACAATTGGGTTTGTTTGGTTGTCAGCAAATTATGTGGACACTGGTTGGCTTTATTTTCAGTTGCATGGGATGAGGGGAGTTGAAAAATATGTGGTCTAACGTAACCTTCACTGTCTTAAGGTGTACTTGGATTAAGAGAAATTATAGAATCTTTTGAGGGAAGATCTTTAGCACATCCCACTGTATTGCTTCATTCACTTCTTTTTGGCTTATGACTAGAGACTTTCGGAAGCGTCCAAGGGACGTCTTAAGAGATGGGGGTTTTAGGAGGATATTTTATAATGCCCCATGACTCGGTCCAAAGGACAAATTCAATGGGGGGCACTATCACTGTCCCACATTAGAAAGGGGAGACAGATTGAGTTGGTTGAAAACTCTCGTGGTTCGTTCTCCCTTGTAAACGTGTTTTAAAGTCGTGAGGGGTAAGAGTTCCCCAAAGCGGACAATATCTGCCAGGTACGCTGGACGCAGTGTTTCAGGGTTGGTATCAGAATTGAGCCACGACACCGATGGCGGGAGTAGTAACAGGTATGTTGCTGTCCAAAAGGAGGGGGGAGTGTTATGTCCTAAGGCACAATCCAGAGGGTGAGCACTTTTTTTTTGTGGGGGGGTGGGGGACACTATCACTGTCCTGTATCGAAAAAGGGAAGAGAATTCGTGGTTCATTCTCCCTTGTGAACGTACCATGAGGGGCAAGGGTTCCCCAAAGCGGACAATATCTACAAAGTGCGCCGGACGCAGGGTTTCACATATTTCTTCCTCCGTGTACATTCTTTTATTCTCTTTCAATATATAATTCTTTGGTGATAAAAAGAAATCCACCCAGCCAAACCCAATCCTCAACATGTGAACAATGATGCCATGCTTGAAGAATGAGATGAAGGATAAGTAACCATAAAATAAACTACTTTGTTTTGAATCTTGAATCAAGGACTCCATAGGTTCAAGATTCAACTTCAGGGAGTAAGAAGCTCATTTCACAAAACTTCTACTCTGGGATTCTCTTGATTTTTATTAGAAATTTGACTATTAAGCTAGATTCACATTAAGAGCTGACGTCATCCAACTTAGCATGCACTTATGTCAGTGTTGTTGCATAGCTTGAAATGAAATGCAGGGCCCACAGAATAGTAGTAGCTTAAGCTTTCAGGGGGGACTGTAACTAAAACATTGTGCCAAAAATCCTAGCTATATGGTTTAAGTCGCATGATACCTGCTTGTTCTTATTAATGTTTAACATAGACACTTTGTTCCATCTTTGTGCACCTGTTCAAGTTGGCAAATTTAATTCACCACCTAAAAATCAGCTGCACACAATGGGTGCATGGCTTGCTGTTAGAACCAATGTATAGCTTAACATTTTGGGCGAAGTGATGAAGCAAGAGCAGTGTCCTAAAAAGCAGGCTAGGCGGCCCTAAAATGCCTTGCCTAGGAGGAAAGCAGCCTCCTAGGCGGTCATGGTCCAAGGCGGGCGTCTTGGCAGCTAGGTGGGATCCAAGGTGGCCAGCAGGTGCCTAGGCAGCTGCCTAGGCGTTTTTATTTTTAAAATTTTTAAAATAGAAAAATTGGGGAAGACATGCTTTTTCCCCCCTCTTGTCACGTAGCACTTAAAAATAAAAAATAAAAAATAAAAAAATGATATAACGATTCAAAAGAATTAGAAAAGGATATGCCTTTTAAAGACTCAAATGAAGATGGTGATCTTTATGGAAGGAGATTCTAAGAATTCGTGAAGATAAAGTTATGCAATTTACCACCAAAAATAAAAGGTTATGTAAATTATGAAAAGATATTATTTATACAATTTGTTGTATTTATTTATGGTACTTCAATAATATTTTATTAATTTATTGCATATAAGTACTGCACGGAACAAGAGTAAAGTCATTACGTGCGCATGTATTCATCTTATCACATTGTGCAAATACATACATAGTGTCCAGCATTGCCAAATTTCCAACAAGGAAAAAAAAAAAAAAAACCACCCATGACCACATCCAAACACAGTTAGAATTTTGATCCTAAACACCCCTATAACAACAGCATGAAGGAAAAGAAATGTATTCAATGTTACCAAGGTTAACGAAGACCCGTTCCACATGGTAACAATCATGCAAGGAACTCACAAAATTTTGAAAAGGCATTTAAATCACTGTCTCTATGGGTTGACACAATTACAAAATTGTCAAAATTGAGCAAATATAACTAAGAAATTTTTTAAATACTCACCATACAACAATTAGTAAACCTGCTAACTGTCGAGAACCTATGCGTTCGAAAGTTGATCCTTCGTTCAAAATCTTCCCTATCATGTCCAGCCACCACTGCCCAAGAGAACTGCCCTCAATTCCTACCTACAGCAAGAACAACAAAATTCAACTACAAGAGTCATGCTGAGTAAACGGAGAATAAAAAAGGATAACAGATGAAGTAAGCAACATTCAACATAAATCCCCATCCCATTCTCCTTTTCAAGTAAGAACAGTTAAATAATCCAAATCAAACCACAGACTTAGATAGGTCAAAGATCAAGTCAAGGGAAACAGATTGTTCTTCCAGTAAAATAAAAGCAGCATATCTGCTTCCCCTTTATTGTATGACCATCGATAAGCAAGATAAGATGGCCTTAGCCCTTGAAGAGAAGACACTGATTGTAAAGGTTTAAATTATCAACACTATCCTACATCATATAGTCCACGCAGATACTCGAGCCATTATGCATGCTAGTAGGCACTAACATGAGAACATAATGCTTGTCATTTTGAGGCATAAAAGAATGAATTTACAATGACTTGCGAGCCAGGAGGCAACAGCAATCTATTGGTAATACTGTAGCTACTAACACTTCCAAAACAGTAAATGGAATTCTGAACCAACTATTCATTTGAGGAAAAATAATCATTGCAGTCTCATACTCTCAGTAAACCCATTGATTTCAGAGAGAGAACTTATACAGGGAATTGATTGAGCAAAAATATAACCCTAAGAGTAAGCTGAAGCAGCCTAATGCACAAACAATGCAGACTCAAACAATAGAGTTGGCCTCAAAGCAAGTGGGCGTGAGCTTCAAAAATTGAGGCCTGAATCGATACACTCAAACTCAAAGAACAGGAATCTATATCTAATGCTGCAATAGGCCTTGATGCTTTAGCCCCCAAACCTGTTAGTTCCATGTTCTGAACTTATAATGAAAAGAAACATGTATGGTTAAATCATATTTCCAATCAACACAGCAGAAAGTCATGACTAAGGAATCTTTCATCATGAATTTAAACGATAAAGTCTTCAAAGTTTCTATGGATTCATAAAATAATGTATTGTGTTCATAAAATAGGAAAAGTCTATATGCTATATCACTCTCATTTCAATGTAGCATAAAATGGAGCTGGCAAATTTGCAATCTAGTAAGACCTTGAATGCTTGAATTTATTTCAAGGGAATGTTATTAAACATCATATTACCCATTAAATGAAAACCATGAAGCACTATGGAGCTAACTACTACCATAATCACTTTGGGAAGATGGAAAACATTGATCAGTTAGATATTTATTCAACACACCATAATTTTTATATAATGAATTAAAACTAAAACACTGAGGCTACATAGTTTTTACATATAGGATTCTTACAGTTTCTTTCGCTGCTGACATTGCAAGAAAGCCAGCACCCATTTCCACTTCTTGCAAACCAACAACAACAATTCCTGCATCCGATGCTGCAGATCCAAGCCATGATATCAGTGAGTCATGAGAAGCTCTTCCTTGTCCGACATTCCATGTACCAGCCAGTATTTTCAAATTTTCTAGCTTTGTATATAGAAACTCTTTGCTTTCCATCTCCGAACGCAAGACAGTGTCAAGAGGTCCAGGAGACAAGACATTCCATCCACGTATGCCACCATGGTTAGCCAAGGTGAATACATAACCAGCACCAACAGCCATTTTTATCACAGGGCTGTTGTGAGCTACCCATTCTCCAAGTAGATTGCCTTCGAGATCCAGTACCTGGACGGTACCACTTGAATAACCTACCCAAATCCGTGATCCATAAGTGCAAAAGCATTGAACACAAGAAGAATGGTAGTGAAAATCTTGTACACGACTGCCACTTCCATCCCACTGCACGAGCAAGCCACTTGAGCACCCAGTCCAGA
The DNA here is from genome assembly GCA_034195605.1 of Santalum album. Lineage (NCBI taxonomy): Eukaryota > Viridiplantae > Streptophyta > Magnoliopsida > Santalales > Santalaceae > Santalum > Santalum album. The sequence goes on from CM067258.1 coordinate 2,405,476, forward strand.
TCCCTCCATCTATAGTTGAAAGCAATGCTTCAGTTTTCCGGCCATCATCTCCAAAGGTGCCCTTTGCAGCAACTCGGCGAACAGCATCAGCTGCTCCCATTATAGCATTGCGTGAGCGCTGAAAGAAATTAAATGAAGCTTGTTGTTTCTCCTTCTTCAAAGCAGAAGCGAACTTTATCTTCAGCTCATCTTCTACCACAGGGTCATGACCTGAAAGCATGTCAATTCCATTCTCAATTTGGCCATCCACATTGAACACTTTCAGTAACTCCCTCGTGCGAGCGCCCCTATACAGCAACAATTCTTAAAATGGTTCAGCATTCAGACACTGCGAACTTTATTTTAAAAAATAAAATGAGATCATTCCATAAAAGAAACAAGAAATACAGCTAATGCTAGCATTTCCGTGGATGCTGTCATAACTTCCAAAAAATATGCACTAAGGTCTGTCCAAAAACACAACGAAATGGTAAAAAAAAGATGCGCGCGTGTGCACATGTATAAAACTCTTTGTACAAAGATAAGAACACCAGGAAACATGAAACAACAGCTTTCAACAACCAAGTGCAAGGTTAGTAAATGAAATATTTTGAAGGTTTACAACCCCACCAACACTGGATTCCATTTTCTTTTTTTCTTTTTCTTCTTTTTTTCTTTTTTTCTTTTTTCTTTTTTGGCAACTAGTACTTCTCCAGAGCCATGAAACTAGAAAAATATTTATAATAAGTTCATCAAAAGTAGAGCCACAAAGAAAACAACTCAAACATCAGAACGGACCAAATAACACAAAATAGAGTGACCATGATCATCACTAAAGGTATCTTATGTATGTGCATGTATCACCAAAATCCAGCATATTTGGTTGCGCATAATAACTCAAGTCTCCGGGGGAGAGACGATCACATATATGATTATGCAGGGGTGTGGAATTTCAAGTCTACCATGTTCATTCATTACAGTGCAGATTTTGCTGCTTATTTTGCTTTCAGTCCAGAAGCATCTGCTGTCATAAATCTGTTCTATTTTTCTCACCCTATTATGTGTAGTTTCTGAGAATATCATGTCTCCAGCTTCACACCTTTAGCATTAGATGTTCCTCTATATATTATAATTCCAATAGATTAACATACAGAGAACCCTCAAAATAGCCCATGACGAAGATTAATTTATTTACCAATGCACCAATAAACAACATAAACATAGGAATAAATAGATATATGAATGAAAACAAACATTGTGTAATTATGTTTGTGTAATAAAACACATCCCGAACTAACACATACCACAAAGCAAACGACAGACACCCAGCACTCCAAACTTTTGCTCTCGAAGTATCTGACAACAGATGCCTCACATCTGAAGTGAACATGTTACAAGTTCCATTTACTGTCACTTGGCTTCTAAGATCAATGTACGACCTCTCCACTAATAAAGTAGCCATGTGTCTTTCTTCCATTGTTAGTGAAAGAGATTTTTCAATGGCTTCCCAGGGCCAGACCTTGATAATACCACCTTCAGATCCCGACCATAGGTCCCCTGATCAATACAGAGCAAAGTCAAAGAAGAAATAAACTGGAAAACCAAAATTTTATAAATTTCCCCATGCCTCTGAAATTTTCTTGCAACAACATAGAAGATAAAGAAGTCACCATAATGCTTCTAAAACAGAGAAGATATCCCTTTGCAAATACATGGGTCAAATTAACCAGGAAAGAAGAAATCTTATTCACTTCTTTCATTTATTTCTCCTTCAATCACCGAGATTGAAAATGGATAATACATGAAGCTAAGGTAATTTATCTAAAACCAATCTGAATGACTGGATGAGGGAGCATATGAATCAATATGGCGTCTCTCCCTCCTCCATGTTTGGTACAGTCCCATGTGTATAGAATATACCCACGCCCACTGAATATATGACAAATTGTGAGCAGAATGCAGGCAAAATCCAGGGCATTTGTTCCCTGAGGTATTGAAAATTGAGATGGAACAACAAATATTTCTACTTTGGTTTTGAAGGGTGCTTTTAAGTAGCAAAGTGAAGTCTTGTGCCGCCCAAACAAGTACTCCATATTCAACAAAGAGACTTCAAATTAGCAAAAACAAAACTAACTTTTCCAGAACCAGAAAAAAAAAATGGCCTTAAGGAATGTTCTGGGGGAATAATGAAGTATTAGGGAAAACGAAGAAACTGACTTGATGCTATGGATGACGATGAGGGAAGAACATAACCGAAGATTGTTTGTGAAGCTTATGGCCAAGCCTTTGCAGTGGCTCCAGGTAGTGTTGGGAGGCTGCAGTCATATGATGCGTTTTGTAATTAGTTTTTTTTTTTTTAGGATTGTACCAGACTTTATCGAAACTACACAGTTCTCCTAGAGTACCTAGTTTTGGGTGATTGTTGGATAACTCATCTAACACATACCAGCCCCTTTTTAGCCTAGTTTCCTGCATTTCTAGCCACGGTCATATGAAGCTTTTTGTTATTAATCTCTGATTTTAGGATTGGATCCAATTTTATCGAAACTACTCAGTTCTCCTAGAAGCACCCACTTTTGGGGGTGATGATTCCATAACTCATCTAACAAGTACCAGCCCAATTTCTTTCATTTCTAGCCAAGACTACGTAACACAATGTGCAAAGGAAATTTCATTAACTAAATTGGAAATTTAAATATGTGCACCGACAATTAGGAAGCAAGACGATCTAAAACATGCCAAGATTTACCGTAGGATGTGAAAACAATGGCAAGAACAGGACCGCGATGAGCCTGCCACGACAACCCCTCTTTGAAAGGAGCTCCATACAAGGACTGGTCCATCCTCCACGCCCGAATCTTCCCATCCTTATGCCCACTCCACACCAACCTATTCCACGCATCAGTTACCAAACACAGGGCGGGGGAACTCTGAGCCGACTCGGAAAACGGCGCCGTGTCCTCGTCCCCGGTCTTGGTCCCGCTCCCGGGCCCGTACACATCGGACAGATTCCAGAACCGGACCCCGCATTCCGACCCAGCCCACAGCTGCGACTCCGCGCACGCAATCGTTCTCAGGAAGCGCCCGGCCTGAGTCTCCCTCAGCGGGTGGGGGCGGAGCTCGAGGCTCGGGGGGCGGCCGGGATGAACGGCCGCACGCGGCGGAACCCTAAAGATCCCGGCGCCGCCGCCGCTGCCGATGAACTCCGGCAAGCCCCGGTGGTCCCTGTCGGAGTGGTCGTCACTGGCGGAGGACAGCTTCCGGTCGAGGAACTGCATCATGTAGTCGAGCCGCTTCCCGGCGCTCTCGATTCCGATTCCTCCGTCGCCATTGACGTTGGACAAAGCGGAGGATTGATGAGAGAAATCTTCGTCGTCGGAGGAGGAGGAGTAGAATCGATCGAAGAATATGGGAGGAGCCGCCACCTCGTCGTTGATCCTCGAATCGGCCATAAACAGAGTGAGAAAGAGAGAGGGAAAGAGAAGTCGGTGAGGGAGAATTTATTAGAGAGAGAGAGAGAGAGAGACGGGACGGTGTTTTAGTTGTTGCTGCTGCGTAGCTGACGCACTGTTGCCGTTGTTTCAGGGAATTAATAGCACGCGTGTGCTTTATTGCGATGACACCGAGAGAAAAGGGTCGGATAATTGTGTATATTTCACGCCCCCCTCATCGTTTCCTTATTTAATTTTAAATTTCACTTTTTTTTTTTTACAATGAATATGATAAAAATTATATAATTTTATAAATTCATGACATTCTAAATTAAGATGATTTAAATCCTACAGAGATAAATTATGGATGAAAAAATGAATGACTAAAATTATTAAAATTTATATGTTCATACCATTTTCAAATTTAGGTGATCTTTAGTTTCTTTCATTGGAGCTCGCATTGGATAAGAATATACCTGTTTATTCATCTTACCTACCATAATTTTTAACATAAAAGTAAAGATATCTTACCTTTTTAAACAAGTAGGGTACAGGTAAAGATCTTTTACCCGTTTAATTAAAAGGTAAGGATAAAGGAATTTTTTCACCCATTTATCTGCAAGTATTTTAATAAATATATACATGTTTATATATATATATATATATAAATGTATAATATAACTATGTAAATAGTTATAGTAAAACTTTTAGATTAGACTTAAATGTAATTAAAATAGCATTTAACTGTATTTGAAATATAGTTGTAGACATATAAGTAAGATTCTACAAAAATATACATAAGGACCTTTCAATTTTTATAAAATTTGGTGATGTATAAGACCTTCATTTAACATATTGATATATGAAGAAATCTTGACCATTTTAAATTTCATCGTTTAAATGATAAATGCTGCAACAATTGTATGAAAATTAGGAAGTCCCCATATTTTTTCATGCATTTTCAATCCGTATGATTATGATTTTTTCGGAATTGGTGCCTCATTAGGTTTGCTTATCACATGCCTGTGTGTGTATAGTCCACTGTGCCACAGGAGGAAAATTTTCTTTTGTAACATCCGAAAATGAAATCATTTTTGGTCTATTTTTATAGATTTCAACCTTATGAATTGAATATATATTGGAAAAGAAAAAGAGGGACATGCCTATTTTCATATAATTCTGTTATCTATAGTCCTTATGTCTGCAGGATCTAAATATTTATAATTTTGATAGTTCACAATATAAATGAAAAACCAATACATAATGAAATTGTATGGAATTGGCATATGCCCTCTTATTCTTTTTCTCATTCATTCAATCCGAATAGTTGAAATTTAATGAACGGATCTAAAACAATGTTATATAGGGTGAAACTTTAGGTAAATTAACTACTATGACATGGTATAAAATACTTTCCCCCCCATATGTACACACACACATAAATTTTACCCCTTAAGTCTGAAATTAAGCTCAATATACCTCTTTTAATTGTTGATTATTTTTAGTTAATTTTTATAAATTTTTTTTTCCATTTTCCTTTCTTTCTTCTACTTCTCCCTATCATTTTCCCCCTCTCCCACTTTTATGAGTAAGTCTACTCTTATAAATAATAATAGTAAGTAATTAAAAAAAATTTAGAATAAAGGGTCAATAAAACTATTTTTAAAGTTTATTAGGATACTATATATTCTATCCTTATTTAATATGTGCTTGAATTCAATTATTTGTTTTTACAAAGAAAAAATAAAGGGAACCTTCATATTTAAAGTTATTTTTCAAAAAAATATTTTTTTTATCATATAAATAATTTTTTATAATATTATTATTTTTTTGAAAGGAAGATGAACTTTATTAAAAGGAAAAACTCAAGGAACATCCATTTCTCAAAGTAGTGGTGAGCATCATCATCAGCTATAAGCCTAGAAACAATGGGAAGAGGAGCCGCACCCAACCAAACTCCAGTGGGATGTGCACAGCTAGTGCCTTTGGCTACATATATATATTAAGTTATGATTATATTTCATTTAATAAAAATATATTAATAGAAAATTTATCATGATGATATTGTATTTCTAAAATGTTACTGTCCACATTGGGCGTAATAATTTTACATTTTAAAGTATTTGATTGAGTGTCTTAAACACAAGAGTGTAATTTTATAACATATAAAATTATCATAAATATGTCACAAATTAGAATAATTTATAAGTTTGAAGTTGAAGTGTCCATATTTTACTCGCCTTGTAAATACAGAATATTAATTTTATCTTTTTGAAATAAAATATAATTATGATATGGTTGGACCCTGAGCAGGGGGGCGGGGGGGCCTTCGTATTACAGCCCGAGTCAGACTACGAGAAGGGAAAAGTCAAACGAAGGGTATGAGAGGTGGATCGTGTACGACACGCATGGTGGGGCGATTGTCCGCTCTCCATGGGTCGCTGTGGCAGCCCCCCAGTACCCGGCCCGTAGAGCGGCCCACCCACGAGCAGATAATGTGGGCCATGTCGGGCCTCCATTTTAGAAGCTCCGGTGAGCCCCAACGGTCCTCAAGGCTCGATTTGGTTTTGTTCCAGCTAATAGGTTCTTTTTTTAGATTTCGTTTTCTGCTCTAATTGAGCTATTGGTGGGGGGGGGGGGGGGGGGGGGGGGGGGGGGGGGGGGGGCGGCGCAGGAGAGGGAGAGACAAAAGAACATGGAAAGAGGAGAGCAGGAATAGGATATAAAAATAAAAATAAAAAGTAATATAATTAAATAAAAAATTATCAATAATTGACGGTAAGGGGTATATTTAGCATAATTTTAAAATTTATACGAAAATGTAATAATTGAAACTATAGGGGGGAGATCGAGATTTCGCTGAGATCGGGATTTTGCTGAAATCTCGAGGAAAATTTTTGCAACTTTTCCCATAAATAATATGTAGCATTTTCATTTAAAGATAGGGCTACAAATGTATTTTGGTTCTAGAACCACAAAAGAGAAAAAGAAAAAAATGAAAATGAAAAAGAAAAACATTAATTTAGTTATTGTGAATAATATTTTTCTTTTGGAAATATATTTGAATAAATGATGAAATTAAATGCTTTTATTTAAGTAGGTAGGTGAGTGATCACCTAACATTTACATCGGTATATACCTTCCGTATGAAGCATTTTTTATGAAAGTGTTTGAAATAAAATTAAGGGAAAAATTCTAGAATACTCCCCCAAAGGTTTGGGTCATTTTTTAAGAGATTCTCTATGGTTTAAATTTTATTTATTACATTTTCATTTTGTTTTCAATAGACCCCTTTCATCTATTTGCCATCCAATTTCGTTAAGTAGGTGGACACATGGCAAGCGATTTAATTACGAGATTTATTTCTCTGAAGGTGCACATAAATATAATAATAGAATTAAAGTTTCATTTTGGAAAAATGCACTAACATCCCAATGCTCTCCTTCCGAATTTTCAATTGAGGCATAGATGTTAAGATCCATAAAGATTGAAAATATAGGTAAAATTTTTCTTATTTTGTTATTTAGATTTTCTTAAAATTTTCCATTTTTCAAGCAATTTTCAAAAATTTTAATATTATTTTTAATAATTTATATTTGAAATAATTATGTTAAAATTTAATAACTTGCCATGTGTCCACCTATTTAACGGAATTGGATGGCAAAAATGGGTCTATTGAAAACAAAATGAAAGCACAAGGGGTGTGACAAATGAAATTTAAAATACGGGGGATTTCTTGAAAAATGACTCAAATCACAGGAAGTCTTTTAGAAATTTTTCCTAAAATTAACTTTGTGGTTCTTCAATTATTCTTTAGCGATTTGAAGACTTTGAGATGAAATTAATATTTTTTGTAGTTCTTTAATCATTCTTAGAGGTTTGAAGAATCTTCCTTTGATTCACCACGACTTAAATGTTATTATATTTTAGACTGATATTCTAAAATAGTCAAATGTGATTATAACGGTCCCATAGCTTTAGGGACTAAATTAGCGAATTTTAAGAAGCTTTTGAAATCATACCGATAATATTCAAATTAGCACTAAAACCAAATTTGATGGATTACAAAGGTAGTTTGTACAAAATTTAAACATTTGAGTCGGTTTTATAATTTCACATCAAAACAACAAAGTTTCAAGGCCTAGGCTCGTCCTTGGCTTCAAACTTATTGCATGTTTAGAATCGGCATGTTTAAATTTTTTCAAATATTTCATCATTTAGATAAAAAAAAAAAACCTAGGCGTTATAGAATTCTATGCAAATTGATGAGTTTCATTATCATCTCGCATTCTTTCGCGTTCTTTCGACCTATAAAATTGAAATTTATAAATTTTAAATATATATTAAGTTATAGAGAGACAGAAAAAACAAGGTGGCATTTGGTTCAAATCCCTGCTAGATTATAACTCTTAAGATGGGAGGCTTAAGTATCCGAAAAATAAGGTCCGATTACTTTTACGTGTTCTTTCAATTTTGTATCATTAAAATTTCAAAAAACTCAAAAGTCAATCGGTCCCACAACTTTGGAGCCAAAGTCCAAAAATAGCATGTACAGAGATAGAACCAGAATAATCCTGGAACCAAACACCATTTTATTCCATTTTCGCATACTGACTCATTATTATTGTGAATAATAATAATAGCACAATGCAATTGTATTATTGATTGTATGTATAAGATTAGCAGGGGCTTTCGCACGTGCAAACGCGCCAGAAGCCTCTGCAGTAGCCTGTCTGAAAGTTGGCTTTTCTGCAAGCTTTCCTGCAATGAGCATTGAAGAAGCAAGTACCCTTAAAATTTGGGGCCTTTGCATAACATTGTTTTCCCGTCACCTTCTCTGAAATCACATACACACCAAACAAATCCCAATCAATCTGCTATGACTGCCAAATTCATAATAATAATTACTAAGTTTTTAGTAAGATAAAATTCTATATTTTTTGAAAGTTCAATGAGAATCTATATTAGACAGTGGAGCAATAATGGTACCTGCGGATTGAAAATGAGATAGCTATCTCATAAGAACGGAGTATGTAACGAATATCAGCTCTAAATGGGTCTAGCCCTCCTCCCCCCTAATTACTCGCCCTTGCATTAACATTTATAACTTTCTAGATATTTTAACTATTAAAATAATACACAAAAATATAGAGCATACCAATTTTTTATGAGATTTGAAAATCGATAACATATAAATAGTTGTTAGGACTTTTAAATAGTTTCCTCTTCTTTTTTTTTTTTGGGGGGGGGGGGGGGGGTAGTAGGGAAATCCATTCCCAGTGGCCACAAATGGGATGGGAATGGCTCCCCTACTTGTCCAATGGTGCTTGTCCCACAAATAACTTCACATTAATTAGCTTGTAAATTTTAACCTTACAGATTGAAGCAACATAAGATTATCCATGGACCTATTACTTTTTATCTAGAGGGCACTCATCTTATGAATGGAAATATATATATATATATACACACACATAACATTTTAGCAATTAAGAACTTTTATAAATTTCAATCTCTAGATTAATGCCTTAAACATCTAGAAATTGTTGAAAATTAGTAGGTATATAGATTATTTAGGGCTTTTTCGATTTATGCAATTAAAATTTATAAGTTATTTGCAGAATAAGTGGAGTATAAGCACACTTAGGACAAAGTAGAATAATTGTTATCATGAACCAAGCATGACATCAATTTAAAATTCTAAAATTAATAAATTCGCTAGTTGACAGTAGACCAATGCAAGAATTCAAATCTCACAATTTATTTTAAAAAACAGTGATATGAACACAAAGGTTTAATAACAAAATCACAAAAAATTATGTCACCTATATTGTCATTTGTGATTTTATCGTAAAATGTCATGTCAATAGAATTCTTCCTTTTCAAATTCTCTCAAAAAAATTTATCAAATCAATAAAAAAGGAAAAAAAATTTATTGAGAGAGAGAGAGAGAGAGAGAGAGACATACCACCAGAAGCAAAAAGGATAAGAAGCAACATGAGCCCAAGCAATGCCCTCTCCATGGCTAACAAAATGGTAATAATTAGAAAGTCCTTTATTTATTTATTTATTTCTTTTCCCCTTCTTGCTAGAGCCCTCCAAAATTCAAACACAAATTAGTAATTAGCAGGCTCCACCCTTTTATAATGAGTGGTAGGATAACTAATTAGGCAATTTTCAAATGTGATTAATATCATCACGACTGAAAAGGCAACAATACAATTTTTACAGATTCATCCCAATTACTCTGAAAGAAAAAAAGAGAACAAAAGGCAGCATTTTTTTCCCAGTATTTTTAAATCATCTAAATTGAATTATTGACCTTCTAAAGCTGATCACTGCCCCTTAATTCTCTTTATTGATTTGCCACAACTGGCTCATGTTAAAATCTCTCCTTAATATGAAGTTATATCCGTTAATTATCTTAGGCCAAAACGTGTATAAATTCCTTATTTTGATTTAAATGCTAACCTTCTTTTTTTACAAATTTATCACCAAATACACTGAGCGTTGCAACTTTTGGCATGCGCAAATGAAATTTTATAGACTTGTAACTGGGTTTGAGATCTGGTCTGAGTTTTAGTTTAATTTGTTGAACTAGATTTAGTGAAATGGGTTAGATCTGGGTCTACACTTGACCCATTGACATATTTAGTACTTAGAGATAGATTTATAAAAAATAAAAAGGTGGGATTTGAATCGCAAAGGAATCGAAGGTTAGGCTTTTCCACTCAAGAACTATTTCTCGAACTCAACAGCTGGGTTAACAATGGTAGACAGTATTAAAGTTTCATCAACCCATGCCAAAAATTGCAAAATTTAGTGTACTTCGGGATAGATTTTCAAAAAATAAAATGTTAGAATTTAAATCATAGTAGGGTGAAAGTTTGGGTTTTTTTTTTTTGCACCATTATATTTTTATCTAAATCGGTAAAAACAATTCAATAAATCTCATAATTAGAGAATAATCGATGTTTACTACCAAGCATTAGCTCACCTGATAGTGACTTGTCACCTGATAGTGACTTGTCTTCTTTTAGTGAAGGTCAAGGGTTTGAGTTTTTACTATATTGATCTATGAAACAATTCCCATTCCCCTTTCCTTAGACTCTTAGCCTCCTTTGTAGCCGGAAAAAAGAAAAAAAGAACACGATAACCGAGATTTTTGTCTTAAATTAGGTATTATCCGTGATGAGGATCTCGCCTGTAAAATTAATTACTTTTAATAGCTAATTTTAATGCCCCTACTCTTTCTTTCCTTCTTGGATTTTTAAAATTTTAGACATTTGTATATTAATGCAAAGGCATAATTACATAATGCTCCATCTGGAATCAAATCTACAAGGAGTTGAATTGGTTTCATTTGAACTAATTTAGAATTCAAATTTAACATAATTTAGAATTCAAATTTAACATTTGAAAATTAACTCAAATCAAATGAAATCTTTTCAATTCCATTATTTAAAAATTTATAAAAATTATAAGAATTTCCTAAATTGACTATAATATAAAGATACATAATAATCTCCTTTATTAAATAAAATATTTCATCATTAATAGGATTCTTCTAAGAAATAAAATCACATAATTACCAACATAAAAGCTAGATATAATAATCAAAATAATAAATAAGAGAAGTTATATTGCACTAATAATAAAAAAAATTACAATTGTTACTTCTCGAAAGAAAAGTTATCATTAATTTTCTTCAATCCAAAACAGGATCCACAAACCTAGATCGTAGAAAACCTATGATGTCTCATGTGGTGAGGGATTTTTCCAATTTGGGTGTCAATATCTCAAGGGTAAATTTTTCCAGTGACGCATTATCTTTCAAAATAAAATAACTATTTATTATCTTATTGCAGAATGTGTATATAAATACAATGAAATATTTATTTTATAAAAATATAATAAGTATTAATATTTTAATGGAATATAAATTAAATGATTATTCTTATAAATCTTAAGATAAAAAAAATAGTTATTACATTAATTAGTAATAGTTATTAATTTGTAAATCGAACCTAATGCAAGTAATGTGTATTTGATTTAATAGATTAGCTTGTTTTTAATTCCTCCACTAACTCGATAAGTGGTTAACATTACAATATCAAACAACATGAAAATATTAAGTGTACGATGATTTTTATTTTCAGCTTTCAGCACTTAACGGTATTAACAAACAGCCCCTAAGCTAAATACAAACACAATTATTTGTTCACATATTTGGGTATAAAGCACAGTAACCTACAAACCCAAAAAAATAAAAAAACAAAAATGAATGTTCCTAATTCTACTGTTTAGGTATGTGTTAAATTAAACGTGTGTGAAATCAAGGCTTCCAAGGAGCCGGCGGCGGCGGCGCCTCCGGGTACAGGGGCGGCACCCCAGAGAAGATCGAATTCCGATCGACAAAATCGCCCCCACTCACGGTGAGCGACACGAGGGCCGCAACGAGGCCCGCGTTCCCGGCCAATGTGGGCTCAGTCTGCTTCTCGTTGGCACGCACGTCACGAAAGCGGTCGAAGCGGTCGGGGCCGCCGACCATGGCGCCAGTGACGTTGTGAGGGTTCGGGCTGCGGGTGTCGCGCCACTTCCAGCCACCGGTGCACGAGTACTTGCGCTTGTCGGCAGGGATGGAGGCGCCGCGGTGGTGGACGCGCTTCGGGAACTTAGCACCGTGCCCCACGACGTAGCTTGTTTTCATAGGGTTTGCCCCCAATATGTAGTCCATCTACATAATACATGGACCTTAATAACAACTAGCATTCTTGTTGAGACTAAAACTCAAAGAAAAAATCGATCTATGCATGAAATTAAAGGGAAACAAGAGAATCGAGAAAAACATTAACCCCACCTAATTTATAAACCAGGGACAATTAGTTACGTGCGCAAAATCATGCATGACAAATACAAGGTAGTGATAAATATTTATTTTTTTTTATTTTAAATCCTCGAGACGATGATCCCGTATATCATCAAATTGCACGAAACTTATTATTTTTTTATACTTTTGCATTCTTTTTTAATCCTTGCAGTCTCGTCCTTAAAGGAAATTTACGGTGTAGGATTTATTAAAAAAAAAAAGGAGAGAAAGATAGGGGCAGAGGGAGAACCTGGGAAGTAGCAAATTTGAGAAAAACTTCAGAAGGAACAAATTGAGGCCCACAGTACAATCCTGGGATGCCTGAAGCGTTCAAGTAGTCTACAAAGAGTGATGCCAAGAACGCAGCATTGGCTACATACTGTAGAGACTGTCCCTTCCCATGGTTCAGTTGGATCAGGCCCCCTGCAACACAATTCCCATACATACATATTCATCAACACAAACATCATCTTCTTATGACATGAATCTACAACTGCATGAAGGACAATTATACCCCTAACAAAATCCAATGTTATCGTTTTTTGAAGTTACGCCAACCGAAGAACCAGTCATTATTCTTTACCGATTCAGCTCGTGGTGCATTGGGAATAGTTATACATAATCTACTTCTATGAACATAATAGGTATTTGAGTTTGGACTCACACAATTTGCTCAAGTCTGCTCCCAAAACTACATATCTAAAATAGTCTCCTTATAAATGAATAAGAATTATTTTTACTAAAATTATGTCATTTTTTTCTGCTATAATATAGCCGTTTTATTCTCACTCTGTTCTATTCCGCCATTTATATCGGGTGTTGTAAGAGTTGGCGCATCGAAATTATTCTAATGAAAATATCGCATACCTCGACTAAAATTGAAGACATTGTACGTTTGTAGATAAGAACACATGGTGAGACTCGTCACGTTATGATAGCTCTGCAACATCTCCTCATAAGGGTACCCCGGGTTCAAGAAGATCCTCATTCTCGTCAAAAGCACCATCGCCGCCGGCAACTTATTGTCCCAACTCAACACGCTCAGGTCCGCCGCCACGTTCAGCGCCTTTGCGTCCGCCGCGATGCCCTGGTTCGTCGCGAGCGCGATGTACGTCTCGTTCCCCGTCGCATAGTAGAGCCATGCGGCGCCCCACATGTACTCGTCGTAGTACCCCGTCGAGTTGTAGTACGGCTCGATGTAGAGGTTCGTCGCGGCTATAGGTGCGTCGCTTCGCAGGGTCGCGCGCGAACGCGAATGCTGTCTTCGCGGCACGCACGAGGGTGCTGGAGTAGGCGGAGTCGTCGCGGAACACGATGGAGGCGGCGGCGAGGGCTGCAGCGATCTCGCCTGCGAGGTCGGGTCCTGCATCGGCGGTCTGGACGGGCCGCGTGTATGACATGTCTTCGGGCCTCTGCCAGCAGTAAAGGTCGCTGGGTGTTGCGGAGCCATTTTTAGACCCTCCAACCTATTTTTGGAAACACTTGATCAGATGAAGAAGACTAGATTGTAATTAGTTCCTAAGACATTACATGGGCCTATTTTGAAATTTCAAATCGAAATATTTGAAGGGGATGATAAGTCTTCGATGTGATCGATTCATTTTCTTAAACGATTCAAAGATCAAAAAAATGCAAAAAATATTTTTCAAAAAACTGTTTTCTTGCCTTCACTCAACACGAGTCCCACCCTTCGCTCATTTGATGCACCTTTTTTTTTTTTTTTTTTCGAGAAGGTTAGTATTACTCTATAATATAAGGATGCATGGATTGAAAGTAACACACCTGGCTGTAGATGTGATCGATCTCGGCCGCGGAGGAGTTGAACGTGAGGAGCAAGTAGTCGGTGCCCCATTTGATGAGGTCGAGGACGTGATCGTACTCGGAGATGGCTCGGTACTTGTGACTGTACTCGAGGGCGGACCAGCTGAGCATCGTCACCGCGAACGCCATCGGGAAATGGTACTTGGTGTTGTCGCCGCCGTCGTAGTACCCTCCCACCAACCCCTTCTTCACGTCCCTCAACCCCGAGCCGTCCCCGAGCCCGGAGTTCCCCCTCCACGGTACCCCATTGTGCTTTGGCAATTTCCCAGCTGCAAGAAATATTCGGTACCCTAAGAATGCCAGTGCTTGACTTTCAATTCCGTGGAACGCAAGTCATAAAAAGCTTGTCCTTTATTTCTTCGACAAATAGAGTGTATTAATGAAAGAACATGTGCATCGGAGAAGAAAAAGTTCGTTAAAGCTAACATCTGGTGTAATTAAGTTATTTCTACGTAGAGATTTAGGTATCTCACAAGTGCGCTTAAACCGTATAGATGGAAAGTAATTTGGAATGTAAATCCTATTTATCCTCAGCATAAAAAGTTTTAGGAATCTTTTTAAACTTGAATTTTTTCTTACTTCGAATGAAAATTTTGAGATCCATCGTAACCCTCGTAAATTACTTGAAAATTGATAGACTTGTATTTTTGTATGTTGCTTCCATCTATATGGTTCAAAGTTTTAAAAAATATATTAACAAATAATGGTGCAAACTACAACATGAAACTCAATTCCCACCCCCTACCCACCCAAAATGGTCACAAAATTGGCAATTGTGTGACCAGATTATAATATTTCTTTGTCACGCAATTGCAATTATGTGACCAAAAGGAAAACTTATTCCAGCAAATAACTTTTCGTACACCTAGTTTGAGAATTTCACTTTAAAATTATATTATTCGGAGACTTTATTCCAAAATAGTGAGTAAATTAAACAATTAAATAAGCACTAAACGTGTCTACCATAAATAATTCTTCTGCGCCATGAAAAAGTCTCCTAGGAAAGTAGGTGAAATCATGTCAGAAATGCACCAAATCAAGGCCTATCTGAAACCAAATCAGCACAATGAAAGTGGACTTTCTTTTACATTTACCTCCACATTAAGGTAATTTTGTAAACCTTAATGCCTAAGGTGGCTACCAACTGGGGTATCAATGACCGTGGACAAGAAATATTAAATATTTGTGTTTTTCTGATTATTTATTAGTTAATCTAAGTGGATATTATCTATGGCTAAACTATAATGAGGGTCCAGGGCATGCCTATGAACATTATGAATTATTTCCAAATTATTCAAAGTTTCAGTATTTCCAAAATATAAAGAAAGATCCAAGACACGTAAAAATCCTAAATTATTGCTGAATGACAAGCACAATCTAATAAGACGTGCAAACGATGGCACACAAATACAAAGACTCTCCTTTGTTCGGCTCAGAACCTGAGAGCCGTTGGGAGATGTGTTACTATTACTCTTAACGAAATATTGACGTGTCAAAATTTTAGTGATTCTTACTATAGGTATTTTGATCAAGTAACAATAAAATAACAACTTAAGCTCTAGCGTATTTTTGATATGAAACATGTAACAACAAGTAGAATTACTAACCCAACCGAGATTAATTCAGCAAAGCAGAACCGAAATGTTTGGCAATAAATCTCTCAACCGTATTCCTATATGTTAAGATGTAATATAAGTACAATGCTCCATAAATTGAAAAGGCTCCACTTGAAAATGGCTGAAAAATTCACAAAACATTTAAACAAAGAAAACAATCCAAATGATGTTTAATACTCTTGGGTGTGGAAAATACTCATAAAGCTCCAAAATATTAAATCATCAAAAATATATCAAAATGACTATAAATATTCTTAGAAATACAAAATGCCTAAAGATACACCAAGAGTCGTGGACTCAAGGATAGTTACTATAATGGGGCTGAGTTGGACAGTGCAAATTGGATTGGCTAGTTTTATAATTTTTCTAAATTGCCCTTGTACAAATATATAATGCCTTCTGTATTTTTTTTAAATGAAAAATAACTAAAATGCTCCTAAAATCAGAAGATGTACAAAAAAAAAAAAAGGCTAAATATCCAGAAAAGTTAAAAAAAAAAAAATCAAAATGACTATAGTACCCCGAAAGCTCAAAATCTTTTTTATGACTATGCTCCACTTCAAAGTGGCTGTAAAATTTGCATTTAAACTGAAAAACAATCTAAATGATATTTAATATCTTAGGAGGGCAAAATACCCATTAAGTTTAATAATATTAAACAATTAAAAATATAATAAAATAACCATAAATATTCTGAAAAAAGCAGAATGCCTAAAATAAACTGAGGGCCTTGTGTGGCTTGCGGCCAAGGCTACTGTGTATGGAGAGAGAGATGAAAAGCTAGGCACTTCTTGATTGATGCAAAGGAGAATGAGAGCAAATCCCATAAAAAAAGCAAAATGTCCAGAATTTCAAAGCAAGATCTTCACCAATTTAGAAAAAAGAAGAAACGCCTTTGAATGCTTTTAACGTCAACCCGACGATCAAGCCAATTCTTTCGATTCTTCAATCTACAACCTACCAATCAAAAGATTTATAAATATAGTTCTACAATATTTTTATTTTCCTTCAAACTTTGAACACCCACAATAAAACCCAGCTCTAGTATGACGTTTCATGAGGAATAATAGGGAGGGTGGGTGGAGGAGGCACTTACACTTTTGGGCATTGAAGAAGAGGAGGGCCTTGTGGAGGGCAAGAGTGTAATTATCCTCCACCGGACCCCCATCCTCGTGCTTAGGCACCACCTTCCAAATAATAATAGGGAGAGCGATCACCAGGAAGGCGAGCGCTGCTGACCAAAAGGTCCACTTCACGGCCTTTCGACTGCACATGACGCACCCGAGATTGACGTACTTCTTCTTCTTATCCCTCTTCTCCGACGGCCCCAAGAGCCAACTCTGCTGCATCTCGTCCAGAGCTGGCTGCGGCGCCTGGGCATTGTGATAGGACAAGGATCCCTTATCCCAATCCATGTTATTGTGGCTGCGCTCATCCTCGTTATTGATCACCTCAAACGTCCCTCCCCAGTGATTAGCCACATGCATCTCTCTCTCTCTCTCTCTCCCTCTCTCTAGCAGGATGAACTTGATTTGATTGCACCAACTAGTATGGGACTCGGGAGAAGACGAAGGAGCTTTCTTGTCTTCTCCTTGTTTATGAATTGGAGTTGGATGAGGAATTGGGAAAAAAAAAATGGGTTAAAGAGAAGAAGGGGAATGAGAAACAATGAACATATAGAACCCTTTGATTCCCGAAAGGAA
This sequence comes from Santalum album, assembly GCA_034195605.1. Lineage (NCBI taxonomy): Eukaryota > Viridiplantae > Streptophyta > Magnoliopsida > Santalales > Santalaceae > Santalum > Santalum album. The sequence goes on from CM067258.1 coordinate 2,422,895, forward strand.
GGATTTCTGTACATGAAGAAGGGATTAATGGGAATTGAGAATCCCAAATATGGCGAGTTCTTAAAGGGGAAGGGGAGGGGTGTATTATTATAGTATAAGTGGGCAAATTTATCTTTTTTTAAAGATATACGCGTATAATAATTATTGCACCACAAATGACTGCACCTCCACCACTAAACCCTGCTAAAATCTTCTTCTGCGGTTTCATCGCATTCATTACCCCATTTGTATTAATAAATATGATAAATACATCCCGGAAAAATAATAAAAGGAAAAAAAAAAAAAGGGAGATAAATAGTTGACTTGTGAAAAAAGACACTTTCTTTCTTCCTTCCTCCCTCATTCTATAATATATACATATAAAGGTTTGGTGAATCGATGGTGATGCAATAGTTAAATTATCCCAAATTAAATTTTTGAGGCTCACTTTTCAAATTTAAACCTTATGGATTGGATGAACATGAAAAAGTAAGATGCAATATTAATGTTCATGTAATTTTGTTATGTGTAAACCTCTTATTCATTGAGCCTAAATATTTAAAACAGTTAAATAGTTTAGGTCTTTTGATTATTTGTAATATAGCTGAATATTCAAAACATGAGGAAATTGTATGCAAATACATATTTTTTTTATGCTCATTTAATTAATAAGATTGAAATTTAATAATGAGTCATCAAAAAGTTATTTTAAGGTGACCCATTAAATAACTTGTCTATTGTGCAAAAGAGCAAACAATGTTCCCATATATATATAAAATTATTTTTTATTGTTAGTTTCTAGATCGGGTTTTGTAAATTTAATCAACAGTTACATTTAACGCAACGTTAAGTGCGACCCAGCTTTTTTAGTTTTTTAAATTTCGGAATTTAATATAACAAAACCTTTTCTATAACATCTATGAATTATTCATTGGGTCATGGCATGAACTTATAATAAAAAAAGCTTTGTCAAAAGTTTGTCTGTCAATAAAAAAATAAAAGAAATGTCCCCACGGAAGAACAAATCAGCTTGAGAAATACCATTTGCTTAGGATGAGGATCTTAGACTCACCAATTGGATCTACAAATTTCTCGGGGGAATCGCACCCATTCACAACGGTCGTTTTTGAATAAATTGGATCACATATGTATATAACATGTCGAATCGTCATATAAGACTCAGATATGTCAGTCCAGAGTTAATTGGCATTGTATATTTGATCTATTTGTGCATGTAATTTTTTTTTTTTAATTACAACAAAGTCTATTATAATCCGCAGTAAGGTGAACATACATGTAGTCAAAACTCGAATCCCTAACCTCAATTATAAGAAGGCGATCGCTATCAACTAAATTAATATTTATCGATCAAATGGAGCAACTTTAAGCACAAAGAAACAGAAGATAGACTTTATACGTGTAATATTTAGTTAAGTCAAAGTTTTTAACCAACGTTTCATGTTATCGCAGGATTAATGAGTACTCAAAATAAAGATATCGTTACTCTTTTTCAAATCAATTGAAACTTTTATTTCGAATGCTTTACGTTCCTATTAAATTTTGATGAGACATTGAAAATTCGTCATGCCAATACATAAATACATAATACTCAAATGGTATTAAGAAATTTTTAAAAATAATTAATTTATTGACTTCTATTCAAGTGACGTCACCTCAACGGCTTGGGACTTGATAGACTTATATAGAGTTATATCATCACCCTCCATTCATGTTCCTTCGTCGAATCTTTTTGAAATTCGGTAAAGATGAATTTCTTAATTAGCGATTCAACTTCTATAATTTTATTTTTTTTCTTTAAGTATGAAAATTCTTGCTTTGATTTCATCTTTCAAAAAAAAAAAAGAAAAGAAAGAAATTCTTTCTTTTTGAAATCAAGGAAATACATTTGGTAATTAAAACTTTATCCTCTATTTCTCATATTCTCACATAGAATGAAAAGGCAACAATATAAAATACTTTCACGAGAAAATAAATTGAAAAAATAACCAAAAAAATAATAAAAATAGGGAGTTATTTTACCAGAAACTGAACTCGATATAAATACTTGATTCTTAATGTATGTATTTATTAATAAAAACAGCTCCATTTTCTATTTATCTTTTCCCTATTTAAATAAAATTCTCCTCTATTTAAGAGAGATTTTAAAGCAATCCATTTTTCAGTATATATTATATTTTATACAACATGACGTCAAATGCATAACAATATGATAATACATTCAATTAATTTGGCCGCACGTTGTATTCAGTCACGCATGCTTGAATTCTTATTTGAATGCAAATAAAACCGTACATTGGATGTTCTTATTTAAATACTATTAAAGATTGGTGAAAGCGTGTGATTCAAGTTTTCGTTACGTTGAATAGTGTGAAATAATTTTCATTCTTTTTTTCACATGTTGTTAGTCTTTTTTGTAAAAAATAAAAATAAAAGTTATTGTTGCTCTGGTCCATGTATGGTTCAATCTATTGAGATCTAACTCTTATTAAAAACATTAAAAAAATTAGAAAAACTTATTAAAAATGAGGGTTGGATCGGATGGGTTAGGCGGGTTACGGATCAAGACCGGTAAATTAAAAGTTGGTCAAGGTTATGAGCTATAAGGATTCAGCAGAGCTATCAAATGAACATATTAGACAAATTGATAAATCACGGGTTATGATTGCCGCCTTTGTTCTGCACTATGGATGATATTGATCCTGTGATTCTCTATGGATTTGGAAGGGAGAAAATTTTGTGGATCGGTGTTGTTCTTCTTCAATTGGGCTCATGGGCTTGATCTCTGTTGTGCGGTCCAACATGGTCCCTTCTAGTCCACATGAATTAAGGACCAAAAGTTTTATATTGAACATAAAATAATATCGAAACCTCCCAGAGAAATTGGGTGGGCTGCGACTGCGGTAAATACAAGGAATTTAAGAGGTAAGCATCATTATCTATGAAAGAGATAAGCATCCGTTATTTAGGCCTCATTATGATAATTCTAACTTTATGAATAGAAAAAACATGAAAAAGTTATGAACACTGATCAATTTTCATGCAATTTGTACTACACCTAGCATTTAAATGGTGAAACATTCAAAATAATTATAACAATTTGGGTCCATTGGAATCTTGCCACTTTGATGAGAATCCTATAAATCACCAAACAAGATAAAAATTTCTAGGTCCTCGTATTTTTTTGATGTTCTTTCAATCCGTATAGTTAGAATTTTCATAACTAGGCTCAAATGACAGTTGGTTGCTTCTTTTATAGATAAGAAATTTAAGAAGCTTTTTAAACTTCGTTTTCTCATATATAAATAAGGAGTCTAAAACTCGTATACTCCTTATACAGGAAGAGACGAACACACGTTATTTGTGTTGAGTTCTAAAAGTTCCAACCATACAAACAGGAAGAACATGGAAAACTATGAGAGATCGCTAATTTTCACATAGGTTGGTGATGTATAAAATGGTGAAACATCAAGAGATCGAGACTGTCATAATTGTTTTGAACCTCCGGTCGATTAGATGGTAAGTGCGCATTAGTGCAGATTGCATGAAAACTAACAAATTCTTTTTATTAGCATGATGAAGTGAATCGAAACAACTCGGAAGATAGTGAGTTTGGGATACACTGGTCTGACTTAGCCAACTCTATTGTCAACTGGCGGCCCAAGGGGGCGTGACGGAGGAAGATGGGAGTTAGTTGAAGGCACTTAAAGGTAGGGGGAGACAGAAGGGATGTAATAATGGAGCGAAGAGAGACCACCCAACAACAGCAGATGGTAATATTCCTGAATTGTTCTTTTCCCCCTTCACTTCTCTCTCTTTATTCTTTTCCGTTTTCCATTTTTTCTTTTTCTTTTTCTTTCATATATATAGAGAGGGAGAGGGCGAGGCTGCCTAGAAAAGAGTGTCCCACAAACTCTGAGACCTCATAGCTGGCAGCACAGAGAATGGTCAACATGGAGAAAATACCATGCCTCTTAGAAACTCATTAGTCTCTCTCTCCCTCTCTCTCTCTCTCTCTCTCTCGAAATTGCTGTGATTTGTGCAGAGAGAAATAACAATTGGGGGGATGAGGAGGAGGTTTAGTCAAGTCACTCAGCCTGAGAGCCTCTCATGCACTTGGCACTGTCCATTTAATGCTAATGCTTCCACTTCCCCCCGCATGCATATATATATATATATATGTATATATATATATATGTATATATATATATATATATGTATATGTATATATATGTATATGTATATGTATGTATATGTATATGTATATGTATATATATATATATGTATATATATTATTAGAGTTTAAGTAATTATTTAAAATATTATATTTTATGTATTAAATTTAAAATATTTAAACCATCATTTTTAGTAAATACATATAGAATGTATTCAAGTTTTTTTACTAATAGGTTTTAATCCATAATATCTACACAATTCTATCGATGTTTATCTCACATATATTTAATATATATATATATATATATATATATATATATATATATATGTATATGTATATTTTTCTCAGAAAAAGAGTATTCACTTTTCAAAATAGTAAAATTAAAAGGTCGGGTGGGGTCAGAGAGGAAGAACCCAAAATTAATGCTTCACCGTTTGGTTTTTGTGACAGTTGGGGGGGAGGGGTTTGGGAGGGCTTCGGGAGACGTGCGCTTGTCGGGATGTGGCCCGACCTCTGCAACACCGTCCCTTTCACTTAATGCCGCTCCCCCGCTCCTTGTGTGTCTCAAGTTTCGTTTGCTCTCTCCCCATTATTCGGTCTTCATTTCTCTCACTAACTTGTTATAAAATTAAGTATTAAATTTTAAATACTAAATATAATATTAAATGATATAAATTATAATTAGGGGATCTGAATTTAAATATTTTTGCCTGTTTGATTATCATTTATCTAAATATCTGAATGAGTTATATGTTCTAATTATACTCCTATCATAACAAAAAAAATTTTTTTGATTAAATTAAAAGATAAATACGAAAATGAACATTGTCTCTATTTTTTAAAGCATATATAAACCCAAAATGATAAATTAAAACCTTTATTGGTAGAATAAATTTAAATCAAAAATAATTTGTTTCCCTTTTTCTTTTTAATCTTTTCCTTCTCTTCTTCATTGCTTCCCTACTATCCCTCACACTTTAGAAAATAAAATCCAAATATGCAAATTTCCCCATTGTGCTATGTAATCAAATTCAAATTTGAAAAGTCAAATCCAAATTTAGAAAAGGAAAAAAAAGTAAGAATAATTCACAAACCCAAATATGCATATTCCCTTCCTTGTGTTGTAAAATGAAACCCAAAATTGAAAACCCTAATCCCCAAATTTGCCTCTGAATGGAAGTGCTAAACGAATTAGACAAATTTTTTGCTCTAATTATGTCAGAGGCATTTAGAGCCCGTTCAGAGCTAGCACCAAACGCTCTAAATGAGATTACTTCTGACCGGATAAGAGAATGAGCTCATTCAGAACCCATTCAGCGCAAACAGACAGCCCCTTAGTGTTTTTGGATCAGTATACATCTCAATAGAACTACTTAAACCTTTTCATCATTTTAATAATGAAGTGTGTGAATGATACACAAATAAAATTACTTCTCCCCTCCCCCCAAAATTTAGTAGTTGGTAAGGATCAAGTTTTTCTTCGTGCGTGTGTACATCATTTATTGAATTTTAAATATGTGAAGAATTATATTATCTACATATCATAATCTTATATTCTATGTTGTTATGTGAATTGGACCCACAGATGATGTCCAAATCTCCTCATATGTGTTGAAGTTATTCAAGAGCTGAGCTGGGGCAAGAAAATTCTAAAGACTCCGAAATGATCTTGTATAATTTATTCCACCCATATGTAGCGGACTCACGGGTAATGACTTATCTTCATTTAATGCATTATATAAAAAATTTATGATTGGTGAAATTAAATCCTTCTTATTCTTTTTAGTGGTTGTAGAGATACATATACACACACTTGTGGATCGAGCAACTATCTTTAGGTGGCCTTTGTTTGTGCTGAATTCAACTGATCTTTGATTTGAGCAAACGTAGGCCATTTAGAGCATTTGGCGACACCTTTGAATAGATAAAAAAACCATATGAGCGAATTGGCATTCGAGGAGTCGTTGATTCATTCAGTACTAACTTTCAAAGAATGATTGACAAAAAGATCATTAAAAAGCGAATTGAGAATTGCGTCTAGTGATTAGAACACTTTCAGCCATTGACTCGAATGGTCATCAATGTTCTTGACACTAAATTTTATCAAAACCCAATGAGACTCAGAATGGACAAACTATAATTAAAAGAGCTTTTAAGGGTCACATGTAAACAACATTAATGCATATGGAATGCCCGTGCAAACAATGAGCCAGCTGTAGCCGAGGAATGAGAGGGGGAAGAAATAATGAGAATTTGAGTCAGAGCTGCGTCATTGCTCACGTACTTCATCATTGACCATTTCAATTTACCAACATTTCTTTTGATTATTTTCATCGATTTTGACCCATACAATCAAAACTCAATTTACCCAAAATTAGGGCAATCAAACAAGCATTTGACACAAAATTAAGTTTAGTAAAACTTAGTTCTGGACTTAATTATGCCCACTAAACACCGGATTAGTTAAATGCAGTTTGAAAATAGAAGAATCAACTTAGATAAATGAAAGAGACGCAAGGCCCACTCAATTTCAACACAAACCACGTGAAATCTTTATAGTCTTTACGTATTCTTTACTCTCATCATCAGTGACATGCAGCTCTTTTGACTACGTTTGAATATGTGGGTGATAAAGAAGTAGTTGTAATGCCTTTATGCTTGATTTCAACGCCATCCACTGTGTCCCATCTTTTATATCACCAAAATGTGCGTTACAGCCAAACTACGTACTATTTAATACCCTTTCCCCTTCTTCTTCTGCTCCTTCTTCTTCTGTTCTTCCTTTATTTTCTTTTCTTTTCTTTTCTTCCCTCTTCTGTCTCTCTGCTGTGATTGTACAGAGTGTGTGAGCGTGTCTCTGTGTGTTCTCCAATGCTTGGCCTTTCATGGTTCTAGCAGGAACCAACCCTGACTTTATTACACCCCCACCCACCCTCCGCACCTTTTGTCTTCTTGAGTTGTCCTCCATCTCCCTTGGAAAATACCCTAACAGTATATTCTATACTATTATTGCACCGTCATTGAATACAAATGGAAATGTCACGGTGAGCACGTATGCACAAATGAGCACATAATTTGGGGCCCACGAATGACTTTAGCAGGGGGTTCCATTCGTCGGATTAAAAGATATATCTCCTTTTGAACCTCGTAATATTGTATTATATGAGCGAGGGTTTATTCGAATAATCAAAATTCAAGACTCGTAATACTAACGACTCGTAATACTGACTCGAAACTTATAGTGTTGACATGCTTGTTTATTTTTATTTATTTATTTATTTATTTGATTGTATAATCGGATGAAGCTTAAAGCTTATGAGCTTGAAGCTTATGAGCTTGTAGTGGTTTAAGTACAATGGTGAGAATCAATTTTCCCCACACTATTTACAAAATTTTCCTATTTTATATACGCAATTTAAATTGGACAAAATTTAAGTTCATTAGTTATGAGGATTTGTCAAAAATAATTAAAATTTTGTCAATTGGACTGCTTCGATGAAGCATCTTTACCAAAAGAATGGGGCTCAAGGTATAGTAGTCAGCATGATATAAAATAATTCACCTTATTACCTAAAGATTTGAGGATTTCAATCACACTGCTTGTGTTATATCGGCTCAATATTGGGGAGAAACTTATCCCAAAATCGTCATGTAGACATTAATTATTGCTCTTGACAGCAACAAGAAAAATTTCTCTAGTACACTACTTGCCTGCGAACGTGGTAATACAAATTAATAAAATCACTTTACCTCAGCTATTCACCAGGGAAAGCAAGCAAAACTTTTCTTCCCTAGCCTTGCTTTATTTTTATTTTTATAATATCGGCACTATTACTATTATTTTTTTGGCCATTAACATGAATCTGTGTTTTATTTCGTTGCTTTATGTCGTTTTCCCTGTCTATTACTTATTGCTCATTCCTATCATTGTACAACATGTTCCCATTTTTTTATAAAAAAATAAAAAGAATGAATAAACTATTTTTCAAATAATTTTTAGTATACATACCGTAATTTATTTGTGTGGGTGGAAAGTCATTATATTTTATGTTCTAAGAAAGTAAAATGTTTTTTATTTTGTATTTTTTGTAGAATACTTATAAAGACATATATTTCTAAAGCATTGAATCTCCCAAAACAAAGCGAAGCAGAATTAGCAAAAGGAAACAGGTTTGGAGAAGAGTAAAAAGGATAATTAACAACGTGGAAAAAAGAGTCTAAATTTAATAAAAGGGGTACTCACTGCTTGTTATAAAAACAAAGAAATAAAAGAATGACGTCAGTGGTAAATTAAAAATAGTATAAGAAACGAAAATGGGCCAAAAAATAGAAATTTCCTATTGTGAAGTGATTTTATTAATTTGTACCACCATGTCAACGAATGGTACGGTACCAGAGAATTTTTCCGACTGAAATTGACTCCTAGAATCGTTCCATTTAGTGTTTTGGTACAGGATTTTTTTAGCAAATCAATTCTAAGCCTGTTCCCAATTCGAAATTCAAATCAACATCCCCACAGAAATAAAATCAAGAACAAAATAGTTCACAATTTTACATGATATATGTTTGACTCATTCATCACCCATAAGTGGACAACAACACATTGTTTAAGTCATAAGCCCATGACTTATAGTCCCTGGCCAAGACATCTAATCCATTGAAGCTTGTTTCACACCAATGATCTTTGATTTACCTAATTAAAGTGATTGGCTGCGACTATTTGGACTCGAACACAATTATCTAATTTATGAATAGACCCCACTAGAACACATGAACAAGAATAGTTTTCTAAATTAAGGTCACTCTTCTTCACACATAGGTTTCTAAATTAGGAAACTCATGCTGATCACTAGAGGTCTCTCTCTTGTATAATAATTCAAGCTGTCTATGACTGTTAAGAGTAAAAAAATAAAAAATAAAAATAAGGCACAGAGAAAGTGGTCAAACTAGGGTAATCACTGCAAGAGAATGGAAACTGTACCAAACTGTTGCAAATTTATATTTGACCATAATTTTTCCTTTTTTTCCATTTTGCTTTGGTAACTGAGCATACACACAAAACACACACACACACCAAAGGAGAAGGGGTTGATACCATAAAAAATAATAGGGGAATTCATTTACTAAATGTAACAAAATTGTCTATAGAATAAGTGTGCTAATATATTTGTAAAACACTCAAAGCTCTCTCTCTCTCTCTCTCTCTCTCAATTCTTGAGTTCTTGAAGATCTGCATGTAAGCCCACAAGGGTAATATCAATAATATGGGATGCTAAAGAATAATTACTAGGGCAAATTAGATTCCAGTGATGTGCCTAGCAAATCAAATAATAATTGATTATTTATGTAGATTCTAAAACATGAATTTAAAACTAGCTAAAGGAATCGTATGCCTATATGACAAGCATTTTTACAAAATAAAAATGGAAGAAATAAAAACTACTCGATTGGGTGATTTTACGTAACTCTAAAGAAAAAAAAAATGCTCCCTACATGAATCATATCAAGTATCACACGATCTTAAACTAATGCCATTAAAAAGGTTGATAGCTTCAATTTTAAATGTTTAAGATATTTTTTTTTCCTATTAATGGGATCAGATACATAATATTTAGATGATGGTCAATTTTTTATTTTTTTATTTTCACTTAGACAACCCCATTTGTCCAATATCCTGGATCAAGATCCCACCCCTGATTACATTTTAAGTGCAATTGTTTAGGATTATGAGGTCATAGATATTCGGAATCAGCAATTGTTACAATTTTGTTTACAGTGGTTCATGTTAATTAAGTTTTCGTCCTAATAATTGTAATGAAGAATAAACTCAGAATTGTGCTACGTTTCTTTCATTCTTGGGTCATGTCAAAAAAAAAAAAAAAAACAGAATATGAATAAAAAGTACAATAACAATAATAATAATAATAATAATAATAATTAGCATTGATTATTTTACTAATAAATAAAAGGATATTTAAGTTACCTTGTAGGTATGAGGGTTTGTGCTAAACCTTTGGTCAAAACAAGTGTAAGATCTTCAAGAAGGATCAATGCTCCCCAAGTCAAGATCTCCGCCGCCCCTAGACTGGTTGAATTGACTCAATTGTCCGATACTCGCACCCGAGACATTCATACCAAGAACACTCCCATCGTAGCTGCCGTTATTGTTGTTGTTGCTGCTATTATGATTATTATGATTATTGGTCGCATCGAACGCACTCCTCATCAGCATTTGCGACTGATCCCTAGGAAAGAACTGGTGATGATAGTAGTGGTGATCTCTTCCTCCTCCCCCTCCACCGCCGTTGAGGGCGAAGCCGACTCCTCCGGCTAGGGTTTGAGGAGGCGGTGGTTGTGGAGGGGGTAAATGGTGGTGGTGGTGGTGGTGAGCGGCGGTGAGGAGGTTGAGGTTTTGGTACTTGGAGAGCTCGGACTTGGCGGAGGAGAGGTCGAGGTGGAGCTGGCGGAGCTGGTGCTGGAGGAGGGAGATGACGCCGACGCAGCCGTAGACGGGGTCGCGGAGGCGCATGTCGGCCTCGTAGGCGAGGGAGTTGACGGCGTCCTCGCGCTGGTGCGGGTGCAGCTCGTTCAGCAGCTTCGTCACGTTACTCGCCCCGAACACCTTGTGCACGTTCGCAAACTTCTGCGGCTGGTCCGGCGGGAAGTAGGGCGCGAACACGCACTCCGGGTGGCACTTGCGCCGCAGGAACTTGCACGCCGCGCACGGCGAGCTTGACGACGACGACGACGAAGACGAAGCCATTCCCCACCACCGACGCTCCCTCTCTCCCCTACAGATGAACCCTTGAATGGAAAATTAGTAGAGAGCTCTGATATGAATTTGTGATGTGTATCAATCTCGGGAGATGGAGAGATGTATGCATATATATGTAAAATGAAGGAAATGAAGGATTCTGTATATAGATGAAATTGAGAGAATATTACCTGCAAGGAGTTTAAATTCTTGGGATCTTGTTGGGGATCCTGTTGGGAGAAGAATCAAGAAGTATCAGAGCTTGAGGTAGCTGCAGAGGGGCAAATTTATTCTTTTTTTTTTTTGAAAAAAAAAAAAGAGAGAAAGAAATCTTATTTTGAGATGGGGGTGAAATATAAGAGAACTGATCTGAGAAAATCAGGAAAATGATATCAATCACACATTTCCAATATTTGGGATTTAGGGTTTTTGTAGAGAGAGAGAGAGAGAGAGAGAGGGAGGGAGGGAGTGTGTGTAATTGATAAATGAAGTGTACCTGGATAGAAGGTGAGATTTGAGGGATTGGATCTGGTGAAGAAGAAGCTTTTTGTTTAATTTGCTCAGCTTTCAAGGAATTAGCCAGATCTCTCTCTTTCTCCAATTCATTTCCTTTCCCTGTAAAAGAGATTTAGACTTTTTAGATCTTCACACTCCTCTCTCTCTCTCTCTCTCTCTCTCTCTCTCTCTCTCACACACACACTTTATATATATAATTTTTGAAAATCTATAAAAAAAAAAGGAGGAAGAGAGGAAATCTTGGGATTGATTATAAATATGATCTCTACTAGTCCAAGTAGTCCTCCTTGGGAGCACAAATCTGTTCTTGATTTCTTCAGTCAAACCATTTACCTTTCTTTTATAATTATTCCCTCAAACGCGTCTCATTCACACAAACAAACACACCTCTTTTTCCTCAACTCCCTCTCCCAAGAAAAAAAAGAAAAAAAAAAGGCTTAAGAAAAGAGAAATAGGGTTCCTCCCCACAGCTTACTCTCTCTCTCTCTCCCCTCTTTCCTGTGTTCTTCTCTTGAGTCGCAGTGAGAGAAAATCTGTGGGATGCAATATAAATCTTGGCCGAGGAAACAGTACGGACGCAGCAAAGCAAAGATTGTGACGATGAGGGAGCGGTGCAGATGGGTATGGTGTGGGCGACAAAATAGAGGGGAGAGAAGAGAAGAAAGGAGAGAGAGAAACAGAGGAGAGAGAGAGAGAGCTAGAAAGGATGTTGTTGTTGTTGTTATTGTTGTGTTTTATTTGACATGACCTTTCCTAGTTGACATGATGTATCTCCTGATCCATAGCATACACACTCTCTCTCTCTCTCTCTCTCTCTCTCTCTCTCTCTCTCTCTCTCTCTCTCTCTCTCTCTGCACAGTATAGTTATAGCTATTACAACTAGGTGGCTACTGGGAAGGAGAGGAGGAATGATTATTCTTTTAGGGGTGTTTAGGAGGCACATCTACACCCCATCTTTTGGACTGCCTACCCACTCTATTAAATTGGGGGGAAGAACAACCCTATATTAATTGCCCCTCTCTCTCTCTCTCTCTCTCTCTACAAATCAAATGTGTGTAACTTTGGTTTTTTGGGATTTTACTTATGATTTTAGGGTTACAAAATGTGCCATCATCACCTTATCCCTAGCATGTGTGTGTGTTCATGTTCCAACTTGTTGGAAATGCTCAGTAAAAAAAAAAAAAAAAAAAAAGATTCGAGTCATGTAAGACTCTCCTGGTTTCTTCAAATTTTAATGAGGCATGGTTGTTCTTCTCGACCCCTGTTGTTGGAAGTAGGCTCCTCTCTCTAGTACGAGAGAGCAGTTCACCCAAGTGACCGTTTTTAGTCAAATCATAAAAATAAAAAGAACATATAAAAAATATATTAGAATTGAAGATTTAGAATTAGAAAAGTGAACCGTAAAGAAGCCCAATCCCCTCCTTTCTTCACGAAATAATAATAATAATAATGAAAGAGATGAATTGAGATTTTCTAATTCATAACTATTGGGATTATGCTTCGACTTGGCCCCGACCGAAAATTTCCTGGCTCCGTCCGTAGAGATCATACAAGGGTGGGGATTAAAACTAGCATGGTACAAGTGTACGATCAATATGATTTTATTTAAGATCTTTTAGAATTAAAAAAAAAAAGCATAGACATATTAATTTTCCTAAAAATTTTATACTTTGTTCGTAAAAAATGTGTTGTTCCATTCATATGTCCCAAGCAACAGCAAATTAAGGCTTTTATGAACTTTATTATAGCTCCTAAATCTTTTGAAAATTGAGTTATTGGCGCAACTAGAATAATACATGGCCTTGGTCAATACAACATGACATGTTAGATTTTTTTCTAATATAGTAACTAAAAATAGCATCGTTTACTTTTCATTTAAAAAATTATATTTTTAATAAAATGACATCATTTGGAGCGATTTTACGGTATGAATACTTTTGCCATAAAATATTTTCAAATTATTTCTCGATTTTGCAACAGCTAATCAAGCCAAAATATATCAACCTATAACTTCAGATTATGTATTTGCTAATTAAGGCAAACTGTATCAAACTATATCAAAAGATTTTACATATGCTAAGTGAGCCAAACTCTATCAGAGTATATGTCAACAGATGTAATATTTGCTAATTAAACCAAACTCTATCAAACTAAATCTGAGATATTGTTAAGGGTAGATATCTAAAAGACACTCTGTATTTTGGGTGATTATTAAAGCGATTCTTGTAGTTTCAATTTTTTTATTACACTCCCAGTACTTACGAAAATAGCCCAATAAGCCTTCGTCATCTAATTCCGCCCAAATTGATGATGGAAAATTATTAAAAAAAGAATAAAATATGAAAATTAAGAGAGAAAGAGAAAAGATAAATTGTTGTAACTAAAAAAATTATTTTTTTTAATTAAAATAATAATCCCAACGTTGAAGACGAGATGTACAATCATTATTGGATCGAATGAGAAAGGTTTTGAGGAATAAATTTTTATATTTTAATTATAAAATATTTATTTATTTTTACATACAAATGATTTATTTTTTCTCTTCCCCATCACCCCCTCCTCAATTTTCCTATTTTTTTTTTATTTTTCCCGATCAATTTGAATAGAATTGAATGACAAAAACTCATTAGACTATTTTTAAAGTATAAGAAGACGTGATAAAAAAAATTAAAACTATAAAAAATCTATTTAATAATCACTTAAACTACAACTAGCATTTTAGATATTTTTCCTACCATTAAATTTCAAAATTATTGCTTATTGATGACGTCAACTACGTTAGAGGCTTGTACAACTTGTCATTGGCTTCTACCCCACGCACCAGAACATTAAAGATTATGTACTTCAGGCATCGTACTAACTAACAAGGGGAAAAGAGAGAACACTTGTAAAAAAAAAAAAAAAAAGGAAGACCATATAGGCGGATTGAGCAAAGTTTTCTTATACGAACAAACTCATGTACACCTCGTATGAGAGTAGAATAGGTGCGGTTGAATCGACAGTTCTAGTCGAATTCTACTAACTAGTGAAATTTGAAACTAAGATTTTGTCCAAAAATAAGGGTGTATTCGATAAAATAAAAAATTCAATACTAAAAATTATAAACCAAATCAACGACCACGTTTTATGCTGTGTCCTTTACTGAAAATTTATGTAGAATCACAAAACAAGCTCAGTAATTTTTAATTTGAAGCGCTCAATGCCTGTCATCAAACACACTTCATAACAAACGAGTTCAGTAATTTTAACTATTATCAAACATGCCCTAAATAAGAGTACAAGTTTGGCCATTTGCACGAAAACGTATCCATAATTGGGGATGAATCTCAAACTTTACCAGCCAGCAAGACATGAATAGGATCATTTGTCCAACGGATAAGAGTCTATCAGCGAACCTGCATAAATTTACTACATATGAAAAGATCGCACATCCAGTAAAAAATGTACATGTAGAAGAGAAAAAAAAATTACCACAGATGCCTCTCATGTATACTCCCAATAATCTTGCAAGAAAAATGTGAACCCACTTTGTCAAGCAACCAGAATTTGAGTATGCAAAAAAGGTCCAAAAAGTAAGCACAGAGCATACCTTTAGAACGAAAAGTACCGCTAAAACGTCCAACAAGAACCAATTCAACAGAACAAGGAAAAAGAAATCGATCAATATCAATTCAGATCCGAGGAATTGCAGTGGAGAGAACAAGTATGATACCAACAGCAGAGAAGCAACAGAGAGAGAGAGTGAGCTCAGAATCAGACTCCAAACAAACGTAGGGCAGAGAAAATAACATGCAAATTAATTGGGCTTCAGGCACAAAGATTCTCCTCTAAGACATTGAAAATGGCTGCAACAGATCTATATGAACTAGTTGAATCTGCAAAATAACGATACCTTTAGTACATTGTTAGAGGTCGAGCTACCTCGTGCGTAACTATTGAATGATAACGCACTAATGAAGATGGTGAGCATCATAGTTGACAACTATAACCAACTTCCAATTCCACGTGCTCGAAAAACATCTTTACTTTTCATGACAGAAGTCAATTCGCTAAAACCACAACGGGGCACCTGAGAGATGAGGCGGTGGGAGAGGCGACCCTATCAGCAGCATTCCCCAGTTACTGTCCTTTTACAACAGTCAGAACATGTCAACATAACATAAAGCCAACTACATCTTCTCCAACATGCTATAATAATGTTTGAACAAATTAAGGGTTAAACATGCATGTGATTAGCTAGTCATAGTTGAGGAACTAACCAAGCCTTTCAGGTAAAAATTGACTCATCTTTTGTGGAAACTGAAACCCCAAGGGATCCCTGGAAGTGATATGCTCCAAATTTTAGACTCTAGAACTGATAACACTAGTAAATGTTTCAAATTTTTAATTGGATAACTCTACAACGGCAAAGAGAAGAAATTGCTAAGAAAGAATATTACCTGAGAGAATCCAAAATCAAAATGCTTGATACTGTAATAGGTGAGTTCAATTTACAGCATGGCCTGGTTCGGAAAATAAATGAGAAACATTGATAGAAGAAAATCATATTCATTTATAAAGACTCATGCTCCTCCTTTCCGAACATCCAAATGACATAAACGTTCCAGCTTTGAGAATCATCCAAAGGAAAGGGAAACGAAAAAAAAAGAAAAAAAAGGAAATTCCAACAACAGAAAATGTCCCATGAGATTGGATAATGCCACAAAAAATAACTACATGATGGTAAAAAAGCAGTACTTCTAACACCAGCTAATAAGGAACAGTTGATAAACTATATTCTTCGAGCATTCTATTCAGTCTCACTCAGGTTGGTTGATGTTGATGGTAAAGAGCACCATGCACTAGGATCTCCACCAGATCCAGTAAACGTCGAATCCTAAAAGGAGAAAGAAGCAAAATGCACATGAATATCCATAATAAAAATCCTATTAAAAAGATTAATTTCTACCAAAAAACTTAATTGATCTGTGAGGAAAAGATTAACATGGTAAGAAGAGTACATTAGCCGAAAAATAAGTGCATGCAGATATCCTATCATACCTTGGTTGGAGACACAGTGAAACTTTGGGAAGGATGTCCAAATATGCATGGATTCAATGGTTGCATTCCAACATGTTGAGACATCTTACAAAGAAAACAATGTACATAAGAAGGGATAAAGCCGAGGACCCAACAGAAAATATAATACAATCAATTTGCTTCAACTTAGGAAATAAAGAACAAGATACCTGGTAATGAGAAAAGTACATGTGAGGAGGAGGAACACTGCAAGCAACTTCTTGTTGGGATGAACTGTTAACTTTTGCCACTTTCTTAGATTGCTTCTCAATAGAATTCTTTATTCGCTTCCCACTCTCCCCTTTTGTTTTTCCTTTGGTAGGGTTATCGGTAGGTTCACAATTCACAGATTCATTTTCAGCAACATTTCCTATACCCCTTAATTCTAAACTATCTATATCAGTTTCGAGTTCTCCCAACAACTCCAATAGCTTTCTCTTTATCATCTTTGTTTTACTCTCACTCTCTGACCCCAAGAGAAAAACATGTTGCCCTAAGTGCATTAAGTCTCTAAATCTCGAAGTAGATGAACTCCCGGACTCATCACATGAAGCAGCATCCATGCTTACACCTTTTTTAGCATCATTTGTCCATCTCTTCAAGATATATTGTTTTGGAATCCTATCACAATTCATTCGATCAAGAATTTTCACAGCATGACAACACAAAACTCCTAATGATTCAAATAGTTTGCAACTGCATGCTATCATGGGTGACTGCATGTTTGAAGTAACAACATGCATAATTTGGGAATCAGACTCAAGGACATGGAATGTACCATCACCAACTTCATTCACTCTCAAGCCACCAAACTTGTAAAACTCTTCTTCGAATAGCCTAAATAGACAACCTGTATAAACACGGGCCGCATGGGCTACCAGTCCACCCCCTCTAACAACCACTGGACCAGATTTGCTGTGAATGTCATCCTGCAACTCCATATCTCTCCACTGCTTTGCTTTATTATCATATTGTTCCACATAGTGAGTAAGTGGCAAAGTTTCACATGAGATTTGGTTGAAAACATTGCTAATGCTCTCAGTCCTATGATTATATCTAATCCCTGCTGAGAAAATGTCCAGACTAAATGCTGGGCTCCATTTACGTCGGCTTTCATATAACTCATTTAACCATTTATTCTCTGCGCACTGATTTTCTTCAAGCATTTCCTTCCACAGGGATTCAAACCCCGCTTCATTATTACAATCATACAAGCACTTGTAAAATAAGCTCTGGAACCTCTTGTCGTCAAAAAGTTTTCCTACACCTTGAGTTGCATGCCTCTCAATATGCCATAAACAGAACTGATGTTGGGTAGATGGGAACACCTTTTCAACGGCGCTTGTCATTGCCTGGTCTCGACCAGTGAAAATAGTTTTGGGTTTTTGATTACTCATAGATTCCAAAAAAGTCTCAAACAACCAAATGAAGGATTTGGTTGACTCATCCACCAAAAGGGCACAACCAAGAAGGATATTTTTCCTATGATGGTTGACCCCGAGAAAAGGAGCGCAAATCATGTCATATTTATTTGCTCGGAAAGTGGAATCAAAAATTACAACATCGTTAAAACAATCATAATCCAATCTTGATCGACCATCTCTCCAAAAGAAATTTGTCATCCTGTTTTCATGGTCCACTTGAATGCTGTAAAAAAACATTGGTTCTTCAGCTTGCTTTTGCCTAAAATAGTTTAGCAAGCTTTGTCCATCTTGAGCAGATATAGTCTCAGCATCCCATCTTTGCACAAAGTTGTTGGATTTTTTTAGAGAGAATCCCACATTCGTTGTCCCACTCACCTCATTAACTAGGAAAGAGTACGAATTTGATGGCCTTATGCCTGCCTCAACCATAGAGGTAATGACACTAGCATGAGCATCTATGATCTTTCTTCCTGACCTCAGAAACTTTCTCGTAAAAGATGTCGCAAGCTCATGGTTGTGCACCGCATTAAAGAAGGAAATTTTCCATTTCCCTTCTTCAGTCAAATTAAATCGTATCTCCGCCTTACAACCAGTCCTAGTGTTGAATTTCTCGCACTTTCTTTCACTAGAAAACCTTTTCTCATCGTTACACCCCTCTTTCGAGCATAAGAACACGCGTTGCCTAGCCTTTCCATTTTTGTCGTAGCGTATGCCCCCCTTTCGAACGCTGAAACCCTTCCTTAGTGCATAAGAGTTATACAGATCATATGCTTCATCTAAAGACCTAACCTCCATACCCAATACTAATTCTTGATCAGAAGTTTCCTCCATTGAACTGGTCTTCAGAAATTACAGCATTCAATCTTAGCAATAGGAAAAAATTACACAATCAGCCAATTCAGGTCATTTGAAAAAAAAAAAAAAAAAATTAGAGGTAACTCACTTCAAAACATTAAAAACAAAGACCTAGAAATAGGCAAAGGAAAGAAAATTATAAGAACAGTTATTAGAATATTCAGGTTACAGAATAATTCTCAAAAAGCAATAATAAGGGGATTGAAGTTTTAAGCTTCAACAAGTCCTAAAGTAACTACTTAGCCAAGTATTTCTACTTAAATACATGTAGACATCCACAAAACCTAAATTAGCTTCATGACTAATACACATACTAAAGCAAGACAACTGAGGAGAATTATCAATAGAACATGCAACATTCAGAGGTCATCACAACTCAAAAAACCACATCATCGTTGCAAATTATCATGGCTTCAGTACAGATCTAAGAAATACAGTTTTCAAATGAGGAATCTTTTCTGAAAAAGAAAATCTTTGAAACTTCTGACCTTTAAATGACAGATCCTAGTTTCCTGAATTGAGACTTAGATATTTCAATTTACTTATCCAAGTGTGGCACTGATTTATTATTGAACAAACATGCTAAGGCTATTGGAGGCAAATATATTTAGCTCGTTCAAAGAGAAAAAAACTCTGTCAGCATACTTACAGCTTAGCTAAGGGAACACCATAACCCACATGAAAAGCATAGTGAAAAAAACTTAGTGAACCAGCTGAGAAACAGAGAGCACAAATATAATCAGGAAATATTAAATGCATAGATATTAAAAAAAAAAAATCCATACTTTAAAGATAAAGAATATTTTCCTTTTCCATCTCAACATTACTATTCTAGATCAGTGTGATGAGGGAGGGGGTGGCTTTTTTCCTTTAAGAGGGTTCCTCATTCACCTCTGTTGTACATTTTCCTTCTGAAATGATCAAATGACAGTTGTTGGGTCCTCAATTTAGCGCAGAAGTTATGCGGTAGCTTCGCATTGGATCATTATATAGATGAAGCGGAGCTGCAGTCCCCTGGAAAGCTTTCTCTTAGGATTACTTCTCTTGATGGATTTAAGAAACAACAGTTCAACAATTTTCGATGATATCATTGAGGTTGCTCAGCTACTAAAAGAAGCTAAAGAAATCAAGTATGAATTAGGCTCTAGTTACGAACCAAGTGAACCCTCTTTCTCTCTCTCTCTCTCTCTCTCTCTCTCTCTACAGCCCCCCAACATCATCTCTGTCCAGCGGATGTGGGCTACACATCTATCCCTCCCTATTGCAGACCCCATAGAAGGTACCCATTCCCTCCCCTTATTTTTTCCCCTAACTCCACTTTACTAGCTAAGCTAGCTGAGCTTTGCTCTTTCCCTCCTTCAAGAGATGTGCTAGTCTACAAAATTTTTTGGCCGTGGTAAGACCAGTGCAGATGCATTCACCTTTGAGGCTAGTTGGACATTTAATAAAAAGCTTTTAAGCTCCAAGCACATAATAAGATTCCAATGCATCTTAAATTAGAAACTACTTCTCAGAAACATCATCTTTCCCCAACTGTTTATCGGTAGTAAATCCTTTACTTTTATAAAAATGAGTAACGCCACTGTATTACACGGTGCCAATGGGTTTTATGGTATAAGATGGCCAAATGCACCCGACTGCAGTCCTATAAATCTTCTAAGATGCTTCTTGGCGTTTGCCTGATGATTTCTAAAACACATCATACCCTTTGGATCACTATCATTCATATTCTTTTTCAGTATAAGCACAACTTTCTGCAGACCTTGACCCTCTTACGTAAATAATTTATCACTTAAAATCTTGATGCTGCCATGCCACCCGTTTCAGTTTTTATGTTTGATGAAAAGGAAAATTGGCTGGTGACCTAGGAAGGTCTAAAAGAAGGCAAAACAGTCCTTCATTCACCAGAGATGAACCTAGCCATGGAAGGAGTTAAGGAACCACACGTGACTAACCGGTCCCTACTGGTAGGTCAAGACAAACTTAGGATTCCTCCACCAAATTGGAAAATTTCGCGCCTTAACTTCATAGAATCAAATTAGTTTATAACAAATAGAATGCAAACATCACAATGAAAACAAAGATGCTTCTCTCTAATCAAATTAGCTTCCCATTGGATCATGATTTGAGCAAAGACGCCCATGGGGATTACACTGAAGATAAAACACTTCTGAAGCGGTGAAATCCCTAGCTTTCTCCCTAAATTAGCTCTCAAATAGAATGGAATTCTCTAACAAAGACCTTAAAATTCAAGAAATGAGAAGTAAGAAGAAGATTACCTTGTATGCCTTACTTCTTCTGATGAACAACGATTCCTCTGTGCATTGATCGAACCTATTTATTAACCTTATAAAACCCTAAAATAGAAAGGTTGAAGAACAACGTCCGTCTCTGCGCTCTCTATCTCTTTCCACTTTTGCCAAGGGTTCACCTCTTCATCTTCGATTCTGAAATTGGAAGAGTTATTCAGTGGGATAGAGCAGGAAATAGAACATGCATAGGAAAAAGTTATGAATTTAATTATTTATCTTTTTTCTATTCCTAACTTTTTTTACTCCATCCTTTTACATAATGGATGATTAAAATTATTTAATTTTATAAATTTATAATTCTTAGAATTCAGAAAATACATGTTCAAAGAAATAGTTAGTACCATAAATAGAATATGGATTACTTTAATTTGAAATTTTTTTTTATAAAATTATAAATTTGAATAATCTTAATCATTTATTTTTTCATCTCTAATTTCTCTTTTTATCTTTTTTTAAATAATAAATGATTAGAATTATATAATTACATAAATTCAAGCCTGCAAAATACATGTCTCCATATCCATTCTTTATTCACACAAGTGGTAAACACATATTCTCTGGATTCACTTCTAAAATTTTAATGGTAATGATTGGAACAATGTTGAAAAATGCGAGTCTATTAATTTTCATGCAGTTTATCGATGAATAGGACTCTCATTTACTCCGTGAAATATCAAAAGATTTGAATCGTTATAATGAATAACAGGCGCATGCTAGCACAAATTTCACGAAAATTAACAAGATCTTATGTGCTTTTCCACGTTCTTTCTATTCGTATGATAAGAATTTTTAAAACGATATCATTTTATTAAAAAAATTTGCTGTGTATTTAAGTTTTTTACCAAGATGTTATCGTTTTAAGGTAAACACATGCAAATTGTGTGTGCTCGAATGTATACTCCTTTATTGTAAGAGTTAATCCATAACAAAGTAATTGCAATAAATGTATAAATAAGCACAGTTTGTATTCCTTGACTTGAAATTAATAGAAACTATATGTGTAGCTCTCATTTAATCATCAATAATTATAAATTTAATAAATATAATTAAAATGATAAATTTTTTTGTATATAATTGATAAGAAGAAAGGGCTGATAAAAGAAGATTGAGCATCGAAATGAAAAAGTTTAAATATGGGTCTAAGAATCAATGAGTTTTAATTTTAATTTAAATTTCAAATAATAATCAAATGTATAATATTAGCATGTTTATAGCTAAGATATTCTAAAAATGAGTGTGTTAAACGTACCACTTTATGCGTATATTAAATTTTGGAACAAAAATCAAAGTCTAATAAAAAACTTAAAATATTTAGTGCAGATATTAGATTGAAAAGTACAAAAAAAGCAAATATAGTGATATATAATTATATTAGAACTGACATCATATGATCATGAAAACATTATTTATGGGTGAGGATAAATAAGTGTTGGAAAAAGATACGTAAGGCGAAGGGAGTTTAAATAGGATTCTTTAAGTGAATGACACGTGTTAAAACAATATTTGTATAGAGTAGGGCATACAAGAAAATTGAGTCTTACGTGTCGTCATCATAGCTACATCAATCCGTTTATATGTATAGATTCTATTGTTATCCCGCATGTTGGCAATTGCCAAATCCAAATAAAATAAATCTGAATCCCCTTACTTTGAAGAATTATGAATTTGTGAAATTAAACAATCATATCCATTCAAAGCAAACAAAAAAAATAAGAGGGAAAGTAACACTGTTGCTAAGTTTAAAATGGAACAAAAAAGAAATGAAAGTTGCGAAGATTTGAACAGAAAGAAAAGTTACCAAAAAACGAAATTACACGCATGTCAATGACTTGTGTTGGGGTAAAATAGTAACCCACCCTTATAAATTTACTTTTTTTTTTTCCTTTCGAACTTACAAACAAGGGAACGAAAAACAAAACACACTTCTTCTAAAATCACAAACGAAAGAAAAGAAAGTTAGATTACTTTTCAATCATTTCTTTTCTCTCCTAAGAAGTTAAAAATCCATTTCTTTCTTCTCTCTAAACTCACAAATATAGTGTAAAGGTGAAGGAAATAAATAATTAAAATTATACAAATTCACAAATTCATGACCTTTCAATTTGAGGTAATCCTTACCCATGTAAAACTCCTCTCTTGTCCCTCTCTTATATTTCTCTCTTTATTATGAACTTCAACAAACCCAACCGACACATACCATTCCATCGCTGGGATTAAACGCCTCACATTGCAAATTTCTTGAGGGGATGCAAATTGGTTGCTTTTTAACTAGAAGACTGCAAGACTGCAAACAATTAAATCTTGTGTTTTTTTTCTTTTTTTTTTCCATTTATCTTTTTGCTTCCTAGTTTCAAAGCTTCAACGGAGTGAAAAACTAATCAAGATCCAAAATAGATCAACATAAAAATTAAAAATAATAATAATAATAATAAATGTAGATTACAAGGCGTTCCCTAGGAAATGTGCAAATGAGGGTTTGTAGAGATTGAAATAAACTGCTGTTAATGTGAAATGAAGCTAAACAAGTTAGTGGGGTTGGGGAGCTAATAATTGTTCTAGTCATGGTCAAACATTTCAGATGGTGGGATCATATTCGTCTGATAAAAAATAAATAATTATTATTTATACTAATTAATTTAATAATACAGATAACCATTAAATCTAAATAGTGCCACAAGAAAGAAACCACACACAGTCACGTTACCTTCTTTTTTCTCTCTTTGAGAAAAAAGAATTCTAAGAAAATTTAAATTCTTCATATATGAAAGTCGTAAATACATATCATTTGAATTCATTTTTAAAAATTCTAACCACATAGATTGAGAGAACATGAAAAAAATACGATGACGACCAAGGTTTCATACAATTTGTGTTAGCACACACCTATTATTTGACGGTAAAAGATATTCAAAAGAATTACAACATTTCAAATCTCTTGATATTTCATCATTATAATGAAGGCTCTATACACTACCCAACTATCTAAAAATTGATTTGTCCCCGTACTTTCCAACATTGCTTCAATTCGTACGATGAAAATCTTTAGAAATTGATCCAAATAATGTGAGTTTGCTTCTTTCATAGACAAGACATTTACGAAATTTCTTAGACTCATATATCATGAATAAAATATATCCATTTATTTTCTGAATATAATTTGTAGGTACACACCATGGAATTTTATTTATAAATTATAATATTTGTTATGATTCCGACCAAAAGATAGTATTATGATAAGCGACCCAATATTTTTTTACCAAGAAGTTGTATGTGAATAGTTGCAGTGAGATATGAATTCTCTGAATTTATATAATTAGACAATTTAACCTTTCATTGCAGAAAAAAATAAAAAGAAAATTATAGATAAAAATAATAAATAAATAATGATATTGACCTTTCATTGTATAGAAAAGTAGAAAGAGAAACCAAAATAAATAAATAAAATTATTCAAATATATAATCATGACAGTTTTAAATTTAAATTCAGGTCATTATTGCCCTTTGCGGTGGGCCCCTAATTAGACAGGCGGCGTTTCATTACCTGGTCCCATCGTACACCTCAACATGAACTATATGACAGTGAAAAGGGAAGGGACGGGCGACCGAACCTCCACTTTTTTTCTTTCCCCCTTGGGCGTTGGTGGGGGCACTCACTCAATCATGCATTATTGGCCTTTTTCATTTCACATATTCATGTTCTCTCCCCACCTCTCATCTTGATCATCGGCTCACTCAGATGGTAGCCGCCTCTGTAAAACCGAAGGGGAAAATAAGGAAAGAGGGAGAAGAAGTAAGACGAATGGCATGCGCCTTTACGGCATTTCCACCATCTAAACGAGTCCTCATGATAGATTAGATTGGGATTCTCAATTAGTCATTTTGAAGCCTTGGGGAAAAGGGGGGTATTTTGGGAAGAGCAAAGAACTGCTTCACTACTCTCCCTTCCTGCTTTCTAACAGGAGGGATTATGAAAGTGGAAAGGAGTGTCATACTGATCAACCTCCCTTCACGGTTCACTTCAAACAGCTTAGATTCCCATTAGTTCTCTCCATAATCACCAAATCCAAGTATGGAAGATGCGCTTGTTTCAGCAGTGCTGGAGCAGTTGGCTTCAATCCTGCGACGAGAGATCGAAAGCCAAGTCAGGCTGGTTGTGGGTGTCAAAGACGAGGTCCAAATGCTGACCACGACTCTGCGCACCATCCGAGCCGTGCTCGCCGATGCAGAGACGAGGCAAGTAAAGGAAGAAGGGGTCAGACTTTGGCTGCAAAGCCTCAAAGACGCAACCTACGACATCGAGGATGTTCTGGATGAGTGGAACACAGCGCACCTCAAATTACACATCAAAGATCTCGCAAGTGAAGATACTATTCCCACCAAGGTATGCTCCAACATCCCTTCCCCCTTTCACTGCTTCACCGGAGCTGTTATGCGGCATGACATAGCACTCAAGGTAAAGGATATAAATGAAAGATTGAATGTTATTTCCAAGGAGAAAGACAGGTATGGATTCGTCCCTAGCGATCCAATGAGAGGCACAGAAGACGTGGCGAGACTAAAAACTGCCTCCTTCGTTGATGGATCGAGAGTAAAAGGCCGGGATTCGGAACAGAGTACGATAGTGAGCAAGTTGGTAAGTGAAGGCAGCCAGCAAGAAAAAGGCCTCCAGATCATCGCCTTAATTGGCATGGGGGGGATTGGCAAAACAACGTTGGCTCAACTGGCGTATAATGACGAAGTCGTTAAGACTCATTTTGAAAAGAGGGTCTGGGTGTGCGTGTCAGATCCTTTTGATCATGTGCGCGTCGCCCAAGCAATCGCGAAAGGTTTGGAGGATAGAGCTAATGCTAACTCCCTTGAATGGGAAAGTTTACCGCAGAGCATTCACGAACTTGTCGTGAGAACTAAGTTTCTTCTCGTGTTAGATGATGTGTGGACCGAAGACTACAGAAAGTGGGAAGAATTGGAACAATGCCTATGCAATGGTGCCAAAGGGAGCAGAATCCTGGTGGCAACCCGGAGTGGAAGGGTTGCGAAGATGATGGGAAGCACTCACATGTATTCCTTGGAGGAATTGTCCGACGAGGAATGTTGGTCAGTGTTTAGTGAGCTGGCATTTTTTGGAAGGAATGACGAGGATCGCAAGAACCTAGAAATTATTGGGAGAAAAATATCTCAAAAGTGCAAGGGCTTGCCCCTCGCTGCGAAGACATTAGGTAGTCTCATGCGCTTAAAAGACACCAAAGAAGATTGGCAGCGTGTTTTGGATAGCGATGTTTGGCAACTAGAAGTGATCGAAAAACATCTCTCCCCTGTCTTGCTACTGAGCTATTATGACTTGCCCTCGCCATTGAAACGCTGCTTCTCATATTGTGCGGTCTTTCCCAAAGATTGCCGCATTAATAGACATGCTTTAATTAGACAGTGGATGGCACAAGACTTTCTTAGCTTGGGAAGAAACATGGAGCAAACCGGCGAGGATTACTTCAACAACTTGGCTGCCCGTTCCTTATTCCAAGATTTTGAAAAGGACAAGAATGGTACCATAATTGCGTGCAAGATGCATGACATAGTGCATGACTTTGCACAATTCCTGACGAAGAGTGAATGCCTTGTGACAGCATATGATGGGGAAGAAATTCGTGGGAATGAATGGAGTCGCGAAAGAACTCACCATTTAACTGTGGAATGTGGAAATTATAAACGATGTCCCACCTCCATTTACCGAGCCAAGACTTTGCGCACGCTTTTGCTAACCTTTTCAAAAATCTTCATACCCCCAGGTGATCCGTTGGGTAGTATGAAATTCCTAAGAACATTAGATTTAAGCGGGAATCTATTCGACATTCCTAATGAGGTGGGGAAGTTGATACATCTGAGATACCTTAACTTGTCCAATAATACATTTGAAGATTTGCCCGAAACAATATGCAATTTGAGTAACTTGCAAACATTGAATCTCAACTGGTGCGCCGAGCTTAATGAACTCCCTCAAGGAATAGGCAGTTTAATAAACTTGAGACATCTCGAGATTTTGGATACGCCTATAAAAGGGTTGCCCAAAGGAATCGCTAAGTTAAGCTCTCTTCGGACGCTCAGAAGATTTGGTGTGAGCACTAGTGATGATAGCAAAGGGGCCAAGATTGGAGACCTGAGGAACTTGAATTACCTTCGAGGTAGTCTTCAGATAACCGGCTTAAACAATGTGGGCGATGCAGAGGAAGCTGCAAAAGCAGAATTAAAGAACAAGAGCTCCCTCAAAAAACTGATGTTGGAATTCTCCCCTGAGGGCGAAGAGGCAGAGAAGGATTACCAGGTGTTGCAAGCATTGGAACCGCACCCGGAATTGGAAAGATTGAAAATACACTTTTATAGAGGCACCAGGCTCCCAGACTGGATCATGATGTTAAAGAATCTCAAAAGGCTTGAAATTACTAATTGCAAAAATTGTGAGTCATTGCCTCCTCTGGAGAAGCTGCCATATTTTCAAAGTTTAGAAGTTTATGGCTGCCCCAAGCTAGAGTGTTCGCAGAGTAGCCCCCAGACAAGCTCATCATCATTAGCATCATCACACGAGATGGACACTTGATGAATGGGGCTCTCGCCATTCTTCAATGAAAATGTTGTAAAGATCAAGAGGACAAACATCTATCAATATTTTGGCTAAATGGGATGTCATAGTAGAGAAGCGACATAATTGTGGGTTTTGCACAATCAATGAAGATAAAACCTCTGATGCGGTGAGAAATCTCTAGTTTTCTCTCTAAATTTTATTAGCTCTGAATCATAATTAAATTCTGTAAGGGGTGATCTAATGTTCGAGACGAAATGAAAGATGAGAAGAAGATTACCTTCTCCTCCTCTACGCTACGCTTCTTCTTCCCTGATGAAGATTGCTCACTTTCTGATCAACGAGGGTTCCTCAATCCCTTGATGGAGAAACTGTTTTTGCGTATTGAAACCCTAGAATTAGAGTTGAAGGACAGAGTAGAAAACGTCAAAAGATTAAAATACAGGACTTTTAATATTTTAAATGTTTCTATAAGTTTTGTTTTGTTTTTTTTTTTTTTTTTAATTCATTGGAGGAAAGGTGTACGTGGTTTTGAGGTCCAAACTGAATTAATATTTTCAGTTTGGACCAATTGAATTAATTTTTGATGGCCTTTATTTCATATCTTAAACGAGTGTTATTTTGATAAAATTTTAAAAATTCAAATAAAGTATTCTAAAATAAAATAAAAATGAAATTAAACGACACCAGTTTGAAGTCTAAATTTTGGATGTCTGGATTCTCGGAAATTTAGGAGAAAAAGAGAAATTATTGGTGGTAAAGAAAAGATGGAACGCCTTTAGTTAGAGTTTTTAATATTTTCTCATTTTCAAATTAAAGTTTTTCTTTATAAAAATATTAAAAGAAATAAAAGTTTTATCAATAAGGTGAATCCATGATTGACCAACCTGCCCAACCTACTAGTAATATAACTAGATTCAATGTCATTCGTAAATATTCTTTACTCACCTGTGTTGATCGGTAAGATGTGTTTGTTCTGTCCATAATCGTGAGTTAAGGAGGTGTCAGTTGGGGTACTCGTCTCAGTTGAAATTTTAATTATGTGTTTGTTTACTCTAATTTTTTTTAAAAAAGAAGTGAAAATAGATTAAAATGAGAAAACCCAAAATTTTAACCTAATTTTCATAGTCACCTTTCTTCCCTTTCAAGTAAAACTTCATCTCTGCCCCTCACAAACAACATGAGCAACTCTTCCTCTATTTAAAATTTATAATTTTGTAGCAACAATTAGTTAGTAACTTGTCTTTTATATAGTGTCATAAGTTCGCGTGCATCTAAAACAATATTATTTTGGTGAAAATCTGCTATGTTTTTAAAATTACTTATCAAAACTATGCCGCTTAAGGATGTAATTGTGCCTAACTTGGAATAGGGACATTGTGTATTGGATTTTCTCATTAGTTTTCCAAAGTTCACATTTTTTTCTTCGTTATGATAATATGGTTCTTCTATTGTTCTTAGGATGTAATTTGGTTATTTTATATATATTATCGAAACTATTATTAGTATGGATTGTGTAAAGTTTTTATAAAATTAGGAGTCTAAGATTTGTGTAAAACTGGGTTTGTGAAATTTGATTTGACTTTTTTATGCTTGGTATTGTCGATCAATAACTATGGCCCCATCATCTACAAAAATAAAAAAAAGAAAAAGAAAAGAAAAGAAATGTCACGTTAAAGCTGGCATTGTGTATCTTCCTATTGATTCTTGATCAAGGCATCAAATTTTAATTTTTAAATATTTTACTTAAACTCATTTTAAGCTATGGACAATTTTATATTATATTTATGATGACATTTTCTATTAAACTTGTATTTTTATATGAAGTCAGAGTTCGACAAATTCTTTTTCGCCCCACTTGAGGTTGGATCCCACTTTGCCACTGATTAGCACACTATCAAACGCTAAAAACTTAAGACTAATTATTCTAAATGATAGATAATTATGTGAATGAATTTAAATTATTGACACACTTTTAGGGATAGGTGAAAATGGAAGTCCTTTGCCTTGTTAATTTTGGTTGAATTCATACAAAAAAGGGAAATTTTGAGTGGTAGCCATTCCATATTGTCAAAAAAAAAGAGAAAAAGGACATTATTTTTAGTGATCTCGAGTGATAACCATTTCATATTATTAGAACTGATAAAGTAATAACTTTTGCAATCCATTTTAGGGTAAAGATAAAAAATCGTAGTAGAAATTTGAATGTTTTTCTTTCTTGATCTTTTACTCGAAATTCCTGTACACTAACTCAATGACACCAACTAGTTTTTTCTCTCTACAGAAAAAGCTTAACTTTATTTGTACGGTAAGTTAAACCCTTTTTGGGGATTAAAGCAACCACTCATCAAACTCTAGTAGCAAATCCTAAGCTCGCATTAGACAGTTCACATTTAATTAACCTATGCCTTTTGGTCTCACCTTAATAAACCAAATAACAATGGTTGAATTGAAATAAAACCCAATGAGATTGGGCCCATAAAAAATTGTACAATAATTCTATGTACACGAACGATTTCACAACAAAATTGCAAAAAACATACATGGCATAAATTTAGTGGAAAGTGTTTTAGTAAATCACAACTTATGGTCTCACAAATATTTGACACATAAGCCTTCAGTAATTTTTGCTGTGAAATCATTTGTGTCCATAGCATTGTTCAAAATTGTAATGCATCATGCAATCTACTATTGAATGTGTACATCAAAAAATCTGACCATTCATTCAAGTTTAAAACTTACCATTTTACAAACACCACCACTCTTTGAAGTTTTAATTCCAATCAAATTTGGTATGTTTAAAATGTGAATGAAAGGCCAAAACCTTTAGTGTACATGTGGTGATCATCCAATGATGAACTGAAAGGCACATTTCTCATTCTAAATGTAGTACTTCTCCATACTAAAACACATATCAAACTTTAAAAATAAAAAAAAAAGAAAAAGAAAAAGTCAGGAGATTGAACCGACTCTTTGGGCAATGGCCATTATTAGAATTGTATGCACACCAATGTCCATACATTGGGATCGATCCGACCCATTCACATGTACTTGAGAAATGGAAATAACTTTAGAAACAATACGAGAGGAAGTTTTAAACTTGGTTCGGCCAAGCCTTTGTAGCCTATGAATGTGATTTAATTGTTTTCACCTCACATCAAATTTACAACGGGTAGTTTTTTATTGCAATAAGTTGTAAAACTCCTATCACAATGTAACTTTTTGATGAATCAAAGTTACAAAACCCTTTCTATAACATCAAACCCCTAACCCCTAATAATCAGGAGCACATCCCAATCGGCAAACTTCCTCAATCTCGAAAAACAATTAAAAACAAACTCACGCACTTCTAATCGGGTCCCGATTCACACCCAACATTGGTGCAGCACGCCTCACTCGGATTAGGGACACATGAGAGCCATCTAATTATATGTGGTTGAGGGTCTTGGGCCCCGCCCACGTGACGTGGATCCATTTCGCTCATTTAAATAGGATTATTTCAAAAATAAACAAAAGAAAAATAAAAGGCTGTCGAGGCTCACGGAGTCGCCGGTGAGAACGAACATGAACGCTACGGCTACTTCCAAAAGCTTCTTCTTCTTCTTCGTCGATTACAGGAACTCCTTCACTCATCAATGGAATCACAAGCCCTTGAATTCCGAATCGTTTCTAAATCCCGGCACCACCACTCCATCTCTCTCTCTTCGACCCCGATGGATCGCTTCTGCTTCTTCCGCCGATACGGAAACCACTGGAAGCGACCGTAGCGCCACCAAGACCAAGAAGAGGAAGAAGAAGACTACGGAAGAAGAAGATCCAGAAGAAGAAGATAAACGGAAACTGCAACAGGAGGAGGGGGAGGAGGGTTCGAATTCGATCATGGTGAGGCTCGACGATGTGAATCCGGTAGGGTTAGGGCGGAGATCGAGGCAGATTTTCGACGAGGTGTGGCGCAAGTTCTCGGGATTGGGACAGATCTCGAGGACGGATCGGGCCGACGGAGAGAGGAGCCTCCAGGAATTGATCATCAGGGAAGGTCCCATGTGTGAGTTCACTGTTCCGGGCGCTCAGAATACTACCGTTCTCGTTGTCGGCGCCACTAGCCGCGTGGGTCGTGTCCTTGTTCGCAAGCTCATGCTCCGTGGTTACACTGTGAAGGTTTTTTTTGTTTAATTTTACCCTGTGCTTATTGATTATTTTAGCTTAATCTTGTAGTATGAGTGAATGGGAGTGTGGGAAACGAATAATGTTATCATTCTCTGTGGCATTTGATGCTACTGGAAAATTCCAATCCCTATTAGTTTGTTGCGGGAAAATTCTTCCCTGTGACCCCAGTGTGGCAATCAACTTCTTTTGGCCTTTCCTTCCCCCTAATTTGCAGTTTCTGTAACTATTTCCACCAGAATATCCATATTTTAATCTACACCTACCCCAGTTGCATTCACTAAGATCAATAATAAAGAAAAATGCTCTATTCAATGTGTGGTGAAATGAATAATGTTATGCTTCCCTTTGTTACTTGATTCTATTCAATAGCTACAATCCCTGTTGTATTGCGGGCAATTCTTCCCTATGAGCCCATTTGAGGATAAACTTGTTACAAAATTGGCTTCTCTTTTCCCGTAATTTGTGGTTTCATACCTATTTCCACGAGAATTTCTAGATTTCTAACCTTCACCTCCCCCAATTGCATTCACCAAGAGCCATAATAAGGCTTATGGGGTATAAATTGTCCTTTCCTTGAGAGATAACCAATCTGTTGATTTCCTCTAGTTAGGCTCTGGTGAGGAAAGCGGATCGGGAAGTGGAGGGCATGCTTCCAAGGTCAGTGGAGATTGTGACTGGTGATGTGGGTGATCCCAGCACTCTCACATCTGCTGTGGAAGGTTCCAACAAAATAATCTATTGTGCAACTGCTCGTTCTACCATCACTGGTGATCTCAACAGAGTTGATCATCAAGGGGTCTGCAACCTCACAAAAGCATTTCAGGTAGTTTCCCTTCTTGAAAGGCCCCTTCTACCTGACTTGCAAAAAGGCGCTATTAAGGCAGGCTCCATGGAACTGGATGAGTCCATTTAAAACATACTTCCTTAATGAGTCCGTCATCATTTTATCAGCAGCATTGAAATTAGTAAATTTGTTTATTGGCGCGACTCTATATTCATAGGCAATTACATTAAAATAGTTTCAAATATCTGAGTTGTTGCAATGGTGTACTAAGGTCTGCACACAGTATTATTTTGTTTATATGGTAAGTAACAACTAGACTTGTTCAGTCTCCATGGAGCACCTAGATGTTTCCTGAGGACATTGCTTGGGCAATTCTGAAGTTTCCTACGAACTGCAGGACTACAACAACAAAATGGCACAAGTACGAGCAGGAAAAAGCAGCAAAAGCAAGCTTTTGCTTGCCAAGTTCAAATCCGCTGAATCATTGGCAGGGTGGGAAGTTCGTCAAGGAACCTACTTCCAGGATGTGGTTGCTGCCAAATATGATGGAGGAATGGATGCAAAATTTGAGTTCACTGAGACTGGAAATGCCATTTTCTCAGGTAAAATGAGCTGCATGCTTATATATTGCTGCAATTTCATTGCAGAAAAGCATTTGAATTTGTTCATTCAAATTCTTAATCATAAGCCAGTTTCATATCTTAGTCATTTTTGCAGATTAGAAAATGTTTTTACTCCTGTCATTAATTGTATCTGCTTTTGTTTTTCTATTGTAGGTTATGTTTTCACGAGAGGAGGGTATGTAGAGCTCTCAACGAAGCTTTCACTTCCTCTAGGTCACACTCTCGACAGGTCTTGAATTCTTGTACTACCTATTGGCCCTTGTTTTGACTGAGTCTTGTTCATGGTTGATTTCAAAATTTTACTAATTTTACTCTTCTTAATTGCGGAGACTTACTATACTTCTCTCAATGGAAATTATTCGTGCTTAGGTATGAAGGTTTGGTTCTCTCTGTTGGTGGGAATGGAAGATCTTATGTTGTAATTCTTGAAGCTGGTCCCTCGGCAGATACAACCCAAAGCAAACTGTATTTTACACGAATAAGCACAAAAGTTGGATTTTGCAGGGTGAAGTTTTTGTTTTTTGTTTATGCTTGTATTATTATTTTTTATTTTGTATTTTTTTCCTGCATTTGACAGATCCTAATTTATCTTTCATATTTTTTTCTTTTTGGCAGGTTAGGGTAGCATTTTCGCAATTCCGCCCAGTGAATCCAGATGATCCTCCTTTAGATCCATTCCTTGTGCATACTTTAACCATACGTTTTGAGCCAAGAAGACAGGTTTGCCTCTTATCCAACTGATCGTAATGAACCATTTTATAAATATTTTACCATGCTTTCCTCTATATGGTTTATTTTTGTTCTACCAAGAAAGAAAATGCATCTAGAAATGTCTTGGGACCTTCAATAATATATGTATAATCAGTATCACCTTTAGCCAACAAAAAGCTTTGACCTTGCCCCACTTTTCTTGCCCATAGAGGAGTTAATGTTACTGTTAATTGTACCATGCAGAAAAAGTGAGTTGATCTTAAAAAAAGAAATTGCATTGCTTTTTAATGGATTGTAGTTTTTTTTGTTGAGCTACCCCTGCAATTTTACTACAGAGGCCTGTTGAAGGACTTTCTGGAGCAATGCAAGATTTGCGAAGCTTCAAGCTGATAATGGAATATATAAAAGCATTGCCTGTGAGTTCTTTATGTATTTCCTTGGTTCTCGTTTCCTAAATCAAACTTAGCTTTTTCCAATGTTTCCATACATAATTCCACTCTCACAACCATCCGCACTAAATTTGTAAAACTACCCTGACGAAATACATGCACCGAGCTCACAAGCATGCAGAGAGTGTGGGGTATACATCACGAAGTTGCTTGCTTAAATTGCTTTTATATAACTTTTTAAAAGTGTCTGGAGTTGCTATTGAGTTTGTAACAATGCGTGGAAGTGAGCTAAAACTGCAGCAGGAACAAATTTATGAATATATTATGTGTGTTATGCATGCTGCGGAATCTACAAATTTATCTATTTCTTTATTTGGTTATTTGGGATGCGGGCTCACTAAATTAATTGATTCTTTGTTGTTTGCAGACAGGCCAAGTAACAGTGTTATTCTACCTTTTGAATATACTATATATATGAATTCTGTTGCAGAACCTTCATTTTTTGGTTTTTGGGCTGTATTTTTGGAAGTGAGTGTGTAAAATGGGAAGAAGGGGCAATTACTGAAGTATTTGAATGTGGTTTGTTTGCAGACTGGGCAAGAGACAGACTTTATTCTAGTTTCATGTACAGGATTGGGAATAGAACCTACCAGAAGAGAACAGGTTCTAAAAGCCAAAAAGGTTAGCATTTTCTTCGGTTTATGCTTCTTCCATCTGAAAAGAGGCTTTCTAGCATGAACTGAGTGTTTCTTGTCAAGATTTCTTCAGGCAGGGGAAGATTCACTGAGAAGATCAGGCCTAGGGTACACAATAATTCGCCCTGGTCCCCTGAAGGTAATTATTGGTAGTTGTCTTTTCAAGCTTTTTTTTTCCCATTCTTTCAAGCGTCTTTTGCAAGTTTGAGTGCCACGGGCAAAGGTTGCTCCTTATGATCAGAAGGGAAGCCAAAAAAAAGATGTGCTAATTGTGCTAAACTCAATCTTCTATCACAGATAATTATTCCATTCAATCAAAAACAACAAAGGCTGAATTGTACACTTCCACAAATTTGCTTTCCTTGGCTCTTTCCAAGCCCCCAAAAAATTTATTGGAAGAAGTTTTTCAATGACTTGGCAAACCAGGTTTTCCTACTGAGACCGAACCCTCCTCTCAACCCAACACAAAAAATAATAAATAATAATAAATGTGGAGAAAAATATAAGAGGAACAATGAAGAGAAAGGTAGTCTTTTGACTCTTCGTCCGCAAAGGTCAATTGTTTGCGTTCTGTTGAGCTCAACCCTCCAAACAAAGGCTTGGATTTTGTAAAGGACTTTGTATTCCTAGATGATCTTAAGAGAGACTGAATTCTGGAATGGGTGGAGGAAAAGATAAAAAGTGTTAAATAAACAAAGTGCAATTGCGCCACCAACAGCCCCCCCCCCCCCCTCAATCCAACACAAAAATAAATAAATAAATAAAAGAAAAAAATAAAAGGAGAGGAGAATATATAAGAGGAACAATGAAGAGAGGTAATCTTTAGCCTCCGTCTGCAAAGGTCACCTGTTTGAATTCTGTTGAGCTCAACCATCCAAGCAAAGAAAGACAAGGGAATTAATGTGCTAAAGGAGTGTTGAAGACTGAGTAAGTCCCCGAAATCGAAATTCTACCATGAGAACTGGAAGACAAGAAAGACGGGAGAATTAATGTGCTAAAAGGAGTGTTCTCTCTCCATAATATGACGGGATGTATTCGTAGGCAGCAAATTGACATGTTGACGACATCCAGCTTTCTCTTCTCTCTTTGATTGATGTCTTTCATTTATTTAGAATATTGTTAATAGGCCATAGGCACAATGGTTAGATCTCGTACAACTGTCTCTGGAAAAGAGTACATGAAGAACCTGAGGAACTCTTTTACTAGTTCACTCCTTTTAATGATCTATTAAATGCATTCAAAATTTGAAATGTCTCACTAATCCTAGGTCGTGAGTGTTCTAGTAGTCAAATTGTGCT
The DNA here is from genome assembly GCA_034195605.1 of Santalum album. Taxonomy (NCBI): domain Eukaryota; kingdom Viridiplantae; phylum Streptophyta; class Magnoliopsida; order Santalales; family Santalaceae; genus Santalum; species Santalum album. The sequence continues at coordinate 2,459,226 of CM067258.1, forward strand.
TTATCAAAACTACTTTTTGAGCCGGATAACAATGTCCTCCACAAGGCTAATTAAATGTCAATTGTTTCAGGAGGAACCTGGAGGTCAACGTGCTCTCATATTTGACCAGGGAAATAGGATTTCTCAGGTGAGTAACACGGTATGGTTTGGCATTTAGTACGTGAGCAGTTTTTACTCTCATTTGATCTCTCAATGTAGGGCATCAGTTGCACTGATGTGGCTGATATATGCGTAAAGGCTTTGCATGATTCAACTGCAAGGAACAAGAGTTTCGATGTGAGTAACCTCTTTTGGTTTCTAAATCTAATTTCCAAATCACAAGGTTGAGATAATTTGGTTATGATCAGGTTTGTTACGAGTACGTGGCTGAGCAAGGAAATGAGCTTTATGAGTTGGTAATGTTTCGTCAACTGGTGTAAAGGAAACGGACAATCAAATCTCCTTACTTTTTTATGACATTTAAAATTTCTCAATGCAGGTGGCTCATTTGCCCGACAAAGCAAATAACTATCTCACACCAGCATTATCTGTCTTAGAGAAGAACACTTGATCTCTTTGCCCTCCAATATAGGTATATATTTTGAACAATGCAATTAAAGTTAAACCCAATTCTCAAGTAGATTATGAGTATACTGAAGTGATGATGTAAATGATATAGAAACCAAAAAGAGGGTCACCCTGGAGAATTTTTTTTTGGGTAAACATGGTATATTGACTTGGGGTGTGACATACACCTAGTTTACCATGCTATGACCTGTTTTGTGTATGTCTAGCTCTGTCATACAAGTTGGCTAGCTTGATGTTTGCAGCAAAGGTTCTTTTGCAAGTGGTAGAATTTGCAGCCAGATTTCAACGAGGTACGAAATGGTTATCTACGGTAGGTATCGTAAGGGAGGAAAGACTAAATGTTTCATGCTTTCTTGGCATGACATCTATAGGAATGCGATTCGCCACGAATGTGATGGTGGAAAGTGCGATGCCTTGAAATATGCATCCTTTGTTGGTACAGTTAGTTGGATTTGTAGAATGATGTTTCATTTTTCTTGTTTAGTTTCCCATAATAGCCTCTATGACCAATGAAAAACTTGTGCCCAATTTTAGGGTAATGGAATGAATTACTGAATGAATGAGTGAGTGAGTGAGATCGCATTTAATTATGTGGCATTCATCTGAAGATGAAGTTGGTAGCCTATGGACGACAAGAAGGGAAAAACTTGTGTCCAACTTTAGGGCGTGTATAAAACAAATGAAATGAATGAATGAATGAGATTGCATTTAATTATGTGGCATCACCTGAAGATGAAGTTGGTAGCCTGTGAATGGCAATAAGGGAAAGGCGAAGCCTTTGGTGCTTCATTATTCAATACAGTGAAAATGCGAACTTTTAATTTTTATTATAGTAAAGTAGGCTATTGTACCTTGGCTATTACTTTTATGAGAAAAAATATATTCATAATATTTCCAGAACACATTTATAAAATGTTGATCAATAAATTTAGGAGAAAATAGGAAAAACTAAAATGATTTTGTTGGCAATTTGCCTTTTGCTATTCTAGAAGAGGCACAAGGATTCCTTGGCAGGGAATGAGTAGTTAGGAGAAGCAAAAGATCTCGTCATTTTGTAAGTTTTTGACCACGGACTAGTTTTGATGATAGTTAAAATCATTTGACGTGTAATGTAGTAAGTGATTTCAATTATTCTGTGTCTGATAACATAAATTGAGAGCTCAAAGTTTATAAAACTCACTTGTTATAAGTAATACAATGGTTTAAAAATTTTGATGCCAAATCTTCCATACTAAAAATTTTCAATGCATAATTTTATGTTTTAGCTAACCAGCCCTACTTAAAACAGCCTATTAAAAAGTAAAGATAAAAAATTGGTCCTAGGGAATGAATAAGTGGGCGACTAGAGTTACAAATAGGGATGGTAATGGAGAAGGATAATGCTTGCTTTATCCTACTCTAATTTTTAGGGTAAGGGTAGGAATTCCATGACCATTCAAGTAGAAGGATAAGATAAGGTAAAAAATTATTCGGGAGTGCATTTTGTTTTTTATTCTACAGCAATCGGCCGTCTTTTGTATAGCGTAATATTGTCATGAAATCTTTTATATTCGTAGAGTTATTCTCTTAAAATTGCCTTCTTTTTTTTTTTTTAGCGAAGTGTTTTTCTTTCTAAAATACCGCATAGTTTTGGGATGGCATTCTAGGTTAAAAATATTAGAATAATTTCGTATATCCTTCCCACTAAAATCAAGATATACCGACCGTAGGTATCTGACCATCAGATACCGACCAGTCGTCTTCTAACATTACCGACCTTTAAATATCGGGTTTTCATAAATTTAACATAACATAAACTTTTCATCATCAGAAACAACCCGATTTCCGACCTCTTGCATTGCATTACCATAACGAAAAAAAAAAAGAGAGATTGCTCTTGTGACTCGGAATGAACCTCTTTCGGTGGGGGAAAGGAATAGCGACGACAATACTTAGGTGGTCCTTCTAAATAGCGTTTTGATAAAATAACCATTTATAATTCATACATCCGTCATTTCATCGTGAAAGATGTGCAAAAACCCTTCACACCTCAAGAATTAGCGTGGCTTTGTGCTTCTTTTCGTTTTTGGTATATATTAAGTGATTGTTTTATTATTAGTTGACCAAAACATTCTTGACAGGATTGTTCGAATTCTATCATATCGTTATTTAGGAGTGATGAAGGATGCACAGTATGTACAACTACAAATAACTCCAAGAATAATACTATATGTATACCTTTCGCATCGAAGCAGTGACGTGATAAAATTTGTGTGGTATTTTTTGAATAGTATTTTAATTAAATAATAGTAAAGGAGGGCACCAATTTTGTCATTTTTTTCCGTGAGAGTGCATAGTAGGAGTGCATCGGGATGAAGTTCGGAAAATATTTTATGGGGTGAAAAATGTAAAATAATTTCCAGAAAAACGAAGAGAAAATGGGAAAAACATTTTGCCCTGAGCCTAAACTTGAAATTTCGTAGCTCCCGCCAGTCCACCGCGACATAACTAGCGGCTGTTGTTTGAGAAAATCAGTGGCTCCGTGCGCGTTTCGTTCCCAAGTATGGATAAAGCTCGCGTTCTCTAGCGCCACGAGCGAACGAGGAAAGAGCGAAGAAGAAAGGGGGGGCATCCGCCGGAATCTGCAGATGAGCAGAGCCTTTTTCGCGGGGGCGGTCGCTGCGGCGATGATGCTACCGGCGGCGATCGCGGTTCAGGGACCTCCCCCGCCATCGGAGACCCTATCCAACGTCCCGCAGGCCCTATCCGGCTCCTGTGCATCCCCCGATGACTGCAAGCAGCATCGGATCCAGCGCCCCAAGTCGAGGAAGGCGGAGTCGTGTACCGTGAAGTGCGTCTCCACTTGCATCCGTGGCGGCGAGGGGTCCCCCGGTGAAGGCCCGCTCAATATCAGGAGGTATTTGATTCATAATTCCCCCCCTAGCTTACTACCGGGTTGTTTCTGTATGATTTTGTTTGACTATTGTTTGCGTTGGTTACTTGTTTCACGAATTGTTTAGTAAAAGGAAGTTGAACTGAGGATAATTATGGACGGAATCGATCCGGCGGGTGGTTCCTGGTGGATAGACATGATTTGAGTTTGAGTTTGATTTGATGCGCTTGCTCAGAGTTTGTATAATCTCATTAAGAGGGGATTATATATGTATTGTGTAGCAAAATGAATATCCGGCTCGAAATTCAGTTGGGACAGGTAGGGGAGTTCCATTCTTTTATGTGATAGTAGTGTGAAGCCTGAATTGTCTCAAGTAGCATATGTAATGGGGAGAATTAGGGAAGATGAATGTGAGAGCATGTTTGGAAGCGACGACTTGAAGGGCGCCTGGATGTTCAATGATGGCCGGGATGCCATTGCCAATGACAAGCCCCCTGCAAAGAGGCAATACACCATGGCCACTCTCCTCGGTGAATTCAAGAGCTTGGATCTTTATTTTATGAGTGTCCCACCCTGTTGAGAAGTGTAAGGAGGCTAAACCTATAAAAAAAGCCAGTAAAAGTTCTGGTTTTTCAGAATCGATGAACCCAGATGAAGACTCAATTAGAAAGGATGGGGAACATGCTTCTTAAACAGGGAAAATGAAAAGCTCCAAGCTGAGTACTATACAATGAGGAGAGCAATGCAGCACCCAATATGCCACAATTCTGGTGCCTGGCAGTTGCCGGGGTGTTATTTTATGAGAACCAAACCTTAAGATTGAGAATACTCGGTTGAAGGACAAATTGGATCTGTTCTTTAGGCAACAAGTGTTTGGGAAAGTCAGTGGTGCCCTTGCTTCGTTCCGTGCCTTGCCCAATCCAAAACTCCGATTTGCATTTTGCACTAGGAAGAAATGGGATTGGTATTTTAGGTTTGCCGATGAGACTGGATTTGAGTCTCAAACAAGTTGCCTATGACACCTTCTCGCCGTCACACTACTTCTATGATGAGTAGTGGCTGATCTTTTTCACTGGACCATGCGCTAATTGTAGTTCACGAAAGGAAGCTCTGATACCATTTTTTTTTTAAATTTTGAGAACAGCTCTGATACCATTTTAAAAGGGGGAAGATAATATTGCACTAGCATATTAAAACTATAATGACGGCCTATGCATAGGCTTGCAAAGAGTGATCCCCAATCTAGGGTTCCTAGTAAGCTAGAATATCGAAATACCGTTACTATAATATTGAATTAACAACAATTTACTTCATGCTCTCTCTCTCTCTCTCTCTCTCTCTCTCTCTCTCTCTCTCTCTCTCTCTCTCTCGTTCTATGACACATCTTTTAGTCAATTTCCGGGAAAAATGCACAAGTGTGTGCACTTGCAGGTTCTGTTCATTAATTTTTAAACTAACTTGTGTTTCCATAATTCAGTTCATGGATACACCGATATTTCTTTGGATAGTACACCACATATGTCTTGTTTTGGTTTGGCCCAAAGAAATACAATGAGAACAAAAAGGAAAAGATACTGTTGTGTTTTGATTTAGTGTGTGCTGATAAAATGTCATTGATGCTTAAAATAGAAGTTAAGGTTCTAGCGTAATGTCTATTGTCATTTTGCGCAACTTTTGGTAGCTTAGTGTAGTCTTATTAGTATTCCAGGATATGAGGCCACACAGAAATGAACGCTATTAAATTCATCTTTGGACATTGACTGATATCAAGACCTAATTGGTTTTCTTTGTAGGCCTCTAGTGGTTTTCAAGCAAGGGTTCCGAAGCCGTCAGTACTGGTAACTTCTTTTCCTAATGCATTTCATGTCTCAGTAATGTTGGCATTATCATCATTGCACTTTGGGACATGACTCAATTGCTGAGCCATATTTCAGTTGGGAAGACTAGGAATCTAAACTTCAACGTACTAAATCTTTTATATCACTATTATTACTGCTTACCATAAAATTTTGATGTTGGTCTATACGTTAATGGGTAATTAGTTTAGGTTTTTGATATTAGGAAGTGCTGGTAAAGTAAGCTGTATGATTGTTTTGGGAAGGTAGGATAGACCTATGCTTTTGATGGAAAAGTATCGCGGAACTCCTCGTTTGGGGGCTGTTTAGTCAAAGAATGAGGTCAGTTGAGTGTCAGATAATCTGCACAGCAACTTGAAGTTTCAGTAGCTAAGAGTTGGGCCATTGTACATTGAGAAGAAGAGAGAAAACTTTCCACATTGTCGTTGACAGAAACACCCACTAGAAAGCTCTAGTCTTCCACCAGGCAACATATTTGTCTGTAATACTTCCTGTTAAAATTATAGCAAGACCCCCAGCTACGTAATTTCTACGCTTCAACACTTCTTGTGCTATGTCTCTAGCTTGAGCATAGGGAGCACCTATGTTTGGCTTACCTAACCAGTAGCTATTTGCAAATACAGAGTGACAAAATAAAACCTTGTTAGCACAAGGCATCTCCATAGATTTAGTGAACTATACACCACACCTAAAATGAAGTCTGTCATGGCATAGCTGTCGGTGGGGGATCCGCCCTTCTTTTGGCAAATGATTTTGTTAAAGAAAAAGAAATTAGCATATTTACTTGATTTAGCCCAAAAACGAAAGAAATTCTCCAAGGAGGTCAGCAACATAAGAAACTAATTTGAGCATGGATTTATGGTTGAAATAGATGTATATGATCAGCCTAATATGTACTTGTCACCTAAAATATTAGTAGTGCATCTTTTCTTAGTTTTATCAAACTACTGGTTGGGCCCATTTGGATTGAGGGAATGGGACCTTGTTTGGTTGTACACTCAAGCTTAGAACCTGCAAATGAGGGAATAATCATTCCACTATTAATACTTGGGAATAATCACTCCCATCTTCAATTCCAGCATGACCTATGACACCGCATGACTCTCATGACTTTGCTTGGGGCCGTAAAAGCCTTGATGCAGCATTCCTATGTATTTATTTTATAAAGCTATTTGATGTTACTTGCATGCTCATTTCATTCCATTTTATCATTGAGCGAATCAAACGTGTGAACAAGAATGAAGTGGGACTGATCATTCCATTCCAAAATTTTGTTAGATTTTAATGATTAAGGTGGTACATGCAAGAAAAGCTGTCATGGTCTTAACTCATATATAGCTTGTTTACCTGTTCCCTCTTCATTTACCTGCGTGCTCTTCCTAGAAAAAGGAAAAAAGAAGTTTAACTAGCCTTTTGACTTCATAAAAATTTTACCTTGTGCAGCTTGGTTGAATGCTCTGATATTTGTAACTTGATTGGGGACAGTGACACTGGACCTTAAATTGTATTATTTTTTTTAATATTTTAAAATTTACCAAATCTTAGCTCAGGTACTGTTTAAATCAGTGACCTTTTCTTTTCTTTTCTATGCATATGTTGCATTCTACTTTTCTCTGAGAGAAGATCAAAAGTAACCAAAGACAACCAAAATAAGGTTAGAGAATTTTTTTTTTCTTTTGGTAAATCAAAATAAAAACTAGAGGCCAATGATAAGTTTATTCTTCTCGTGGATATTCATCACTGGAAAATTTATGCATGAGAAATTTATGTTGATTTCACCTTTATTATCTGAAGAGATTACATAATTACTTAATAATCGTACACAGATTTGCACATACATTACCCTAAGGCATATCTTATGATTGAGCTGCAAAATGATTGATGTTTGGAACCAAATTATGAAAAAGTTGATTTGATTTTGTTTGGAATTAAAAATGTGTTTGGTATAAGGTGAATTGATTAGTTTTATCATATCAACCATTTTTCAGAAGGAAAGGGGAAAAACAATTGCCTAAAATAAGAAAGTGCAAGGATATTTCAATTCTCATCAAACCATATACCTGTTTTGTAGGGGCCCAATATTTTTCAGCTGGCTCCCCAGCCCAACCCGGATGGGCCTGGGCTTGTTAAATATTATTTTTGGGGGCTAGCTAAAGTGCACAAGTTTTTTCCCCTTTTAAATGAAAGGTGCCATGCCAGCATATGAATTGGGTAAAAATTGATGGGTCCTTATATTTTTGTATGCTTTCATAGAGTTGGAATTTTTAAATCGTGACTAGAGGTGACAAACAGATTGGTTGGGCGGATTGCAAGTGCGTTAATATGGGTCATGGGTCAAGATGGGTGGGTCAAGACTATGTTGTGGGTCAAGTTAGGTTATATTTTACATGTAGGTTAGGTCGGGTTTAGTTGTCGAGCCAAAGATTCATATTAGTAGTACAACTTATATTTCTTTGGGTATTCATAGGAGCTAATCGATAGTTAACAAAAACTCCAATTTTGAACCCAAAGAAAGGGTTAAAAAACCTATTTAAAAAATGATAATTAGAAGGGTTGGAGATGGGTCAACACAAGTGATGTGTGTAGAGTTGTAGAGTGAGTTGAAATGACAAAATGAAGTTGCCGGAAAGTAAAGGATAATAAACTAAGGCTTAGGCTTGAAGCAAAAAGATAAGGAAGTGCAGGGAAACAAGGAAATGTAAGAGCTTGAAATTTAAAGGCTTGAGACAAAGGGAAATATGAGGAAAACGGAAATGAGAGTACTTCAATTCTCCTTCAAGTGTATCCATTACAAAGCGAAAATAGCCATTTATATAGGCCTACAAGCAAAGCACTAATTGATGTTTAAAATTTGAAAATGAAATTCGTTTTCCCCATACAACATTATTAAAGAGACCAACAAATTTCACACTCCCCATCCTTTGACAACCATTAAAGCCATAGACAAATTCTTCCCTTCAAACTTGTGCTATTAAAGTTTGTCCGCCACTCCAACTTGCACAATTAAAGTTTGTCTGCCACTCCAACTTGTTCCATTAAAGCTTGTTTGCCACTTCAATAATCACTTTGGGCTCATGTAATTGCATTGCAGCCCAAATTCGGATTCCATATGGATAGTGAGTTTTGGCTAAAAGGGATATTCCAACATCTTCATTTGGGTTTAACACGTGTTTACTAAGCCCAAACTCATCAACAGGTCACAGGTCAATACAGATGGGTCAAGCGCGGGGCAAGATTATGTTATGGGTTGGGCTGGGTCGGGTTATCATATGAGCAGGTTAGATTGGTCGCCAGTTCACGAGTTATGATTAATGACTCTAATGGTTATTCATAAGAGTTATTTCTTATATATTTAGCTTATGGTTCACAAGAGTAGCTATTTTACTCATAACCTATAGATATATTACTCTTTTAATGTTTTTTTTTATTTTTTATTTTTTATATATAGAATATCTATTCCAATTTTATTCAGTAAATCAAACCGTTGGGAATGTTTAACTTTTCCGTAGGGGAGGGAGGGTGACTTGACTTGGATACGTTTTCCCTTTCAACTTTTCTTTATATTTCCAAAATTATCGTCTCGTTCCGTACGTTCACATTGTTCCCCTTTTTCAAATGAATATGTCTATTTCTATGAAATTGAAAGTGATTTAAATATTCGGAATAGAGAAGATTTCAAGTGAAACATTACCTATGAAATGACTTCGGAGAAATGCTCATTTCATACGTAAGTCTAACTACAAAAATTGTGGAAAACATTTTACAGATAATTTCTCCTTTTTGATTATATATATATAACCATGACCACGTTAATTCAACATCTAGCTAAAGAAAACCTTCACGACCCTTCAAATCTAATATTTAAAACAATAGTGAAAAGAAAAGAAAAATTGTAGCGCGCAAATATTTGATTTTACCTTTTATTTTTAACTAATATGTGTGAGATGCATGGCTTGTTCTTGTATCAGAAGCATGCATGTGTCCTTCAATTGGGCTTGTCTGCATTTAAGGTAGGAAAAGCAGCCTAAATTTGACCCTTGGTTGGTTGTTATGCGTATTTTGAAAATCCTAACCGCTCCTTTAAGTTTAAAAGCCACTGTTTTGCAAATTGCAGTGCTTTGCAAAGTTGAATTCTCGACAAATATGATAAGTTTTAAATTTGAACATATGGTTTAGATTTACGAAGCACACATGGTGACCATCCAATGGTCAAACTTAGGATGCATTTCTTGCCATAAATGCAGATGAGCCCGATTGTATATCTTCTTATTATTTTAGGTTATATTTTTGTTTTTTTATTGCATTTGTCTGGTCAACTGATTGGGGAGGTGAAAACGCATGCTCACCATATCTAGGGATATAATTGATAATAAAATGTTTCAAAAACTTATAATATTTTTTGCCCCAAATTATTTTTGTCTCAACTTGTAGTTTTCTGAGCAATTGGGGTTGGCCAAACTGATAATCATAACTGCATTACATTGTCAAGCACTCAACCTACCCATTCAAAATTGAAAGAGACTTTGGTAGCAGAGTAGAAGACTTGGTTCGGGTTTATCTTGAGATAACACGTTTGAAGAGTTGCTAATCTAATTGTTTAGGCATGGAACCGATTATTTAATAACATTTTTATTTTTTCAGTTTTCATTTCTCCCCAATGATCTTCACGATCTTGTTAAATTCATGTTTGCTCAAGACATGTTATGATGCCTTGAAATATTTCAAAGTGTCCGACATGTCAAAGATGCTCAAAATGTCTTATAAGTGTTCAAAATATATACCTAAAATGTATAAAGAGTCTTTTGTCAAATTATTTAGCGCCGTTATCACTCTGTCTCGAGACAAATAGTTATACGGCGAAATAGAATAGCTTATAAAACTTCGGACAAAGGGGATTGTAGTATTAGTTAGTCTATTCAAAGGTAATTATGAATTAGGCAGTTATTGACCCAGTAAGCCTGCTTTGGGTCCTAAAAGTTGAGGAAGGTAGATTAGTAGGTGAATTAAATTAATATTTGGCCTTGTTTTAACCAAATCTATGCTTAGCGTCACACTTATCCATTTAATATACAACACTAGCTGCAAACCCTAGGAAATGAGGGAGATGTTTCTTATTCACTTTTGTGCCAAGTACAATGTGAGATTTGTCGAAATAAAATAGAAATGAGATTCCACATTTTTATTCAATTTCATATCCACTTTTGGCATAGTGCTCAATAAAATGCCTCATTTTCTTTACAAGTTTTAAATACAAAAACACATATTTTCCTTGAAAAGATTATAATTTAAGTCAGTCTTTTGAATTTCTACAGCTTCAATTATTTAAAAGTTGGATGAGAATTTTAAAGTTATGAATGAAAAGTTCAAAAAACTAAAACGCTCATTGAGCATGAAGTCTCAATATTCATATATACACACAAGCATTTCATACATGCGCGACACAAAACTGTGAATATAAGTTCATACTAAATTATATTTTGTTTACTTTGTCTTGTTCTGTGTCTGATTACTTACTCATTAAGGATTCAATTTTTTTTAATGTGAAAAATAAGATACCCTAGATCAAATTCCTTAAAACTTATTCTCATCCTTATTCTCTCTCTCTCTATATATATATATTTTTGGAGGAGGGTGGGGATGGGGGGTTTTACAATAGTGATTCTCATTCTAAGTTAATGTTTCCGGTGATTCCTATGAACATCAAAAAGATTCTTTTCAGATCAAAGTCAAAGGGTGCGGCCAAAAAAATTAAATAAAGTGACCTGGTGGGGAACAAAAGGCTTTAATAGGCCACGTTAGTGTTTGTAATGGGATGAGGAAACAATGGGGATTTATGCGTACATGGGGGCAGCTGCACCCACCCACCCAAAAAAGATAACCTCACTGTATCATTGCTCTCAAGAAATTTGTAACCTCATAAACTTTACTACATGCAGAATTATGTGCACACTTTACATTTATGTGATTATTTAATAAGTTTAATTTCTCATGCTTGGTGCATATCATATACTCAAACTTTTCACTTTTTTTTCTTTTTTCTTTATAGGACCTCACGTGCTACTACTTTTCTTAAAAGCAATTATTGTTAGGAAATGCGTGAACTCTGAATCTCAACAATCTCCCCCTCACCGCTTACTCCCGCTGGGAATTGAACTCATGACCTCAATGCAAATCCTAACCTTATAGCACATTCAAGCACACACAAGCGTGCACGATTTGATCATGACTTAACCAACCCCGACCTTTGTCACGGGATAATTACTGCCATATACAACCAAACATCCCTTTCTTTTTCCCGGCACAAACCCTTTATTCGTTGACAAAATGTTCAAATCTTGACATTACTTCGAGTCAGACTTGATTATATCAAGATTTTCCTAGTTCAAAAGAAAAAAAAGAAAGCTGAATGCAATATATGTCGAAGAATATCCCCCGAATTATGCATAATACAAGTTAATGTTTGACTGAGTTAGATATTAAACTCAATTCGAATAGTCCTATGAGTGCAACCAAAGACGGTACTGATATAATCTCTTTCAAGACTCATTTTATCTTTGTTATATTTAATTAAAATATACGACACAACTGCAATTTACAAAGTTGACATTCGCTTGTAATCTTCCTTAACAACGTTGTGTAGAGATCGAACTAGTTGACCTTCTCAACCTCTCCATTCCCATTTTTAAATTGTAGCAACTTGGTTTGGTGGCACCTCTTTTATTTTGTATCTTTTTGTTCTCCCCTCCTCATAAATAGTTTTTAACGGGTTTATTTTACACGTTTGCATTTCTAAATCATAAATAGTTTTTTAAAATAGTTGAGTGGGGTTGTATATGGTAGCAATTAGCCGGTGGTAGAGGCACAGGGTTGATCAAGTCACAATTTATTTTGGGCACTCGTGTGTTACGCCCTCCTAACAGCAAACCGTACAAATATATTATTTTAAAAACTCAAAATTTTCAATTTAGTGAAAATGGAATTTAGAAACCCAAGTCTTATTGTGTTCAAACCCAGGGTTTCATGAATTCGGTTTTGAAAACTAGAGTTCAATTTTCGTTGAATTGAACTTTTGTTTTGGAATCAGGAGACGTTAAAATTTGGGAAAAACTCCAAACTTGATGACATATTTACAACCTTTTTTTCTAGACCAGAAAATGGTAATTAGACAACTTTTTTTTTACCAAAATATCATGCTTGAAGTTTTTCCATACAAACACCATTATTTTTTTAAAAACTCGAAGGGTTCAATTTTGTGGAAACTGAATTCTCAAAGTTTCATTGTGCTCAAACCTAGAGTTTTAAGAATTCGGGTTTTCAAAACTAGAGTTCGATTTTCGCGGAATTGAACCCATTGCTTTGAAAAGCATCTAGAAACATTGATAAGTCTGGAAAAACTCCAAACTTGATGATATATTTGGAATCTTATTTCTAAATCCGAAAGTGGTAATTTAGATGACTTTTTTGCCAAAACTGTCAGGTTTGAGGCTTTTCCATACATACCATTGTTTTTAAACCTCATATGAAATTTGGTTCTAGAAACTCGAGTTTCATTTCGCTAAAATCGAGGGTTTCATGAATTTGGCTTTCTAAAACTAGGGTTCAACTTTTGTTTCACAAAGCTTCCAAAAAAATTCTTAAGTTTGGAAAAACTCCAAACTTGATTATATGTTTGGAATCTTTTTTTTTAGACTAGAAAGTGGTAATTAGAAGTTTTTTTTTTTTTTTGCCAAAATATCATGTTTGAATTTTTTTCATACATACAAATGTCTTAAAAACTTAAGTTCAATTTGGTCAAAAAGTGAATTCTAGCCTTAGAAACCTAAGTTTCACTATGCTCAAACCAAGGGTTTCATGAATTAGGGTTTTCAAAGCCCGGTTTCAAGTCTTAGAAACCGAGTTTCATTATGCTCAAATCGAGAGTTTCATGAATTTGGGTTTTCAAAACTAGAGTTCAACTTTGGCTGAATTGAATTCTTGTTTCAGAAAGCTTAACATTGTTAAGTTTGGAAAAACTCTAAACTTGGAATGTTTTGCCAAACAATGATATTATGGTGAAAAAAAAATCTAATTAGATCCTACTAAAAAAAAAAATAGAAAAAAATAATAATCAGTAATTAAAAAAAAAAGAATATCGCTTTGCGAGAAATTCCATACGGATAAAAACTTGGTGTAAAGCATGAAGCGTTGACCTTGTACATGTCAATGGGACTCATGCAGTGCGTAATATGTGGAGACATTTTCAAATCTCTTTAAATCTAATCAAAAAGGAAAATAAATTTTCACTGAAATAATGGGATCAAAACTTGCGTTGATTGGTTGATAAAGTTGATATTTGAAAATTCAGACGGTGGTTAGAAAATTGTCCCCAATGAAAATAATCTAATACTCCCATTCTCTATTTGATTAATTAATTATTCTTAAAAGAACTTTACCTAAATTTTAAGCAATGAGGCTAGCCTTTTGGCGGTCCTTTCAATTATTTTTTACCTCTATTATTCTTTAGTTCTTTTACAAAAATGTTTCCCAACTTTTTAATTATGCTAATTGACCGAATAGGATGACTTATGTATATCTTCGTATGGTTTATTGTTGTGTATACTTTTATATCGCAGTACTTTTTATATTTTAGTACTTAAAAAGTTAAAATCCTTTCAAATTATATTGATTTTGCATTTGTTTTACTGAATAGATTTCATATTCTCAAATCTTATAAAAACAGATATGTTTGCGAATTTTTTAACTTTCTTTCGATGTATGAGATTGAAATTTTCTGAGAGAGAGACATTGAAAATTAATGTCTAATTTCGAAATCTTCAGCATCGAAAAGCTTACCATTTAAAATTATATAAAGTATAAATAAGTTATGCTACTTATTTGTTTATTTGTGAATTAGTCCAACCAAATCTAATTTTTTTTCAAGTAAATTACTCCAAGTAGTGACCTTTCTTTTTCTTTTCTTTGTGTCCTTTTTTTTTTTTCAAAGTTTTTCGAATTCGTCCATCACTGACTTTGGGCTAATTAAGAACAATAAACACTTCTTCTTATCTTTTTTGTCTTCTTGACAACAATCATACAAACCAGATGGTAGTCCATTAGAAATAGAAAAATGTATCAATAAATTTTTACAATCAAAATAAGTTTGACATCTAACATACATAGTACAAACTTATAAAGTTTAAATAAATAATTCTAATAAATAAAATATTAAACATAACTAAAAGAAATACAAGTATTGGAAAAAGGAATTTGGCTCTAATATTTTAATTATGTGTGTGTGTTTCTATATATATATAATTCTTTTTCTATTTTCCTTAAATGTTTAGGAAAAAAAATTTAGTAAATTTAGGACCTGATCGAGGATCCGACTTGACGTAGGGTTCATGTCACTAGCTCATCAATTCGGATTGGATTTAATAACTATGAAAAAGAAAAGGAAGTGCAAACCCTGGAATGGCTACCTGAGCCCGGTGAGAATAATGGTCTTATCCGACCATAGCATGACTTAAATGTGAATTCAGGTGTCTCGCAGAATTATGTGATCGTATCAAGTGTTATTATGGATCCATCTCATTCAAATCTTTAATTACTAAATCTGAATTCAACAGTCTAAATATGAATTAGTCCACCTAACCTATAATAAAAAGCAAATTTACTTCATCAAACCTAGGCACCATTGATCGCTGACTAACCAAATTCACTTCTCCACTAAGTCGTCAATGCTATGGTGACCACCACGATGACGAGGGTGGCTTATTTACGTGTCAAATGGTAATTGATTTCATGCAAAATAATAATATTCCATACAATAATATCGTAGAAAACTATGTTTTTTGTTTATTATTGTAAAAATTATTACTATTTTTTATTTTATTTATGATATCAACATACAACAATATCATTAAAAAAAAAAAACTAGTAATAATTTTCACAATAATAAACGTGCGTGTCCTATGTGATAATGATTTCACTACATATAAAACGAAAGAGAAAACATTAGGCACTGTGTCTTTATCCAGTTGTATAATAAGGAAGGATACCCCTTTCAACAGTGAATTAGGTGAAAGCAGCTTCACAATCAAATAGAAAATAGGGGCCCCGGGCTTAGCTCGAGAGGTGGTGGATGCTAGGTCTTGAACCGTATGATGGACGAGGTCCTAGGTTCATCTCTCATCTTATAAAAATTCTTGATGGTTTACTCGGGGGCTTATAAAAAGTCGGACATTACACATGAGATGCTTGAATGACATGATTACTAAAGAAAAACCAAATAATTAAGGTTTTGCACGTAAAAATTAAATGTATCTTTCTTCATTGCAATAGTTCCTTTTTTTTTTTTTTTTATCTCACAAGTTTATAATTGATTAACTGAAATTATTGACCCATAAAGTTTATGGCCATAATACTCCCCTTTCGTTAATCCTTCATCATTAGTGTGAATGGGAAAAAAAATTTATCGGTAAAAAATTACGAATTGAGACCAACACGAACCCAATTCCTCAAAAAAATAGAATTGGAAATATCCTTCAGGGAGCTAGCACATGGGCTCTGTGCTTCATTAAAAATCCGACAATGGGAAAAATTCAAAGGGAAAAGCTGTAACGCACAAAAATGACGTACTTGAAAATATGCGTCAGGTGAGAAGTAATGCTTATTTATAGTCCTTGTGTTGTGTCCTCATCAAAGCACTTATTCGGCTCATTAATTTTATTTCATGTTTCTTCTTTCTTCCTGAAGGAAAAGCTTATTAAACATGATTTTCACGCTTTCCATCTTTCGAAAAATTTCCAAGGTCGATGAATTAATGCAAACGTAATGATGAAATTTTGATTGCTAAAGGAATTTTACAATTTTAAACATTAAATGGAATAAAATCGTTTCAGATTAATAAATTAACCGGACATGTGATGCTCATGAAACCACTTTACCTTTAGGGTCCATTTGGTTCACGGAATCTGCTCGAAATTTACTCAGGAATGTCACATTTCAATGTTTGATATGACTCTATAATATGAGATTTGTGGAATCTCATATCCCTAAAAAAAGAGGGGCTTGATATTTCTGAGTTGAGGAGTAGAAATGTGACATTTCGAGTAAGCCAAAATGTGCACATGAAATAAAATGTCGAAATAACCCTTATGAATGAATAGATTGACAAAATTCTCACTTGAGTACATAGCTCATATAACGTAAAATAATAATAATAATAGTAATAACACCGGTAGTAAATAAAGATATTATTCAAAATAAAGAGTTGATAATACAATTATTACGTATTTATTACTATATTATATAAATTTGATTTTTAGTTATTAAATATTTTAATTAAATTCTTCATCCTTTAAAATTAACAAAATAGGTAAAACTTTTATTTTAGTGTTAACTTTAAAATAAGTACTTTTTTAGCATGTAATAATTTGCTATGTTTTAGGTTATGAATATTACATTTTTTTTGGTATTAATGGAAAACTTTAACATTCCTTAAATCGAATAGTTTATGCCAAATATAATAATATCACATTATAGGAATTCGATTAAGTATGCAAAATGGAAGAATGTCACATTCCATGCATTGCATTCTTAGGCATCAAAACGGGCCAAAATGTAATGCCAGGTAGGAATTTGCTCAAAATCTACTTGGAATGTCACATTTCAACATTAATATGATTCTATATGTGAGATTCCCAGAATGTCCTGAGAAAAAGGGGCTTAACATTCCCAAGTTAATATCATATTATGAGAAATTCGACTGAGTATAACAAATAAAAAAATGTCACATTTCCGACATTATATTTCTAGGGATCATATTCTGGAGAATGTAAGAAAGTGAGATTTTGTGAACTAGGCTGCCCATTTGAGTTTTCAATCAAAGGTTCTATTTCACTTGAGGAAATTTTGGGTACTCTCTGAGAAAATACCTGGTTTTACTCCTTAATAGTCATGCTTTCTAATTTTTGAAAGTGACACCACCACAAATTTCTACTTTCAATATAATCAATATAACAGTGCAGTAGTGAGAGTAAAGCCACATATTATTTCTAGGATCACCATGCACACACACCACCCATTTCGTTATGATCACGAAATGGACAAATATTTCTCATGGACACATATCACGAACAATAGGAGTATGTGAGAAATAGATGTTTTCAAGGCTAATGAGTGTAATAGGCAAATAATAACTATTGCATCCTTTTGCGATTGGTAATAGCTGTTACTTGTCTGTTTTCCTTATGGTTCATAAGAGTAGTTATTTTACGTATGCTCCACAGAGATATTACTACTTATGTATTATATTTATGAGAAATATACCTATTCAATTCGATTTCTTGAACCAAACTAGCCTACAATGTATGTAATTTTTGCAAAGTGCGACTCAAAAAGATGGTGCGTGATTTCACCACTTCAACTTAGGGCCTGTTTGATAACGATTTAAATCACTGAGCTTGTTATATGATTTTTTTTACCAAACTTTTCAGCGAAAGGACCCTTGAAGATAAAACACGATTGTTGGTTTAATTTAGAATTTCAAGTATCAAATTTTTAGTTAAAAAAAGTTTTTAGTGCATAATTTTTTCATTTCATCAAACAGGTCCTTGATGTATATTTGCAAACAAACGAGGCAAAACAGGTCCTTCAATGGATGAATATGTCTTGCAAACAAACGAGGCAAACAGGTCCTTCAATGGATGAATATGTCTTTCATTCCAGGATACCAAAACAAATCTATTATTGTTGAGTGTCTTGTTAGGCTTTGGCCAGCTCATACCTCTAATAAGGATACATTACCCAAATGAGGGCAACCTACATTATTTTGTCCAAGCATCTATCTATCGATCATCCTAGTAATGGTGGAATATTGGGGTTAAATACAGTTTAGGGGCTTAAATTCAAATATGGATAGAGTTGGAATGGACAGTAATAGATTTTATTTAATTTATTTTTGGTCAAGAGGAGGCCAATCATATGGGAAAGGAGAAAGGCGATCATAGAGACTTGAATATATCTGACCTTTAAGATGGAAAGTAAATTAAGTAGACACAATTTCAACGTAGTCAATCATCGGATCTGGTAATTTAAATTAAGCAACTCAATTCGAGAAATTTGTGTTGATAAAACTCGAATAAATTGGTTAAAAAAAAAGAGTTGTAACATTAATATGTTTAAGGAGGGAACAGGTTGCCCGAGTGTCCGAACGATTCTTATCCTCTACTTGCCTAGGGATAACATGACATAGATCGATAATTTGTAAATTTTAATCGTATTGATTGAAAAAGCTTGAATCACAAGTTGACCTATAAGTTTCATATAATTTAATGATATCTATAAAGGGTGAAAAAAAAATACAAGAAGATTATAGAAGTTTAGAATTTGTATGACTTTTTATCCATTATGCAATGGTAGTACAAGTCATCAAATTATATGAGAATCAATAGGAATTAGGGTGTGTTTGACTGTCATCGCAAAATCGAATTGAAAATTAAGTTTTGTACAGCTTAGTTTTGACTTCAAAATCGAGTTTTACAAAAAATTAATTTTGTGTTAAATGCGTGTTTGATTGCCTAAATTTAAATTTGAGAAAATGACCAAAAAAAACATATGTAAACTACAATGGTGAAGATTGAGTGAAGGCAACTGGTTGAACTCAAATGATTAAAACTTGGTTTTGTATTGGTCAAAACCATAGTTTTGCATGCATTCCTCCCTCTTGCATTTGCAAAACTTAGTTTTGGTACCAAAACTAAGTTTGTGTTAGACAAACACGCCAAACATGCAATGTTAATAAATTTGAATAAAACTCAGTTTTGACTTTTAAAACTTAGTTTTGAATGACATACAAATGCAAACTTAGATGTCATCAAATTGTTGACAAAATTAGTTGGTGAAAATTCATCAGTGAAACCTCATTTTAATGTAGCTTCTCCTTGTCTTTCGCAATCCATGTATGCTCTTCTATATGACATATATGAAACTATTCCAACACATTGCTGTACTTAACCCTACATGGCAACCCCAGAGACTATTACTCTCTGTAAGTGGCAAGTTGTTTGTTGAGCACCCTTTTGTTTGGTGATTTTCTCATGCTTTTTCCTTGCTAATTTAGGTCAGGCACCTCCATTGAATCTCATGATCTGCCACCAAATCGCTCTTAATTCATACAAGGAATCCAAGGATTCGGTTCCCTTTCCACAATGCACCTATGTTTCAAGAAAAATTAGGCCAGGATCAAGGCCATTGCTTACTTCCATGAAATTGGTAGTTCATATCCTCTAGTACTTAGGGGAAAAAGAAAAAACAGCAAATCGAGCCTTTTGAAAATCATACCATATCTTTCAGTGCATAGATAACTATGTTTGATATTTTCAAATCTCATAAAAATTATCATAACTTGCATAAATTTATACGTCATTCAAATCATAAGAGCAATAGAGGTGAACTAAGTCCCTATATAACCTTGAATTTCCTCTAGCACGGTCCGACGGCTCTTGTGGTTGTACTTGAAATTGTTCCACGTCATTGTCCACTCTACCCTAGGAGGTAACCGTAAAGATCACTCACTCTTCTTTGGCGTTGTAGTTTTTCCGAAGAGTGGGAAAGTTAGTTTGGTGGTTTTGTCTGGATTTTTCCTTGGTTAGGTCATCCGGAGGCATCTACTGTGCATTGTAGGTAGTGACCAAACCTCTCTCAGTTTATGTCACAATAAAAAATTATTTTTATTTTCAGGAAGAGCCTTTTGTATTAGGACCATTCTTTTAACCATGTCGATAGAATGAACATGAAAATAAAGACATAAATTTATATAAAATTTTATTGTGTATAAACCCTCATTCATACACTATAAGAAAACTTTGCAATAGTGATGGGTTTATTTGCCCAAAAAAATGACAACTGAATTTACTTACAATTTTGTTATGGTTGTTCAAGGAAAAAGTCGAATTTAGTAGGATAATGTTACTCATCCTAAAAAAAATAATGTAACTTAAATCTTACCACTCATGCATAAAAACGAATCTCACAACTACGATGGATATGTCTCGTAAAGTCCGTTCCTACCTATGAATGGCAAAATTTAAGTACAATTATTTTTTTCGGGTAAAGTTGGATTACTCCACTTAGTATGCAGGCGGGCCGCTCTAAGAATTCACACGTGTGGCTACGTTAATGCTCCTACAATAAAGTTGAGTGCATTAAATGTCTTCAACGAAAACGAAATAAGTTTTTTCTTTTTTCTAAAAGAAAATATAAAATTGCTGTAATCGGGAGAATAAGCTTTTTCACCTGTTTGATTTTAGAGTAACACGAGGGATGACGTATCATCACCCTAGTTATAAGATCCGGCCCGGCCCAACGGGTTAATCCGGTGACCCGTCGATTTAGGCCCTAATTCGATTCGGGTTGCTAATTAAATCAAACTTTACATTGATTCAGTCAAACCCATTTGTTCCAACGGGTTTACCCGTGACCCGGTGACCTGGGTGTCGACCTGAACGAAACTTGGTCCTTATAAAATAGGTCAAAATCATCCAAAGCGTATTTGGTGAGTTTTGAATCTATTAGCTTTCTTGAAAATCTAATATCCCTAATCAATGGAGCCAATGAGAATTTATGAAAACTTATTAAAACAAGTTTACTTATAATCTTATACTCAACTAATCAAGATAATTACTTTAAAATATGTTATAAATGAAGTATATTTAATTAAAATAATAGTTAGTAGATAATAAATTTTTATATATATAATTTTAATATACATTATAAAATAAGTATAATAACATACCTTAAAGTGAGGAAAATAGTATTTTATTATTCTTATCTTAGAAAACAATAAATCATCAAGTTTGAGAAATATTTATCATATCATTTTTTTTGCCGATTAAAATAATCTTGTCATTGAAATATAACTATAATTCCACAGTATTTTTATAATATCTTTCACGTTATATTAGAATTTTATTTTTAAGAAATTTATTTATCAATTTGATTGTGTCAAATTCAATTAATCCAATAAATTTAGAAATATAATAACGAAATAATTTACCTAATCAATGTTATTATTATTTTGCAAAGAAATTTGAAAAACTTAATTAAAATGGAAAGTTTTACTATTTAAGTGGTAAATCTATTTTAATAAGTTTTGCTATTTTCTTGATTATTTTATATAGATTCTCTTTAAAAATATGTATAATTATAACTATTATGATTTATAATATAAATCTCATTGGCCCGACGGTTCAACCAATGACCCGATGGTTGAATCAATGACCTGGTGATCTAGCCTCTTGACCGAGTCGATATTCGGGTCGGGTCTGATAATTATGATCATCACTCCTTACCTCCCCATCAAACATAATTTCTCTTATACTATAATAAATTTAGAAAATGATTTATAAAGTTCAACATACAAATCATAATGGGTGAAAATAAATTATTGGCGGAAGACGCTTTTTGGGACAAGGTGCCTTCGAAAATAAAGCTATTGCTTTCTGAATATGTGGATTCATGGATTAGGATATTTTCAAGTTTACATCCGTCAAGTTTCTTTTTGTACTTAATTTTTATAAACTTTTCAATAATTTTAACCGTATGGATCGAAAATGCATATGCAAATATATAATTACGTCAATTTTTATGATATTTGAAAATGAATAACATGTTCATCCTAAACATCTAGGTTTAGGTAAAATAAAGATTTTTTAAAAAATATTAAAAAATATTCAAAATTCTCAATGCTTAGGATAAACGGGCTATCATTTTCAAATCTCATAAAAATTAACATATGCTCATGTATTTATGTATTTATTTTCTATTCATGCTGTTAAAATTATTGAAAAATTTATAAAAATCAAGTACAAAAAGAACTTGAAAAAAACTTAACAAATGTGAACTTGAGAAGATCTAAGTTCATGGATTCTCATTGGGATACATTGCGGAGCTCAAGTTACACGTATGCGTCTATTATTATTATAAAAAAGTTACTTTATTTATCTATTATCCAAACATAGAAAACAATGGATGGACCAAGATATTTATTGCATCTTACCAACTCCTAAGGGCTTGATTTTTAAAAATTGATAAATTATTATAAGGAATAGCCATTGACAAAATCGTGTGGGAGTGGGTACACACTTTTAAACCCTTCAACCCCAAATGCCTATAAATTACTCGCCTCCCCCACCTCGGGACAACACACACACACACACGCACCCCTCCCATTTCCCTTGGTAATTGTAGTAAAATATTCTCGTTGATCCTCATAGAATGGGTGCGGCGGCCGGAGGAGAAGAACTCGGCGAGTTCACCGTCACAGTGCGGCGGAGGGAGGTGGTGGCCGCAGCGCTCCCCGTGCAGGAGCATTGGCTTCCCCTATCGAACCTCGACCTCCTCCTCCCTCCCGTTGACGTCAGCGTGTTCTTCTGCTACAAGAACCGCGAAGTCTCCTTTGGGGCCGCCGTCGGCATCCTGAAGAAAGCGCTGGCGGAGGCGCTCGTGTCGTACTACGCGCTCGCCGGAGAGGTGGTGGCCAACTCCGTGGGGGAGCCGGAGCTCCTGTGCAACAACCGCGGCGTGGAGCTCACAGTCGCAACCGCCGACGTCGAGCTCGGGCGGCTCGACTTGTATAATCCCGACGAGAGTGTGGAGGGGAAGCTGGTGCCTAGGAAGAAGCACGGTGTACTCTCGGCTCAGGTGTGCCTACTTTTCATTTTCTGTCACCATGGAAAGAAGGGGGAAAAAAAACTTTCACCTTAATTATTTATATCTTTTGTCAATAGTAAATTTCTTAGATTACTGATTTTGATTAGTTTGCTTCACGTATGATATGATATTATCACCTCATCCCAACGGGGCATATGCAATAAAACTTTATGCACACAAAAGTTTTTAGAACCCACATGGGAAGAGTGGACTTTTTGCTCTAAAGGTCAGTTTGGATAAGTTTATTTTTTATTAAAAATATATTTTTCAATAATAATAATATAAAGGAATAGGGGTTTGAGAAATCTTGAGAAAGTTTAAAATTGTGTGAAAGTAAAAAAAAAAAATAACTTTTGAGAAAAGCTATATTGAATAGTTTTTTCAAAATATATTTTCATTTCTTTTTTCATGTGCTTTTTTTTATAAAGACAAGTACATTTCATAACCTCCCCAAACTACCTCGAAAGGTTAAATTGTTGGTGCCATATTTAACTTGAGTTGGAATAATTATCTTGGTCAGATGACAAGTACTATGTTCTCCCGAGCACACGGAGGTGGGATCTATTTCCTCTCCTATTTCCCTCACCGATTGATGGCATAGTTTATATCATTTTTTTTATTTAATACATTTTGTAACAAAATTAAACCGTATAAATGGAAAAAAAAATAGAAAAATACATATGTCCATTAATGTTCAAGTGATTTGCAAATTTAGATCCTGTTCATCCTAAGCATAAAGCATTTCAAAACTATTTTTCAGCTTGAATCTTTCCTTGCTTTGGATGAATGTGTATTATATTTTCAAGTCACTTAAAAATTGGTACGAACATGTTTATTTTGTATGTTATTTCAATCTATATAGTTTAAATTCTTCGAAAATGTATTGAACTAAGAAAATAATATAAACTGCACCACAAACAAACTGGAGAGTGCACCACAAACTGGAGAGGGAAATGGAAAAAGATCCGAATCCCATGGAGGTGCTCATACATTAAGTATTGCTTCCGACAAAACGCTTTTTTTAAAGGCCAAGCTTTGGTGGAATGGGTTCCCCACATGCAGCCTTTCAGCTGGGGATGGAGCCCTCTTGGCAAGGAAGAAAAAAACACGTGCGGTTATTACTTTTCATTGTGCCCCATCATGAGTTATCATGATCGATCACAAATCATGAGTAATCATGATCGACCACAAGTTGTAAGTGTAGCGCGTTCCCTTAGCTCAATTTTCATCGTACTATTTTAAGCATGTATAAATAGTCCATTACATCAATACTTTACAAGTGTGTCCAACATATGATCATCGATCATCAATCATGCAAGTTGATTATATTGATTTATCAGAGCGTTCAATTTTTTACTATAGAGCCCACAGTAGTCGGTCCTGTCGGTCTCCCCTGACATGGTTGTATTGATACATGACTAACTGTTACCGTAACTATGACGTTGCAGTAATGTGCTCAAAGAAGCTTTTAACCATTAATTGGGTAAAAGAGACTGTTCTAATAAACTAATTGAAAATGACTCCAGGCCACACTGCTGAAATGTGGAGGACTAGTGGTGGCGTGCACCTTCGACCACCGCATCGCGGACGCCTACTCCGCCAACATGTTCCTTGTGGCATGGGCACAAATGGCTCAATCCAAGCCCCCCTCCCCATCCCTCCTCCCATCCTTCCGGCGGTCGCTCCTGAACCCCCGCCGCCCCGGCTACTCGGACCCCTCCCTCGACGACATGTACGTCCCCATCTCCTCCATCCCCCCTCCTCCGCCTCCGGACGCCGACGCCGATCACCTCGTCAGCCGCATTTACTATGTCGCTGCCGAGCAAATCTTGCAACTTCAGTCGCTCGCGGGTGCGGGGAAATCCGAGCCGAGCAAGCTCGAGGCCTTCGCCGCTTTCCTCTGGAAAGCGGTGGGGGGGTCCGCGGGCGGCGGAGGAGGAACGGTCTGTAAGATGGGAATCGTGGTGGACGGCAGGACGCGGCTCGGGGGCGGCGGCGAAGGCAGCATGGCAATGTACTTCGGGAACGTGCTGTCGATCCCGTACGGCGCGGAGAGCGTGGCAGATCTGGAGGAGAAGCCGCTGAGCGAGGTAGCGGCGGCGGTGCACGGCTTCCTCGAGGCGGCGGTGACCAAGGAGCACTTCCTGGGGCTGATCGACTGGGTGGAGGCCCGCCGCCCCGAGCCGGCCCTCGCGAAGATATACGGTACCGGGAGCGAGGACGGGCCCGCGTTCGTGGTGTCGTCGGGCCAGCGGTTCCCGGTGTCGGAGATGGACTTCGGGTGGGGGAGGCCGGCGTTCGGTTCGTACCATTTTCCTTGGGGCGGCGACGCCGGGTACGTCATGCCGATGCCGAGCCCGGCAGCAGACGGGGACTGGATCGTGTACGCCCACTTGTTCAAGCGGCAGCTCGAGCTGATCGAGGCCAGAGCTGCCGACGTGCTCAGGCCGTTGACTGCCGAATATTTGAACTTGGACGGCCTTTGAGTGAGTATAGAAACAATTGCTCATAAAAATTTAGAGAACAAAAATGTCTCGTTGCCCTTGTAATAAATATAGAGTCGCATCTCCTATGTCACCTCTGGCGCATTGTTTTTACAGTAAATGGTATCTTATGTTTTAGTGAAAATGATATATACTTGTACATGTAATTTACTTATTTTCATTATTATAATGTTTTTTTTCTTTTTGGTAGATTTTTTCTTTTTTTCTTGAGGTTGGTGCGAGACAAGAGCAGTGTGTGCCTTATCCATTCAAGAATCTAAGGCACCCAAACTTAGAATCTTTTACCATATAGAAAATGGAGAATGCACTTACGCGTAATGCAAATTGCATACATCCACCTTCAAAACAATCTCGTTTTATTAAAAGATTTTACTATATAGTTAAAGCTTTTAGTAAAACGACATTGTTCTGAGGATGGACATACGCAAACTCTCTTTTCTCTTTACAATATTAATGTAATCTTCCTTTTTTGTGAAAGGCCCTTATCCCTGTAATTAAGTGGAATTTGGTCAAGGTTCGTTAATATATTCCGTTGTACAATATTTATTGCATTGCCATTCTATTTTAAAATAATAGTAATTTGAATAGGTGCATATCTTAATCTTATAATTCTTCTATTATATACGAAAACGCAATAATTTAAGCATATGGAGTTAATAGACGCAATCCATTCTACCGATAACATAAATTTTATTCTTAGCAAGTTGCTTGAGCCTATTTTGTATATAAAGACAAGTTCGTACAAGGGAAGGTGCAATAGAAAATCAGTTCATAGAATAAAAATAACAAATATATAGAAAATAGGATAGAGTTTACACATATATTATGTGTTTATAGTTATTAAGCAATCGGCACATGAACACAATGAGGAACAGTGAAATTAAACTTTATAACAAAATTTGTTGTAATACGATCTCAAGTTTTCATCTCACATCCAATGGATACTGAGTGGAGCTGTGCTCCATGAAGTTTTTTTAAAATGGTTGGAATTAGTAATATATGACAAGTTGTTTAGTATTCAGCTACACATAACTGAAAATTTTAAAATAAGCAAATTATATAAGTTAAACTGACTGAAAATAATTGACATCAATTAGTCATTATTAAAGACCAGAAAATGGCACATAAGAAATTTGTAGTGATTGATTGCTAAATTATGAGCAATTTTATGCAAAACAACAAGAAAACAAGCATATAAGATTAATTGTGAACTTAAAAATATCTTATTTTTTCAAAAAAAAATCTCTAAATGGAGTTAATAAATAAAAATACTACGTCAAATGAATTACCCAGACATGAGTGGAGAACGCTTAGTCTCTTTAATGGTAGGGTGATATTCTACTTGGTAAGCTTTTGGTTTTTTTTTTAAAAAAAGCTTATTCTTTTTTCAAAAGAGTGATTATATTGTGAAGCACAAGCATAGGTCATAATTACTTAAAATAAACCACTAAATCAAAAATAAACTTCTCAAACACCCTCTTATTCTTGCACTAAGCACCTGGTATTTAGCAGACATATTTTTTAAACGGGATTGCATACTCATAAATTGAGACGTTATCTTCTGATCCAAAGAATTTACATTAGTTGCTTAAATTAAGTAAAGTAAAAATTCTCCTCCCAAATCAAATCATGGTTTTGCAAGTCTGAATTACCAATTGAATCCAATAAATAAGAGTGACTGAAGACCATTGAGCCATTGATTATCTTAATTACGTTTGTGCATGCGTACTCTTACTCTTATCTAGCAGACGTATTTATTAATAAACGCTCTAATATTATGTAGAAGTCAATCACATCTATTGTTACTATTGACTATGTTCATCCAAAAGTGGGTGGTTGGTGGGACCTAGGGCCGTTATTTTTAAAGCCTACATGCATAGGTAAGCCGATGGTATGAAATCTGTTTTTGAGGAACATCAAATGCTTTTTATTGACTAATGAAAGTGAGTGCACGCTTACATGCATAGGTTGGTCGATGGATGGCACAAGAATTGTTTTTGAGGCACAAAAATTGCTTTTGATTACCTAATGAAGGTTAGTGCAATGGTTATCGAGTAATAAGTACACATGTTAAATGATATCGTATAATGATGGGATTGATTATTTTTTTTTCATTCAATACTTTGTGAATTTAAGTAGCTTTTTACTTCCTCGTTATAGTAGAATGACTTTTTGATGCCTTTTTTTTTTGTGTAGTTTTGTTTTGCCTTTGTATACCTTTGTCTACCCAAGGGAAAAAAAAACAAAGGATTAGTAACGGGTATTGATTCGTGCTTTGTTTTATCTAGGTTTCATTCTTGTGATCATCTGTCTTTAATTTATTTAATTCAAGTGAATATAATAAGGTGCTGATGTGACATTTGTTTTATCTAATCTGGAACCAATCAAAGTTAAGGAAAATTAGTACATTTATTTGAACCGCTGAATCTCTCTGAATGCCAATTATCAAGTCAGACATTGAGAGTTGTCGTGTATCCCATAATTTTAGATTCGAATTGCCTAGTTACAGTCTAGACTAATCCATTCTCATTGTTCAGAACCTTGACACTCAGTTTTATTAAATACCATTTTAGATCATGAAATAACTACTCAATTATCGTGTATGCCCTCTATTATAAAATAATAATAATAATTAACACTAGCTTTCGGGGATAGAAATAACAGGTTTTTGTTTTTTTAGGCCGAGATTAACAATAATGGCATTGGTTCCACACATATTGTAAAGGTAATCATTGTAGTTGATCAACCACTAAGCTTCATTTATTTCTTTAATTTTGGGATGAAGGTATGCGTACACATCTCACTCAATTTAAAGCTTAATATTATAATGCATGAATTTAACATTTTAACTTCTATATTGACGTGGGATAGTTTTGGTTCCACACATATTGTAAAGGTAATCATTGTAGTTGATCAACCACTAAGCTTCATTTATTTCTTTAATTTTGGGATGAAGGTATGCATACACATCTCACTCAATTTAAAGCTTAATATTAGAATGCATGAATTTAACTTTTTACCTCCTATATTGATGTGGGAGAGTTTGTGGTTTTCATCGATTAGTCGTTTAGTGCACGTTTGACTACCATCCAAAATTTAGTTTCAAAATACAAAACTTAGTTTTAATTTGCAAAACCATGGTTTTGACCAAGTCAAAATCAAGTTTTTATTATTTGAGTTTACTAAATTGACCTTGCTCTAGTCTTCAGCATGTTAATTTACCCTTAGCTTTCATTCATTTTCCTCAATTTTAACTCGGGTACCTAAGCACACATTTCACCCAAAACTAACTTGTCACCTCGAGTTTGTCATGAGCCAAACACTTTAATCATTTAAAAGACAAGGAAAGAGTTGAAATTGTTCATTCCAGTTAAATTTCAAAAGGCGCCTTCATTAATTCTGAAGGAATTGTGACATGCTATTATCCCAATTGAAAAGGCTCTTAGAAGTCAGCTAGGGTGTTAAACCCGTCACGTCAGTTAAGCCTACTAATCTCTCAAGAGAACTGTACTTACTAGTTGCATTGATATCTAGGTAAAGCAAGTCCCCTATATGCATAACATGTCAAGTCATCTTATAGAATTTAGACATATCAACGTAAACGCACGGAAGCCACTTGAAACTCCAAAAGAAAGAATCGATTTTAAATCTCTTAAAAAAAAAAAACACCTGAATACCAATCGAGTTAAGCTCGTCGATAGCTCTAGAAATTTATTTTGGTATAAGCTTTACGGACATGAATACTTTTTGATCGAGAGACGTGAGGACCGAGAGTAGGGCTCATGGACAGGCAAGCCCTTAATATTTGAGGCAATACTCAATTCAATATATAAATTACTTTATGTGAGGCATGAGATGCGAATTTCCCCGTCAACAATGACGCCACCAACTGATGTTGCAATTTTGCGGTCACATATATGTGGCCCCCACAAAGTAATCATGTAACATGTTGAGTCTACCACATGAATTGATTGGAGCAATTTGATAAATATCTAAGCTTTTTCACTCCCGCCTACCCTCATGGGTTCCCATTAGCTACACTCAGGAGATGGGCCCTTCCCCACATAAAGTTGTACGTTCAACTTACCCAAAAAAAAAAAAAAAAAAAAAAAAGAAGAAGAAGATTAAATTGATTAAATTAAGAGATTTGAGTTTCAAAACAAGTAAGAAACAAAAAGAAAAGGGAATATACAAAGACCATAGGATAGGAGTTTGGTAAAGCTAATTGCATATATATTAATGAGTGTTCCCACCAATAAAACCAACTCCAAAATTTAAATTGTTGACAGATTAACTGCTGATGCATTAAAATAATTACTTAGGTGAACGATAGTTACACATTTTTTGTAGTTTTGTAACTTAATGGGGTTGTTTTCATATTCTTCTAATTGTTTCCACCAACCCATTTTCATTCAAACAGGTGGCTACAATGAGTACACATGAAGCTGTCCTTTCATGGATGTTCTTCAATAAAATCCTAAATTAATAAATAGAGTAAGGTTGAGTTTGGTTCAATCACATCCCTTCCCCTTTCAAGTGGTGCAAGGGTGTGAAAAAGGGTGTCTATAGTTAGAACTATATATCGAAAGGACATGCAAGAGTACTTAAACACGTGGATTGTCATACTATTTAATGTTGCTATGACGATATCTTTTTATACTTCAAAACCAGCAAATGAAGGCATTTAAAATTTAGCTGAATTTCAAATGCTCAGATCAAAAGGTTCTGTATTCTCAAATCTCATATAAATCGACATGTATTCATGTTTTCTGTTTGCTCTTTTTATCCGTATGGCTCAAACCGTCGGTATTTTCTCAAAATTTTACCGAAAAATATATACCCATTAAAAAAAGTGATTATAGACATAATTTGGTTGATCAAAGTGATGGTATAGATATAATTTGGTTGGAAATTCTCTAACGTTTGGAATGGAAAAGACGAAATGAACAATCTCATTAATTGCATGCATTTTTTTAGGTGATTGGAAGGGTTGGGGGTGGAGAGGCGGGGGGTGCTGGGGGTGCAAACTTTGATCTCATGTTTTAAAGTGCCAGCTTATTCATGAGACTATGATTATCTATCAACTTCTGGGGTTTTAACTAATCTCCATGTTTTGGATTTTAATTGCGAAAGCCTAATCATCAAAATAAGTTCCAATTTTTCAGATTTAAGTGCTGTATTTTTCGTCCAAATCAAAACTGATAAGCATTAACTCAACTGATAGAGGCCTATCTCGCTGTAATTGAGACCAGGGTTCCAAGTCTTTATTATGCTGATCAACAGAGCATTCTTTTTTTCCCCAATCCCCTTCCTTTTGGCAATTAGCCTCCTTTGTAATAAAAAATAAGTTATTAAATCAACATATTTTAGGAACCACAAAATGTTTGCACAAGAGAGTTCAACTCTCTAAAACTAGATCATTTCATGCATTAATCACCTTCACTTGTAATCCTTCGATCTATAAAAAGGCCTCTCGAAACCTGTTTGGAATAGATATGGGGTACAAAATTTGAAGAGATACGTGGAAGTGACTTAAATGACCTTAAAAATAGGAATAATTTGGCCACATTCGATGTAAGAGTGGAGCCAGGATTTATAAAGTCTGCCCTACACTAGGGATAGAAAATTGGGAGATTAATATACGTGATTTGATCCAATTGATTTCAAATATACATGGTTAGACAAGTTAGACCCCTATCAAGTGAACCTTCACCATAGAGAATGTCAGATTTTAGATCAAACGAAACAAGATGTCAGCATTTATGGGTAACTCATGCTCTCAAAGCACACCAACCCACTAATTTAGATCACATCGCAGGGACAATTGACTTTAATTATGAGGGGACTCGTAAAATGAGGTGCAGCTTGCAAGTATACTTGGCAGAGTAGAGAAATTTGACTTTCCACAACCATTTGAACAGTGTGTTCACATTCTTCTAAATGCATTTAAAGGTAAATTTGAGGAGAAATTGCCACTTGAGAATGAACTTTATTCACGGCAGCAGCCACAAAACATAAGTACTGTCCATTTTACAAGCAGCCAATGCATTGCACCCATCAGCATGAAGTATAGGAGAGACCCAAAAACTGACTGCAATTTTAGCAGTGCTAGGTGGACAGAAAAGTTTATGGAGCACATACATGGGATGCGAGTCCCATTCACCAAAGTGGGCCCCACAAGCCTCGCGTGTACCCATTATGTGCAAAAATTTACGTACACCTAGCATTTTCCTTTCATAGTTCCAAGTGAACCTCAATTAACATGAGCAAGGATGCAACCAATTTGAGTCAAACTCTATTGACCCTAATGTACAATTGGGTTGGTGAATCACTTCCACATGAAACAGCAACTTTTTCCAGTTCTGGGGCAGGGGTAGCATATAAGGCTCAAATACTTTCGGGGAAGAATAGGTATCGGAAACGAGATTCAAAGGGGAGAATGCCACAGTTGCGAGAGCTAAGGAGGCTATGTCGCCTCTGCGATATGCATTGTTCAACGAATGCGGCTTGATGGGGCGGAAGGTAATGCGATATCCACGCCGCTAACTTGGCGTCATCGATAAAATTCTTGGCAAAGCAGTGTAGCATTTTGGGAACCAATAACCGCCCTCGACTGCTTACCCCAACAGAAGCCCTAACAAAATCGCGCTGCGCTTCCAGAAGCTGCTCCTTTACATCCTCCGCAGTGTAGATCCGTACCTGCATTTGCCAAAACATACGACCTTAACAGATAACAAAGATGTCAAAGGGACTTGCTGATTTGCCAAACAGATCCTCCAACATCTGCCATATATAAACACTGGCTTATCAAGAATTTGCAAGAAATAGACTTTGAATTGCAGATTAATGGCCAGAGAAAAAGCAGAAAGTGATTTACCACAAAAAAAAAAAAAAATGTGTAGCATATATATTAAAGAAACAATATCTTAAGTGAATTTTGGGAAAGGCAAAAGTGGACTTCCAAACAGATCTATAATTTTCTTAGGCACCCATAGAGGAAATAAGCTAATGGACCTACATATTATACATACAGATAGTGAAAAATGTAAGTGTTAATTCATTGGGAAGGCCTGAAATTACCGCAGGTGAAGAGTACATTCCACAGCTGAGAGCAAAAGCCACCAGCGGTTCGCATTTCTCCATTGCAAACTTACGTTGTTCTTCAGTAACCTTAAGCTTGTGAAGTGCAAGAAGCAGTGCCTGACAATATACCAAATATCAATGTTGACAAGGGACTGAATTCAGAGAAGAGACATGCAAGATTGAAAAGCAAGTTCGTACAATTTGTGGTCTATGGGCCGGTGGCTTCATCCTCAAAATTACATATTCAATGGCCGCTGCACTGAAAGAATGCCCACCAACAGTGTATGCTGCCTGAAGAAAGAAGAAACAAGAATCTCAGGAGCTATAGAAAAAATGATTTATAGATGAAATAAAATAGTTCAATTTCAGTTCAGAGCGCCAAAATCCCAGAGAAGGTCAAACAACTTCAACCATTTTAACATAGCCAATTCAAGTTAAAACTCGAGAACTGTAAAACCTCAATGCCACTTCGTGAACATTATGTATATGTCACCCATGAATCCCAAATAAAATGACTTCGGCTTAGTGAAGGTCAAACCAAAATCACAATGCCTCAAACATCAAAATCTTATTGACATTATATTAGCAACTATTGCAAAGGTCCAGCAAAACTTCCAGTTTCATTCTCAACTGTGTTCACATTTCTCAATGCAAACACATTGGTCAAACAGACTAGGATCTTGGACCTCTATTATTTAACGAGAAATTTATACCTTCCTCTGTACCTTTCTACAATCATTTGGCACAACACATCCAGGAAGATCTCGTCATGTTTGTTAAGGTTAGCATGACATCCTATAATCATTTATTTGTTCCACGTTTAGTTACAGTTAACCGTATATTATACTGAAGTTCCAACCAATAAAAATCCTAATGAAATGAAATGATAAAGGCACAAAAGCCCAGCAGAAATTTTGCACAGCCAGTCTAGCACATCTCCAAGCATGGGACTTTTTCCTAGACACAGGCAAGGGTCCAAGTTCTGTGGGACTTTTTTCTAGGCACCAGCAAGGGTCCAAGTTCTTATTTGTTTCTTTATTGACGTTAGATCATCAATTCTTATGTCAAAGAAAGTACACTTTCAGCTGAGACAACCGCATTCTGAACCTAAGCAACTAAACCTTTTTGACGCTCATTTTACCGCCAAAGGATAGAACTCTTGATATGGGCCAGATACTTGTTGCCATGAGACACATCGTTAGGGAAAAAAGGAAAACTCCGAGTATGGCAACACACTGTTTCTTTCCTATCTCAGTTCCACAATCAGCTGGGGCATGTTCGTTTATTGGGTATGCTAGCATTTGAAATGCATTTAGTCCTACTCTCCATTTTGAGACTTTCTTTGAGACCTCCCACAAGGTGCCTAACAGTGAGAAATATATAAACGCGGTTAAAGGATTAACATGTAAAACATTCTAACAATATCTAAATTTTTTAGTCAATAGAAAAAGTTAAACACCCAGTGCACTATTTTTTATTTTAATTTTTTGAATGTTTAATTCGCACGCACCCACCAAGGTTAGAACCTGTAAACTTTTTAATCCCTTACAAAAGAAGGAGATGCCACTAGACTAGAGGTCATTGACGAAACCTACTGTACTATAAAGGAAGAGTTAATGTGTATGTGTGTGTGTGTGTTTTTTTTTTTTTTTTGGCATCAATTTCAACCTGAGAACTTGATACTATAGATAAAGCCTCACTAATAAATGCAATAAAAAAATAAGTACTTGTTAAAAAAAACCAAACCTTTTGCATCAATGAGAAAAGCTTCAAGTCACTTTTCGGGATTCCATACGCCAAATAAGCCTGACCACAGCTTGAACTTTTAGAGAACAATTTATACAGTTCAAGGCAACGTAGTAGCAATTGAAAATTCAACGTTTAATGAACTTTATAAAACCAACTCCAGGGTTCAGTAAATAAATTGAAGCTATAGATTAACTTTAAAGAAACCTACATGCATGATCAATGCATTATATAAGTTGATCCAAAAAGCCAGCTTCTCATTCCAGCTCAAATGAATAGGGTTTACTTTTGCCAGTTGCTCAACAAGTAATCTGTTCTCCAGAGAGAGAGAGAGAGAGAGAGAGAGAATATAAATCAGCTTTATATCTGCCTGCCAATTACCTTCAGACAGGGAAGGGAACACAAGGACTCAAAAATGATCAACAGAATGATAGAAGGAAAAAAAAAATAAAAAGATTGTACTTTCCCTTGGGATTCCCAAAACTGAAAGTTCCAGGAGATGGATACCATAGTCAGTAGCTAGATATGATTGGGGGATGGGGGGCAAAGGGAGGGGGGGGTTGGAATACATATGGTGAGCTACAACAATGGTTAAAGAGCCTAACATAGCTACATTAATATAGAGTTGAGCATGCCATGATGTTGTTAGGATCTCATACAGGTCTTTATGGCCTTGGCCTGTAAATGGACCTTTATGATCCTCTCAAATATCTTTTAGGCCATAACCAATGCCCCAGGCAAGTGTGAGGCACAAGCCTCTGTGCCTCACATCCCTGAGGGGCATGCCCTACCTGAGGGCGGACAGGCATTCCTTTTGTATATTCTCTTCAAAATATAACTGGGGTTTTCTGCAACACAAGATCGAGGTAATAAAATAGTTTCTACCACTTACAGCTGGTAATTTTTTTCAACTGTTATCACTTACAGCTAGTAATTTTTTTCAGCTGTTGTATATCAACATCATAGACCTTATGCTGTGCAGAACTGGAATTGGGCTCTACCAGAATGGATTAAAATTCAAAATTTAAAATAAAAAATAAAATAGAAGAATCGAGTGGTAACGGCCAGAATCTGCACTGGTTCCGACAATTTACATTTACTGCCAACTGCTATTGAATGCAGGGATGCCATTTTGAATCTTTTTTGGACATTTAGGTTAGTACTTTAAGCATTATATTAGCTTTCTTGGCAGTTAGTTTGTAATTAAGCCTATGTTGCATTTTCTGCATAATTGCACGTCAACTTTCTGAAGTGCAATTCACCGGGGAAAAAAAAAAAAAAAACTTTCTGAAGTGCACATGAGCCATGCCTGGACCCAAGTTACGCTTTGTGCCTTTGTTTGCTTTGCCCTTTTAATAACCATGGATCAGATGAAATCACAAGGTTACCTGAATCTCCGTAGTGCCCCCGCAGCAAATTCTAGTTGTTTCTTCCCAACTGACATCCATGAAACCTCAACCGCCGATCCATAGCTTCCAATATCTGTCCAGGTTAATTTTCCATGCACTCGATATGGATCACATGAATTGTCTGCAGCCAACACCTCAGAGTTGCACTGTATATCAACCTGCGGGCTATGAACCCATGAGGAAACCATTGAGCGCTCGGATAATGACCATAACAACAAATTGGATAGATGTCCACGTGGAGAAAAAGATGATAACTGGCTCTCTGTTGTCATTAAGTTGGATGATGAAGAATCTGCTAAAGACATGAAAATATTTTTCATGCATCGTATCATCTCCTCTGACAACTGATTAGGATGATCCCATAGTCCCTTAGGTGGAAACCATTTTGAAAGATTCTCAACTTCTAAAGAGTGAGATTCACGTTTGGCATCTGCTTTCACGAATATTTTCTTAATTTCTTCTGAGTCCAAAGCATTCTGTTTCAAGGGTAAAATGTTAAATACCTACACTCACCAAATATAACTTCTGGACTCGTGTCCGTAGGTGCAACTGTTCTTCAACTTTCTGTACCACACAGCATCCCAAAAGCATGTGGGTAGCAACAAAGTTTCAAGCAAGGGATAAAGGAAAAGAGAGCAAGGCAAAGTAACAGCTATTCATTCAGAATAATTTTAATAATTCAATTTACTCCTCACTACCAAATATATAAAACAATTGAGTTATGGTTATACATATCAACATGTTCAACCTTGTATAGTTGATTATGGTCCAACATGCGAGTGTTCTACTTCTTCTTATGACAATACCTTGGTGCTTTTAAAAGAGTGTTTCATAGGACACAGAAGGCAGGTAGAGAGAGCAAAAAAGAGAATGCAAAAGACGTTGAACTTCATAATGGCTAGGTGAGCTTTGTATGTATAGTGCTTTACAAGTACAAGAGACTTGACGGACAAGCAAAGCCCAAGTGGACTGGCTGCAAGGCTCAACAAGAAAGCATATTTACATGTAAAAATAAGAGAATAGTGCTTTTAAAGCAACACGTGACTAAAATAAGACAACTAGTGCTTTAACTGTTGCAGTGAACATTTTGAATTCAGGTTATTCAAGAATTCCGGCCAACTAAGCAAATTCAAAAGAACAAAATAAACAAGATCGGTACCTCTATCATTGAGTATGTACTAGAGGATTTCCTATTCACTTCTGATCTTTGATCCTTCAGCTCCTGGCACGAGTTATTTTCAGAAGTAGAACAAGCTTCAGATGTTGGATTCTCTAGGCACCTCGAAGAAGAATTCTGGAAATGAAATGGCAGAATTACCTTAATGCTAATACACATGAAGAATAAAATGCCAATTTAAATATGTTAATCCTTGTCAAATGTCTCCAGGTAGCCATAGAATGCAGCACGCATCAATATATCAATATGCTAGGACAATATGCTAAAAGAAACACATTTGTATCATGTGTCTCCTATGCTCCAGAGTTGCTATCACGAATAAAAAAGCATGCACTCATATAGGCAGTGGTCACCCACATGGATAAGGACTGGGCTCACAACCATGTAACCACAGGTCAATGATTCAAATCCTCTGGGTATCAAACCTGGATTTGAGCAGGGCCTAGCAATAGGTCACCATATTAGTAAAGTAACTGGGAGGTGGTCATCCAATTTATGAAGCAAATATATTTGACACATTTTAAAAATTTTAGAAACAATGTTGTCCTATTGAATCATTAACATTCATACTTTGTGCGTCCCCATGCATTATGCATGTGTGTGCATTGATTATGTATAGTTATAGCAAGACAGCAATTCTCAATCACCTATATTCATTATCAATCGGAGAAAATAGTATTTCTTATGGCTTGATATAAATTGTTGGCTGAGTTACAGACCTGCGCCTTCCTAGTGTTAGAGAGAAACCTTGACTGAGAAGACAAACGTCCTTAAACGATATTCTGCAATTTTCCGTTCATTTCTTTCCTGAATAAGTTGGAAATGCAAAGAGATCATCTCTTCTTCAAGTCTAGAAACTGTGACTTCCAATACTGCAATATTGGAAAGGAGATCCTGAGCCTGTACGACAAGAAGAAAAAATGTTATTACAATCCATTAACAATTAACTGTATTTGACTAGAAACTGAGCAGCTCAGCCTAGAAACTACTAGGATAACTTAAGCTCATTTATTGAAAAACATCATACAAACTTATAACAACATTTAATACTTACGGGAAAAAGAAAAACCTTGGAACAAAAACCTTACAGGCTGAGGTACACGAGATGGACTGGACAATTTAAGAGCATTTTCCTCAGCAGCACCTTCCAGAAAAGCACGCAGTTGCATCTCTTCTTGTAGCTGGTGCTCTAATCTTTGCACCTATAGCATATGAGCCAGTTTTAAAGGCTTTTTCAATTAAGGTTGAGAAGATTGTATAGGGATAAATATGATGCCCGCAAACTGCATAGGCCTTTTCAAAGTCGCAGTCAACAAGTAATCAGAGAAGATAGCTAGACATTTTGAAATGAAAATATCAGCCATCAACACGTGATCAAACATTTGAACAAAGCCAGCAAGCCAACAAGAGATATAGGAAAAAAGACTTTAGGATGAACACCCTTAAAAACAGGTTTTATTTTCCCCGCTTATTGTACATATAAATGCTAATCAAAGCTAAATTACACCATACAATCACCATAATAGAAAATTAGGATCCTTGCAACTATAACCAGTCGAAATCTCATGCTCCATTTATTATTCAAAATTCGCCAGAAAATTTAAAGACATGCTTTACCCTGCAACTCAAAATTGTCTTCACTAGCATGGAACTTTTAGATATCCCTATCATTGAGCTAGGCAATCCATGAAAAAGAAGTGCAAATGCTACAACATCTTAGACATGGGGTCTAGAAAACCATGTGAAATTCGTCTTTTCCAAACAACAAGCACTATATTTCAATCTCTTAAACCGCTTGAGATTTTCCAAAAAATTCAGAGTAATATGAGCATAATCCATGTACAAGTTGAACAACATAAAATACTACATCTTGTCCTGCTGGAGGCTGATGATGAATATCTAACCACTACTGTCACACCCTCTAATTGGAAGCCCAAAATTCCAGAATTTCAATGAGATAAGAATAATCCCTTGAGATCAGAATCTTATGATGGAGTTGCATGCAAACTGTGAAGGTTCCACCCCCATAACCAATTGGTTAGGGGGGATAATCGAGCACCATAATACATGACCCACCCCTTGTGGAACTCTCAACATAACCCATACGAGCATCTCTTTGTGAAGTAGGCCAAAAAGAAAATGGTTCCACCCCACCCTAATTAAGAAAACGTCTAAGCATCTATGATGCATATAAACTATTAAATTAAATGGTTTAAACCTTGTCAATTAAAATATATAGCATACTAAATCCAAATCTGCAATGTCACAGCATAATTAAGCAGACGAACAGAGCTTTAACAAACAAACACATAGATGGAAAGTTAATCAGAATGGAACTTGTATAGAGAAGAGATACTCACATCGTGCTCAAGTTGAAACTTGTAAGTACTGCTTTTATTACATGAATCCGAGCTACCAACTTGTTCTTTAAAGTTGCTCCACTGAGAATTCAACAGACCATTGAATTTGTTGTTCATGAAAAATGAAATTTTATGAGAAAGAATAAGAAAAAAAAAAAAAGAAAACTCTTTATGAAACACGCAAGTTCAGAGGACCACGAAGTGTGGCCATAAATCTAGAAAAATGCAATATGCCAAGCAGTTTTTGAAACCAAAATACTAGCTTTAACTATCTAAAACATGGAATCCAGAGACAGCCAATGCAAATAATCCTTTATAGGGCACCAGAGTCAATAAACACTGAAAAACCCCTTTCCCAGGCTAATCCAAGGCTACAAAAAGCATTTTGTAGTATTAAATTCCAATATCTAATTTGAAAATTGCTGTAAAAATCCAGAAATGGTATGAGACGGTGAGCTAGTAATAGCATCTGTGGGTAATGAGTGAAGTTTCCGCACAGGATGGTATGGTAAAATAAGTTCATTCAATTAAAGAACTTTTGTAATGCTATCTTTAACGATGATCAGCAGATAAGCTCACTGGTGCTGACCTCTGAGGAAGAGCTATACCATCCAAGTTCGCCCATGTCATCTATATGAGTCGCTGTTTTGAAAGAACTTGCGCCCAAATGTGTACATTTGGAGAGAGGATCACTTCTGGTTAAAATTCAATAAGAAGGAAAAATGGAAAGCATTTGAGACCCCATTAGATGGTATGATGAGCAAGAAAATAAAAGAAATAAGCTAGAAAAACTTACATACTCAACGCAGATAGCACAATTGATGAGTCACACATCTTAGAGGTATCTCGTAACCTTGTACGCTTGAATCGAACTAATTGAAGGACTATATAAGAAGGAATCAGAATTCCTCGGTCAAAAGCAGGACACAAACCATTTCAGCCTTACTTAAAAACAGAGCTTTATAGAGAGAAGTTACCATCAACCACCAAATTGATAACTTCACAGATCAAAGGTTCATAGTCTTATAGGATCCTTCAATTAAAACATGTAGGTGGACTCTTAATTCTAGGAGCCTGGCCATAAAAAAAATTTAGAATCAGACAAATGAAAGGAAGGAATTATGGGACATTTATCTGTAATTAAGAAAAGGCACTGTGAGACCTGTGAAGACATGATAAGGCCAAAAGGGCTCATGAATGTGCAGGTATCAGTCACTTTCCAGAGATCGACAATAACTATCAATATGCAGTTGGTGAGTTTTTGTGGCAAAATCAGAAGGAAAAAAAGAAACGGATTGCCATAAATTTCAGAGCTCAACCAATAGCAAGCTGTAAATCCCAAATTTTACAACCAAATGATTGTGTCCAGGACAGAAAAAGGATGGAGGGAAATGCCAAGAACAGTCTAATGATAGGCTATTTATAAGGCACAAAGAAACAAGGAAAAAGTAAAAGAATAAAGGAAACAAAGGGGCAAAAAGGGATTTACTCCACAAACCCAGAAAAGTAATGGGCTTTGCCATTTGGTCATGGAGCCACAGAGAAAGGCAGCTCCATCATATCACAATACACAAACAAAGAGGGAGGAAGAAAAATCTTTTTTATCATTCTTTGCCATCAAAAGTACGCTGAGAAAAGCAATTAGTCAAAAAGAAACAGCACCCAATGAAATTTCTTTTCCTTTCAAAGAAGCCGAAAGCTATTGTTCATCTCAACCGGGACCGACCCAAAGGACAGATCTTAGTGGCCCAAAGCACCACTCTACAGACCCACCAGAAAAAAAAAAAAAAGAAAAAGCTCATTCCTTTAAACCTAAGTTTTTTCATAGAATTGCTTTCACATGCAACAATCGAACAACTTAACCCTAATTCCATCAATCATTAACCACAAAGAAAACAACATCAAATATTTTACACACACACACAGAACCGTAAAAACCCAAGGAGAGAACACGAAACAAAACCCTCGGAGAGCATCGGGACACGGCGCCATGGATCATATCTGGGGATCAAAAGCTCATCTTCATTTCCTCCTTCCTTCCAAATAATGCCGCTGTGCTCCTCACTCCCAATCACAGTCTCTCTGTGGATTCTCAAATTTTGAATTTCAAATAGCCGACAAATCTGGGAGCCTCGCAACAGAGATTTTGAATACCAACAAGAGAATCTCAAAACTCAATATTGCTCCTTCCAATGCACATTGAAATTCAAAAAAAAAAAAACTTATATAAATAATATATATTAAAATGACAACAACAATATATTAAGAATAAAGAAATTATAAAAGGGGAAGGTGCCAAAAAACCAAAAACACAAAACGCAGATATCTGTCGGCTGATAGACGGAGCTTGGTTAGAGCATTGAATCTAGAAAATAAAATCAACAATAAAACAAAAAATAATTGTAACCCACTCCCATTATTTAAAACAATATT
Organism: Santalum album; assembly: GCA_034195605.1. Taxonomy (NCBI): domain Eukaryota; kingdom Viridiplantae; phylum Streptophyta; class Magnoliopsida; order Santalales; family Santalaceae; genus Santalum; species Santalum album. Next base: position 2,500,924 of record CM067258.1, read on the forward strand.
ATTTTATGGCGCGTCATCTGAAAATATCAACTTAAGGGGTGTCAGAGTCGATCTAAAAGGATTAGTTTGAATAAATTTACGAAAAGTAAACTTTTTGACTAAGTGCGAGTCATCTATTAATCAATGGTATAACAATCTCTAACACTTGCAATTTTATCCCAATTCCAGAGAAGTATTATGATCAAAATGGCTTAAGGGATCTGCTGGGTTATATTGTAGTAATTATTTCGCGACGAAAGTTAAGGGCTAGTCAAGTCACAATGGAACCATAGGTACTTATGATGTGTGCTTGAATGCCCGATAAAATTAAAGTATCTTTCCTAACAGCAATTGTTTTTAGGTGAAGTGGTAATGCTTGAGGTCGTACTAGTGGTATTAGAGTTAAGATCATGGGTTCGATTCCTAGCGAGTGCAAATGCTGATGGGGAGATTGTTATGCTATATATGGCAGCAATTGTCTAGTGAAGGAGGCCCAAGATTGACCAAGTCACAATTGAACCTTGGGTGCTCATGTGCGCTTGAAGGCACTATACACGATAACAACTATTAAAACTTAATAAAAAAATAATACACGCATTAGAAATTAGAAATTATAAGAGAGTGGAGTTCTTAAATCTGGACTCACAATTTTACTCGAGTCCTTCTTTTAAAACTACATTATTTGTTAAAAATAAAGCATTTTTACCAAATATTTTAAAAATGGCATAATTTTGGAAGAGCGGATTTAGATAAGTCTGTGATTTCGGACTTGGGAGCTCTTTTCACTAATAATAATACGAGCACTGCATTGCTTTATGTATATATACTAATACACTTAGTTAATGTTCTATATTTGTTGTTAAATTAAATAAACAGTATATGTATTACATTTTCTAAAATTGAGGTGCTTTTTAGTATACGTTACAAATATTTTATTTACATGTATGTGTGCCTATGTGTATGCATACACACATACACGTCTGACCCGTCGAAACTTTCACCTACATGAATTGAAAGAATATGAAAAGAGAAAAAAAAAAGAAAAAAAGGAGGACCTACCAATTTTTATAAAGCTTTATGATGCATAGAGTCTTCATTATAAATGATAATATAAAGAGATCCACTTATAATTTTTATTTTTTAGGTGATGAGTGTGCACTTTCAATAATTTGTTTGGAATTTTTCAAGATCTTGATTTTCCAAATACCCCAAGAATTATAAGCAAACAGGAAAAAAAAAAGAAAAAAAATTATGTTTGACCATAGACTTGTCTATTGATCATAATCGATGGACAAAATGCATTATGGTAGCTAGTTTTGTGTTGTTTATTTGTTTCGGTTCTTTGCGGGTTTTTTTTTTTTAATTTTATTTTAGTAGGGCCTGTAGCTCCCTGGATGTCAGAGTGAAAGAATTGAAAGGATGTTGGGAGAGATTATTTTCGGTTAAAAAAGTTTATATTCAATTATTTCTCATATTTTGTCCAAAAGTTTAAATTGATAACACCTTTTTTTTTTCAGCTGACATTCATAATTTGTCCAAGGCTGCTGGGGTTAAGCCTATATCACATAGCTCTAGCTCATGACACCATTTATCCATACAAAAATAAAATAAAAAATCACCTCAGTTAGCTGTATCCACATCCTACTGAATTTGTAAGACAAAAAGTTGAGGGAATATAACCATTTTTTGTTATTTTTGTTAAACAAATCGATAAAAATATGAAAACTACAATGCAGCATATATACACACATTAATGAGTTGAAATTCGCCTAAAATATAGATGTTTGTTGAACATAACGTGCTCAGAGCACTGTTACATTTCCAAATCTAACCACTTGTTTGATTCTCGGAATAGAATTATTCCATAGAAACATAACCTATAAGAAGTATAAGTGAAACGGCTACTCAATTAAGCCCTGAACAGAATAGACAAGAAATAGTTATATTATCAATTGCTAATGAAGTAATAACTATTACTTACTCTTGTTATACTTCCATGAGAATATTGGTTCCACTCTTTTACGCAAATCGAACGAGTTGTAAAACCTATTTACAAGCATGTATAACTGATAGTATGATGCAAGACACAAAAGAAGCAACACAAGACCCACTTCCATATTGTCAAATGGAAGGCACTAGAACCTGAAGCAGCAGTCGTTATACCTCAGATGTTCCTCTATACAAAGTGAATAAAATGGCTAGAATCAGAATATCTATGCCATGAACAATAGCTTGCTGAGTTACAACTACTATCAGAGGGAAGTTCTTTTTGTTTTTGTTTTTCTCCTTCTTTCCTGTTTAGGCTCCATGAACATTTCCCATTGTTTTACTTTCAGTAATATATTTGGAAATTGGAGAAGAATGCAAGCTTTGGATCTGTTTGGTCTTGGTGACTCAAGGTTCCAAGAGAATGAAGAACGCAAAACTAAGGGGGCATTTGTTTGGTCTTATTGAGCTTTTATTAGGTTCTGAATCTGATTCGTTCAGATTTTATGTCATTGAGATCATTTGCGAAGCATATGAAATTTTATGTCTCATTCAATCAGATAACCCATTCATAGGTATTGGACAAAAATGCCCCTCTGATTTTTCATTATTCCCACCCCATCCCTCTCACTTCTAAATGGCTAAATTTAGAAGTGAATACTAAATTTTACCAAACGACACCTAAATGGCTAATAGATTATGAACTCTGAAAGCACAAACAAGGATTTATTATCCTAAAACGTCCAACAAATCATTGCTGTTGAGTTTGTGTTTGTCTCCCATGTTACAGATTTGCTATCATAATTCTGTCCAAAGTTTGGCGGCAACTATCCCGTAGTGTGGCCCTACTCGAGTCAAATCACAATCGGACTGTGGTTCTTGGATTATTGTAAGGTTTAAAGGATTTGAGTTCCATTCTGACTAACAGCTATATAACTTTTGGTGCAATGCCAAACGCTCGATCTAATGATAATCTAAAAGCCTGCATCTGTATAGGCCACGGCCACCCATATGGGTAGGGTTAGAGCTCACGACCATGTAAATATAACGTCAAAAACTAAAGCTAGAAACAAACGTATAAAAAGGGAATTCTTGCTTAAAGAAAAGTAGAAAAACAAATTTAGTTTAAGATTGACATGTTCATTCTAGAAGGAAACATATTCATATTTGTATCATTAAGTTATTAAAGCTAGAAACAAATGGGGGAAGCACTAAAATTTATTCCTTCAATCATATCCAAAGGGGAAAACAAAAAGTTTCATCAGTGTTGTCTGAACGATAAGGGAAATCAAAATAACATAATTAATCGAAAAAAACTAGAAAAAAAGAAAAAGAAAAAGAATGCTCGAAAATGATCTATGAACCCTATTTCCAATCAAATTATTTCTTGTTTAAGGGTGGTTATGAGTAAGTTTCTTTTAGATTTTCTCATAGAGAAACACATGGAGAGAGAAACTTCAAATATTTTAAGAAGTTCATATATAAGTTAATTAAAGATGTATCAAATGTCTCAAATTTGTCAAAATATTTGAACTATTTTTCAGGCCTTAGGTTCTTTTTCCATAATATGTAAAATCTTTGTTTTTCATGTACGTCTTGTCGAGTTAGTTATTGTTTACGATGCATTCATGAACTTTTTTTTCATGACAAAGAGGGATAGGATAAGAAGGGAGGATTTCTCCTCTTTTTTTCTTTTTCTAAACGAAAACCTTAAAAGAACGTCATTTTGAGCTATAAGCGGCTGAAACCTTATTTTTTGGAAACCCTAATTTCTCGATTCTCGCCGTCCCTAAATCCTCTTGTCTCCCACCCTCCTTCCTACACAGGTTTCCTTTCTTTGAAAGACGATTCTGCAATGTTTCATCATTTTCTTTCTTTGAACTCTTTCAACGAGAGAGAGAGAGAGAGAGAGAGAGAGAGAGAGAGAGAGAGAGAGAGAGAGAGAGAGAGAGAGAGAGAGAGAGAGAGAGAGAGAGAGAGAGAGAGGAAATGAGGTTTTAAGGGACAAATAAGAAGATCTAAGCCTTTCATTCAAATAGAAGGCTCGGTTGGGCATTGCGCATATAGGATATTACTATGACAAGCACATGGGAATGCATAGGCACACCATCTAGAGCCCACATGACATTGTAGGAGAAGTTGGTGACGGTGCTTGCATCATTCGCATTAGTTACATGTTCATATTCGCATTAAATAAGACTCATCGATTTTCATGCAATTTGATTACACGTAGCATCGGGTCTCATTTGGTTTTATTCTCATTTTTATTTTTATTTTTTGTGAAACAAGAATAGAAAAAGTAAAAATTTTGAAAACTTCTTAACAAATTTGGAAGTGAGAAAGTCTCATTCCTAAAAATTCACAAAATTTTGAGAATAATATTTATGTCCCTCCTCTAGTCGAGTTCGCCCATAGTCATCGATCATCTATTTTTGACCACCATTGCTGTTGAATTCTGGCCAAATTCCAGTGGCTGTCGGTAGGTTATGACCATTTTGACATATTTTTGTTGGAGCGGATTTTGATTGCCACCATTGGATCTTGTTGACAAAAAGTAGAAACAATTGTACGCCAACCAAACATGTTTATCAGTGTCAAAACGAAATGAAATCATCTAAATAATAACAATGAGAATTGAGAATAAAACTCAAAGACAAGAGTATGAAAATGGAAACAAAACCAGATGAGGCCTTATTATCTAAAGGGTGCAAAATCACTAAAATTTGAATTATTATAACTATCTTTTATTTTTTTACCGTTAAGTTGAAAGCTTCACATATCATCAAACTGTATAAAAATTTCAAAATCGTTTTCTCTTTCCATTCTCTTTTAATCCATATGGTCTAAATCTATAGTTCTACTATATATGCGCATATAATTCTCCTGAAATATTAATAGTTCGTTGTTATAGAGTCAAGTTTAAATTACCAAATATTATTATAAATACGTTGCTCAAGTGTGATATATACAATGTTAGGAAATTATTTTGACTTGCGTTCTAAAATGACATAGTAAAATTATCAAATTTTAACTTTTGTGTAACACAAAAGTGTAAGTATTGGCTTGGAATCATTGAAATAATTTGTCTCATTTTCAGACCTTATTGAGATGAGTGGAGAAAAAAAAAAAGAAAAAAAGAAAAAAAAAAAGAAAAAAAAGAAAGAAAAAGAAAAAGAAAAAGAAAAGTCATTGCCATTCTTTTATTTGTTTCCCATTTTCATTCTCATCTAAATGCAACCGCACACAGCACCGAACCCGAGACTCGAGAGGCCATCGTCAGAATCAAAACCCCATCGAAGAACACAAACATATCCAAAAATTCAAAAATATAGAAAGGAACAGGGACCCAAGAAGAAGAAATGAAGACTCTGCTGCGTTTAGGTTAAATCTTTGCTGTCTTTTGATCTATGGCGGCACCGCACCAAGGTCCTGATCGGACCACTGGTATGCCATCGCTTCCCGTCCTCTCTTCTGTCCGTCTCTAATTCCTTGCTATTACTGTTGTGATCTTGAAATTTAATGGATTAGATGGGATCTTGCTTTGATATAAGTCCAATAATCCAGTTTTCTGTTATCTCGTTGATCTGCATGGGGGGGAGATTGACGAGGAAAGCATAGCGGGGGATCGAGTGTTAGGTTGGGTAGGTTTACTGATCTAGTGCTGATTTTGGGTTGAATAATGACTGGAATGTTGTTGGTCAACCGCTTTTAGGCTTCGGCCATAGCACTTTTTCGCGCTGGCCGAGCTTTCTATTTAAGCTTCTTTCCTGTGCATTATCTCCCCCATCGTTGATGGTTCAGCCACGGTGCCTGAAATGGGTTAAAACAAATCGAGTTCTTTGTATTCAGTAAGTATTTCATGACCCAGTAGTATTTTTGCTACATAATTTGCGCCTAGTACAATTCCCTTGAAGTTAAATATTGCCCATTAGGTTTTCGTCAGCCATTATATGACGGTGAGGACGGATAATCTTGGAATCTGGATTACTAACAATTAGCCAAACCTACATGTTGTCTTTTTGTTTGCCATCTGTATATTTCCACAGTATTGGCTATGGGGCGAACACATAAATAATGATTTTCCAGATTGGTTTACATGTTTTCGTTTGCCATGCATGCATATGTATGCAGGTGTGGACCCTGTGCACTTATCCATATGTTTAAGATTTCCTATGTCTGACTTTCGCTTTGGTTGGTCAATAGTTTGCCTTTGTATATCTGCGGTCCACATTCGTAACTGTGCATCCTACTGTAATAGAAGGGCTTGCCTTTTGATTGCTTTCATTTTGAATTCTGCCTGTAATCGGTCTAATCATATAACTCCTTGCTAAGAATGGATACTGAATGAGTTAACTGCTGTCTTTTGTCACCTCTAAAACTCCTTTATCATGCGTTTATATGTATGCACATCTGAACTGTGCATTCCAATTTGTGAGTCCTAAGTTATCTTATGTGCTAATTTAGCTTTGGTCGGTCATTAGTTGTACTCTCTTGTTTTTAACACTTTACTAAGTCACTGAGCATTCTGGGAATGGGCGCAGAAGAGATACCTGTTGAACCTGATAACATGAAGAAACAAGTGAGCATCCATTCTTATGATTCCTGTTCTTTATACTTTATTTTATTCAAATATTGATAACTATCTATGTGGTTTTTTTTTTTTTTTTTTCTATTCTATCAGTCTCTTCCAACGAGGGATGAGAGTTCAGTTTCTCCCCCTTCTCCTGTGGATGCTGCAGACCTGGGTACTTCAATGGTAACTGCAAATCAGTCGCGTTCAGGATCTTTTGGTGCAGCTAATGATCACTCTATCTACCCATCTAATGTATATTCCCCACAGGCACAAGCCTTCTACCATGAAGGTTGGTTTTGTTCATATTTCATTGCTGTAGCCATTTAGGTATGGAATTTATCATTCGAAACTTTCTATATCACTCACTGAAATTTTGTGCTTTGAAAATTTCCTTTTCTTTCTAGGTGGCCCTTTTTTAGAGACAACCTCTGCCATTTCTTAAACAAAAAGGGTTATTTATTTATTTATTTATTTTTTGTATCAACATAATTGTTTTTTAAAATTTTGGAATTCTGTTGGAGGTTAGCTTAGTATAAAACCTACTGTCCACCTTCTGAGTTATAGGAATGATTAAATTTATCAGATCTTGAATCAATCATTACATAGTATATATGCTCATTTAATGTGATGCATAGAGTAGATGCCACCATTAAGACAGAATATAGTACACTTGCAGCTAATATTTTGTAAACACGGGTATTTAGGAAAAAATCACATTCTCTTTGGCTAGTTGATTGGTTAAGTAATTTAACTACCTGATAATATTAATCGGGAACTTTGAAGGCACCTGGATCCTAGGCCATCTTATAGGATGGTAGGATAGCTATGGTGGGATGAGAAAAAATAATAAATTGATAAATGTAAAGCTGGATGGATTTATTATTAGTGATATTTCTCTAATAGAAGCTTTACAAAACATTTCTTACTGTAAATTAGTTTAAGGTTATTGCAATTTTTCATTGTTTTGCTTTTAGGTTTTGATAATGCTACTGGTAAACGAGATGATTATCCACAGTTTGTTAATGGTGAAGGATTGGAGATAAGACCACCTGTAAGTAAAATCTTTTCCCCTTTTATATTTATAATTTTCTCTTCTTAAATACTAACTGCTTCATTTTGCTTTGTTTTTTGTTTCCTTAGGGCATTTACAATGATAATCATCCTGTTGTGTTTCATACTGGTTATGGCTACAACCCGCAAATGCCATATGGGCCATATTCTCCTGTTACACCTCCTTTGCCACCTGTAGGGGGAGATTCCCAGTTGTACCCTCCTCAGCAATTTTCGTATTCTGGCACACCCTACTACCAGCAGCTTGTTTCACACAGCTCACCCTATATTAATTCGTCAGCTCCAGTTTCTCAGCCAGAGCTTCTGCCATTAGTGAGTCCGGATCAGCAAAATGATGGAGTACATTTTGGGCCCAGACCTAATTACCAGCCTCCACTGGGTTCTGTCAGTAGAGGCAATTTTCCTGGAAATTCTGGAACACATGATTTGCAGCAAGGCTTTGATGGGTTCAGATCTGGTGGGCTTTGGTCAGATTGGTCAAAACCTGCAGATAGACAAAGGTCTTTTACTCCCTTATCACCAACAATATCTCCACAACTAGTAGGCGCACTTGGGTCATTTGGAAACATTGGAACGGTTTGTTCATTTACTTATAATTTTAATTTGTTCGTTGCATTCTTCCCTTCTTCTTTTCTTTTTTTCTTTTTAGTGTTTTAAACATTGTCCTCTAGTTGATACATAAAGACTGCCTCTGGACGTATTTCCGTATGCATGCCCTTTTGCTGTCAAGTCAGACCTATGTGTTATCTACATTTTATTTTCTTTTGGTGTTTTCCTTTTTTTGGGTAATTTTAAAATGGACTCTAATTTTCATAGATAATTTGTAGAGTTCCACTGTGAATTTGGGGCAGTTTAATAAGAACTGGTGGCACCACCATGGTGTCTCCAGAAGTAATTATTTGGTCTATATATATCGTCACACTGAAGTGTTGAGTCCATAGTTAACATGGACTCTTTTCCCACCAGATCTCATAATGTCATGATGAGGCTATTCCAAAATTAATGATGTTTCTTAGATTATGTGAAGATAACAGTTTTTTTTCCCTTTCGCTGGGAACATTCAACAGTGCAAAAGTATACCTATCCACTCCTTGGTGAAGTTTAAATGTGATCCAAATTTGATGCTGAAGTTTTCTACGTGTCAATGTTCTGCGTGATTCTTCAAATTTGTTTCAATACCTCTTCTTGCTACCACTTTTCCATAGTATAACATCTAACACTGCAAATTTGTCTAGGATCTTTGATCCACTTTTTTTATTTTTTTTATGGGCATGTGTGTTCACCAATTTTCAATCTGTGAGACAAACTTGGGAAAAACATTTAGTGTCTTGAGCCTCAGCTCATTCAATAAATCATGGGATGGACATGGGACATTGAAGCTTCTTATTAGTAAGAAACCTTGGTGATGTAATTTGCATTATGACTTCCTATACTCTACTTAACAAGATAATTCATGGCTAGTTAAATATCATGTTGAGAGTCCCACATCAGTTTGGGACTATGTATTTTGATGCTTGAGGTACCTTGTTGAACTACTCCTCCATTGCCAATTGGTCTTGGGTAGATCCTTGACATGGTAGCAGAGCCTGCTTTTGTTTGGTATAAGAGTGGCCCAAATTCTGTTGTGCCCAAGAGTGGTCTAGTTGTGCCCCCATGTTGTGAACATTGAGTGGTTGCATGTGAGTCAGAGTGTTGAGAGTTCCACATCAGATTGGGATTATGCATTCTGATGCTTGAAGTGCCCTATTGGGTTGCTTCCCCATTACCAATTGGTTTTGGGTGGAGCCTTGGCTTTTCATTTTTTTTTTCTTATTTAAAATAATAATAATAACAATCATAATTTTTGTATTTGCCTCTTGAATTTAGAGAAGCCAAAGACTTGGGTAAGGAAAAACCCAATAAATAATCCTCTTCATTCCTTTGTGGGAATCCAACCCCTCACTTCCATTGTCGTGAGAGTTAAGAACTGCAGGGTTATTTAAAATTATAGCTGACAAGCTTATGGCAATTCATACGAAGTGATTGCCTTGGACTATCAATATTGCTCGTCTTCAAAACTTGCATTATTGGCTTAGATTTGTGTGGGAGTTAATGTTGTCAGTGATAGTTAAAAGCAATAATTTATTCGTCATATTGTTGGATTGAAATGAATACTCTTGGAATCAATTAGTATGCCTGTTCATTAATCTTGCAGGCTTCTCAACAGCAAAGATCATTATATGGGTTTGGATCTGGTTCAAACTCCTATAATAGGGGCTACCGAGGTGGTTCAAATTGGGGCTCTAGCTTTGGAAGTGCATCCTTTTCTAATACGGGAATAAATGGTCGAGGCTGGCTTGCACTTGATAACAGCATACGACATGGAAGGGGCAGCAGTTCTTTATGCAGCTGCAATCCCATGCTTGATGTCCTGAATGAGCAGAACCGAGGACCAAGGTCTTCAAAGCCAAAGAACCAGAATACTACTGAAAGTAATCCTCAGGTTGAGAACAATAAAGATGGCAAATCTACGGTCAAGTCCCCTGATGGGTTGTACAACCAGGTAGATTTTGACACAGAGTACGATGATGCAAAATTCTTCGTAATCAAATCTTACAGTGAAGATAATGTCCATAAGAGTATTAAATATGGTGTCTGGGCCAGCACGCCGAATGGAAACAGAAAGCTTGATGCTGCTTACAATGAAGCAAAGGAGAAGCAAGGCAGCTGCCCCATCTTCTTTCTATTCTCAGTGAGTTGCCCAAAATCCAAAACTGATGAGGACAAGAAGAATAACTCAGGATTGTTTTTAATATAATTTGTTGCTAAGATATTTACATTCAACTAGAGATTGATTGGCTAAACTTTGATGTGTGATTTGTGTAATGATTGATTTACGACTAAGGACCTAAATCTTAAAGCATTATGAATTAGTTGGACAGTGTAAAGAAGTTGGAGAGAGAGAGAGAGAGAGAGAGAGAGAGAGAGAGAGAGAGAGAGAGAGAGAGAGAGAGAGAGAGGGGGGGGGGGGGAGGGGGGGGAATAAGGGCTTAGAAAGCCTAATTAGTTTAATTAGCTTCATCAAGCTTACAAGATGATAGCTGAAGATTTAAACTGTTCTCTGCCATCCAGATGTCAAAATAGAATTAGCATGATCCTTTACTCTTCCACCCACTGCTACTCTTGCCGAATTTTATTCGTCCTGATTTCCTTTATTATTGTAGTTACTTTTCTACCATGTCCCACAGTCTTTCTTTTGCACAATTATATTTCTTGAAACATAAATATATAAATCTGCAGGTGAATGCTAGTGCTCACTTCTGTGGGGTCGCTGAGATGGTAGGACCTGTAGATTTTGACAAGAGTGTGGATTACTGGCAGCAAGACAAGTGGAGTGGACAGTTCCCTGTCAAATGGCACATCATCAAAGATGTCCCTAACAGTCAATTCCGTCACATTATACTTGAAAATAATGACAACAAGCCTGTTACCAACAGCCGGGACACTCAGGAGGTAGGAATTTATTTGAGCTGGTTGAACTTTTTTAATTGTCACTTTGGGATGTATATGTTTTTTGGGTGTGCCACAGGACTTTTGCCAAGCACGAAAGCAAAATTCTGGAGTTTTATGGTTCTTTTTAGTATTTGGTCTCTTAAGACAAGACCCTTGTACTTTTATGTTTTTCTTTTCTTTTCTTTCTTTTTTTTGTGGATATTTTGTTAGTTGTATTTAATATATATTTTTGGAGTCACATTGGTCTAAATAGGGAAGGATTTGTATTGGAAGTCGAGTCCTACGGGGAGAGCTCCTGTTTGCAGCATTTTCTTATTTTTAGGATATTTGGCCAATTAAGGCATATAATTAAATTCCTATTTGATTACCATATGGATTAGGAAATTTTTAACATATTTCACTTGTTTAACATGCAATATAGAGTCTATAACTAAAAGGTTTCCACCCCATGAATTTAGATTATTATTGATGTTTTGAATAAATGAAATCATGAAGATTTCAGTAATTGCTTGTATGCCTTTGAGAATGGCACTTCCCAAGCGATGGTAGTTGTTCTCTCTCTTTTTTTTCTTTGATTGCATTTCACGCAACCTGTTTATATGACCTAAATTTATCTTTTAAATCCTCTACCCTAGACCCTGACCTTATTCTTTAACCTATCAAAAGCCCTGAAAACCCTTGCAAGCCTTTACCAGCATAAACCATAACCCTATCTACCTAAACTCTAACTTGCTCGCCGACCAGAATTTAACCTATTACTTCTGGTCAAGCCTGACTGCTTTCTAACTCTAATCCTACTTTCTCCCTTTGCCAAAAGCCCTGAAATTCTTTTGTCATGTCTGTCCCCACCAAATTTTTGTAGGTAGATCATATAAATCTGTCCCGAATCATTGTGTTTCATGCTAATTAGCTCTCGTGAAATCTAGGTTCTTACTGAATTGAGGGCCTGTTATTATGATTGCCTGTGACTTAGATTCTTTCCTTCCAAATATTTTCTTGCAGCTGATTTCAGGAACATGCTGGTGATAATCTAGGCACAAATAGAGTATTTTTAAAAAATATTTGTAATGGGAAAAGAGTTGATTATGTAATTTTTTTACTTAAGCTGGAGAAATGATGAAAGTAGTACTGTGTGTACCTTCTATTTGAATATTTCGACTGGACAGTGCTGGCTTTATGTTGCTTCCCTCTTCTTGGGAGCTTAAATTCAGATCAATTGTATTGTTCAAGCATTTCTCTCATCATCAAACTGATCTCACTCTTTTGCTGTTGTCTCTCACTGGGATCTGCATTGCAGGTGAAACTGGAACAGGGTATTGAGATGTTGAAGATCTTCAAAAACTACGAAACTGATTTGTCAATCCTAGACGACTTCAATTTTTACGAAGAACGACAGAAGGCCATACAAGAACATAAAGCCAGGCACCAATCCAGTTTGGTGGGTGCAGGAGTGGTCGGAGGCAAAGAACAAGAAACTGCAGTTTTGTCCAACGATGTCATGAAACAGATGTCCAAAACCTTTGCCCAAGTTGTCCGGCTGGATGATCGTGGGAGTAAAGAAGGCCTTGCGACCGACAGAAATGGTTCTCCATCTGATTCCCCTCCCAAAGCCAATTAGAAGAAGTTTAATTCTGTGCTGGTATGAGGAACTCACCTTTGTACGAATTCCTTAGATGGCGTTTTTGGTAAAAGTTTTTGATTATCGATGTGCGTATGCCTTTCAGTTTGATGTGTAATCTGTTGTAATGCCTCTCTCTTTTTGGGGTTTGTTTTTTCTTTTTGTACTCAAGGGTGGTAATATGAGTTTTGAGCTTGTAAATTTGCCTTTCCTTGGAGGCACTTCAGAAAAGGAATGAATCAAGACATCTTGGGGGTGATGTTTCTCTGTTTTCTGTCAAATCTTTCGGAGGTGAACTGACGAATTCATGTGGATTTGGTGACCGAGTTTTGGCTTAGCACGAGGTTTAAGCTAAGCAATTTATAATATCTGCCCATTTTATTCATAGCAAGAAATCAAATAAAATTCTTCTTGCAAGTGTAGAAAGATACCCTCTTTATCCATTTTAGGAGAAGCTCTAACGTTAATTGTTTGTGTTTTATGTTTTCTGCAGCTGTACGCAATTAGGAACCACGATGTATAAAAGTTTTCATCTACTTGTTTCTACCAAATTGTTGTTATGAATGTTCATCGTTCAGTCATTTGGAATCCATGTCTCCTCTCTATCATTAGAATGTTAATTCCTATTTTGGAGTTTCCAATTTTACAATATTTTCTCTTCTTTTTTTTTTTTGTTAAATGTGTTGTTATGATCTTTGTTTAGTAAGATTCCATAGTTTTCTTTGATAATGTCTTTGTCAAAGGGTGTTTTCTTTTGTGAGCTCAAGTTAAAAGAGTCGAAATTGAAAAAACACACAAAATGCTTCTTTGGTGAGCCCCACTTGTCTTAAACACGGTTTGTAAAAGAGATTTTACTCATATATTCTAAAATATAATTTGCCTCAAAAATACTGATGAATTTTGAAGTGGCTCTTTATTGTTGTTTGGTCAAAATACTCTTGAAAATAATCACTGAGAATTCACATCATTATGGATAAAGTTTGGGAGGTTCTATCCTAAAATCAATTGGTGGTGTGGATATTACCTTGCTCTCTGGAATTGTGATAAATGATAGGATGTGCTCTGGTATTGTGATAAATGATGGGATGTTTTCAAAGCGTGCGAGTAAAATCACTCTTCTTAACAAAAATTAGATTATCAACTGTTTAAAATAAGTTGCCTAAAACCAATTAAATCTTGATATATTCAAGCTTCATTACTAAAAAAAATCTAATTGATTTGGTCAAATTACATTTTATATCTTGAACTTTGACAAAAGTTATGGATCCGATTCAATATTTAAAATTAAGCGATTATATTCCAATATTTTTAAAGAGCTACAATTCTTATCTAACTTTAAACCGACGTAAGCTCCATTATCATGTGCATTCCACGTGCAATATAAAAAGCAATAGGAATAAGTTCCTTCAATTGCAAAGTAGTTAGAGGAAAGCATAGTTGCACAAAGAGGAAGATAAAGATGAATTACATGCCTAATGAGTTGGTCATCGTAGAGAAATCTTATTTAAGGGAATTTGGAGGGGATGATTTCAAATGATTTGGAACTTGGAGAAACCTTATAAATTTTGAGAATTTTGGGTTGGGAATGATAATAATTAGAAGGGAGTAAGGTTTTTATATCGCACATGAGACGGATATGATAATGAAGCTCAAATACATTTAGAGTTAGAGTTAGGTTATAATTACATCTGTTTAAAATGTTTGGTATATAGGTTGAGTTCCATCCACATAAGTTAGCTAAAAAACATAATTTGATCGATTTTTTTTAACTATATATATATATATATATGCGTGTGCGTGTATAGTCCTTTGCTTTTTTTTTTTAATAAAAAAAATGGATAAGTATATCCTTATTTTGTCTTTTATTTCTTTTTCTCCCCACATGTGGGTCCCTTCTGAAACAAATAAATAAATAAAATTTATATATTTTTTTAAAAAAGGATAAGTATATCCTTATTTTGTCTTTTATTTCTTTTTCTCCCCCACATGTGGGCCCCTTCTGAAACAAATAAATAAATAAAATTTATTTTTGTTATATATATATATATGTGTGTAGTCCTTTGCCTTTTTTTTTAAAAAAAAAAAAGGATAAGTATATCGTTATTTTGCCTTTTATTTCTTTTTCTCCCCCACATGTGGGCCCCTTCCGAAATAAATAAATAAATAAAATTTATTTTTATTTTTAATGTTTTTGTTGAATTCATATTCGTCACCAGAACGACAAGAAGAAGAGGGCACCAGAACAGAAAGATAAAAGGAACGAAGAGAGATGCTGAAAGAGTGGATCCAATCGGCGTTGGGGAACAAATCTCCGGCGGAAACCTATTGGTGGATCACAAAGGCCGCCGTCGGCGATGGCGGAATCGCTGGAGCCTGGTTCCCGACGTATACCACCATCTCCCTTCTCTTTATACTGCTGTGTCACTTCGCAAGGAGCTTGTACTCCTCTATCATCGCCGCTCGCGTTCCTCCCAAACCCTCCCTTTCCGTCTCCGCGAATCGCCCTCTCCGGTACTAGTTTCTTTCTTTTTCTATTTCGATTTCTGTGTCTTTCGTTTGGTTGCATTACATGATCTGCTTTTATAATTTGGAGTCTTTAAGTTTTTTATTTTTTGAGGGTTTCAATTAATCATCCTTTTCTTTGCGGTTTGGAATTTTTAATTGCTTTTATGAGCAATCCTAAGTTGTGATTGGATGTTTTGTACATTACAAAGCTCTATGGGTGCTTTGTAAGTTTGCGTTTGAGTAAATTGGTCTCAAAGTATCGCAAGAGGGATCAAGTAAGGAAGAGGGGGAAAGGGATGCTACAGCCCTAGAATTTAGATAAATCTCTTGTTCTTGCAAAATAAGCGCTTGTATGTATAGGTTCCAGCCCATGTTTATGTCGACTCCAGAAAATTATTTAGAAACTCTGCTTTGAACATGCAGTGTATATGGATAACTTGGGTTGGTATCCCCTTGATGCTCTTTTAACTCATTACTCTTTTACCGATAAAAAAAAAGTTTATATTGGATAACTTGTTGGTGGACATGGAGAAGAGGAAACGCATGCATGGTTGTATTGTTTCTCTGATGGTGGGAGTTGTGCTTATTTGTGCAGGACTGCAGAGATCATATCAGATTCAGATTTGAAGAGTTTGATGGAATGCTTGGATGAGAAGCTCAGTGAGAATGAGAAATGGGAGAATGTCATTGACAGAAAAAGGGATAACTTATACTATACTGCGAAATGCTGCAAACCAAAGGTTACTTCTCTTATGCTTAATCCATGTAAAATATCTGATGTTTGAAAATACTGCATGCATAGTTATCTCTATTGAAGGGAATTTATAAATTTATGTAATGACACAGTTTACATAATACGATATTTCAACCATTAAATTTAAATTAATCTGTGATTTTTCTGCATTTTTTTGTAGGGTGGCCCCTTGAAATATTTGAGTGTCACAGTATTCGAGAATTGCTCTGCAGAGTTGCTGAGAGACTTTTACATGGATAACGACTACAGAAAGCTGTGGGACAAGATGGTGGTTTCACATGAGCAGTTGCAGGTCGATGAAACTAATGGAACTGAAATTGGTCGCACAGTTAAAAAGTTCCCTCTTTTGACTCCTAGAGAGTACGTATTAGCTTGGAAGTTATGGGAGGGCAAAGACAAAACTTTTTACTGCTTTATCAAGGTATCTATCAGAATAAATAATCGCGATCAGCACCCCTGGGTTTACCAAGAACTCTATAGAGTTTGTATGCATGGTTGTTGTTTTGAGTGATTTTATTTAATGTATCTGAAATTATATTATTGTAACTTATATTTATTAGTATTAAAGTGCATAAGATGTATAAGAGATAATTTACTTTATATTAGATTTTATTTATCGTCATACATGGAGCTTCTCATAAACATGTAGAGCTGAAAAAGCTTTAGGTAGGTTATGTGAAAGATGGTGATTGTTGTTTGGATATTTAAATTTATAATATATTATCTAAAATGAAAGGTGAGTGTCATGCAAATTTGTCAATGTACATGCTAGTAAAATCACTATATTTGAGTAATTTGACATGCATCACACAGTGTGATTCACACTTGTTGTGTGTTCGATACGTGTCGTAAGGCGTGTTGCATGTGTTAGTGTTTGATACAAGAATCCTTGTCAATTCATGATCACAACTTAGATTTTAGCTAGTATTAGCTGGATGTTTATCCACTTGTGCACTGCAAGTACTTGTTTGTATGTTGACCATTATTATCACTGCCTGTGCTATTCATCTCTGTTACTGGATGGATTACAGAAAACATGTCCATGTTACTGAATTTGGCTGACCCTTGTATATTTATGTATTAATTGAGATGCACCTGCAGCCTCCCCTCCCCAAGGGAAAAAGAAGAGAGATACGTAAAAGAGGATGACGGAAATAGACTAATCTTTGTTTAGGGATGTTATAGGATAGTTACAGTTCATTTATTTTTAATTACTTTAGGCTTATTATAAGTATAGCTTAGACTGCCACAAGTTAAGGCTGAGGGTATTGCTTTTTTAAACATCATACAGGCTCTTTATCCTGAATTCTGATGCGGTATCTGTATCATTCAGGCTCTTTATAATTGTTTAGTTTTTCTCTTACCATGCTTAGGAGTGCGAACATCCTTTGGCACCAAAATGGAAGAACTATGTGCGTGTTGGATTCTTTAGATCCGGATGGAGAATTAGAAAAGGCAAGCGCCTGATTCATTTGTTTACTTCTCCATATTATGTAAACTTTCTTGTAAAAGTTTTTAAATTAGATCTTCGAATTTATACATATCAAACTGCATTTTTACAAATTGAGAAATTTGATGGTTTATCAAGCATAGTGAAATTATGTTGTCTAACCAGCAGTTGTGTAGCCTAGTGTTACCAGCATTTGTATTGAAGCCTTGGTGTGGGTGAGGCCCTGGGTTCAAAAAATTTGAAAAGAATACATGGGCAAGTTTTTTAAATCTCGATTTATGAAAACTGAGTACATCCCGTTTTGTTTTGTATCTTTTATGCTGGTCTCATTTGTATGTAATTATGAGAGGTAACTTCAAAATTGTGGTTTTTGGTCTAAGAAATGAAGAAACTGATTTATAATTCTAAATTTTATGCATACAGTACCTGGTAAAGATGCATGTGAAATTAAAATGGTACATCAAGAAGATGCTGGTTTGAATGTGGAAATGGCAAAAATGGCTTTTGCCAAGGGCATTTGGAGTTATGTCTGCAAGATGGACACTGCTCTGCGTGGCTTTGCTGCCTTTAACCTTTCTCATCAAAGTTCAGAGGTGACTGCAGTCACTCTAATGAAGAAGGTCAGAACTATTTCCCTGTACAGCCCTTGTCAAATTTTCCTATAGGGATTTATTGGGCCTTCGAAACACGATGAAATCATCGGGCCCTTTATGGCTCGTCTGAAGATCATGGATTAATAATTTATTTGTTTGTTTCTCCCTCAAGCATGCTGTTTCAATAGCATAAAAATACGTTTTGTTGGTGGAATGGAATAGAGTGTGAATAAAATAACCATTCCATTGGAATGAAATATGTAAGAAATAGCTATTCTGGCGGATAATGAGTGGAATAAGTATGGATAGTTATTCCTAAGGGCCATGAAGAGAATTGGTATTCTTAGGCCGAGAGATCTAAATAGAACCAAGTAATTGCTGTTTGGTAGGAATATGGGTGGGGTAGAATAGCTATTACCCTGAATCAAACTTGACATAGATGCTTCATCTTTTTGCAATAGGTTCCGCCTGGATTTGAAACGGATGATAATTTGGCCAACCAAGCTCGTCCAGCAACCTCTGCAGCAACTACTCTTTGTGGACAAGTTACTGGTGAGGCCAGTGAAAAGGCATCCTTAAGACGGCCTTCGAAGAAAGTGATAGCCCATGGATTGCTGCTTGTTGGAGGTATAGTGTGCCTGTCTCGCGCCCGCTCTTCCTTGGGTGCTAAGGTTGTCACTGCATACATCTTGAAGAAATTGACTAACCATGCTCCTCAAACAACCAAAAGCAGGATAAGTTAATCTGGGTTCGTTTCGCAACTAATATTGGTTTGAGTCTTATCAATGTTGTTCCACACCATATTTTAACCATAATTGGTAGTAGCATTTGCATTTGTTGCAGTTCCCTTCTCTTGTCTACTAAAATGCCTTGCTGCAAATGTAAGTAATCTGTGTAAGAATTTGGGAGTTCAAATAATACCTACTTGGGGAGTCCTTTTAGGGATACTGTTCATGCATTTATATTTTCCATGGTGAACATTCTCCCAGTGTAAATATGTGGAAAGTTTAATTTGGGAGTTCCAGTCAATTTTGATTCAAAGATTGTGCTTGAGGCTTTGATTTTCTATTATTATTATCAAAATTTTATTTTCTATTGATCCTATCATATTGCATTTCATTGGAGAAGCCCCCCCCCCCCCCCCCCCCCCCCCCCAAAAAAAAAAAGAAAAATACAAAAAAAAAAAAGAAAAAGAAACGAGGATCAATTTATAATGAAACGAAAATTATAATTAATAACCTACACTCCCTGTAGTTGTTCTTCCATAAAATTCTTTTTTGATTTTCCGAGTTTTATTTGGGAGTGGGTGTAAAAGTTATAGAAAATGTGTCAAAATTATTAAAAAATCATTAATAATTATAAGGAGTTTTCAAATTTGTAATCACTTATCAATTGCATGGTATAACGGAATGGGCTTTGCTTGTATGAATGATGCTTGTCTTTTTCTTATTTGGCAAATAACTTGATACATATTAATAGCTTATAAAAATTTTAATAATACAGATTGAAAATGCCTTAAATAATTTACATGCCTATTAATTTTCATATAGTTTTAATTCTTATAATGTTTCATATATATATATATATATATATATATATATATATATATATATATATTCGTAAAATAAGAGCCCTAAATATTTTAAAATTAGGTAAAAATTAATATGTTCATATTGTTTGTTTCAATCTATCATGTTAATGTATATTAAGTTATTTATGACACGAGCTCCGTTGGACAAGCATAAATATAAAAAAGCTTTTCAAATTCAACTTTTGAAATATGGATGTACATTTTTTAAATTTCAAATTATTTTTTTGAGAAAACGTGGAGGGGGAAAAACAAAAAAAAACATTATATGTATATGTAGATGCGGCGAGTCATCACGGGATGGGGAAGGAGTTTGAAGGATGCATGCGGGGGAGAAGGATCACAAGTGGAGTCCGGAAAACTCTCTGATTCCATCCAGGCTTCGGGCCGTGGATTTCGCTATGTCTCCTCTCTTCTTCCAATCCCAACTCCTCCTCCATCATCATCATCATCATCATCATCATCATCTTCTTCTTCTTCTTCTTCCTCCTATTTTTAGCTTTTCTTCTTTCACCAGCTGCCATTTTCCTATTTCTATAACGCATACCAACTGGAATCTGAAACTCATTTGTTTCCCCCACAATCCCAGAAGAAAAAAGGTGCAAATTCCTTCGTGAAGGGTATGACAGATTTGGGGAGGAATCGACATTCGGGGTCTCTGCGCTTCGTTCTTGTCTCAGAGAGCTGTTGCATTTGTTCTTCGCCTGATGGTGATGCCGAATCTGGGGTTTGTTGTGGTATGGGTCGTTTTGTGTTGGGCTCTCCTGTGCCATCTCGTCCGTTCCAAGACAGATTCCCCCGATGGTACTCTTCTCAATCTTTCAAACCCACGGTTTTTTTTTTCCCAACATTTATTAATGATTTGATTAAATTGTGGGTAGTGATGGTCAATCTCCTCACATCCCCTACCACTAAAAGGAAAACAAAAACAAAAGCCTCGAAACAAAGTTTAGATGATTCCGTTGTTCTACGCATGGAGCATTTGGAAGCTAAAGATGGTTGTCATTTCATTTGTTCTGTTTGAATGCATAAACTTGTTGACCGTTTCTGTGGTTTATTGGCGCTAGGTGATTGAAATGATATAGAAAAATGGGTTTTGGGCCCTGGAACACTAGAAATAGCAATTCAAATATTGCAGCTATTGGATTCTAATTGCTTTGAGAGATCAGAGATCTTAAAAAATTGCTCTCCATAATAAGCTGTCCAATAAGAACACGGGTTCTTCTCCCTATCCTTGAACTTCTTTATATGCTTGTTGATTGCTATGCCCATGCCTGGACTGTGGCTTAGTATGGAAATGGGTGGATTCTGACACTGGGATTAGTGTACTTTACGCTGTCCATGGAAGTCTCAAAAATGTTTATTGATGTGTGTGAAAAGGGGATGTTTTTCTGTCTGTTGCTTTTTCTTGTCTTCATCGCCTCTATGGCCTGTGCAGTACTCATATTACTATTTTTTGACTGCACAAAAGGATACTTTGAAATAAACCTTCCTATCTATGGGAATCAAATTGACAGGGAGCTGGGACTTTGTTTCTTGTTGTTTGGATTCTTTTCAACTTTAATCTCTAGAGGGTTTATGATTAGGGATGAAGAGAGAGCACAAAGGATGGAGATAGAGAGAAGTGGGCTTTGGGCCAAACCTCCCTCTCAAGTTAGCACTGATATAAATAAACTTCAGTAACAATGCAATAAAATTGAGTAACCCAAAGAGATTGAATATCAGGAGTATTGTTTAGCCTTGATATAGTTAGTAGCAATGACATTCTGTTAAATTTTCTCTTGAAGGAATTGAATATCTTGCTCTATATGTTTACATTTCTTGAGAATTGTGAGAGAAGGTTTTTTTTTTTTTTTTGGTAAATAACTGTGAGTGAAGTTATAGAGAAGAAAGAACAAGAAAGAGGCGAGATAGGGAGAAAAAGAAAGGGACGAGATAACCTGAAAGAGGAGAGAATGGGAGAGAGGTTGAAGGAAAGAGCATAATAATTTTCATCTACCCTAATAATATGTTAAACACATCCCTCAAGCTGGAGCGCTGATATTGAACAATTTGCAGCTTGTTACTGTTAGAATGATATGAGCATAAATTGCAGAGTTCCAATGACCCGACGAGATATATTTATAATGAAAATAGAGTACACAAAATAGTAGCTTGGGCATGCCCACACTGTGACACCCCATCTCTCCGATGATTGAGGGAAACAACGGGGGTCAATAACTACGAGACTACCTTTCGAGATTAATAATAAGTTGAGTCAGACATCTTACTTTTTAAGATTTGACTGTCATTACAAAGTCCACTCGTACCCTTTCACAGGATTGTAGGGTCGGTGAAACCACAAACACACTATATTACAACACACGCCTCCTCCGTGGACGACCACCCAAAGCTTAACAGAGTTGCTAGGCGTTTGACTCGTTTAAGCGTAAGCCTCGCTTTTGTCTTTAGGCTAAGTACTCGCACCGGGTTCTCCCTTAGAGATTATTCCTGGTAGGGACCAAACACACAAGGAGTGAGTGATAAAGAAACACTCAGTAGGTCAGACAAGCAAATCCTACCAGGTCATATCCGAACAAGAGATATAACAACTCAATAATTAAGATAACAGTCTCGACAAATCAATACAAACCCAACTACCGAGCCAAGTGGCATCATCGAGGTTTCAAATGACTAGAAACTGTTCTGCTCACTTCTTAGGACCTGAGCCACAGTCCCCCCTTATAATGTCTAGTGGATCCACAGACGGCCTCCTTAAGCATAGATGTGCTTCTTTCGCCAAGCACGGGCCTCAACAGTTCCCTCATAAGCGGTCGTTCATCTTGGTAGTTGGCACACACAACAACAACTCAACAATGGTTTTAAAGGATCAAACAATAAACAAATGTACTTACGATGATAGAAACAAGTAGAGCCAAGACATACAACTCATGGAGAGATTAGCCACCAGGGAGGCAATAATAACACTAGGAAAGGAAAATATGTTGAACATCTCCCGCTTAAAAGTACTAAAAATTGGTCTTTAGGTGTTTTATTTTTAAATAAATAAACAACTCTTTGTAGAAAATCAAAGATGTTTTGGAAACAACAACTTTGAGTCATTGAGTTAAAAATCTTAGCTTGAATCCACAGTTTCTAGGGCTGTTTTGCCGCAAACAGGGCAAAACGGCTCTTCTTTATAAAACAGCAAAGGCTTGGGGGCTGCTGCTGTGCTTTTCTCTCTTAAGGTTTACTATCAGGGCTGTTCTGGTCCAATACTAGGACAAGATGATTGGTTTGTAGCAAAACAGCAGTGGCTTAATACTGTCACTGCATTCCTGCAGCTTGACTTTTATTGGTTTAGGGCTGTTTTTGTCCAGACGCCAATAGGTTAGCAAAATTCTTGTGAGATTCGTACTTTAAAACAGTTGATTTTGAAAAAAGTAAATGCAGCAGTGCTGGAAACTCCTCTTTTCCAGATTCTGGTTGTTTAAAACAAGGTTAACACTATTTCTGGAGTTGACAAAGCTTTCCAGCCACCTTATCGTCAAAACAGTGACAAAAGGGTTCAGTTTTGCCTACACAGCAGCTGGACAGATTTGTTATTCTGAGTCTAGTTCTTGAAATGACAGTTTTAAAAACTCTCAGCAGTGTTTAAGCCCCAAAACCCTAGATTTAAAGCTTTAAACAGTAGATCAAGCATGAAAACATCACTTTCAGAATAGTAAAAACTTTCCAACAACTCCCCCTTTTGGAGATGATCCAACAATTACTTCCTTTCCATTTTAATAGTGTGAGAAGAATACCTACAAGCAGCACAACAGATAAATGTCCAAACAGAAAGAAAAAGGGAAAGTGACACTACCTCAATCTTGGAATTATGATATTCCTTTCTCCTCCTTAGATTACTCTTAAGACTCCTTGTCTCTCTCTCTTTCTCTGTTGTTTTTCTCCTGCTCTGGTGCTGTCTCCAGGGGCTGCTGTGCCCTTTTATAGGCAGCAAAGGAAAGAGAGAGAAAGAGATAGACACATATGTGTCCCATCACAATTGATGGGCACATATGTGTCCCATCAAAGGGACACCTCACTCGCCCACATGCATCAACCCTAACCACAAATCCTCTTGGGTCCCCTATGAGTGACACATGCCCCCTACCATAGACACTATCCTTATCTCAAGATAATCAGTGAAAAAATAATTAATTATAAATAAATATTTGCAAAACAGTCCCTAAAGTTTCTGGGTATTACACACACCAAAACATAATAATAATAATAACACGCTACGTTAACGTCCCCCTCAAGCTGGAGCATATATATCAACCATGCCTATCTTGTTACAAATAAATCTAAGCCGTGTACTCATTAGAGGTTTTGTGAGAACATCTTCCTGCTGATCACCCGTGCAAAAATGAACAAGAGAAATAGCACCACACGAGACTTCATTACGAACAAAGTGACAATCAATTTTGATGTGTTTCATCCGCTCATGGAAGACAAGATTAGAAGCAATATGAATAGTAGATTTACTGTCACACCATAATCGTGATGGTTAGGTGAAGGTGAAGCCTAACTCATTCATGAACTGTCGAAGCCACACTGTCTGAGCAGTGACCGTGGCTATAGCGCGATACTCTACCTCGGCACTACTACGAGCAATAACATTCTGTTTCTCACTTTTCGAAGAAACAAGATTACCTCCACTGAACATAGCGTATCTTGTATTAGGCCTTCTGTCATGAAAGCAATCGGCCCAATCTGCATCAGAATAAACATCATTACAGGATTGGTTATGATTGGTGAATTTCAAATCCTTTCCTGGGTTTCCCTGCAAGTATCAAAGTATGCGAACAGTAGCCTCCCAATGAGGCTTACGTGGCTGGGCCATGAACTAACTCACCGCGCTAATAGCAAAGACAATATCTGAATGTGTCATTGTTGTCAAGTAATTCAACTTGCCAACTAACCTTCTATACTACTCTGGATGATCAAACAAATCCCCCTGGTCTAGAAGTAATTTAACACTTGCCCCCATAAGTGACACAACAGATTTGGTTTGAATCATACCACACTCCATAAGAATATTTGGAACATACTTCCGCTGAGACAGGAATATGATCCCCTTTTTCCAAGACACTTCAATGCCCAGAAAATAGCGCAAGCCACTGATATCTTTAGTCTCAACACAAATGTGGAGAAATTATTTGAGACTATTAATGCCCACGGAGTTGTCACCTGTGATAATAATATTATCGACATAGACAATAAAAAATATAGAACTAGATACATTCTTGCAAAAGAAGACTGCATGATCCTTCTGGGATTGAGTTAATCCAAACTCATGAAACAACATAACTAAATCGGCCAAACCACACATGAGGAGAATGTTTAAGTCCATATAATGACCTGCGCAAATGACAAACCATCCCTCCCAGCGGAGAATAACCTTGAGGCTGCTCTATATAAGCCTCCTCGTCAAGATCACAATGTAAAAATGCATTCTTGACATCCAGCTGATGAAGAGGCCAAGAATGCTGAGTGCCAAGGAAATGAACAAGCGAACATATGCCATCTTGGTGACAGGAGAAAAAGTCTCAAAATAGTCAAGGCCATATGTCTGGGTGTATCCTTTGGCCACCAACTGTGCCTAACTAAGCCAAAGTCCCATTAGGATTGACTTTGATAGCATAAACCCACCGGCATCTGATAGCCTGCTTCTCACAGGGAAGAGAAACTAAGTCACAGGTGCAATTAGTATGTAAAGCACACATTTCCTCATCCATGACAATTTTCCAACCTACATCTAGCAAAGCCATAGAAATTTCACAAGGAACTTAATACTTGTCAATGTGGGAAACAAAACCCTATAGGAAAGCAGATAACCTCTTATAGTTGGTGGAATACAAGGGATGATCTTAGTAGCTGTGATAACCCTTCCTAACAGCAATAGGCTGATCTGTAGTTAGCGCTTGGATCAAACCCCGAAGGGATTGGCTCAATAAAAGCAAGAGGCGTTGGTAGATCCAAGGGCACTGGTGTAGATGTACGGTGAGCAGAAGGCGAGGGTGGAGACATTGCTGAAGGAGAGGGTGGAGACACTACAAAAGGAGAAGAGTTAGAGGGGGAGGTAGAGGAAGAAGGTGAGGAAGGATAATGCAGAAAGGAAATATTAGGAGAAGAGGAAGGAGAACCAGGTGAAGAAGAATTCTCCAAAAGGAAGATTGAGACTCATGAAAGGTGACATGAAGAGAGACAAGAAAGCAACAGAGAGGGAGAGTAACAATGATACCCCTCTGCAGTAGTATTAGAATAGCTTAAAAAGACACTTAAGGGCATGAGGGTCCAACTTAGTGAGACGGGGCCAATTTTAATATATGAAGTAGACACACCCAAAAATACGAGTAGGAAGTCCAAATAGAGGACGGACAAGGAACAAAATATGACTTAAAATAATAGAGGGCATGTGATTAATAAGGAAATAGGCAGTAAGAATAGCATCACTCTAGAAATGGTTAGACTCTAGAAATGTTTAAGGACATGCATCTAAAATAAGAGTGTATGAACGGTCTCAAGGATATGTCTATTTTTGCGCTCAACAACACCATTTTGCTGTAGTGTGCGAGGACAAGAGACACAATGCACAATTTCGTTCGATGCAAGAAAAGACCACATCTCATGGGAAATGTGTTGACTGCCGTTATCATTTTGGAGAGTTTGAACAGAAATACTGAATTGGGTTTTTATCTCACAATGAAAGATAGAAAAGATGGAAAATTACTTGGAATGGTTTTTCATTAGATGTATAGAAGTCATGTGGGAAAATTCATCCACAAAAATTACATAAAGGCAAAAACCCAAAACAGAAGAAACTGGAGAAGGCCCCCAAAAATCGGAATGAATTAACTGAAAAGGAGTTGAGGCTCGTTTATTGACTCGAGACAACAAAGGAATACAACGATATTTAGCAAACTGACATGTTTCCCATTGGCTAAACTCAATAGATTTAAGATTGAGACAAAGGATCTTTAGGTGTGGTAGGGAAGGATGTCGAAGGCGGTCGCATACATCCAAGGGTGTAGGAATATATACAACATCGGTTAGAGTACATCTACTATCCAGCACATAAAGACCACCAATGAACCGACCTCGATTGATAATCCTCTTCAAAGAACGATCTTAAAAAAGACAACAATCAAGGTAGAACATCACAATACAGTCCAAATCTTGAGTAAGGCGACTCATAGATAGTAAATTAAAGGTCATGACAGGAACAAATAAAACAGATTAAAGACATACATCTGGTGTAGGAGAAGCCATGCCCTTGCCACAAATAGCTAAAGTGAACCCATTGGCCACCGCAATACTAGTACCAATGCAACCGGTAGAATAATCAGACAGAATGCCAAGCAAACTTGTCACATGATCACCTGTGCCATAATCAGTTAGCCAGGAAGTGGGTGTAGCCGCCATACACAAAACTTGAGGATTGGACTGAGCAAAGGCAGTCTGAATAGGGGTGCCCTGTATCACCTGAAACTCCAGAAATCTATCATACTCCGTAGCGGAAAAAGTAATTCTTCTCCGCAGAGGCAGCCGCAGCGGTGGCAGCAGGTGTCTAACTAGTACCTTGCTGTCTGGGTTTACCATGTGGCTTATAACAAGAACCACGAATATGACCCTTAATTCTGCAATAGTTACTAGTGCACATCTCACGACCACCATCAGAACTACGACCACCAAAAGGGCCATGGCTTCCGCTAGTCCCACAACCTCCATGGCCTCCTCTATGTGCAGCAAAGGCTACAGACTGCTCACCACTGGAAGGAGCTGTCAAACAGGTCTTATCATTGCTTGCCGCTCGTTGAACTCGACGATAAGTCTCATCAAGAGAAGGAATTTGGCTGTTTGCCAAAATCTGAGCCTGAGTAGCATCAAAATCTGAGACTGACTAGCATCAAAATCTGCTCCCAAGCCCACTAGAAAACTAATAACTAACATTTAATTTTGTTGCTTGTGAAATTTTTTTGCACTCGATTTGAGGGGCATCATTCAAGTAAATTCATCTGCCAGCGTCTTAAACACAGTCCAATGCTCGGAGAGCCATCGTTTGGTTTGAGTAACCTTTAATATATTCCTCATAACATCATATAATCACAATAAGTCATTAATAGATGAAAACATATCATCAAGAAGATCAAACAACTCCTGAACTGTCTTGGTATTAGCAATCGTAGTTTGTACAAACTCATCTATTGAATTAAGAAGTTGATTGTAAAATGTGACAATCAGTCCTATAACAAGAAGAATAAAGGATAGAGAGCT
This sequence comes from Santalum album, assembly GCA_034195605.1. Lineage (NCBI taxonomy): Eukaryota > Viridiplantae > Streptophyta > Magnoliopsida > Santalales > Santalaceae > Santalum > Santalum album. The sequence goes on from CM067258.1 coordinate 2,528,834, forward strand.
CATCTGGTGGAGGGTCAGTGAGATGTTGGCCAAGATCTTGACCATGCGGAAATTTCTCCACATTTTTATGCCACAAAAAATAAGTACACTGACCTTTAAGGGATTTCTCACCTAGGTGTGGCAATGAAATAACCTCAGCAACCTTAGAAGGTTGAACAACACCATCAGCAACTTGTCGTGCATCTACTAGAGGTGGAGGAATCATCGTGGGGGAACTCGAATCATTGTTTGTCACGATGAACAAATAGAACCAAGAGCCAGTCTATTATAATAGAGAAAATGGAGTTCAAGTGTGTTGAACCCTAAATTACCAAAAAGTTCCCTTCTAGAGAGCTTGAAACAGCTACTAATCAGCAAAACACATTGAATGGCATCAAAAACTATCATAGTGGGGAATATTTGGATGCAACTGAGCAGAAAACCCCCAAACAAATTAAACATTCAGCCGCATCCCAAAGTGAGGTTGGTTCGGTTGACTAGGAGAGAGAGAAGTTGGAGGAAGGAGGCTAGGGCTTGCCAATCAGAGGGAAGAGGAGGAGGAGGCGCACGGAGGCACGCGCTAGGGTTTTGCCCTGGTCCCTGGCCGGCCGATCAGGAGAGAGAAGGGGGAGGAGGCGCGTGGCCAGGGTTTTGTTGGAGGGAGGCTAGGGTTTTTTTATTCGTGCTCTGATACCATGTTAAAATGATATGAGCATAAACCATAAAGTTCCAATGACCTGACGAGATATATTTATAATGAAAATAAAGTACACAGAATGATAGGGTGTGCATGCCCACACTAGAACATAATAATAATAATAACACGCTACATTAACAGTTACAAGTACAAGTACCCAATTGCCTCAAGAGACTTAGGAAGCAAATCTAAAAGTTTAGTCTTCAATTTAGCATAGTCATCCACAACCCTTTTTGTAAGATTCTCCTGAGAAAGAGGTGATCCAACTTTATACTCATGGTTTTCCCACTGCTTGATATTCAGATTATGCACTCAATTTAACAGCAACACCTTGTTCATTACTCAAACGCATTAGGTTTCTACCAACGGAGTGCATTATCACATAGTAGACCGCCTATTAGAAGGCTGCTCAATCAGTATTAGTGAAACCCTGCATATAAGTTTGCATCCCAGCGGATAGTTCTGATGCAGGAAAACAAGAAACATAGCAATAAAAGATAGAAAATTGCTAAAAATCTGCCAAATTGTTACTGGAGCGGTAAGCAAAGGTTTAGGTTTGAGAAAACTCTCAAAGTTTGAAATATCAAAGTAATAATCCCTCTACAAAGAACACCTGTGGTCTGTTTATACTAGGCTTGAGATAATAACTGATCTTAACCCTTGGTCATAAAAGACCTAACTAATCTTAGACATCATAACTCATTAAAAGGTCAAATGTTAGTTGTATGACTACTTAATAATTAAAAGGGTCACATGTTAGTCACGTGACTACTTAATAGCTATAAAATAATAAAATAGCCTAATGCTCCTGCATCAATTCCTCAATGTAGGGAGAAAAGTCTGTCGTTGAAAAAATCTCCAGAGTCTTAGGATACATCTCTGGGTCAATCCTCATTAGCTCAGCTTCTGCAATCCATATGCTTTCGCTCGCTGATTCACCCAACCACTTCACTAGAAAACATTTGCATTGGTTACCTTTTTGATAATTTACCTCTTTGACATTCAATACATCTTCGGCGACATCAGGTTTTGATCTTGGAAGCTGTTTTACTTGAGTATCCGCACCCTCAAATGGAAACAAATCAGCTACATTGAAAATTGGGCTCATCTGTAAATCTGGTGGCAGTTTCAATATATAAGCATCGGAGCTCATCTTCTTCACCACCTTGCATGGGCCAATTTCTTTGCTTTTAATTTATGGTAGGTTACCTTAGGGAATCTATCTCGCCTTAAGTATACCAGCACCATGTCACCTTCTTCAAAGTCCTGGGCCCATCGATGCTGGTTTGCTGATGCCACATAAGATTCATTACTAATTCTCATTGCTGTTTACACTTATGAATTTTTCAAATATGCCCTGCAAAAGCTTCACCATATTCACTCACCTGCGTTTCTTGTGCCAATAGAACTAAATCAAGAACATGTTGCGGCTTAAGTCCATAAGTTCCAATGGTGTCTTCTTTATACTCCTCCTATTCACTAAATTATTGTAGGCAAATTCAGCTTGTGATATAATAGAATCCCATGACTTAACATACTTCCCAACAAGACATCTTAATAAGTTTCCCAAGCTCAGTTTAACCGCTTCAGTTTGATCGTCTGTTTGTGGATGTCATGTGCTAGAGTATTTCAGCTCTGTTCCAAGCTTTCGCCACAAAGTCTGCCAAAAGTGTTGCACAAAACTTAAAATCACGATTTGAGGATATAGTGGAAGGGATGCCATGGAGCCTCGCCATATCTTTAAAGAATAAATCAGCAATATGTAAGGCATCAACAGTCTTTGAGCATGGAAGAAAATGCACCAGTTTGGAAAATCAGTCTACCACAACAAAAATAGCGCGATGCCCCCTTGCTGCCTTTGTGAGTCTCAATGCAAAATCCATGCTTACATGAACCCATGGAACCTCTGAGATTGGTAAAGGAGTGTATAAACCAGTGTTTTGTGAGTTCCCTTTTCTGAATTGGCATGCGAGACATCTTTTAACAAGTTTATCCATATCCTTGTACATATTCGGCCAGTAATATTGATCAGCTACCATTGCCATTGTTTTATCTCTTTCAAAGTGTCCTCCTAAGCCATTTCCACAAAGTTCTCTGACGATTTCTTCACGCAAAGAGCCTCATGGAATACATAATTGATTACACTTAAATAGTATATGGCAGCCTCTTCTGTCCTCCCGTCCGCCCCTGCATTTCATCCATTATAGAAGAGAAATATGGATCACTTTCATCCTTATTTTTTAGCAATTCAAAACCAATAACTTGAGTACTCATCACTGTTAACAGCAAGGATCGCCTACTCAATGCATCTGCAACTTGATTAGACTTACCGATTTTCTATTTAATGGAAAAAGAAAACTCTTAAAGATAAGAGCTCCACTTGGCATGTTGCGGATTTAATTTCTTTTGAGAATTCAAATACCTCAATGCTTGATGGTCTGAATATACCACGAACTCCCAATATGCCCAAGAATGCTCTGAATGACAGATAGCTTGCCCTAATGCATAAAACTCTAGATTAGAAGTCGACTAACGGCGTTTAGCAGCAAACATTTTCTCACTGAAGAATTCAACGGGTCTGCCATCTTGGCTGAGAAAAACCCCTATTCCTGAATGCTATGCATCGCACTGAAATGTAAAAAGCTTCTCAAAATCAGGTAGGGTAAGAACTGAAGCTTTAGGAATCATAGTTCTAACCTGATCAAAGGCATTTTGAGCTGACCTCTCAAACTAGTCTTTCTTCAAACACTCTGTAATAGGACACATTATAGAGCTGAAATTCCTTATAAACCTCCTGTAGAAAGAAGCCAGCCCATGGAAGCTGCCACATCTCCCATAGATGGTGGTACAGGCCAATCCTTAATGGCTCTCACTTTATCTGGATCTGGTTGCAAACCTTTAGCTGAAATAACAAAGCCTAGAAATACAACTTCGGTAAACAAAAAGGAGCACTTCAAGTTTGCATAGAATTTTTCCTTATGAAGAGCCTATATGACTTGACGTAAATGCATCAAATGCTCATTGTTGTTCTGGCTGTATATAAGTATGTCATCAAAGTAAACAACAACAAAGAGTCCCAAGAAAGGTTGCAGAATCTGTCATAACACATATGAATGTGCTTAGAGGCATCACTAAGCACTCAGAGCTCATCGAGTGTCTTGAATGCTGTCTTCCATTCTTCACCATTACGCATTCAGATTTGGTGATACCCACTCCTCAAATCTATTTTCAAGCATAGTGTAGATCCAACAAGCATATCATGCATGTCCCCTAAACAAGGGCTTGGAAACCTATACTTCATTGTAACCTTGCTAATGCACAACTGTCCACACATGTCCTCCAAGACCCTTCCTTGTTGGCATGAGTAAAGCTGGGAGAGCACAAGGGCTCGCTCTTACACACACTAAGCTCTTAGCAATCAGCTTCTCTACTTGTTTTTGCATTTCAGATTGATGAGCAGCTAGCATTCGATAACTGGCAGATTTGGCAAGGCTGCACCAGGTATTAAGTCGATGGCATGTTGGACATTTCGCATTGATGGCGGACCACATGGCAATTCATCACAAATTATCTATTTAAAATCTTCGAATAATTGCTGAATTTATGGTGGATATCCATGTACTTCCTATCAATGGTAATTAATCGCGTTTTTTTTTCCCACCAAGGCATACATGATCCCTGTTTCTAGGCTCTCCTCCTTGATTTCTTTGCTGACAGGAAGCCGACAACCTTACTAGCTTTAGATGAAACAACTTAATCTTTTAGAGGATGCAAAGTTAAATTCTTACCACCTTTCTTAAAGGAGTAAGTAATGGCCTTAGTATAATGTAACATGTCTTTGTTATATGACCATGGCTTTCCCAATAAAATATGACATGCAGCAATAGGCACAATGTCACACCGTGCCTCATCTTTAATATCACTTCCCATGATAAATTGAACTAAACAATGCCAAGTAACCGGTATCTCTTTCCCTTTCTGAAATCATGCAACCTTATATGGATTAGGATGCTTCTCAATTGGGAGCTCCAACTTCTTTCTCTTTGGAAATAATGTTCTCACTGCTATCCCATTCATGAATAACATTGCAAACTTTTTCTCCACAAAAGACACGTGTTCAAATTATTTTATGTCTCCTCCAACCCTTTCCCTTTTCAATTTTGGGTGTTGTCATCACTTGCGCAGTACTAAAGACTCTCCTTGTGCTAGAAAAATGTCAACTTCTTCTTCATCCCCATCAAAAATATAGACAGGTTCGGATGGTTCTTCCCACTCTCCTTCAAATTCTACCAATTTCACCCATCATTGTGACCCCTCTCTCCACAAGAGAAATTATGGATTTGTGAATTGCTGGCCGCCTTTGAAATACTTGAGTCAGCACTGTTTCTGCATTTCAAACTTTGATATTCCCTTGCCTTTTTCATTTCTATCAGCAATCCAAGCACTTTTTCCGGTTCTGTTGGTTAGGGCACCCCCTCGATCGGTTTTCTGAGCTGTTTGATTACCCTGAAGGCCCCGTGCACCAATTGGATTTCGTTGAACGCTGCCATCAACACGACCAGTTAAGGGCCACGTCATGCCATATCGCTAAACCCTCTTCTCTACCGTCAGGGCATATTGTTGAACATCTTCTAGGTTGAATAGGCGAATTACTCCCATCTCATCTCTAGCTGATTGGTTCAACGTGTGAAATTTTTCATACAATTCCATTGCATAATCAGCCGGTAAGAAGTGCTTCTGCATTTTAGCCTTCATATGTTGCTATGAACTGACTTTTAACTTGCCTTGACGAGCGCGCTGCTCTTCAACTCTCTTCCACCATGAAGTGTAGTCCCCTTCAATTTAAGTTTCACAAACAGCACCTTTCTCTCTTCGTTCGTGGGTTTTCATTCGAAATAATTCTCCAAACTAGATTCCCAATCTCAATGATCTTCCTCATGCATAGTTCCAAAGAAATCATCAACTTAGATTTTAATTTGACATTGAGGAGTTCTTCCTCAAGGCTACCTTTGGATATGTCTAAAGGGTAACGATTGCCTTCCGGAATCTCCATATGGGCCTCCGCAATTGCTTGGACAGCTCGCGACAAATCTTCAATCATACACTCCACCTCTGCCATCTTTGTTTGTTGAGCCTGGTTTCCACATCCTCTTCCTCCACGACCTCCTCTACCACAAGTAGCTATGAAAACAGACCAATTAGAAGCAAAAGATCTGATTTTTATTGGTGAACAGTGTTTTCTAGCAGATTAGGTGAGCAATCGAAAAGCTTTGATACCAATTGTTGCAGGAAAACAAGAAACACAGCACTAAAAGATAAAAAATTGCTGTGAACCTACTAGGTTGTTATTGGAACGATAAGCAAAGGTTTAGGTTTGAGAGAACCCTCAAAGTCTAAAATATCAAAGTAATAATCCCCGTACGAAAAAACCCTTGTGGCCTATTTATACTAGGGTTGAGAAAAGAATATAATCTCAGCCCTTGGTCATAAAAGACCCAATTAATCTTAGCCATGAAAACTTGTTAAAAGGTCACATGCTAGTCATATGACTGCTTAATAATTAAAAGAGTCACATGCTAGTCACATGACTACTTAATAGCTATAAAATAATGAAATAGCCTGATGCTCCTGCATCAAGTTCTGAGGTGAATTGAATCACCACCATTAACTTTCAAAGCATATGGAACTAGCTGTTGTATTTGTTCAATTTTACTCTTCTTTTCTTTGTTTTTGATGATTTCTCATCCTTTGCACTGAGCAATTTCTTTCTCTCAATTAACTTTCATATCTTATCAAGAACAAAATATAGTAAACATATCGGGATTATACCTTCTCTTAGTCATCTAATTCGGTGCCTAGTTATGCCATCATATGAGGCCATAACTATGCTGACCTTGAGTTTTTTATTGCTCCAACTCATGCTTTTTATGAATGCAGGTGATGCTGGACTTTTCATTTTGATCAAATTGTCATGATTGCAATTGCTTACTAAATGTTTATTTTGGTTACAGAAAGATTGTGAAATGGTTTCCCTCTGCCTGAAAGAAATGATTGTCAGCTTTCTTTGTAAATCGGTATTCTAAATTTTTCTAACGATCTTTGCAGTCGCTGCGCTTAATGTAATGTATACCAGCTTAAATTCTCCTAAGCAATTGAGTGGCTGGACGTCAAGTGGAGGCTGATCCGTGTGGTGATTCATGGGAAGGGATCACATGCTCTGGGTCATCTGTTACTGAGATGTAGTATATCTTTTCTTTCTGCATAAATACTTCTATTTCTTTATATATATAAGGTGTGCTTGGACCTATGCCCGTAGAGATTTAGGGTGAAGTTAAGATTTAACTGAGGTGATTGTGTTTCAAGTTCTCAACTGTCGTGAGGGTTTTTTTAAGCTGATACATATCTACATTGGAATGATATGTAACAGCTGATGTTGCAGCGGCAAATTTTTCGGAGAATTTTATGGTCTTTCTGAAAAGTTTCAGAAAATTTGAAAGTATATATAAACTTGAATATTCAAAGCACTGTATTTTTTTTTAACAATTCCTTCTTCTTTTTTTTTTCATTTCAGAAGATTACCTGGTCTTGGACTCACTGGATCAATGGGATATCAGTTATCGAGCTTGACATCAGTCACCGACTTGTGAGGCCCAGCCCTTAAACATGAGCTCGTGGTTGTAATTTTGCTTTGCTCTAAAGGGGCTTCGGTCTGAAACTGATGCATTTGTTCATCATAGTGCAGTGATTTAAGTGAAAACAAGCTTAAGGGTGATATACCATACCAACTTCCTCCTAATGCACGTAACATGTAAGTTGGCAGGAAAATACTGTATCAACATGGGTTTAATAATGTTGCGCCAATAGTTATTATCTCTATATGGCACCATAAAATTTAGTTTTTGAATCTGCATAGATTTATGTGATGGCATGATCATGGGCTTAAGGTTTACTCAATTATTCATTTTTACACTTATTTTATTTATGTACTGGTTCTTGTCCTGCCTATTATAATGACTTGAACAGGCTAGCTGGTCTAGAGGTCACTAATGTCAATTGAGATTTCGTAAGATCTGTTATTATTGCCACTTTCAAGTTTGGAGGGAATCACCTGCACATATGTTTAAACTCGGTGTAGTAGTGCACTTTTAATTATTCAATGCGCTACATACAGGTACCCAAATTTTAATCGGGTGACGGATAAAGAGGTAATTTTACCCGTTACCTATTGGGTACCCATGGATACCCATTTAAAATGTAACGTTTTTCTAAAATTTGCATTTTGACCCCTAGATATTTTGGGAAATTTCAATTTGGTCCTTGAACTTTAAATAATTTTCAGTTTTTTCCTCAAATTTTAGAAAGTATGTCCTTGAACTTTTGAAAATTTTAGTCTAGTCCCCGGCTTTTGGAGATTTTAAGTATAGTCCGTAAACTTCCAAATTTAGTCATTCAAGTTTTGGAAAATCCTTGGTATGAAAGTTCCTATCCAATGAGTAAGATAAGTGAGAGCACACGTTTCTAGAATTGTGAGTACACAATCTACCCTAAAATTTGGCTGAACATTTTTTTTAAACCAAAAATTTGATGAATTTTCTTTAAGAGCTGAAATTTTCCTAACTCTGGGAAAAAGTGGGTACCCATTTGCCTGGTCGAGGGCTACAGGGTTACATTTGGCATATAGCATAACCCTCACAAGTTTCTTTTGGAATTTATTCACTTACGTTATATTTGGAGGATGCCAAAGGATCTTTTACTTTAGATTGTAACCCTGTCTGTAATATTAAATGCTTATCATTCTTATTCTTCAAATTTATTTTATTGGGGCTCCTGATATGCCCCTGGTATTCACCTCATGGGCTTCTTGTGCAGAGATCTTTCTAAGAATGGTTTTACTAATGGGGTGCCTTATTCAGTTTCTCAAATGTCTGAGCTTGAATCCCTGTAAGTCTTGTTTATTTTCTCTTATCGTAGCCTTCTTAGTGTCAGGCTCATATTTTTCTGGTTGACACAGAAATCTTGGTCATAACAAGCTCAATGGACAGCTAAGTGATATGTTCGGAAAACTGCCCAAACTCACCATGTTGTAAGTATGATAAATTACTTCAGTTGGGCCTTCTGATGTGATTTATCCAGTAATGAATGGATTGACATGCAGGGATCTCTCATACAATTCACTGACGGGAAATTTGCCTCATAGCTTTGGATCCCTCTCAAAGCTAAATACATTGTAAGGAACAAAGACATCAGTTAGATCATTAGCATTTCAGGTTTCTTTTGTATTTATGGTTTTATGCAGGTCTTTGCAGAACAATCAAATGACCGGTCCAATCAATGTCCTTGCTGACCTTCCTCTTGATGATTTGTAAGTAGATTCCTGCCTCAAATTTTATTGATCCTTCAATAACAACATAATTTGAAATTGCTTTGATGATGAATTTATGGTAAGGTAAAAGCAGTTAACACCTGGAGAGAAAAAATGATTTTCATACAACCTTGTTGTGCTTGTACATAAAATGAATCTTCCACAATGTGGAAGTATGCTTGAAATAAATCTTCCGCAATGCCTTGAACAAGATTGCTAAGGAGTCTCATGATCAGTTTTGGTTTAGGTGTCTTGGAAATAAATTCATGGAGATCTACTTGGCTATCTTGATATCACATGATAGTATTGGAAATAAATTCATGGAGATCTACTTGGCTATCTTGATATCACATGATATCTTGAGATTTTTTTTGCTTGCCTGCATGTGGATTAGTATATAAGTATGAGCTGATTACCAAGCAAAATGTCCTTTTATAATAGATGTTCTATGTCACTGCACAATGCTGTAGCATTGTCATTAAACCCTGCCACACGCACACTTTTCATCTTAATATTTATTTTGGGTTCAACCATTAATTTTTTCAATGGGAAATCTAAAAATATAATATTTAATTTTCTTTCCAAAAGACTTTTTGATGCAATATAAATGATTTATCTATAATTGTTGTCTTTGTTACATTACCATGAAAGGGGCATGTAGCTGACCATGTTGGGACTAGGAGATGGTTAATCCTTTTTTATATATTGTTTTGGAAAATAATCCTTTTTTATATTTTTTTGGTAAATTAATCCTTTTTTATATATATATTTTTTGGTAAACAAAAGAAATGGAAGAGACTGCTGCAAACAGGACAAGCTGTTGTGGAAGAGAAGAAAAACAAAAACAGAATGGGGAAAAAAAATTAGGGAAAGAGAAGCTAATTTTAAGCTGCGTTTATATGAACATTCACATTATAAATTTCCGTTGGGAAAGGGATAAATCCTATGGTATTCAATTGGGCTTTTTGGCCCTATTAAATTATTTAATGCTTGTATTTTAAACTTTTAATGTCTAGTTGGTTGTGTTTGGATGTGATATGGTATTTGGAGGACTAATTTATCTTGTGGATGAATTATAGCCTAACTATTCCTTGTCTTGTTTGGAATGCACACTCCCTCTTTTGTTATGTTTTCATTTCTTTCACAGTAGCTTAGTTCTACATTGTGCTTGATGATCTGTAATTAAAAAAATCCCAAATTTTTATATTTCTTTGCCACCCTCGCACCCTCTCCTCCATCCCATTTGCCACCCCAACAAAAGAAAGGAATACAAGATTCAGACTTGGTTATCAGTTTCAGCATCTCCGTCGTGCCACCATGTTTCCAAGCCACAGTTCAATTGTCAATAATTTCTCAGGCCAAATTGTACTGCCATTACATTTTGGATTGCACTTTCCTCTCCCAAGTGTGCGCTAAAACTATAATTACCTTGGAGAGTTCAGAAATGTAGTCATTGGATGACATTTCTTATGCTAATATGGGAGAATAAAAGGTCTGAAATTGGAAGGGGGGGGGGGGGGGGGGGGTTAAATATAGCTATGCTTCGTACCTGATTCTAAATTTCAATAATGTTTCTCCATCAGTAAGCATGCAAAACAATGGGTGGCCCCTCATTCATTCTTACTGTCTTCTTTTATCTTTAAGAAGCTTTCATTGCAGACGGAAAACAGTATTATTTGGCTATGACAGTTGGGATAGTGCTTCATCTTGGGTTTACCTCTTCCCAATGCATCTGAATTAAAGTGTATATGTTTCTATAATGTTTAAGAAAGTTTCAGTTCAAATGGAAAATAATATAATTATTTGGCTTGTGGGATTTGGGACAGGAATTTAAGATTTGGCTTGTGTTACTGACTTGTAACTACAGCAAGTCTATACCCTTGTTAATATAATGCATATTCAAGTTCTTGCACTTATTGAAGTTGTTCTGAAGCACTAAATGCAATTAATTCATTTTTCCTACTGGCAGGAATGTTTCAAACAATCAATTTAGTGGATGGATCCCCAATAGCTTGAAGGATATAAGGAATATACAGTGAGTGTTGTTTACAAGCTTATTTTGCTTGGCAGAACAGCTGTTTTGTGGCTGTCCCAGTTCCTGACCAGGCAGTGATCATTGTCAGGACTGACGGAAATTCATGGTCATCTGGGCCAGCTCCTCCTGGCTCGCACCGTAGCAGTGGAAATTCAACCAAAAATGGACAGCCTGGTCTGAGCGGAGTTGCCATAGCTGGGATAGTTTTGGGTGCTTTGCTGGCACTTGGGATTCTAATAGCTCTGTTTTCAAGAAAATCTTCTTCTCCTGCGCCTCACTATTTTGATGAGGAGAGGCTTAGTCAACATAGATCATTTTCTGCCCTTCATTCGCAGGAGTTATCTTCTGATTTGCGTGATGACATGGGCAAGGATTATAAAGGTAATTATTTTTTAAAATCTCTCTCTATCTCACTCTTAGTTTTTGTCGTGGGCATTTTTGGATATGTTAGAATGTTGTCGATCGAATTACATGTTGCTCTTTTTTACTATTTTGCATTTTAAGAACTTGGTGCATGCCCGCTTACTGCATTGGGGCATGGTGGGAGTTCTAGAACATCTTTACTATAACTATGGAGAAGTCTGAAGCATGGATGCGGGTACAAGACACATCCCTCCTCTATTAATTGTTGCTGTTATCTGCAATGGGGAGCCCAAGGAGTGTTTTGGTCTTTCTGTGCCTCTTCTTCAGCTTGCGGATAACATCTGACTCCTTTTTGAAAATAGAGAATCTTTCCTTGATGCATTCTCTTTGCTCCAAATTTTTGAGAAAATGTTTGGCCTTAAAGTTAAATAGTGTATCTAAGAATTGTTTTAGAGCCGAATAATGGCTTTTGAGGAATTAGTTCGAGTCTCCGTGTTGGGTTGTGTGGTTCTTCAATGGGTGGCCACTCATGTATTTAGATGTTCCTTTAGAGGATAGCCCGTCCTTGTCAATTTGGGATCTAATAATCCCTAGTGCCGTACAAGGTTGGATGCGTGGAAGGGCATTTATTTCTCCTTTCCCCCCTGGGTATGGTGGGTGGGGGAGATTACACTCATAAGGTTTGCCTCACTTAGGTTCCTCTCCTCTATTTCTCTCTGTTTGGGGTTCATGATGGCATGACGAAGAGGTTGGAGAGAGTTATGACTTATGAGAGACTTCCATTGGTTGGGTAGTGGTGTGAAGAGGCCCATCTTGTTGTTTAGGAGGTTGTGTCCTATTGGAAATATTCTATTAATTATTATAATATCCTAGTAGAGATATGGAGAAATTATAGAATATTCTGTAGTTATGTGCAATATTCTATAATATCTGTTATAATGAAGCATATATTTTTGTGTTGAAGGTTGCAATCCTTCTTTCAATATTTTATTCTAATTTGAATGGTATAAATATGTGATTCTCGTGCCTGTTTTAGGGTATCAGGGTGTGTTTTCCCCAAGTCCTCCCTTTCTTTAAACTACATGATATCAGAGCTTTCTTAAAAGCTTGTGCTTCCGAATAGTTGGCCATGGCTGACCACCCATTTTTATACATTATGCGTTAGTTTCAAAAAATAAAAGGGAACAACAGTTTTTGCATCTTATTATATTCTTGATTTCTAGTAAAGAATCAACAAAGGAGAGGATACAGAACCAAGAGCTGAAGCCTAGGTATTTGAGTGCTTTCAGCACTGAGCTACCTTTGTTGTACCCTCTGTTTGGAGTTATGTTACTGCTACAAGCTGAAGACGATGTTTGGTTGTTATTCTTTGGACTCCTACAATGATCAAAGACCTTCCCTAGTACTATTCTTGGTGGAGTAACCCCGCTGTGTTCCCATGCTTGAATTTGTTACATATAACAAGTATCCAAGTTAGGCATGACAGACATCTACGCCTAACTTGAGGGGGAGTGTTGGAAATATTCTATTAATTAGTATAATATCTTATTAGAGATATGGAGATATTATAGAATATTCTGCAATTATGTGATTCCTGTGCCTGTTTTAGGGTATCAGGGTGTGTTATCCCTAATTCTTCCCTTTCTCTAAAACTACATGTTCAGGCCTAAATATGAGGTGGGTGGGTCTTACTAAGTACAGTTGCCAACTTTCTTGAAATGTGTTTTTATGTGAAAAGAGAATCTGAGTCCTGACTCAGGTAATTGCTCAAGTTCAGCTCCCGAAGCAGTTCCCTTTTGATAAAAAGTTTAAAACATGGGTTGGCGAAACCTATTCTTTTTAATACAGATTTCATCGGCATGATACTTGAGTCCTGACTCAGATTTTCCAGACACTGATATTATTATATTGGTGAACATTTGATACGTCAACTTTTTCTGTCACCTTCATTACTTTATAATGGCTGAGAAGCTCAAACTATTTATATTCTGCAAATTTTGCATCTAGAAGGTATTATGATAATTTGGTTTATCTGATGGATCAATTTTTCTGAATGTTGATAGGGCCAAAGTCATTCGATTCATCTTATTCAATTTCCATGAAACCTTTGCAAACATCCCCTTCAATGGTCTTTAAGCCGCCTCCACCTACTGATCGTCTTACGTCATTTAGCGATGAAGAGTTTGCAAACCGCTTGAATGTCAAAAGAAGCACTTCTGCTCGTGCTACGTGTACATGTTATTCTTTAACAGATCTGCAGACTGCAACTGGGAACTTTGCAACAGGCCGGCTTCTTGGTGAGGGATCCATTGGACGTGTTTATAGGGCTAAATATGCTGATGGGAAGGTATGATTTCGTTAATTCTTTATTTTTATATACTGAGTTCAAATGCTGCTTCTATGTACATGTTTGTTACTTAGATTGTCAGCATAGTGATGCATAAATCTTCTCCAGATGCTAAGTGCAGGAGTACCATTTGGATTACTTGAATTTTGTTATGTTCCAGGTTTTACTAGTTTTGTGATTCTTAATTTCTCCTTTCAAGGTACAGTAGATTAAATTATGTGAAAAGTTTGTGAATCCATTTCCCTTTCATATTTGCTTGCGGTTCTCTTCAAGCGCTAGGATTACCAATAAATTAAAGAATGTGAATGCCAGTAGTGGAGTGGACTGTAACTCAATTAGCTAACTGTTGTTTGGCAAGAGCTTGTTTTGAATTTGGGGGTGAATATTGAATTTTTTTTTTTTTTTTTGAACTTTTGTTTTCTAGTAGGGAAAAAAAAAAACCAATAATCCCCTCAAGAAAGCAGCTTTTTTTTTTTCTGGGATTTCTGGTTTCCTGTGGAAAAAAAAGCTCTGTGAGAAACAAAAACTTTAGTTTGGTGGGTGAACCATACTGTAATAAATTTCAGGGTTAGGGTTTTTATAGTGCTGCCCACTGATTATGCAAATTGGTTAGAATGATGGTTGGAAAGATGAGGGAAGAGTAGCAGCAGAATGGTTTTCGACAGCCAAACAGCAAGCTGTGGTATCTTGAAGGTTTCTTTAGTTGGAAAGATGACAAGAGGAGGTCTCTTTTATGTCTGTCTGATTTAATTAGAGACTGGAAGACTGCTAATAAAAGAAGAAAACTTTATGAAAGAGGGAAATACACAAAAACATTTTCCCTTTCCTAGTTTTTGATAATTGCTAATTACTGCTTTTAGCACTGAGATGTAGTGCACATATTTCAGATGGGCTTTTTGTACCTACAATTACATTTGTGCTGATCTTTCAGGTTTTAGCAGTAAAGAAGATAGACTCCTCACTTTTTCAAAGTGGGAGGGTGGAAAGTGTTTCAGATATTATTCCAAGCATCTCCAACCTTCACCATCCAAGTATTGCAGAACTCGTTGGTTATTGTTCAGAACAGGGGCAAAACATGTTAATTTATGAATATTTCAGGAATGGCTCACTTCATGAGTTTCTTCACCTGTCAGATGACTATAGCAAGCCACTTACTTGGAACACTAGAGTTAGAATTGCCCTAGGCGCTGCACGGGCTGTTGAGTAAGTCAATAGTTGAACTACTGTGTTTTGTAATAATTTATGTGTCCTTTCCAGCTGCCTGCTCTAGTAAGGGTGCATATTAAAAAAGTGAGTAATCTGAAATTTATGGTTGATTTGGTTTAGGACTAGTGATGACTTGGTGTTGCTTTTCTTTTGTGTTTTTACATGTGGGTTAAGTTGGATATGTGTCTTTTTGCCATTAATCTGTACACACATTTACAATTTTGTTTGCATGTGTGTATGTTTGATGTAGAGGTGGGTGTTTCTATACGTCGAGCCTGTACATCGACATTTTATCACAGCTAAATATTGTCTTACTATAAGCTTTTGAAAGCTTCACTACTTATACCTGACAGCGTAGTGTAATTTAAATATATAAGTCTCAACTGTAGAATTAAAAACCCTGGTCTACCTGAGATTTCTTGTGCATGCTGTGGATTGTGGTGGAGCAGGAATTTGCCTAAAGGTATTTAACAGAGAAATATATGTGCACTGGTGTGTGCAGACACGCACATATGTATGCAAGCATCTATGCATGGAATTGACTATATGCAAGCATGTATTTTAGGTGCCTAGGTTAGTTTGGTACTTAATATAATGATTACCAGAATGGAAGTTATAAAAAATGCTTTATGATTTTGGGTATTCTCCTCTTTACGTAAGATACACAGGAACCATGCGTAGATTTAAGTATTAGGTACTTATGCTAGTTCAGAGCTTTATAATTTACAATTATCAAAACTGCTGCTCCGTAAATGCATAATGATAATGGGAATATTCCTGTGTAAGCTATTTCTTTCAAATGCATTGGTAGTTGCACAAAAACTATCACTTATTAGGACTGTCTAATCTTAGGGCTCCATTTTCAGGTACCTCCATGAGGTCTGTTCTCCTTCTTTAGTTCACAAGAACATCAAGTCTTCCAACATTTTACTTGACATGGAACTCAATCCTCGTCTTTCAGAATGTGGTTTGGCATCCTTTTATCAGGTTTGCAAGTTACTCTGTTTTTTTTCCTCTGTTAAAAAAATTTAATTGTCATTAAATGTATTGAGATTGAATTAAATTACATGTTGTAGTGAAATATTTCCATCTGATGGTTTGTGGCGTGATAAATGTTAATTGGTTGTTCTATCCAATAGTATGGTGTTTGAATGGCGTTCGGCTAGTGATGTGTTAGGCCCATTAGGGTTCTTATAATAGTGACCTGTTGTAGAAGGTTATCCTCAGGACTCTGGTGTATATCAACCGAAATGAAGTGTGAAGAAGGTTAATCCTTGATTCTTATTCTCTTTCCCACCCTCCTCTTCTTTTACGATAATCCAAAGGGAAAGCTAAAGGCCGCTTAGAACTGTTTGGTTTAACTATTTAATAAAATTTAGTGCTATAGGCTACTGACTAAGCCTTAATACCAATTGTTTGGGGTTCTCTATCTGGAACTAAAATAATAAATTACACTGGGTCATTGATATGGATTTTCCTATGCCGGTCATTATAGGTAAAATCCGCATCTACCTCAATATCAATCATGCCCTTTCTAACAACTTCATTACCTTCCCCAAATCAATCACTTTGATCCTAACTAGTGTGTTCATAGGTCTTTCCCACACATTCCCAAACCAGCCGTCTCATTTGAAGTTGCTCCTAATGTTGCACGTTGCACAAATGTCCTCATTTCTGAAATTATCTTTCCTAGTCTAATCATACATCTAGCATCCGCATCTTTGTCACACTCATTTCGTGCTCATAGTTTCATGATTACCAACACTCAATTTGATACAGTAACCCGGGTCTTATAGCAGTTCTATATAACTTCCCGTTCAATCTCATAAATATTATGATCACATAAAAATCTTGATGCATTCTTTACTTCATCCTACAAGCCCAAATCTTATGCTCGCGATTACTCTGAATGGTTGACCCAGTATAACAAAAATGGTCTCTTTAATATTGCTTGACCATCTAATTTTAACTGCTGTACGTGTGCTGTTTATTCTGGTTTGGACCTACTCAACATAAATCCTCAAGGCTCTAGTGCATATCTCATTAATTTTTATTGGGGATTGATTCGCACACTTCTCTCAACCAAAACCATGTCATCAACAAATTAAATGCACCATGACACTTTCATTTGGAGTAGGCTTAATGAGTTCATACACTACTCTGCAAACAAGAAAGGACTTAACGTTGAGCCCCTGTGCAACTAATATTGATAGGAAAACAACCAGCGCCTCCACCTGTTCTCACATCCTACCCCCTCATGTGTCCTTTATTACGTTTGTATTTTTAAGAGAAACTCTGTTCTATCAAAGCCTGGCCAAGTACTCTCTAGGGCTTGATTGTAAGCCTTCTCCAAACATACAAGAAAAACACATGAAATTTCCATTCCAAGAGGTTGCTAGCGCATCAACGGTGGTTAAGCGGTGAGAAATTGGAGTAATTTATTGAACTATGCATACCTATAGGTGCTGCTCAATTTCAAATATGGAACATTTTTCTTAGTCAACCATTAGTGCTTCAAAGTTTATTTATGTATTTGTCTCAAGACAAGACAAATTATCACCTCTGTTTTAAACTGATAAAATTTTCAAATGTTTTAGTTTATGTGCAGTGTACTGGTACGTGTACATTTTCCTGTATACATTATCTTGCTTATATTCCCCTCAGAGAATGTGTTTTCTTCTCCTTTATATATTCCAACAGCGGATCAGTGAAAATCTGGGCCCGGGATACAGTGCTCCAGAATGCACGAAGGCCTCAGCATATACCATGATGAGTGATGTTTACAGTTTCGGGGTGGTCATGTTAGAGTTATTGACTGGTCGGATGCCATTTGACAGGTTTGTTGCACATTTATTTACCGGTATAGCAGAGATTGTCTAGAAAGATCCCAGATCTGTACTGCACTGTTGTTTTCTTTGTTTTCAGTTCAAAACCAAGGTCAGAACAATCGCTAGTCCAGTGGGCGACCCCACAACTCCATGATATTGATGCTTTGGAAAGAATGGTTGACCCTGCGCTGCGAGGACTGTACCCTCCCAAGTCAATCTCTAGATTAGCCGATGTTATTGCTCTTTGTGTTCAGGTCAGCTCCTCTTACATCCTACTCACCCTCCTACAAAAAAAATTTAACGACAATAAATAAAAGAAGAAAAAAGAAAAAGGGAAACAGAAAAAGGAGTACGACTGATACAAGTCTGGGACATTGAAAATACATAGATGGGATCTAGTCCTTTTCACAGTCATTTGGAACAGCCATCAAATGATGTGAAGTCATGTACAAAATTAAAGTGGCAAGCATCATTTTAGGTCACTGAACTGAAATTTCAAGCTAGCACTTGGTCTCAAAGCTCCTGTTAAGGAAGTAGGGTAGAGTTGCATTCGAATAGCTTGAATCAAATGAGTATGGGAATGGAATGATAAGGTAATAATAAGGAACGATCGTTTCACTCTCTTTGATACTGTCAGAAGTGGAATTCCCATTCTCATTCAGATTCCTGCCATTCAAAAATGTCCTTATTTGAAGATCGGATGCCTTATCTGGCTTGAGTCAGCTAAATCGGATACTATTTTTTTTTTCTTTTTTTTCGGTAGAAAAGAATGCATGGAATTGAGAAAGGACAATTTACATGCTATGGCAATTGCAAATGCAGTCTTTGGAACCAATGCTTGAGAATGCGCCGTGACAGGGACCAGTAAAAGGGCTCGAATATCTGAGGGAAATCCTTAATGTTTGATGTTCCCTCGCACGCACAAGAGTATATTAGAAATATGATACACCTCGGGGTCAGGATTTGATATTCTCGCATAATGTAGCTTATTCTCGACGAATGTCAATCTTATTCTCCCAAATACTTTTTAATTAGCTCGTAAGGACAACGCCATAGTAGGTGTGCAATTTGTTGACAATGCTACAACACATTCTTTACTATGGATGTTTGATAATGGCCATCTTATTTATCAGAACTCCTAACGTGTTCTTTTGGATTCTTTATTAGTCGGAGCCTGAATTCCGGCCCAGCATGTCCGATGTGGTGCAATCATTAGTCCGGCTAGTATGAACACGAGGAGGAGATGATCCTGCTGCTCTACGTCGCACCGATGACTTTGACTATTAATGCATTGTTTTCCCGAATATCTCGCATGTATGTGGGACTTCATCTATGTATTCGTAAATGCAATTATCTCCTCATTTCAAATGTCTCGTGCGAAAATTCATGTTTTGAAGATTTTAATGACACCCCCAACTTTAAGCTTGTTTCTCATAAGCTAGGAAATAGTGAGTTTAAGATTGTTTCTTTTAAGATTGGGATGCAACAAGATTGTCCTTTTGCTTTTAATGATGACGAATTTGGAGGTTCTTTTGTTTTTGTTTCTTGAAAGAATTTTGAGTTCAATTTGCAGGAATACAGTCGATACAATGTCATGGTGTGAAACATATTAGCTTGTTACTCCCTCCTCTTGAGGATTGAGCTCTGATGAATCAAATGGATCTGGATCTTAAATTTCGGAAGTTATGAATTTGTGAATGTAGATGGTCTTAGCCGTTCATCATGAAAAGGATATGGATCCTTTTATAAAGGCATGGATTTTTGCAAATAAATAACCTTAACTATTGATTGTAAGAAAACAAAAAAGGTAAATAGATAAATTAGAGATGAAAAAAATGAATGGTTAAGTTTAAATTTATAAATTTATGACTTTTTAAAATTCAAATGATTCGTATTCTCGTGAAAAGAGGTAAAGAAAGAAATTAAAGATGGGGAAAAAGAATGGTATGAATTGTTTAAATGCATAAATTCTTGACTTTTGAAATTTTGAGGATCCATCTTTTTCTATTTGAATGGATGCAAATTTATGCAACCAATATCAATGTCAGTAGGTAGAGTGAACCATTAATTTTTCAACAGATTTTTGTGCCAACCAAATGTAGTTAATTAGTGGTGGTCACTAAACTTTAATTTGATGTAGTTCGATCACTAAATTTTAAGATTTGTTTTAATCTAATCATTGTTGCTAATACCTGTCAGTATTTTCATTAAGTATGTTGATGTGGCAAATGTGGGATAGATCCTTTTCTTTTCACGTTCATGTCATGACTATTGAACTTTAAGATTTGTTTCGAAATTGTTACTGAACTTTAATTTGGTATTGAATGACTCTATGCGGCTTCTTATATCCTTCCACTTAAATATTTTGTTAATTAATTCTATAAAATTATATTCTTTATTTGTCTTTGAAAAAGTGGGCACGTAATCAAAATATTTTGTTTTTAAAAAATTAGGACATCAATATATTTAAGTATGAAAGCATAGAGCTAGAGCAGATATATAAACAATTTATAAATAATATTTATTGGTTTTTCGAACTTATCATCATTTTATTGGAGCATACTTTTTTCATGCAAGGTAAAATGAATCAATAGAGCATCTATTTAAAGTTTAAAATCATTTTGAAACCAAATTTAAAGTTTAGTGACCATTTTGTGATGAAAAATGAAAGAAGAGAAAAACGTGTTTCGTACAAGGCACAACATCGTGCCACATCGGTATAATTAAACAGTAAAACAGATTCCATTAATGAAGTGATAGAATTGAAATGAACCTTAAAGTGTAGTGACCCAGTTGCATCAAATTAAAGTTTAGTGATTCTTGTGAAACTAGCCCTAAAGTTACGGTGACTATTGATAAAATTCACTCCCTTTAAACAGGAAAATGTTTCTCCTTCCTCTATGATGTTATTATTAGTATAAAACAAGCAATTTCCCCAATTTCTACTTTGTTTCTTTTCCCCAATCCTAATAAGTTTCAAAGAGCCAATCTTAATCACAGACTTTCAGAGGCACAAGAATCACCAAACTCGTTTCAGCTAAGTTTCAGAGACCCATTCTTAATCACACAGACTTTCAAGACAGCTCCTTTCCAAATTGGTACTGAATGTCTTAATCCACTCTAATGCTGTGTTATCGAACATAGTACCAAATCATTTTCCAAAGTCTAATCCCATTTATTAGAGGCTCACAAAGGAACATTTCATAATATTAATGTACTAATCCATTTTTTAGTCCATCAAGAATAAGCCCATAGAAAAGTAAAAGCTATTAAGGCACCCTTCCCTTACTCCTCGAGGAAAAAAGGCACGCTGTCACCCTAATGTGGGCGCATATGGATTCAAATCTGAAAATTTCAACCGTATGATTAAAAGAGCATAAAAAAAAAATGATGACCCATCAATTTTTATATAATTCTTGTTTAGTGCATGCCTTTCGCTTAGTCAGTGAAAAACTTAAGTAAATTTGAATAGTTTAATCCGATTTGAGTTTTTCACCGTTTAAATTAAAGTGCACGAATTGTATACAAATTGATGATCGCTCATATTTTTCCTTTCTCTTTTAGTCCATTCGGATAAAATTTTCAGATCGACATCCATATGAACCCATGGGGACGGTAACGTGCCTAATTGTTTCCCCATCATTTGTCCAACAACTCAACAGAAGAGTCCCTTCGTTGAGCAATCAATTTTCTTGTTCCATTCATGAAGAGTGCTCTATTGATTTTGTATACAACTGATTCATTATTAGCGCTCAGACTTTCTTCATTCGCACTCGGCTCCATTTTTCTGGATGGTCAAAATGACAAAGGATAAGTAAAAAGAGACAAACTTTATACCAAAAAGTCAAGAGAACCATTAGTTGAGCCATTTCGAAAATCATCAGCTAATGTGGCGTTTGCTTCATCACATTACATAATCTGTAACGGTGCATTTACCTCCTCACTTGCAAACATCATCATGCAGACAACTCCACCAAATCCATCATATTCAAACTATTTCAGGTCAATGAAAATAGTCATTTTTACCGCAATTTGATTCATGAGATGATATTTATTTGATTTTTCATAGCTAAGGTCAGAGGTTCGAGTCTTTACGAGATTGTGGCAGGGTGTTTGTTGCAGGAAAATTAAGAAATGAAAATAATGGGATGAATTCTAATGAATAACTATTTAACTGTCATTTTACGTATTTACAAGTGTTGGACCCGGGCGCTGCCCCTTTAGTTGTTTTAAAGGGTAAATCATATCCAATGAAAGCTTTATTTTTCATCATTTGTGATCTAGCTTTTTCAAAAAAAAAAAATTATTCTTTAGCTAAATCTATATCTGAATTTGAGATTGTGTTTTCTCTCTGGGGATTAAATCCAGAACAACCTTTGCATTTTAACGGTTGGCAACTCGGGTGACTTGATTTACGAATATTATAAATAAAGTGAATCAGAAGAATACTATGAAGGATGATTTCGTTCGTAATTTAGAATAAATATTGAATTTTATTCCCTTTTTTTTTCTTCTTATTAACGGAAAAATAGTTTAAATATTAAATGATGTGAATATAATTTCTACTAAAGACGCATGTTTTTAATTGGAGTAGAAATTAAATCCTTAAGGTAAAGAAAATCGTTTGAGAAGTTTGAAAAGAGAAGGATAATAAATCATGGGAGGGAAAAAAAAAACAAAAAAAGGGATAAATAAGCCCAAAAGGAGCAATTGAGCTCCTATGTATTTAGGGTAGGAAATGTATTATCCAGTTCACCCCTTGATAATCACCACATGTACATTCTAACAATTTATTCAAGTTTTAAACTTACCATTTTATAAGCTGCACTATTTTCGAAAATAACAATACTACATGTACATATTTCACATAACTTTTACACTGAAAGTGGGCACATGACAAAATATGTATGGTTATGTATTATTATTTGACCAAAATACCACTAAAAAAGAATCACAAATCACACATCACCCTTTCGGTGTGAATGTTATGCAAATGATGTACATGTAGTATTATTCTTTGGAAAATTGTATTCTTCATGTTTTTTTTTTTCTATTTAATGAAATTACTTGCGAATATGAGTTCGCAAAATAACCATAATTTTTCGGAATAGTTTCATCGGAAAAATCTGGGAATACTTAACACCTGTATTGTAAGTTTACGAGAGAAAAAAGAAAAAAGAAAAAAAGAGGGATATATAATTTTAATGAGAGAGGAGAAGTGAAACCGGGCAACCCTTCTTAATTGAGAGTTTATGAAAGAAAATTAAATAATTTCTTCCCCTCATGATTGTGAGTTAAAAAGAAAAAAAATGATAATAATTATTTTAAATTCTTTTGACTACTCGTTGGCATCACAAGAACATATTACCTTAACAAGGGAAAAACCCTTAAGACCATAAAAAGAGTTGAAACCATGCAAATAAATTCCATCACAATAATTAAAATCAATAGTTATTGAAAGAAGCACCTCTCTAGATGAATCAAAAAATAGAATTTGTTCAAGTCCCCAAAAAATAAAAAGACCGTTGTAATGGTGGATAAATATAGAGATCATAAATAAATCCTGCAAAATAAATAAAAAGTGCAAATGCAATAATTGAGTTATTTGAGAAATAAAGAGGCAGCTCCATGGGAATTCAACGCAACACACACGACAGTCGAAACAATGAGCAAAGCAAATGAAAAACAAAAGATAAAAGTTAAAGAGGGATAAATAATAAAATAATATTACATATATATTTTTCATACAATTTTTATATTAAAAGTAGATATGTTACAGAATATGTGTAATTTTTTATTATTATTTAATTAAAATATTATTTAAAAATAATCACATATAATTTATCACATCACTCTTTTAATATAAAAAATATACATATAATATTATTTTAAATAATATAAAATTATTACTTTATTCAAATATCTCCTTCATCTATAATTTCTGTCATTGCTGAGACAAAGCTTTAAGAGGACAAGCACTGTGGAGAGCAAGGAGGCGTCACTGACACAGGAAAAGACGAGTCGGCCATTCTATTATTGCACGGGTCATGTCAGTCACGATATCGCTACGAGCTCCATGACCGATAAATAATATTATTCTTAACAATTATTATTAAGTACAGGGAAATTTAAGTATTAAATATCCTTTCCATTAAAAAAAATTATTTTTTCTTCCCTTCAAATCATGATAGTAGAGAAAAAGTTAAGCTTTTAATCTTTTCATTCCCTACCATTCTTGTCCTTTGTTTTTTTTTTTTTTTACATAAAACTAGCAATCAGCGAATTTCACATTTTTACTCTCCCAATTCTTCCGTTGATTCTAAATTCGATTAAGGAATGAGAAGTTTTTTTTGGTATCAATGAAAAATTGAGAAATATTTGCTCGGAATAAATACTTGCGAATAGGTTTGGAGATGCCAGAAAGTATAAAACTTAATGTTTTTGAAATAGATTTGTAAATTAAAAAATTGAATTATCACACAAATTTTACCGCATTATATTTTTTTGATGAAAAAGATGTATAAGTAAAAGAACAATGTTATAAACACGAAGACTTTTACGATAAAATTACAAAATATTTGTGCCACAAATGCATGAGATTATAAGTTGTGATTTAATAAAATACTGCTCACTAAATTTTTATCATAAAATTTTTGTAATTTTATTATAAAAAATTATTTCTGTACATAAAATTATGTTTTTTTTAATATTTGTGGCTTTCATTTTGAGTTGATCGAGCCACACTTATTAAGGGACACGTCCGGGCCTGTGGGGACTGACAGTTATAGCTGCCTTTAACACAGAGCGCGGCTCCTTTCCTTTCTTTGTCTGCAGTCTATGTGAGTGAGGAAGACCGCAGGACCTGTTTCATTCACACAAAATACTCGTGCGTCTGAGCAGCGTTTCTAGATAAGCCTAGTTTATTTGCGATGGTTCAATCATAAATCAAATTTAATCATATTTAAATAAAAATAATAGAGTTATATTTCCTACACTGCCCATAATAATGGTACTCCCACGCTAAATATGTTTTATTTTTTAATATTTTTTGAAAATGCTCTACCTTTTTAAATTCGAGATTTCAAGTCACGAGTTTTTCTGAACTCGACTTTACAAAGCTTGAGTTTAAACGCGGGCTTTGAAATCTAAGGTTAAGAAAAATGCACCATCCACTCCAAAAGGAAAAGAGTAAATCATTCTGGCTTCCATTAGTAAAAATAAAAGATATGTTATTCCCTCTAACTTCATCTCTTTTCCTTTTTCTAGATGGTTTATAAAATCTCATAGTTTATTTTATGATTTTTATTATGTGTGTTAGGTTTTATTGCATGTCACTTAAAAAAAAAAGAAAAAAAACACTTAATGTTCTGCTACGTTCTTTTAATTAATTCACTCTCAATGACCAACGGCCACTATACATAAAATTGTCTTTGATTCCTGATTAAGGTATGTCTACGGGTTAAAGGGCGTTCCTTTGTTGGAAGAATTTTTTTTTTGTTTTTCTTTGTACCGACTATCCAAAAGCCTTAGATCCGTAGTGCGGTGTCAACAACATCATATTATTTATACTGCAAGTCAATCATAACCTAACTTTATATTGAGTATATTTTATATTCTATTATATATGTTTTAAATATATACTACATAAATACGGATCAGGATATATACATCTTACAGAATAAAACTCGTTAATCTAAAACTCTAAATACATTTTATATATACTGATTAGAGGTAATGGTTTAAGTATTTTAAACTCGATACATAAAATATAATATTTTAAAATTATTAGGTATTCCAAACCCTAGATATATTCTCGTATTTTCACAAAAATGTAGACATACTCCACCAAATAATTCCTGCCCTAGTCCCACTTAAATTTTTCTCGTACATTACTGATGTGACAAGCCAATCAGAAATCAGGTTTTTCATCATTTTCATGAGGAGTTTTTTCTCACTGTAGCATAAAAAAAAAAATTTCTCAACATACCATACCTTTTCAGGGTATTCTCTGTCTACCCTATTTTTTTAAAAACGCACTCGACAACCGCAGTTTTCTCTCTCCTCCTTCTGACAACTGATGATTGGTTTGTCGGGGCGCGGAAAGGTGAAAACGCGGTTGCCGTCCGCGTTTCCCTTTTTTTTTTTTTTTTGAATTCCTGTAATGACCAAGAGAAGACACATGTCGTTCTTCCATTGAAATCACGGACGGCGTCCGCGTTTTTCTTTTTTTTGAATTTTCCCGCGGCAGAAATTGGACACGTGTCGTTCCCCCATTAAAATCGCGGACAGCATCCGCAGTTTTCTTGGACACAGTGTCATTCCCTCATTAAACTCGAGGACAGCATCCGCGTTTTTAATTTTTTTAAATTTTCCCGCTAAAATCAAGAATAATAACTGTGTTTTCTATTTTATTCAAACCTACCCTTCTAGCCCATTTGGTTAGAATTCTAATTATTAATTATGAGGTCCCATGTTCAACTCCTCCCTCTATAACCTTTTACTTTTTTTTCCCACATATGTTGTTCTCCCAATTTCTTTTTTATTTTAATTCTTTTTTTTTTCCATTAAAAATTTTAAAAGTCAAGAAATTGGTGAAACTTGGTAAAAATTTAAAAGTACTAATTCAAAATTCAAAATTTGAAATATAACAAACCACTAAAAAAGAAATTGAAATATATCTAACCACTAACAATTTAAATTTTGAAATATAACTAACCACTAAAAATATAAATTTGAAATATAACTAACTACTAACAATTTAAATTTTGAAATATAACTAACTACTAAAAATTTAAATTTTGAAATATAAATAATTATTCAAAATTTTAATTTTGAAATATTATTAACCGCTTCAAAATTTAAAATTTAAAATTAACTAATATTTTAAAATTAATAATCCCAAATTTAAAATTTAAAATTTAAAATTCAAATTTTGAATTTGAATTTTAAAATATACATAGCAATTAGTTATATTAAATTTGAAATATAACTAGCTACATGGAATTTAAATTTTGAAATATAACTAACTAGTCAAAATTTAAATTTTAAAATATTAGTTAAATTTAAATTTTAAATTTTGAAGTGGTTAATAATATTTCAAAATTAAAATTTTGAGTAATTAGTTATATTTCAAATTTATATTTTTAGTGGTTAGTTATATTTCAAAATTTAAATTGTTAGTGGTTAGATATATTTCAATTTCTTTTTTAGTGGTTTGTTATATTTCAAATTTTGAATTTCGAATTAGTACTTTTAAATTTTTACCAAGTTTCACCAATTTCTCAACTTTTAAAATTTTTAATGGAAAAAAAAAATTAAAATAAAAAAGAAATTGGGAGAACAACATATGTGGGAAAAAAAAGTAAAAGGTTATAGAGGGAGGGGTTGAACATGGGACCTCATAATTAATAACTAGAATTCTAACCAAATGGACTAGAGGGGTAGGTTTGAGTAAAGTAGAAAACACAGTTATTATCCTTGATTTCGGCGGGAAAATTTAAAAAAATTAAAAACGCGGATGCTGTCCTCGAGTTTAATGAGGGAATGACACGTGTCCAAGAAAACGCAGATGCTGTCCGCGATTTTAATAGAGGAACGACACATGTCCAATTTCTGCCGCGGGAAAATTCAAAAAAAGAAAAACGCGGACGCCGTCCGCGATTTCAATGGGAGAACGACATGTGTCCTCTGTTGGTCATTATAGGAATTCAAAAAAAAAAAAAAAAGGAAAACGCGGAGGGCAACCGCGTTTTTACCTTTCCGCGCCCCGACAAACCAATCATCAATTGTCAGAAGGAGGAGAGAGAAAACGCGGTTGCCGACTGCGTTTTTAAAAAAATAGGGTAAACAGAGAATACCCTGAAAAGATAGGATATGTTGAGAAATTTTTTTTTTTTAATGCTACAGTAAGAAAAAACTCTTTCATGAGAGGGTGTTGCCATCATTCACGACATTCCATACAAATTGTCGTAATGACAAATCTTGATTAGTTTGTCACACTAATGACGCGAAGCCTTAGGGCTGCTTTTTATTTTTTATTTTTTATTACTTTTATTTCAAAGGAGATCAAAAGCCTAGGAGAAGAAAAAAGGATTGTCCAATGTTCTATGAAATTCTAGCAAAGACTCCAACTCATAACCTTTATTTTGGAAAGTTTTTGAATCAAGCACCTGCCATTGCCTAAAGCTATCGAATGTTAATCAGACGACTATTTAAAACTCTTAAACCATGCAATTGCCTAATTGCCACAATTACTCGACTCGATCCTAGACCTCCACATGAGATAATTGTTATTAAAACTCGGCGAACGATTTCATTCTCAGCAATTGAATTTTTCGAGCATCCAACTTGTGACCTTAGATATGATAATAGTTGTTGGATTTATTGCTTGCCACTATACCAAAAGCTATAAATATTGGCTAGAGTGTGATTAAAATCCTTTAAACCATAGAGTAGTCTAAGCACTTTAATCGGATCGT
This sequence comes from Santalum album, assembly GCA_034195605.1. NCBI lineage: Eukaryota > Viridiplantae > Streptophyta > Magnoliopsida > Santalales > Santalaceae > Santalum > Santalum album. Next base: position 2,557,129 of record CM067258.1, read on the forward strand.
GATCTGACCCAATCTTAAGCCTTAGTCATATGATAATTATTGCCAAAATTAGGCTGAAATATATATATATATATATATATATATATAACAACAGACTGGTGGAGCTACAGTGATGAGCACGTACGAATCAATTTTATCACGTGTCATATTTTATGTCAATATAATTCTAACACGTGTCATCCACTTAAGATTCCTAGAACTTTACATCTTCAATGTTTATCTCTTTTTATTACTTATCTACCATTACTAATAAATAATTTTTCAATGATATAGGATGGCAAACCTAATCTAACTATACATTATGAGATTTTTTTTTTCCTATGCTCTTCAATTTGAAACCAACATTGAATATTTTTAGAGATCATTTAAAATTATAATTTTTGTTCCAAAAATTAAAGTACTCATATAGCGACATGTGTCACCCCCAATTTTTATGAATATTTTTTAACTCTATAATTTTGAATTAGTATTTTTCTTTCTATTAAATTATGCACAAAATTTTTTTTCACTTTAATTATATATGTTAAATTTATAGTTATTAATTATTGAATGATTTGTGTGAGTCTCGAATCAAATACCTAGCTCTCGAGAGCATGAATAATGTAGTGCCCTGGTTTAGCGTAAAATTTTCTCTTCATTCAATGCTAAAAATCAAATAAATTTTAAAATTACAATCAAATAAAAATATAAATTACCATGTATGCATTCCATACAAGTAAGCACGCAATGAGTGATTCTATTACTTGCTTTCAATGATTATTTTTATGGAGCTTCTTCGACGTCTTAAATAAGATCTAAAACTCATAAATTATTTTGGGATTTAAATGGTTGCTTAAAGCATTATATTTTAAAGATCAAGTTTAGAATACTTAAGCCATTGCTTCCAATCAGGTAATATAGTACATATTTACGATTTTTAGGTTAATAAATTCCAATATGTAAGGCACATTCAATTCAGTCTATATGTGTATATATATATTAGTATAGGATCTCAACTGCTATTACTTCTGTTAAAAACAATTGTTGTTAGAAAAGATACAAATCCTAATCTTATAGTGCATTCAATCATACAGAAGCACTCATGACTTGGTCAAAAGAAATGCGCAAATCCTGAATCTTCTAGTCCATTCAAGCACACAACGAGGACCTATAGTTCGACTTTGGCTTGAAAAATTATAGAATTTCACTACTAGACAATTTATATCATGTATAACCCAATAATTAAGACATAAAAAATCCTCAATAATTTTTACGTCACCAACTGCAGCAATAAATCGAACCGTATGGAAAACAGGCACAAGCTTGTAAAAAAAGCCAGTGAACAGGAGACTTCTGTGCTCCACTTTTTAAGATTTTTTCTTCTGAGAGTTTGTCGGTACCCTTTCATTTCTTTGGCTGGTGTCTTCAATGGCTTGCAGCGGGACTTTGGATGGGAACAGATCATGGAAATCATCAATAATTACATGAGTAGTTAGTGGTTCAAGAAAACGGAGCACTCTTTATGAATTTTAAAAGGGACGCACTCATAAATTGAATAGCTCCACCATTATTAAAGTAATTTTTATTAATTATTTAGATTAGGTAAATTAAAGATTGTTGCCTAAAAATTGAACCCTAGCCAATTAAGACAAAGTGCTCTCACTTTGATACTCAACTAACTCTTAGGGTTAAATGTAAGAGAGAGGGAGAGAGGGAGCGTGTAACTCAAAATGCCTCTTTGGACCCTCAACACATAAGTTTCACGCAACACTCACACCCGATATGAAGAGATTCGACTGAGAAATATTATAAGGCGTGAGAATTCAAACTCTTGACTTCTATTTTAACAAAACAAATGGCTCCCAAACTCAACAATATGTGTTGTCAACGGTTGAGCCAACTTTTTCTTGAACGATGAGAATGCCCATAATGTGCTGGGCATTTGACACGTGTGCTAAAACGTGACCTTTTTTTTTTTTTTTTACCTTGATTTTCTCCAGTAAATTTTTTGTTGGACTTGCACCGTTCAGTTTGTAACGTGTTCGGAACAATTTCACTGTTGATGATATTGAGCAGTGAAAGACAGGGGTCGTTGGATATTTATTTATTGTTTTCCTTTCTCACTGAAGAGCACTCATGAGGTGAGCGTTCTGCTATCTATAAAGATGGAAGAGACACACATATTCCCCCACTTCCTATCTTTTCTCCGCCTGGTACACCCACTTCTGTTCTCTCACACTTCCATTATTTTCTTCCTTCTGGTGCCATTGGGGTAACACTTGACTTCACAGAGGAAGAGGAAGAGAGAAATGTGGAGGTTGAAGGTGGGGAAAGGGGGGGAGGATGAGGCCTACATATACAGCACGAACGGGTTCTCGGGACGGCAGATATGGGAATTCGATCCCGACTACGGCACGGCGGAGGAACGAGCCGAAGTCGAACAAGCTCGCCTTCGCTTCTGGAACAACCGCTCCCATGTCAAGCCAAGCTCCGATCTCCTCTGGCGCTTTCAGGTCACCTCTCTTTGCTACCACCTCAAGTCTCGCTTCTTTCCGGTCTCTTTGCAGTAAAACGGGAAATAGAATGATGCGGAAAATAAAATTTTCGGTCTCTTTTTAAAATACGGTATGCGAAGAAACACGACACGGTAATCAACAAGAAAACAATGAAAATTACACGGTCCGCAATTAGAAAGAGAACATCGAAAAAAATAATTAGTGAAATGGACGAAGAATTCAGCACCTCTAGGCTTGAAATTCTATCACGTAGAATTCTTTCCATCTCGTCGTCCTCGTGGGTTAGTTGCGTGGTAAGGCATTGGACCTATACATAAATGAGTCAGGTTTAATTTCTGTTATTTTTTTCGATTAACCTGACGTTTGGTTTGAGAGATCATGTCAATTCCTCAGCATTAGAGTTTAACAATTTCGAATTCTTTGAGTTTTACTGTTTTTTCCAAACTCATTTCCATTTTCCCTTTACAACCTACATTCTTCAAACTTTAGATTTGCTTTTTATATTTTTTTTTCTTTTGCTGGATTTTTTTCCCATTAAAATGATCACGTAACTCAAAGTTAAAAAAAAAAAAAAAAGAAGAAAATTCCATTAAAGTTTCGACAGAGGAGTTACCTTATTGGCGAAAAGAAAGTAAAAATTTGAGTTTGGGTGGGTTAAAAGGTGGGTCGGGCCACAGACAACGGGTGACACCTTTGCTTCCACGTTATTTCCGTGGAAATAGATCCTCTCTCATTTCCGTACCCGGTTTATAGTACACTTTGTATTATTCTCTATGTTCATTATATTTTTGAATAATTTAAACTGTATAGATTATCCAAAACGATACTTGAAAAAATGCATGTCATTTAAGTTTCAAGTGATTCGGAGATGTAAAAAGTGTTATCTAGGAAAAAATTCATGCTTAAAAATAGTCCTAAAATATTTTATATTATGTTGAATTGAATTTATATTTTCAAATTCACTTGAAAATTAATAGGCATATATAATTTTATAATTTTATTTTCATATATATGGTTTAAATTGTTCAAAAATTACATTGAAAAGAAATAGTGCAAATTACACCAAGGACCTGAATAGGGAAACGAAAAAGGATCTGTCCTGTTATTCCCGTCGAATTGGAACTTTATTCATATCTACTTTTTATCTAAACAATCAAAGCACATAATTAAGTACATATTGGCAAACAACGGATTAAATAGTTATCAATTTAGTTACTAACATTTTGAATCATACAAATTGATCACTAATATTATTAAATGGGACATTCAACCACCCATGCGAGTTAAAATTCTTCATTATCGTTTAATTACGTTAATCAATATTAATCACCAATAACTTAGATATAATTAAATTTATAAAATATTAATTTATCATTATCATAAATTAAATAATTTTGTTAAATCTGTTCACATAATGTATGTTATATTTTTATTTTTTCAAATTTACCTTTTCTATGACTATAATAAATTTAATTTATTATTATATCTCATAAGAATAAGAATAACATAATATTTATTATTATTATTTTAAATGAAATAATTTTGTTGAGGCGCCCACAAGCTTTTATAAATATATTGTCATAGTAATTAACATTGATCAAGAGAAATAAAAGACTATTAAGAACCCTGATTCACATGGGTGGTTCACATGAGTGGTTGAACTGTCCCACCTAGTAATGTTAGTAGTTAATTTGTTATCGCTTAAAACATGAAGTAACTAAATTGCCCTTTATTGACGATGATAGTGGCTAACGAGTACATAATCCTTTTAATCAACAAAGAAAAAAGAGTAGTTACAAACCTCGACCATTGGATATAATCTCATCCATAATTAAACGGCACATAAATTTATCCAGAATTTAGTTTCAATAGTCAAAATTTTAACCCAGGAGCCACGAACTCTCTCTTTAATTACAAAAATCTAAACTAGAGTTATAAGTTTGCACCGTTGAAATTTTCAAGATAAACATCAAATGAATAGCTGTGAGGTGCTACAATATGTAATTAGTTAATGTACTACACTACAAATATTTTTCTTTTAAAATTGTAAATAAATAAGGAATATATTTTAAAAAAAATTACCTCATTTTAGGAGTGAATTACAAAAAGGGTAAGTTATATTCTCTTAATTGTTTTGTTTGTCGCTCTTGGGTCACTACGGCCCACTAATTTATTCCAATATAAAACTACTTGGTCCAAAGAACTTATTTAGCCTTCTTGTCGCTTTACTTTTTTTCATTTTTTTTTCCTTTTTCTTTCCGTTTTCATTTTCCTCTTTTTCCTTTCCTTTTTTCGTTTATTCTTTTAATTTTTTTTTTCCCTTTTTCATTTCTTTATTTTTCTTTTTGTCCCCAAACTAAGATACTTTCAAGTAAATCAGATTTCATATGGACATAAAATATTGAGTCGTCATATGGGTATAGATTGGCACAGACATATCAACCTAAGACTACAAGCGTCGCCCAAAACTCTCATAAAGATAATTGAACTTGGAATCTCCTCAAAGAGGAAAGTCCCTTAAGTGCCAACCAAACTAAGCTCGCCTATCTCTTTCATATTTTATTTTATTTCAAAGTAAATAATTTTTACTCGTAAGCATTAGGGTCAAAGATTGGAGTCTCTATTATATTGAATTATGAAATAATTTCTTATTTCACTTTCTCGTGATTGTTAGGCCCCGCTTGACAAAATTAAGCATTCAGTTTTGAATGTTGAAAATCGTTTTGAATTTTATCGATTTGTTAAGTAGGGGTACTGAATCTGAATTTGTGATCTATTTGATTACAACTTTGTTCAAAGGTCTGAATGGACCAGTGTTTCCAATTTTAACTTTATGCTAATTTCATAAATTTATAAATATTTATAAACTAAATAAAGAGACAAAATTAATGATTGAATAAAAATAAAACGTGAGAGAGAATTTCCAAACCCCCCAAAAAATGAAAAATAAAAAAATTAAACAATACCCGAGAAGAAACCCTAAAATTTGGTTGTGATTGGATTCACTTCTTCAAAAGTTTTCAAAAGTAAATTCGACTCACTTCTAATGGAATCGGAGAATAAATCCATTAAGAGCTCAGCCTGTGCATTTTTAATAATAAAATAAGAAAAGAAAAGAAAATTTAATAATTAATTTTCCTCGTGAAAAGTGCAGTTTCTGAGAGAGAAGAAATTCAAGCAAACGATCCCACAAGTGAAAGTGGAAGAAGGGGAGGAGATTACCCCGGAGACAGCGACGGTGGCACTGAGGAGAGCCGTCCATTTCTTTGCGGCTCTGCAATCCAACGACGGCCATTGGCCCGCCGAGAACGCTGGCCCATTGTTCTTCCTTCCTCCCTTGGTGAGTCCGTGAGTCCCCTTTATCATCATTATTTTTTCTGATGAAAGATATTAACACCCCCGACCTTTATAAAAGAAATACCAATATCTCATTTGATTTCTAAAATAATACTTACTCCTCCTAATTTTTTAATTAAATCTTTGTCCGTCATAAATTAATAAATTATAAAAATATATTTGTTATTTATTTTATAATTGTAAAATAGTCACTTCTTATGCAATCTCAATTCTTTATTAAATAAACTAAGGAACTTATATCAGCAATTTTTATTCCATTAAAAAAGATAAAAAATAATAATAATAAGATGATAAATGATATTTTAAATTAATAATAATGTAATAATGTTCTCTTTCATATACCAATTAGTGACAGGCAAAAAGCTTAACTTAAAATAATAACCTGAGAATGTGAGTATCTTTTTTCAAAATAATAAGGATGTTGACATCTTTTTAGCAAATTTCTTTTACCCTTATTTTAAAGTAATTTTTATGTTTCATAATTATTCTTTTTCCAAGTAATCTTTCATTTACCCATCCCCATCATTTTTTTCCCTTTTAACTTTTTCATTGCTTCAAGACACCTGATATTATTATTTTTTTAAATCCAACTATGACACTTTAGGTATTGACAATTTTGACCAATCATTGCGATATCCAAAATAACTTTTAGAAAAGTTAGAAAACACATCATTTGGAGCTTAGTTTGGACCTTTATTCTTTTTAACCTAAATCTCTTTCTGAAAAATTTCATGAATCTTCAAGGACCTCAAAACAATTTTTCCAAAATTCCAGATATACTTATAAAACTTGGAAAATAGCTTGTCCAGAAAATATTAATCTGGAACCTATTTGAATATATGATTCTAAATTACCTTGATAAGTTCCTTATTTCCGGTAGTAAACATAATAAACTGAAAATCATTATTATTATTATTATTATTATTATTATTATTATTTTATTATTATTATTTTTTTGGCAGGTGATGTGTGTGTACATAACGGGGCACCTAGACACAGTATTCCCGGCAGAACACCGCAAAGAAATCCTCCGCTACATTTGCTGCCACCAGGTTCAATATATATATATATATATATATATATATATATATATATATATATATTCATAATGAATTAATTATTAAATTCTGCAATTTTTTCATGCTAATAAATGTGGGTTCTCACTCCTATTATTATTTTCATGAAAACAAACTGATCACAGAACGAGGATGGGGGATGGGGGCTTCACATAGAGGGACACAGCACCATGTTCGGTACGGCACTGAATTATATATGCATGAGAATACTGGGAGAAGGCCCCGACGGCGGCCGAGACAATGCGGTGGGTCGAGCTCGGCAATGGATTCTTAGCCGCGGCGGTGTCACTGCCATTCCCTCTTGGGGTAAAACCTGGCTTTCGGTACGCTCCTCCTCTCTACTCTACCATACGAACTGATGATTTTCTAGAATTCTTGTCCTAATTTCTTGTACAAATTTGGTGGGTCTTTTTTGAGCTTGAAATTGTTATTATTGCATGAGTTGCTCGTCCATGCCTCTTTGTTGTTATTGTAGATACTGGGACTGTTTGAGTGGTCAGGCACCAACCCAATGCCTCCTGAGTTTTGGATCTTCCCTTCCTTCCTCCCCTTTCATCCAGGTACACTTTTTTTCTTTTTTTTTGCACTAACAAAATCTCAAGATTTAGTCATTCTAGTAGTAACTATATTCTTTAGTTGTTCTTCCTTTCCTTGAAAAGCAAAGAATTGTGATGTTAATGTAGAATTGTGCTGCACAATGAAGATACCCTGGTTTTGTTCTTTTGTTGTTATGCACTTGCACGCACACACAGATATATAATTCTGCATTATTTGCATAAATGTGCAGCGAAAATGTGGTGCTACTGTCGGATGGTTTACATGCCCATGTCATACTTGTATGGAAAGAGATTCGTGGGCCCGATCACTCCCCTCATTCTTCAACTCAGAGAGGAGCTACATACTCAACCTTACGATCGAATTAATTGGAGGAAAGTGCGCCATTTGTGCGCTAAGGTACTTGTGCTCTCCTCTGTTTAATCAGACCATTCATACTGCAGTTTTCGCGGAACTGACAAATCTGTGTGTGTGTGTGTGTGTGAATGCAGGAGGACGTACACTATCCCCATCCCCTGATACAAGACCTGCTCTGGGATAGTCTATACATATTAATGGAGCCGCTTCCTGAACCGCTGGCCTTTCAACAAGTTGATCAGGGAGAAAGCACTCCAAGTAACGATGAAACACATACATTACGAGGACGAAAATAGCCGATACATTACTATTGGTTGTGTAGAAAAGGTACTGCAATTAAAAACCCAAAGATCACTAGGGAATATGAAGTCAATTTATACAGTCTGTTCTGATTGAGTGCTTACTTGTGGTTTTCTTTTTCCTCCTGCACTGTTAAATTGTAACATGCTTTGCATTCATTAATGTGTTTCTTGGCTTGAGAAGGTGCTATGTATGCTTTCTTGCTGGGTTGAAGATCCGAACGGGGATCATTTCAAGAAACACCTTGCGAGGATCCCGGATTATATATGGGTTGCAGAAGATGGAATGAAGATGCAGGTTAAGACACCATCTATAATCACAGCAAGATATGTTCATTTAAATTTATTCGAAGAGTGGTTTGTTTATTTATTAATTTTGCTTGATACTAAAGTAGTAGGTCCAAATTTGCAACCCGAGAGTGATTGTGAAATTGTTGATTTGAAGTGCTAAGTTTCAAAGTTTACATGACAATGCAGAGTTTCGGCAGCCAGCAGTGGGATGCTGGTTTTGCAGTTCAAGCATTGTTAGCTAGTAATCTCACGGATGAGATCGCACCCACACTCAAGAAAGGACACGACTTCATCAAGAAGTCCCAGGTTCTCATCTCTGAGTTTCTAAAATGAATCCTTCTCTCTCATGATCTGGTTTAGCTTCCTGATCACACGTAAATCGAAACTATGAAGGTTAAGGACAATCCGTCGGGTGACTTTAAAAGTATGCACCGCCACATTTCGAAGGGGGCATGGACTTTCTCTGACCAAGACCATGGCTGGCAAGTGTCTGATTGCACTGCAGAAGGCTTGAAGGTAAACTCATTCTACTCTCCCTCAGTGTTAATTATGTTCAAATATGGATGCGATTTTTAACTATCTCATTGAGCTCTCATTTGTTCATAGTGCTGCCTCCTCCTCTCATTGCTGCCTTCTGAGATTGTTGGCAAGCCAATGGAACCTGAGCGATTGTATGATTCTGTTAATCTCTTGCTATCTCTGCAGGTGAGATTTATCTTTCATTTCCTTGCAAAATTGTTAGGCCGTGTTTAATGGCTGGATTGGGAATCAGAACAAGAATGGTGATTCTTATTCCCTCTAACATTATCAAACAATGGAACGTTAACCAGTATTCCCTTTCCTTTCATTCAAACATGTCCTTAGCTTTTGTAGAGGCTTAAAAAACTCATGAGTGAATGAGGCATGAACATGAATAACTATTCTGAGTTTTGAATGAATCAAACAAGTTAATAAAGGTAGAATGAAATAACTATTAACATGAACCAAAGATACCATCATCTATGCATGGAAACCTCTTTCAAGTTTCTCCATGCCCGTGCGTTTTTCTGTGACATTTTGCAGAGTAAAAATGGCGGTTTATCAGCATGGGAGCCTGGAGGATCTCAGGAGTGGTTGGAGGTAATTAATTTCAAACACATTCAGGGCATGTCAATGCACCTACTTTTCTTTATATCTATGATCTCCAAAGCAGGCTAATGGACTCCTCTTCTTTTGTTTTTTTTTAACCTCTTAACTCCCCAATCAGTTTCTGAACCCCACGGAGTTTTTCGAGGACATTGTTATTGAGCATCAGTAAGATCAATTTCCTCACCTTTCCTACTGTAATTGCATCATGACTGATGGGAAATTCATTCAGGTACGTCGAGTGCACTTCTTCAGCGGTTCAGTCTCTAGTTCTATTCAAGAAGTTATATCCTGGACACAGGAAGAAAGAGATAGACCAGTTCATCGAAAAGGCCGCACGGTATACTGAAGACATACAAATGCCCGATGGCTCATGGTATGTTATCCCTCTTTCTCAACGTGAACATCTTTAAGTTCTTTTCTCTAAATCACACGTGGAAAATCGATAACGTAATGAACTGATCCATAGGTATGGGAACTGGGGAGTGTGCTTCACTTATGGCTCATGGTTCGCACTTGGAGGACTAGCAGCTGCTGGGAGAACCTACCAAAACTGTGATGCTATTCAAAGAGGTGTTGATTTTTTGCTAAAAGCACAAAGGGGTGACGGAGGTTGGGGAGAGAGCTATCTGTCATGCCCAAACAAGGTAATACCATGAATTTTGTAATAAGATTACTTGCTCGATATTTGGTTTCATGGTAATAGTTCCACTCACTGGTCTTCCTCTAGTCATGGCCACTCCATGTGGACCAAACACGTTGTTGGTAATAAATTTTTACCAACATTTTCTCTATGCATCTCTTCCTCTCTACAAAAAACGATATTGAACTAACGTTGGTCCTGGTGAGCCAGAAATATACTCCTCTAGAAGGAAACCGATCGAATCTTGTGCACACCGCGTGGGCTATGATGGGTCTTATCCATTCTGGGCAGGTCAGTTTTATGCTTCGAATTCAAACATCAAGTACCTATGCCAGTTGAAATGCAGTTGGTCCTCCAGACGCCAAATTCTTGGCATTGTTTTCTTTTGAAACAGGCGGAGAGAGATCCCATACCGCTTCATCGTGCAGCCAAGCTGTTGATCAACTCTCAGCTGGAAGATGGTGACTTCCCCCAACAGGTAACTAATGAAGAAATAAGAGAATATGTGATTAAACACTTGAAACATGTCATCCGCCAGCACATCAATCGATGAAGGAATTCTTAATATGCATCAAGTGATATACATTCCACATTATAAGACAGCGCCCATCGTGTAACGACCATCGCCTTGTTTGTCACAGGAAATTACTGGAGTTTTCACTCGAAACTGCATGCTACACTACGCGGAATATAGGAATATTTACCCGTTGTGGGCTCTCGCGGAATATCGCAAGCGGGTTCCCCTTCCTTCCACAGGTTGCACTTAAAGGCGCCATCCAATGCAGAACCAAATCACAGAGCCTTTTTTGTTTTTCTCCCTCCTCTTCTATTTGCTTGTCCTCTTCTCCTTGCGAGTGTTGTATGTATTAATTTTCAAGGATAATGCAGTAAGTAGACATGACAAAGACTGTTGTAGGCAATGGCTAGTCATCACTAATAAGAAAGGGGGATCTCTAGTTGCTTCTGCTTCAGTTCTGGCCATGTGCACTGTGACCTCTTTCCAGTGCATGCTGAATCTCCCATCAACACAAAGCGATGGACTTGGATGTGGCTTGAACGTCCAATTCATAAGCCCCCTCACTCGCGTCTAAGTAGGCTGGATCCCTCGTAAGTTTTATAAATCAGCAGATTTGCGCTGCAAAGAACTGCTATATCATCAATACTCTCATGGGAGGATTTCAAGTCACCAAATGACAAATTTTTATGGGCATTACAAAAGTACTCATACGGTGAGATGTATCAATTTAAAATCGACATTAAATATTTTTAGATATCATTTAGAATGCTAATTTTTACTCTAAAATTTAAAGTACTCTTACATTGACATGTCACCCACCAATTTTTATGAATGTTTTTAGCTTTCAAATTATAATTTTTCTTTAATATTAAATTATACATATGAAATTTTATCACTTCAATCATATAGATTAAATTTATAGTTATTTATTATTAAATAATACGTGCCTTGCGCGAATTTCGAATCTAAGACCATCTTACGTGGCGTTCGCCATGCTTCCACGTAAAAGTTTCTCTTCATTCAATGCTAAAAACCAAATGAATTTTAAATTTAACATTAGTCCTCATGTTTTTGTGAGTTAAAGGCCAGGAAAAATTAATTTCAGAAAGAAAATTGCAAGAGAGGGCGTAAGAGAGAGAGGGAGAGAGAGTGCAAGTGGACAAATTACCATGCATGCGTACATGTAAGCATGAAATAAATGATTCTATTACTTGCTTTTAATGATTCTTTTCATGGAGCTTTCTTCAACGTCCTAAATAATAACTAACTCAAAATTATCTTAGGATTTAAGTAATTATTTAAAGCATTATATCTTAAGTATCGAGTTTGAAATACTTAAATCAATACTTCCCACCAGTATATATATATATTTATAGTTTTTAGGTTAATGAATTATAAACTATAAGGTCCTTTCAGTTCGGTCCCTATTTATGAATCTTATGTTAAAACATATATAGTAGTATCGGACCTTTGCCACTACCACTTCCTTTAAAAGCAATTATTGTAGGAAGCACAAACCCTAATCTTATAGTGTATTCAAGTACATGAGGACCCATGAATCGACTGTGACTCGGTAAAGGAAAGACACAAATCTTAGTCTTATAATACATTCAGGCACACATGAGCACCGACAGTTTGACTATAACTTGGTGAATCCGGGACCTCTGCCTCAAAACAATCTTCTAATGCATTCTGGCACACATGAGCACCGACAGTTTAATTATAACTTGGTGAATCCGAAACCTCTACCATGAAACAATTGCTATTGTATGTATACCAACAATTAAAATATAAAATAACCTCAGTAATATTTACCTCCCACCTGCAGCAATAAATCGAACCCAATGGGAAACGGACACAAACCTGAAAGAAAGCCAGTGTACAGACACTTTTGTGATGCACATTTTAAGACTTTTCCTTCCGAGAGTTTGTCAGGTCTCTTTCCTTTCATCGGTTGGTGCCTTCAATGGCTTGCAGGAGTTGATCAATAATTACATGAGACTAGTTAGTTGCAGAAGGAAACAGAGCACTCTTTATTTACTTTATGATGGAGGGGCATCCTGCCCCGAGAAGAGTAGACAGCAATGAAAATATAGAGTATTAGGTGACACTCAAATTAATTTTTTTAATTTCATACTGTATCATTAAAAATGGCATTTGAAAAAATCAAACTCTTTATACTTGTTGATAGTGAAACAACAAAATTATAATAATTCATTTATAAGAAAAAAATATAATAATAAGAAAAACCCAAAAGGAATTAAAGGAAAGAAAATCATAAAAATGGATTGACTTCATTTAAAAGCACATGAGAAGAAAATATCCAAGAACGCTTCATCTTTAACTCAACAAATGCATATAAACCCGAAGGCTTTAGAAAGCCAACAATGATACAAAAAGACACGAAAAAAAAACTACAAAGCTAAAAACCCAAAAAATATATATATATTAGAAAAATAGATGCACTAAGAAAAGTCGCAAAATTGCACTAGCTTCAGCTTCAAAAAAAGGATAATCAAAAAGACACACAAAATGTAAAAGTGGTAAAAAAAAATGAATAAATTTACAAAAATAATCACAAGTTAGAAATATAACAAGAATGACGAAAAAAAAAACATTGAATTATAATTAAAAAGAACCTCAAAACACATCAATTTCAACTAAAAAAGACATCAGTGTTTAAGAAGAAAATTCTATTTTTTCATCGAAGTGATTGTTTTATGATGAATTACAAGATATGATAAACAAATAACAATTGAGTCAATGACCCGAACATAACACTTGTATTCATGAATGAATAGTTGTATTCAAGTAATTTCCATTTATTATTTGGGTTAGGTAAATTAAAGATTAACGGCCGGAAAATTGAATCCTGACCAATTAAAATAAAGGGCTGCTACTTTCACACTGGACTAACTTCTTAGGGTTGAAGGGAATTGGGGTCCGAACAAAGGTTATTATCTCATTTCGAGCCTCAAAACCATGTATTATTTTATTATTATTTTTTGAAAAGGCGACTCTTTTTTAAAATATTATCATTATCAAAATGATGTAAATTTAAAATTCTCCAAAATGTCCAAAAGGCTTGGAAAATCCACGTCCATGTGGAAAATTGACTTTCATTCGTTAAGCAAGTCTGAAGGATGACGTCGCACTATTTGTGTGTGATACTTTTTAGGCATGTTTTGTTCAAATAATAATACAAAATCACATAAATTTTGCCACTACTTTCAATGTGAAGAATGCGTGAAGAATGTACATATCGTATCACCTTTTTCTAAAATGTCTTGTACCGAAAGAGAGAGAAGGGTGGAGCTATCTTTCAATATAAGAATATTTTAGTAAAATATTATACCCTCTCAATATAATTATATGTAAGAGACAGTAATCCGAAATACCCCTCCATACCCTAAACGCATGAGTTCTGCGTAATACTCACGAGGACAAATTTTATAAGGTGCGTGAACACTTAAACCCTTGACTTCTACGATTATCAAACTTTATAACATGTGGATGCCCATAATGTGCCGGACATTTGACACGTGTCCTAAAACGTGACCACATTTTTTTTTTTTTACCCTGATTTTACTCCTCCGGTAAATTGTTTGTTGGACCAGCATCATTCAGTTTGCAACGAGTTTGGAACTATTTCACGATTGATGACGCTGACAAGTAGCCTTCTCTTCACACACCAAAACACCAAAGAAAGATATGGTCGTTGTTTTATATATATTTTTTTTATTATTTATTTATTTTTTTTCTTTTTCTCTGAAGAGCACTCATGAGGTGAGCTGTGTATTTTCTATAAAGAGACGCAAACATTCCCCCACTTCCTATCTTTTCTCCCATATACACCCACTTCTGTTCTTTCAGACTTCCATTATTGTCTTCCTTTTAGTGCCACTGGAGTAACACTTAACTTCACCAGAGGGGGAGGAGGAGAAAGAGAGAAATGTGGAGGTTGAAGGTGGGGGAAGGGGGGAAGGATGAGGCCTACATGTACAGCACGAACGGGTTCTCGGGACGGCAGATATGGGAATTCGATCCCGACTACGGCACGGCGGAGGAACGAGCCGAAGTCGAACAAGCTCGCCTTCGCTTCTGGAACAACCGCTCCCATGTCAAGCCAAGCTCCGATCTCCTCTGGCGCTTTCAGGTCACCTCTCTTTGCTACAACCTCATGTCTCTCTTCTTTTCGGTCTCTTTGCAGTAGAACGGGAAAAAGAATGATACGAAAATCAACGGAAAAAATAATTTTCGGTCTCTTTATAAAATACGGTACACGAAGAAATACAACACGATAATCAACAAGAAAATAACGAAAATTATATGGTTCGCAATTAAAAGGAGGATATCGGAAAAAAATAATTAATGAAATGGACAGAATTTCAGCACCTCTAGACATAAAATTCTGTGACATAGAATTTTATCCATCTTATCATTTTCGTGGGATTGTGTGATAAGACATTGGACCTATACATAAATGAGTCAGATTCAATTTTTAGTATCTCTACTGATTTATTTATTTGAAGGCTGATTTAAATGATTAAATCAATTTTTTTCAATTAAAATTTAATCGTTTCGAGCTCTTGTAGTTTTGACGGTAGAAGAGCCTGAGTTAGCAAAAGAAGACAAAATCTTTCGATCTCCTCGTGTTATCATTGCTTCCAAACTCATTTTCATTTTCATTTTCCCTTTACGGCCAACCCTTTTCAAACTTTAGATTTGGTTTCCCTTTTTTTTTTTTTGCTGGATTTTTTTTCCCAATATATTGATCATATAATTTAAACAGTAAAAGTTAAAAAAAATAATAACCCATTGAAGTTTCGATAAGTTTGGGTGGGTTAAAACAATAAACAATAAATTTATGTATAAAAAAAATTCAACAAAATCACAAAAAAATTTTATATAACATAAATTTAGTGAGGTGTGTTTTTAATAAATAATAACTTTTAAGTTTGGGTGGGTTAAAACAATAAACAATAAATTTATGTATACTAAAAAAATTCAACAAAATCACAAAAAAAAATTTATATAACATAAATTTAGTGAGGTGTGTTTTTAATAAATAATAACTTTTATTCTCATAAATTTTTAATACAAGTCTTTTTTATTTGGTTATGAAATTTTTTATTTCTATAATACAAATCATCTACATAAAGGTGGGCCTCGTCTATGTCAAGGTGGGACCTCGTACAATGTGAGACACGTTTCATTCAACGTTTTTCTCGTAGAGTTGAAACTTTAGTCAAATCAACTGATAATGGGCCCCATCCAATTATAGTGGAGCTTTTGTAGTTAAACTTAAGATTAAGCACATGTACACAATTAATATTTTTAACAATGAATAATTTAACCACCAATATTTTAAATAATATAAGTTGACCATTAATATTACTTAACAGTATCATCAACTACTAAAATATAATATTTATAATAATAATAATTATTATTAATATAAATGGAGAGATATTATTAAATACAATGTGATGTTTTTTTGACAAAGTTTTTCTGATGACTCATTACAATGGTTTGTTATATTAGGAAAAGGCCAACTCACTCTCTTAATTGTTTCGTCTGTGGCGCTTGCGTCATTCCGGCCCACTTGACCCTAAGTGTCGCCTTCCCGCCCCACACCGCCCTTTCTCTTATCCCCATGCCGCTTTCTTTTTCTCTTTCCACCCTTTATTTTTATTTTTAAAGGACGAGAGTGTCAGACCCGTAAATTAGATTCAATAATCTCTTAAAAAAATTATGTTTGCTAGTAATAATATGCCTCTAAATAAATCCGACTCCATACGTACAAAATACATCAAATCATCTCATGCGATTCAAGCATACTAACCTAAATTTATAAGTATCATCTAAGATTATTAATGTAAGTATCAAAGTTAAGATCTTTTCGGAGAAGAAAGCCCCCAAATGCCATTTGAACTAAGTTTAGTCTGTCTCTTTCAGACCCAAAAATTTGTTTTTACTGTAATCGTTAATTCAGTTAGATCAAGAATTCGAGTCTTTGTCGGGTATTTATAGTCTTTGTGAGAAAAAAAAAAAGTGAAGAACAAATAATTAATTTTCCTCGTGAAAAGTGCAGTTTCTGAGAGAGAAGAAATTCAAGCAAACGATCCCACAAGTGAAAGTGGAAGAAGGGGAGGAGATTACACATGAGACAGCGACGGTGGCATTGAGGAGAGCCGTCCATTTCTTTGCGGCTTTGCAATCCAACGACGGCCATTGGCCCGCGGAGAATGCTGGCCCATTGTTCTTCCTTCCTCCCTTGGTGAGTCCGTGAGTGCCCTTTATCATCATTATTAACACCTGACACCTTTATAAAAAAGGTACTGATATCTCATTTAATTTTTAAAATAATATTTATATCTCCTGATTTTTTAAAGTTAATATCCGTACCCTATCATAAGTTTATAAATAATAAAAATATATATTTATTATTAATTTTATAATTGTAGAAGAACTATTATTAAATGAACTAAGGAACTTAAATTGAAAATTTTTATTTCATTCAAAGAGGTAAGAAAGATGATAGTAACGTGATAAATAATATTTTAAAGTAATAATAATGTAATAATACTTTTTTTCATATACAAATCAGTGATAGGGCAAAAAATTCAATGTAAAAGAAAAAATCAGGAACTATGACTGTCTTTTTGGAAATAATAGGGTTTATCAATATTTTTGAGTAATTTTTATGTTTCATAATTATTCTTTTCCGATTAATCTTTCATTTACCTGCCACCATCCTCTTTTTTTTTTTTTTGTTCCTTTTAACTTTTTCATTGCTTCAGGGCCTCTGTTTTTCTTTTTTTTTTTCTTCTTTTTAATCCTTCTATGGAACTCTCTGTTCCGACAAAAAATAACTTTTATAAATTTTCTAAAAAGGTTAGAAAACACATAAGTTGGAGCTTATTTTGGGCCTTTACTCTTTTTAACATAAATCTCTTCCTGATAAATTTGACGAATCTCAAGAGAAATATTTTTCAAAAATCCAAATATACCTATAAATGCTGGAAATTAGCTTTTCCAGAAAACATTAATCTGGAACCTATTTTAATATATGATTCTAAGCTCCTCATTTCTGGTACTAAACATAATAAACTGAAAATTATTATTATTATTATTATTATTTTGACAGGTGATGTGTGTGTACATAACGGGGCATCTGGACACAGTATTCCCACCAGAACACCGCAAAGAAATCCTTCGTTACCTTTACTGCCACCAGGTTCAATATTTTTTTTATTTTTTTATTTCAATCCGACTTTAATAATGAGTTAATTATTAACTTCTGCAATTTTTCCATGCTAATAAATGTGGGTACTCACTACTGTTATTATTTTCATGAAAACAAACTGATAACAGAACGAGGATGGGGGATGGGGGTTTCACATAGAGGGACACAGCACCATGTTCGGTACGGCACTGAGTTATATATGCATGAGAATACTGGGAGAAGGCCCCGACGGCGGCAGAGACGACGCGGTGGCTCGAGCTCGGCATTGGATTCGTAGCCGCGGCGGTGTCACTGCCATTCCCTCTTGGGGTAAAACCTGGCTTTCGGTACTCTCCTCCCCTCCACTCTACCATACAAACTGATGATTTTTGAGCTTGAAATTATTGTTATTGCATGAGTTGCTCATCTATGCCTCTTTGTTGTTATTGTAGATACTGGGACTGTTTGAGTGGTCAGGCGCCAACCCAATGCCTCCTGAGTTTTGGATCTTCCCTTCCTTCCTCCCCTTTCATCCAGGTACACACTTTTTCTGCATTAACATTACACTGCAAAAGCTCAAGATTTAGTCATTCTAGTAGTAATTATATTCTTTAGGCGCCAACCCAATGTAGATTGTGTTGCTCAATGAAAATACCCTGATTTTGTATATATATATATATATAATTCTGCATTATTCGCTTAAATGTGCAGCGAAAATGTGGTGCTACTGTCGGATGGTTTACATGCCCATGTCATACTTGTATGGAAAGAGATTCGTGGGCCCGATCACTCCCCTCATTCTTCAACTCAGAGAGGAGCTACACACTCAACCTTACGATCGAATTAATTGGAGGAAAGTGCGCCATTTGTGCGCTAAGGTACTCCTGCTAACTTCTGTTTGATCAAACCGTTCATGCTTCAGTCTTCACGGAATGATAAATCTGTGTGTGTCAATGCAGGAGGACGTACACTATCCCCATCCCCTGATACAAGACCTGCTCTGGGATAGTCTATACATATTAATGGAGCCGCTTCCTGAACCGCTGGCCTTTCAACAAGTTGATCAGGGAGAAAGCACTCCAAGTAACGATGAAACACATACATTACGAGGACGAAAATAGCCGATACATTACTATTGGTTGTGTAGAAAAGGTACTGCAATTAAAAACACAAAGATCACTAGGGAATATGAAGTCAATTTATACAGTCTGTTCTGATTGAGTGCTTACTTGTGGTTTTCTTTTTCCTCCTGCACTGTTAAATTGTAACATGCTTTGCATTCATTAATGTGTTTCTTGGCTTGAGAAGGTGCTATGTATGCTTTCTTGCTGGGTTGAAGATCCGAACGGGGATCATTTCAAGAAACACCTTGCGAGGATCCCGGATTATATATGGGTTGCAGAAGATGGAATGAAGATGCAGGTTAAGACACCATCTATAACCACAGCAAGATATGTTCATTTAAATTTATTCAAAGAGTGGTTTGTTTATTTATTAATTTTGCTTGATACTAAAGTAGTAGGTCCAAATTTGCAACCCGAGAGTGATTGTGAAATTGTTGATTTGAAGTGCTAAGTTTCAAAGTTTACATGACAATGCAGAGTTTCGGCAGCCAGCAGTGGGATGCTGGTTTTGCAGTTCAAGCATTGTTAGCTAGTAATCTCACGGATGAGATCGCACCCACACTCAAGAAAGGACACGACTTCATCAAGAAGTCCCAGGTTCTCATCTCTGAGTTTCTAAAATGAATCCTTCTCTCTCATGATCTGGTTTAGCTTCCTGATCACACGTAAATCGAAACTATGAAGGTTAAGGACAATCCGTCGGGTGACTTTAAAAGTATGCACCGCCACATTTCGAAGGGGGCATGGACTTTCTCTGACCAAGACCATGGCTGGCAAGTGTCTGATTGCACTGCAGAAGGCTTGAAGGTAAACTCATTCTACTCTCCCTCAGTGTTAATTATGTTCAAATATGGATGCGATTTTTAACTATCTCATTGAGCTCTCATTTGTTCATAGTGCTGCCTCCTCCTCTCATTGCTGCCTTCTGAGATTGTTGGCAAGCCAATGGAACCTGAGCGATTGTATGATTCTGTTAATCTCTTGCTATCTCTGCAGGTGAGATTTATCTTTCATTTCCTTGCAAAATTGTTAGGCCGTGTTTAATGGCTGGATTGGGAATCAGAACAAGAATGGTGATTCTTATTCCCTCTAACATTATCAAACAATGGAACGTTAACCAGTATTCCCTTTCCTTTCATTCAAACATGTCCTTAGCTTTTGTAGAGGCTTAAAAAACTCATGAGTGAATGAGGCATGAACATGAATAACTATTCTGAGTTTTGAATGAATCAAACAAGTTAATAAAGGTAGAATGAAATAACTATTAACATGAACCAAAGATACCATCATCTATGCATGGAAACCTCTTTCAAGTTTCTCCATGCCCGTGCGTTTTTCTGTGACATTTTGCAGAGTAAAAATGGCGGTTTATCAGCATGGGAGCCTGCAGGATCTTACGAGTGGTTGGAGGTAATTAATTTCCTACGCATTCGGGGAATATCAATTCCCCTACTTTTCTTCATATCTGCGATCTCCGAAGCATGCTAATGACTCTTCTCTTCTTTTGTTTTTTGAACCTCTTTACTCCCAAATCAGCTTCTGAACCCCACAGAGTTTTTCGAGGACATTGTCATTGAGCATGAGTAAGATCAATTTCCACACCTTTCCTATTGTAAATGTATCATGACTGATAGGAGATTAATTCAGGTACGTCGAGTGCACTTCTTCAGCAGTTCAGTCTCTAGTTGTATTCAAGAAGTTATATCCAGGGCACAGGAAGAAAGAGATAGACCATTTCATTGAAAAGGCCGTACGGTATATCGAAGACACACAAATGCCCAATGGCTCATGGTATGTCATCCCTCTTTCTCAACGTGAATGACTTTCTCTAAATTGCACATGGAAAATCAATAACATGATGAACTGATCGATAGGTATGGGAACTGGGGAGTGTGCTTCATTTATGGCTCATGGTTTGCACTTGGAGGACTAGCGGCTGCTGGGAGAACCTACCAAAACTGTGATGCCATCCAAAGAGGGGTCGATTTTTTGCTAAAAGCACAAAGGAGTGATGGAGGTTGGGGAGAGAGCTATCTTTCATGCCCAAACAAGGTAATACTTCGAATTTTGTAATAAGATTACTTACTCGATATTTGGTTTCATGGTAATAGTTCCACTCGTAGTCTTCCTCAAGTATAGCTTTTGGCTTCGTCGGTTCGTTGTATAGACTTATTCCTATCATGGCCACTTCATGTGAACCAAACATGTCGCTAGTAATAAATTTTTTACCGCCTTATTCTCCATGCATCTCTTCTTCTCTACAAAAAACAATATTGAACTAACATTGGTCCTGTTGAGCCAGAAATATATTCCTCTAGAAGGAAACCGATCAAATCTTGTGCATACCGCGTGGGCTATGATGGGTCTTATCCATTCTGGGCAGGTCAGTTTTATGCTTCGAATTCAAACATCAAGTACCTATGCTTGTTAACATGTACAGACTCCAAATTTTTGGTATTGTTTACTTTTGAAACAGGCAGAGAGAGATCCGATACCACTTCATCGTGGAGCCAAGCTGTTGATCAACTCTCAGCTGGAAGATGGAGACTTCCCCCAACAGGTAACTAACGAAGAAATAGGAGAATATGTGATTAAACACTTGAAACATGTCATCCACCGATATGTCAATCGCTGAAGGAACTCTTAATATGCATCAAGTGATATCTTCAACATTATAAGATAGTGCATATTATGTGACTACCATTCGCTTATTTGTCGCAGGAAATTACTGGAGTTTTCAATAGGAACTGCATGTTGCACTACGCAGAGTATAGGAATATTTACCCATTATGGGCTCTTGCAGAGTATTGCAAGCGGGTTCCTCTTCCTTCAACAGGTTGCACTTAAGGTCACTATCCAATGTGGAATCAAATTACAGGGCCTTTCTCCCTCCTTTTCTTCTTGCTTTTCCTCTTCTCCTTTTGAGTGTTGTATGTGTTAATGTTCAAGGATAATGCAGCAAGTAGACATGACAAAGACTCTTGTAGGTAATGGCAAGTCATCACTAATAACAAAGGGGGATTTCTAGTTGCTTCTGCTTCAGTTCTAGCCATGTGCACTTTGACCTCTTTCCAGTGCATGCTGAATCTCCCATCAACACAAAGTGATAGATTTGGATGTGGTTTGAATGTTCAATTCATGAGCCCCCTCACTAGTGTCTAAATATGCTGGATCCCTCCTAAATTTTATAAATCAACAGATCTATGCTGTTACGAACTGCTATATCATCAATACTCTCATGGAGGGACTTCGAGTCACCAAAAGACAAACTTTTACGGGCATTACTTAGTTTTTTGCATGCTTCTCATTATTACAGCTAAATCTTTCATAAAGATCAAAGAAACTATGTAGTTTTGACGCTCATAGGTGGTGTGTAAATGTTAAAAAAACTGTTGCATTTTCTTTCTTTCGCCTCTTTTTGAACAGAACATTGACAGCCAAAACTTTAAAGCCCAGACCTTAATTAGCATTATATTGTTAAGTCAACGAAAAGAACCAACAGAAAGATCAAAAACCCAAAACCCAAACTGACGCGGGCAGAAGGAATCACCTATAATTAGTAATGTGTCACCCTCTCTCTGTCGCTCTCTCTCTGTGTCTCCCTCCCTACGTGCCCGCACACCCAAAACCACCACCATTGACGCAATTCAAAGGCTCTCCGCACCTATCTCTCCCACTCACAGCTCACCGAAAATGTCTTCAACAACACAAAACACTCCCTCCCCATCTTGCTGGCAACACCCAATTTCCAAAGTTTGACCTTGTCAAATTTTGCCAAACAAAGTTTGTCGCCCCTCTCTCTTCCCCATTACCAATTCTCACGCCCCCACAATTTTCTGTTCTTCCTCCTAAAGGGAAAAGGAGCAGAGAAAGGAGAAGAAAGAAACAAAAAAAGACATACCCAATATATGCAAACGAATCCACCATAAGAGCAATCCTTGTGGGTTGTGTTGAATTTGAATGCCAATGGGCGCGCGCCCGGCATCTCCGCTTGTGCGCGCGGCACCACCGCAAGGCCCACCCGTGCTGCTCGTCGTCCTTTTCGTTTTGTCGAACACCTTTAGAGCATTCGCCGACCCCGGCGACACCGACACCCTCGTCAAATTCAAGTCTTCTCTCGTGGACATGGGCGCTCTCCGGAGCTGGAACCCCGCCACGCCTCCTTGTTCCAGCGATCGGAGTAACTGGAACGGAGTCCTCTGCTGGGATGGCCACATCTGGGGGCTTCAGCTCGAGAGCATGGGCCTCACTGGCCAGATTCATCTTGATTCTCTGGTTGCATTGCCATTTCTACGGACCCTCAGCTTCAGGAACAATAGCTTGGATGGTCCCTTCCCTAGATTCAACAAGCTCAGCGCGTTGAAATCGCTTTATCTGTCGGACAACCTTTTCGCGGGCGACATCGATGACAATGAGTTCGCCGGCATGAATTACTTGAAGAAGGTGATGTTGAATGGCAATAGGTTTACGGGCAAAATCCCCTCGTCCCTCGCGGCATTGCCCAGGCTCATCAAGGTGAGGCTGGATGGGAACCAGTTTGTGGGCAGCATTCCCAAATTTCGCCATAAGGGTTTGAAATTGGTGAATGTATCCAACAATGGGTTGGCCGGTCCAATCCCGGAATCTTTCAGCAAGATGTCTCCGAGCTTGTTTTCGGGTAATTATTCAGACTTCCCGTGAATGTCTCCTTGTTTCTTCATTTCAGATGAATGAACCCATTACGATCATGAACACTGCAGAAGTTTACGGATTGTTTAACTCACATCTGTTTCTGTTTTTGTTTGGTTTTGATATGAATGTAGGCAATGAAGATTTATGTGGGATGCCTATAGAGCCGTGTACTCCCGCCGCCCCCCCTGCGCAGCCTCCTGGTAGGGGTATCCACCATGAACATTGTTTTGCACTAATCAGTGATTCGGTCATCTAATTTCATGTTGTTGTTCTTGTTTTTGTTCAATTTCTCCACAAATGTCGAAAAATGAAGGTGTGCAGCACCTAGAACCAGGTTTTCCTTCTGTGGCCCCTAAGAAGTCTTCAGGCACAAAGATCGCCATGACTGTGTTAGCCGTAGCACTAGCATTTGTAGTAATGGCCCTCATTATCATATTATGCTACCACAAAGAGCAAAAGTCGAAATTGGACCGCATTGGATCTTTTGACGATCAACGTAGCATGGTACCTCCCACTGTGGAGCACGTGCGCCATGTGCCAGAGAATCCCAAGAACTTGAAGAAAGCTGAGCTGGGAAAGTTGACATTCGTTAGGGATGACAGGGAGAGGTTTGATTTACAAGACTTGCTCAGATCATCAGCAGAAGTGCTGGGGAGTGGCAACTTTGGGGCTTCTTATAAAGCTGTGATATTCAGAGAGCAAGCTATGGTTGTAAAGAGGTTTAAGCTAATGAACAACGTAGGAAGGGAAGAGTTCCAAGAGCACATGAGAAGGATTGGGAGGTTGAGCCATCAAAACTTGCTTCCTATCGTGGCTTACTACTTCAGGAAAGAAGAGAAGTTATTGGTATTCGACTTTGTTCAGAACGGTAGCTTGGCAAGTCATCTTCATGGTAAGTTTTCTGTTTCTCTTTGTAATTAATTCCATGGAATGCTCTAAGTTGGCATCCATATTTTCTTCATGATTCATCATTCGCGTTAAATTATTTTTTGTTGAGAGTTCCACCTCGGGTTAGGACTAAGTATTATAGTGTTTGAAGTACCCCGTTAGGCTATTCTCCTAATGCCAGCTGATTTTGGGGTGGAACCTTAAACATGTTATTAGAGCCTAGTTGTGTTTGGTCCAATAATAGCCCAGTTTGTGTTAAGCCTAAGAGTGACCCAGTTTGTGTTTTGGCCCACGGCTGGCTCGTCTGATCCTGGTATTGTGCATGTGCAAAGCCCAGGTTGTGCCTGCATGTGAGGGTGAGGATTGAGAGTCCTACATTGTGTTAAGCCTATAGTACCGTGATGCTTAAAGTACACTGCCGGGGCTACTACCACTATTTTCTGTTAGTTTTGGGATGGAAACTCTATATTTTCAAGGTTATTATCTCATGGTACGTCTGTTTGTTCAGGCAACCACACTAAAGACCGAGGAGGCCTTGATTGGCCGACAAGGTTGAAAGTCATCAAAGGCGTTGTCAAGGGCATGGCATACCTCTACAGCGAGCTCCCCAGCCTAATGCTACCTCATGGCCACCTGAAATCTTCCAATGTGTTGTTGAATGAATCCTTTGAGCCCCTGTTAATGGATTATGCGCTAGTC
The DNA here is from genome assembly GCA_034195605.1 of Santalum album. Lineage (NCBI taxonomy): Eukaryota > Viridiplantae > Streptophyta > Magnoliopsida > Santalales > Santalaceae > Santalum > Santalum album. The sequence continues at coordinate 2,582,454 of CM067258.1, forward strand.
CCTCTCATCAACCCAGAAAGCGCCTCACAACTCATGGTAGCATATAAGTCCCCAGAGTACGCGCAACTGGGTCGCACCCTAAAAAAGACCGACGTGTGGAGCATTGGGATATTGATATTGGAGGTGTTAACCGGTAGGTTCCCAGCGAGCTATATCACACAAGGCAGTCGAAGCGACACGGACCTGGTCAACTGGGTCAGCTCAATTGTAAGGGACAAATCCACGGCCGAAGTGTTCGATAAAGATATGAGGGGAAGGAAACACGCTGAGGGCGAGATGCAAAAGCTATTGAGTATTGGACTGGCTGCTTGTGAGGAGGAGGTGGAGAGAAGGTTAGAGTTGAGAGAGCTTGTGAAGGGGGTTGAGGAGTTGAAAGAGAGCCACTATGATGGATGATAACTTGTCCTACTGAAGGGGGATCTGTATCCCTCCTAAACCTGTCAGGTCCTTGAATGAGTGATGAGTCTGTTATGTGTTGAGTGCCTGATGGGAACTTCAGAAGGAAAAAATGCACATACTCTTTGACTCCAAAAATGCATGAACATGGAGAGAGGTTAGAGCTGCTAGCTGAAACTATATTGGAACTTGAGTGTAAAAGAGGCTGAGACTAAGGCACTGAGGCTTGTTTGGAGATCAATTGCCATTAAAAAGAAAACAGTGTTTTGTTAGTAGATTCATGTTGCTATGTGTATTTTTCCATTTGAAGTGTAGAGATGATAATTATCCCTGTATTAGTGGCTGTCGATAGATTCCTATGTAATGAAGTTAGAAACGAATTGTTCCTTCTTTTTTGCTTTTTTTTTTTTGATGATGTCTTTTAATCCTTGTCCTGATTTGCATACTTCTTTTCATTCATTTATCTTTTGGGACTAGAAATGGAAATGAAAATATTGATTCTCGTTTCGCTGTTTGATATCTATACTATTAGAAAGAGGTTGGGTGAGAAGCAATTATTTTCTATCGATCAAAGTCCAAAATTCTAAAATATTCAAAATATCTTTATTTTCTTTTAAACATTCCAACATTCCTATGATACTAACCAGATATAATTATAAATCAAAGATTTTACAGTTATGAAAGTTATTCTCTCAACTATTCACCTCCCATTTTTTTCTTTACTCCTTCCATTTTTATGTCTTTTAAAACATACCCATTCTTTTCTTTTTTTGAGTTTTTCTAATTAGTTTTCTATATGAAAATAAATTTATACAAAATATTATATTAATAAAAAAGTCGTTGAGCACTCGTAAAGCGAATGTGATACGACTATTAAGTAGAAATGAAATCAAATGATCTTTCATGGAAGTGATGAAAACATTAATTCTCGTTCAGTAGTTTGATAACAGAAGAAGAAATAAAGAAAATGGTTCCCATTTTTATTTTCAACCATTGGAACTCGTCCTTGGTGTCTTGTCCCCCGAGTAATGCTTATTTTTCACACTACCATGTTGTTCAAGTGCATCATAATAAAGAATTGTGAAGATCTATGAATAGTGAAAAATAAAAACAATTATAATGGTTTGGACTTTTTCTTTTTTCTTTTTTCTAATTTTTCTCCCTTTAAATGGACATCTTAAACATCATATAATCTTTAAGCAATGGTGCCCCCAACCAAAGACAAGATAGAGCCAATGAATTAGAGTTAAGAGTTGCACCATGTGGGATTTGCATGGTAGGGAAGTGTACTTAGAATAACGAAGCTTACGCCTCCGGTGAGTAAACACAATTACACATGTAATCTATATATATATATATATATATATACTATTAAAAAAGTCATTAGACTAGGTAACCGTTACTTTTCTATCGATTAACATCTATGTTCGAAATTACGAAATAATGATAATAAAAAATCTCAATCAATGAAAATCCTACGATATTTACCATATCGGTCCCCACTTTTCTCTCAACTTACCCTACCCTTCTCCAACCCTTCTCCCATCCAACACTTCAATATATTTTACTTTTCTTATTTTTCATTTCAGTTTTTGTCATAATTTAATTTTCTATAACTAGATCAATTTATAGAGGGAGAAAAATTATACGGAACAAGTAACATTATGTGTATATTTTTCATATTAAAAATAGTCACGTAAAAAATTTTATGTAATATTTTATTATTATTTATTAAAATACCTTTCAAAAAAATAACATAAATTTGATCACATCATTACTTTGGTGTGAAACATGTGTGGGATGAATATAGATCTATACTATTATAAAGTTAAAAGCTCATTTGATTTCGTTAGCTGTCAAGTTAACTGAGAGCATGGAGTAAAAATAACAATTCAAAATTTAAAATTTAAACTCTAAATATAATTTACTGTTCAAAATTTTTACATTTTATCTACCTTTTCGAAATCATTTCTCCTATGTATTCCAAATTTAATGGCGTAAAAATCTTATTTTTAAATATTAATAATATCACATATAAATTCCTTTAAATAGTTCTAAAAAGCGTTTAAAAATTATTGCACACGCGGACGATATGATATGGGTGTGATATGACTAGTGTTGTATTATCGAAGGACGTGGCAGCCCACGGGAGGGAGTAAGCGGGGTAAAGCCACCACGTTGATGATGATGGAAACATGAGGTGTCCCCATGGAAGTCTCTGGTAGTGTCGCGTGCCCCACAGCCGCCTCCGCCTTCCTTCTCCTCCTCCACCCCACCCCACCACCCACCCCCCCCACCCGCGCCGGAAAAAAGGGAAAAAAACCAAACAAAACAAAATGGGACAGGGCCAGGATCTGAAGATAAGATCTCACCCCACTGTGGAGATTCAGGCCTCTCTCTCTCTTCTGTATTATCTTCCCTACCATGATTCCTTTCCTGATTTCATTTTTGGATTTTATTATGTTTTTTTAAATAATGAAAGGGAATATTTTAGGTTGTCTTTGGACGGCATGCATGAAAATGAAATGACAAGGACATAAGGAGTAAAAGGAATGGATTACTAGAAAAAATAAAATGAGAATCAACGTTTCGGTTCCCATCCTCCAAACATGTCCTCAATTACAATATTTCTCTCAAATTTGTATGGGTGATTTTTTCTTTCTTTGTTTCCTTGTACCACTTGAAGGAAGCGAATGCTGGGGTGGGAATCAAATGGCCTCAATTTTCATTTGATATTCGGACTTTCAATATTAAAACGATCTCATTTTGTTTGATTAATATATTTAAGTTATTAAAAAAAATTATCTCGTTTTGCTTTGAGTGGGAGAAAATGGCATTTGATATTAGGATTTTCTATATAAAAATGATGTCATTTTAAAGCGCACGGGCTCAAGTCCCATCCTCGGTTTTGTTGCTTTCGCGCTCCCATCCGCTCACCAATCAAGTAGCAGAACTCTTAAAACTATTTTCATAAAGCCCACACATGTCGAACTAAGAATCAACTGTTACCAATTCCAATAAAATGAGCTGACTATTTTGAGGCTTTTGGTCCCTCCGCCACTGTCCATGACAATGTATACGTTGAGATCCTTGGAACATAAAGTTCTGTGCTCATCATGTTCTGTTTGAGTGGTTTGAATATTAAAAAAAAATTTAAAATTAAAACGCGAAATAATGTGCTTGTTTTGGCTGCAAATTAAGATTGATATTTTGTTTTTTTTGGTTTTTTGTTTTTTTTTGTGTGTATGCACATGTACAGGAAAGGGGGGAAATATTCTTCTTCTACAGGCCGAAAGTGGAGAGGGAAGAGGCTCACAGCCCCGATGACGTGCAGCGGTTGTACATCGTTCTGCGGCCGGAATCAGGCGAGCGCTCCGTCGAGCAAAAGCAGGACCCAGCTTCCGGCAAGGAAGGTGCCAAGAAGAACCCGGAGGCTGATCGATCCGGTGGCTCCTCTAGCAAGAATGATGATGCTGAAACCGGAGGAGGCGGCCATGGGAGTCAGGTAATATAAACATGGATATACATATAGATGCACACACGTACATACGTATGTAGGTTTATTCAAACTATAACTAGAGTGGGGAGATGAAATAATGAGCATAGTAACGGGCTTTCGTGCATGTCCATGTTCATTCGAGTGGCACTAATAGTTGTACTTTTGGTCAACACGAGAAGAGCTATAGGACTCTTGGGACTCTCAAGGGACGCATTCAAATGATGAGAGTAGGGATCTCATTCCGTCGGGTGCTCACTCCTATTCTTCCATCGTTTCGTTCCCAGCATTCAAACGCAGCTATTTGAATGATGGGAACGGAGATTCTCCATTCCATTCCACTGTTATTCCATTTACACCATTCAAACGCGCCACCCACAAGGAAGGAAAATGACATTGCAAGATAAATATGAATGGCAGTTGAATGGTCATTTCCCGTAAATGAATGACCACTTTGTTCCTTGATGTTATCAAACAATGGAATGTAAATCAATATTGTTATCAAACAATGGAATGTAAATCAATATTCTCATTGCGATTCGCATTCCTGCCACTGGAATGTGCTCTTAGCAATGATAGGTCTGGCATTTACCTTTGCCATAGGCTCTAAGTTAGGCGGCATCTGCAATGGCTGAAGCAGCTGTCCACCTTAATTACTCGTGTGGTGTCTGTCATCCAAAAATAATAGCAGTAATACCCCTTTCTGGCTAATGCACATAAAGCGACACCATCATGCCAGTTGAAGTGTTGACGGAGTAGAAAATTGTGAATACCAGGAAGTGAACATTGAGACGGAACCATTGTTGCGTTTCATCGTAATGGGGCGTAAGAAACTACCAGATCCGAGCCAGAAAAGCCGACCCTATTGGGGTTATGTTGAGATGGTCACCACCAAAATTGAAGACAGAAAGACTGCTCTTCAAGGAGGTCTGAAATCTTTTTTACTTTCCTCCCGCTCATATTTAAAATTTGTAAAAAAAAAAAAAAGAAAGAAAGAAAAAAAATCTGTACTTGTCCGCTCAAACAATGCTGGATGTCCAGAGGAGTACGAGACTGCAACAAGAGGACTCCGGCACAAATCCCCTGCAAGAGCCTTGGGGGAAGGCGTTTACCGTCCTTTTACGACACAACCCCGAAAAGAGGGCTCACACCCATTTGATCTACAGGCTTGAGCTCCCGCCTGAAGGCGTGGAGCACGAGGCCCAAGAGTCGTTAAATGTGGAGCCCGAAGGCTCTTTCGTCTTACAAATAAAGAACCCAGAACAATCGCCACGCGGTGGTTCTTCCAACTTCATAGGGATTCAGGAGAAACGTAGGGCTGCCTTCCCCGCCAGCCTACAGGGGAAGTTTGGGAAGTCACAGCGGTTTCTTCCGGCAGATCCACCGGACTTCTTGAACTATGAAGGGTGCGAGTTCCTGCTGATATCGGCATCGGATGACATAGAGGAGGAGCTGGGGCTGGAGCTGAAGACAGAAGTACAGGAAGATGATGGTAAGTCGTGCTCGGATTTGGTGAAGACTTTTGGGGAGACTGCATCCACAGCAGCTCTTTTCAAGGGGGCCTGGGTTTAAGCTCAGAATGTGTGTAGTATGAACTTTTCATATTTAGAGCTTCTCTTGGGTCTGTATGATATATTTTGCTGATGTTACGAGTATGAACTTATGACTGATGGGGTCGTCACTTCTATGGTTTGCACATCTTTCTGAGTGAAATGAGAAATTTCTGGTGTTACATCTTTTGGAAAACTGATATGTGATATGCATATCTGTGAGAAAATTGATTTGAGAACCATGTGATCCTTTTGGTCCGGGGAGTTACTAAACAAAAGAAATAGTGTACATATCAGACTGCAATCTAATAGTACGGCTTATGGAGAAGCAAAATAAACCCCAAGTCATGACCACAAATTGAGCAAAATAACATAATCCTTAATTAACAAAATAAATAAGCTTTTTATTAAAACCCTAGAAATATATATATATATATATATATATATATATATATATATCACAACAGAGGCTACACAGGTATTAAGAGAAGCAAAACAAAACTTTGGAAATATAAAATATTGACTGGGTGCATAATTATTAGTATGAACACTTCCATTTCATTTCTATAATACATCACATTACAACATTTCTATACATTGCAACATTGCTATGCATAAGCACATCAGTAAGCAATTCATAATCCACAAATTGAGCCAGGAGGTGACTTACAGAGTTACACATGCAATAACTGAACCGTTCCTTCTTTGCTATGACACAGAAGACCTCATTCGAGTATATCTTTGAGCTTCCTTGAATCGGCCAACATGATCTAGAAGCTCAATGATGCTAGAGTAATGCCTGTCGGATGCCTTGATTCCATGCCTTTGGGTCATCGAATTAAAGATTTGACAAGCCTCATCCGCCAAACCAGCTCGGAGACAGAGAGACAGTGCCACTTCAAAAGTGTAACAGTTTGGGGTAAAGCCATTAGAGTTCATCTCAAGGAAAAGATCCATCGCACCTTGATACTGCTCATTGTATCCATAAGCCTCGATTATAGCGGTCCATGTCAGTGAGCCTTTTATGGGGATCGCATCAAACGCCACCTTCGCTTTATCTGTTGCACGGCACATTCCATACATTTTCACTATTTCTGCAGAAACAAAGGGGATCCGTTCAAAGTTTTCCTTCAAGACGTGCCCATGAATCTCCCTTCCAAGCTTCAAAGCTCTAAGTTGACCACAAACACTCAACATTCTTGCTGTTGCAACAGAGTCTGGCCTATGCTTCGATGACAGCATTAACCTAAAAACACTAAGGGCTTCATTTATCTGCCCATTTCCTACGTATGAGCCAACCATAGCTGTCCATGAAATCACATTTTTTGCCTCCATATCATCAAACAGATTAAGGGAGTACTTCAAGATGTTACACTTTGAGTACATTACCATCATAGATGTTACAATAGATACATTGGGTAGAAATCCATTCCTTAAAACATAGCCATGTATCTCCTTTCCTTGCTTCAAAGCCCTCAACTTTGCACATACTGGAAGAACGGTGGCGACCGTAACGACATCAGGCTTGAACCCTTCTTGCTGCATCCAAACAATTGATCGCAAAGCCAGGTCAAGCTTCCCATTTGAGGCGTAACCCGACATCAAAGCAGTCCAAGAAACAACACTCCTCTTCCTCGAGGCATAAAAAACTCTTCTCCCCAAAGACATGTCTCCGCACTTGCAGTACATGTCAATTAAGCCAGACTGAATGAATGGTTGCACCAAGTAAGTCCTCATCTTCAGCACATAAGCATGCACCTCCCGGCCTAACTTGTGAGCCGGTACTTCCCCAACCACTGGAAGAATAGTAGTCAGTACAACTGAATTTGGAGGTATCCCTTCTCTTCCCATTTGTCTGAGATAATCCAATGCTTCCCTCTGCAGCCCATTATGTGCGAAACCTGCAATCATCACTCCCCACACAACAACATCCCTCTCAGGAATTTCGTCGAACATCTTCCGTGCCAGCTTAATCTTGCCACATTTAAAATAAACATCAATCAAGCTCGTCTGAAGAATCGAACTACTAATCATCCCATTCTTGATCAAGAGGGCATGAATCTTTAGACCTTGCCTGAACGCTGATGCACCCGCAAAGCTCTTCAACATGCACGAGAAAGTGTAGACATTCAATTCGATACCCAATTCCCGCATTTGCAAAAATGTAGATAGTACATTCTGGTATTGCCGCTTGCCCATAACCACATTTCCTCTAAGTATAGCATTCCAAGGGTAAACACTAATCTTACAATGCAAAGCGTCGAACACCCGATTTGCGTCTTCAATGGAGCCGCAAGATGTGTACATATGAACAAGCTTAGTACGCAAAAATTCGTTCCTTTCAAGTCCATTTATCATAATATAACTGTGGATTTGTCTTCCTTCTGCTAAAGCCTTAAATCGAACACAAGCACCAATGAGAGTAGAAAATGTGGTGGCATTTACTGGGAACCTCTGTTGATTTACATAGTCTAAAAGGGTAAGAGCCTCTTTAATCTCGCCTTTCCTAGCGAGCCTTTGAATTTCCTTACAGATGGCATGTGGGTTCTTGGTGTGGCTTGGGAATGACAATGGGAAAGCATCGCTTTCTTCTTCGTTGGACGGTGGTCGTCGCTTTTTGGGGAAAATCTGGGGAAGCGGCAGCCGGCGGCGGGGGCGTTTGGTTAGACTGGGTGAGGATGGTTTTGATGCTCTGATTTTGAAAGAACTAATGGGATTGTATGAAGGGGGTTTAATGAGGGTTTTAGTGGGGAAGGAAGTGAAGTTGGTGAGGACATGAGGGGAAGATGCAGATGCAGGTGACGACGCAGCTTCCATTGCTTCCGAAGCTAAGCTTGTAATGGAAATCCAGAAACCAAAATTAGGATGAGAAAATCAAGTAGGCGCGATGCCATCGCTCCTAATCAGGGGCGCCCGATGTGATCAAAAAGAGGCACCGGCTTCTCTGTTGGTCTCAATAGTGCGAGTCCTCTATCAATAACTTGACATCATTTTGGCCCTAGACAATGGGCCAAGGAAGGACTCGACCTGTTTCGGTAAGAGCTCGTGCGTTCAAGTCCCCATAACAAATTGAAAGCAGCCATCTGAGATGTTGATGAGTCGAATCTTAATAATTGTATACTTTCATAAATATAAAATTTGATCTTTCTTTATGTAGTATAGTCATAAAAGAACTTGTATGGGTTGCTTAGTGTATTTCAACTCAATTGAAAAATGAAAGCTTAGCAACAAAAAAATAAAAACTTGAAGATAATTTTCATAATTTGGCAGTAAAGAGAGAATATGAATGCAGTCTTGCACGATTTGTGTGAGTTTATTCCTAAAACGTCATAGTTTTGTTAAAAACTGTAAATAAGTAAGAATTATTTGTGGCAAAGTAATTTTATGGGTGGACTTATGCAGTTATGTAAGGACTTTTCATTTCTTCTATAAATCTTAACCATTTGTATTGAAAATTTCTAACATAATTTATAATAGAATTTATCCACCGCCCTTTAGATGGTTTCATTAGGGCCTCACACTTGTTTTTATTATGACAATTCAAACCATGCTTATTTAGACAGGCACAAGATGCCAAAGAAGTATTGTTTGTGTTTAGCACAATTTTTATTATGACAGTAAAAACCATGCTTATTTAGATAGACCCAAGATGCCATAAAAATATTGTATATGTTAAGCCCAAAAGTGACCAGATTTCTGTTCAGTTTCTATTAAAGAAACTCTATTAAAAGAAATTCCATTTTTGGTATAGGATTCCCTTTTTTCCCTTCACCTTTATCTTAAAACTCATATATCTGTACCAATTTTATTTTCTTTATAATATTCGAATCTGCATAGTATTCTTTTTCATTATTTTCATTTTCTCTGGTGAGATTCAGTAACAACTCTTTTCAAAATCCAAAAATTTCGAATTGATACCTTCAGGCATTCTAGCACAATCCGGTTTGCATACTTCTAAACATACTTATGCATACTTTTTAGGGCAATCATGGGTGCAAGCATAGATGTACGCCTGTTTGGGGTTCTAAGATGCATCTCCAAAGAGTAAACGGTCAGTCATTCCCAAACAATTCTTTGCAGTAACGATTACCATAAACACAATTAAAATCAAAATCATGTCAATTAGCATCACCACAAAAACATGCTTACACGCCATTTTTAAATTTCTTGGTATGTAAAAAAACTAATGATAAACACCGATATATATATATATATATATATAGTGAGAGGATAGTACATAAAGTCTGATGTGAGTTTTAAGCATTCAAGTCCACTAACAAATATATTCAATAACATCCTCACTTGCCCGCATGAATAAGTTACAGATGACAAAGTAACCATGATTTGTACAATAATTAGTTTAAATTAATATTTTTTGTTAGAAACTCTGTAAATAAATTTGGTCATATTTATCGATCCACTTCAAGATTTTGGGGGGGGGGGGGGGGGGGGGGGGGGGGGGGGGGGGAGGCGGGAATGTGGACACAAATTTGCATTATTTAATTTAAGCGTTAGATTCTCGCTTTCTCAGAAGCCTTTAAGCAAATTTTGTTTAATCCATGCATTTTTTAAATTTTATTTAAATTGCATAAGAGTGAACAAGCCGCCCTTGAAGCCGTTAATATTTTTTTAAAATTTATTATGTCATTTCAAAGTTTTCACGGCCATTAGCTAATATAACCAAACTAATCCTTGAAGTTAGCGTCGTAATCTAAAGTAGTTCAAAATAATTAAGTCAGGAAAATCACTTCAAGACAATTTTTCAATAGTCTCATTTTATTGTAAATTTACAAGGAATTTTATTTTTTTGTCCCGGGGGCTTGTAATTTTATTTTTTATTTTTTGTGATGAAACCATAATTTTTAAAACGAATGAGCATACACATAATTAAGTGGCTATCAACAGTCCAAACATGGCTAACTTGTCACTTAACTCATATAAGTATGAACCATTCCACCAACAAGATTAATATGAATAAACCATCTTATCATTTAGAGAATGAGATACATATTATGACTTCTAAGGTGGCTATTCATTATTCTGGAAGAAAGCAATTTAAGAGTTCACATTTTTTTTCCCCTACTTCCCCGCACAATCCGATTCGCATACTTCTAGACATGCCTCCACATACTTTTTAGGACAACCCTGGGTGCAAGCATAAATGCACGCCTGTTTGGAATTGTTAGATTTTTCTCGGAGAAGTAAACAGTCTCTTGTTCCTAAGCAATTCTCTGCATTAACAACGGTCATAAACATCGCTAAAATCAAAGCTATTCCAATTAAAGTCGCCATAGAAGCCTGCTTGGACGCCATTTTTAAATTTCTTGGTATGTCAAGACTAATGACAAACACCGATATGTATACTAGTATATGTAGTGAGAGAATTGTACAAAAAGTCAGATGTAAGTTTTAAGCGTTTAATTCCGTTAATAAATAAATTTAGTAACGTCCTCACTTGCATACGTGATTAAGTTACAAATGATAAAGTAACCATAATTTGTATATTAATTAATTTAATTTAATATCTTTGTTAGAAACTCTTGTAAATAAATTTGGCCATATTTATTGTTTCACTTCAAGATTATGGGGGGCAGGAGCCCAGACACAAATTTGCTTTATTTAATTTAAGCATTATATTCTCGCTCTCTGATAAGGCTATATCCAAAATTTCTTTACTCGATGCATTATTTAAAATTTTATATAAATTACATAAGAGTGAACAAGTCGCCCTTGAAGGCGCTTTTTTTTAAAAATTTCTTATGTCATTTTAAAGTTTTCATGGTCATTAGCTAATATACCCAAACTAATCCTCGAAGCTAGAGCCGTAGTCTAAAGTAGTTCAAAATAATTAAATTATGACGATTTATTCAATAGTCTCATTTCATTTGAAATTTACAGGGAAATTTATTTTTTAGTCCCTCAAGTTTGGGGCTTGTAATTTTATTTTATTTTAATTCTTTGTGATGAAACTATGATTTTCAAAATCAACGAGCGTACACATAATTAAGTGGCTATCAATGTGTCCAAACAAGGCTAACTTGCCACTTTACCCAGATAAGTATGAACCATTCCATCGACAAGATTAATATGAATAAACCATTTTATCATTTAAAAAAGAGGGTACATATTATGACTTCTAAGGTGGCTATTCATTATTCTGGAATAAAGCAATTTAAGAGTTCACATTTTTTTTTCCCTACTTCCCTGCACAATCCGATTCGCATACTTCTAGGCATGCCTCAGCATACTTTTTAGGACAGCTCTGGGTGCAAGCATAAATGCACGCCTGTTTGGAATTGTTAGATTTTTCTCGGAGGAGCTGACAGTCACCCGTTCCCAAGCAATTCTCTGCAGTAACAACGGCCACAAACATCGCTAAAGTCAAAGCTATGCCAATTAAAGTCGCCATAGAAACCTGCTTGAACGTCATTTTTAAATTTCTTGGTATGTAAAGATTAATGACAAACACCGATATGTATACTAGTATATATAGTATATATAGAGAGAGAGTAGTACAATAAGTCAAATGTAAGTTTTAAGCATTTAATTACGTTAATAAATAAATTCAATAACGTCTTCACTTGCATACGTGATTAAGTTACAGATGACAAAGTAACCATAATTTGTATATTAATTATTTTTAATTAATATTTTTATTAGAAACTCCTGTAAATAAATTCAGCCATATTTATCGTTTCACTTCAAGATTATGGGGCAGGAGTCTAGACACAAATTTGCTTTATTTAATTTAAACGTTATATTCTCGGTTTCTAATAAGCATATATCCAAGTTTTTTTTACTTGATGCATTTTTTATAATTTTATATAAATTACATGAGAGTGAACCAATCACCCTTTAGGACGTTAATAATTTTTTATAATTTATTGTGTGATTTCAAAGTTTTCATGGCCACTATGTCTCCTAACAGAACTAATCCTTGAAGTTAGAGTCGTAGTCCAAAGTGATTCAAAATCTATACTTCTATATCTATTCTCTATACTTTTATACTAGTCTATACTAGTATAAAGGCAAAGAACCTTTTAGTTCCATCAACTAAAATTAATTTAAAATTAATATTTTAAAATTTAAAATTTAAAATTCAAATTTCTAATTTTTTACAAGTTATGGAAGTTGTTCTCTTAATCACCCACCCCAACTTTTCTTCTTACTCATTTCATTTTTATCTCTTTTTAATTACATACTCATTTTTTTCTATAATTTTGTATTTAATCTTTTATATTTTAATAAAAAGGTCGCTGAGCACGTGCATTGTACATGCGATGCGACTAGTACTATTATAAAGGCAAAAAATCTTTTGGTTCCATCAACTAAAATTAATTTTAAATTCAAATTTTAAATTTTTTAACAGTTATAGAAGTTATTTTCTTAACCACTCACCCCAACTTTTCTTCTTACTCATTTCACTTTTATCTCTTTTTAAGTAGACACTCATTCTTCTTTTTTTTTTTTTACAGTTTTATATTTAATATTTTTATATCTTAATAAAAAAGTCGTTGAGCACCTGGATTGCACGTGTGATGTGACTAGGAATTAATGTATGACAATTACCACAAGATAATTTATTCAATAGTCTCGTTTAATTTTTATTTATAGGGAAAATTATTTTTTAGTCCCTCAAGTTTGAGTTTTGTGATGATTTAGTCTTTTATTTTTAAAAATGGCCCGATTTGATCCCTTATATTCCATGAAAGTGGCTAACTTAGTCCCTCACTAACTGAACCGCTAGATTTAGGATGGAAAAACCTCATGTGCTATATGCACATGTCGTTATCAATTTTATTTTAAATTTTTTGGAAACCAAAAAAAATTGTGAGATTTCGTGAACCAAACAAACTCTTTATTCCTCCCCTTACCATCAGTCTTACACTCATGAGCTATGCCACTTTTATTTTCTAGGCTCTTTCCCCTTATTTTTGTTTTATCTCGTGAGATTCAATAAGGACTATTTTTGAGATTCAATAAGGACTATTTTAGAAATTCTAAATCTTTGAATTGGTTATACTTTTAAAATTGACCCATGCACAGCACAAATTATTTATTACTTGTAACTTTTTATTGTCTAATTTTCATTTTACCTATAAACATTGAATTCCAGTTCCGACCCTAGATTGAGTGTGCACCATAGTCTTTCGGATGGACATCAAAGAATTTTCTATACCCCTTTTCCTTTAAAAGTCATATTAGTTGATGGATGAAAGTACATTATGTTTTGTCTGGATCGAGAATGGGAGTCTCAAGGGTGCCGGAACTAAGTAAAATTTGTCGTAGGTTTTTTTTGTTAGTTATAAATAGTATATTTATTAATTTATCAATGCACAAAGATGGAAGGTGGCGAAAAAACATCAAAAAAAAGAAAAATTTTGTGAAGAAACTATGATTTTTAAAACGAATGAGCATACACATAATTAAGTGGCTATCAACGAGTCCAAACACAGCTAACTTGTCACTTAACTCAGATAGGTATAAACCATTCCACAAACAAGATTAATATCAATAAACCATATTTGTATTTAGAGAATGAGGTACATATTATGACTTCTAAAGTAGTTATTCATTATTTGGAAGAAAGCGATATAAGAGCCCACATTTTTTTTGGCTACTTCCCAGCACAATCCGATTCGCATACTTCTAGGCATGCCTCCGCATACTTTTTTGGACAGCCTTGGGTGCAAGCGTAGATACACACCTGTTTGGAATTGTTAGATTTCTCTCGGAGGAGTAAACAGTCACCCGTTCCTAAGCAATTCTCTGCAGTAACAACCGCCATAAACATCGCTATAATCAAAGCTATGCCAATTAGCGCCACCACAGAAGTCCTGCTTGCATGCCATTTTTGAATTTCTTGGTTTGTAAAAACTAGTGACAAAAAAACTAATATATATACCAGTATATAGAGTGAGAGGATAGGACGCAAAGTCAGATATATGTTTTAAGCATTTAATTCAGTTAATAAATAAATTCAGTAACATCCTTACTTGCCTGCACAATTAAGTCGCAGATAATAAAGTAACCATAATTTGTATATTAATTAGTTTAAATTAATATTTTTGTTAGAAACTCTCGTAAATAAATTCGACCATGTTTATCGTTTCACTTCAAGATTATGGGGGGCAGGAGTCTAAACACAAATTTGCTTTATTTAATTTAAGTGTTAATTTCTCGCTTTCTGATAAGCCTATATCCAAATTTTCTTTGCTCGATGCATTTTTTAAAATTTTATATAAATTACATAAGAGTGAAAAAGTCGCCCTTGAAGCCGTTAATATTTTTCTAAAATTTATTATGTCATTTCAATGTTTTCATGGCCATTAGCTAATATAACCAAACTAATCCTTGAAGTTAGAGTCGTAGTCTAAAGTAGTTTCAAAATAATTAAATTATGACGATTTATTCAATAGTCTCGTTTTATTTTTAATTTATGGCAAAATTATCTTTTAGTCCCTCAAGCTTAGTTTTGTGGCGATTTACTCTTTCATTTTTGAAAATGACCGATTTGATCCTCTGTATTTCAAGATGGCCAACTTAGTCCCTCACTGACTAAACTATTAGATTTGAATGGAAAAACCCCATATGCTATATGAACATGTGGTTTTAGAAAATGGTAAAATTTGGAAGTTGAAAAGAACTTATTTATTTTAATTCAATTTAATTTAATATTTTTGGAAAGCCAAAAAAAAAAAAACTAAGATGCCGGGTGAAAATATGAGGTTTCGCAAACCAAACAGGCTCTTTATTCTTCCCCTCGCCTTCGTCTTACGTTCATGAGCTATGCCACTCACATTTTCTATATTCTTTCGCCTTATTTTTGTTTTTATCTCATGAGATGCAATAAGAACACTCTTAGAAATTCAAAATCTTTAAGTTGTTTATACTTTTAAAATTGAGCAGTGCACTGGCAAATTATTCACTTCTTCTAACTTTTCATTTGTTTACCTTTCATTTTACATATAAACATTGAATTCTGGTTTCGACCCCAGATTGAGCGTGTACAATGGTCTTCTGGATGGAAATAAAAAAATTTTCTATAGCTCTTTTCCTTTGAAAGTTATAATAGTTGATGGATGAAAGTATATTAAGTTTTTCCTGCGCTGCGAATGAGAGTCTCAGAGATGCCGGAACTAAGTAAAATTTGTTGTATTTTTTTTTTTTTGTTGGTTATAAATAGTACATTTATTAATTTAACAATGCACAAAGATGGTTATGAAGGTGGCGGAAAAACATCAAAACCAAGACAAAATTTTGTGACGAAACTATTATTTTTAAAATGAATGAGCATACACATAATTAAGTAGCTATCAATGAGTTCAAACAAGGCCAACTTGTCACTTAACCCAAATGAGTATGAATCATTCCACTAACAAGATTAATATCAATAAACCATTTTATTATTTAATGAATAAGGTACATATTATGACTTCTAAGGTGATTATTCATTATTTGGAAGAAAGCAATATAAGAGCCCACATTTTTTTTTTTGTTTGACTACTTCCCAGCACAATCCGATTCGCATACTTCTAGGCATGCCTCCGCATACTTTTTAGGACAGCCTTGGGTGCAAGCATAGATACACGCCTGTTTGGAATTCTTAGATTTTTCTTGGAGGAGCCAACAGTCACCGGTTCCCAAGCAGTTCTCTGCAGTAACGATAGCCATAAACATCGCTAAAGTGAAAGCTATGAGAATTAAGGTCGCCACAGAAGTCTTCTTACACGCCATTTTTAAATTTCTTGGTATGTAAAGACTAATGACAAACACGGATATGTATACTAGTATATATATTGAGAGGATAGTGCACAAAGGCTGACGTGAGTTTTAAGCATTTAATTCCATTAATAAATAAATTCAGTAACGTCCTCACTTGCACAGGTGATTAAGTTACGGATGATAAAGTAACCATAATTTATATATTAATTAGTTTAAATTAATATTTTTATTAGAAACTCTTGTAAATAAATTCAGCCATATCTATCAATTCACTTCAAGATTATGGGGGCAGGAGTCAAAATACAATTTTGCTTTATTTAATTTAAGCGTTTTATTCTCGCTTTCTCTTAACGGTCAATAATCCTGGATCAGCCTTTGTCCAATGTTTGTTCATTCAATGCATTCTTTAAATTTTCTATGAATTATATGAGTGAACATATATCGCCCTTGATGTCTTTAATAATTTTTTAAAATTTATTATGCGATTTCAAAACCGAACTGATCCTTCAAGTTAGGGTCACGTCTGAAGTAGTTCAAAATATTTAAATTACGAACAATTACTTCAAGACATTCAATAGTCTTGTTTTGTTTTAAATTTATAGGGTAAAAGACCTTTTAAGTCCCCCAAGTTTAGGGTTTTTACGTGATTTAGCCATTCATTTTTTAAAATGCCCGATTTGATCTCCTAAGTTTCTTAAAGAGGGTTAACTTAGTCCCTAATCTTTAGATTTGGATAGAAAAGCCTATATGCCATGCACTTGTGGTTTTAGAAAATGGTGGATTTGAAATTTGTAAAAAATAAAATAAATAAAAATAAAAAACCTATCAAATTTTTATTAAGCTTAAAAGTGATGCATTTTCCTATGAAATTTGATGCATTTTCCTGAAATTAAGCTTAAAAGTGACACTTTCTCCCACAAATCTAGCACTTTTCCAACATTTTGCAATAAAGAAGAAAACTTCAATTCAATGTACTTTATTTTTGGAAATTTAAGTAATAAAAAGAAAAAATCAAATCAAATTTAAGTCTTTTCCTAAAATTCATGGAAAAAAGAAAAATAAATAAAATTTCATACATGTACTAAAAATGGTAATACTCATCCAAATTTTCATATATATCAACTCCATAATTTTCCTAATATTTTAGTTAGTAAAAAAAAATCAAGGAAATAAAATTGATCGATTTTTTTTTTACAAGTTTTAAGTCTGTCATTTTATAAAGTCACATGTGCACAACACATGGGACTTTTCCATCCAAGTCTAACAACCCTGTTAGTTAGAGTCTAAGTTGGCCACCTTTAGAAAACTTAAGGGACAAAATCAACTATTTTCAAACATGATAAACTAAATTAGTATCAAGCCCAAACTTGAGTGCCAAAAGGTAGTTTCCCCAAATTTATATTAAGATGGCACATATACGCATTCAATAGACTTTGTTAAAGCCGAATAATTGAGATTTGCCATCAAAGAAACTTTTTTGACCCCAAGTGTTTTGGAAGTAAATTTCTGCCCTAATGATCTTGAAACAAATTTTAAATCAAGAAAGACTTAGATTTTTGCTTTTTAGACAACAAATGAGCTCTTTTCGAATTATTTAATCCTCAAAAAGAAAATTCTCAATTTCATCAGCCTTCTCACGACAAGAAAACCCCTCAATAGCAATGGATTTTTCTATTGCTGACAAAAGCCCTTTCCATTGTAAATACGCTATCGTGACGGCTGTTCGTCACTACAAGTTCGTGGTAAATAGTCGAATCACTAAAAGTTTTTGTAAGTGACCACCCCTAATGTCATTATATCCTATCGTGATTGATAGAAAAAGAAACTTCAACCCATTGCTAAAAGTCTATTGCTATACCTTACAGTGGCTGTGATTCAATTACTATTATATAACAAAACTCTGTCATTTTACAAACGCTCTAGGGCCAATTGATGGGGATGACTTTTTATAAACATGATATAATATACCTTAGGATCAGAATGTTCAAATATTGTGGCTATTGGACCTCTAAAACACCCAAATCATTTTTAAAGATATACATGCCATTAAATCGACTTATCATCCGATTGGGTGGCAAATAGTCATGTATTGCTTCAAGATTTGATATTTCTTAATTATCCATTTAAACGAGTACAATGAACAATAAAGATCCTAAACTTCAACCAAAATGTCATAAAGTTACAAAAAACATTAATTGGTCTTAAATTCAAGAGCTAAACTATAATATGATGTTAATCCTACTTTCTTTAATCTTGTTTACTTTGTATAACTCATTTGCTTACATACTTTAGATTGCTATATTCACCGTCCATTAGAGTTATTTTGTATAATAGACGACTAAAGTGAAATTTATGTTGATTTCGAGTTTTGTAGGTCCCAACCAAATAATTGCAAAATCAATGTGCCAAAATTATTAAATCTATTGCATTGGTTTACGATGATCCAATGGACACAAAATCTATTCACAATGATGTCTTCATCATACAGATCGCATTACATAAAAATCACATTGATTGGATATTTGTGTGTACACCATCTTCGGTAGATTTAGTAATGACCATTCAAGGATTGATCGAACGATTAAGTGCCTAAAACACCATAGATCAATAAAAAATTCTGCAGTCATTTTGAGTTATATATTATTAACCTAATGTGCGATAGAGATCGTGTTCCAAGTATTGCAAATAGTATATCAAAGTCAAAAGAAAAAAATTTGGTGAATGATGTTATAGCGACAAAATTATTAGTTATACCCACGGATATTTCAGAAAAAAAGAATGATACTAATAGCGACGGCCAATCCATTGCTAATAACAACACCTGTAGCAACGGATATTACATTACTAGCCACGGACTTTCCGTCGCTATTAAACCTACCTTTTGCCAAAAAAAATTGTTATATTGCTAAAAACCCATCGCTATTAATGTTTAATAGCAACGGAACATAAACCACCCCAAATTATCCATCACTATTTAGAGGTTATATTTCAATAATCATAAAAAATTATTATAGCGATAGAAAATCCATCACTATCATATTGATGGGAATAAACATCATTTCCCACCAACATAATAGCAACGGACATGTAATCCGTCACTAAAAGAATCAAAAGAGCGACATATATGGTATTATTAGTGACGGTTTATCCATCCCTAATAGAATTTACTATTTTAGCCACGAAAACCTTTCCGTTGGCTATTATCCGTCGCTATAAGTCTTTGATAGTGGTGGAATGGAAGCCATCACTATTGCAAAGTTTTCTCGTAGTGTCCCAAGCAAATTCCAAATTTAACTTTGCATCATTTAGTTTTATAAACCTTTTTTCTTCCATAAATAATACATTTTCCATCTTTCAGTGGAGAAACCCTTTTATTCTTTCCCCTCACCTTCACCTTTCGCTCATGAGCTGTGCCACTTTTATTTTCTATGTAATATCCAATATCCAAATCGTTCTATCTCGTGAGATTCAATAAGAACTCTCTTAGAAATTCAAAATCATTGAATCGATTATACTTTTAAAATGGACCCATGCACTTGTTTACCTACCATTTTACCTATAAGCATTGAATTTTGGCTTCGCCCCTAGATTGAGGGTGCACTATAGACTTTAGGGTGGAAGTCAAAGAATTTTCTATAGCATTTTTCCTTCAAAATGTTATAATGGTTGATGGATGGAAGTACGTTATGTTGAGTCTGGATCGCGAATGCGTGCCTCTGGGGCGCCGGAGCTAAGCATCAATAGACCATTCTATCATTGAAAGAATGGGATGCATATTATGATTTCTTAGGTGGTTATTCATTATTAGATGAAAGCAAGCAATTCGAGAGTCCACTCTTCTTCTTTTTCTCTGCCTACTTTCTCGCACAATCCAATTTCTACACTTCTAGGCATGCCTTCACATACTTTCCAGAACAGCAATCCGATTTAGAACAGCAATCCGATTTACACACTTCTAGGCATGCCTTCGCATACTTTCTAGAACAGCCTTGGATGCAAGCATAGATGTCCGTCTGTTTGGAATCGTGAGATACTTGAGCAATTTTCTGCAGTAACAATGATCATAAACATCATTAAAATCGAGGCCATGCCAATTAGTGTCGCCACCGAAATCTGCTTACTCCCCATTTTTATATTTCTTTGTACATAAAAATCTAATAACAACCACCAATACGTTTATATATAGAGAGAGAGAGAGGAGAGGAGAGTACACAAAGGCTGATATTAGTTTCAAGCATTGAACTTTGTTAATAAATATATTCAATAACGTCCTCACTTGCTTATGTGATTAAGTTACAGATGGTGAAGTAACCGGCATTTGCACATGAATTAGTTTAAATTAATAACTTGTTCATAAACAGTGTCAACAAATTAGACCATGGTTATGTGGGTGAGAGTCTGGAAACATTTGCACTTATTATTTTAAGGGCTAGTTCATCTCATTTTCATGACCACAACTAAATAGATCTTGTGATTGAAAATTGAAGCTCCAATGGTTGTATTATTTGGTTGAACCGAACAAGACCTTGCTTAGGCCGAATAATTCAGATTTGCCAAACAGTTTAGTTATTTTCAAATGCTGTTGAAGCAACTTTTAGGCCCAAATGCATTTGAAGTAAAAATAATAATAATAAAATAAACAAATTTGGAGACGAGAAAAAAAATAAAAAAAGAGGAAAATTTAATTGGGGAGTGTTGCATGTGTATTTCTTCGCAAATTGCAATTGGATATCACATCACTATCTTATATTAGCACCACGCAATCAGGATTCTCTCTAATTTTACGTGAAGCATCTTACCTATTTATTATTTTTAATGAGTCCAATTAAACTGCAGTGCAGTCCTATTGAAGGGGATCCTATTCCACACAATCACACGACCATCACATTTAATACACTGCATTCACGTATGCAGACACACACATCATACACGCATGCATTTTATATATAAACCAAATAATATAAATATTTGATATCTTAGCAAGATATCATAGCCCCACATATTAAAGTCGTGTACTGAATTTTCAAGACACAAGGGAGCCTTCGCTCGACATAGCTTATCTGCTCGCCCACCCACACACAATTTTGTGCCTCAAATCTTTGATTTGCATTCGAACACATTTATTTCAAGGATTTAATTTTATTAATATCTTAACATATTTTGCTCAAATAATCTTGAAATAAAGTGTAAGCCAGAGTCTTTATATTTTAACTTTCTCGACGACAAATTTGGCCGCATTCAAATCACTTAATCCTTATTTTTTGTTTCCCAAGTACCGATCCAACATTTCATAGGCCTTTAGTTTCGCACCATTCAGTTTCATAAACTTATTTTCCTCCATAAATAAAGGGAAAATAGACTTTACAGTGGTATGTGCACGGTGCCGCGCCACCATTTCATTAAAACGCTGGTAATTCTACTCATCCCGAAAGTAATCCCACTTAAATTTCACTACTCACGTATAGAAATGAGTCTCACACGACCCATTCATTACATGTGTAAAACTCAACCTTATTTATATATATAGAGTGAAATTTAAAAGAGATTGCTTTTTTCGATATGAGTAGCACAATACCAAATTCATTTTAAATAAACTCCAGCGAGTATCAGCATCTTTAACAAGGAAAATTAAACCTGTCTATTAATTACCTTCTTCATTGTGTTTTCAAGTTAGATGGGGAATCTAACATATAGATTAGATACACAGATTATGACAGTAATCTGCAAAACAAGAATGGGCAGACACACAAATCCACACATTGCAAACAAGAATTGGTAAACACATAAATATGTTGGGTGGAAATCACTGAAATATTTGGCTCCTTTTGGGGAGCCCAAAAGCTCACAAAAGATTCAATCTGCAAACAAGAATGGGCAAACACACAAATCCAAACATTGCAAATTCAAGTCCAAGCACACATGTCCACCAACAACAGGCGGAAGAAACCAGCAAATTCGTTCAACAGGCATGACTGAATATATCTGTTGGGGTGGAAATCACTGAAATATTTGGTTCCTTCCGGGGAACCTAAAGCTCACAAAAGATTCAATTTGCAAACAAGAATGGGTAAACACAGATCCACACATTGCAAATTCAAGTCCAAGCACGCATGTCCACGAACAACAGGCGGAAGAAACCAGCAAATTCGTTCAACAGGCATGACTGAATATATCTGTTGGGGGTGGAATTCACTGAAATATTCGGTTCCTTTTGGGGAGCCGAAAGCTCATAAAAGATTCAATCTGCAAACAAGAATCGGCAAACGCACAGATCCACACATTGCAAATTCAAGTCCAAGCACACATGTCCACCAATAACAGGTGGGAAAACAAGCAAATTCGTTCAACAGATGAGACTAAATAAATCTGTTGGGTGGAAATCACTCAAATATTCCGTTCCTTTTGGGGAGCTAAAAGCTCATAAAAGTTTGAATATGCAAACAAGAATGGCCACATTTCAAATTCAAGTCCAAGCACACATGCCCACCAATAACAGGCCGAGGAAACCAGCAAATTTGTTCAACAGACATGAGAAAATAAATCTGTTGGGTGGAAATCAATGAAATGTTTGGTTCCTTTTGGGGAGCCAAAAGCACAGAAAAGATTCAATCTCCAAACACGAATGGGCAAACACCCAGATCCACACAATGCAAATTCAAGTCCAAGCATACATGTCCGCGAATAACAGGTGGAAAAAACCAGCAAATGCATTCAACAGACATGACAATATAAATCTATTGTGTAGAAACCACTGTAAAAAAATCGTTCTTGTTGGGAGCCAAAAAGCTCACAAAAGATTCGATCTTTAATAGAATACTCCCGCAACAAACCAGACCTTATGAAGAAACAAACTTGAGATAAAACAGTAGGCCATCAAAGATTTGGATGATAAAATAGAATTTCATGATTCCATATTGCACAAGCCCATTAAACCATAAAGCATCAATATGAGCCATAACACAAAAACAGACTAAAATCTGCACTTGACACAAACAGATCCATCTAAACCTATAACTTAAACAAGATTATTCAGCCACAGCCAAAAAAAAAAAAAAAAAAGAGCCATAAAGAAGTAGATTCGACAGATAGCAATCGATCCATCACTACGAGAGAAACTCATGATCTGAAAGGAAAGGCGGCATCGATCTCAAACGGGGGCGAGAAGCTGATAAAGCTGCGGCTTTGGCTCAGAGTTCATACCGATGATGATGATCATCGGGATGAATCCGTAGTGAGTGATTACTTTGGCTTTCTTCAGAGCCCAATTGCTCCATTCCTTGAAGCGTCTCGCGGCGGATTGATTCTCGGGAGGAGATGGCTTTGCGACCCTTCCCCCTTTCCCTTTGCCGGCCACTATAACCCTAGACGCCATGGATTCAGAAGATTCAGAAACAGCTCTTCTTTCCTCGAGATGAACCCTAACCCAATAACCCCGTTGGGATCGTCCATATATAGTTCTTTTTTATTTATTTATTTATTTATTTTTGTACATTTTGTTCGTAGGGAAGAAAGAGTAAAGCGAATAACAAGCAAAGAGAAAATCGTTGTTTCGGTCCCTAAACTATACGCGTTTCCCTAACGGGTTCCATGAAACTATTTCCTTTCTAAAATGATCCCTAATGGCATGAATTTGTGCACATGGCTCCCTCCCTAATTTTGACGAACGATATGAATCCATAGAATTTGTTAAGGCATAAAACTGTTTAATTAAATAATTTTAACTAGAGAAACAAGAGATAGAAAAAATAAATTATTCAAATTTATAAATCCATAACTTTTAAAAATTTAGGTGATTCAGATCCAAACGAGATTTAAAAGGTTTTGATTGTCTATGCAGCCATTAAAGTTGATGATGTGGAGGACTTTCATTAAAGAATCTACAATTAGAGGTTTTTCAACCAAACCTAAGAAAAAAGGAAAATTCTACTTCCTTGGCATATCCTTCAAATCAAAAAATGTAACATGACAAAATTTGGATGATCATTTTAAGGATGTTTTGGTTAAATAATAATACAAGATTACAAATTTTACCAAGTCGCACTTTCAAAAATAAAAGGTGTTTAAAGGATGTACTACAGTATTTTCCAATGAAAAATACCTCAAAACTTTCCCCATCCCAAGTCGATGAAAATGTGTCATTTTAACAAGTTGAAAGTACATGTGGGTTTGATAAGAACAGGTATGCTTAATTTTGTCGAATTAGAACATTTGGAGATAATTTACAAAGATTTTTATGAGGGGACAACATTAGAAAAAAGAAAAAACATGATATGCATTAACTGTACATAAGTTGGATATAGCTGACGCTCCCATGTGATAATGTCATTTAGATCTCATTTACCCTTTTTTTCCCCTTTTATGAGTGTGTGAGAGTGCAACAATTACACCAAAGTTAAATCTAAAAACTAAAAATCCCTAAAAATCAACGACTTAGATATTGATCGACTCCCAACTTTGACGCATGCACGAGTCAAACCATTTAAATGTACTTAATTTTGAAAAATATACAATCATTCCACTTAACCATTGAAATGTACTTCATTTTAAAGAATATACAATCATTCCACTTAAACATCCCCACCATGATTGAAGATAAATAAATCACGGGAACAAGCCAACATGATGAGTTTTGTAATCACTAAATATAGACACATTCGATAATTAGGTTTTGAAGGTACAAAGTTTCCCACGTCCTTAAGGTAGAACTTTAGACGTTACCACTCCGAAAACACCACACGACAATATCATGCCATTAGACCAAGAGCGTCAGTTTAATTTGCAACGAAATACATCATGCCTTGGCTTTAATCACTTCACCAAGACCTAACAGCTGAGTACAATCATTTTTCGAGATAGAATATTATAAATGAGGAAAATAGGGGAATATTCTCTTCTTCTTTTTTTTTTTCTTTTTTGATGGAAAATAGGGGAATATATAGGGAATTAAGAACCAAATAAGTAGACTAGGGAATCAATATCTGCTTCTGCACCCATATTGGTAAGAAAGATCAAGTTTCCAAACTGAAAACTCTACACAGTGAAACCTATATCCTTAGCTTATAATTCATTCATTAATTTGAAAATGGAGATTATGAAAATAACCCAAGTTTGCCTGTATACACCTGTTGTGGCTCCCATCTAGTTTCTTAGCATTCGCTCGCAACCACCATGAGCGCTGGTCCACTGTGATCCACATCCATAACAGAATTGAAATCCACACCTGAAATTATAGCCATAACATAAACCATGCGTTCAAAGAAATGTAATTGTCCTACTAAGCCTCTTTTTAAAAAAAAAAACAAGCATAAAGCTAAGAACATGAGCTGCATTATTACCTGAGTAACAACCGTGAAAAATGACTCTAGAGAAACTACCCAACTATACCTTAAGAACTAGGGTTTGGCCTTGAGACTTCAACCGTAGAGGTCTCATATTTATATCTTAAGATTAAGAAAGATTGAGAAGTGATGAAACTGAAGGTAAAATAATGAGGAGGAATAGGGAACAGAAATCACCTAAGTTGAGCCAAACTCTTACTAAAACTGCCTACAAGCTGCAAGCATGCTTTTCAATCAAAACATGGCCCATTACAGGGAGAAAAACATAAAGTTATTCAGTAATTATAAGGGCCGGGCCGTCTCCCTTAATTTTCCCATTGAGTGAGTATTGATTTTACCCGTAACATAAGAGTAATGGACATGTCCCTTACTCAAGGGTGCAAAATCTCACGCTGGGTAGTTGTTAGGAGAAGATTAGTTACTAGAATAACAGCAAGGCAACTCTATGTACATATTGAGGGAGCCTAGCAAAAATAGATTCTCCTTGACCTTTACGCCCATCTCACTCAACCCCACAAAAGAGAACCTCAAAAAACTTTACAGTTCTAACCCGAAGAACGGAGTCTTCCAACATTAAACAGACCCTCTGAGACCAACAACTTCCACATCCAATTTAAATCATGACACAAAATTAAGAACCCCTTTTACCTTCCACCTTTCTAACCACGTATCAGCCTAGATTCAACTTCAGTGCCCTAACTATGATAATTTGTACCAATAACACTCTGGAGGATACAAATACCACTTTCATAACGTTGCTGTCCTTTCCAGTAAACATACGTGCAGAAAGATAGGACGACAATTTCCATAACACACCAAATTTTTTCGTCTTTTTCTTTCTTGCCATTTTCATTTTGCGTTACTTTTCTTCTTTATAAACCTCCCCTCCTTTATGTTTTGCCTTTTCCCTATAACCTTTTCCTCTAATGTCTTTAATGCTCGCTTTATCCTTCCATTCTTTCTTTTGTGCAGAGCAATAAAACACAGTCCTTATCTTATTACACTGTAGAAAACATGTCCAACTTTTTGAGTGTAGATATAATGGAAAAAATCATCTCAGAATAGATCAGCCTTTCCTTGTGCAACGTACTGATTTCCACTCTTACATCTTTTTAGAACACATCAAAAAAATAAATCAACTTTTGGACCATACTAATAGTTGAAAGCCACAGAAATTGAAGAACCAGACTGCCTATTGAACATCTTCATGAAGTTCGCAACTTCTAACACTGAAGTAACTATAGTAAAGCCTTGATGCTGGGCAAGGTCAATGGTTTGAATCGTTGTAAGTAATTAAGTAGGGTGTGTGTATATTTATCAATAAAAAAAATTAAAAATAGAGAGGACAGAGAAGGACCATGATAGTCACAGAAATTTATCTCATAATATGAAATGAAGAGGATTTAAAAGCAGAAGTGTGAAATACCAACACTTTAATGACTATCTGCCAACCTGACATTAATGATAGGGTTGATGTCTTGAAAGAGTTCAAGATTCCAAAAAAATCAAAAAGATGATCTCCATTTTTTGGTCTTTTCTGCTCATTTAAGAAGCCATTACTAAAACGGAGAACAGAAAACTTTGGTCCCGAATGAGTTTTCAAGTTCTTCAGTTTTTTAACACAAAATATCTGTTTTTGGCAAGGGAGCCCAAGTAGGTCATTAGCTTCCTGGGTTAGAACAAGATTTTGGCCATGATTGAGATAATATCCTCAGGAACACTAGGAAGGGATTAGGCATGAGGATGTGTGGTCACAAATTGTATAGGCTGGACCTAGTGAACCAGTAATTAGGGGGAAAAGGGAACTATCTACATAAATCTAAGGCCAAGAACCAATCTTTTCAGTCATAATGACCACATCATCTATTTACAAGGAAAACAACAAGAAACCAACCAGAAACTATGCGGATCCCCTCTATCTTCTCATTCTTTAGTTGCCCCCATTTTACATTCATACATAAGGTTTTATATTTTGAAGAAAAAATGTAAAAATCAATAATGATAGCGTCTAATTTAGGTGATATTCCCACTTAAAATCTGAGCCCTAGCTTCGGAGGTACAATCATAGTTTCTAAATAAAATTCTATTCTAAAATATGTATTTTTTTTTTATAAAAAAAGATACTTTCACGAGAACTAACTATATTATTAGTAGTAGCAATAAACTAACCTGCAAATAATGTGCAAACAACCCTCTGTCTTCTCCACATAGAACTTGCAGTGAGGGCACCTGTTCCAGCTCGCGTTTCTAGCCATCTCCCTCACCATGAGGTCCTCCCTTTCCCTCTCGTGCTCCCCCAACCTCGCATACTCCTCGCACCCGACCCCCGAATGCCATGGGACGTAGCACTGCGCACAGAAGAGCCGCCGACAGATGGGGCACTCCGACTCCCTAATCACTCCCCCCTCCCCGTCGTCCACCAGCAGCGCCGAGCAGTCCCTGAAAGGGCAGTAGAACTTCTGCGGCTCCGCGATGAGCGCCTCGCACAGCGCCGCCTCCCACCGCGAGAGGACTTCCGGAGGAACCGCGCCGCGGCATGAGACGGGGTCGAGCACCGCGGGGCACGCGAGGCCGGGGCACGTGACTGATCCGCTTCCCCCGCCGCCGCAGACCTTGACGGCGACGTGGCTGGCGATGCAGCCGGAGCAGACGGAGTGGGCGCAGCTCATGGCTTTGAACATCCGGTCGGAATCCTTCTTCTCGGCGCATATCTCGCAGAACATCTGCGAGGCTTCCCCCGAATCTTGTACGGCGACCAGGGCACCCACCATCACAGTTTCGTGGGGCTCCGGAGTGGAGACTGAAGCGGCCTGGACCGCGAGGGGATTAGGGTTTGGGATCTGGGCCGCGGCGACTAGGGTTTCCTGGAGCTGCAATTCTTCGGCGTACTTGGAATCTGGGGCTTCACCGCCGCCGGATTCACTATCATCGAGGACGATCAAGGTGCCCAAGAACACAGTTTCATCGGGATCGGGAGTGGAGATTGAAGGGGATTTGTACATTTGGGAAGCGATTAGGGCTTCTTGGAGCTGCAATTCTTCGGCGTACTTAGAATCAGAGGGTGGTGGCGGTGGCGGTGGCGGTAAGGATTGTGTTTCCATTTCGGAGAAGAGCGGCGGAGCTATAGAAAGCGCCGACGGTGCGTATTCTTCGCCCTCAAGAAGCAGTTCTCCACTTATTTATACGCAAAATTTTCTGGAAGAGTACGAGGGAAGGAAGTGCGTACTCCAACTTAAATATGTCGAAAGGGAATATATTGTCTCACACATTTCAGATTTGAAAATTTTAATTATATGAATAGGGGGGTCGTCAATTTTTTATTTAAATGATAAAAAATTTATATAAATTTGAATAATTTGATGTGATTCAAAATTTTTACCGTTTAAATAAAATGATTATGGTAACACTTATTATATAAAAATTGTTGAATCCTTATGTTTTTACATGCTCTTTTAATTCATATGATTGATACTTTTAGACTATGACTCATATGGAGCCTCGTGGGTGGGACACTATGTAATCTATTTTCCTTCTAAATATTGTATAAATGTTATTCGATCTAAAAATCGATTAATTATTTATAATATAAATGAGAATAATATATAATAAAATTAAAGGAAAATTAACATTTCAAATATTGTTTTGGCTGCAACCAAGTCCGTTAACTTCTAAGGGTGAGAAGAAACTTAAGGAAAGTAATATAATATTCTTCTTCATTTTTTTTTTCGCGAGCTTAGGAGAGAAAATGTGTTTAATTTTTCTTTCCCATGTTTCAGGTTAGCGAGAAAATAAATGAAAGTAAAATTTGTAAAAGATGGATTTTTTTTTTTTCCTAACGTTACTTTGGTTGCTTTTAGTCTTTAGGCTATTATTGATATGATGATTTCTTTGGTTCGACTTACATCTTTCCTGCCAAAATCTCCTTACTTTATGATATAAAGTTTTGAAAAGAAAGTAGCAAAGGTTACTTTCTTTCCACTTCCTTTCTTTTTTATTTCTTTCTTCCCCTCTTAAAATTGGCTAACAAGGCATCTGGCTTTTCTTTGAAAATTCAGTATAATTTTTAAAATTTTTAATTTTCTTAATTCTTAATGATACAAATGAATATGTTCACCATTTTAAATCTCATGAAAATGATGACTATGTATTTCTATAATTTTTTTATTCGTGTGATTAGAATTATTCAAAGTTTTCTTAAAATTGGTGGTTGGGGTGGGGGGAGAACGGAGGGAAAACGGATTCTCTCAAGTTTTGGGGATAGTTCACAGAGCGCAGTTGTATAATTTTTTTATTTCTGATAAATTTTTAAATAATTTGAATCGTACAAATGGAAATAATATTCAAGAATACATAGGCATGTTAATTTTCGTGAAATTTCAAAATACATAACTTATTTAACATAAGCGTTAAAAAACAAGTATAACTTTTAAATGTCATTTTTAATGCTTATGATGAATATATTATGTATTTTTAAATCTCATGAAATTTGACATGCTTATATATTTTTGTACGATATTTTCATTCATACGGTATAAATTATTTAAAAATTTATCAAAAATATAAAAAGTACAAAATTGTATAGAAATTGCACACTTTGGACGAGGGACAATCCAAATCCAGAATGGAGCGGGGGGAATTGAGAGAATTGTAGAATTTGGCTCCACACTGTGATCTCATCTCATCATTCACTCTAGTGCAATTATGCAATAGATTACATGATTTACTTGTTCTATTCATGCTTTTCATGCGACTGTTTTTCTAAAGGAGCAATGCAATAATTGCATTTGTAGACCTATTGTGGCCCTACGTTTTGCTTTTCCCATCTTTTTTCTTCCGTCAAGCGAGTCGCTCAACATCCTTTTTTTTCAGTAATATTAGCCTTTTTTTTAAAAAGGAATTGTCGGTCAAATCTTACCGTTTACACGTAAAATATATTCTATCTTTACATGTTGGGAGCTTATTATTTTTGAGTGATGAGATTTGATCGAGAGTCTTTTTTTTAAAAGGTTTAATATTTTTATAAATTTTTAGATATGATGTAATTTATGCGTGGTGTGGGAACTTGGCGCGGTTGTATTAAACAGGAAACTACCCTTACTCAACATCAGGCTCCTGTCGTGGGTCCCCTCGATGTCATCCCCTACGCCTCAGCTTATCATGACACGGTTGATTTCCAGGCGTCGAACCCTATTTCCTCTCATGTGAGTAAACCGCATGCAACGGGTCACACATCAGCTGTGGCCATCACAGCATCTTGGCGAGCGGCCTCGGAAAAAAAAAACTCAAAGTAAATTGATCTAAAAATTCATTTTTTAAAGTAGTTGTACAAAATAATTATTTTTTGAAATAAGATTAGTCACGTAATTGACAGTTATGTGACTAAATATTATCCTCTATAATACAATTAGCAATTGTGTGACTAGAAGTCAACTCTCTTCTCATTTTGAGCACTCTTTCCTTTTTTTCAAATATACACAATTAAATGTAAAATTTATTTTGCGAGGAAATTACCTTTATTATCAGAGAAATTTTAGAAAGAAAATTGTAAGTTATTTTAGAAAGTACGAATTAACTTATAACTAAAAATATATTATTCGTTAATTGGAGGATGAAATTCAATAATGTATTACCAGAAATATATTATTCATTGCACTAAAAATTAAAAAGTTATTAAAAGTTTGGTTTTTTAATGAACGAATGGAAATTTCTTTTTTAAGAAAGGAATATGTTTCCTTTCTTCCCTACAAATGTTCGATTTTTTTTTCCTCACTTTCCTCTTTTTCAAATATTTGTAACTAAAATCAACATTTGTAATTTATATTGTTGTAGTTTTAATTTATTTATCATTGAGATAGACTTCTCATAATATTGATAATATCCCTCATTTTACATCAACAACAATAACAACAACAACAACAATAATAATTGTTATATTATTATTATTCTTATGAAATATCATTCTAATATATTTTCAAAATATTCAATAAAATGAAATGAAATTAATTACAAGTATAGTAAAAATAAATTTGATACAATTAACTTCAAAAAATATTTACTTATTATTATTATCAGTGGAATAGTTTTGTCGGAGGGTCCACAAATTTTTACATACACACATATATTTCATTGATTAAGAAAATAAATTTAAAATTTAAAATGTTTAACTCACATGGCTAGTTTAACTATCTTGTTTAATAATATCAGTGTCCTGTAGGTACTTAATCCTTAACGATATCATTTTTGTGAGAAATTAATTTTAGAATGATAACTTAATCTAACCAAAAAAAATGTAACTTACTGTTTTCACGTCACTCCTTACTTTATTATATTTTGAAATTACACTTCTAAATGAGAGGCACCTAGGATGTTCTTGGTGCAAGGACCCCTCCCCGTCCCTATCCCCCCATTTATGATCATCATCCCCGTTCCCTTGGGGATGTAGTCACACTAATAATAATTATAACATAATAATATGGTTATTAATAAGATAAAGTTGATATCGAAGGTAAAAAATTTTGTTATATGTCCTTTCGAGGATTGGAATAGGATGAAAAATCAGGGCGCAGATTCCCTTCCCCATCACCGCCAAAATTAACCAAGGAATCCCATGTCCATTTAACTTGGGGAATCCCCGGATTAATTGAAGCGGATAGTGGAGTCCCAAATGAGGTAAAGTACAGCATAAATTTATATGTTATTTCTACATGTTAATTTTTCTCCACAAAAAGAATGTATTTTTTTTTTTTGAGGAAAACTCGTAATTGACAATTATGTATCCCACTAATTAATATTGGCATCACAATAAAAAAATAAAATAGCTGTCCAATTTAAAATTACGAGACACCTATACTAAAGTTTCTTTTTTTGTTTTTTTGTATTATTTTGGGAATATTTTCCCTAGAATTCTCCACTTCCCGCCATTCGTTCCGATCCGATTGGATCCCTCAATTGTGACGGTTAAAGGCTTGCTACTCCCACTTTTCCTCTGTCGCTCTCTCATATACATTTGACTTCTTATGATTTCTGCATCTCAATCTTCGCCCCAATCATCAGATTTCATGAAATGTAAGTTCGCTCTACCCTTTTCCTTTTGGGATTTCTGGATTTCCTTGTGGCTGCGAATTTTGCAATTCTCCAATGGCCGATGAACAAATTTTATGGATTTAACGTCTGTTGTAAGTTCAAAACTTTGAAATGCTTCTAAGTTTCATATTCTTGATTGAAAAATTACAGAATATGGAATCTCTTCCATCCTCACTTTTTGAAGGCTCCGATGCCTTGAGATTTTGTCATGTTTTCCTCTTTTATCCCAGAACTCTATCAAATTTGCAATTTTTTTTTTTTTTTTTTACTTCCATCTGGAACCATAGTATTGAGAAAGTTAAATTTGAAGATGGGCATTTTGCTGGATAATAAAATTGCAAGTACCAAGTTAGCATGAGTTACAGCATTTAGCGAGTAGGGTTAGAATGATATTGGTGCCTTTTTTAATTTGAAACCTTGATTACAGCTTATCCTCTTTTTTGACAGGATTGTGGGAGCATGGAAGTGGATTAGATTGAGTTTTTTCTTTTTTGGCATGAAATACAATTGATTGCTGAAATACTTAGCCATGGGGTCTGTCATCAGCACAGCAGCAAATGGTATTGGATCAGTAATTGGAAATGTTATTGCGGCTCCGTTCAAAAACGTTTTCGGGGGATCCTGCGAGTAAGAATATCAGTCATTCTCTCAATTATGATACATTCTAAATGCCTTCCCTCATCAGTATTCAGTGTTCTTCATTTTAAATTTACTATTTGACGTAATTGTGTTTGTGCGGGATTAGGTTCATCCTTCTGTATTACACTGTTTAACATATATCGAATTTGGTTGTCTTATCCAATTGTAGATGAATCTCCATAACTTCATTGAAGGTGTTAAAAGGCTTTGAATTATTTTTCTTGCTGCGATTAAACTGAACTGCAAAGCTTGGGTCCAAATGTAGGAAGAAAGAGAACTTGTATTGCCCAGGCCTTATGGTGGGTTGTCAAGTAATTGTGTACCTATAAAAAAAGTAATTAATTGTGGCTAAATATAGAAAAAGTCTTCTGTTTATCAGAATAAGTTATAAATGTCATCTAATGTAAGTCACATCATACAAACTTATTAGATGTTATATAAAATTCATATAACATTATGTACAATTATTTGTATTCATAATATGTTGAGAACGCCCCTAACATAATGATCATATATGATAAACTTATGTTTACTGTACACTTTTCACTAACATTATACATCATGCTACCAAATGCAAATAATAATATGGTCTCAAGTCAGCATGAAGCATCTATTAAGAGATGATGGTTAACCACATATCAGTGTCAGCAGTTTAAATTATCCATACTGGTGGTTCTGTAGCTGAAATTAGCATCATAAGGCATGAAAGCTTTCTGTGCTTCATTTTTAAGGTTTCAGTTTAATCGTTTTCATAAACGAGAATGAATTCTTCTGTGCACGTTTGTTCCTTTACATGAATTTGTTCTGTAAGCCCTGAGCATGACTTGAATCTGGTTGATTCTGCAGGGGAGTTTGCTCAGGAACATGGGATGTAGCTTGTTTTGTGGAGAATTTATGCCTCTCTAAACTGGTGAAACTGCTGATGGTTTCAGGCCTTTGCTACATCAGTAATATCCTCCATGTTATTTCTTTGCCTTTTTATTACATTTATTTACCTTATTATCCTCAAAAATGCATAAAGTTGCTATATATTTCGATGAGCTCGATGAGGTAACTTTTAGAGATGTATGGATGGATTAAAAGTTCATTAATTAAACACCACAGCACAAACACCTGTTCTGTGCTTGCAATATGAAAACAGAACAGCTGCCATGGAAGAAACAAAAGCCGAATGTTTGAAAATCTGTACTTTTCCCCCTATGTGAATTGTGAAAATGACTGACCTCAAAAAGATAAAAGAATTAATTAGATGTGGAATGGTTTTGTGTCATGTATGCTATCACATTCCTACATGAATTAAGGCTGAATGTTTGACCTTAATTAGTATTTTATGGTTCTGTTTGCTTAAATTTTACGTGGATGATCCTAATGAACAACCTTTAGGCTGCGCTTGGATGGTAGGAATTTTAAAAGAACAGGAATAGAACGAGGATGGGAATGAAATCGCTACTAAAAGGGAATAACCATTTCATTCCCTTTTATGTTACCAAACAGTGAAATAGGAATCAACATTTCCATTTTCGTTATCCAAATAAACCTGTTTTTTCCCCTTTTTCTTTGTTATTATAAATATAAAAGCTTTAAAGTTTATAAATTCTTTTCCCCTTTTTTTGGCATATATTTATTAATATTAGCAGATTTTTTTAGTAAATGAGTCAATTTTTTTCCTCTCTTTGTATCATCCAGCTTTGCTGTTCCTCTACCTCTTGTTCAAAGTGGGGATCATCCAATGTGTAGCCAAAAGTCTTTGTAAGATATGTTGGGCTGCTTGTGAGACATACTGGTGCACACTAGCAGACATTTTCTTTTTCTTGTGGCACAAGATAACAAATGTGAAACGGGTAAACCGCCGCCACCGCCGTCGTGACCGGTTCAAGGACATCGAATTGGGACAGAGTTCAACCGATGAGATCGACTTTTCAGATAATTCTCAAAAAATTAGTAGAAAGCGGAAGTTTGTTAGGAGAAATCATTTGACTCGCTACCACCGCCATCGCCACCATCACCTAAGATCAGGAAGAGGAGCGCCATCCCTTCGTGTTAATGGCAATGGTCGAAGTTTCAAGAGCTCAAGATCAGATAGAGGAGCACTATCCCTTCGTGTTAAGGGCAGAAGTCGAGTTTTCAAGAGCTCGAGACAGCGAAGGGTGCGAAATCCTCCAAGAAAGGCAGTAAAATTCAAGAGGAGGAAGGTGAGGTGAATATGTATTAAGAGTTCATAGTTGTAGCATCTATATAGTCTATTTTGGCAAAAGACTGAGGCAGTTATGTAGCTGCCCCTTGGGGAGTCCATGTTTATGGCACTTAAGAATAAGGTGTGCTGCAATTACAATGATTCAAATGGGAAAAACATGGTCATTGATTCTGTGCTCATATCATTAAGCATCATGACACATGCTAATGAGTTTGTTTTCCTTCAATCCTGACTAGGTTAGGTTGCAATCTCATCAAAATCATATAAATTAGAACGAGTGTAATGACATTACGGAGGAGTTATTTACGTCCTTCGTATCGAAAATGTTGATGTGGTAAAATTTAAATGATTCTTCACTTTCCTCGAAAGTAATGCATCTAATTAGCCTTAAACAAGAGGAGTTGACATCATAATCGATTCCATTAATGCTGGCACACTTGAAATCGGGGTTTTGGGGGTAAATTGTACTCCCTTACCTGGATATTGAATTGCCACAAAAACTTGGGAGCTGCTAGGCACTTGCTTGGTGCTCGGTTTACCCTCAAACCGTGCTTTATTCTAGGAATTTAATTGCAAGAATTGAAAGAACATTCAAAAGTCTATGCACCTATAAATTTTCATGCAAGTTAATAATATGTGTACCCTTGGTCTATAGCGTACAAATTAGAAAGTTTTACAAGAATGGAGGTTTAAGTGTTAATATTTTTATTCATTTTTCCGTATAGATGAAAGGTCAACATTTTATCAAATTGTACGAAAATTTATAAGTACGTAAATTTTTAAATGTTCTTTTACTCCTTAGAGTTAAATGTCCAAGATAGAACATGATTTGGGGTAAACTGGCGGCTGAGCAGGCACCAAGTAGGGGATTTCTAGCTAAGGAGCCCTGCCCTGAAAACTTAGATTTATCATAAATGTGGAAACAATTATTTCACTAAATTATTATTATTTATTAAAGAAAGAACTTTCAAGCTTAATTTCTACCCTTTTTATTTCCAAGTAAATGAATCGGTCTATTTGGAAAAATCACACCTTCATTTATGCTTAGAATAGTGACAGAGAGCATTAATGGATCCATGTTCTTTGTACATTTGAAATTAGAAGATCATGAAAAAATAATAATAGAATTTGCTAATTTTTACATAATTTAATAATATTTAATGCCTTCATTTAAGAATAATACTTTGCATGCTGATAGTTTTGCGGGACGCCTCACCTTTTATCCAATTCGTTTTAATATACCTAAGCCCCATTCGGGATATTACAGCACCACTGTTTATTTAATAAATGAAAAGTTTAGTGAAATTAGAATGATTTATTATTTTTCTTCACTTGTTGGATGAGAGCCTTATACATCACGGAATCATATGAAAAATATCTCGAAATTATATAAAAAATCTATATACGGTTAGAATGTATAAAAATTTAGGTGTATTGTTCGAACTAAATCATTAAAAAGGCAATGTAGAAAGAAATTGCAAGTTCAAAGCCATCGATCATGAAAAAAAAGAAAAGTGAAGGAATTAATAAAATTAAAAGAAAATATCATGCACTATAAAAAATATATATATAAAAAAGAAGAAAGGCATTTTTCCAGTAATTTGTTTGGGCCAAAAGAGACCTTTGGCAAGAAAAAAAGAAGAAAAAAAAGAGAGAATTATTATAAGATGGACTTTGTGTAATTTAATTATGGTAATGTCTTGAGAGAAAAACAAGTACAAGTGCTTCATCACCCCAGTGACGTGGCTTAGCCACACTGGACAGGTTCCCAACTCGTGTTACGTG
Organism: Santalum album; assembly: GCA_034195605.1. NCBI lineage: Eukaryota > Viridiplantae > Streptophyta > Magnoliopsida > Santalales > Santalaceae > Santalum > Santalum album. The sequence continues at coordinate 2,619,660 of CM067258.1, forward strand.
GCAGGATTTAACTGGCTAAAGGGAATGAGTAAAGATTGGGAATCTCTCTCTCTTTCATTTTCTTTCGTATTCGAAATTTTTCACTCTGTTTGTAATAAATCTTCGATCAGTCTCTGTTTCGGGAGTCCAAAAATTTTGGGAGAGAGAGGGGATTCGAAACCCTAGCAAGGTTCGGTCCTCGACGGTTACCGGATCCTCGTTCATTGTTGAGTGGTAAGGTTCGTGATGAAGTTGTTAGGTTTTCATATGCAGTCTCTTTGTTGCAATTATTTTGCTAGTTTTCTGTCCAGATCTCTGTTCGTCTTTGTACCACTTCGTGTGTAAAATTTTTGTTAGTGATGATTTGTTTCAACTTGTTTTGATATGGACTGTCAATGCGTTGGATTTTAGTTGGTCTTTTTAGATCTTGGGGTTTTGATCTGTGTGTTTGAATCTCGCTGCCATTCTTGCAATATTTCAAGTTTTAATTGGGGGAGTAGTGCTCTTTTTAAGTTTCTATTGTTTGTTTTTGGTTTTCCTTCAGTTGATTTGTTTTGAGGCACTCATATGTAGTACAAGCAGTTTCTTTTGTCATGCCACATTTTGACATATTTTTCTTGTTTCTGCAGAAAAGTTGAGGTGCTGAGGGATCACCAGGAATAAAATTTACTTCATCTGATTAATAGAGGGGGGGAGAAGTTGACAAGGTTTAAGGGATAGGTAGACTGTAAATCAAAGATTGGTGGTTCTTTCTCTGAGGTCAAACTAAGATAATTTTACAGTCTGTTTTTAACAACAGTCAAAATTCAGCGACCAGGCTCAGGGGGTAACTTGCCTCAAGGCGGCGAGTTCAGCCCTTTCCCCGTAGCCCGCAAGGTGAATTCCTTTCATGCTGTTGCGATGGATGATGATGTGGAGAATGGTGCTATGCGGCCGCCTTACCAAGATAGGCCTAGAACTTTTCCCGACATGCGTAGTAAACCTTATACCCCATTTGTAAGGATCCCTTGTTCTTATTTGTATTGAGTCATTTGTACCATCAAATTTATTAGTTGTCACTATCTGTGTGTGTGTTTGTGCTTTCTAAATTATTTAAACGTAACGATATTGCATTAAATTTTTCTTGTTAACGATGCATAATATTTTGTTTTCCTACAAATTCAATGTCATTGACATTCCATAAAATGCCATTGCTTTAGATTTTGGTTCTAGAAACAATCATACCCGTCTCCGTCCACTCCACATTTTTGACAAGCTTCCTATGTAAATCCCATCGTTCTTTAGAAAAGACTGTTACAAATCGTGAAGGAGGAATCCATATGAGCTATCCTTTCAACCATCAGATATTCAATCCTTATTCTTTTCAAAGGCCAGTTCAAATTATGGTTTATTTGGAATTTTTAGAACTCTTGTGGGGACTATGTATAATTAGAAGGAACTCTTTTTGTTTTTTTTCCCAAATTTTTTTTTCTTGAATCTGATGGTAGCTTTGACTGAATGGAGCCCTGACTAATTGAATGCTTTCTTTCTCTTATATAAGCAACAGGTGGGCTTGAGAAAATCTCTGTAGAAAAAAAAAAGAGAATGACTTGATTGAAATCTGAGATATTTGCATGTTGTGTTACAAACAAATTATGTGGAATAACTGAAAAAAATTAGGGGAAATGCTATGGCAATCATCCGAAGCTCTAAGTAGCATGTTTACACATAATTATTTATAATTGAAGTAGCACTGCCCTTGCAATAATATTATTATATATTGTTTTCTTCTACTAAGGACTGACATGGAGGATATCTGTTTATCACATGTTGTGGCACTTATCTTTATGTCTGCTGTTCTGTGTGTATGTGTATATTTGTAAGTCTCTCATGAATCATATGAATCATGATGTAGTCTCCCTGCCCTCCACTCCAAAACATGCAAACTCCCCCCCCCCCCCCCCCACCCTACCCCGCCACTTGTGCGTCCACGCAAGTAGAGTATTTCTTGTCGAGATTGACAGGTTTTTTTTTTTTTTTTTTTTTGCAGATCCTTCGAATTCTAATGAGAATAGATGTCCGACTTATTTTCATTCTCCTCTTCTTTGCTTTCGGGGTTGTCTTTTACATGGGAGCAAAGACCTCTCCAATCATTGTGTTTGTATTCACAGTTTGCATCATCAGCTTCCTCCTGTCGATGTATCTCTTTAAGTGGGTGCTGGCAAAGGATGAGGGGCCTCCTGAGATGGCTGAGGTACGTTATTTAAATGTAAATATGGATTTTCAATTGCATTGTACTTTGTTTTTGCTTCCTTTTTTTATTAAAATGGTTAATCATATTCTTTATCAAAACCATGAAGCTAATTCTTGGAAAGGTATATTCTAATTTAATGTTTGATTGTAAAGAAATCTAGAGAACAGAAAAAACTGTATTATGCCAGACTATCAAGTGAGAGATACCATGTAAGAAAGAGTGAGAAGGAGATGATGAATCCTTAACAGTATAGGACTGGGTTTATAATATTCACATTTTGGTTACGCTAGTGAATTGTTGACAGAGATGGAGCTGTTTGATGAACAAGTAGGCTAGTTAACCATCCACCTACTGTTGTTGCTTAGCTTTTGCTGGCCGACTAGCCTACTCTACCAGCCAACTACTTGAAGATTGCTGGTTGATTATCCTGGTAGATCACAGAGCTACTGGCGAGGGCAATTCACTAAACTGTGTACCTCTCTAGCTCTGAGTTTCTAATTGGATATGTATGCGGATGACATTATGGTCACTGGCAGATACTGTGTTGATATTTCTGTGCTGAAACCATTCTTTAAACCCAGTTTTAAGAGCTTGGGAATTATCTCCTTGGATTAGAGGTGGTGCGCTTTAGGGAGGGTATCGTTGTCTCCTAAAAATGGTTTTGTTGGGTGCCAAGTCCATTGATGCGTCCATGGATGCGAACATGAAGCTCACTTAGGAGGATAGAGGCAAGTTTTCCAAGTCGAACAGATACAGAAGGCTGGTTGGGAAGCTAAATTATTTGAGAGAAAATTTGCCAATGGTTGTGGGGTTTTCGTAGAGCAAGGAAAAGAATTTTGTTGCCTGCTCAACTATGGAGCCCAAGTACAAAATGGATATGGAAATTTAGCTCCCCAATTCCATAGGGAATCATACTGAGTGTTGTTTCTGTCAAACGTGTTCTGTTTCCTGAGGCACTTGTACACCCTAAATTATGCTAAAAGATTAGTTGATGTTGAGAGTTGTGAGAGCTCTATTAGGAGCATTGAGGTTGGTTGCGACTGTAAATTAAGTTATGTATTCACTTATAGGGAAATATGTGACCTTTACATTCATTTTTTTTAGCGCCTTGTATTTTACTTTATTCTTTGTTAGCTTCATCTTAAAATTATCAGCTTATCTGGTATCTTTGTTATGGTATAGTTTTATTTTCTTGGCACTAGCATTGGTATCTAAGATCTACCACATTATAGAAATTCTGTTTCCTAATTTTGATTCTCTTTCCTGAGATTTTAAGTCCACTTTCTAGATATCAGATGCCATACGTGATGGTGCTGAAGGTTTCTTTAGGACGCAATATGGGACCATATCCAAGATGGCTCTGCTGCTGGCACTGGTTATCCTTTGCATATACATGTTTCGCAGTACTACTCGTCAACAGGAATCTTCTGGCCTAGGAAGGTGACTGCTGATTTTATATTCTGATTTAAAGCACACTTTCCATTTTGCAAATTTAAGTGTGACAAATATCCTTGGTTTTGGTCATATTCTGATGCAGGTCAACTTCTGCATATATAACTGTTGCTTCTTTTCTCTTGGGGGCACTGTGTTCTGGTATTGCTGGGTATGTTGGGATGTGGGTGTCAGTACGTGCAAATGTTCGGGTATCTAGCGCTGCAAGACGATCTGCTAGAGAGGCTTTGCAGGTATTGCCCCTTTTCAACTTTATCAAGTGGAAGAAATTCACTGATTTAATCTGGGCATATAACATTCACAGGTAGCTGTTCGTGCTGGTGGTTTCTCTGCTATTGTTGTTGTTGGTATGGCTGTGATTGGTATTGCTGTCCTCTACGCCACATTTTACGTTTGGTTGGAGGTTGATTCACCAGGTTCCATGAAGGTTACCGATTGTAAGTATATTTCCTTCTTGAGCCCCCTTTTTTTTTAAAAAAACTTTGTTTTGGTATAAAAAATTGATCTTCCTCTTTTTCTGTATTGTTATTATTATTTTTCAACATTTTGCTGTTAGTACATGTTATACATGGTTGGTTATATTTTAGAACTGGCCATACTGTCTATAAAAATTATATCTAGTTGTCTAGTTCAACATTGCTGGACTTAGAGGCATAATTAATTATTCATCATCTGATCATTTGAATTTTAACTCGAGATAGCAGAGATGTCCTGTTTGGATTTGATTTAGTTGTTAGGGTGAATGAGGAGTTCCTTTGAGCCTTGGACCATATTTACTGGGACCTAATGCAGTTGAGGGAATTCTTGTTGTGCATGCATTCCCGAGTGCATGCTTAAACTCATGAATAGGATATAGTTCTTTTCTAGTTGTTTTGTTGAGTCTAAAGATAATCATTTTTTTAACTTGCATATCATTACATGTCATGCACGGGTACCTTGGTTGTTATTCGGTTCTTGAATGTGATGTGTTTCTTTTCCAGTGCCTCTTCTTCTTGTGGGATATGGTTTTGGAGCTTCATTTGTGGCCCTTTTTGCTCAGTTGGGTGGTGGAATATACACGAAAGCGGCTGATGTTGGGGCTGATCTTGTTGGAAAAGTAGAGCAGGGAATACCTGAGGATGATCCTCGAAACCCTGCTGTTATTGCAGATTTGGTATGTGTTATTTTCTTTTTAGCCTTCAAGAACTGCAGCTTGTTGTTCACCATTCAAGTTGTGTTCTGTCTCCCTCTTTAAGCTGTTGTTTATTCCACTCAAAAGTTTCCTGAGATATTATATATCTATACAAGTTATAATGAATACTTGTTCATTAACTTCTTGCCTCTTCTTTGAAAAAAGATTAGGGTTTGACCACCTTTCCTGACCCAAAAAAAGAAGTGATCTTAATTTCCTTTTGGCGTGTGGTGAATCTAATGTCATATGTTGAGCTTGTCACATATGGATGGGTATCTTGTTGTCATGGACCAACAGGTTGACACCACCCCTGTCGCACCTAGGCAATTACCATAGTTGTGAAAGGCATGCAGCTCAATAAGGTGCTAAGGTCTCTTGGGGCCATGGCGTGACACTCACCTTTCAAAACTGAGGCTCATCCTATATAGACGATGCAAATATATCCAGTTTCATCCAATATTCAGCAATTAGGCAAATTAAAACAAATTAAGAAAAACAAATACATATTAAGTGCTGCATAAGTGCCCTCCATGGTGCTGCATAAGTCTCCTCCAGGAAAAAATTGTGCACAAAAATAAAATACAATGTCCAGTTGCAAAAAAAAAAAAAAAAAAAAAAGGTGCAAAGAACCTAAATTATTAGCAACTTAGAGAGGGATAATAAAGAAAGTAAAAAAAAAAAAAAAGATTTAAAAATTCAAAGACTTAGCGGATATATCCTCCTCCCACTGATGATCTCCTCTCACTAGATTTCTCTCTCACTGTAAGTCTTTGGTGCTGTAAAATTCATGGCCCCCTTTCTTCTTCTTCTTCTTTTTATTTTTCGTTACTTAGTTTTTTTTAATAAAATTTTTCTTTAGATTTCTCTTAGTATGTGGTCCCATAAAAATTTTCTTGGGCCAAAAATGCTTCGGCCCACGAGTGGGTGAGGCAGGTGCCTTGGTGCCTCTATGCCTTAAACTAGGCGCTCATGGGGCATGATATCCCAAAAATCCTCAAATACTTGCTGAACTTCCTAAGAAAGAAGTCATCTTAGTATTGGATCCGCGCCTCTGTTTACCAGATTCCAATTGAAATGAAATCTTAAGGATAGATCAATGCAGTTTAGGAGGAATCAATGAAATGACTTCACACCTTTGCACCATAATGCGCGGCTCTAAACAACTGGTGTGATTGCCATGCTTGAAAGGCCCAAGTTAGGATCCCCGACTCTCACCACAGGTATAGTGCCAACACAACACTTGAACTCATGGCACACGCACACTCTTGGGCAACATAGACACAAACAGTTCCAAGGGATGTAGACACAGCCTCTTCTCAACGTGCTCACACTTGGAACCTTGGCATGGTATTAGAGCCGGTTGTGTTTGGTCCAAGAGTCCAAGAATAGCCCAGATTATGTTTGGCCTAACAGTCGCCTGTTTGTGCCCTCATGTTTTGCACGTGTAGAGCGCAGAGTGTGGCTACATATTGGTTTTGGGTGGAACCTTGACAATCCTGACTTATTGCTGAATGTTAAAATATGGTTAATTGAAAAGTTATAACACTGCAGGGTGAAAATTCAGTAACTTGATTTCTTTTGTTCTTTAATTAAATATTAGTGCGGAGAGAATTTATTTCATATATATTTTTAGTGACTGAATTTTGGTCAAAAATTAACTATTTTATCACAATGTTGAAGGTTGGAGACAATGTTGGTGATTGTGCAGCTCGGGGGGCAGATCTATTCGAAAGTATTGCTGCAGAAATAATCAGTGCTATGATTCTAGGGGGAACAATGGCACGGCGTTGTAACATTGAAGGCAAGTGAGAGACTTATTTGTTATGTAGTATCTGTTCCTGGGGTGATTAATTTTGCGTGGCAGAGTTGCATATTATGTGTTCATCTTGGAAGAAACAGAAGAAAAATATCCTGTGCTTGAGATGGCTTTTGAATTACTTGTTACAGTATATATTTTTAATTATATTGCAGTAACTAATAAGTGTAGTTTGTATATAGACGAAAAATCATGAAACTTCATGACCTTGTGGCTCAGAATTTAATTAGGAGCATAGAAAAAGGAATAAATTGGATTGTCTAATATCCCAACTGGAATGTATTGGTATATCACTGGAGAGGGGGGTTCTTGAAATGTAATATGCAGGCAATGACGTGTTTGTGTATGAGCGATAGGAGTAGTGGGGCAGAAAGGAAGACATGGGCAATCCTCGAGGAACTGATGTTCTGTGGCAGGAGAGAGTGAAGCAAGAGGATTTTAGTGTAGTATGAAGTTTCCCTCTTGGGAAGTAGGAAAGGTAATTAGGAAAGTAGGTTCTCTCTAGGGAGAGAAGTCAATACTAGGAAGAGAAAGTAGTGCAGGACCATTTTCCAAAGCTAAGAATACTATTTAATCAATGCAGGAGAATAGGCCTCTATTTGTAGGCCTATATGACCTGGGGAGCAAGTAAATAAATTGTAGTGTCCTAAATAATCTGAAGTACTATATCCCTAAAACAAAAGATAAGTTATAAGCCATATATTGATCTTATAATCCTAAAATTAATCACCAAAAATTTTTAATAAATAATTTCTTATTAAACCTAGGTGATATAAACCACATAATGTCTAAATAATGGTTCTTACTTAAGGACTCAATGAAGATGCATAAGAGATCAATGAGAGGGTCAGACCTGTGTAGAGAGACTGACACATGTATAGGAGTTGCACATGATTTTGCCACATGTCCTCCTGATGCCATGTGAGCTTTGATTGAGCTGAAGAAGGAAAGGCCAGGGGAGATTAGGCCTCCCATGATGAACCCCAAGCCCAAATCTCCAAGGCAGTACTCAGTAAAGCATCCCTGCCTGGGACTGGCAAAGAGAGTCCATTGATGCAGTTGACTTTTTAAGAAGGCCTGCTGCGTGCATCCAGTAAAACTTAGAACTTTAGATTCACCAGTTATGAATTGGTGCTTTAAGTGAACAATATACCCATTGATGGATTCAGTTTGTAATTTATATTTGTCTAAACCATTTGTTAGCGATCTTTCCTTGTCTTCTAAAAGTTTGCACCTTACATGGTGTGACTAATTTTTCTCACCTCTCCTTTGTAATTGAACTGGCCTTTTACCGTATCCATGCTAGTCTTCAGTTTTCCTTCTGCTAGAAGATTTATCCATGGTGGTAAGATTTTCCGTCTTGATCACCCTACAAGAATTACTCACTCTTCATTTATTGTATTCTGCCTTGCTAGTACTTATGTTTATTCTTATGTTTATGGTAGCTTGTGATGGTTACGTTCATTTTTGTAAGCAACAAGAGAACTTCCTTGACAAGAGGTGGGGTATTGACTTCTGAGTAGAATGACAGCATCACTGACGCCATCTGATATGACTCTAGCACCTTTTTGTTTTTATTGTAAAGCAAAAGGGGAAAACAGTTCCCATTGTTATTGTGGCCTTTTTAGCTGCGTCCAAAGTAAATTTCCACATACAAGCTTTTATCATGCAAATTGCTCACCCCTTCAGTATTAAGGCATCTTTGAGCATCTCTTTCTCTGGCTCTCTAGCAAGTCTACCGGTGAGGGGCTGGTCGGGGTCAGATGCTGTGTTAAAATTTAATCGAGACTATAATGAAGCTAAAGGTTTAAGAAGCTAACCTTTTAATCTCATTTCCAGTTTTGTATTATCCTGATGGCCATCTATTTTTGGGTGGGGTCTGCAATATGTTGTTTTCGCTGATGGTATTTTTGGTATTTGTTTACTTCATAACCTTAAGTACTTTAGAAACTAATCTCTGTAGTCATCGATTCATTGCTGCAGATCCATCTGGCTTCATCTTATTTCCCCTTGTTGTTCACTCTTTCGATCTGGTCATATCATCAGTTGGAATATTTTCAATAAGGGCAACCCGTGATTCTGGTTTGAAGGCCATCATGGAGGATCCAATGATAATTCTTCAGAAAGGATATTCTGTTACTATATTTCTAGCGGTCCTGACATTTGGTGCGGTAATATTATTGTTACACTTGAGAATCATAGATGTTCTTTACTATGTTGTATCGCTTCTGATAGTGTTTAGTGGCCTCCAGAATTTCATGGCTCTGTCCTTTAGATCTCTAATTTGATCAGATGTTGGAAGCTTGTGCAACTATAGCTTTTGACATGTTATATTCTGACAGATACATGATATCGTTGGCTCTATGTTTACTTTTGCAGTCTACCCGATGGATGTTATACACAGAGCAAGCACCTTCTGCTTGGTTGAACTTTGCCTTGTGCGGGTTGATTGGGATCATGACGGCCTATTTATTTGTCTTGATCACCAAGTATTACACAGACTACAAGCATGAGCCTGTACGCACATTAGCCCTCTCTAGCTCTACTGGACATGGAACTAACATAATTGCGGGCGTCAGTCTCGGTCTAGAGTCAACGGCCCTCCCTGTTCTTGTCATAAGTGTATCCATCGTATCAGCGTTTTGGTTGGGCCACACTTCAGGACTGGTGGATGGTTCTGGAAATCCAACTGGTGGGCTGTTTGGGACAGCTGTTGCAACGATGGGAATGCTCAGCACAGCTGCTTATGTTCTGACAATGGATATGTTTGGTCCTATTGCTGATAATGCTGGTGGAATTGTGGAAATGAGTCAGCAGGTGCGCCTTTATGCTAGAGCCCCTAGGTGTATTGGTATTATTTATTTATTTATTTAATATTCCTTTTTATCTTACATTAAACATGCCTTCTACAGCCTGAAAGTGTTAGGGAGATCACTGATCTCCTTGATGCAGTGGGGAACACTACAAAAGCTACCACAAAAGGATTTGCCATTGGGTCTGCAGCACTTGCATCATTTCTTCTGTTCAGTGCATATATGGATGAGGTGGCTTCATTTGCTCACATGCCTTTTGAGCAGGTAAATCGTCTAGGTTGATTGTTGCTTGCTTATGGTGTTTCTATATTAATGATTCCTTGTTTTTGCCAATGTTCTTAGATTTTATGTCCCTCTTACTCTACAATTGTGGATGCCCTCCAGGTCGATATTTCCATTCCAGAGGTTTTTGTTGGTGGACTCCTGGGCTCCATGCTAATTTTCTTATTTAGTGCATGGGCCTGTTCTGCTGTTGGTCGAACTGCTCAAGAGGTTGTTAATGAAGTGAGAAGGCAGTTCATTGAGAGGCCAGGTATCATGGTGAGTGTGAACATTTCTGTGGTTTCTATATTGTTTCGCATTCTTGATTATCAATTATGTGAGAAATTAACATTGCATGCATGTGCCAGGACTATAAAGAGAAGCCTGACTACAGTCGCTGTGTAGCTATTGTAGCATCTGCATCTTTGCGAGAGATGATAAAACCCGGTGCCTTGGCTATTGTATCACCTATAGTTGTTGGTGGGTTACCTTGTTTTGTTTCACCTATGGGCTTTGCAGCATACTTGTTACAACTATTTTTTCCTGATAACGAATGTGCAATAAATTTGGAGCTATACAAATTTTATGGTTATAATTTTTATTGCATAATTCAATCCATACAAATAAGTGCTGCGTTGGAGATGATAAGATGTGCTTAGAAACTTCGATTCCTAAAAGTAAAGGATTCCCGAGTATCTGCTGCCAGTATCTGTGTTATTGACAGTGTCTGGAGATGTTTCCTTTATTATCTTTTCCTTTAAGTATTTAGAGGCATATTAAGAATTTAATTTCAAAACCTTATTTCTATGTACTTGCATTTGGAATTTTGTTCTTAGGTGAGCTAGACATCATAAAGTGTGCAATTGTAATTTTCAGAAAACGATACATTGGCTTGTAGATTATAAATTTTATCAGCAGTTGATACATGAGAACTCATTTATGGAATGATATCCTTTAGCGTAGTAGTGTGTTTCCTAAGAACTAGTTAAAGTATTAAAACAAATGTTAGGTCATGGTTGACAGTTGAAATTTTAAAATACAATAGCTAAATATTATATTTGCATGAGTCTAGGTATATGATGATACATCCATTTAACAACTATATATTTACCTGGTACTTAACCTTGAATTTTAAAGACAGAGTGGATACTTTGTATGCCTAGTATTGCCAATCCTCTAGAATTTTGCTGTTTATTCAGTTGCATGTAAAGTTATGTTGGCTGTGTACTTGATCAATGTTAAGCTATATACCCAAGTCTGGTATTATTTAGCACTATTTCTTTTGCATGTGTCTTGTCTTTCATTTAAATATCAAATATAATATAAAATATATTGCACTACTGGATTGAACAGCTATTTTAGCAATTATGTGTTTTTGAGGCATGTCTCTTGAACTCCATTAACATATTGGGATATACTTTCCCAATAGCAGCTAAATCCTTCTCAGTTTTACATATATGTTTGCATGCAAAGTATCTTGCAGTTGTCGATACTCTTATGCGCATGTTTCAGTGCCTGATCATGAATAGTATAATGATTTCATTTATCCTTGCAGGTCTTGTGTTTCGGATATTGGGACATTATACAGGGCATCCTCTGCTGGGGGCTAAAGTCGTGGCTTCAATGCTGATGTTTGCAACAGTTTCTGGAATTCTCATGGCTCTTTTCCTGAATACGGCTGGTGGTGCATGGGATAATGCAAAGAAATACATAGAGACAGGAGCTCTTGGAGGCAAAGGGAGTGATTGCCATAAAGCTGCAATTACTGGTGACACGTAAGTTTCTACATATATTGGTTTTCCTGTTGTCAAAGTTTTGGGTATCGTTTACTTAGAATTTCAAAGTCACTTCAGAAATGTTTTCACAAATTACTTTCTGGTATCGTTAACGGCAGTTTATTGTGCTTTCAGCTTCAGTTTAAGCTGCTGTTGCCAATTTCAATTTGCTTTTTGAGTATATTCAATACATTTGCGTAATACACGAGGGTATATTTGGTATATTGGCTTTTGATGCACGAGGGCTCAATAGTTGGGGTCATCCATCTTTGATTACCCCAGTTATTTGTATTGTTTCCCTCTTCTTCTTTTTTTCTTCTTTTTTCCAAAGAGGAGGTTTTGACAACCCTTGCAAAGTGCAGACGCTTTATCTATTTATCAATTTTATTTTTCTCCAGCTCGCATATAAAACTTGTGATATGAGTTATTTTAGTCTAGAGAAATCCTTGTGTGCCATGAACAGGTCTGTTTATGGTTGAAGGTTGATTTGTATGGGATCACCGTTATGTTTTGTGCAAGGATATGTTTCCTTCAATACTATGCCTAGTATTTAAACAATGAATTACATTTACACCTGATCACGGTACTTGAGCACCGGTTGATATCAAGATGAGAGGCCCACAGATGAGGGTTGAGATTTATTATTTATAAGCATATTATTTGTTTGATGCATTAAGTATATTTTCAGTCTTCTGTTGCTTGGCCCCAAATTTCTAGTTTTTATCTGTTTAGACGCTTTTATCATAGCAGATTATGCTTTGAAGATGCCAATTTAAACCTATGCACGGCCTTTCCTCCCCCCCCCCACCCCCCACCCTGGGCGCGCCCTGTTATATGTGTACGAGCTTTCAGTGCCTTATTGCGGTGATGCCATGATTGTTTTCATCCTTGGCTTGCAGGGTAGGGGACCCATTTAAAGACACAGCTGGGCCTTCTATTCATGTCCTCATCAAAATGCTTGCTACAATCACACTGGTCATGGCTCCGATCTTTCTGTGAGCTGTATGTGTATCATTTCTAAGGCCTCTCCGGTGCATAGCCCCATTTTCCGGTGAATATTTTGATGTATACAGAGGGTGTTTCGATACGATCCTGGGCCTGCTTGATTGATTAGTAGTTATACCAAGTTACCTTTTCCATACTAAAAATAAGGGACTTTAATTGAGTTACATGTCAGTTTCTATAAAAATTGTCATGGGTTTTAGCATTTCTGCAGGCCTCAAAATTCTTCTTCTGGGTTTTCGATTGCGAGAAGTGTTACTTGCATTTGAAAGAGAAACAGAAAAAATCAGCAGATTTAGGTCTGAAGGTGGAATAGGTTCTTTCTGTTTGAATGGGAACACGGTGTTTCTGATCGAACAATCGAATAATTGTATGCATCCCCCCCTTCTCCATTTCCAAAGCTTCTTTCACAGCATTCAATTCGCATCAGGATCTCAATTGGTTCCATTCCCCCTCTTTACCTCTTAAGTGAAGTGCAATAAATTTAAAAGAAAGTGTTTTTCATGATAGTCTTCCTCACGAGTAACTGTGCTGCAGAAGTAATGATTTTCGGCATCTCACAGGAAAGAAAGTGTTCATAATTTTATTTTTATAGCCGGCCAAAGGCAGACTTCAGCACTGAATTTATCATTGTGTTGGAACACTTAAGCCTCAGAACATTTTATAATATGTAATCCCCGAGGGCTTGGGTGCCTCGATGTTGTTTCCAGATAAAACATAACTGTAAAACAAAAGATTGGAAAATAAATGTATCATTGTTGATATGATGAAGGCTCCCAAATGATGTCTTGGCGAGACCCATGACATGGTGTGGTAGGTGAGTCCGTTTCTTTTTCACTTACGTTTTTTTTGATAAATACACAAGGCCAAGTAAGAATCTATTATTCATAACTGGTTTTCTTTTATTTCATTTTATATGTTTATATTCTTCAAAAACTGATCTAGAGAGATGGTTGGGGAGGTAGATGTGTATATAAATATATGAACATATGAATATATAAATATATAAATATATGCACCCTAAGATGAGCATGCTTTTGGGCATTTTCTTTTTTCTTTTTTCTTTTCTTTCTCTTGTCTGTTCAAAGCATGCTTTTGAGGTTGAGTGGGGGAGGTGGAAGTGCCCACTTTTGGTGCTCCACTATAACATTTGCCACTCAATCATTCTCAAGAAACCTCAAACGAGCTACCGCACCTTGAATTTCATCTCCTTTCTTTACATATAATTTGCCTATATACCTACCCCTGGTGGAACTAAACTGGCATGATTACTTTTGGAGCATCTGGAATCATGTTTTCAAAGCTCAGAGAGAGTTGATCCTCGGGTTTACTAATCGAAAAACAAGCGGCATTAGCTGTGTTATTGATTACAATATTAGGGATATCATGACACGGCAAGCGTGAGAAACTTTTACAATACCTAATGCATGTCATCAATTATGATAATGATACAATATCAATTGTATTGTAAAACTTTTTTATATATGCATTTCAAAAGCAAAGGCATGCGTACACTTCGTACCGTCCTCATTCTATTGCTTTTAAAAACTAAATTAGTAACTGTTGTTCTTGTTTCAATCGCTACATTACAAGTATGAGAGTGATAGGTGGAGTTCACCCGACATATTTAATATCCGAGCGACTGGAATGTTTATTTCTTTCTAGTTACAGAGAAGGCCAATGAGGAGGAAATGAAGAATGGATTAACAAATGCTCCACCATAGTCTAGTCGATACTCAAACCTCTTGCCTTCCCTATAAAAAAAAAAGAAAAAGAAAAGGAAGATAACGTCTAAAAATAGTAGTATTTGGAATGTTTTCAAAGTGCAGAGGGAGGGTTCAAGCATTACATATCCATCATACCTACTTCCCTAGGGCACACTAACAGTGAGGTAGCAAATGTTATTGGCGACAACAATCATCAGTCAAGGAAAATGTTGCATCCCCCCACACCACTCATCACCAATACTTTCCTCATTCTTTTTTTGCCACGTTTTCCCTTTAACTATTTTTCACCAATTACTCCTTATAGGATCATGTTCACACACACACACACACATATATATATATATATATAATCATGTTCACACACATTTATATATATTTATATATATCCAGACACACAAATTTATATATATATTTATATATATGCAGACAGTGTGTTTTGAGCAATGGCAAAGACAATGGCAATGGGGAAGGGAGGACTCTCAAGGTGCTTGTTCTTGATACCGATAATGGTGATGATGGCGGTGGCAGCGGACGACGCGGCCAAGGACCGGGACGAGTGCGCGGAGCAACTCGCGGGGCTAGCAACGTGCCTTCAATACGTTCAGGGCCAAGCCAAAGCCCCCACGCCGGACTGCTGTTCCGGCCTCAAGCAAGTCCTTGTTACTAACAAGAAGTGCCTCTGTGTCATCGTTCGAGACCGCAACGATCCCCAATTGAATCTCAACATCAATGCCACCCTCGCGCTCGGCCTCCCCTCCGTTTGCAAGGCCTCTGCCGACGTCTCTAAGTGCCCCGGTACGTAGTTTAACTCAGCCAACAATAAGTTTTTACGTGACTCGTTCAAGCAACCTGTTTTAATTGATCGAGTGTGATTCTTAGTTAAAATTTATGTTGGATTTTGGCCAAAATTTTCCTATGGTTTGGTCTACCATATACATAAATGAAGGGAATAATGTTTGGTAAAGTGGTAATCTATCAATTTAAGTTTTGTATTTAACAATTGGGTACCAAATTTTATAAATAGATTTAGATTTGATAATATCTTTTTTTTGTACTTTATTTGTGTAATTTCATACACTAGTTAGTGGGTTTTAATATTTGATTATGAATTGGGAAATAATGAAATATGCTTTGCAGCTCTGCTACATTTGCCCCCCAATTCACCTGAAGCTCAAGTTTTCTACCAATTTGCCAGAAGAGCCCCTGCCTCCGCCCCAGCTGCCACCGGTAATTATTATATTTATTTATTTTAAAGGTGATACCATAATAATTTGAATAATTTTAATATCAAATTAGAGGAAAATTTTATTTCATGTGTATTAAGGTCGACTCATTTATAGTGGTACCCCTATAAAATAGATACCAGTGAACCACACTCAATAAATTGTTGAAGGAACATGTTTTTATTGGGTTCGCACAATTTTTATGGTGTCGAGGGCGATGAAGTAAATCTAAATAGTTTGATTGTATTTCGAGAACGTGGTTGGAATTTAGTACTTATGTATTGCTCTATCCGGCGAAAGTGATGCACCACGTGTCATTGATGAAGTCATGCATAACTCTAGTCTCACATGCCAAGTGCGACTTTAAGCACTAACCACTAATTTTTTGTATATCAAGGAAGCAATTACCACGACAATGACCCCTAAAGAGTGAAGTTGTGCATTGTGACATCAACGACACGCGACGTACCACTGTCACCCAATAAGTACTCGTGTTGATGAGCCCCGAAAGTTCACCAAATAGAACCCAAGGAGGGGTATGGGACTTACCCACACCCTTCGTAGGCCTCTTGTCCAGGCACACAATACTTTCTACTTTCTGCTTTACATAAGATGCACCATTAATTTATCGGAGAAAACTCCATATGTGTCTCAAAATGATATCATTTTGATAAATAATTTTAAAACTATATTATTTCGAGGTGCATCCGTACCTAATCAAGAACATTATACAAGCTCAATTCAATAATCTCTAAGTCGAAAAAATTTCCCTAACCTCTTGTTAATTATGTTTGTGTGGCTACACGTAAAGCACCATCAGAAAAGGGGAAGACACCAAGTGCAAAAACCGAAGGAAGTGGAGGTAGCAGTGCCCCAGTGAAGAGCTGTGGTGGTTGCAGCAAAGAGAGATTGTGGAATGGGATGGTGCTCATTTTGGGGGTTTTTTCATGGACCTTCACTTTGCCTATGTTGGTTTAGGCCTTTTGACAAGATTGCAAGAGAATGGTGTCTCTCTCTTTTCCCTTTTTTTTTTTTTTTTACCTTGTTCTTGTTTGTTTAGTTTTTTATGCTCTATAAATCTTGACCATACTTTGTATGCTTTAATATCCAATGGTTTTATCTTATATTATCTGATTCATATGTTTATATTATGAACTTTTGTTTTAGATTAATTCTGTGCATCTATACCAAATCTCGACCATAATTTGAAAAGCCAGGGTGTTAGGAAAAGAGTGAAGGTAGAAAACGATGCCTAGGGTAGGGGTGTAAATCGGTCAGTTTTTTGCGGCTTTCATGAAAAATCGAAAATTGATCAACATAGTGAAAGATTCGAAATTCTAATCATCGGTCATTATCATGAGAAGGGTTCCTCCATTATGAAATATTTGAAATTTGCTTAAGCCACGCCATCTTTAGTGTTTTAACATCAATAGAAAGAGCCCGTAAATAGTGTCATTGTTTTGCAACACAACATCAATCTAAAAACTCCAAGAAAAACAATCTATTATATTATATAATATATGAAAGTAAAAACATTCTTACTATGTGGTACCCAATTGTGTTTTTGTGAAATATCCTCAAAATCTACATATGAATACTCTCTCCACTTTCAATTAATGCCTAAAACTCCTCCGAAGAGAAAATGCTTCATTTTCCTTACAAAATAAATACTTCAGTTTCCTAAAAATTAAAACTCCCAATCAAAATGGTTCAATTTTCTAGCCCAAAAAAGTCTTTATTTCCTAAAAAAATAAAGAGTAAAATAAACTTCTCATCAAAATGTTTCTTATTCCTCGCATAATATGGTTCAATTTTATAAAAAGATAATTGCTTTAATTATGAGATAATAATTACTGCAAAACTCAAAGACCATAAATGTAAGAACTTTCCTAATATGATAAAATAAAATAAAATTCAAGCCTAGAGGCGTAGTTTTATTTTCCTTCTTTTCTCTCAAATTATGCCTTTGCTAGAGTACTTGCGTTTTTGTGTGTTCTCCGTGATGAAGCACTTACATCCAAATCGATTTATGGTCTTGATATAAAATCTACCTATTTTTCAATGACTTATAACATATGACTCGAAGGACTATTTTTGAAGAGAGCTACCATGATGCATTTTAATGTATTTACAACTTTTTTTTGATTTTATCGAAATTTAATATTTATGGTTTGTATATATATATATATAAGGCTTCTATTTTTTTCTTTTCTTTTTGACTTATGTGAAGATAATTAAGAAACATGATTATGAAATGTAAAAAGTCATGAGTTTATGTTTGGATTTTTTTTGACACAGTTTCTTAACTTTTGGGGCAATGTACCGGCCTTAACACTTGTATAACATTTGAAAGCTAAAGAACACAAACAAAAAAAAAAGGTTAAAATGGATGATATAATGTTGCCCTCATGAAAAGCATCCTCTCCTCAAATCAGTGAAGATGTTTTTTTTACCAGAAAAGAAAATATGAGTTCGACTTTATGCAATTTATGTGACTTCGCTCTTTAAATGATGTAATTTTATTAAAAACGATTTCTATTCATTCATCGTTTTTAGTAAAACTAAGCCGTTTAGGAGAGCAGACTTGTGTTAATTGCTAGAGTCTGGACTCATATTTTCCTTTCACTTTTTTTGATTTTTATTTGAGAAAAAAATATAAGTCTTCCCTTTATAAAATTTATTTGTGTTTGGAGTTTTATTAAAATTATTCCTATTCATTTACAATTTTAACAAAATTAATTTGTTTTGAGAGTGGACTTATATAAATCGTAAACTCATGTTTAGGGGTATATAAAATTTGGGAAATCCCAAAACTTCTTAAAAAAATTTTAACGATCAAGAAATTTAAAAAAAATTAAAAAAATTTATAGATAGATCGAAAATAATTTTAGAAGAATTTAAAATTTGTCATTTCGGTCCGGAATTTTTACGTGAGTTGCGGCTATAATACAACAAAAAGAAAGGAAGGAATAGCAAGAAACGGGAGTTTTCTTGGACCGTTTGACAAACGAATAAAGTTGAAGCGGGGCGGTTCTCTCTTCCCCCAAAGGATTCTACCCTCCTCCTCTTGCTTCTGATTTCCCTTCCGAGAGTCGAGTAATGCTGTGAAGGTGGTAATCAGAGAGTGCTCATCTCTCTGCTTCGCCCTTAGGTTTGTTCGTCTAGATATTCTCTGTTTCTTTCACTTTATTTTTTATGGAATTTATCCATAGCTTTCGATGGTAATATCAGTGATGTCTTCTTTCTTTGTTTAGTTTTGCTATTTTACTTTCCGGTTGGGGGACTGCGATGTATCTAATTTATACAGAGGTATTGTTGGGTTGCAGTTTTTTTTCACTACTGACAGACACAGATGAATTTTATTATTTAGTTAAAGGTTTTATTTTGGATATCTGTGATGCAAATTATGGGTTTTTTTACAAATTGATATTATCATCGCTCTAATGCATGTTCTATGAGTTTTTGAATAATCAATTACACCCATTGATTTGGGATGTTGTGTAATTTGTAAAAATTCCATTTTGTATTGGAATTCTTAGCAAATCTAGACTGGTTAAAGGCAAAAGCGTTGACCCGCCTTTGCAAAACGCTTTTTTTTTTTTTTTTTGGGGGGGGTGGGGGGTGGGTTTCCTACCTTCGCCGGTGCAATAATTCATCTTAGCAATACTTTCTGTACTGACTGCCCTTGCAGCAGTGAGTAATTTTAGTAATTTTGTGGCCTAATAATGGAGTAATGTGTAAGGTTATCGTTTCCCATTTGGGAAGTAGGAAGAAGAATAGGCCAGTTTTTCAGGATGGAGAGAAGAAAAATAAAATTGAATAGGAATAAGAAATAATCAATTTTGCGTAGCTACATTTCTCTTCAGCACCAAAGATAAACTCAAGGCCCTTTCCTAACTTTTTTTACTTTATTTATTATTATTATATTTGATTTTATTTGCTTATTGAAGCAGTCAAATTAGAGCAACCTCAAATGTTGTTTCTTTTTTACCGACAACAAAGAACCAAAGAAGAGAGATGTAAGGTGAAGTTTGGTTTAGGGAATTGAAAATCCATTGTTTTATTGCACCTTTTAGAAATCTCCGATATGCATACCGTAACATGTTGTAATTTATTAAGAAAAAAAATCGAGTGGATGAGGTATTTTTGGTTTTAAGATAATAATAAAGTTCCTCTTCAGGAGTCTTATACTCGTCTGCTAAACGGGAACGAAAAATAGTTGAGAGATTTTAAGATCACTGAACATATAAGATGCTCTATCCAAGACAAAGTCTGTCGGTAATAAGATGATCACTGAATTTTAATAATAAAGTTCTATTTGCTGATGCTGAAGAAGATTCTAGTCAGCATGCTACTAAAGTCTGTTGGTAGCAATGCCACAAATTAGGGGGTTTCAATTCTCTCTTTGTTAACTTGCACACCTTCACCTGCACTCTCTCAACCTGTTTGACATGAAAATTATGTTGGAGCAGGTTGTTCGTAACCTGTTCCTTCGGTTCGCGAAAGTAATTTTACAATTTAATTATTTTGGCGAATGAATAAATTTTAGTTTACCTTCTAAAGCAGTAAATTATACATTTCAGGTATTTTATTTATTATAGACCTTTGCCACCTTCTGGGGAGATCTGCCGGTGTTGCTATGGTTGATGGTATGGAAGATGATGAATTGAGCAGCATGCCTCTTGGAAGGTGGTCTGTTTTGACTTATGGCGTTGGACACATGCTCAATGACATCACTTCATCCTGTTGGTTCACATATCTCTTAGTATTTTTGACAGATATTGGATTGTCCCCGAGGTATGTTCCGTCTGATTTATATTGCACGGTTAAATACGCGAATCCACTATGATTGATGCGCATATTCCTTGGTTTGTTTAATGTAAGTTGCATTTGCTATTCGAGAGAATTAGATATCCCCATACCCGGAGTTATTTAACTGTTATAGATCCTCATTGAGATTTACTATTGATAATAATTTATAATTTTTGTGGTGGAAAGTTCAAATCTGCACTTCTAAGAGTTCCCATCAAGGATCTTAGGAACAGAGCAAATATCCGGGGAATAATAAGACCCTACTACTGCTTGGAGGAGTAATAAGTTCAAACCCATACTCTATCCTGACCATCATTTAGTTTGGGATTAAGGTTACTCTTTAAAAGGTGGAGCAAATTGCGGTTTAGATTAGTAGGGTGTCTGTTTATCGTAATGCAATCTTGTTAGATACTGTTGCGTCCTCCCTACAGTTCCTACTCATGGTAACACAGTATTGTGTTTAAAAATTTTATGATTTTTTTGGTGGTTGTTGTGTTGACGTTTTAATGTAGTGTATTATATTTTACAGTGATGCTGCTATTGTTATGCTTTCTGGTCAAATAGCTGATGGATTTACAACCATTTTTGCGGGTGAACTGGTATTTCTAAAATTTATTAGTTTAAATATTGATATATTCTAACGTTTCCTGTTGTTTCATTTCATGCTCATGTCTGCTCTTTTGTTCTCTTTTTCCTTTGCATTAATGAATTGGTTGAATTTAAAATAAAAAAAAAACTCAAACAAAATATAGTTCTATTTGTCAAGTTTAATGTTGCAATCACTGAATCATGTCTAAACAAAAGTCTCTACTTTTAATTTTTAAAACTAGGAGTGTTATTTTCCTCAATTAAATGACTTCAATATGCCCCAAGTACAAAGGTCTTTCCAGTGCACAGGGCTCCTGTATTTACGAGGTCTTAGGAATGTCGAACGTGGGCAGCTTAACCACTTTTTGCAGAGAAATATTTACAGACCCATGAGCAAGGCTTTAACAAGTAAAAACGTAGCCATCATGCTGAGCATTACCTTTTGCGAAACATTAAGTTACCTGTGTTTCTCATACATGGTAAATAAAAACTCAATTATGGTATGCAATTTGTTTTTATTACTAATAAGTTTGGACAAGTCGTGATCTTAAGTATCTTCCTGTATATTGTATATGCAAGCTTCTTTGGAACTATACATCATCAAGGCGAGGCCTTTTTTGGATTCAATTTGGTTAAACTAAAGGAACTCCAGTATGGCTGCATGGCATAGGCATATTGATGCAATTTTTGAGAACCATGTGTATTGGTGCAAGAACCCAAGGTAAGATGGAAAATTTTGAAGTATTGGCTCAAACTCCCCAGAAGAGGACTAGAGTGTAAAAAAGGATCCATTCTATTTTATTTAAATTATGATGAATAAAACAAATCTGTTACAAAAAAGGAAAGGATGTCCTGAGGAAAGAATTATAGTGATTCTTGATGTGTTACTTTGAGTGGCAAGAATTCTTATATTGGTTGACTCTTCAAAATGCATGTTTGCCTTCTGTATCATAATAATCATTCTTTCAAAGCGCTTCTAGGACCTTTCCATTATTTGTGGTTGGATCCTGGAGTGCAGGCATTAATATATTCTGCTGTTTTATATAAAAGATAGACAGGTTTGGACATTTCAAAATATGGCATGGTGCAGGATCTGCTTTGGTTGCTGTTTCTTTTTCTTCAGTTTTTGGTGGTTGTCTGCCTTGTAAAATCTTTGGAACCACTTCATCTATAATTCAAACTGTTGGATACAGCATATTTGCAGCAATATTTAATGTGGGTTGGGCTTTTACTCAAGTTTCACACATGTAAGTATCTCCGTGACCTGCTAACATCCAAACTGTTTTGGTTTTCTTTTGGTGCATGTTACTCATCTTCTATTTTCCCTTAGTTCTTTCAACCCTCTTTAAGTTCAAGAATTTATTCAGCCAAGAGGTCACTTCACCTAAGAGCTTTAGCTGTTAGATTTTGGGCCCACAATGTTCATCAAGCCTTCAGACAACCCTCTTGTGCGGACCTGATTACATGTCGAGAGTTCTCAAGCCATTAATACCTTCAATTTAAGTAATAAATGGGGGCAGCAAGAATTGAACTTAGGAATCCCTAACAACCATGTCGGTGATACCATGTTAACTTGCCCAAAAGTATAACCTGCTAGGTTGTAGGCCCACAGTTTATATCCAGCCTAACAGCTTTCACTGAGTTCCTTTGAGGAGGATGTTTTTCTGAAAATGAACTTTGAACAAGTGGAACATCCACATCGCATGGGCTTTTGAGATTTAAAATGGATAAAGTACTCATTTTCAAGTGTAATTACATAAGACGCAGTCTAATGTTTTAAGTGCATATCTAAACAATTCTCCCTAGTATTATAAACAAAACTTGATTGGGGATGAATACAATAATTAAGTAATTTTGGAGCACCAAAAATCCTTCCTTGAAGCCTTTTTTACCTTCGTAGTCCACATCACCACTGCATACAGTGCACACAAAACTTATTATCGCAGAGTTTTTGTATGATATGAGCTATATCCATTTTTGTTAAAGGGCTATGGTGAATTGCATCACACTGAATTCAACAAGCAGGGTTGTGCTGGCTAGTTGTCGTAATGCTTTTACAATGGTTAGCACCTCCTTAAACCTTGAATTATTACTTTAATGTCACTTTTTTAGTTTGTCACCATACCACATTACTAACGTTGGTGTTTTTGCTTCTATATGCCTGATTGCTTCAAAAGGTTGCCAATCTTAGCCTATATGCCATTGCTTTTGTCGTGTTCAGCTTCTTTAAATCAGGGACGCTAGTTGATACTGAAAATCAGGTATGGTCATTTAAAAAGTATTAAGTAAATTACTTGCTTCTTTCCTTTGGGTGTCACAGTTTCATCTCAATTGTACAGTACTCCTGGATTGCATATCTGTCGATTTTTGTTGGATCCTGCTTTGTGGTAATATTTCTTACTGGAACTAAAGAGCCAAGGTATGTATATGGAGACATAAGTTGTGCATTTTCTTTACTAACATTACAAGCTGATCACATGAAAATTGTATGGCTACACATGTTTCAATTCTGAAGACGTGCGAAATGATGTTAGCAGAAAAATTTACAATGTCTCAGTTTTTCTTTTGTTTTCTTGTGGAATATGAAATCAGACAAGTTATGAGCACAAATTTAATCAGGGAAATGCGTTTGTTTCCAAACCCACTGACAGTTAGATTACCTGGCAGCTGCTGAACTAAAGCAGCCATTTGCATATTTTCTGTAGATTGAAGCGATATGTTCACGGAAAAGATCATGCGAGGATTTCCTGGGCTTATTGGTTCAAAAAAGTTCTTTACTACCAAGTTGCCATTGTGTATCTGCTCACAAGACTAGTGACTAATGTTTCACAGGTGAGGACAGTACTCTGGAGATAATATTCTATAATGGTTTTCTGGTCTACCTAGATGACACCGTCATTTAAAAATGTCATTTTTTCATAAGAATCATTAATGCTAACCTTCCCAAAAGTTCAAAATATTCAATCCTGGGGCGTTTCCTTCTCAGGCATTTCTCGCATTCTATGTCATTAATGATCTGCGCATGGCCCAATCATCTAAAGCTTTGGTACTAATGCAAACCTTGTAAACATTTAATTCTCATCATTCTAGTTTGCTAAATCAATAGAAAGTAAAAATTTGCAAGGCTGACTTCTTTATTCAACTGATTCACATAGGTTCCCGCTATCATCTACATCAGCAGCTTCATAGTGTCCATCCTTCTACAGGTTTCTCAGAAAAGGCTTAAATTCTTTATCATGATTCGTCTTCATGTATTTTAGTTTATTTTATCTTTAATCCCTAATTCATATGTGACCTTTAAGTAAATGAATATCTTAGGAGATTACTTGGACTGGTCAGCGTCTGAAAGCCTTCTATTCTGCTGGAGGCATGCTTTGGATATTTTGTGGTGCTGCAATACTCCTTCTGCCAAGAAACATGAGTGGCATTATGTACATTTTATCAATAACTATCGGAATAGCGAATGCTTTAATGATGGTATGGTGGAAACTTCTGCTCTTTATATTTCTTGCCATCACTTGTAATGGATTATTCCATCAACTCGCGTGGCTGTTCAGTCTGATTTCTGATGCCTTAAATGTCCCGTCAACATAATATTCGAGATTTGCAACATTATTGATAAACTGGCCTAATATGATGTTAAAACAAAGTATAACTTTGACATATCATTCTCTCTTTATGATTATCAGTCATCCCCTGTCATGTGGCTAAAGTATTTTCATAATGGAAGCTTGTTAGGTCTTTAACATCTTATTCTCGGTGCTATATGTTACTGAGCATCAGGAAAAAGAACTTTCCTTGTTTCTTTAATTATTTTGGCTAGTCCAGATAAGGCTCTACTTGGTCTTGTTTCTACACTTCAATGGTAGTTTATAAGCTAACTTAATGTCATCTTAGAACCTATTGAGCAAAGTTCTTATTTCCTTTAAATTTTATTTCCAATACATTAACAATTTGTCCTATTTCATTATATTTGTCATGTCTGCTGCAAGTTTTCTTTCATTTATGTCAAGTCCAATGTGAAGTTTTCGACTCAGAATTCCTTGAGAATTTGACGTAGAACTTTGCAGTTGCAAATTGTTTGTTAATTAGAACCCTGGGGTAAGTGTTATTTGTAATATGCTGATTTACTTGGTGCAACAGGTGACTGCAATAAGTATGCAAAGTTTTTTGGTTGGTGCGGATATCAATGGTTGTGCTTTTGTTTATGGATCGTTAAGTTTCTTGGAAAAACTCTCGTGTGGCATTGCCTTGTACATTCTTGAGTCATATGAAAGTAAGCTGCCCATCTCTTCTCAAGTTTCTTATGTTTCCTGGATTGGAAATTCGTTGCATAAATTTTTGCCCTACAGCTTGAATTCCATAGATCTTTTGCGTTCCTTATCATTTTGTTGGCCCAATTTCAATTTTTTGTATGCTTTAAACCATAGATTAGTAGAGATAACGTGTGTTTGGATGCCATGGCAAAACTGAGTTCAAAACCCAGTTTCGTACTACTCAGTTTTGACTCACAAATCGAGTTTTCCAAAAGATAAAACTTAGTTTTGCATAAAATGAGCATTTGGCTGCCCGAGTCAGAATTGGGCACAATGACCAAAGAAAATTGGTAAACTGAAATGGTTAAAACTTGAGTGAAGGTTGTTGGGTAAATTCAAAGGGTCAAAACTTAGTTTTGCAAATCGAGTTTTGTGGCAACTAAACATGCCAAGCTCTGGCTCTCAAAACTTAGTTTTGAGTGGCAGCCAAACATGCGAAGTTTTGGCTCTCAAGGCCTAGTTTTGAGTGGTCACCAAACAACACATACTAGGCATTTTGGCAGCCTATTGAAAATTTTGAAGATTTTATTTTATTTGTTCTTGTTTCCTCTCGACTTCTTTCTATCTTCTTAGATGAACCTATAATTATTGCCGATTGCATAATTATGGTACTTTAGGGAGTACAATGACTGTACTTCTTGCAGAGAGAAAATAATAGAATATTTTGGAGGATGAGAATCTTTGACTAGTGAAATTTGCGCTTAGATATCGATATTGCATCTTAAGGCATAGCCGATAGACGTTGCAACCCGAGGCATGGCGGCAGATAGAGTCAAACCTCAAACGTCAAGAATCATTTATTAAACATGTAGCTTATTGGTGTTCCATTTCCAGTTGGATCGGCTTGAAAGAATTTCACTGATCCACACTAATTTGTAATAAATTCTTGTTTGGACAAGGTAAAGGATTCAAATCCTTGTAGTTAGGGCGAGCGCGTGTAAATTTTTGACCAATCAGTAAGCACTAACAGAAACCTGCTAGCATGTAAGGTTATATGTAGAATTAGTTATTCCTCTTGCCAAACAACATTGCTGTTGACCATAATCTCTTGATTCAACTTCCTAAAACTATGCCAGGTACCTCCTCATATCTTCAAGCATGTGATTCAATATTGGATTGTTTCACAATTACACGGTACGGTTTGGGTCTCCTTCCAGCAGTATGTGCACTTCTTGGTTCTGTTGTTACTTGCACGATGGAACTCCGTGCTCCGATCCTGAAAGCTTCGATGGAGCCCCTGCTGGCGTAAAATCAACCCCCCACCGTAAAATCCCACCTCCAGGTTCCAGTGAAGAACATAGTCTTTTACAGTCCGAGCCTTCTGTTGCAAACAGCATGAAGGAGAGAATGGAATGCAAAGCTACTAAACGTGTAGGTTTGTTTTTTGTTCAGATTTATTCAGCCACTGCAGGTACACCTTAACTCGACAATATGCAGTCGGATACTGCATTGTGTTGTTCCATTCGAAAAGATCGAAATTCATAAAGGCCGACATTATACGGAAATTATGCATTTGTTCATGTCATGGAATTGGTCATTTGTATTGTATTATTAGAAATTGGAGTATGTTTTTAATCTTCAATAGGTTCCTCAGCTGGTGAAATTAATCCAGTGCACTGCAGAGTTTTGCCTGTTCACTTTTAACTGTCGAAACCTCGTCCATTGACGAAGTTGATGGCCAACTTGACGGTACAAAACCGCCTTGACCTGTCTACTGCATTGATAGATTAACAAATGCATAATCTGCAACTAACAATATAAGTGCGGGAAAATTTTCACTGTCCGCCGAAGACCCTCCGACTGAAGCTGACGATCGAAAAATGGAAATATTATACTTCAATAAATCAACCATTTTATAGCTTTTGAAAATGACCGATTTGATACTGTAAGGTTAACAAACAAAAGTGGTTAACTTAGTCCGTAACTAATGGGATCGTTACATTTGGATGGAAAAGTTTCATGTGTCAAGTAGATGTGACTTTGGGAAATGGTAGATTTGGAATTTGAGGGGAAAAAAAATTAATTTTCTCATTTTATTTTATTTGAAATCAGAATAAGTAAGTTGTGGTAGACAAGTAATTTTAATTTACAAGGTTTGTATTTATAAGAGGTAACTTCGGTGAATTCAAAAAGGGAATAGATATGAATGTAATTAATAGGAAGGATGATACATTTGCATTCGGTGCATACAAATTTTCTCATTTACGAGGGGTAACTCATGCAAATACAAAAAAAGAATAAATATGAATGTAACTAAACTCAAAATATTAAGTAAATAAAGCATTCAAAATATCTAAGCGAAGCACCGAACGTTAATGGCAGTAGAAGTTAAAATGAGTTATAAGTTTGGTCGAAGTAAGAGTTTGTATAAATGTGAGATTATTGAAGATGAAGTTGATTTTTTTAATTTTTAGTTTTGTGAAATTCAGGTGCCTCTTATATGCTACAGTCCTCTAAATCTTCTACTTGCAAACACAATGCCATTGTCACATGCATGTCATTGAAAACTCAGGTGGTCAGGACTTGTTTTAATTCAGCTCTTTCATTTTAAAATTTCTCAGTGCATACACAGTTAAAAATAAGAATATCTTAATGTATGTGCATGTGAGTTGGAAAATGGAGACTCTATGATTTGATTAACCAACATTGTTAAATACAGTGGCAGTTCTTCTTGTTAATTAATAATAAGGTGCAACAACTACATGGTGTGAAAGAATAGTACATTAGTTAATGTGTATTATTGGGAGCATTATTGGTGTGATCTTGCATATCTCACTTCTTTTGCATAATTTTTATTTCATGAAAGTGACAATCATTAACATCAACAGTCCATAAATCTTCATGGCCACATTAATGTCTTTAATCTTTGGAGTTATAGTCCATAAATCCTTGTGAAAGTTTAAATTATGAGTGTGCCGTTTTCAATATTAGCATAAAGGCAAACTATGCAAGCAAATGTAGATGAAGGTATAAGGATTAACCCAATACTGCAATTACTTGATGAAGTAAAATGATAGGGCCATTGATTCAAGCATTACACCTTTCAAGAGAAAATTTGAGGGAACACCTACCTTATTCCACTTTACTTCCCCTACCCCCTCTCTCTTTATATGTCATACACTCAAAAAGGAATAAATAGGCGCTCTTGTATGGGTCCTTTCGACTTAAGTCAGATTTAGTTGGGATCATTTGGCGTTCAGACACCAGTAGACAAACAAAAAAAAAAGAAAGAAAAAAGTAATCATCTACACATTTGGGGATGAGGAGAATGTGTAACCTCGCAAGAGTCAGAAGAACAGTAACAGTCAGTGCCACTTCCATTAGTAGCAACGCCAAAGTCCTCATGGTGGAAGAAGACGACCTCTCTCTTGTCTCTCACCATTTCCAATATGTTCTCGAACACGGGAACCTCGCAAGGGATCTTTAGCACTCCCTCCTGTTGGAACCCGAATTCCTCCTCAGCCTCTCTCAGCAGGGCATGGAAGGCCCGGTGCCCCAAATACTCGGTCGGGATCACGAACCGCTTCAACTCCTTCCCCACACACACCGCAAGGAACCCTTTCGGGGGCGGGGGCGCCTCATTAGTCCCCGAGATGCTACCGAGGTCCGATAGGGACAGAGTCTTCTTAAGGAATTTGTTGATACTTTTATTACAACTCCCAACGTGATTGTTGTTGCTGCTGCTGTTGTCGCTTTTCGAGGCATTTGCGAGCTTTTTCCACTTTTTGAGGATTTGTTGAAGCCTAACAATGTCCCTGATTTTGTTAGACTTCTTTGATTCCATGGGAGAAGGAAACTATGCACCTCTCTCTCTCTCTATTTGGTGAAATGCAAAGTGAAATTAATGTGGGAATCTGAGTGGAATGAATGGATTTATAGGAGGTGGAAGGGTGCTTTGGGATTTGGGCATTTTTTATTTTTTGTAATGTGGATCGTATTTTTTTTTAATAATTTGATTTTAATAAAATATTAAACGTCGGTTGATGCTACTGCTGTTGCTGCAACTGCCACTGAAATAAATCAAATCGAGAACCCATCTGGAGTTTCTGTTTTCTTAATCCGTAGAGAAATCAATCTCTCTCTCTCTCTCTCTCTCTCTCTCTCTCTCTCTCTCTCTCTCTCTCTCTCTCTCTCTCACAGTTTAGCCCACTTCCACACCTAGTTTTTTCCCCACTTTTCTTCTGAACTACAAGAGCTTCTCATTTATTCTCTCTATGAGTTCTCAAGGGGCACTAATAGGAGTCATATTTTTCAGGTTAAATGATGTAAAAAAATATAAAAATTCGTTGCCTTTGGCCCTATTGTGAATTGAATCGAACTTTTATTTTCTTAGAATTATCATCAAGTACATTAAGTGTTGCAATTGCTGGCTTGGGCGAATGAAGGTTTAATGTCGGCCGGCACATCATCAACATTCCTTATTCAGTTGTCAAGTTTGGAAAAAAAGAATAATTCTACATACAAAAAATTTCACAACAAAATAACAGAAGGGCTATACGACAAATATATAGGGAAGGGTGTTTTAGTAAATGATAAAATGTGCTCTTATAGATTTGTGTCCCATGTTGTGATTTTGTTGTAAAATTCATTGTGTCCACATCAGGAAAAAAAAAAAAAAGTACAAAAAAGCTTCAACCTTTGGACCATCCGCAGTTCAATTCCTGATCTTTTATTTGTTGCAAACTTATTCTCAAGTACATTAAGTACTTTATTGTTTTGTATGTGCAAATTAGTCGCAGGTAATTTCTTTTATTAGGGAAAAAAGAAAACCCCATTATATTCTTATTTTGTACCAAGTGCTATTTTTTGTGCCGTATTGTCATAAATTTCAACACTAGTAAGCGGTAACTGCTGCTTCTCTTTTTTCAAGGAGTAATACTACTTTTCTCGAAAAGTGTATTTCGAACAAATCTCACTACTCACATGAAGGGGTGGATCTCACATACTCTAATAAGTCCTATTTATCACATGTGAACAACGAGATTTTTTCGGAATCACTTTTTTCGGGATGAATAGATTTATCTTTTTTCAAGAGATCACAATGTAAGTCCTCTATTTTGTCAATTGCTATTTCTGTTGACACACTAAGATGTAAGTTAGGTTTTCTTGGTTCAATAAAATTGCATCCTACTTTAGTACATAATAAAAATGTAACAAGGGTTGTTTTTCCCTAAACAATAGATTTGGATAAATTTGAAACAAATAAAAGATCAAGGAAAATAGTTTTTTAGGATTTATTGATTTATTTTTAGTTGTTTAGTTGACATGTCAAAAGTTTTTCATAAGAACTTAACGGTAAGTAGCTATCAGATAATGTTTCAAACACGGAAAATTGCTGAAAACATTTTCTAGATAACATTCTTCTCCCAACAAATAAACCCTTAGTCTAATAATTATTTTCATCCCTAACAAATCTCTATACAAATCGAATTTGGTAAGCCCAGCCAATGCATTCATGAGACTTATCTAATTATACGAGTGAAGGGATTCGTTAGGGATGAATTTCTAGGGAGGGGTAGTATTACCCTCATTGACTCTCAGCTTATTTTCACCTAATTTCCAGCAAAGGCTATGGTTGTACCAATTAGCATTGTCTTAGATGCTAACTCCCTTGAATTGTTAATAAAAAAATGACAGAATTTGAAGTCCCCACCACATTGTGTAGTGAATAACTAAACTCATGTTCTATTTCCATTCTAGGCCTTTGACCTCATTTGTACCACATAAAATGAAGGATTTGGATCCTCGTCGGTCAGAAAGTGTACTGTCCCTATACAGTTTTTAAAATTTTTTTAATTATAATATCTTTTTAAATAATTTGAACCGTATGAATAGAAATAGCATACAAAAATACATAGGCATGTCAATTTTCATGAGATTTTAAAATACAAAATCAATTCATCCTAAGCATTGAAACTTCTGTATAAAAATTACATTTTAAAATTATACTGAATTTTCGATACTTAGGATGAATAGGTTCTGTATTTTTAAATCTCATGAAAATTGACATGTTTATAAATTTTTCTATGCTATTTCCATCAATACGATTCAAATTATTTAAAAATGTATTAAATTAATAAAAATTATAGAACTACACAGGAGGTGCACACTTTTGGAGCGGAGAGGATCGGGATCCGAAAATAAAACTATAATAAATTGGATTTAAGTTTGTTGTAAGAGAACCCCAAGACCTAGTTCTCCTGCACCAAAGATGGGGCTGCCACCATAATTGTGAAGAATCAAAAGAATAATGGCACTTAGTCTCTATTTCGGGTATAAAATAATTGATTACTTAACTTCATTATTGCTAAGCTAAATAATAAAACCCACTAATCAATCAAATGGAAGGACGTTCGTACAACGTGCATGTATTTGATTTGTGTGCGGGGAGAACGTGGTATCCATCACCATGTACGGTTTTGACAGAGTTGACCAATTGGTATTTGTGCATTTATTACCAAAATAATAATAGGCAAAACGGAGATAATACTAAGAGTAATATTACGTATACATTCTTCACATAATTTTTATATCGAAAGGATGATATGATAGAATATGTGTAGTCCTTTTTGAGTGACATTTTGATCAAATAATAATATATAACCACATATATTATGCCACGTAGCCATTTTTAATGTAAAAGTTCTTTGAAGAATGTACATGTAGAATTGCTCTAATACTAAGGGCCAGTTTAGTCAAGCTTGATTTAAGATTTTTTTCCTATCATAAAAGTCTTTTGATGAGAAAAAAAGAAAGGCATTTGACAAATTTATGAGAAGTTCAAAGCGATTTCTCGAAAGGTCAAATCCACTTGCACCAAGGTATTTTTCCCCTTACTTTAGAGAGGCCTTGATCACAATTCACTCAGAGTTTGTTTCATGAAATCACATATTTTTAAATTTACCCAGTTCAACCAGCAACTTCGAACTAACGAATTGCATGAATTTTCATACCATTTGTGATTATATGGTTATTTTTTTCCTTTTGAAAATTGGAATATCCGGATCTACGAAAGATCCGATTAATTCTTATCTGGGACTAAAACAACCCCTTATCTTATTTTACGGATAAATCATAAAATATTATAAGCCGAGAATATCAGGACTCTCACCCCAAATCTGTGCTTCCACCACTCAACCAACCCCATGGTTACCAAAAGAAAGTATAAAAATATAGTGGAGATGCATCAAACACGGAAGAGCCACTTGACCAATTGGGATTAAAGAAAGGTCTCACAATCAATGGAAGCTTATTATTTGGTCAAAAGTCAAAGTTGATCGGCATTTGAATTACAAGTTTATTAAGGAGATGAAGTAAGGTTTTGGCTATTAAGTTATTGGGAAGTGTTGCCATGGGGAAATTATCTTAATCCTCTGCATGATTGCTAGGCCATCAACTTCCCCAAGGAGTTGAAAACTTGAAAAGAAAAAAATGCATTAATTAATTGCTCTCATTAATTTGTGGGATTATTTTATTTTATTTAGGGTACTTGTTCACATGATGACCATTGCCTATCTCTTCCCTCTTCTAAATATATAAAAGTAAGAGTCCCATCATTCTACGTCTCAAGTTATTGTGATGAATACATTTACTTGAATAATGCTATGCGCAAAATTATTAATATCGCATGCATACTGATGCAAAATTATTATATTACGTAATTATATAGAGGTGCATCCTAAAACGGCAATTCAATACTTTCTCGTTCTTTTTCTTTAAGCTCACGATTATGATAAATTAAATTTAAAGTCTTGAATTAACAAGATAGGAGAATAAAAGCAATAAAACAACTTTTTTTAAATGAGTTTTGTTGGGAAGGCTTTTTTTTCTCTCCCTCTCTCTCAATCATTGTGAAGATACACTCTCCACTTCTCCACTTAGCTAGTTCGCCCCACCAAAGATTCCTTAGAGCCTCATTTGTATGGAGCCTATGTATAGTTCCAGTCAAAATAACAACAAAAGGAATGCATAAGGATTAAGACGAATGAATTCTACAATTTCAAATCTCTTAAAAATTGATATGTGTCATATATTATTCAAATTCATATGGTTAAAATTGTTTTAAAATATCTTAAAATTGACTAAAAAGGAAAATTGGAGGAGGAAAGGAAAGAAGAGAATCTTGATCCTTTGTCATGTCGAATAACTTTTCATAGGAAATCCAACCATAATTTTCCTTATACCGATTTCAGACCAAGTCAACCTATTTTTCACATCAATAACCCGATGCAACTTCTTGTTTTCGTTTCATATGGACATTTTAGCTTCCTAATATGAGCTAAAACTCAACTTCTTTACCCACCAATTTACCAATGTTCTAATCATTTTTTTCTTAAGTTAACCAATGGGGCGAATACAGGACCTTTGAATTCAAACAGTCATGAATTTATGGAATCAAATAACTCTACTTTTTCAATGTTAAAAAAGGTGGAGAAAAAAAACTAAAGATGAAGGAGGGAGGATTTCCAAATTCACAAATTTGTGACGGTTTCAAATTTAGATGATCTACAACCCAGAGCCAAAAAGGGGGTCCCGGCCCTAGACACCCAAAAATTTGGTAAAATGCAAATTGTACTGATCTTACTTTTTAAGGACTAGTATGAAAAATAAAAAAACAAAATCTTATTTTTCAAGATTAGACCCAACAAGTTTTAGTCGGGCTATGAAACTCCAAGCAGCCCAACTATTTGTCTCTCTCTTTTTTTTTTTTTAACTTGGTCTGAGCAGGAATCAAGTCCTGGCTCCATCCTTGATCATAAAAATAACAAAATCATCCAACAATAACATCCAATCTGGCTCCTCTCCTATATATTTTATCTCCATTACTCAATGCACCCACTTTTAAGACTTTTCAGATTTTTTTCTTTTTACCTATTCTAACTATACAAATTTAAATAACATACCTAAATATAAAGACGCGATAGTTTCACGGGATCTGAAAATCTAAAATATTTTGAATATTCTGTACAATTTTTACAGGCCTTGATTGCTTAAGTTATTTTAGTACTAAAATATGCAAATGGACCACCATCAAATCTCAGGTCTACATACCACCAAATCTCATGTTTACATATTTTTACATGTTCTTATAAATTTAAAAGGAAAATTCTACAATTCTACGTATTAATGCATTGAGAAGTAATGGATGTCAGGGAGCCGAATCCCACAAGCTCAGAAGGACAAGTAGTTAACTTCCAAAATTCAATATAAAGTTTATCCTTACACAAGGAAATACAACCATGTTGAGGGAAAAAGGTGGGCAGAACGAAAGAAGAGAGGGGGGAAACAATAATAGTCTCTCTCTCTCTCTCTCTCTCTCTCTCTCTCTCTCTCTCTCTCTCTCTCTCTTCACATATCATACATTTGATGGGTTCTCAATTCGTGTGCCCACCAAGTTCATGAACGAACCAAGACAGTTGCTCCCCTAACGGAGAGTACCCAAGGAAATGGATGTGTGTCAGTTGGTGGAATGCATCCTTCTCTCTCTCTCTTCTACTGATAACTCAGACCCAATGATGAAGCCTTTGTGCCCCCCACGAAGCCTACTCTTTCCGTGACTCTCCCCCCCCCCCCCCCAACCATTTCATATCTATATGTACATATATACATACATATATATATATATATATATATATATATATATATATATATATAAAATGTATGTATAATAATAATAATAATAATAATAATAATAATAATTCTCTCAAGAGTTGTCGAATTGGCATGAGTTACAAACCTCAACCATGCTGGAATTCTTAGAATACATCAATCTGTTAATCACCCTCTTACCGTAACGAAAAGTGTGCCAAGTTTTATAGAGACCCTTCATTTGCGAGTCCACCCTCCACTGTAAATAATACAAAACAATAATTAATAATAATACCTTCCCCCCCAAAGGGGTCCATCCTTGTGCAACAATCATTCGGCACATTCATGTGCTGACACAGAATCCCAACTGAAGAAAAAAGAAATGGTATTATTGCATTCGGCAGCAGTCTCTTCGACCACCTTCCATTTTGCCAATATATATATATATAATTAAAAAATAAAAAACTCCCAAAACAATAATTACGGTATATGACTGAACCCACGCCACAAGAAAATAAAACTAAAATATAAAGTACATATTATAAAAATAAAAAAAACAAAGTGGTTTCAATTACCCTGATTGGTCAAACTTCTTGCTACCAGATAACATTTTTTTGTAGCCCTACCCTACTTTTTATATGAGCCTAGCAGATCTACTGTGACACAGTAGTTTAGGTTATTTACTGTGCCATCTCAAATTAATTTTTTAATGTCAATTGAATGAAAAAAAAAAAAAAAAAAAGAGAATGTTAATTTTTATACAATTTCATTATATATAGATCTCTTACTTATCGAGTCTAGACATTCAAAATAGTTCAATAATGGTTTAAATCTCTTGATTTTTCATAACATAAATGAATACTTAATTATATAAAAATTGGCATGGTTTATTATTTTTCCATGACCATTCAATGAAAAAGAGTGAAATTTAAAAAATAAACATAAAAAAGTCTTTTCAGGGTGAAATGGTAAAAAATTTTGCTATGGTGCATACACTTTTCTCTTTTTATATTTGGACCTATTTTTTTTTGGTGGTTTATTTCTTTCTTTATTTATTGTTTTGGGTCTGTAAAAATAAAAGAAAGTTGCCTCAACTCCATGTGACTGTAGCATGTGTTCCCTTTTCCCCATGCTCCATCATTTGGATTCGCGACTGCTTGAAACCGTTTACGTTTCATATGACCCCAAGCTTAAGAGACTCAATGCTTGAGTGCACCAAAAGATTCCAATTATTAAATTAAAAACATATCTTAAAGGGCGGCTAATAGAATAGAAAATTATGTGCCGAATATTTGGTAGTTAATAACACTTATACTTTTAAACCAAATCAATGGTCATATTATGTACTACGTGTTTTGTGTTCTAGTCTTCAACAATGGCGTCTTCATGAAAAATTTTCGTAAAAAATCATATAACAAGCTCAGTAATTTAAAATTTTTAAGAAACTGTACATTATATATAAATGTTCATCAATCCCCACATTTCATATTTTAAGATTTCTCTCTCATACCCCAATTGTGTCGGTGTGGGTGGACCGGTAAACCTATCACATTGTTGAAATGTGAGTCCTTACGATTCCCTTCCACAAAGAGAATGAGCTTTCCTTTAAAAAAAGATAAATGAGAATCATCCGTATTTTTCGAAATAATAATATATCTCAAATAAATTCCATCACTTAGGCAAGTCTTACACATAAATAAATCTCACTTATCACACGTAAGCAATGGAATTTATTTTGTATCACTTTTTTCGAAATAAATAAACTTATTATATCTTTCACCATATGAATGAAATTCATCCAAATGCTCATATAATATCCCCTTTATGTCGACAATTCTGCTTCTTCGAGATTTGGTAGAAATTTCAGTGATGCATAGAATTTCTTTAAGATAGAAAGTG
Organism: Santalum album; assembly: GCA_034195605.1. Taxonomy (NCBI): domain Eukaryota; kingdom Viridiplantae; phylum Streptophyta; class Magnoliopsida; order Santalales; family Santalaceae; genus Santalum; species Santalum album. The sequence continues at coordinate 2,656,315 of CM067258.1, forward strand.
AAAGTAATTCTCATTTACTGTGTTGACTCATGAAGTAGCGAGAAGGAAAAAATTTGTAAAATTTTCTTCTCTCAACCCAAATGAACAGATGGGTAAATACTGCCATAACAGAAATTACAACAAAACTTTACAGGGAAATTGCCCAAGAGCATCTGGCACTTGCTTCTCACAGTTACTGGTAGTACACGAGCAATGTAACAAAATTTACCAGTAACACTAGCAACCTAAACACACTAGTATAAATTTACGGCGGTGTATCTGTCGCAGTCTAGTTTTCACCGCTAAAGAATTTGCTGTACGGATCCCACAGACTGCGGGGATCTACGAACATTAATCGCAGCCGTTAGTTCAAGTGAGATCAAACTTGATGGTGGCCACAGAGGGCTGCGTTTCGTCTCTTTGAAATTCGCAGTTATGAAGAAACTTGCAGTGTTCCATCATGGAATGGCATACCCAGAGTTGAAAGAATCGTACATCATTCGAAGTTCTGAGTTTGGGGAACTGTAGATCTCCAAGCGGAGATCTAATCTTTCGCTTGTGGTAGCATTTAGAATCACCGCGCATCTGTAACAGAAAATGCATCCCTTTAGCTAATAAAAATAATAATAAAATATTTTAAAAAATTAACGTGACATTTGGTTCGTAGAATGAAATACAATGAGAATAGAATAAATACCTCAGAAAAATGGAATGTCTCACAAACCGGTATTCTCATGGACTATGAGAGAAATAGGTAAAGAATAGCTATTTTCGAAAGGAATGGGGTATTTCAAAATTTCAAGATAATGGGAAAGAGGGATAAGGGCTTTAATGATGCAAAATAAGCCAAAGGATAGGGTATTGCAAATTTTTAAGGCGAAAACACTTCTGTCATGGAATGAGAGGGAGTCACTGAGCAACAAACATATGAAAATTATAATATGATTTTCACTGCATAGGTTACGAGACGACTCATTCCTGAAATATGTTCTCTGTCCTCTGTATTCAATATTCTATAGAAGTACTTCAACGAAAGCAGCACAATTATTTTTAAAAAATTAGGTAAGTATTACCATGAAGAGGGCCAAAAAATATAGGAAACACAAAAATGAAATGCTCGAATTATTTTTAAAAAAAGAAAATATGGACAAAGTAAACATGCAATATACCAAAGCCACTACTAACATAAAATTCATGCACCCAAAGCTTAAAATGATTAATGTGCCAAACATCATATTTTCCCAGACTAAAAAAGAGACATAAATATCGGACTTCACCTTTCCTTGCCTTGGGGCCTTTGAAGCCAACACCTGAAGATGATGTGGGGGAATGAGGCCTTTTAAATGGCTTAGATTTTACTGAGCCTTCGGTCTTTCTCGAGGATATGAGAGCCGAAGAAAGGAGGGCATCAACAGCTTCACGTTGTTTTCTTTTAGCAATCAAACTACTGGGTATCTCAACTTGATTACCGGCTTCACATCCATCGCCACTGTCCTTCCTCGAGCCACTTGCTACAAGAGATTGCTTCGTTTTATCCCTATCATGAATCACTTTTCCCTTACCTTTGGGCGCATTCCCCAGATTAAGTTGTTTTTCCATGTTTTCTGCACCGCCATTTACTTTGTTTCTTATATTTTCTCCAGAAATATCAGATTTCAAATCTTTTGATATCCCAATATTCCCTTCATCTTCCTTTGGAGATGAGATGGGCCCACATCTGGCAGCTCTTTTGTAATTTTGAACACCTTCATCCATTGCTGAAAAATCACTTCCATTTCTTCGGTGTTTTTGACTGCCACGTCTCATTCTCCTTCCAGTACTCTCCTTAGATGTGCTAGTATTTTGGTTGATTTGCTGGTTAGTACCTTTAACATGCGACCTTAGGTTCGCGTCAGATTTTTCTGAACTATGGTTCATCCTGAACTGCGGATTTAAAAATGGAGTCGTATGGCTTCTTACACGATATGACCAAATCCCTTTCTGTAGCATCCTTGACCAGAGCAGTCCAGCTAAGGTTCATCTGTAAAGTTCTTGCATTACCCAAAATCCATAAAGAGAGCTTAGCCCTAGTCAAAGCAACATTCATCCTTCTTACATCAGCAACAAACCCAATACTACTAGAGTTGACCCTAGCTGCTCCAACACATTGATTTGCGGCTCTAACTGTCGAAAGTATCACGATATCAACTTCACGGCCTTGAAAACCATCAACAGTATTAAACTCCATATCACCCATAATGGCTGGTCCAAATGCACTAGAAAACCGTGAACGCAAAAGTGAAAGTTGCTGCTTGTATGGAGTTATGATGCCAATTCTCCGACCAGCAAACTCAGATGGGTACCTACATAACCCCAAAAAGAAAAAGAGAGATTAGTTCATTATGAACTTGCGATACAAATCACTTCAATAAAGATGGAAACGAAGCAGGTGAAATTGTACCTGTTTCTAAAAAACCGTAGGATTTCAATGGAAGCATCAACTTCATGTTCATTGTAGAGAGACATTGCACCAGAACTCTTACCACAAATCTCCCGGCCATCTGCAACATCAAAGAATACATAGGGTCCAAGGCCCCTAGTCTCATGGAATATTGTTGATTTGCTACTCATCTGATCTCCATTTAACAACTTCTTGTCATAAAAATGCATAGAAGGAAACCGGCATATCTCAGGGTGCATCCTATACTGTCAATTGGTAGATTCATTAGTACAATGTCAAGGAAAATGAACACAAAAAATTGACCAACACAATGTACAAAAATAAAAAGGACAAAATAGAACAAATTGTATAACGCTCAAAACTCTTTAGAATAGTCTCTTATAAACCAAAAAATAACATAAAAAAGAAGTATATTCAAATATTCAATCTTACCATAAATTTCGGGAAATACCTTAGGCAACAGGAACATCAATTAACTTTTCTTTGTCAAGTAAAAGAAAGTTGCATAAGAATCATAATTTATTAGATGCCATGAACATCTCCCTTCTGCCTCTCTTTTATTTATTTCCTATTTCCCTTTACATACAATGAATTCCTAAGTAAATGACATAGTTGTCAAGGCGTCGCCATCCTGGCAGTACCCCAAGGCCGTGCCGTGTAGCGCCTTGGCCGCATGCCTACCCCTTCAACACCAAGGGCGCCTTAGGACTCCTAATGGACTGGGCATCATCGCCTTGAAATTAGGCCTGGAGAGGGGGGAAAAAACTTTGGGCTTTCAATTGGGCCTGTAAAAAAATATTGGGCTTAAAAACATTAAAAGAAACGGCATGACAAAAGGCTAAACACAAGAAACCCTAAATCTACTCTCTCTCTCTCTCTTGTTCTTCTTCATAAAGACGACACAACCACAACCATCCTCTCTCCCCTTGACACACAGCCCTCTCCTCTCTTCAATCAATCAGTGAGTGGTTCGAAAATTGATTTTTGAACCACTCTGTTGGAGTTTCGAAGCAGCCCTCTCATGCGTTCATTGAATCTCCTCTCGATCTTGATTCTCTTTCCTTTGCTGTTGCCACTAGTTTTATTGTTCTTAGAGAGTGTTCAAGATATGGTGGAAGTGTAGAATTTATGAAATTCCATACAAGGGCCATCCGCCACCCTTGAGCAGTGTTGTCAATAGCGAGACGTAGCGCGAGCTATAGCGCGGAGCGCAGCATAGCGCATAGCGCGTGCTACACCACCCCTGAAGCGCGGCAACGTGCTTGTAGCGCGTAATAGCGCCATGTGGCGTGCACTTCGGGCCTCTAAATTGTAGCATTAAGGCGCTGAATAGCGAAGCCCAAGAATGGAAGGGAAAAGAGGGAGAACAAAAAGGCCCAAGTGGCCTAACTGGCCCAACCTGAGAATAACAGATATGGGCCAAAATAAAACCAAAGAAAAAGGCCCAATCTCAACCAAAGAAAAGAAAAGAACAAAAAAGGGCCCAATTGAAAAATAAAAGGTAAAATGAGATCCAAACCAAAGAAACCCTAAAACACCACCTCCCTCTCTGCCGCACACCACCTCCATCACAGCAGCCGCAAACAACACCTCCAGCTCCAACATCAGCTCCTCAGCTCCTCCAGGCTCTCTCTATATCTCTCTCTCCCTCCCTCCCCCCCTCCCCCCTCTCTCACAGCCCAGTTTTCCAGCTCCAACATCTCGTCCATCAGCTCATCAGCTCCTCCAGGTTCTCTCTCTCTCTCTCTCTCTCTCTCAACACCTCCATCTCACTGCCATACGCAACTCCAGCAGCCGCGCACAACAGCTCCATCTCACTCCAGAGAGCAACAGCTGCACTCCAGCTTTCCCAGCCCCAACATCTCTTCCATCAGCTTCCTCCACAGCTCCTCTAGGTTCTCTCCAATCTCTCACCTGTTTCTCCTTCTCCCTCATCTCTAGCTCCTCCACAGCTCCTTCAACTCCAATCTAAATTTTCCATAATTTGGATAAAATCTACATCAACATATTATATGAAGATTCTACATTTATTAATATTATGCTATTAATATTAATAATTTGCTATTATTATGTTGCTGTCATAGGATTAAAATTACAATATGACTGAAGTCCAAAGTAGTGAAACACCAAACAGTGCTACATTTGATTGATGATGATTCTGCATTTTAGGGCTGCCTTTGTTGCTTTATGTTCACTTATGAAACCACTATTATGGTTATTTAGTTTGTGCTACTAAGACTTAGCATGTTTGTGCTTGAATTTGTATTGATATAACAGCTATTATTTAGCGTTTAGTATCATTGCTTGATAAACTGAAATATATATATTTAAAATATTGTGCATTTATGTGCTACATATGTGTGAAGCGTGCACTTCACGCTGTGCTTCTCGCTATAGCTCCAGAAGACGTTTGCGCTTTTGTGTGCTATGCGCTACTTACAACACTGGCCTTGAGGACACCTTGGCGGACACCTAGGCACCCATGGTTTGCAAGGTACTGCCCTGGCACCTTGACAACTACGGTAAATGATTAATCAATTTCTCTAATCCTACCAAGTTCTTGTTTCGAAACATTGGATGTCTTGGTGCACACAAGCTTTTCATTATTGAACAAACTTGTGGAACAATTGTGGGATCAACAAGGACTCCAAGTTCCTGTAGCATTAGGGAGTGCTATACTTCACTCAGCAGAAGCAAGGAAAGCAAGGAAACAATCTAACCTATAGGACATCAACATGCCCCCCACCAGCAAAGTGAAAGTGGCAGAGGCAGGTTTTGTTATAATGCTTGTTCATTTTATCTTCCTTCGGCTTGAAGGATCATCATTTATCCACATGGGTAACCCTTTCGCCAATCAGTCTGGATTTCCGATCCAACAACAAAATATAATAGGCAGATCCATTAAGGGAGCAAAACTCAACTCGCCTCAGTTAATTGAGATACTGAGCATTTCACAAGGATTGAGCTAAGAAGCACGAACTCTCTTACTAGAGCTTTTCTCTCACTCACCGTAGTCTCTCTCTTTCTCCCTCTTACTCAGTTACAACACAATGACGTGCTTGGATTTGTTCGTTGGACTGCTCACACCTTTTGAAAAATAGATAAGTTCTCTTTCTGGAATTTTATATATGTTCTTTTATCGTATATCCATGCCATAGTTGTCACAGGGCCAAGGAGGTGCTCCTCAATTAAGGAGGCGCCTGGATATCTAAGCGCTTAGGTGCCTGCCTAGGAATCCTCAAGGCAGCCAGTGGCCATTGCATGAAAATGCACAAATTCTACAATTCTAAACAGGATGATAAACAGAGGAGCTGTTTAGGAGCATAGAAGAAAAGAGAAATTCAAAGAGATTGAATAACAGAGGAGAGGGGCTGCTGTGCTTTGAAGTCTCATTCCAATAGTGGCGATTGAGAGGAGATCGAACAACATCATAAGGGCTGCTTGCTTTTGCATCAAAACTCCAACAGAATGGTGAAAATCAATTTTGAACCACTCCCCAATCGTTCAAACTGAGTTGCTGCTGTGCATCACATGGAGAGCTGTGTCGTGCAAGAAGAACAAGAGCGAGAGAGAGAGAGAGAGAGAGAATTAATATTTTCTCACAATTTTGATGCTTTTATTATGTTCTTCACATTTTCTTTAAAAGCCCAATTAGTAGTAGAGACCCAATTGACAGCCCACTTATTTTTTATTTTCCAGGCACAATACTCCAAGGCGCATGCCTAGCCCCTTAGGAGTCTCTAAGCCAATTGAAAAGCTGGGCGTGTGCCATGCCACCCTAGGCCCATGGCATAGAAAACCGCCAGGATGCCAAGCGGTCACCTATATGATTTATATATTTAAAATATAAATTATTCAACGTGTCAAAATTATTACTTTTTTAGGAACAGCATGTCAGTGAGACATATTGTGTCGCATGTTGGTGTCTGTGCTACATAGGATTGAATATAATATGTTGTATGCGAAGGTTCCTCTCCTGAGTAATGGATTTGTCCATTACCTTGTGATAATGCACAGAAGCTGATATTCATTTGTATATCTAAAGAATGCACATTCATGTCTCAGTAGGAATACAAGGAATAAAAATGCTTATTAAAGTTCAAAATGCAAAATAACAATTTAAATACCTGTTTAGTAAGCATGGTGACTGGATAGCCAGCCTTTTGTAAACGTTCAAACATGCTGCATTCATATGAATACTTGCTGGCAACATTAGAAAGCACTGTGGCAGGTAGCTGCTTTGGATCACCAACCTTCACCAAGAAGTTTCATGCAACCTTAAATATTAAGTATTACATAAAATTGAACTAAAAACAAAAATTAAGCCTTTGCATCTCACCATAACGCATTTGATCCCTTTTGATCGTAGAAGCTGAAGAGGAATCAAAGTAGCTGGTTCCAAAGCCTACAGTGGGTAAAAAAATGGATATATGTAAATACTGGGTAACAAAAGGGGGGGAGATGGGAAGGGAGCCGCTAAGTACTAATAAATTTTAACAATTTAATAGGAAATAAGGAACAAAAGGAAGTTATACTTGGGCAGCTTCATCAATCACAACAGCATCAAACAGAGAACTTTCAGATGTATTTCCATACTTATGACATGAAAAGGATTCAGCGCACACACCATACAGATCTCCACCACAGCCACTCAGCGTAGTCACAACAATTTTAGCTTCCTTCAGTATAGACTTCCTTAATTTGTGTCTAAGTGCCCTGCTTTCTTCATTAGCCCTCTTCTCCCTGCCCTGAGCAGATGCAAGATCTTTATAAACTTCATTCTTTTGTTTATATAACTGTTTTAGCTTCACGTCAATTTCCTCATCAGACATTTCCTTATCCTCACCCCCCTTAGGAACCTTGTCTCCTGAAGAACCTTTCGCATTGGAAATTTTATCCCTTAAATTTGCACGCTGGGCTTCAAAGAACCTAATGCCATCCACTAACTTCTCAAGATTAGAACGAAGAGCAGCCGAAGAATCCCCACACAAATTTCCAGGATTACTTGTATCCATCCTCTCTTCTGCCAGCTTATTATCAACAAGGGTATCTATAAAAAATGGTAGAGAATTTGGATGAACAGTTTTGGCGTTTCCAACCCTAACAAGGTATGGCTTGTACATCTTCCCATTGATGCCATAAAGGCCCTCCCTAGATATTCTTGAAACCAACTCATCCACCGCAGCATTTGACTGAGCACAAATAAGCACCCTTCCTCCTGTAGAACTAACCATTGAAGTGTGAGACTTTTCTTCTTCCTTGTTCAATTGCCTAGCCAAAGCTGCATCCTGCCACGCCCTCGCAATAGCAGCAGACTGGCCAACTGATGACTTCGGATTGGTGCTTGAGGTACTTCTAGATATTGGATTGACAATTGAATAATCTTTTATTACATTCGTCCTCTTTGAAAAGAGAGCAAGCAAGCTGCTAACGATGGCTACAATAGTACGGGTCTTTCCAGTACCTAAATATAAATGTGAACAGAGCAATTAATGCCGAGTAGTTTGGCTATCCCAATATTGAACCTGAAAAGATTACATACCTGGAGGGCCCTGGATAAGGGACAATTCAAAATCTTTATTTGAATTCGAGGACCCAATAGCAATACTCATAGCTTGGAGTTGACTGTCGTTGTATGAAGACTTCAGCATTTGCTGCAAAGGTTGTGACAGCTTACCCAGATTGAACTCTTGAGATTCTTGCAGACCAAGAGAAACACTATCAGGTTTCAAGATGATAGGAAGAATGGGGATATACTTTACTGATGAGAGTGCCTGGAACTCCCGAAGTTGAGGTGCAATGCTCATAATGCGACTCAAACACCATTTACTTCTTTCAGCAAGAAGCTTTCTAGCCCGATTCAAACGTGGAGAACCATTTTGAAGATAGAACCTTATGTAAAGGATATTTGACCTTCTTTTACTGTCTTTTTCACGCCTCTCAACCTGAGAGACAAATAGAATGCATCAGCATAGACAAATGGCAGATTTAGGCAACTTTCATTTAATTGATTTCCAAGAAGAATAGCATAATAAGCCAGAAATAAGCTTCTCGAACTTTGTTGTGAAATTATGCACCACGTCAAGAATCTATTTATACATTTTCAGTACTCAAATCAACAAACATCGGGCACATAAATTTGCATGGCAGCAGATCCGGTGCTTAATGGCATTTCAAGCCTAATAATCTAACAAAATTCTAATTTAACCCTCAGGACCATGTTTTGTTAATTTACCTGCTGTTGACATGGTAAACCAGCTTGACCACCTGTTGCACTCAACAGAAATCCACATCCGTTTACATGAAAAACCATATGCAAGATATTCTCTTAACTAGATAATCATATTTATAAAAAGAACTTAAACTCCTAACCTATATAAGGATTTTTTTTTTTTGTCACACACTTTAATATTTTAAAACATTACTTTTAAAATTATAATAACAATAATAATCACAAGAATTTATCCCCAGCAAAAACTGCTTGCAAGATAAATAAATGAACTAAGCTACTGGAATTAAGTGATAGTTTCTTTCACAATCAAAGAAATATATTAGAAAGAGGAAAGAAATTACACAACAGAGGATAAGAAATCCTCTAAAAGATAAAACACAAAGATAAAACATAAAACATAAATAAAGCAAACTACAGTCAAATAAGAGTAGCCCTCCAGTCCCTAATAAATCAGATAACGTAACCTACTAAACGAATCTGTGGAGTAAGCCCAAAGGAATGGCCAAGAACACTCGACTATCCAAAATAATCAAGACTCAAGAAGTAGTGGAAGAAGATTATATTGTTTGCTCAAGTCAAACAGTCCACACCACAGCCTTCTAGAGAACCTTTGCTTACCTTCCAAAACCCCCGAAAGATATAGAAATAAAGTCCAAAACTGAGGCCAGGAAAACCCAAGTCTATCTACGTAGGTGAAAACGATGGCACCACAAATTCCAGACAATAGAGTGATGAACATAGTTGTCAAGGCGTTGCCTTGGCATCCAGGCAGGAGTGGGGAGCATGGTGTGCAGTGCCTTGTGGCGCCAAGGCCCCTAGGCATCACCTTTTTTTAAAAAAAATGATATCAAGTTTTTTGGGCTAAGTAGTTCCAGATTAGGATCCTGGTCTTAGTCTACTCATTTTCAATTGTGATAAAAACAAGCAATAACTGAAAAGGTTGTTCTACCCTTTGAAAGAACCATTCCAAAATAACATACCAAATATTGCCCAAATAAATTAATTATGCAATATCGGAAAAACTGCCTGGGAACCATGAAAATTATGGATCACATGATGAATTGACAAAGAATTTTGATAGATTTCTTATACTATATGAAATCTGATGGGATGAAAGTGAATATTTTCTCATTAAATTACAATGTATCATAGATCTCTTTATATATGCCTAATCTTTACAACAAATTTGTTGCCGCTTTGATCTACTTTTTGTGCTTTAATTTGATGATGATTTGCTACTTTGATGCCTTAGTTTAACGAGTAATAATGTTAATGTGTTTAATTTGATGTATTATAAGATAAGTTGTGGTTGTATAATGTATTTGTGTTTTATTTTCAAATATTTGCCAAGATTTTTCATATTTAGAACATGTCCAAGTATCATAGAGGGGGTAAAATTATGAATTTTATCAGAGGGTGCCTTGGACCGCCTTAAGGACGCTTAGGCAAGTGCCTTACCGCCTAGGACTCCAGGCGGTCAGTGGTCGATGCCGAGTGCCTTGGCGCCATGAAAACTATAGTGATGAATGAATAGGTGAAGGTTAGGACACGTTTGGTAAAATTAAGCGTTTAGACCTAAATACAGAAAATGAATTTGAAAACTATAAAGTGAAACATAAAGTCTAAATCAGAATAATTGTTATTGTTTAATAACCAATTTGATGAAATATTTGAATAAACCGTTATTTCCTATTTCGTCCCTACTATAATGCTATTTTATTTTTCAATACCTTGTATGAATAATTGTAAGTTTTTCAGTAAGCTAAATACACTACTTTTCTTGTTTTTATCATTTTTATTGAGTTTATTGTTTTTTATGTCAAAAAAGTTTAGAAGGGCAACCAGAAAAAAAAAAAAAAAAAAAAAAACCATTCTTTTCCTTCTCCCCATCATTCCCCTGCTCTCCATCTTCCTCTTTACTCCATGATCCTCTTCTTGAACAAGCATAGGATTAGAAATTTGGGGGTTTGATTTGTTTCTAACCCCAAATCTGAGTTTGATTTCGAAATCAAACAACAAATCGAGTGGTTGATGACAACAATGGCAGCGGCATGGTGGTTTGTGGCGGTCATCGTGGTGGTCTGTGGCAGTGGTGGTGATTGTTGTGGTGTTGGTGGTGCTTGTCACTATCATGATGGTAGGTGGTGGTGGTCGCCGTCCTTGATGTGGTGAGTGGTGATTGGTGATGTGCGTCGCTCATGGCGCCACCTGTCTCGATCGTTGCTGAAGATTTGCATAGGGGAAAAGGTGAAGGGAGAAATGGGAGGGGTAAAATGGAAATAATGAAAAATAGTTGGAGGCATTTTTGTCCCATGGGTCATGTTAAGTATGTCTTAAATTTTGGTTCGACTCGTTCGACCCGGAAAATTTTGTGTGACCCAAGTTTGGAGTAGAAATGAGATTTAGTTCGTTTTAGGTATTTTTCGAGCCTCACTAGGGTTTTCTTTTAGTGTAGTTTTTCCAAATACAAGAGAGAGGAGCGAGTTCTTTTGAGTGTTTTTTTTTTTTTGTTTTTTTGATCGATTCTATCGATCTTGAACTCTTGTAACTCTCTTTGTGAAAGTAGAATTTATTCTCCCTCGCCTATGGACGTAGATCACATTGATCGAACCACGTAAATCTTGTATTTTCTATTTTGGTTTGTTTTTCGTTTTGTTTCGATTGCCATTTGTTTCCGCTATTTGAAGCAACAGATCTAAATAGGAGTCTGATCGAATCAGACCTAAAAGTGCCTATTCAGATTGTTTACCAAACAATCTAAATGGCCCTACATCTAAATGAATTGGATTCAAAGCTCAATAAGAACCCATTAAGACCTATCAAGTGCCCCCTTAGTCCCACCACTAGCAAAGTATACCATACATATCTTGTGCAAAGTTATTAAAGGCACACAGCGTACTAAGGAACGAAAGTGTCCTAGAGCTGTGGCGCAAGGCACGGCGCTTGCCTTATGGAAAAAGGCGGACGCTATATAAAACAATATTTATATATTTTAATATAAATTAGATAGCACAAAATCTATATATTAAAGAAAATTCACAAGTAGTCGCACAAGTAAGTAAAATAATACAATCCTAATATGGAAAATTGAAAAAAGAATAAAAAATACATATAAGAAAATTACATTTATCTTTCTGAAGAGAATAAGGATAGAAAACAATAAAAAAGGTAAAGAATATAAAGAGAAAAAAGGAATAAAGAGAAAAATAAAAATAAAAAACGGCTTAAAGGGTGGTGGAGGATAAGGATAAAAAAAACAGAAAAAGAATGAGGATATGAATAAAAAAAAGGTTGACAATACGACAAAACAAGGGTTTTGATCCAAAAAAGATTAAGAAAAATAACTAAGAAGGTTAGTCAAACAATGGATTCGGTCGGTAGATCTAAGTGGGAACTTCGATCATGATCTTCGTCAGTTGCGTTGGATATGGGCGGCAATGGTGTCAGATGTGGACTTCTCCACGAAGGATCTTCAATCTGGACACAGATCCGGGCGGAGGTGGCAGCAGATCTGGGCATCTCCAGTGGAGGAGCTTCAATCTGGGCTCAGATCTGAGTGAAGGCTCTAATCGCGGCATCTGGGTCGAAGCCTAGGAGCTTCAATCTAGGCTCAGTAACTTCAACCAACTCTTTTTTCCCACTTTGTTTCTGAGTGGCCCATGTTCTCCGAAATGGCGCTCAAGGTGCGGACCATGCACCAAATCCTAAAATGTGCGCCATCTAGCCATATCATGCGCCTCCATAAAGTCGCCTCGCTAACCTTGTACCCGCCACACCTTGGGTCATGGCACACGCCATCAGTGCCTTTGACAACTATAAAGACACTAAAGTGCTCTACTAAATTAAGCAATTGCCTGCCTATGAGATGGAATTGCATGATCTCAAAATGAAAAGAGTAACCGTGTTTAATCCTTGGCATGCTATGTGCCAACAGTACCGATTAAAAAGGGACATTTGAACCTCTAAGAAACTGTTTCTCACCCCCCCCCCCCCCCCCCCCGGTAGATTTTTGTTCCCACATAGATTACTCTCAGCAACAATACTCGCATTCCCATCAATCATCACAAGCACCGCGAGGATACTGGTTAAGCACTTAATCCTTCTTAGTTGTACACTGAATCAATACCTTTTTTCCTGTGATTAAAACTTCTAATTAAAGTTTCTCTGCACCCATATGAGCCGACTACAGACAGCTAACAGCACTTCAATTTTGCCTAAGGCCACCTCCAGTATCTTAATTTTCCACCACCACCATTTCATGAAACCATCACAGCAAGTTACATAAAAACCCTTTGAATGTGACACAGGACAGCCATGATAAGGCTGCTCTGGTCACGATAAACAGAAACATGATGAATGGTAAACACAACAGTAACCAGTGGATCGTGCAAGATATGCAACAACAGCTGAAAATTATATTTGAGCTGCATGTTTATATATTAAACTAAAACACAAACCATTAGAGCACTGAATTCCCAACCAAAACAAAAAAAAAAAAATCAACTATAACATGCCAAGAAAATATAAAAGAATACCTTTCCAACCAAATGGACATCAGGTGAAGAATTCTTCAGAGGCTGCCTTGTTAGCAAAACAAGATCATTCTCTGAACAGTCTCTAGATGCTGCAGAACTGTTATCATCAAGGGCACCACGCACAACATGAAAGTCATCAAGCCTCTCCACTGACATAATAGATAAATTGCCATAATTCATGTTCTCCAGTGAGGAAGCCTCCGCAAAGGAGCTACATAGTTGTGCTTTAAATTCTTCCAAAACCAAAGGCCGGAAAATGCCCACATATTGATCAGGTGACTCAAAGAAAATTGGGACCTCCTTCAATCTCTGACAACTCTGACTCACACCATCACTAACAGATGACAAACCCACAGCTGCAAAGTAGTCAATTTCTAGAATAGGTCTATACCAATCATCGAGATTTGGAGGCTTAAACCTTTTAACTCCAGCTTCCAGTCTATGCAAGTAGCCAGATTTGCTTCTGCATTGGCAAATTAAGCTGGACAACCTGTCGTTTGGGAACAGAAACAGTGGGCTTTGTTACACACAATTGATGACGCTTCTCAGATTTGAGCCCTTTCTCCAATGAAACATTTTCAGTATCATGTACTATCCCCTTTATGGCTCTTGTACCTTTTTCTGCAACCATATTCTTACATTGGGAGCCAATAGTTTCATCAGAAGACTTCTTCAAACTAGCCCTACATGGCGGTGGGAAAGAATTATTTACACTTACTTCATTCTTATCATCAATACCTTTCGATTTAAGGAAATATGACTTTGCAACCTTTCCTTTAGATGCAGCAGAATCCTGTTGAGATTCAATACCAAAAGAATATGTAACATTTTTCTGAAAGTCCCTTAATATATCCTTTGATAGATCAGCTTCAGGAGCATTCTTATTTTCAATCCTGCTTTGTGAGGCTTTGTTGTCAGCAGTAGGAACCAGGATAGACTTCCTGACCTCAGTTTCAGGAGCATTCTTATTTTCAATGCCGCTTTGTGAGGCTTTGCTGTCAGCAGCAGAGAGCAGCATGCTTGGATCCAATCTACAGTGTTTTGACTCGTTATGAGAAGCCCTGACATCAACAGGAGAAATGTCTCTTTCCATCTCATCATCAGAAAGAAATATGACATTTTTTTTATCTACTTTTTCGGCTGCTTCAACTGAGCTAAGAATTTGAACATCTTGATCCTCCAAGGAAGACGGTTGTACAAATGAAGTTGAAAGCTCTCTCTTGGATAACAAGTCATCAAATTTTGATTCTTTCAAACTTGACTTTGCCTTTCCAATTTTATAGAAAACTTCATTTGATAATGAAACTGACAGGCTTTTTACATACTTAGCCAATTCATTTACTGAAAACCTGTCTAAAATAGGCGTACATTACAAAAGGGAATGCGTCAGATGATTATGATGGTTTTAATAAACTGCTAATAAAAAGATAAAATTGAATTATGGAATAAAAAAAAGCTCACCAGCTAATAAAATACTCTCAATAGTCTTGATAGCTGCTAAATATCTATCATTGCATGACCTTTTGAGTAAATCCATCAGAGATGCAACAGTTTGTCTCCAGTACCGGACTACGACTTCAACTAATGACTTCCCCCACTCGACCAAATCATTAAGCCATTCAAAGTCAAATACAGCTTCCATCACTATAGAATTCCCAGACAATTCATGAAATGAAGCACAAATCCTTTCAAAAGCAGCAGGAAGGATCTCAAGTAAACGAACACAAGTCATCTGGCACAATCAGACAACAAACAAGAAATCAAACAAACAGAAAATGAGTACAAAGAAAATAAAGCAAGAAAAAGATCCATGAAGCAAACTGAAAATATCCAGACGCATCATATGACAGAACCAAAATATCTAAAGCTCAAGTGTTACCAAGCCTCATACCATAGATTGCTCACTCCAAATTGGAGTTCACTAGACAGAACATCTTGTATACACCCTCTAAAGCTTGGGTTCTAGCCCAATTTAATTCAAAGGCTTACCATCTGATAAATGCCGGGTGTTAAAATTTAAGATGTGAGAGGTAGATACCATCAAGAATGATAGCTTCAGCATCGTTAAAATGGGCAGCAATGCAGATTATAATGAATACCAATAACAATTACAATTTATATGTTGGAAACATCCTGTGTCATAATCAGAAAAATCAGACCACAGAAACAGCATAAAGTAATAAAAAATTGACACAGAAAACACGGAATATTACCTGCGAGTAGCTGTAATCAATAAAAGCTTTCCCTTCTACCAAACATCGCTGTATAATAGGCCACGCAGTTTCAGCTAGCAAATAACTGAACTTCTCCCATGACTCTAGGCCAATATTAGCCTGTTGTTTATTGCCATTTACAGATGAGGAATCAACTACCGGCTGCCTCAGAAATCCACCTTCTGAAGAGAATCTGCAGGTGCTGGAGTCATCGGGTTTGTTCCCTTGAGAATTTGGCGAACCTTCTTTGAGAAGTTTGCACAAAATAAAGAAAACATTGTGCAATGCCCGGAAATTTAATAGATCTGAATCCAGTTGGATCTGGAAACAAAAAGAAAACTAAATAAGCAACAGCAGTAATAGCAGAATCTGATTAGTGATAAAACCTAAAATTTGCTGTTCTTATGCTCTACATAGAAAACTCAAAATATGCCATGGAGGAGTACCATGAGCCTATTTTAGAAGAAGAGGAATCTTGAGGGACCACTCATCGCAGAACAACAGAATGGGGTATTTATAACCGTGAAATATAAATTGAGCGGTTTGGATTCAGAAATTGCAGTTGAATATGGTTGATGGAGGACTTATCACTTAGCGGAGGTAGAGAGAGGAGCTGATCATGATGTCAGAGAATCTTTCCATCAAGATGCTTCCACAGAGAACCAAGTGGAATGATGTTCCTTCTTGTTTTCAAAATCCCCATTTCTGTTTTTATTTACAGGGTCAAAGTATAAAAATAAAAATAAAAACTTCACCATGTTTTAAAAATCCCAATTTATTTTTTATTTTGTTTTATTTTTTTGATAACGGTATCAGTAGCCCCCACATTCACTTCACAGTGGACCTAAGAAACCCACTAATCCACTGGGAAGTGTTCACCCCTGCCTCTAGACAAATGGCGCAGGTTTGCAAGGTGGCAGTTGAAACTGGGACCTTGTCCATTTTACAGTCCAAAGCCCACCTGGGCCCGGTTTTTTTATTTTTACCAGATTTAAAGAAAATTACCAGCTTTAAAGCATGCCTCAAGCCCAAAAAGATGGCAGACAAAGAAGATTCACAGGAACAAAGAAACTGCAAACCACTTGCAAGGCCTCGAGAATTCGAAACTTGCTCCAAGATACATTTACCAGCATGCCTCACACTCTGCAAAAGGGGGGAAAAAACATAGCAAGAATAAAACAGAAAAGGACAAAAAAAAGGAATGAGACACCAAAAAATAAAAAACAAAAAAAACAATTAGTTACTAGACCAAGTACCAGCAGGCTAATCACAAAAAGAGGAAGAGAGGGCGAGCATTACTCATTTATCACCTTAGTCATACTGGAAAAATAGTATGCATCAACATTTTAAGTAAACATACATCATTAGGATCAAGAAGTAGAAGCATCAAGCTTTCACCCATCATTGGCTCCCAAGCAAACTGCTTCCGAATGTCTGGCTCCATTAGAACAATGAAGCGTGCAATTAATCTACAATCACCTCCAAAGAATTCAGAAGTATGAAGTTATCAGATCCTGCCAGCTCCCAGCTTTTATAAAAGTACACATATTGGAGGCATCAAATCTTAAAAACCCGCTCGAAGACATAATGACCCATAATGGCATTAAGTTTGAAAGTTTTTCTCAAAACATCTATAAGCTTCCTTATCTAGCTTAGAAATGAAAAGAACCCTCTGGAAAAGAAAGTACATGCACGAATTCTATTAAACAAGAGCCTCCTGGGAAAAAAACAAATATTTAACAACCCTAAATGATTGAATAAGACGGAATCTGATTTGAAAGGATGGATCTTAGTACACAAGGCTACATGCTTTGCAAGGATTGGAAGAGGGTGGTCTATCATACACGACATTCCCCTTGCTTTCAGAAACAAGGTGTTATCCGGCTAAAATTTTATTACAGAATCAATTAAAATAATGAGTTACATCTTTATTTAACACAAGAAAAAATTACTGAGCTAGGACCATTTATTATTCAGATTCACAATTATGTTAAATCAAACCTATTCGATCTGATTACCCAAGTACAATCGTGTGTAGAGCTTATATGCATACATTTGTAGAAATTACACATATGTATCGGAACAAAATCTATACATGCATGGAGAAATTACACTTTTAGGTGCCTTCAAGCGTCCACGAAATTGTTTCTCATGTGTCCCTAAATTTCATGCATGCATTTCAAAAAGTTCTATATCATATCCACAATGTAATAGAAATCTCCTAGATGTTTCCACTTCAAGGTTCACGATACTTGCATGAAGAATGCAGCGAAAAAAACTAATGCAAACAAACCTCTTGAATGTTCTAACTAATGAAATAAGCATCACTGACAACTTCACTGAGTTCTTTGACTCCTTGCCATTCCCACCATCATCGGAACCTGTTGGAACCTTCCACCCAAAGGAAGCTGAAATTTCTGTAGCACTAGATGACAACCAATCCCTAACAGCAACTGACATTTCTGTACTGTTTTCGGGCTCTACCATTGGAAATCGAGAGCGTGCCCACAAAACAGCTTTGGCAAATGACATCGGAAAATTTGACGGGTTGATGTCAACTAATACATCAGACCACAACATCGGAATGCACATCCAATCTCTACATTCCATAGAAGCATTCTTCCCCTGTTCACTAAATTCTCTCCAAGAGCTTGTATCCTCATCAACATCAAAACCAAATAAAAGCCCATTATCAGAGTTTTCTTCATCCAAGTCAATAGAAACATTACTACATTTACTTTGAGAGGTGCGGCAAGTCATAATTGACATTATCAAGGCAGCAGCATCAGACACGATAATAGTTTGAATAAGATCAAAAGCAGGTTGCCGCAGTGAGCTGTGAAGTGAAGAATCCTTCAATGAAGTCACGAGCGAAGGGCCCCTGTTTAACAGAATTGCTGAAAAATAATTACATAATCTATTTCTGCAAAAGTCAATGTCGAACATAACAAAACATATCGCTGTATCTAACTGCACATAGATGATGTGCAGTTATTTCATAAAGCAAGAAATGAAAGTACTCAAGACTTCATACGCAACTTGAACTGGATGAGCACAGAGACTTAACAGAAAACAACACACATATTAACAATGTAGCCCATAGCTTTTTTAGGATAATTCAGATCTTCAGTTTATATAAACTTGACATCCGATATTGAAGCATAAGCAAATTTATTTTAAAGTGCATACACTTTCCGGAACAATTATAACATGGGCAAATACATATTTGAATAACGCAAGCTCATGAAGTATCCTCTTAAAGAGATCTTCCTCATACATCAAAAGAAACCAAGCTAGTACCAATAAACGTGTTGTCAACTTTGACAACACGACTGACTGCATGTTTGAACAAAACCAATTCATAGATTACTCTCTCAAGGAGTTCCTCCTCATTTGTAAATTGAAAGGAGGCAAACTTCATATATTTACCACATGTGTGCGCATTCAAAAGGTGGGCATGGTGGATTCATCCTGTAACCGCGATGTATAATAAGAAGAGCTATCTGTAAATAAATATATAGAAAACAGAGTAAGAAACACACACACACAAAAAAAAAGGTTTAAAACAACGAAAAGTTCATATGCTAAAAAGGATGAATATTAAATAAATAAAAAATAAGAACCTGACAAGCCTTTTTTTTCATTAGATTACTGAAATTGCTGCTCACTGTCACTTGATGAAGAAGAAAATAAAGAAAATGTCTCCGTTGCTCTTCGTGTTCGCCATCTTGCAAAGCTTCAAGAGACTGGGCATACACAATTCATCCAAATCAAAACAGCACAGTGGCAAGAAAAATAGATCCAAATATGCAACAAATAGATAACAATGAAAACTAAAAATGCAATAGAAACCACAGCAGTAAAATTGTTCACGCACATGCCTGCAGGAAAGGCTGGAAAAGATCAAAAATTTCTTTATGGCTTTTCTCATTTCGAGTACGGAAACACTGACCAAGTAGTGTATTGCGCATCACACTTGCTGACAAGGTAGACCTAAGCCACAGTTTACATCCTAAAAGCAAGCCCAAACAGCAATAGAACACCTTACAAAACCAATATATCATAATCAGTAGGAAAAAGAAACAGGACAAGCACAAAGAAAGAAACAGGTTAACGTACCAAGCATTTCAAAAAGACGTTTCAGGCATTTAACTGCATGAAGAAATTGAAGCGACTCATCGCTGATATGATTAAGTACAATGCTGAGGAAAATTGGATATCTCTCCAATATCCCTTCTTCAAATGTTGAACACCCCAAGAAACCAAGCCTTCGAAAAGAGGCGCACAAAGGTAAGCAAAAAATAGAAAAAAGAAACGGGTATAAGAGCATAGGAATAACATCCAATGCACTAGTTCCTACAATGCATTGATTCCATGCCACACAGATGTACATTCCAGCTGCAGTCTGGGCCTTGAAGTCTCCAATGTTGATGGTAGCTCTTCTGTCTCCAAAAAGGCAATGCATTTCTTCAGCAAAGGCTGTAAGGGCTCCAAGTCTGATGCTGTCCTGAGTGCAAGGAAGCAACATACAAAAACTATAACTACTATATAATCATTAAGGATACATAATTTTTAAAAAAAAATTCATGAATTAATAATTTCAAAATTCTTTACATTTTTAAAATAATATGTAAAAATTTCGTGTTTTTTGTGATATATTTATGAACTTCAAATAAACCAATCAACCGGAATCCTGATTTCATTAAAAAAGGAAAAAAAAAATCAATAGTACACACATTTTACATTAGATCTATGGCAAGGGAGCTAGAAAAAACTCAAAAATTTTCAAGTGCAATTTAGTTGACCGTGGTTGGTGGTGTTGCACCATGTCAAGTACATAAATTCATGTTGTGAGTTGGGCAGTGTCATCCCTTATATGTCTAGGAACTGCTTAGGAGACCCATTTCTAGTTGTTTTCCAATCAAGTGAGAAAAAAAAAAAAAAAGATGAGTGTTAGGAATGTAGATGAAGATAAGCCTTAAATAGGAATGGGTGGAGTATGGAAATCAGATTAATAGCCCACAATAATCTCCAACTTTGTTTAACAGAGCCAACCCCAAGCCCTTGGCAGCAGAACTATGTATGTATGCCTTATTTGTGCATGACTTTATATATATATATATACACAGAATTAAAAAGCCTGTCTTTTGCAGTGCCACCCCCTCCAACTTCGAAAATAGCGTGTGGTTCTTTTTAGCTCATAGGAAGTGCTACCTGAAAGTCTGACCAGACTCTAAAAGCATATTAAAATTTTGAAGTTTTTTCTTCTTCTTCTTTGGCCAAAGGCCTTGGTTATAATGCCATTTCCTCCTTTTGTAAGTGCAAGGGTGTGGAAACATTGCAGGTTCAAACAGAGGAGATGATTCACCAAGGAGCTGAAACTAGAATTAGGTACAAACACCATCACACACACACACACATATATAGCAAGAATAAACTCACGCTGACACTAGTAATTGTATTATGAAAGTTAGTTCAGAATAATCACTTAAAGCATATAATAAAATAAAGAGAAAACAAAAGGAAAAACGAAAAGACAGAAAAACAAGAGAGCGAAAAGGAGAGGGGGTTTTCAAGAATATTACACAACCCACCTCAGCTTTCCCATATTTCCAGCTAAGCGACGGCCAATAGAACGAGCTCTAGCACTTTTAAAAAATAGTAGCGCAAAAACACCCTGTCAAAAAGTAGGTTCAGCACAAGGACTAATATCATAGTCATAATTTGAAAGCCAACCAAATATGATGCATATCAAACACAATTTACCGGATACTGATGATCTCCTGTCAAAGTCAGTTCATGCATGTTGTCGATTGCCTCAATAAACAATTGAAATTCAGCAGTCAAAGACTGGTCATCCAACAGGATGGGAAACATCAAAACCTGTGGATGCAGAGAAACAAGTAAAAACCATGGTCCAATCACGATGTATGAAATGAAATTAAAAATAATATAAAAGAAAAAAGCTGTGGAAGTCAATATTAACAGGAACAGGAAGTTGCAGAAGACTCAAAATAAACCACAGACAACCCACATCCCAACTATCCTGGAAGAAGACCATAGAGAAACCAGCAGCCATGGGGCTTCATCCCTATCTGTAAGAGAAAAATAACGCCTAATCTCATCAAGCTCAAAAGGTTACGAAATCACTTGCAACATCCCACACTAATGCTACCCAATTTCGGCCCTGAATCATAGGTCTGAGCTCACACCCCTCCCTGAATAGTTGCCTATAAAAACCAATCACGTCGTCCGAAACAACCATAGTATCCACAAACCACTTGCACAGACCCCCTCAAACTCATTAATAAAAATCTTCCTCCATTTCCAAGATGCTGCTCCATTAAATAATCTTCCATTGCGATCACACCCCCTATAACCCCACTTAGACTTGAGCTACCGGCACCAACTAGCCTTTTCATTAACTATCAACTCCTCAAACTCAATATGGAGTGCCACTCTCCTATCCTGAGCATTACCCGAGGAACTAAGTCAAGCTTCCAGCAGAATAGCAGCTTCGTTCGTGACAAAATGTTTTAAGGATCTAAGAAGGTGTTTGCACTGATCCCAAGTCGAAAGAATAGGAATGGACTTCAAGGCCTTATAATCCCAAGCAAATGACATCACATATCATTGTTTTCAATCTTTTAGATGGGCACCCCCTTGCAACCAAAAATACAAATGATAATCCCTAAAAGTAATTATGTCAAAGCAGAGATGTATAGATTTTACTGAAAGAAGTCTAAACCTTAAGCCCAATACCCAAATGCGCATACAGGCCAACAAAAGCAATTAATGCAGTGTAACTCTCTTTTTTTCCTAGTTTTATTTTAATCAAAGATTACTTTATCCAAAGCAAAAGTGAGAATAATCAATTCACTACATAAGGAAATGGTAATAGTACCTCAAACATAACACTAACAACTTCAGCATCATCACGTGCGGGAACATATTCTCCCAATGCTATTCTTCTATTGATCTCCTTCAGGTGTTGAGTCACCCTATCTTCATCAAGTTGCTGCAGCACATCAAGCAGAGGACCAACAATACTCGATTCATACTCAACGGAATACATCTCTTGAGCGCCATGGTACTGATAAATACATTGTGCGCATTGCCGCAATTCTACAGATATCCTTGTCCAAAGAAGCTTTAGAGGAGAATGACCATCCACTTCTTTAAAGTAATTGTAAAAGGTCTCCAGGAGAGGTCCCATTAGATCCGAATAGCCACACCACATGTGCTTTTCTCTCGGCAAGCAAGTCAAGAAGTTAAAAGCATCTAAAAACCTGGATTTAGAATATCAAAGGGTCACTAAACACAAAGAATAATCGGACTGTAACATCTAACAAAGGAATATTCGTAGAATAAAATAAACTGCAAGATAGATCAACTAGACCTAAAACATGCTAGTTGAAGCCATACAGCTTAGGGCCCTTTCAAATTCAAACTTTTGTCAAACAAGAAGTTCCCAAATGAAATCAATTCTCTAAGAATCCAATCTCACGACCCCGCTCAATGCTCCGATTGCACGTAGAAAAAAGGAGTTAAACAACACAACAACAAGACTAAGAAAGAGGGCGCAGCATGCTCAAACAGTCAAATCCCGTAAGACAGAGCGCGCAGCATGTTCAAACAGTCAAATCCCGTGAGACAATATTAATTCTCTTCCTGATCTTGAAAGAAAAAATAAACAACAGAAAGAGATGAATTCAAAAAAGAAAAAAAAAAAAACATGCTAGAGGGCGGAATACGAACCATTCCTCCTTCCGTTGTAAAAGGCGATTGTGATTGGAAGAATCGGCGATGTCGATAACCTCGTCTTCTTCTTCGATATCTCTCCATCGATTCAGGAGCTCATTCCTGGTGACTGGATTCTTCGCCATTGATGGATTCGGGAGAGTTCTTAGGGTTTTTGTCAGGCCATGCGGAGAGAATCCAGAGAGACAGTTTTTAGGGTTTGTAGCCGAAAGTACAAAAGGAAATTGAAGCCCAGACAAGGTGAGAGAATGAAGCGCTTGAAGCCCAGACAAGGTGAGAGAATGAAGCGCTCTCGCAATTTGAATTTTTCTTTTTTCCTCCTATTTATGCAAAAAAAAATGAAAATAAATAATAAATATAAATAATAAAAATGGGCAAGAACAAAAGAAATAAAATACAATAATTGTGCATATGAAAGTATCTTCATCATTTATTCAAATTTTATACTTACCATTTTGTAAACCAATAAAGGCTCCCTGCATTTAAAATGAAAAAATATACTATGTAGTTCGATAATGGATAGAGCCCATTTGATGAAACTAAAAAGTTAAGTAATGATATTCTTTAACTAATGAAATCTTATGGGAGGCGATTATATTGTTGGGTTAATTTTAGCTGGTAGATAAAAATAAATAATTTTAGTCGAGTCCCTTTATAGTTGGGGTGCATTATTTTTCTCTGATTAAAGCAGATGAATTTATTTTTTTCCCTTAAAGACACATGGCCTTACTACGAGATTGTTAAGGTAAATATATAAAAAAAATCTTCTCATAAATTTCTTTAATACAAAATTAATGCGCCATCCCCAACACTTGAAACTCGTGATATACTTATCTTGAATTTTAAATTTTGAATCTTAAAATCCACAAAAAATAAATTAGAGCAAAATCGTTGGACCAACACGTTTACCCTGCATCACAAAATATGAAATTAATTCTATTCCCAATCTTTAAGGTTGAAATTTTAAAAATGGACATGAAAAAATCATTTTGGGTGATCAATAAATAAATAATGTGATAAGCGATGAGAAAATTGAGTATAAACGACAAATTTAATTTTTACAAATCTAATCAAGTTTATATATAAACTATCATATCGATTTAAACAACAAAACTCGCATCATAATCTTGAGCAAACACAATTATTTCCCTAGGAGCAGACCACAGCCAAAGTTGTACAGTTGATCCATAAAACAAATAATGAAATTGGAACCTTACACCAAGTAAGACGACATGAGATTCCAACTAATTTTCATGTGCGAAGGCATCGATCCCACGAACCGTTGGAGATCTTGCTGCGACCTAAGTTTTGGATCGCGATTTTGTGATTTCTGATCTAAAACCTCGAGGAACTTGGCTATGTTTGGAAGTACAAGCTCTCTGCAGTGTAGATGTAACAATGGAACTTTAGATAGTACGCTCCCCTTTTGAACATCTAGGCCTTGTGGCCTTCGAAGCTTGTAGGGCTGCCCGCTCACGGGCTCGATATCAACTCGAGGCATTTGCTTCCATTTCTTGTGTACGAACCAACCGTACTTGTAGTCACCCACGATTGGCGTGCCAAGAGCTTCAGCACAGTGTACGCGGAGCTGGACAAAAGAACATGAATAAATACAATGAAGGGATGGAAACATTGCAACTCCAAAGAAGACTTACATTTCATGCATGGTCAACAAAAAACTTTTATTTTGTGGACAATGAGCCCATTTCTTGGGACTTTCCATTTATTTTAGAACCTTGACGATGGAGAGGTCAATGAGCTCCGAATGCTGCTCAGCATTACCAAGGATGCCTCTTTGAATGACATTTGGGTCTGGGATCTTGATGTCCATCTTTTTTCCCTCTAGTTTCTTCTTCCATCATTGCTAACTCCCATTCCATCTCCCAATCTTATCAATAGGAAGTGGAAACCCAAAATCCCAAGAAAATCAAATGCTTTGCTCGATGGTGACTCTAAACAGGAATGATGTTTTACAATGGGGCGCTCTCTCCCCGAATGCATGTGTTGTTTTTCCACATGCAAAGACGAACGATCATTTGTTGTTCATGCATTGCTCTTCCCCTTGGGTCCTTTGGAGCAGGCTCTTCGGTACCTTCAGGGAGCCTTGGGCTACATCAAATTCTGTTTCCCTATGGAAGATGCACGAAGAATAACGCTCCTTTGGGTGGGATATGCTCTTTCCTGTTATTACCAGAATAGCAGGATCTTCAAAAGAAGATGCACAACTCGACATTGTGCTTGGGACAGATTCTTTCCCCTGTTCTCTACAGGTAATGGCTCGGGGCTGATCCAAAAGGGGTCAAAATCCCCGGTAACTTTTACATTTTCTTCTTTGATTAATCTTGCAATGCTACCTTTTCTTGGAGGACTTCTCATCTTCCCACATTTTCTTTCCTACTTTCTCCTGTGTTGATGAATTCTTATTCTTTTATCAAAAAAAAAAAAGAAATGGAAAAAAAAAAAAAGACCAGCTGGATTTTCGGTCGTAAAATCTGTGCGCCCCAATCAATTTTTTGATCATAAAGACCTTAGTGATGCAGGCTGTGTGCCCTGATGGGGTTCAGGGACCATCACAGAACCTTGATCCTTTGACTATTCTCAACACTTATTTGGTTGGCAGGAATGAAATAGAGTGGGAATGGAATACTAGTTTGATTGAAATATAACATGTAAGTAATGATATCCCTACAGACCATGAGTGAAACTGGATGCTCTAATGGACCATGAAGAGAATAGTCGATGAATAGCCATTACCAATGGCCAAGGGTGCAACGGGTATTCCATCCATGGTCCTTGAAAAGCACCGCCTCCTCACATATATGAAATAGCTATTCCATTCCCACCCTATTCCGCATCACAAACCAAACACCACGTTATTGTTGTACTGATTAGCATGCTCCCATTAGCAACGCTCAGGAGGTACAGTTGGGTCCATGGAAACTGGGGAAGTTACATTATAAACAACCAAGTTCCTACCCTGGCTCTGAAAAATAAAGTGCTAAATCTGAAGTTCCAGTATCACACATTTAAGATAATTAATACTGACTTGAAAATAGCCCTCAATTCATTGAAAAACCACACTTAATTGTAATTTATCTGATCATTAATCATCTCATGCAGTTTGAGCTCGGAGCAAAAAACACATGGTTTGACCAGAAATCTTGAGAATTTAAAAAATGTGGACCAACTTCTGTGTGCCATCAGAATAATTAAAAAAATATTATAAACCAGCAACATCAAATTAGAATGCATTTGCACCTCAATATGTAGTCTCGTGCGCATGGAGATGCATACTAAAGTTAAGAAGAAAGAGAGAATCATTCTCAAAATACCTGATGCTTCCGGCTTGTAAGTGGGCGTAGCTCAATCCAAGAGCAACCATTTATCACGGGACCAAGAACCCTGTATTCAGTTACAGCTTTCTGAGAAGCTTCCAAACCTGATCGATGAGCTAAGATAACACGTTCAGTCTTGCCATCATTAAGAAGGACCTGCATTCAGTAACAAGTGCATATTGTAAACATATCTTCCAGAGTAATTATATACTTTTTTTTTTTTTTTGCTGGGAGAAGACACAAGGGAGAGAGAAAGAGAGAACCTTTGAAAGAGGGGCACATATTAAGCCTTCTCTTTCCTTCGGGGAACCTATTACCAAAGCCCAATACCTCTGACATGTGACCTCGCATGCATCATTCCAAGCCTGAAATCATCCATAGGCATACCAATGTTTTCAGTTTTATTTTTTATTTTTGTGTAAATTCCTAGCATAAGCATTTAAGCAATGCAAGGTGCCACTGACATGTTCTGCCAGGCCAATAGAACTTCTTTCGTATGCCAAACATTTGGGCCAGAGCCAACCACTGAGCCATCTCCACACTAATATTTAAGTTATTTCTAACTTATATTTGTATTTTCTACTCTCCATATCCTACTGCATCCTCCAAGGGAAATTCTACACAAAGTGAAATCTCAAATTTACGAAAAGAACAGCATTTTATCATAATATATTAGAGATAAAGTGAGGAGTCTAAAGCTCAATAAGTTCGTGCCTAAACACACATGGGAATGGTCATAGCACTTTCCTTTGGTGCAAAGCATTTCCACGACCTCAGAGTATTTATGCCTAACATTCACTACATGGAATCATTTTTTTTATCAGTAAAAAAATAATATATTAAAGTGGGCACCAAGGAGGTGCCAAATTCACTACATGGCATCATGATGCAGGTATGAGTACCTTGCATGAGGAACTCGACACATTTATGCCACTAAACAACCAATGAAGATAGTCGACACTTTTTTTTGTTCTACCCATTAAAAGCAGGCCACTGCTCTCTCTGTCAAGACGATGTACCTAATAAGCCATTAACAAAAGCATCAACTGAAATGCATATATCAAGACAATGAACTACATGAAACATTTACAATAAAAACAGGAAGTGTTTGGAAGCGAGAGAACAGTTTCAAGTTTACACTTAACAAATATAGATGTACAATGCTGCAAATCACATGCGGTGAAAACTCACAATCATTAAGTGTCACAATTGCATAGCACCACACATTCCCTCAGTTTATATTTTACTTATACCTGAACTTATCATTGTTTTGTTCTTTCTGGCTTTCCCCATGTTCCCAAAAATATGGCAGACCTCTTTAGCTAGAGTTATTCATAGAATCCACTAAGAGAGAAGGGCATCTGGGATTTCTCTGCCACTTTCCTCCTATTAAAAAGTGATAGTGCAGAGTCTTGCCACTTGTCTTTCAACTAAAAATAACCCAAATTGAACATTTAATCCTGACCTTTGCCCAAAGTTAAGGATATAGCCCAACTTTTACTATTAGATGATTGCAGCCCAATCTTTTTAAGTTGCAATTAAAACCCAGGCCCAAACGGCCATTTTTCTTCCTCTCCAGATTTCTAGGGTTCCACCAGTCCTGCAAGTCTTATTTCCAACATTTCCCCAAATTTCTAGGGTTTCCCCATACATGCACTTCTTCTTCCCCAAAGGTTCTGCTAACAATACAAAGATCGGGACGATTTGAAACGCTGAGCATCCAGACAAGTCAGGGAGACAGAGACACAAAAATTCAGTCTGCAGCACACCCACCATGATAAAAGCTCACGTATAATTTACAAGTTTGTCAACAAGTTATGTCATATGGCAGTACAAATCTGGCAGCTTACCAGCTTAGGACCCTCATCATAGTCGTACGTCAAAGCTGCAGCAGCCAACACATCCATGCTGTTATGGACAGGAAGGTTGCCCTAACAAGGTAGAATGCCAAACCGCTAAAGCAGTGAAAATATAGAAGTCAATCACTAAAATGAATATGAACATGGATTCTTACCTTGACTGGCAATTTAGGGGGCTTATTCAGCACAAGTATAGCAGAGTCCTGAAATCTCAAAACAAAAAATTAAAAATGGCAACACACGGCAATGGCTGCACAGTGAAAAAAATTTCACTACTTTGTTTCTTTAGTGGCAGAGGGGTGAGCGGAAATTGAATGGGTCTGCCGGGCATGCTAGTGGGAAATTGATGTCTGCTCCTAGAATGGCTTCCCCAGGATTTCTTTTCTAATTTATTTTTGATTGGTAATATACACACACAATCTAGCAACAACAAGGAATTGAGCCTGGATTTGGCAACACAACGTATTAAATTTACATGCTAACTAGGCTAGGCAACTAATTGTTGCTTTTGTAAGATTTGAACCCACAGCATATTTTTTGGGAATTCTCTACGGTGAGATATAGGGAGAGAAGTAGATAAACATAATAAATGAAAACCAAATTCATGTAAACACCAAAAATGAGCATGAAGGTGGTCATGCCTGTATCTACTCAGAAAATTTTGTTTAAAAATTATGAGCACAAACACCCAAAAAGAAGATGACTAGGAGATTCAATCAAAGACATGCCTTGTACTTCACAAGCCTTTGCAAATACTCTATCTCATCTGCATTTGGATATAGAGTTCCACTAGGTATAGTGTCGAATCTCCTGGATATCCTACTCTCAGAAACTGATACAGGTAAATGAACCCTTGCCCCAACCTCCATAACCTCATTAGCCTTAATCTGTAGGATAGCTGTAGAATTGTAGAATATTAAACCCCAATAAAATTTTATAAAGTCAGTAAAAGGAAATTGGTATGATGTGAGTGCCCTTGTCATGCTTTTATACAGCCAAACAGTAAGATCAATATAAAGAGTTGGTAACCTCATAAGGGTTCAGTACCTTTCTCATGTGTTCCACTGGGCCATCTTTTGAACTGTTCAAATTCGTGCTCTCCATCTGAACCTAGCAAAAATACATCTATAGGTAAATTTTGAAGAAAACCCCTATCACAATAATAAATCACATTAACCATCCATCCAGGACATAATGAACTATGAACTATGAAACTTTAGCTTCAAAAAGCAACATGAACTCCAAATGGCTGTTAGAATTTTTTGAACATAAAAAGCATGAAACCATGTTTTACGAGTG
Organism: Santalum album; assembly: GCA_034195605.1. Taxonomy (NCBI): domain Eukaryota; kingdom Viridiplantae; phylum Streptophyta; class Magnoliopsida; order Santalales; family Santalaceae; genus Santalum; species Santalum album. Next base: position 2,685,968 of record CM067258.1, read on the forward strand.
AAAAAGGTGCCTAAAGGAATCCTGCTCAAGTTACTGATGGCATAATTAAACACAAACTGAAGCAGCTTCGAAACAGTTGCTCAAATTACCTCAATCTCAAAATTACAGTTCTGTTTCTTTTTTTTTTATTTAACAAAGAAATATTATCGAAGAAAGAGATGAGCATACAAAACAGAGGACATCTAACAAAAGAAGATACCAAAAAAAAAAAAAAAAAGCAAACAACTTTAGAGCTGCCAAGTACTCCTGTTGGATATTCCTTAGAGAACCCACTGTGCCCAGGAAAGAAGAAACATGGCCCAAAGCTTGACTCAGCCATTTGTTTTCCTCAGAAGGTTCTGGCAAAGAGGACCACTAGGAAGACATGATTCATCCATTTATTTTCATTCACAATTCTTGGAATGCCAGACACATAATAGGCATGCATACGACGAGAGGCAATGTGTGGTTTCATCACATGTAAACAGCCATTTGTAATTATTCTGTTAGGACCTATCCAAACCACCGTGTTAGTAGGCTATATGAGTCATGGGTCTATGTATAATTGACTGCATGCCAATTAGACCAAAATATAATATAATACTATATATATATATGTATATGTATATATGTATATGTATATATAGTTGACTGTGTAGTTGATAGCTGACTATCCAATTCTGTATTGCCCATCAGGGTCTCCACAATATCTAATCACCCTATGCCATGAGGCATTTGACTCCAATGGCTCTGATCAAAAGATCTCATCAGTGTAGGTTTAGCAGTCCTGACATGGTTTTATACAAATATAGTTACTAAAGAGGTAAACCAGAGAAGAAAAATTGAAATGAAGTGACCATAACCCTTTAATGAGAAAAGGTCTATTAAACATCTCTTCACAAGGTCTTACAAAGACGATTTTAATCATAAGAAGTTAGACCACGATAATGGGCAAGAAGCATGGATAGTAGTAATGATTAATACATGCATGAAAATTTTCCATTAATGACCTCTCTCTCTCTCTCTCTCTACAATTTCATGCAACTTGTCAAATCTAAAATAATGCAAAATATATGCTTCTTACATACATCTTCCATCCCAAACATATAAGACAGGAAAACTTTACTAGGGTTAGCCATAAAATTATTTACTTACATTAATTAGTTGTCAAAGAGCAGAATCATGCAATCAAACTACAGAGGCCACCCCCAAGTGTGGCACAAATTTCTGCTCTATAAATCAAAATGGTGGACATGAACACGCAAATAAATTGAAATGCAAAATCAACAAAACAATTTAGAATGGTACTCACAAGGCCCTTTTTGAAGTGAGACTGAATAACCGAAGCATGGACCTCAGCAAAGTAATACTTCACCCAACTAATAGCAGTGACACGAGTGGACTGTCCATCAACACCAGCAGGGTTCTTTCCCGGCAAAGGGTGCGCAGGGAAAGGGGGCAGGGACAGGAGCTGCCGGGGCTTTGGGCCCTCTTTGAGGCAGCCCAATTGGGCGATATTGTTGGAGACTCGGATGACTGGCCCCGCAGAGGCAGGTGGGGGAGGAGAATTCCTCGAGTAGTGCCTGACTGCTGAGTGCAACACCCACCACTGCATCTGGTTCTTTCCCATTGTTGCACATGCTATAAACCTTGTCTGTTGCATAGGATTGAAGACGATATGAATCCTACAAGTTATGTGCCCAAGCCCGGCGTTAGGTGGGCAGCTGAGAATGATAGGAAACCATATCCAGTCTTCGTTACCACATCAGATACCTTAGGAAACCAATTGCTTGCCACAATTACCCTTTATGACTAGAAATAGGATCTCTTACAATTCAAGAATGACTATATTGCATAAAGATCAACTCTTCTCATATCGTCCAGGGAAAGATTATAACCCGAGAAATAGTAACTACTTTCGAGGAAAATTCATAAAAGGAAAAGGCAAAACTCTGCAATAAATCAGCAGCTCCTCCCAAACATCTCATATATCTGCGAACAATCAGATCAGGAAAAAGATTAGCATCTTTGAACTCAATGTCTGAGAATACAATAAAGCACCACCGCTACCAACAACATACACAAATTTCACATAAAAATGTGTGGGTGTGGGTGTGTGTGTGTGTATATTTAAAGAAGCAAACTTCAGAAGACAGTGAACAAAAAACCACACCCACATGTAAATATTCCAGGTTGTTTTGAAGCAAATTTCGCAGGAAAAAAAAGAAGAACAAAAGAAAGAAATGCCAAACACTATTTGTTTTTGCCATGAAAGGGAATATAATCATTTTTCCCCTCCTTCCAAGGCCCACTAACCAATAATCAGATTCTCTCAACCATGCCTAAAAGAAGCCAAAAAAAAAAAAGAGCCCCCATAAACCCAAATCGGCTCCCAATAACAGATCCCATAGACAGAGAGAGCGACAGAGAGAGGAGGGGGGAGAAGGCGAGGGAGACTTTCCTGAGCATGATTGCCGCCAACGTAGGAGATGCTTGAGTCGAACGTTGTAGTTCAGTCGAGCGGAGCGAGGGGTTTAGGGGTTTAGGTTTTAGCGAGGGTGGAACCTGCTACTGAGCGGATTAATGGGCCGACCAGAACAAGGGAATCCCCTTCCACTAGGTCGGTTAGGATAACCTAATCCTTTGCGGTTGTGGTCCAATCTGGTTTACCAAACACAGGGTAAGGTCTTCCCGTTTGAGGACGGTTGCGCCGTTAAAATCTTACGATGTTGTTATATTACTCACTTAAAATCTTAAATCAATGAGATTTTACTGGGATTCCGATTTAGATCTTAAAATCGGAAATATTTTTATTTTTCATATGATTTTATGGGATTTTACCTTTATTCTTAAAATCGGAATCCTAAAAAACTCACTTGAATTTTTGTTCACTGTTTGAAATAAAAATAAAAGTAGCAAATTCCCTATGGCATGACGATAAAATGTTAGCTTTTTATATTTCACATGTATTTACATGTTTAAGGTTAACTTTATTCAATTTATGACTTGTTTGGTTTATAGAATCTAATCGAAATCTGTTTGGAAATGTCACATTCCTTAAATCTCAATCCCTGAAAAAGTCGGTTTAACATTCTTGAAAGATGTTGTGCGCTTCAGAGTACGCTGAAGTGTAAACATAGAGTAGAATGTTAAAACTACTTTTAAAAATGAACAGATCGACAAAATTATCATTTAAGTGCATAACTTATATAACTTTAAAGTAATATAATAAATATGATAATATTAATAATTATGATAATAATAACAATACTAGTAGTAAATAAATATATTACTCATAATAAAGAGTTAATAATAGTATTTTTAGAAATTTATTATTATATTATTTAAATTTTATTTTTAGTTAGTAAATGTTTGAATTAAATTCTTCATCCTTTAGACAAAACTTTTATCTTAGTGTTAAATTTAAAATAAACACCTTTTATCACTGATGTGATATGCTATATTTTATGTTATGAATATTTTTTTTTTTTATAAAAGGGTATTAATGAAAAACTTTAATATTCTTTGAATTTACTTATTTATACTAAACAGAATAATGTCGCATTTCGAGCAATTCAATAAAGTATACCAAATGAAAAAAATATCACATTCTATTCACCAATATATATATATCACATTCTCATTCGACATCACATTAAGAATGTCACATTCTATTCACCCACAAAAAAAAAATGTCACATTCCCATCCAGCATCACATTACATTCTATTCACCCACAAAAAAAAAAAATTGTCACATTCCCATTCGAAGTCACATTCGGATGGAAATGTGAAATTCTACAAATCAAATGGCTGCTCAAAGTCTTGAACCTTAATATATGCATCTAAAATTTACAAGTTCTCATAAATGTTTGCAATGCACCACACAATTCCACAACAGTTCCTTGAGAATGTGACGCCGGATGAAAATATGAGATTTTGCAAGCCAAACAACCGCTCAAAGTCTTGAACCTTAACACATGCATCTAAAATTTACAAGTTCTCATAAATGTTTGCAATGCACCACACAATTCCACAACAGTTCCTTGGAACAAAAATGAGAATATTTACAAAATAAGCTACACAAGAAGTCTAATAGCTACATCTTTAACCGATCCCAAGAACACCCCTCACAAGCTGGACAGTGAGTGCTGCTAACACAATAATCGGTCTCCACAACCATATGATTCTATGTCTAACTGTTGTTTTGTGCCTCAGTCGAGGGATCTCTTCTCCTTAGGAATTGAGAGAGGCATGCGCTGATCAATTGCGAGTTCTCGGCCAACATGTAAAGACAGAATAGGCACAATCCTGCTCCAGAAAATAAGTTCAAAGTAAGCTGCAAATATAACGTGTGCCAACACTACAATGGAAAAGAAAAATTAGTACAATTCCAAGACATTGAAAGACGAAACAAGTATAAATCTTGCCAATGCAAATCAAGATTAGGGCGCTTATTTAATTACAGTATATCAATTTGTGTTCTAAAGCCACTCTGCAGCCTTCTAATTGGATTTATTAAAAAGCATGAACTTCCCCAGCATGCGAAGATATAAAAGATCTCCATCAAGGCTGAACAATCCCATCAAACGCCACCAACACAGGCAGGTCAATGATGTGTTAAGATTATTTTATGGGTCGAGACAATGGGCAGACCGTGCAGGTTGGCAGGTCATAGGTCAAGTTCATCAGCTCTACTCATAAGCTAACTGGCTAGCATTAAACTAGAAATGGACCGCGGTAAAAAAAATCCCCAGGCCCAACAAACATAGAAATTTTAAAACACCCCTGCCTAATATAATCAGAAAATACTTAAGATAACAAAATTAGCACAAAAAAAGGCCAATAAAGCCTGAACTTGGACTCAAACAAATAAACTACACATTGAAGGATTACTAGACCCCAACATGTGCGGACAGCATTCTAGATTTCTTAGGTCATCAATATTCCTTTTCTCCAGTTTTTGATTGTGTGCCAGAACCATTCTTGGGCTTGTATCAGTCCCCCAAGGAAGAAATGGGATTGCAGAAATACAGATGCATGAAACTGCACGCTAATGAACTTGGTAAACAATATACTTTTAAGAGTGTCAAAGCAAAATTATTCTTCCTACCCTGAACCCAAAAGGAGGAAAACTGTAGCCCTTGCAAGGCCTATTGGAGGCACGTACAGGGGAATCAAGGGACATAACAATTGAGGGGCGTGCTTATAGACCAGCTGAATAAATTTAATCCGATTCGGCTGCCGATTCATGAGGCGTCAAGCTAAAATACAGTAGAGTCATCTGTTCTCCAAAAGCATAATTTATTTAGGTTTAGAGCAAGGAAGACTTAGCAAAGGAAGGACCAGTTCCCTGTATGTGGTTGCATGTAGAGTATTGGGTATACTCATCTAATCTCTGGTTCCTTGAACATATTTCATTATTTTGTTCTTTCCTGCTCAGAAGGATCCACTGTCCTAACCCAAATCTATTAATATACTAAATACAAGTAATCTCTAAACATTACGATGAAAATAATTTTAATATCAAAGCAAAAGAGAAGATGGAATAAAGGCAAACATACCAGCATAGGCAACTGTAACACCTGAGACCAATCGTCCTAAAGCTGATAGCACGTAAAGAGTGGCAACCACCTGAGAAGAAATAAAAGATGGCATAGGTTTTTGTCAGGGATAATATAATATCTTTTTCCATAAATCAATATTCTAGAAGATTATTTAGTAGAGATTTTGTTAGTCTTCTAAAACGACAAAAAAGAAAATGACACGAAAAACATGCATGATAGCTATTCTCTGTTCTGAATGTTTTCGATAAATTTCATCTTGAACACCAGCCAGAATAAGTAAACATGAAAAGTCAGATACTAGCAAACCACCAACGACAACCCAAGCAGGGAAGTATTGCCAGTACTTCCGATTTTATATTTTAACAAAAGCAATTTGAAAAATAAGACTCAAAAGTGGCATCAAGTGAGCTTCAATGAAGTACAAGGATAGTAGAGGTTTCAATTCTAGAGTGCAAGCAGATGCATGAATGCTAAATCCTTGAGGGAAAAAGAAGCTAGGAAAGGCACCCCTCTATCACACCTAAGTTTGAGACCACAAGGCCAAAGCTCTGTAGATAATTTCATTCTAAGAATCTCCATACTTTAGACATTAATGGTAGAAAAGCATCATAGTTTCAAACCTCCCTCAACATCTTGAGTCCTTTGCTATTCAAAAGGTGACAGTCAATAGTTGACCATGCAAAATTAAGGAGTATTCTCCTCGCACTTCCACTCATCGTTCCAATTTTGGACCTTATAGAAAAGGTTTGTAAGAAAAGAACCTCAAACAAATACAAAGCCTTTGCATGCTTAGTTGTTGTGCTTAGTAAATTTAATACTATTGATTTTTTTGCAACTGAGAAGGAAGAGCCTTTCTCTCCAAATGTGTGTCTATTGAGGTTTCAGGATTCAAAGACACAATCATTTATTCTTACACGGTTCCATGGTGTTTTTGGCATCAGCATTTTGGCCTGTGTGAGGACCAAAGCGTTTGCCCCCAACTGGTCAGGTGAGGGCCTTTCTAAATCACTTATAGGGGGATCGGGTAAAGCGAAAAGAACAAAGCCCTCAGTGGCAAAGGTTGATGTTCACAATCATTTCGAACATTTGGATTAAGAAAAATGTTCAAATCTTCCATATTGACAGCTCCAATTTAGGGCTGATCTAGGACTTGATAGCATTTTTAAGGATTCTTTTTGTTTTATAGCTCCATAAGTTTTTCAAGTGATTGGTCTCGAGAATATTCAAAAAGATATGCAAGTCATTCCTTGTTTTTTCTTTTTGGTGATTTAATTTTCATTTTGTTTAGAGGCATTCTCTTTTTATGTACATTGTTCCTCATATTAATGATACTCAATTGTTAAGCAAGAAAAAACAAGTTTGTATCCTCGTAATTTATATAAAAACACAAATTAAGGTATTGCCTTGAGAAAGAGCCTCTTGTCATGTCCAGTGGCTGCAACCCTCAAAACAGACTCGGCTGCCCCAAGGGTGTTTGCCAAGCATGCAACAAATCCATTGGCAGTGTCCTGCGATATTTGCCATTCAAGTGGATCTACAGGTACCCTGCAAAAAAATTTAAAAAAAAAAAAAAAAAAAAAAAGCAAAGAACTCATATATGGTTTGTAAAACTTAAATTAACATTTACAGAGTCTATATATCATAAAATTGAACCCCTGACCCATCCTGGATCTACAGTCCTAACGAGAATTCCAATACATTAACTTGACAATATGCACAAAACCACAAACCCTAAGGGCCCGTTTGGATGGAGGGAATGGGAATCAAGTTTGGAATGGTCATTCCTAATACTTGGGACTCATCATTCCCATCTCCAATTCCAGCATTAACGCCACTCTTATGATGTCGCAAGGCGACATAAGTGCTTGATGCAACATTCGTATAATTTATGAGCTTGTGTTTGGTGTAGCTACTGCACGTACAGCAACAGCATTATCCACACACAAAAATGGCACCTAATTTATATGCAGCCTATAATTGTACTTTGTTTTTTTATATTTATAAATCTCATTCCATTCCATTTCATTATTGAGCAAATCAAAACCATAAATGGAATAACGTAGTTCTCACTCCCAACATCCACATGCAACTTGAGGACTCGTTTGGATGGTGGAAAAGGAAATGGGAATGCAAATGATAACTCCATTCCATTATTTGGTAGCATAAAAGGTGGTAATGGAATGATCATTCCCTTGCAATGGCCTATTCTCATTCATCTTTTCATTCCCATTCTTATTCCATTCCTATTGTCCAAACCCAACCTAACTGTAAAACAATATACGAAAGAAAAGAAAAAAACAACGACAAATAAATTCATATGACCATCTCAAAACCCTAATTAATGTTTACAGAGTCCACATATCACGACAATAGAAGCCGAAACCCAATTTGGATCTACAGACACACGGGAATTTAGCATACGAATGCAATAAATTCACAATTCGCACAAAACCAAAAACCCTAACTGTACAACCATCGCAAATAGAGATACGGTGAATTTAGCATACGAATGCATTAAATTGAAAATTTTGCACAAAACCAAAATCCCCAACTACAAAGAGCGAGCGAGGGAGAGAGAGAGAGAGAGAGAGAGAGAGAGAGAGAGAGAGAGAGAAGGAGATGACTGACTGACGAGATGTTCATTTGGCGGAAGAGGAGGCCGAGGATGGCGAGGGAACAGAGGAGAACGATGAGGACATCAGCGAGGAGAGAGAGAAGACTGGAGTTACGATACGCGCAGTGGTAGTAGACAAGGCTCCCGCACACCATCACGATCAATGGCTTCCCCGCTTCTCTTCTGCAATCCATCTCTCTCTCTCTCTCAACATACAACACAGTCAATCTTCATCGAGTTCCTCCTCTCACCATCAGAAGGATTCATCGATCCACCCGTGACCGAATCGGGTCAACCCAGTCCAAACGGGTGACATAGACGACTTATGCACTTAAAAATGTGGGAAAATTCACAATAGAAGTCTCAACAAATCTTTAATGCTCCTCCAATTTTAATTGTTGCCTCTTATTCCCTGAGTTATAAAATACTGCTCAATATACTCCCTTTATAATTTTTTGTTTATTTCTTTGGAAAACATGGGTGTGGACCTATCAATTGGACCCACTAATATCTCTAGAGAATTACTCCAGCCTATAACAATAATCTCTGGATTACCAATATGCGCTTACTATGACGGGGTTGACGCATGTCAGCATAGTATATTGCCCGAAATTTACAAAAGAGAATTACACTTAAAACCTCCTTAAAGAGAAAAGTCTCTTATGCTGACTGAGTTAAACTCAGCCAGCAATTTTTCATTGATTTTACTACTATTATTCTTTTCTTTTATTACCCAATAGTACACGAGTGAGAGTGGAAGGAGTAAAAATGAGGGAGAGTAGCAAGAGAAGGAGAATAGATAAGTAAATGAATCAAAGCTGCAAAAGATCAGTGAGAAGGTATCAATAATTGACAATAAGAGATACACTGAGCATACTTTTAAAGATCGAAGGGTCAAATATAACAATTGAAACTAAAAGGGGGTGGGGGCTTTGATATTTCACTAAAACTTTTAGGGAAGAAGTTATTCCATTAAGAGAAAAGATCAAAGACCGAGTTAGAACATTGGATCAGGCGCATCAAATAGAGTCTTCAACGTAGGAAACTTTGTTCTTGAAATTCATGGACTCATTATATGCATGCGTTTATAAGACTCTACGAGGGTTCAATTTGTAGCTGAGAACTCTAGAGAGAACTCTATAAATAAAAGTGAGTTTGTTCCTATAATTATTAGTTCTGCTAGATACTTCAAGCACTATTGGCACAAATGCGTTATGCATCGATCTTAAATGTTTCTTAAGAAGTACTTGAAAGAGGAAAGAGAAGAAGGCAATCTACTAGGTGCTACCCTCATAGGAGAATACAAAGGTATGATGTACTCCAGCATCACACAAGGCTGAAGAAGTCAAAATGTGACAAATCTTTTAACTTGTGGTAAGAATTCACCCTTGTTTGAATTAAAGTTCAATTTTTATGAGTTCCAACAAGCTTTGCTTAGCAAAACAAAAACACGAAAAAAAAAAAAAAAAAAAGAAAGAGAAAGAGAGATAACATAGTTAACTACAAAATACGAAAAAAATAAAAAGAAGGATCAAAATATAAAATAGAAACTTGGAGGGACTACAATGGGCAAGAGTAAAAGAGGACGTGAGTCCATAAAATTTGGGTGAATTCATGGTTTTATTAAATTATTATTATCTTATTATTATTATTTTTTTAATAAAATTACGTCCAAAAGTACGCCTTTAAGGACACCGGACCTCCGCGAACGATAGCGTTTCGAGCTCGTTTGATAAATACTCCCCCACTTCCGCGATTTCACCGACACCGCGCACCACCTCCGCTCTCTTCTCCTCTCCCTCCGTGTCCGGCGACCCTCGTTGAATTCCCCGCAGCTTCCCTCGTAGACCTCTCTCTCTCTCTCCATCCATCAAAGAGTTTAAGGTGTGCTATCAATTTTACTTTTCTGTTGTTTTAGGGTTTCAGTTTCACGATTTTGAATTTTACGGTTTTAATTTCCGCACTCATCATCTACTTCTGTGGTTGTAATTTTGGGTATAAAAAATTTTGCTGAATAATTCTTTAGTAAGCTTTGATGTTACAAGATTTTATGAAGACGGATAAGCAGCCTTATTTAATACATGCTGTATAACTCTCAAGTCCTTAAACTTAGGCAATTGATCTTTTATAAAATGAGTGGAAAAAACGCAAGTCTAAAATAATTCTGGAAGTTGCTAGAATTCTTGTGTATTTTGAGGGTACTCATACATTGCCAGGGAGAGTGACTTTGACGAGCAATGACTACTAGTTGTGAATCAGAACATTTTGAACCTGGGTCAAGGGGAAATGATGGGAGTAATGGAGGAGGGAGGAGGGAGGAGAGTGGAGGGAGCGAGGGAATTATTAATGGATTTCGAGGGGAAGGGGATTTTTTTCAATGAAACAACGTAGTCTTGGGTGCCGTATTAAGAAACATTAGGCAGTATTTCATACTGTAGCACAGACCCCTTAGAGAAATTCTTCAACTCAAATGCAGTAGATGAAGAAAACTCACTTCCAAAGTACTTGAATAAGATCCTGATCTTTTTCTTCCCAAGCCGACACGAAATGAAAACAAGGAGCTCCCAATGCTTGAATGCTTTCATTAGAAAGTTCAAATTGTTTCTCAAAATTCTTTGTTGCTTAAATCTGCTTGACTTATATATGAGGTTTTCTGCTGGTCACAGGGAATTTTTTGAAGAATGGCAGCAACAGCTACATACCCACCTCCCCCACCTTATTACAAACTTTACAAGGATTACATTCAGAACCCTAAATCTGCTCCGGAGCCACCGCCTCCTATTGAAGGTCCCTATAGTCTATTTGGTGCCAGTTACACGGTTGGATTTCTCCTAATTTAATTCCTTCTACTTTTGTTTTGTAGACATTAGCTGACTGATATTGGATATATATATATATATATATATTCCTATTTTCTTCTACTTTAAGGTTTGTCAGAGTCAATAACAATTTTGAGTATAGTGTATTTTGAAATTGTTGGATTCCGAAATTTGAATGCCTGAAATTGGACTCTATTTCCCGTGGTTATAAAAGTTCACGTATTATTTTCATTTTTGATTCATTTATTTATGTAATTTTACGTTTGCCATTGTGTTATTCTTACCTTATTTTTTTCATGCTGATATCATACACTGTGCACCCTTATTGTAGACTGATGATGTGCTTCCAAGCTTGGAAGAGCAGGGAGTTCGTCAGCTCTACCCAAAAGGACCAAATGTTGGTATGTTTTAACTTTTACCTCCTGGCGCAATTCTGATTATCGTCATCATAATCATGATTGTATAGTGTTCTGAAATTTCCCTAGAAAGTTTTTTCATTCTCTTGCAAATAGATTGAACTATGTAATACTTTCGATGAAGGCTCTCATGCATGGCTTGCAAATGAACTTTTGCCTTTCATTTCATCATCAATACAATTTCTTTATTAATCTTTGTAAAGATAGTTTTTTATGCATTCCAAGTGATTAGTCTTTACACCAATTGTTTCGGTGATATGTGGTGAAGAAAATTATAGCCTACTTTAGAAGAATTCACATATGAAGAAATTTGTAGCTATTCACTTTTGCCACAAGGTTTGTTGTGGCCTCAGTTTTATGTCCTGACTTAGTTTTTGTTATCAATGCCATATCATTATTTGACTGTTCTTAATGAACTGTTCTTAATGTTTCTTTGTTCTCTGACAAATTGATTTGTGGTGTTATTTTTCTTCATGCAGTCCCTTATGGGTACTTGCTTATTTATGGGTTTTTTCCCTTCATCAATACAACTTCATTATCAGTGCCTAGAGAGATTATAGCACATATGGCGGGAAAGCAAGGGAAACAATGGGCTTTCCTGGTGGATGGATTTTTCCCTTGAATTTTGGGCCTGAAGATAGTAATAGTACAACAGTTCACTTATGTAGCATTTTTTAGGATTTGCTCCCCCCCCACCGCCCGCCCCCAAAAAAAAAAAAAAAAAAACCCCAAGTGCATGGATTTTGTTGTCCAATTCACTTATGTGGCGTTTTTTTAGCAATTCCTTTTTTTATGTACCCCCTTTTCCTTCAACTGACAAGATGGGATTGAGACTTCTCCTGAATACTTGATCTCCGGTTCACATTGGTTCATGATACAGTTATGGGGTACGTTAGGTTAGCAGTACTCGATTCCTGTGGGTAAGACTCAGTCGATAGTTCTATCAGATAAGCAATGTGCTAAGGTCCGTTTATTGGGGTCGCTTCAGTGTGATATGTAAACTTCTACCGGTAATTTTTATATACTATTTGTAAACATATCAAAACTTCAAAATTATATTTGGAGTTTTAGATAGATGAAATAACATTGTTGATTAATACACACAAATTTTCTAATTAAGTTGATGGTTCGCCTATAATGTGGGTTAAAGTCTTTAAGATTGATCACTGGAATTTTTTCTTTTCTTAACTAGCTTCTTGTTTCTGGGAAGGGACTTTCAGTTTGCTAGATTGATGATCTGGTACATAAAAGGATCACATTCTGGTATGTGTGTTCCAGATCGCGGTATGAGGGGGTGCAACAAATTAGGTAACTCTGGTTACCCTAGTCCTGTACTCTATAAAAGGGACCTCTTCTGTCCCATCTTCAAAATCATGGGTTCCCGTGTTTGTAGCCTTAAAGTTCATAATCTTGGGGTTGCAAATATTTAATTGAATTTTGGATTTAAAGACTCAGTTTTACAATAGTGAGTAAGTTGGGAAGATTCATTGTTGGGTAAGTGTACCTGAAGTGTTGTGTGGTGTTTTTTTTTTTTTGGGTTTGTTTGTTTGTGTGTGTAGTTGGGGGGGGGGGGGGGGGACAATTTTGGTAAACGGGTATGGAGATGGGTATGGAGACGGGGATGGCTGTGCCCACTTGACACTCGCCCATTACCATCCCTAATTGGAATCCTGAATGATCCAAGAGACATGATGATTGCAACTCCCGTGATCTTAAAGATGTATATTATTTAAGCGATGGGTTGGATGTAGTCATTGATGATAATATTGATATTTCATAATTACTCTCTTTGCATGTTAATTTCTAATTTTACTGCTTGTTTTTATATCCATCACTTGGATATTGTTAATTCTTGTGCATATCCACCAGGCACTATAATTTAGTTTCCATGTTCCACCTTGTTAGAGAGCTGCATTGAATAAATTAGCTATTAATACTTCAAGTTCTGGTGATTAATAAGCATTGAACTTCCTTTTAGATTTTAAGAAGGAGTTGAAGTCACTTAATCGAGATTTACAGCTGCATGTTTTGGAGCTTGCTGATGTTCTTGTCGAGAGACCTTCACAGTATGCAAGGAGAGTAGAGGATATATCTCTTATATTTAAGAATTTGCATCACCTTCTCAATTCATTGCGTCCTCACCAGGTTGTTATTTCTTTAATTTTCTAGATATAATTCTCAGCCAATCCCCAGAATTCAATTCATTGTCTAGTTTTTTACTCCCCAATCATAGGCCAAAGCAACGCTAATTCACATTCTTGAGCTGCAAATACAACATCGTAAACAAGCTGTGGAAGATATTAAAAGGTATTTTTCTTAAACTAATTGTGTAGAACGAATGGAGTGTGTTGGGCCTGTTTAGTTCTGGAAAACTAACGTATGATATATCAAGTTATAATATCATGGTTTGTTTGTTAATTTAGTTTAGAAAATTGACTTAACTTTCAAGCATATTAGAGAACACTTAAAACATGTACCCTACGTTTCCTAAACCCCATTGAGAAATCATAATTTTCCAATTACTTGAAATAAATAGCTTGAAATCAAGTAGACCCTGTTATGCTTAGACTTATTAACATTTGGAAATAAAAATGTAAAATGATTTTCATAACTAAACATGCCTGAAATTGCGTATTCTTGTTTCCATTTTCATCTTTTTCTCAGTAAGCCAACGGAATGTGAAATTTATGAGTTTTCCTGTAAGTCACTGATTCTTCAGTGACTGAGAAAGGCTTCTATCACCTACTTGTATGTATCGTCACGTACTATTTCTCTTTGTTTGCGTAGGAGGAGGGAAGAAGCACAAGGGCTTCTCAAGGAGGCGCTGGGGACCTTAGATGGACAATTGCCCAAGAATGAATTGCTTTGTTGAGATCTGTACTTTGCTACTATCAAACCATTTCATCATAATCCGTACAGCTGACTGGCGTGAGTTGCGGCATTAATATGCTGTGAAGAAGCTTCATATGATTACCAACTGGTTAGGTTGCATTTGGGTGGTGGAAATGGTATGGCAAAGGAATGGGAATAAGAATATATTCACATGGGAACAATCATTGAAAGAGAGTGACCATTCCACAACCTTTTGTATAGATTACCATGCCCATTCCCCAACTCTTGTTCCACTTTGTTCTGAAGCTGCTCCAGGTCAAGAGCAGCATTGGAACGTGAATGTTGTTGCAGTGTCAAAACAACACAAAGCAGTTCTTTAAGTTAGAGCATAGCATCATTGTAGAAGATGGTGAGGACACAAGTTTATGTTAGTAAGTGCAAGTTTAGACTACTAAAGCAATCTTTTCATATGATAAGTAAAGTTGCGATATTGATGGAAGATTGGTCTTTTCTTCCTTTTTTCTGAGTAAGGTTTTTCGGAATCATCCCTTCATAATAAACTCATATTTTAAAGTATATTTGTTGTCCTCGAATCGAAGGGAACGAGCATTACTATCGACACAGAAGTATTAGTTTTTTCTTTTTTCAGGACTATGCACAAAGTCACCAAGTATCTATTCCTTCTTGGTGTATCTAACATAAGTTCAAATTAATGTTGAGACCTTCACTCAATTGGGGAAAAAATATGACAACTCAAACATGCAACTTCTTGCAACAGCACTAGAAGTCTATACATAGGGTAACAATTCTCACTTTCCCATAGCGAGGGTTGAAGGTTCGAGGCTTCACCAGCTTGTGCGATGAACAATTAGTAATTTAATTCCTCATCGCGCTCCCAGGCTTTTAGCCTCTTTGCACCAAGAATGATGAGAATGATCGATGCCAGTCTTCTCAATCACAAAATGAGGGAAAACCCTTCCATTTCACTAGTAGAACTTGTTTCTCTAAAGAGGACTTAGAATAACAACTTAACGTGCTGAAATCGACACAACGAAAGATGGTACCTTCACATACTTCTCTTCGTATTACTCCATTATCATTTGAACTGAAACTTGAAATTCAATGCCAGAACTCGTTTCGTAGCTTCAATAAATTTTAAAACATAATTTTTTGCACTTGCAATATCCAGACCAAATCTTTGCCTATAATCACTTAAAAGAGATTTATATTCCTTACAACACTGAGAAACGAAAGGCAAGAAAGAAACATTCTTAAAGCTCATTGAGGTTCTTTACCTCAAAAAAGCAGCAATTGTACAAATACACAAGTGCTTCGGCTATCAAGAGGTATATTCGGTCTTACCCGGGCATTTGATGAACATGGTATAGAGCAAGGTATAATGAAAGCCATGTCCTTATATACAAGTATTTACTTATTATTAATTACCTTGCTTGAGTTGATTTAGTAACCTAACCATGTAGGTGGTATAGGCTGAAACTTGTTCTTAGCACTTGCCAACACGTCGTAATAATCCACGTGATTAAAGCAGTCGCGGAAATCTGTGAAGAGTTTCTCATAGACCCTCCATTGGACTTTAAATGATCTGGAGTATGGATATGGAAGAAAAACCTGTAAAAATAAAAGTGTAAATATCATCACTGTAACTTGCAGCAACCAAAATATATGATTGGGGTGGGTAAAAATATGAAATTGTTGCAATTGTGATAAATTAAGGTCATGAATATTTACTGAAATAGTATGGGATTCACTTCCTGTTCTACATGCGACGTGAACTTTTCTCACCACTCGTTTTAAATGAAAAGAGATGTAGTGGTATTATGGTGCTAACAACAAATTCTCTCTATATTCTAAGCAGCTATTATTTAACTAACCAAAGGGGGGTAGAAGAGAATGATGTCTCGATAGCTTACATCACCCTCTTGTGCAAGATGTTTAAGCAAGAGAAACGTATGCTCATTTTCCTCCATATTGTCAAGAACAGCTAGCCAGATCTGTGAAGCGAGCTCATGAGCCATGTCTCTGGATTCGCCGCATGCAATAAATTGATCTGAAAAATTGCACAATCAGCCAAGTTGATGAGAATTTAGGACATCATTGTCAGCACTCCACAAAAAATTACTAAGAACAATTTCTGACGGATGTATTGTTTGTCTCAAAGCAACCAAAATGAATCACAATTCTGTGAAAGGCAATTTAAATTGAACTACTTCCTTTCAGATGTTGTTGATGGTATAAAATGGAGCTACTTCTCTGAGAATCTTTTCAACTTTACCATGTATCCCTGTCGCCACTTCAAGGTGTGATGTCACAGAAATTTGGTGGAATAGGCAAAAAGGATATTTGTTTTTTAAATTTAATGGAATAAATGAAAGATTCGCAAATTGAATTTTTTTTATGGACAATGTCAGCACGGGGAAAAAGACGTATAATGCATCTAAGAACTACAGTAAACAAAGCCTCGTCGCTTAGGATGTAGCCTAAATATACTTTCATTCATTGCATCTAACTCAAGGAAAACATACCGTCTTCCAGAACGTCTGCCATCGACAGCAATAATCGAGGGAGAAGCCTTCCCCTTGTTTTTTTGGAAAAAGGTTTTTCTTCATGACTCAAAGCCATGGCATTTTGGTCAGAATGGAGCAACCCTGTCGGCAGGTTTGCATTCATGTTGTGACCATAACAGCTAAAAACTATATGGGTATCAATATGACAGAAATAATGAACTTGTTTTTATAACAACCCAAAATTACCAAAATCTTATAATTTTGACCAGCAAAGTAAAACAATATACAAGAATTAAGATACTTAAAAAGGGTTTGGTGAATCTACTGTGCTACAGTAGGTAAATTCCTTATTGCAGCAACTAAAATGACTCTTTGATGTCCGTTCTTCATGTTTCGACCTTATGGATTGAATGGGCATGAAAAGAAAAGATGGAATGTCAATTTTCATATAGTCTCATCATGTATTGGGTTCCAATTTATATTGTAAACTATCAATAAATCTAAACCTTTATTTAACTATTTTGAATATTTAGAATCAACGGATGAGTGGTCTATACATAACAAAATTGGATGAAAACTGGCATGTTCTCTTATTTTTGCATGCTCATTTAATCCATAATTACCTACTGTCACATGGTACAAACACTTATCCAAGCACGTGTGTTCAAATAGAGGTTCCAAAGCAAGTGTTGATCTGAAAGGATATATGAATCTACCCAATAACATGTAGGACAAGCAATAGGCTCCAATCCACTAAACCAATTAATAGGAAGTACTAGAACAATGGTCTATACCAGAAAATATGTGGTCTCAATCAGAAAGAAAGCTTGTAAAATTATACCAATAATGGTTCCGTGAAGTATCCCGGAAGGCGGTGGTATTGTTGAGTGTTCAAGCTGCTCCTTCAAGAACAAGTAAGTATGGCCCACAATCTCATTAATCTCACCATCAATTGAAAAAATATGCTTACAGACATACAATGCTGCATATCTCCTGAAATCCATAAGGTAGCATTGTTATACTACCACAAAACTAAAGCAGCTATAATTTATACGTAAATAAGAGAACCAATTAGCAACATTGAATCACTTTTAACTTCCTTTTTGGGGATAGTGGATGAAAGATTAGGCAGGGAGCACTCCCCCTCACCCTCCTGACCCAGATTTAGGCGGGATTTAATAGCAGGACCTTTGGTTCAAAGCCGAAGGTCATTACTGACTATGCTAGCTAGCACCCACAACATCAAATCAAATCAGAGCATAGACTAACTTAGACACTACAAATGATAGAGGCTGAATCCATACATGCACTCACATTTAAAAAGAAAGAAAAAGATATTGTATGTGTTCACAATCTTAATCTCCATCTGGTTCAACTCCTTGCGCCTTGTATATTCAATCCAGATTTGGCTTCCCTCAGGAGTAATATGTTTTATGGGTGCGGATCACAAAACCATTTTTGCTATCCAAAAATATGTTGATCAAATCTCCAACTAATAAAGCTAAGTGAAAGGCATTAAATATTGGAAACAAGCTTAAAACATTATCATTGATTTAAATGATTTAGATTAAGACAGAAATTAGTACTTTTCAAAGGGGATTAATCCTCAAAAATAAAAGTAAAAACTGAAGACAATCCATACCATGCGCTTTCTCAAAGACTACTATTCCTGCAAAAGGTAACTCATTACCATAAGGAAATGGGAACAATAGACAACGAGGAAAGCCAAAAAGATAAAATCAAACAGAGATACCACAAAAATCATAAAATGGGATAGGATTTCTAATCATAGTAGAAATTACCTTCTGCTTAACCCTCGAGGAATAGGTCCAGGCCACCGTTTTGCCTGGCCAGCTGAAGCAAAAGACCGACTAATGGCAGATTGCCACAAGCATTCTCCCCGGAATAAATTGGCCCAGTGCCTCTTAACACAAGATATTTGTGCCCACTCTGAGACTGGAACTCGAATAAAAATTTCTATAAGCAAATGATCTGGAAGCTTCCCAAATGAATTTTTATCATCATTATCTGTCATCAGGATTCTGCGAAAGAGAGTTGGCTAAATTATGTCTCTTCAAAGCAATAGAAATTAGCAAAAGCAAGGGCAGAAAGTGAAAAGAAACAGAAGGAAAGGGCACTTCATTTACCAAACACGTTCCCTACCCCAACTCCCAAATAATCCAATTGATCCTTCCCAACTCAATATTTTACCCATAGTTGTCAAGGTGCCAAGGTGACCCTAGGCACTCATAGGGTGCTTGGACGCCTTGGCATGGTCGCCTAGGTGCCCCAAGGTGACAAAGGAACATTAGGGCGTCTGGACGCCTAAGCAGTGCATTGGCAACTATGATTAACTGGGAAAGATTATGTCCGCAAAGAACCCAAGACCAAGGAAATTATTATTTGGGGCCTGACAAGTAGGAGCATTCCATAAAGATGATAACTACTAGGGTCTCTCTGTGAAACATCAACATTTTAGAATGGGTCAATCGTGGGTGTTCCCCCCCCCCCCCCCCCCTGAGGAGGAGGAGGGGGGATCTGAGAAATGAATTGTTGCTACAATTTTTAGTCTACAGTGTAACAATTTAATAACTGTTTCACCGGAAATTTTGTACGAACATTCATTTGTAAATTTAGCTTGATGAAATTACACTAACACAAGATTACAAATCTTGACCAAAACTCCACTGTGGTCTATACTTAAAACTGACCACCATGGTTCAATTCACCTTACTATGACATTAGTGAGATTGAATGAAATCAAATGAAAGCACTAACATGGTATTAAAAGTAATTGATTTCGCAGCAGATTGTACCCAATCATGCGTGCTGCAATATTGCAAGATCATCAGTTATTTAGTTGACCAAAACTTTTGGTTTTTGGTAAAAAAAATTCCATTAATAATAAATATGAAAATTTTCTATAATGCTACCAGTAGGCCCTTAATTACAACCCATTTCCCATACTAGCTACAATTTCAGAACTCCTATTTGCTTCCCCATGTTCACAAACATGATAGATGCCAAAATCTTTGACAAGAGGCCAAAGTTACCCTGGTGGTGCTTCAGACACTCCAAAATAAGCATGGAATCACCCTAACAAAACTTAAATCAGGGAAAGATGACTGATGTTACAGATTTGGAAAATTTATGGAAAAATTTTCAGAAAATTCAGAAAATATGAATGTTGAATTGCATTAATTCATTGAAGGCAACCAATGTTCGGCTTGAATCCTATCTTTCGCAGCCTTACAAGATATCCAACATGACATATAAATCTCTTCAAAACCCAAGTTATGTTCATTTCATTTCTTAATTAACCATTATTCCTTGCCATAAACCAAAGCAAGCTTATAACTTTTTTTTTATAGTATTTGAGAAGAAAGGATTTGAAATGCCCAGAGAGAAAAGCTATAGTTCCACAATCAACAAAAGCAATGACAAGATTTCAATCGCATGGGATGCATTTTACATTGTGTGTGGATGTGTGTTCTTGCGTCTTCTTGCGTGCATCTATGCTAGTATGAATATGCTGATTCTTATGCTACCTTTTCATTTCAGTTATCATCTAGTCAATAATTAGATCTGGGTCATCCAATAATCTATTTGAGCACATCATGCATGAGAAATTTTTTCCTTTTCAAGTGACTATCAATTTGATCGACAAACTAGTAAGTCACTATCTGTGTGTGTATGTTGTCTGTGCAACATAAACAAACGAGAAAATGAGGTGCAGCAAAAGGTCATGGAACTGAAATTCACACCAAGGGTCGAACACCAAGTACCAGAGCAAAATCTGGGAATTCAACATTTTCTTGGAGGAACTAATCCTCACCTAACCCTTGCAAAGCAGGGAGTGTTGTGCACTGATGCCAGCTCTGTTGAGAAATCAAACAGACCCTTTTGAGCTTGCAAAGAGGATAGGATGGGGGTCACTATTGAGTTCACTCCAGACTTGAAAGTGCTTCAAGCCTATGATTTATGACTAATTTAATGAACTTGAACTGTTATGATTGATATAAGATGATCAGCAAATGACCAGAGAATAGATAAACACTGATCGTCCAATTGCAGCAAGCAATTTTTCTAAGAGAATGACAACAGATGAAAATTAAAGAAAGTAGTAACAAGGACATCAATTGGAGATGAACTAGTAATAAATTTTAACATCATAACAAACCCAATATTTATTTGACCAAACCCAATATTTATCTGATCAATTAATTCACATTCCCTAAACCTAGCACACCCGTGAGCGTGGCGAATTCAAATAAAACGCATAGAACACCTTTAATAAAAATTAAAAAAATAAAAAGACTCAAAAGCGCCCAAACCATGAATAGGGGAATGGAAATGGGACTGCAGTGGCGGTTCATTGATTGATTCAACTACTGGACGTGAATAAATGGAACAGAAATAACAACTCAGAAAATTGGGAACCAAAAATAATCGGCAAAGATTCTGAATTTTGATTAAAATGAATACCTGGGAGAGATGGGGAAACAACAGTGGGAAGAGGGAAATTTGGGATCTTCTCTCAGTGAAGGTTCAGTCCAGAGGGCGGAGACACAGAAGCCGAAGGAGATGCGTGTGACTATTCTTGTTTCCAACCAGCGGTAGCTGTGCTTCGTCGCGTCCAACTCTTTCCAACCAATAGGACAAGAATTCTATTGACCACTTATTATTACTAAAATTATTTATAAGATAATCTTAATCATTTATTTATTTATTTACATAATTTACAAAATTATTGACGCACGCTTAAAAAAAACACTTACATCTCCTGAATATTTTAAAATGATTATGATAAGTTAATGTCTTCTACATTGGGTGTGTTTTTCAAAAATATAGTGAGTGTGGGAGTCTTTCTATTTGTGCACTATTTAAGAGTGACGCGATGAATTTTGTACAGTCTTTTCTGAATGGTATTTTAGTCAAATAACATTAGATAACCATATAAAATTTAGCATGTGATTACTTTTGAATAAAAAGTACTTGAAGAATGCATGTCCATAGGCTATGTTTGTTGTGCCGGATTAGAGGATACGATGGGATAAAATTCATCCTATCCTATGTTTGGTGCCGTGGGGTTAATTAATCCCCCTTCATTGAATTATTAATTTTATAAAAGGAGCAAGATGGTTAAATAATTTTATTATCCTTTTATAATGCTAAAAAAATATATGGTAACAATATTATATATATATATATATATATATATATATTTATCTTTTTTTCCTTTTTATAATCACCTTATTTTTTTCAAAAAGAAGGAGAGTGTTTTCGAAATGTAAAAATTAATAATTCTTCCATCTTATCTAATTTCATATGCATTCAAACGTAAGACAATTTTTTTAAAAAATAATCTACCGTTCGCCCTTTCCAATTTTATTTATGGCGACTTCCACAAGAGCTCCAAATATACCTATCATCGACGGTTCAGATCTACATTCAGACCGAGAGCAACTACTGACCGTCGGATGAAAATGAGAGCCCCATGAAACCCTAGACCGAGCGCCTCTTATAATCCCTCTCTAAAATTTTTCCCCGCAGATCCGCATCGCAAGAACCAAGCCTCCTCTCTCCCTGCGACCAACAGAGGTATCTTCCTCCCTCTCTCTCTTTCTCTCCCTCAGTCCACACCCTTCCACTGTGATTCTAGGGCTTGTTTGTTTGATGTGGGTTTCATTTCCTTTGCACTTTTGTGTAGTGTTTTGGTTTTGAATTTCGTCATCTTCGAACTGGATTTGATGCTATTGCTGAGTTTTTTTTGTTTAGTAAGGATTTGTTGCTGATGGGATTTTGTGGAATATGATGTGTTGTTTTGCGTTGATGATGATTAATGAACTACAAAATGAACTCTGGGAATTGAACAAAGCCAAACAGATGGTTTTCTTTCCGTGGATCTTCAATAAGGATAAATATAGTACTGGAAGCATCTGTTTTCTCTCGTTTCCTGCATTTTCAGAGTGTCAAAGCAGTTTATTGAGTAAGTTTTGTGAGAAGGCTTTACTCTTAGAGTTTGAAGCTAAGCCAGTGGGAGTTCTTTTTTCGCATTTGCACCGAAAAGAGGAGCGGATGTGAAGTTGTATACCATCTATTTTCACATTGATCCCTCTGGGAATTTGAACAAAGCTACATGTGTTTTGTGATTGCGTTTGTTTCCAGATTTAAGGAAGGGAAATGCTTACCACCTTATTTGCTTCATAATCAGTTCTAAAACTAGACTGTCCGTTTAGTGGTATAGTGGAAATTTGATTGTTGTAAAAGAGAGGGGAAAAAAACACAAACTAGAAAGTTAAATAATGGTTGAGTTTTATCTTGAATTAGGGAAAGCCCAGAGGAAGAATACTAAAAAGGGGGCCGTGGAGCAAAACTGAATAACAGTTCTTTTACCCTCGTTCCCCTCCCCGCCTTTTCTGTAGCAGGGTTTTTTATTTTTATTTTTTATATTGATTCTTTAAAAAATGCGCTCCTTCCTTTACAATGTGTACTCATTATATGAGCATCTATCTTCTTGTCATGACTTGTTCCATCCTTACAATGGGTTATAGGAAATATTGACTTATGAATAAATTTTCCTAGTTTAATGGCTTTTTAAATAAAAAATAAGGAGCAGTTTATAATGAAAGTAATTTCATGCTGCGTTCTCATATAATCTTCTCACCTTTTTTTTAGCTTCTAAACAAAGATCTACAGTTCTTTTGTTAACTGCTGTGCTATTACTTTATTTCTTTGCCGTTGTTTTTTAGTAGAATAGGTTATTTGTCATTGTGATGGTGTTCGTGTTTGAGATTATTATTATTATTATTATTATTATTATTTTGGTTGTTTGGCTCTCTGTAGTAATGGGTGAAGAGGTAGCCAAGGGAGCCCCTGTGATTCCAGAGTCTGTATTGAAGAAAAGGAAGAGGCAGGAGGAATGGGATCTTGCAAATAAGAAAAAGCTTGAAGCCACCAAAAGGAAGAATGCTGAAAACCGGAGGCTTTTCTGTACCAAAGCTAAGTTGTACTCGAAGGAGTATGAGGAGAAGGTAAATTTTGTTGATATTTCTTCTTGATTCATGTTGGTTTTTTCCCTTCATATCCTTTATTTGAACAATTAAAATTAATTTTACATCTTCATTTGCAGGATAAGGAACTGATTCGCCTGAAGCGTGAGGCAAAGTTGAAAGGTGGATTTTATGTTGACCCAGAACCAAAACTGCTGTTTATTATTCGTATCCGCGGGTATGCATTTATATAATTAAAACCTATCCTTGCATGCATGTGCACACATATGGTATTAAACTCTCATTTTCCATTGCTATGGCTTTTCAGTATCAATGCCATGGATCCAAAGACAAGGAAGATTTTGCAGCTCTTGCGGTTGAGACAGGTACAAGGAGATACCCTAGCATTTTATAAACTTGATAGTGAGATTACCAAGTTCTATTGTTTTACAAGTTCCTCATGTCCTCTTAGCCTTCATGATGATCAACTTCCCTTCAAAATGTAACTGTGAGATATAGATTGGTTTATAGCGCCTGGCTTGTCCCCTGGGTGATATTATAGGTCATTTGGTGGCTTAAATTTGAGCATTGGCTGAAATTGTATGAATCTGATTTAGGATTTCAATCTTTTTTGTTGCTTTTTTATTTGGTATATTGTAGAATCTTAGCAGAGAGGATTGTTTGTTGGCTTCGTTGTACTTCGTGTACAACAAAGTGCGCTATTCTAGTTAGTATTTTTGTTCGTGACACTAAGAGAATAAGCATTGTTGAAATTGATGAAGTGGTGGTTAGTTCATTTTCTCAGGCCTGTGTAACATTTTTTTTAATTTTGTTGTTAGTACTAACAAACCTGAACTCTGAACGATCTTTTATACCTTGTCCAAATGAATGTTTATATAGGAGTTGTACTTTTGTCGCATATAGATATAGATTAATAAAGTAAATGATGTTTGGGAACTCTTGATGACTGAATTTCCTATTTTAGATTGCAGCATTTTTGTTATTTCCTTTTTCTTTTATTTTGTGGATCAAAATTATTCTTATGGACTATCTTTATTTACTCTGTGATACATTTCTCGTTTCTTCTGGTAATTCATTTAATCGAGTTTAATTTGATAGGATTTTAAAATTAGCACTTGCTTCAAAACCGCTCGGACATTTTGAATGGCAATGGGGTCTGATGTCTCGTTAATCTGGATATGCTTCTCAGAATTCATCCAATCATGGAGCATGACTGCAGACACTTTTTTAGAGTCTCTAATCCGATAAAAGATTCTATAACCTTTTAACATAGTCAAAGAGGATTGCAGTACTCCAGAAGTAAAAGACTGTCTGCAGAAGTACTTAAGATGCTCTCCCCCTATTGAGGGAGAAATATAATATGAAGTTTGTAGGACCTAAGATGCCAAGAGGTCTTTGATTGGGGAAATATAAAAGCCATGACTTTGCAATGTTTTGTGCAGTTGGTTGAGGGATAAAAATGTTATTATTCCCTTTGATGTATTGGCATAATATGTAGTTCAAGCCAGGGAACTTTTATGCAATGTTAAAATGGGAAAATGTTGTCACACATTCAGACACCTAGTAGAGAGGGAAGGATTGAGGGAGGAAAGAGTGGGCAATTAAGGTTTTGTTAAATGGGGCAAGCAGGGAAATCCACACTTCTAGTAGGACAGTATATTGGAATGAGTGGCTTCCTATCCTTTGTTGATAATTGAATGGGTTGTTGGGAAGGATGATGTATACCTAAAAAGTTTACGGGCATTGATATATGAAAACAATTTGCCTGTTTTACTTTGTTCATTCACTGATTAGGTCTGATTTAATTCCGCTGCAGATCTTCAATGGTGCCTTCTTGAAGGTGAACAAAGCAACACTGAATATGCTACATCGAGTTGAGCCTTATGTGACATACGGGTAATTTGTCTTCCCTTTTCTTGAACTTTTGGAATACCTTAGATATTCAATCTTGTAACATTTACCAAACGCGATTTAACTGTTTTGTCCTTCCACCAAAAAGATATCCCAACCTGAAGAGTGTTAAGGAGTTGATCTACAAGAGGGGTTATGGGAAGCTCAAGCAGCAGCGAATTGCTTTGACCGACAACTCGGTTATTGAAGAGGTCTGAAATGTGCATATGAATATTATTTTTGAGTGATACTTGCATCAAAATATTATCTTGACCATAATTCGCTAAATGAATGCAGGGTCTGGGCAAGTTTGGCATCATCTGCATTGAAGATCTCGTCCATGAGATCATGACCGTCGGGCCGCACTTTAAGGAAGCGAATAACTTCCTCTGGCCCTTCAAACTTAAGGCACCCTTGGGGGGTCTTAAGAAGAAGAGGAATCATTATGTCGAGGGTGGAGATGCTGGTAATCGTGAAAACTACATCAATGAGCTTATCAGGAGAATGAACTAAGTTCCGAGGTGTTGTCTCTTGGCAGCGACGAATACAGTCTGAACTAGCTTTACTTTCATTAAAGTTTGATTCCCCTTTCTCTTACCGAAAAGGAACGAATCGTCGAGCTGACTTTGGTTTTTGTTTTCCGGATTTCTCGTCTTGCTCTCCGTCTCTCTCATCTCCTAGAGGATATTGTAGTTTATCCCCTTTTTGATTGCTCAATGTCTTCCTTCTTGGTGTGGTTTCCGTATCCAAATTTATGCTTTTGAAGTTTGACATTATAGGTTCCTATCTTTGCATAGGCCTACTAGTTATTTGGAAGTGGTCTTTCTATCCTTTGTACTGTGTTTGGATGAACTCAAGAAAAATTATTTGACTTTTTGAAGATCGGGAAAAGTTTAACATATATTTTGAAAAAAGAACCAGGTTTTCTTACCTTTTGTTAGCGTATTTAGACTTTTCAAAAATTTAATTTTAAGCGCTTTGGAGATTTATTAAATATTTATTTTTGTTAACAGTTTTTTTTTTTTAATATTTTGTCACTATATTGAATTTTGCATAAAGTAGTTTTGAGCAGTTTGAAGATTTATTGAATGCTTGTGTTTTTATTTTATCGAAAGGTATTCACTAAAAAATTAGAAAATAAGATTATCCAAGTTGGCTTTAGGTCTTTTTGTGGATTAAGTACTCCTACGCCATAAGCGTTGTCAATTATAGATAATTCAATTATTAATCTATAATTTAATTATTAATGTTTTAAGCGGTATGAATTGATAATCAATGTTATAAAATGGATAAGTTAACTGTCATGCTAATTTAAATTTTTAATTATTTTTTTATTCTCTTAGCTAGTTTTAATGATTAAAATAAATATAAAAATTATAATCCAGAATCCTTTTAAAAAATTGGGATATAATTGATTAATAGTAAAAATTAGATTAATGTCATAATTTTGGTCAAAAATCAAGTGAAAACATATAATTTGACCTGAAGTTTTTATATCCCAAGTTGAAATTTTTTAAGCTAATATATGAAGTGCAATAAATTTCATATGGCATCACGAACCTCAAAACTAGGTCAACTTAAAATAAAATGATAAGTTCTATGAGATGGCGTCCTCGGTCATAACATTTTAGAAATACAATGCATTTTTTTTATCGAAATCATGTAGTTTTAAAGGATGAAACACTTGAAATCCTCATGCTCCTTAATTAATTACCAAAAATAAATAAATAAATAAATAAATAAACTACAGAGAACGATCAGGAGGCTACTTGAATCTTCCTCTCTGCTAAAAGTTCAACATCTTTCGCTCTCTGCATTTTCGGTCTGATTCTCTTCGATCTTATCCTCCCGCACCGTGTCTAAACGAGGATCAAGCTTGGGTAAGTGCCCATATGGTAGAATTAAACTATTCATTCTATCTCCTATTTTAAGCTTCATCTTCTATTTCGTGTTGTAAATATAAAAGTCAACGCGGGTTGAACGGCTGCTGATTCAAACTATATATTGGGTTCGAAGATGCTAATCTAAGTTCTGGGTTGTAATGATTTTGGTTCAGTATTAACTGAATATTATTCGCATCATCTGTTTTTTTTTTCCTTCTTCTTTTTGGGTAAATAATGGGTTTTGGTTCGTTTTAAAACAATTAATTTGTTAGAGCAAGGAGAAAAGATTGGAATATGGTTTTTATTGATTTGGAGAAGGCTTATGATAGAGTTGAGGGAAGCACTTTGCTGGGCTTTGATGAGGAAAAGGGTTTCTTTTAAGTATACAAATGTAAAGGAAGCGCAAATATAAAGGGGTGGCCATACTTATGAGAACATGTCAAGGTGTGACTGGTTGTTGTCCTATAATGATGGAGTTGCACCATGCCCGGCATCAAGTCTTTCCTTGTGTTCAGTTGTGGTGAATGAGGTAGTCATGCTCAAGATGAAGTGCCATGGTGCATGTTATTCGTCGATGGTATAGGTGTAGTTGACAAGATCAGAGGGGATATCAATGCTGTCTCAGGTCTTTAGGTTGAGTAGGTACGAAACAGAATATATGAAATTTTAGTTTAGAGGTTAGATCCGATTATAGTTAAGTTAAATGATCAAGCAGTACCCGAGAGTGATAATATCTGTTATCTTTGGCCAATCATTTAGAGTAATTATGGGATAGAAAGTCAATACTAATCATAGGGTTCAGGCAGTTTGGATGATTGTATTGTATGAAACCAAGTGCCGGACAATTAAGAGACTTCACCATCACAAAATGATTATAACTGAGATGTGCATTTCGAGATGGATATTCGGGAAGACTAAAAATAAAAGATCAGAATGAGGTGATTTGTGTCAGATTATAGAGATAGCGTCAAATGAAGGTCAGATGAGACAGTGTGGTTGAAAATGGTTTGGGCATGTGTTACAGGGACCTTTGAGTGCACCAATTGGGAGAAACGATTTGATTGACATGGACAGATGAGGAAGGCTAGGGATAATTGCGAGTTGTAGGAAGGAGCATGAGTGAGATTGCCTGGAAAGGATTGAGTAGCATAGGATAGTTCTTATCGACGACCCAAGGTAATTCTTGTTCCCCAAACTATAGTGTGTAGCACTTGATGTTCTTGATGTATTTATTTTTGGATTGGACATAGTTCTGGCTATATGATGACATCCACGAAATCTGCTTGAGGTTTTAGCTCTGTAGAATGTGATTCGCAAACAGCTAACTCTTGCAGTTTCTTTTCATTTTATAGCAGTTTCATAGAGTTTCCAAATACAGGTTGCCCGAAGTGTTCACATGGCTGGGGTTGAGGTGCTGCCAAATGAGTATGGTTACGTGTTGATTGTTCTTGTCCTATATGTGTTCCTCAATTTCTGGATGGGTGGTAAAGTTAGCAAGGCCCGCGAAAGGTTCTATTCTTTTTTCCTTTTTTCTCCTCGCAGATTGTTATCTTCTTATGGTGTTTTTTTTTTGGTGAATTTTATCTTCTTATGGTGTTTGTATAGCGTATTACCATTTATTCTAAGTTTTTGTTTTCAGGTATAATGTGCCTTACCCAACTCTTTATGCTTCTGAATCTGAAAACAAGGATGCCAAGGCCTTTAATTGTATTCAGGTCTACATATCCTGTTTTTATCTTTTCTTTCATCTCATTCACTGCCTTTCTCTTTCCCCACCTTAAAGAAGCTTGGGGCACATGCATTGTTTTCTTGATTATATTCAAGCAAGTAGTGAATTAAAACAATATTGATGGTAATGCAGAGAGGGCACCAGAACTCACTGGAGTTGATGCCAATATTTTTCGTGTTGATGTTGCTGGGAGGGATCCATCATCCTCTCACCTGTGCGGCTTTTGGATTGCTTTATACTGTCACTCGCTACTTCTATTTCACGGGCTATGCCACTGGCAATCCTGAAAACCGAGCTAAGATTGGGTATGTTCTGTTTTACATCCTAAGACTTTCTATCGAAACTTGGCTCTAACGTTAACTAATTAGGTAGGCACTCTGTTTAGTTGTTCACTCACGCTTTTTTTTTTTGTTTTTGCAACCACTTTATGGTTAACTCTTCGATATTCATTTATTTTGTGCTTTATTGCCCCTTTTAGTTTCCATCTTCATCATTTGCACGTGCAAAGGAGAAGCTCTCTATCAGCTTATTTCCTGGTTTTGTGACGTTTTACTTTGTCTCCATACTGTTTTGAACCTATCTACACTGCAACAGAGACACCTTAGATAGGTACCAAAGAAAAACTAAAAAGAATTAAGGGTGTAGAGTCGAAATATTACCCTGAACTCAGTAGGATCAGCACGGAAGTGAAACGAAGAGGATAATGAGAGAACTCCACGTGCATAGAATTGTATCTTTGAATGACCTGACTGCATAAGAGTAGTCTTTTGGAAAATTTACATGTGGGACTGGAGAGTGGCTCTATTTTTAACTTACAGCGCATGCTCACCGTATTTTCTTTTGGTTCCCAACCTAATGGGATACTAACGACTCGTTTGGTTCACAAAAAGGAATGGAACAGGTATTCCATTGAAATATAACACGAATCATGAGTGGAGTATGTAAGGAACGGCTCTTTTTAGAGTCCATGAGTGGCAGCTATTACACTATTAGCCATTAGTAATAGCTATTCTTTGCCTATCATTTCTTTTTTCACTGGATGTTCCATAGGAGCAGTTATTTCACCTATGCTCCATAGAGATATTACTTCTTGCCTATGGAATACCTATTCTATTCCATTCCACGAACCAAATCCTATGTTACATGCTTCATATATTTTTTGTTGTCTGCTCTGTTGGGGCATTGACACGCTGTGTCTAATGACGAATGCAGGAAATATGGCTACATCGCAGCGATGGGGCTTATGATATGCACGGGTTCTTTCGCGCTTAGCCTTCTTCGTAAATGAAATGATGGCTCCTGTTGGATGATTCGTGCTTGTGTTCTACAGCAATGGGATATCTCCTCTTTTCTCTTTGCTTGATCCAGGAAAAAAGAAAGAAAGAAAAAGCGGAAGAACCGATTTTGATTGTGTAAGGATGTGATGTGATGTTATCGTAAGACTGTTTTAATACTTTCTCTACTGCTTAAAAGCTCATTTCTTTTTGTTTGTTAAGTTTTTTCTATCTTTTTTTGGACTCTATCAACTTTTTGTTCAATCAGTTCTTCAGTTTAAAGTAAGACATAATGCTAATGTTTCAGTGTTTAAAAATTGATTATCAGATTATTTGATTATGATGTGGTTAAGCTTATGCAAATGGAAATACAAATTACATCTATTGCGCATTATACCCATTGTGGGAACACGCATTACTCGAAATACCCATTGTGGGAACACACATTACTCGAAATACGATACATAATTAAGTCAAAAAAAATACATTATTTAAGAGATGATGCGCAATCAAATATCCATTGATTCCATTGCTTCGTCAAAGTCCTTGATACTTCTTTTCTGCATCTAACTTCAAACATCTGCAAAGCTCTAATGTTTTTATTTGGCAAAAACATTAAAATATCTCTCAAACTTTGTCCTTGTTTTCAATTTAGTCGTTCAGAACAATTTAATTCTTAAACCTCCTCTCCGTTCTCAATTGGTCTCGATGGACTTCAAATTTTTTTATTAAAAAAAATATGACATGGTATTTGAGTAAGCATCTTAAGTGGCAAAAAAAAGAGGCAAAAGCATCAAAATGCCCATCGAACAATTCCATCCTCCAACTTTAATTTTTTATTAAAAAAAATAAATAAAAGAAACTTACATCCATCTCTTCGCTTTATTCATTCGTGGCATTTGCTGCCATAGGGGAAAGGGCTCTTGTGATTGGCCTCTTGTTGGCGCCAATGGAGACGGCGATGGCTGAAATAGTTTTGGTGCCTTGGGTGATCGTGGGCTCAGCTTGCTCGAGGAGCAAACATACCTGTTGGAACAATTTTCCAGCTCTTTTGCTGCTCGAAAGACCCTCGTTGAGCATGTCGTAGCATCCATGCTCTCCGGCCGCACCCCTCCACTGCTGCCTCTTCTCGCTCAGCGCCGCCTTGATGATCGGATTCAGAGACTCCCAGATAAAGAAAATCAAGAAATGGATGCAAGTTTTTTTAATAAAAAATTAAAATTGAAGGGCCAAATTGAGAATGTAGGGGAAGTTTAGAGATCAAATTACTCAAAATGAAAGTCAAAGGATCAAATTAGAAATAAAGAAAAAGTTCGAGAAGTATTTTGACATTTTTGCCTTTCTATTTTGAGCATGCTCTTCCTCACACCTAAGACCCTGTTATTCACGACAAAAGCTATAGGAGGTGACAGAAAATTACGTGCGATGCACTCGAGGACTAGATAAATAGTTTCATTTTAGTAATTGAAAATTTTTATTTATACACCCGTCATACGCTCTTCTGATAAAAATATAAAACTAGATAAAATTTGATATATGATCAAGATTCAAGAAGTATAAAAGCGTCAATTTATTTGAGCACTACTACGATAAGAGTCAAGAAATTAGTTTATATGTAATTTAGGAAATTAAAATCTTTCTTTTTTCATATTAAACATTAAAAAATTTATGAAAGAATAAACCTGTATATTTGATAGAAAAGTTAACTTTTGTAAGTCCATTAAAACCATAAGAGGGTTATGTGCTCATTTTTAAACCATAGAAAAGTTCTCTACAACTTCGTCAAATACAATTTTCCCTATAAATTATTGTTGCCATTATTGCTTGTTTGACTTCTAGTGCATGATATATACTAATTAACTTTAGAAATGATGCATGGTTAAATTGGGAATGGAAAAAAAAATGGAAGTATTTACATGTAGAAGCAGGGAGGAGAAATGGGAGAAGGATACTGATATTTTTATTAAGATGAGAAAGTCATATCACACTTTGGGTCATATTCCTTACATAATAGATTATCCTAAATAATTGCTGTCCGTATCCTTATAATATTTATCGATTTAGCTGGCGGTTCGTTTGAGGGAGCAGGCCAATCTCCCTTAATTGAAACCTGATCATTTCGGATTTGTGTAGTTTGAAAGATGCGAAACCTGTATTATCAAAAAATATACTATCCCAAATAAAATCATAGACATAGCATTCGATGTAGTTTACATTTATTTGTCAGCAATATATAGCTCCATTATCTTGTAAGCTAAATGTAAATGCCCATGCATGAATCATGACCATGACAGCATGTGGGATCATGGCAATTGAATGCCAAGCTGACTCTTGATCACGTTAGCCACATTAAGGCTTTTCTGCACAACAGAGAGTGCCGGCCATTGAAAATTTATTTCAACTACTTCAATTATTTAGTCGGAAGAAGCTTTAATTTTTAACATTATTTTTATTATGCTTTTTTTTCCAATTTATTCATTTAAGAGGAGTGGTTTCACTTTATTTATTATTCTTTTCCTGAACTCCAAATCAAGGAGGAAAGAAAATATCTCTTTTTTTTTCTCTATTTATTAATATTTTCATTTATTTCCTTTTCTCTTCTATGCTTTCGATCAAAGCGTAAGAATTCTCATTTGGATTTGAATTTTAGTCAAATCCTCGTACAACTAAAAAAATTCAATTACCCTTATCAAAAAAATAAAATAAAAATTCAATTGCTAATATTTTATTAGCACTCCCGACCAGGGCCTAAGACTTCTCATTTGAATTTAAATTTTAGTCAAATCCTTGTAAAAATTTTAAAAAATTGAATCACTAATCTTTTGTTTAATAATTTATGAGGGACTTGATGAAACATAGGTTCAGAGTTTGAAGATCTTACGAATAGCTCTCATGGTCAGTATGAAAAAATTATTCCTCTCAATATTGGAAGCTGATGGCCATGTTTGGAGTACCTAGAAAGAAAGTGCTTTTGACCGAAAAAACTATGGATACGATCTTATCAAAAAGCCCTAAAAGTGCTTTATTTGTAGTCTTTGTCTAATTTAAAAGTGCTTTTTAAATTTGTGTCAAATGTTTAACTTTCTTTTGAAAAGTACTTAACCTAAAGGTACTTTCCTTATAATATCCAAATGGGAATCACTTATTATCGGTGCAAGAGTGCTTTTGAATCATAGGTTTCTCATTTGTAGATTTCTATCATTGTAACGAAATACCACATTCCCATGGAATCTCGTTTGACCAAAAAAAGATTACGCTTAATTTTATGAAAGTATGAAAGGTTGATAGGTAAAAAAAAAAAATTAAATTTTAAGCCCACTCATGTTTAAAGTTATTTTTTGTTCAAATCTATCGATTTAACTAAATAGGGACTAGAATATCTGCCTTCAAATACGAGAGACTAAATTAAAGCTAACTCCAAGTTTAGAGGCGCAAAGGTAATTTCCCCATAATTTTTATTAAAGCATATACCTCAACCAAAATGACATGGAAAATTCATTCGCACCCTACCTAATTCTTCAAGCCCGTATATGAAATGGATAATCCTACCTCCTTTTGTATAAATGCACCTCGAAGTTATGTAACTTTGATAGTGTGAAAGTTATGCTCATATGTACTATTTTTCTTTTTGAGGTTCTTGTCTCACCCGAAAAATCTATTCCCATTTACTTTAGGGGTTGGATTTCCCGTTGCCTTTGTTTGTAATTCTTTTATGTTTAATAAATATTTTTTTATTGGTCAAAAGAAAAAGTTACACTCACATGTGAAGAAAAAAACATCCGAAATAATACTAAAAAATAAATTTTCAAAGTAGGTTTACGAATTAGATATTTTCCAATATAAGTTTTAGTTTTGCAGTAGTGAATTGCGATTTCAATTTCAGTCCCACAATACACAATTGCAAGGCCTATGCAAAAAAGAAAAAAGAGGTCTCACAATACACAATTACGAGACTAAAACTTATATTGAAAAAGATTTAATCCGTATATTTACTTTGAGAATTCTTTTTTAGTATAATTTCGAGATTTTTTTCACATGCAAAGTGACCACTATATATAAAAATTGAGGCTTACTCTCATGTAAGCGATGGAATTTGATCGCATGGCTCTGGCCAAAATGGTGCAGTTCTGGCAAGGGGCATGCATACAATGGTGGCCAGCAACTTTTTTGTCAATTTATGTGAATAATCATCACGGGAGAATCACATTATGGATGCACGAAGCGTCACCTTGTAGCGTTGAATCTCCTTAAGTGGCCCATTTGTGACAGCTGTTAAAAGCCCATGAAATCCTCATGCTCCTTAATTAATTACCCCAAGGGGAAAAGTCAATTTTAACCCCTAATGTATTATTCAATATTTAACCATCTCATCAGGCCTAATTTTATTTTTATTTTATTTTATGAAATCCACTAACTTTGTGATTCAAGTCTCATCGAACCCCTTGCGTCTTAAAAAATATTTTTTATTTATTTGAATTTTTCACAACTTTCTCAGATTCTTAAGATTTGCACTTTTTTTTATATATCGGAGCGCCAATTAAATATAATAAATGAAAAAAAATTAAATAATAAATTTATTTTATCAAATTCGAGTGCTAATTAAATATAAATAAATAAAAATTAAATCAAATAAAATAGCTTAAGAACTCAATTAAATAAAATAAAAAATCGAAAATTAAATTAAACATTAGGAGACAAGTAAAAGTCACCTTTCGCTCAAAAAGGACAAAAGAAAGCGAGGGTACCAGAAGGCTACTTGAATCTTCCTCTTACTTGCACATCTCTCGCTCTCTCTGTATTCAGTCTCATTCTCTTCGATATCCTATCCTTTCGCACCGGGTCTAACGAGGATCAAGCTTCCGTAAGTACCCATATGGTAGAATTGAACCATCAATCATATTCATTCTATCTCATATCTTGAGCTTCATTTTCCACTTCATGTTGTAAATATGTACAAAGTCAACAGCGGTTGATTCAAACTACGTATTGGGTTTGATGGGTTGTAACGATTTTGGTCCAATATTTACTGAATAGTTTTCGCATCATGTGCTATTATTTATTTTGAAATGGGTTTTGGTTCGTTTTATGTTGTTGCGAGTTAACTTTAAAGATTTGGTTTGTGGGTTTGAAGAGAAACGTATACAGTTCATTCCAGATTTAATGTAGACTGGTTCTTCTCCATCTCTGTAAAGTTGAGTTCTTTTCCATTTTTATTTGGTTTTTCTTAATAAATACCATCCGCCTGAATGAAAGACGATTAGATGGAATTTTCCAGAGTGGTGAGAAGTCAATTTCTTATTGATTTTTATGAATTGTTTCTTTTTATTCTTAAGAACCTACGAGATGATGTTATTGAGGTTAGGAGGAAGAGGGATGGGATTCTACTTGCTAAGCTCGTAATAGGAGAGGAAATTATTAGTGCCATCAGTTTCAGGCGGTGCAGATAGTCATTCATGAAGTTAGTAAGGTAAAAGATTTGGAAAGAATAGATAAAGTGGTGTGTAGGAGTTAGAAGATGTGGAGGCATAACTGGTTGTTTTCCTATTACGGTGGAGTTGCTAATCATGGGATTCAGGCAGTTTGGATCATGTAAGGTTGGAAAATTACTTCTATAGGACCTCTAAACCTCATTGTATGGAACCGAGTGTTGGACAATTAGGAAGCATTGGCAACGCAAATGATTATAACTGAGGTGCGCATTTCGAGATGGATGTTTGGGAAGATTTTTTTGAAAAAAAGATCAGAAATGAGGAGATTTGGCAAGATTATGGAGATAGCTTTAAATGAAGGTCAGATAAGATGGTGTTGTTGAAGAGAAAGGAGTTGTTTCATATGGAAAGGTAAGGAACTCTAGGGGTAATTGCTGGGCATAAGTGAGATTGCCTGGATAGGAATGAGTAGCATAGGATAATTCTTGTCAATGACCCAGTGTCATTTCTTGTGTTGGTTCCATGTAGCCAACCCCAAATTGTAGTGTTTAGCACTTGTTGTTGTTGATATTTTTGCTTTTTGATTGGACAAATTTTTGGATATACAATAACATCCACGAAATCTGCTTTGGGTTTTAGGTCTGTAGAATGTGGTTTGCAAACAGCTAAAGTTTTCAGTTTCTTGGTATTGCTAACAGTTTCATAGAGTTTCCAAATACAGGTTTCCCAGAGTGTTCACATGGCTGGGGTTGAGGTGCTGCCAAATGAGTACGGTTATGTGTTGATTGTTCTTCTCCTTTATGTGTTCCTCAACTCCTGGATGGGTGGTAAAGTTAGCAAGGCCCGCAAAAGGTTCTATTCTTTTTTCCTTTTTCTTTTTCTGTTTATTTATTATTATTATTAATTTTATTGTTTTTATTATTTTTATTATTTCTTACTCACAGATTGTATCTTCTTATGGTGCTTTTATAGTGCATTGGCATTTATTATAAGTTTGTGTTTACAGGTATAATGTGCCATACCCAAAACTCTATGCTTCTGAATCTGAAAACAAGGATGCTAATGCCTTTAACTGTATTCAGGTCAACATATCTATTTGATCTTTTTTCTTAGAAAATCTTGCTGCACATGTGTTGTTTTATTTACCATATTCAAGCAAGTGGTTAATTAAGACAAGTTAACGGTAATGCAGAGAGGGCACCAGAACTCTCTGGAGTTGATGCCTATATATTTCGCATTGATGTTGGTGGGAGGGATTCACCATCCTCTTACCAGTGCGGCTTTTGGATTGCTGTATGTTGTCAGTCGCTACTTCTATTTCACAGGCTACTCCACTGGCATTCCTGAAAACCGGATTAAGATTGGGTATGTTCTGTTTTAAATTCCAAGATTTCCTATCTTTTTAGAAAACTGGGCTCTATTTGGCTAAAGTAATATTAATATATAAAAATTGATAGTTAAATATTTACTGGCCCAATATTGCTTGAACAGATGCCTTTAAATGTCCATGTAGCTGATGGATATAACAGGTTCCCAGTCAGTTTTTTAATATTATAATTTATACGCTATTTTAGCAATTACTAGTTTATGCTATCTTAGAAAGTATTAGTTTCAAGAAACATGTGTGATGCTCACTACAGATCTATCTATGCATTTTTGTGCTCGATCAACCATCTCCTTTTCAAAATATATATTAGAAGTGAATTCTTGAAGTGTCCTGAAGACTCCTTTACTGGTGAAAATTTCAAAATCCTGATATCATTTCCACCTACAAAACTGAAAAGTTCTTCAGTACCCTAACCACCGTTGATCTTATATGTGATATAGAGATGGTTTAGTTAACTTGAAATCATGAAGAGGTCTGAGTAGTTCAGGCTGTCAATATTGTTGGTTCAAATATTTGGGCAAAGGCGGCATCCTATTCCGAAAGGCGGAGATGCAAAACACAAATAATGTGGTCAAATTTTTACCAGTTTACCTCCATGTATGCATAGCAATGAGACTCCAGAAATTTTAATTTTTGCATGCGATAGGCATCTAAAGTTCATAGTTGTGGCCATTCCTTTTGCTTGAAGGTGTGGTGTTAGGCATCCGATTAATCAAATGGTCCATAATTTGATAAAATCCTCCGGTTAAGGACAATTGACCTTTTACAAGGAATGCTAATGTCTGAGTACTACAATATATTTTGGCCACATCTAAGTGAAGATCTCAATGACATAACCTTAAACATGAGCCATGATTTGAATTACTTTAAATTGTTAACTAGTTTGGGGTGCACCTAATGGTTAGTTGTTCCCTCTTTTTTTTTTTTGGCAGCCGCTTTCTTGTTAACTTAGTCCTCGTAGAAACATGAATGACTACTTTTAACACTCCTTGAACTCTTCAACGTTCATTTATTTTGTGGTCTATCGCTTCTTTTTAACTTACATGTTCCTCGTCTGCACCGCGAAGGACAAACCCTCTATTGGCTATTGTTTGTTCCGTAAAGTTTTACTCTCTTCATACTGTTTTGCACCTATCTATACTGCGACGGAGACACCCCAGCTATCGTACAAAAGAAATACTAGAAAGAGCTCCACATGCATAGAACAGTATCTTCATGTCGCCTGATTACATGCATACACTTTATGAAGTAATCTCTCGGAAGATTTACATGTGGGACTGAAGAGCGTCTCTGTTTTTAACTCGCAGTGCGTATTTTACGGTAATATTCTTTTGGTTCCCAACCTAATGGGAGGCCAAGAAATCCTATGTTATGTAGACCATATGTTCGTGTCTGTTTTGTCAGGGGCATTTACACCTTCTGTTCAATGTCGAATGCAGGAAGTACGGTTTCGTGGCGTTGATGGGGCTTATGGTATGCACGGTCTCTTTTGCGCTTAGCCTTCTTCGTAAATGAAATGGCCTCCCATCGGATGCATGTTTTGCATTCAAACAATAATGTGAGATATCTCCTATTTTCTCTTGTTTCGCTTGATCCAGCAAAATGAAGAAGAGAGAGGGGAAAAAAAAAAAAAACCGATATTTGAGTGTGTATGTGTGTGTCGATTAGCGAATGTTACTGTAATACTTTTCTTAATAGCCAATAGATTATGTCTACTGGCTAGGGCTTCTCATTTCTTTTCGTTTGTATCAACTTTTGTTAGTTCAAGCTCTTTCACTTCTTGCTAGTTTAAGTTATATCGTAGTTTTTGCAAATTAACTTCCAAATTATTTGATTATGTGGTTAAGCTTATTCTCTAAAAATGTAAGTTCGAACGTAGAGTGAATGCAGAAAACTTAATTAGACACATTACTCGAGATGCGTGACATGATTCGATTCTAAAATAAATGCATTGTTTAAGACATAAAACATAGTTTAACCGAAAAAATAAAATAAAATATGTTGCTTAAAAAAAAGGAGATATTACACTTGATCTATCTGTGGTTTGACGCAGTTGCAGAGAATCTCTCTGTGGTTTAAAAATGAGCACATAACTTCCCTATGGTTTCAATGGACTTATAAAAGTTAATTTTTTCATCAAATTTAACGGTTTGTTCTTCCATAAATTTTTTAGTGTTTAACATGATAAAAAAAAAGACTTTAATTTCTAAAATTACCCATAAACTAATTTTTTAACCCCTATTGTAACGGTACTCAAATAAATGGACAATTTTATACTTCTTGTACCTTGAAAAAAAATATATTCTATAGAGGTTATATATTCATAATCTCAACTAGGTGGATTCATATATAAATATTTCTCTCTTTTTTTATACAATAAATATATTTTTTTCATGGCTTAAGAATTATAAAAAAAAACTATTTCTTTGAGAGCTATTGTGATTGAGGTAATGAGTTAATTTTTGGTAATTTGGGAAATTAAAGTCTTTTTTTTTTTTTCTATTAAATACTATTTTTTTTTGGAAGAACAAACAATTAGATTTGATGAAAAAGTTAACTTTTGCAAGTCCATTGAAACCACATGGGGGTTATATGCTGATTTTAAAACCACGGAGAGGTTCCCTGCAACGGGGTGAAATCACAGGAAGGTTAAGTTTAATTTTCCCTAAAAAAAATCCTATTCTTTCACGATAAAAGCCTTCTCCAACGATACCAAGGTCATTGGAGGGGTTAGAAAATCACATGTTATGCATGCAAGCACAAGATAAAATAGTTTTGTTTTTCCTCCACTAAAGATTAGGTTTACATGGAACAATGCACATGGAACAGTTACAATATCACTCTTATGAAGGGTCATTTAATTATAAATTTTGAAAATTATATCATAAATGTGGGAGAGGAGATAATGGAAAAGTACACATAAATTTTTTACTACAGTGATTTAAGTAATCGATCGAACATGAGTAAATGTATGTATAAGAACGAAATATTCAATTATAACATTAACAACACTTATTAAAGAATGTTATATAAGATTTATTTTGAATAATCCATACTTTCAACTTAATTGAGCAATTGAATCAAGAAAAGTTAAAATTCCGAGGATGCCATGGAAAAAATGAAAAATT
Source organism: Santalum album (assembly GCA_034195605.1). Taxonomy (NCBI): domain Eukaryota; kingdom Viridiplantae; phylum Streptophyta; class Magnoliopsida; order Santalales; family Santalaceae; genus Santalum; species Santalum album. Next base: position 2,726,451 of record CM067258.1, read on the forward strand.
AAAAAGGGGAGAGACAAGGACAGGTCCATTAGTAGCCGTTGGAGCACGTGTCCAACGTTCAAATCCTCGGGTCTTCCCGAGGATGTTTCAAATTCAAATGCAAAAAGCACATTAAAAAAATAAAAATAATAGAAAAAGGAAGAACATTTCAAATGCCAATGGCGGCTCAGTTTTATGAGGAGCTCTCTCTCCCACTCCCACTCTCTTCCCCAAGCTTGAGAAAATTCAAAATTTTGGTTAGGTAGAGGAAAAAAAAAAAACCCATTTTCCCGACCAGGATTATGAGCGTTGACGAAAAAACTTCACGGATTTCCCCAAAATAATTGGTGTTTGAATTGAACCACTTTTGAAATCTGTCTTTTTGTACTTCACCATTCAAATCCACTTTGAACCACTTCTCCCACATAATCCTCCTCCTCCTCTCTCTCTCTCTCTCTCTCTCTCTCTCTCTCTCTCTCTCTCTCTCTGTGTCTTCTCTAATGGCCGATTTGAAGCTATCTCCAGTCTCTCGCTGTCTCAATCTACGCTTGAAGGGTGACAAAGTTTGAGTCTTTCTATTGAAACGACCCGAAATTTATAGACCCAACGTTCAAATTTTCCTCCAGATTCAGCAATGGATGGATTGAAGAAATCTTCAATTCCACGCAATGCCTCATACAATTCCCTCCATGCGAACCCTCGTGCCGATCTCAAGCACAACCGGAGCTGCAGCGAAGGCGGAAACCGAGTCCCTCTCGGTGTTCTTCTCCGCCGGAACGCTGAGACCGCAACGGCGGACATGAACAAAGAGAATGTAGAGAGTCTCATCCCCAGAATGAAAGAAAAAGTCACCATTTCTGCAGACAAAGAGAACAGAGAACCCTTGTTTAGTACTAATGATGGTACTAATAGTGGTTCTACAGCTGCTCCTCCCATGGCTCACCAGATGAGATCTTCCTCTACAAGCAGCATGCTGAAGCCTCTGAATGACCCCGATTCCATATTCGGGCCCCGAATGTGGGAACCCATTAGCTCGGAGGAGAAGCATTCCTCCAATATGTGGGATCACTCAGATGATTCTGAGGCTGCCCCGGCTTCTTCTTGGTCAACATTGCCTAATAGGTCTGTTTTTTTCCCTCTTTCCTTTTCTTTCTGGGTAGAAACCTTCTTCCATTTGATGAAAATGGAAGAAAGTTTGGCTCTTCTTTTATACATTTTTTTTTCCTTCCATATTAGAGTTTAATGAGTGTTTTGTGGGGGTTTTGTTTTTGCAGGTCCTTGTTGTATAGGCCTTTGCCAGTGGATGTGGGGAAGTGCACCTGCATAATTGTGAAGGAGAAGTCACCTGATGGGCTTGGGGGCACTCTTTATTCACTTTATACCAATGTAAGGTTTACTTCACCATAAATCAGTAATGTGTCTCAATGATTTGCTCTAGAGTAAATTTGAGGCACCTATGCACCACTATGGTAGGATTTTGTTAGAAAATGGAGCTTCATTTAATTTGACCTGTTCACTAATTACTACATGCTTCTCTGAAACCCTTATTGTATTTGTTGGCCATGAATTTATCTGACTTCACTATGTCAATGGAGTTTGAAGTGTCACTAGTGGTTGACTTCAATCTTTCCACTTTCTAAACTTTTTTTGCTCATAAAAGTGCAAACTGAATCTGTAATGCCATTCTTCAATCCAACGGTTCCCAAAATCTACAAGTTTATAGAAATTAAGAGAAAAAAAGCCACTGAAAATTATCAAAAATATGTCATAGAGAAACCCCATGAAGCCTATGAAACATGGGAATACCACCGGAATTAATTGAACAGACTAAATCTATGGTAAACCACACAAATTAAGGCTTATGCTTTAATAGAATTGTTATTGATAAACTAATATTACTAACTCTGGCTGAGCATTATAACTTGGTGGGCTGTTTTGAAATATTTCAGGAGGGAAAGGGAAGAGCAGATCGAAATCTAGCGGTGGCACGTCACAGGCGACGTAAGGGAAGGTCTGAGTTCACCGTGGCGCAGAATATCAAAGGGATAAAATCTTGTTCGGACGATAGTTTTATTGGAATTGTGAAATCCAACTTCATGGGGTCAAAATACCATATTTGGGATCAGGTTCAATTTCCTTCGATTTGCAATTATGAAGGAGTATATGTTTTCAACCAAAATGATATCGTTTTGTTAAAAAAAAAATAAAAAAGGAGGAAAGGGGGGAAATATAAAAAAGAAGAGAAGTTTTTACAAAATGAGGTCAGTTTCGGGTGGCACATTATTCACCAAGCTTTTATCATTATATCATATGCTAATAATAATAATAACAGAAAGTTTGTCTCAGCAGATTACAATGGAAAGAATGTTCTCAATCCACTTGTTTCTAACTTAGCCATGTAACTTATCATTGCAGGGTAGCTGTCTCAATCCCCTGAAGAAACAGTCTAAGCTTCTTCTTGCTGCCATAACGTATACCCTCTCTCTCTCTGTCTCCCTCTCATACACAAACACATGCGCAATCACATGTGCACCCGCGTGCGAGTCTGGGGGTTTTGATCTACATTCTTGTTTAATATTTTTATACAGATTCAGGCCTACAATAGCAACATGGACAGGAAGTTACAGAAGCATGAGGGCAAGGGTGCCCAAGTACCAGTCTATGCATCTAAAGAACACAACGCAGGTGCGGCCACAGAAGGATCCACGCATAACTTGATTTTCTGATTTTAAATTCCTCTATAACACCATTGCTCACCTTAAAATTTAATTTTGAATCCTTTTCGTTTCTCCACCTAGGCTCGACATATTAAAGGTTTGCCCAATGACTGGGAGTCAAGGATGGACAAAGTCAATCAGCTGTTCTCAAGAGTTCCACAATACAATAAAGTAAGTGTATGAATGTTTATTTTGTTGTGTACCAATGAGTTGAAAAGTTTCTTCTTTTATCTGATCAGTGGAAATAAACTTGTGCATTTTTTCTTTGTCTTTGTTTTCTATTGGCTCTTCAGAGTTCAAAGCAGTATGAATTGGATTTCAGAGATAGGGGAAGAGCTGGGCTTAAAATTCAAAGTTCAGTAAAGAATTTTCAGTTAACCTTGGAGGTATTTATGTTCTTGGACTAATGTGTTCTCTAAATGTTTCATATTTTAAAATGTTCCTATTTTGAAATGCTGACATCTATATGATATACTTAGGAGAGTGGAAAGCAGACAATCTTGCAGCTTGGAAGGGTAGGGAAATCAAAGTTTGTGATGGATTTTAGGTACAAATTTCACCATCCATTGACCAAAATTTGTTGATTCATTTATTTTTTTTTATATTTACTTATTTATGTTGTTGATTGTTGTTCCAGTTGAAAAAAATTGAGAAACTCTTTTTTTGTTTCTCCTTTCCAGGCATCCGTTAACAGGCTATCAAGCTTTCTGCATATGCTTGGCTTCTATTGATTCAAAGCTTTGTTGTGCTGTGTAAATAATGCCCACTTCTAGCAGTTCATCCTCTGAACTTTGGGCAACATCCTTAATTTTGTTGTACTTTCTGGTTTGGCATTTTGCGATTTTGTCTCGAGGGATTGAATGAGAAAGATGTATAGCACCCTCGAATCCGTACAATCATCGGTTTCGTATATGCAAAAAGATAACATCAAGAACGGGGTTTTTGCAGTGATCTAAATATACTTGGATTGCTCTAGATGATGATACGGTTTGGAGCAGCCGTTTCATGGATTGTGGATGCTAAGAAAGTTTGATGGTCTTCTCAAGTGGCTAGTAGTGTTTTGGCTGTGCATGTGTAATTTATCAGAATGAGAAAGAGAATGAAAAGTTAGGGTGAGACCCTGGCCTTGTCATTCAATAAATTTGTTCCGCTCTCATTAATTAATGGTTCAACAAATATACATTTAATTTTTCGTTTTTCTTTTTCTTTTTTTGCAAACTTGAAATTTTACCTGGGTAAACCTAAAGTTAACTTTTAAGGGGTCTGAAAAACAGCAAGCAAACATTTATTCCCCAAACCCACACCAAGCCAAATATCAAGTGCACGAGCCTAAGTTTTTCAGCAATAAATACAATGAAATATCAATTTCGATACTTCTTATTGTTGAGTATTAGGTTAGAGGTTAGAGTTTTTGTTTTTCTTTGCATGAGTCTAAAATTCAAATAGATGGTGTACAAAAATTGACTTTTTTAGTCCCTCCAAAGTATCGGCTGTATTGCAATTATGTAAGCATTTCACATGCCATTTTATAATATTTGCAATTTGAAAGTAATTCCAATCTCAAGTCATAGTCGTGTTTTACCATATATGAGGACCGGATCCTTCGAGGCTCGTTAGAGCTCTCTCGACCCTGCTCATGGTTAGTATCCTTCAGTTTCGGGTCAGATAGGAAGTACTACTCAATATTTACGGATCGGTTAAATTTCAAATAAAATGGGTTAAAATAAATACAAAATATTAATCAGAGTCAACCTAGGAAAATCGACACTTCATTGGACCAAAAGACCAACTTAGAAAAGAAAGAAGAAAGAAAGAAAGAAACGGAGAGAAGAAAGAAACAGAAAGAAAATGAAGGCTCTCATACTTCTCCTCCACCTCTCAAAGAAATTCACAGGTCAACTACATTCCGTTCCACTCTTTCACAGAAACCCGATCCCCTAGAACTTGGATGAAATTGAACGCTACCCAGTTCAAAGACCCCTCTTTTGAGATTTGGGTTCCTTCCATTTTTCAAGATAGTGTATAGTAACGCCTGAATAATGGAAGAAGTAGACGAGCATGGTCATCTTCTCAATACCCAGCCCCGAAATCGCAAGAAACTTAAAGACTGGCTCAAAACGACGATACTGAGGCCAATACATTGGACTAAAATGCTTGTTGATGAGCTACACTGGAGCTTTGTGTTGGGAATTGTGATTGTGTACGGTGTCAGTCAAGGTTTGGGCATGGGTTTAAGTCGGGTCAGTACGCAGTACTACATGAAGGATGAACAGCAGCTGCAACCATCTGAAGCACAAATTTATTTTGGGATTGTTCAGATCCCTTGGATTGTTAAACCCTTATGGGGTCTTCTCACTGATATTGTGCCGGTTATGGGGTTTAGGAGACGGCCTTATTTCGTCCTTGCTGGTAAATTATACAAATTCGCATGCATTGGTTTATTTAAATTTATGGCACTTGTTTCTTATGACTGCTGTTGAGAAATTTGTACTTGATTGCAAGATGAGTTTTCTTTACTGACAATTCTATTTCGGTTGGCACTAAATTAGGAGCGTTCAGTTCTCCGGTACCGGTTGTATACTTGATTCATTCTCTACTTTGTTTACTGCTTAATTTTGTGCTTTGGGTTTGTATTTCTAACCTATTTGTGCATTACAACGATTTTGTTTTTTTCAAGTATTTAGTCAGTATGCACTTCTTGGTTCAGAATGAAATATGATTGGCATGCTTTTTGCATGATTTGAACTTCCATTTTAACTGATTTTTTTTTTCTATGTATCATTTGCCCAGTGGTGGCCGCTTATAGTTGAAATTTTATACAAAACCTTGCATATCTGAAACACCTCAAATTTTCAGCGTGTAACTTCTGAAATCTGACATAGGATTTTCCGTAATTTCAGAATATTAGGCAATCTCATGCTTTATGTTTTTGGTTCTATTTGGGGGCGAGGTGGTCATTTTTGTGTGTTGTTTCCATTCTAGATCCCAAGGCAAAAGGTGGCAAAGATGTTCTTTTATGAACAAGTAATCTGATCATCTACTGCAATGAATTTAATTAAAGTCATCTTTTTGGGTTCTATCTGGGTGGTATTTAGTGGCATTCAACTTTAGCATGGTTTCCCTTTGTTGGTCCATTAGACTGGAAATCCTTGCATATGGGTCTTTATAATGTTAATGTTTGTTTAGTAGGAAAATGTAGGCTACTTCGTTGTGGAGTTCCTCCTATGGATCAATACACTGCTAATATAGGTTCTTCTTTACCAAACCAGCCACTTAAAGTTCGCGACTTCCCTTCTTTCTGGATGTGTGTGATAAGTACACGCGGCTTTTTCTCCTTTTTCCTTAATTCCAAATTTGTCTACATTATTTGGAGAACATTTATTTCTGTGTCATGCGTGAAATGTAACCAAAGAACCCCGATTAAATTATTTTACTAACCAGTTTCTTCTTCATTGCTTCCAGGTTTTCTTCTTGTTTTCTCAATGCTTTTGCTATCACTGCACACGAAATTGCATCTTGCAATTGCCTTGATGTCTTTAATGGTTGGGAGCGCTGGGGTCGCAATAGCCGACGTGACCATCGACGCTTGCGTGACAGAGAACAGCATTAGCCATCCTCCCCTTGCCAGTGATATGCAGACCTTGTGTGCGGTATGCTCGTCGGTCGGAGCATTGATTGGATTTTCAGTTAGTGGCCTTTTTGTTCATCTAGTTGGGTCCAAGGTTTAACTTCTTCTCTACTTCTTTAGCAACTATTTACCCCTTTTGGCCAATACCCTCTGAAATTGACTAGTTAGCCTTAATATAGTTAGGTACTTGATTAAGTATAGCAGTTATACACTCAAGAGTGTAACAAATTGAATGGCCATAAAATGATCATACCCTCTGAAATTGCTTGGTTGGACATAATATGGTTAGGTTCAAGAAAGCCCAACTTGATTAAAAATAACAGTTATACTTGAGAGTATAAAAGTCACTAGTATGTAAATTGAATGGCAATGAAGTGATTATCCAATAGAAAATAAACAATGCATTTTGTAAATTTTTATGTCTCCTGTGGTTTTGTATGTGGTTCGATCAGTCGGAGTGCCAAATTGCTTTCCCCTTTTTAACCTCCTGAGTGCCATCTTTCCTGATAGGGTGTGTTTGGGTTGCTGAGCATTCCTGGAGGGATGGTCATTTTGGTGGGAATGATGATAAAGGAAAACCATGTGCGGAACTTCGATTATAGACGGGTAAAATGACCTTATTTCTTTAGGAGACCGGTTGGAATTGCTGATTCTTCGTTGCTTACACATAAAGCTCATAAATCAGGTGAATGAAAATTTTGTGGATGCTGGTAAGGCTGTGTGGACAACACTGAAGTGCCGTGATGTGTGGAGACCATGCTTATACATGTACTTTTCTCTTGCACTAAGCTTGAACATACATGGAGGAATGTTCTATTGGTACACAGATGAAAAGGCCGGTCCATCGTTTTCTCAGGTATGTTTTACTACCATGCTGTTAAGAAAATCCGCTGATTAATACTCAAGTTGTCGATAATTTTCTTGAAAACCTGGCACTTTTATTAAAATTTTATTCCAATAACCACTAGTTGCCTGGTGTAGTGGTACCAGCATGTATAATAAATTCTTAAGCTGGACAAGGTTAAGGGCTCAAATCCTTGTAGTACTAATTTGTTGTGAGGGTATTTACCAATTAAAAAAAAAAAATTCCGATAAAGTTTTTGTAGTACTCATGAATCATGTTATTGCAAGGAATCCTAATGTTGCAGAAACATTAATCCCCTATTCTGTACTGCATCGCACTAGGTTCTCCAGATTTTTTTTTTTTACTGCCTTTTCCTTTTTCTTTCTGAACTTTTGAGTTCTGATGTAGCTGATAATTGAATTGTCTTTTTATGTAAAATATTTACTACACAAAACAATTTCACAATGTCCGGAAGTGTGTAGTTACTGAGAACAGCTCTCCTCATCTCTGTAAATTATACTCCTTGCAGGAAGCTGTTGGGTCCATTTTCTCCATTGGTGCTCTTGGTTCCTTTATTGGGGTTATTCTCTACCAAAACATCTTTAAAAATCATCCGTTCCGCAATCTCCTCTTCTGGTCGCAGCTGCTGTATGGCGCATCAGGACTGCTGGATTTGGTTTTGGTGTTGCGCATCAATTTGAAACTCGGCATACCTGATTATATATTTGCTGTGATTGATGAATGTGTTTCTCTAGTGATTTGGCGCATCAAATGGATGCCGCTTCTTGTGCTTAGTCCCAAGCTTTGTCCCTCTGGTATAGAAGGCACATTCTATGCCCTGCTCATGTCAATCGATCATGTTGGTATGCTTTCATCATCTTGGGCAGGAGGGCTATTGCTCAAAATCTTGAGGGTCACGCGAACAAAATTTGACGACCTTTGGGTGGCTATTGTCATTCGGAGCATACTAAGAATAGCTCCTATTGGGCTTCTGTTTTTAGTGCCCAACAGTGACCCCAACTTGTCTAATGAATTCTCCAGGGCGAAAAAGGCTGATGATGTACTTGAATCGAAAAATATGGAGATGGTCTCTCTTGTCAACAACACTTAACAAGAAGGGCCATTGCTCAACTGTGAAAATGGGGCTCATATCTCCGTTGCTTGAATATTTCACTGAAAAGGAAGGACCTGATGGCTAGAAGAAGTCGAAGAGAGGTGAAAGCCGTACGCTTTACAAATTACCGTAAATTCATCTTACGTTTATCTTCAACCCGATTTCATAAGAACAAGTGAACATTTGCTAATATCTGAAAAGTCTATCCTGATCGACAACGGTTTTCTGGCCATGATGATTTTCATCCAATGACGTAAAGTACAAGCACTGGAATCAGTTTTCAGGTGCGGTTTGTTCTCTCCTTTTCCGAATTTTCAGAATATTCTGTATGTCTGTACTTCTACCACTGTTACAGATTTCATCCTCCTTGTATCATTTGGTCATTCACTCATGTAGAGCAACAGTTCTGTCTTGATTCGAGTAAACAAGTTACTTTGCCTTTCCCTACAGCTCTTCTTATATTCTCACTCCTCCACTTGCGTACTCTTCCTGAACTTGTTTATTGAAAGACAGCTCAGTCCATGGAGATATCAAAATGAAAATTCCTAACCAAGGAAAATTCCTCTCCCTTAGAAATATTTCTCTTCTTATATCAAAATCACATGAATAAATATACAATTTAAGCTTTGTTTGCTTCCTCTATATATAGGACATTTAGCAGAGAATGGCTTTATGTTTGGATGTCTTGCACCACCCCCAAACCGAAAACCAATCATCGATATTCTTACAGGATATGAACTGTAAAAACCCTAGATATATTGCTACCAGTAGATAACTTTATCTTACCTCCGAAGAATTATATTCACAACCACATACAAACTGTAAAATCTTCATTTCAAACAAAGCTGCAGGCTTCTTCTGCAAATCCCACTGTAGACCCCTTGATATCATATACAACCCTAATATTCTTCTGCTGATAATTTCCAATAATCCCAATCTCATCTTCGTATGAGAGACTCGAAAGAGCTAAACAAGCTTGGGATGCGTCGCTCCTGACGAGGTACAGTATCCCGGTGACATCCACGTTCAGATCGGCCTCACCATTGAAGTGCATCCTTATGGTAGGAAGGTTCACATCTTCATACCCAGTTAGGTTAAAACAAGTGTCCAATATGGAGTACCCAGGCACAGATGGAAAACCTGAAAACTGTTTCAGAAACTGTGTTTTGACAGAGCCATAGATCGATGGGGGAAGACGTGTAATGACTGTCCCCGAATCGATCAAAACTCCGCCCTTGGAAAAACTGAGATTTTGTAGAAAAACCCCGCCAATGCTGATTCCAGTGAGGTTAAGGAAATAGGAAGTTGGGAGCTGTGGATTTGAGATCATAGTAGTGTAGGAAATCGGAGAAGAGTTCTTGAAAACTGAAACATCGCTCCCTAGGGCGAGGGAACCTGAATTCCCATCTTCTGTTGAGGGGAGACAGTAAGAGAAAACACCTTCGAATAAGAATGATGTCTGGGAAACTAAAGAAAGATTGCTTCTTCCAAAACCGATGATGCCTGCAGTTCCCCCAAAGAGCCCACTATTGTCCCTACCGCAGCCAAACACAAAATTATCCACTGGAGTTGTTCCAAGGCCCAGTCGGTCTTCCCCGAGTTCGCCTCGAGAGTAGGAAGTGTCACCATAGGTAACAGAGTAGTTACAGATCGATGGCTGTTGCCCGCATACACCTGAATTCCGAGTAGCATATTGAAGGGAAACACACGCTGATGAGTTACATGGGAGTGATTGGTACGAAGATGAGAATGATGGGTCAAAGAGAGGGTCCTGTTGATTGTAGCATAACTGACATGGTTGGCATTGTACCCATGTTAGGTCACTCCCTGTATCAACGATCACTGCCATTGTTCGATTCCCCAATTGTATCGAAACAATGTAGTTTAGGATTCGGAGTTTGGATCCCGAACTTAGGGGGATTTGGGTTTTCTCTAGCGTTTCAGGGTTGCCGGAATTTGTGTTTTTCATCTTTGATTGCAGCGAGCGTACACGAACTTCATCGAAAGCCAAATGGCCTTGAAGCCTTTCGCCCAAGGTGATAGTCTGTCCTAGGCAGTGACTGGTGTGTTTCATTTCCAGTAAGATTGCACCTTTCTCTGTTTCTAAAATTCAACCACAATGAACAAAAGTGCTACTAAGAAAATAGCAATAAAGAAAAAGTTCATTTGTGTTTTTTGCATTAATTTGTCAATTGAAAATGGGAGCTATAATGGTCTTATACTCCAAAAAGAAAACAGACTAATATTTTGGATTGCAAGGCATGGAAATTTAACTTCTAGATTATGCTTCCTAAGGTTTTTTTTTTTTTTTTTTGTTTTGTTTTGTTGTAATTATGGGGCAAGGGGGTGGTGGTGGTGGAAGACTCACTTGATCCCAGAAAGTGGCAGCTTGCAGTTGTGGCACTCTGTTGTTTCCACATGAAGTTGAGCAAATGGAGGACTTTCTTCTCTTCCAATCTGCTAGGAGCCCCATTAACAAGACCCACAGAAATTAACAGAGGAAAGAGAAAGAGGAGCCATGGCTCCATTGTTGAGTAAAGTGCAGAAAGGTGAGAGATGGGATGCAAAGAAAAAGAAGGAAAATAGAGAGAGAGAGAGAGAGAGAGAGAGAGAGGGAAGATTCTTGAGAATTGGAGGTAGGCATGAGAACAAAAGGAGGGGGGCTGGCTTTAGGACCCACACTGGTGCATGGGAAATTATTGGGGGATTCACATGTCCCATAACACTCTCCTATGGTATAGAGATTTTTTATTTTTAAAGAGAAAAAAGTACTGCTCAAGTGTGGGACTGTGGGCGAGCAAGTTGCACTTTAAGAAACCCTCTAATTGGGGTTCTAATTTGCTTCTAGAGACAATCACGCATCAGCAATTTCTCTTTTGCAAGGAAATGGTTACCCCTTCTGTCTGTTTAGCACACTGTCGGAGTGCCACTGACGGCAGCCCCTCAATAATACTGTTCTTTTTAGGATAGGGTGGTATAACCGTAAATTGGGCATAGTTCAAGAAAAGCACGAGTTAACCCACTTTATCACCGGGCTAACTCTGACCTTATTGCTGAATCCAAGCGTTGAACTACTACTACTTTAGGTGGATCAATTAGTTTTTCCTGAATGTGCAATTATATTTGCGTAACGGAGCCATTTGCAGGAAAAAAGAATTCAAAAATATAAGTAAAATAACATTATTTTAGAGGACGAAGAACACTTTTCACCCATTGCCTTGAGCGTTGCATAGGCTCCTAGTCGCTTGAGAACTCCATTACAACTTGGGTAATTCGGGGACGTCCTTATCATTCCATTCCAAGCATATATCCCCAAATGTGGACTTGGCAACACAACTGCACATACAACAGCCGCCAATGATAATGTTTCTGGCACTCAAAAACTCTCTATTCCTTCTAGTGAAATGAAACGTCAAGTCTCAACATGTTCACGGGTGCACAGTATTAAAGCTTAAACCCAAAACCGTAGGGGCCCGTTTGGTTGGCAAGATTGCAAATGAGAATGTCAATCCCCATTTTAATGCTCTGTAATCATGGTTGTCAAGGTGCCTCCAGCGGCGCCTTAACAACTATCTTGGTGATGTAAAAGGCAATTATGTTAGTGACGTTAAAGGCAATAGAATGGTTGCTCCCTTGCAATTGCCATTTCCTAGAGGGTGGCCATTTTATTTCTATTCCTATTCGCATTCTATTCCCTTTATCCAAACGCAATCCAACTAAGGTTGCGTTTGGATGGTGGGAATGACAATGGAATGAAATAGCCATTCCTGTTCTCCTGCTTGTTTATGCACTCAAGCTTGGAATGGCGATTCCATGAGAACAACCATTACCTCATGTGAGGAAATAACCATTTCATTCTTAAAACTAGGGAATCGTCATTCCTATCTTCAATTCTAGCATTAATATGGTGATACCATGATACCACATGACTCTTATAATGTTGCATGGTGCCGTAAATGCCTTGACGTTCCTTTAATTAATTAATTAATTTTATATTCCATTCCATTCTATCATTGAACAAAACAAACGCGTGAATAAAATAAAGTGAGAATGGTCATTCATTCTCACTCCATTTCATTCACATTCCCTTTCTTTTCCCATCATCCAAACAAAATTATGGAATAGAATGAGCATGCAAAATAATTTTATAAATATTAAATAAATTAAAGGAACACTGCGTCAAGGTGTTTATGGAGCCACACGACATAATGAGAGTCATATGGTATCATATATCATGATGCCAATGCTAAGTTGGAGATGAAAATGACAATTTCCTTGTATTAGGAGTGGAACAGTCATTCCCTTACCGTTCCAAGTTTGAGTGTATAAACAAATAAGGAAACATTCTCATTCCCATTCCCACGACCCAAACGGACCCTCATAACTGTACAATATTGAGACGTTGGAAATGAATCCGTGTGACGTTTAAATTTTTCTATCATATTGGCTTCCAAACATTTGCACATATAGAAACCAATCTCGCCGCCAGAACATGCTAACATAAGCATTAACAATCCAAATAAGATTCAATTGTAAATCCAGTCAGCATTATATTGGATTCCCAGAAATCTTACAATTTTCCTGCAGGCCAATATGATTTTTTTTTTTTTTTTGTTTTGTTTTTTTTTTTTTCCATGTATGAGAAACTGATATATTCAAACGTAAATAATCTTCACCCCCTAAAAAATAAGGAAAAATTATACAAAATCAAAAGAAAAGGCCCCTAACCATTGTTGAAATGGGTTAATGGCTAAGCAAAAGGAGACTGATTCTATTGCCCGTTCATCAAGACTGATGCAGCAGCAGGTTCATTAAAGAGTGAACTCCTCACCTCGTTCACGAGCAATAGAAGCTGAGAGGATTCCAAGATCTCGATTCAGGAATGTTAAGGAGGACTCGCACTCGGAGATTATCCTTGCAACAGAAGAGGGCTCCCCTCCCACAATATCGGATGAACCAGCAGCCACTGCAGCATGCGAGTCTCGTAGATTCTTCAAGTTCCCTAGGAACTGCCGAAAGATGCACAACAAAGATACAACCCATAATTAAATACTTGAACGACCATTAAAATACTTGAATTCATCAAATAAGGGGATTAAAGTTCGAGGAAATGTTCAAAAAATAAATAAATTTAATGGAAATCCAATTCTAGAAGAAAAAGTGCAGTCAAGTGATTGAAGAGCATAAAACAGAAACTGCAATACACATGGCTCAGCTATTATCGGTAAGCTGCCAAAATGAGAGAATACTGAGAAAGTAAGAGTAGGGTTTTGAAAAATATATAGACAATTTGGACTGGAGTTGAATATAAAATCTGCAGGGATTTTTAGTGAAACACATCCAGGAAATTCATATATATATATATATACATACAAGAGTGATCACATGAAAGCTGAAACATAAACTTGAGAAATATAAAGATTGATTATCCTCAAAAATAGTATAAAGATTCTTGTAAGAGAACTAAATACGAAAAACTGAGCCACCAAACTACCTTCCAAAGCATTTTGTATGCCTCTAACAAGCGATTGGCAGCTGGCCCAAACCCATGAAGCTGAGGCACTTCCATCATATGCGTCCACGGTCGAATTTCCTGCAAAAAGCACAACATTTTGGAATAGTCACTATGGAATTCTACTAGGAAAACACAGAGTTCAGCATGCATGAGCCAAGGAATTCCCTCAAAAGGCATAATAAAGAAAGTAGATATGACGTTTCGGAAAAACATGAACTGTGTCATGAAAATTTTAGCAGTTCGAGCAGCGGCTGAGTGAAGCTTGCAGGGAAATTCTGAAAATACTCAAACACGAAGGTTGGGGTAAAACTTTTCAAATAATTGGATAATGCTGTTGTCTTTAAGAATTACAAACAAATAGGGTTACCATCTTTTTCTCCATTGTCACTGCTCTAGCGAGCTCTTGTACAAAGCTTTTGAGTAGGTTCTTGCGGGAGCATCGAGTGTGTACCGACTCTGTCTTGTATTCAGTGGATATTTGGCAGGGGCAAAAAAAGTAAAATGTTGTGGATATCATCTTGTTTTGGTATTCTTCAGCAAGCAACAATAGGAACTTTCAGGATGGGAAGGTGTGTGAGAAATAGGTGTGAAGTATAGGTTCACTTTCATTCATTGGCATCATTCCATCCAGGGACTCTTCCTTTTCTTATGTAGATCTTCCCCATTTTGATCTTGTTTTCCCTTTTCCTTTTCTTTATCCCGAAAATTTCTCATCCTCATTCTTGTACATTATTTCACTCTTTAATAGAATCTTGTTTGATTATCAAAGTTATAAAATAAAAAAATGAAACAAAACATACACGCACACACAATGGGGGGCCACACCCGCACTGGAACTTTCTTATAGCACAATCAAGTTAAGGAAGAAACAATCTATCCAACAAAAAACATCACAATTCAGTTCAGCATAAAAGCAAATACAGATTATTAGAGATCTGAATACCAGTAATAAAAAAAGGCTAATAAAATAAAATATAACAAGCTCCTGAAAGCAAAAATAATGAAACAGAGGGCAGACCAGTACCTTAGTGTAAATCATATTAAACAGTCTTGCCGTTTCTAGAAAAGATTCTAGATGTGCACGCAGCTGGGATTCCACCTCTGTATACTCCTCGTCTGGGTTGTAAGCATGCTATACTCAAAAAGCACAATATGATTTGTAAGGACAGATGCTTTGGATATGCATAGAGACGCAACAACTTCAGTAAACTAGAACCAATAAACTAACGAAGATGACAATTCAAAATATAAATAGTGCAGAAGAAAAACAAGACAGAGAAAGAAGCAAATGCAGTACATCAGCTCGAAACATAAAAATAAAAGGCCCGTACCCATATAAAGGTTCTTATCCAATGCCCTCAAAAGATCTGGTTAGGAAAGCTCCACTAATAATAACAATAATAATGTGCACAAAAGACAAGCCAAAAGCCCAAAGGCAGAGATCCATGATACCTTTGATGCCAAATCGTTAACCTTTTGTTGAAGATTCATGAGCAACTTTGACTGTTCAGAAAGCTTTGTCTCCAACTCAGAAATATCTGGCCTGCAAATTAACTTTGATTTCAGGAACAGCACAGCACATCATATGGTCCAACTGTCTAATCATGCTTTCTTCTATATAGAAATGTCAAGATTTGAAAATGATTATCAGAGAACTATATTATTTCTCAGCCAGCAAAGATAGCTAAGCTTGTGACAGTCCAAGAAGCTAAGTACCTAATTGCTGTTGCAAGGCCTTGTGCAGAAGCTAAATTTACAGCTTGTGAAAGACTCATGTGATAATAGAGCATAAACATCAACTGCTAGAATATTCCATCCAGGATGATGGAAAACAATGCTTTTTCATTATCAGCAAAAGATGAGAAGATGTATTACTCTACACCGACAGTCCAGCTAATAAACTGAGGAGTGCGTTGGTGGCTTGATGCAGCAAAGGACAAAAAGAAAGGCAAGTTTTCATATGGTCTCGATTTGGAGATGCAAACTTGCATGAGAGAACAGATAAACCGAGAATTTCTATTAATAACTGAGTCTCGTTACAAAACAGATTAGGAAATGATAACTGGAAAACAAGCGAAGACAGTATATGACTTTGAGTTAATAGTAACGAGCAAGAAACTTGGGGAAGAACATAATAAATGACTCCCACCTCTAGAAAACAAACAATAAAATAAATTACTTAAAAACCAGAACGAACTCCAGAAATAGGCTAAATAAACAATGCCATCTGCCATTGACCACAATGTGGCCATGTGAAAATAGCCTTTTTGCGCGGGATAGTTGCTGAAAGTTGTTTTGTCCTGCGTTATAAGGCATAAGCATTGCATTACCTAGTGGTCACTGAGCTCTAGATTTGTTTGTTTTTCTCAGATTTTCTGGTTCTCTCTCCTCCTTTGGTGTGGGCAGTGTGAAATTTTCTCATGAGCGAAGATCAAGTCCTTAAGCTAGCAAAACGTTGTCAGTATTCAAATTTTCTCCCTTTGTGATTTTCCAGAGGTTTTGTCTGTGGAGTATGGAATTCGGTTTTTTTCTCCACCATCCTAGACTGATCACTCACTATATTCTATATTTTGATTCTTTAACGAAGTTGTTCTTTACTCTGCACAAATGCAGCAAACAGGAAACATGTGCAGTTTGCTAGTCATCTTTTCTATTAAAAAAAAAAAAAAACTAAAGAAGAGTTTCAGATGTTTTGATGTGTGCCCATTTTTTTCTCACTTCCTTTACATTCTATCCTCCATATTTAGCAAATATAAGTACAAAAAGGTGTTTAAAATCAGAAAACCCTAAAAACCCCATCTGTTTGCCCATGCTTTCACATACAATTATCCATACTCTGACGTATCTCTGAAGCAGATTTATTATCCTCATCCTATCACCTGCACTATATCTTCTAAATAGTATAGGATGCCAATTAAGGACTCATAGGTAGCTTGCTTTAAGCAACTAAAGTGTGATTGCTTTACAATTAAGAATGAACTCGAAGAGTAATAATTTCCAAAATTTGAAATGATAAAGACATGGAAGTCCTCACAAGGATTCAAGTTGTTATCAAGTGACAACTTTCTCAAAGTGTCATTTCCAATTAGCGATCATCATATATATGTCGATACTTCTTTGATGGTAGAATTAAACCCTGATCACCTTTAACTCCATCTCAAACCAACCTTCTATTATCACAAAACTAAGCCCCAAAGGCAGGGGGCATGGTTTAAATGCATAAGTTCATCTGGACTCAGAGAGAATTGCATATAAATTGATGTGCACATAACTTCTAAGCTGAATCCATAAGTAAACACAGCAGCATACATATTCTTACAATGGATATATGGATTGAATCTGCACATCTGCAGGGAACAATTTGCACTCCTCGGAGAAAATTTGAGCTTGTTTCTCAGCAATTGCATCAATCAATTGTATGTCTTTTTGTACCTGTTCATCCACGCTAGAGAGAGTGTAATGCAAACAGAACTTCAGCTTAAAAGATTTTGGAGATCAGGACAGCAATTTCTTTATCTAAATGAATTAAGCAGTAATCTTATACTTGGAACATAAACATTTCTCCGTTGAAATGTAAACGTCAGTGTTTTCCTTTTATATTTTGTGTGTTTAGTTTGCTTGATCTTCTGAAGAATCTTCACTAAAAAAAAATTTTGCACACTAATGCACTTTTTTTCGGGGATCAAGCAAAATTATGAAAACGCCACTGACCGTTACAATGTTAGTAATGATAGGAATAGTCCCGGGTTTCAGTTTAGTGTTTTGGGCCAGTTATGGAAAATATATATTGTCAACCAGATGTAAACTAAGAATCATGTCAACCTCCATTCTGGATTATCAGCATAAATGCTTGCTTCTACAAGATCTACAATAAGGCGAAGCATCGCAGCCCGATCTTCATAGCTTCCTCGTCCCTACAAAAACAGGGCACAGCATTTTAAAAACTTGAGGTTCAGAAAGAAATATGCTACACTATTGTTCAAGTATATTAACACCACATGTTACAATCAGTCAAAGGGATGATTGGCATTTCTAGTTCATGCATTGCTAGAAAAGGCGAAGGAATGACAGGAAAGGGCCAACTGCTCCGGCAGACTGATGACATTCAATCTGAGAATTAATCTTACTCAGTCAGGAGCAATATGTTTGTAAAACAGGAACAAAGTAACTCCAAATCAATTTTGTATTCATTGTCACTGAGCAATTGACGTGGAAAAAAGGAACTCATATGTCATAGAAGAAAGAGAAGTCCGCTCTTCTTAGAAGAAGGGAGCAGTTTGGTCTTAGAAGACTAGCGTGGTCCTCACAGAAGACCAGAGCCCACGCTGCAATGGCTGCCGGAGGTGGCCATCAAGAGCCAGAAATTGCAGCGCAAGGGCAGTTAAAAGAAAGAAAGAAAGAATGAAAGGGGTAAGCAGACGGATTTCCTAAAAATTAGGAGGGACAAATCTGTCCAAACTTAAATTTCATATCCTTCACATGTTTGGGGTAAGAACAGATATGACACAGGAATCTTACCCATCAAAAGGCCCTAGTCGATAATGTCTGTCTAGCAGACCCCCTGCTAACCCAAGTGAGCATTCAAATATCTGTCCTACGTTCATTCGCGAAGGTACTCCTAATGGATTGAAGACCATATCAACGGGTCTTCCATCTTGTAAAAAGGGCATATCTTGTATAGACAAAATTTTGGAAATGATACCTTTATTTCCATGTCTTCCGGCCACTTTATCACCTACTTTGGTTTTGTGTTTCTGTGAAATATATACGGAAATCATTTATGTATTATAACTAGAACCCCTCTTTTTC
Organism: Santalum album; assembly: GCA_034195605.1. Classification (NCBI taxonomy): domain Eukaryota; kingdom Viridiplantae; phylum Streptophyta; class Magnoliopsida; order Santalales; family Santalaceae; genus Santalum; species Santalum album. The sequence goes on from CM067258.1 coordinate 2,745,057, forward strand.
CAGCTCCATCTCACATCAATAACTCTACCTCTACCAACCTACAAGTGGTTTTAGACAGGTTTCTTTTAAAGTAGATGCTTGAATGCCAAGTATAGCTCGTAACAATCTATCTTCCGGGGCAAACGACCATTCTCTTACTATCTATGGTGTTAATTTACCTACTAAAATATCGTCTGCCTCTACCCAAGATCCCGGCATCACAATTTCATTTTTATCTAAATTGAGAAGTAAATGGGCTTCTAAATGTGGTATTTCATTAGTGATTCTTTCGGAACCCCGACTAGTCACATGAGTCTCAATTTCATATATCCTTATGTGAAAAGAAATATAAATATATTCATATACCAGGTTCTCACTAGTGAGTACAGCATCTTTAGAATTATAACCCTCCCATCGCATATAAGTTACTAAAAGTTTTTTCCCAACGCGCGAGTTTACCGCCAACTGTAGCAGCATCGTCTCCTAAAACTTGTCCCTTTTAATGCATTTATCCCTCCAAACTTGTGGGTTTTGATGCATACAAGTATTTTTGATGGGCAAAACCTTTATCATGCTACATTCCAGAAATAGGAATAAAGCTTATCAGGTCCATATCCTATCTTGCCCATATCAGGTCAGAAATTATATCCTACTCCATAGCATCTTGTGCACCAAAGACGACATAATTTCTTTCTAGCAGGCCACAAAACGTTTAATTTTTCTAACTTCCAATAGAGAAAATCATTTTCAAAATAAACACCCATCTTGAAGGGAAATAAATACTTTGAATGACTCAGCTGGACTATATTTTGCCCCATCTCACACAAACAGGTTAGACCACCCAGGCTGCAAATAAAGTATACATACCCAAATTTTTTTAAAAAATTGTGCCATTATCATTGATACTGTAAGAGTTTTAAATCTGGGCAGCTGCTTCCATTAGTTGTTAAAAACTACCCCCTAAATATAGAAAGGATAAACTACAACTCAAAAATTGTAAGTTCAAACAAATTAAGTTGATAGAAGTACGGGTAAAATCATAAATCAAATGTGTATCATCAAATTGGCTGTTGAAAATATCATGTTGCATAAAAGCAACTACAGTAATGCACCACTCAGCAACGGAAATTAAAAAACTCACCTGAATAGCCTCTGTATCTATAGTAGTTGTAATTCCCAAAAACGTTGCAATTTCTGCCAAATCTGCAAAACGGCAATGGGCAAGATTCGATATAGTAATAAACAAATAACAACTGGTTTTAAGTGGGGAGGAAAATAGAATAAAACGACAATACATTAAGCACAATAGCTGCACAAAAAGGGACCTAAATTAGTCAGAACTGAATGAAAAGTTCAAATGCTGCCAAGTTCACAAGAACCAGAAGGGATGCAGCAAAATCTAATGGAAACATGCCACAATGGTAGAAAAATATGAATATTATATAGATCCATGACGTTCAAGATTATTAGCATAAAAACAGATTACAACCTAAATACCAATGGAAGATTCTGCCATTGGTAAGTACACCAGCACCCAGCCTGTTAGCAGAGATCCACTGAGGGGTCAAGTCACAGTGTAGCATAAGGAAAATAATACTCTGGCCGACTAACAGCAACAGTTTAGCAAGAGGGCTTTACAATCTAATTTTTTCATTTTTTGTTTTTGCATATCATAGATTCACGATTATAGCCCAGTCCCCCACCCCTGCCCCCGCCGGGCCCAAAACAAAAGGCTTGTACTCCCCTCAAAAATGAAAATGAAAAGGAGTGAGCAAAACAACACACAGGACATAGCTTGGATGCTAAAATTCAAGTTATATCAAAACACCTTATAATACAACACATGCATGAAGTGGTAACGGCTGATTTAATGGGATTGAAATTCTTCCCACGTGATTTACTTTAGGAACACAGACGGAAAAACTGTGGAAGCCCGAGAGTGCCACATTCCAACAGCAAACTATCACCATGTCTAAGTGCAATTCTTCGCATATAACATATGGGGCCAATAACAGGCACAAAAGTGAATAGTTTGAGAAAATTTGAATTCGTATCACGTTCCTGAGAATTTTAGGCAATATCTCTCTCTACCCATTCTTACAATTTCTAGAAAACTTCCCACCTCCGATTAGGTCTTACAAAGATACATGTGCATTCGTCCTGCTTCTTGGAGCACTAAATCATAGACCCATTGTCATTTAATCATCTGCTATATACTAAATCATGCTTAAGGAGACAAAAATCATATAATCGGATCAAAAACTTCGTCCCAGGATGGGATTTGGTTTCAAATTTGTGTCTAAATGACTTTCAAACGCATTTCGACGAAGAATATTTATACCCCCCCCCCCCCCCCCCACCCCCAAAAAAAAAAAAAATGAAAAAGGAATAAGGTATGTAACCCACATTGGATGCGAGAAGTCTCCTCGTCGCGGTCCATGGAATTGTCCCCCTGTAGACTTTTCTGAGAGAAGGGCGACTTATCCCCCAATAACCTGCAACAAGAATAATTACCCAGATCTTTATCAGCAATCAGATCAATTTTCTTGACTTATCTGATGAAAAGGGAAGAACACGGCTTGAAGATGAGGAAGAGACTTGAAAAAGAGCCATTCGAGGAGCGCGTAGCGCTCCATTCCTGCGAAGAGAAGGGACTGAGAAGGAGCATTGGCTCTTGGGTACTCGAGCGCCGCCAATTTCCTCTGTATCTCTTCCATTGTCCACTCCTCAATCGCGAAATCTGTTCACCCAATTGATCTTCGGGAATCCAGAAGCTCTAGTCCCCCTGTTTGAGATGGTTCGGGCTTCGGGCTTCAATTGAGTTGAGCTCATTCAGAATTCAAATCCTTCGTTGCTAAAAGTTTTATCCGTAAATTCTCAATTACATTTTTTTTAGAAAATACCCCACTTGGACCTCACTTTTTCTAGAGTATACCCTAACTTTTTAAAATTCACTTTTAAAACTTAAGTCGCGCTTTCTTTACCTGATATACCTGCAATGTATGTCAGGGCAGAAAATTAAACTAGCAATTTCAATTTAATTGCGGTGTGGAGAAGAAGAGAGAAGAATGATAAAGTAAAGGTTTGTAAAGGAGTGTGACAAAAAGTGAGTAATGTGAAATTGTAAAAAAAAGTCCCATGTAAAGAAAGAAAAGTGCGGAAATCAGTTTATGGACACAACAAAGCGAAGGAGAAAGAGTTATTAAAGAAGGTGGACTCTAATTGGATGAAATGGTGTTTTTCAATGTGAGCCCCACTTTCAAACTGCGAGTTTAATTTTTCGCTCCCTGCAAGTGTATCAGGGGAGGAAAAAATGCATGCACAATTGAAATCACGTTTTGGAAGCACAACTTAAAAAGTTAAGGTATGTCAAGAAAGTCTTGAAAAGGTGAGGTATGTTTATCAATGAAATCCTCAAATGGGGTATTGTAAGAAATATTTTTGAAAAATTTTGGAGAAGTTGAAAAATCAAGAAATTCAATTTTCTAACTGAAATTTCTTCCTACAATAGTAGAATAGAAAACCTAGCCAAAAAACAAAAACAAAAATACTAAAATAGATAAAGCAGTCTAGTTTCTTCCCATCAATACTTAAATTAAAGCGTTTTAGAAAATAAGACATCCTTATTTCAAGGGTAAAATTCAATTTCACTCCCTCACGCTTTAGTTTAATCGTTGGACAAAATTAATTTGTATTTCTCACAAATTGTCCCTTCTATTATCTCAAGGGTTAAATTAATTTTGTCTAATGAATAAGTTGAAGTGTGAAATTGAAGCATTTTACTAGGTTAGAGTTTAATTTATACTTGAGATAATGATGTATAGATTTACTATTAAGAAAAAAAAGATAAGATAAAAAAAGGATGTTCGTGCGTTTCCGTCCATCAATATGACGGAAATTGAGGGTAAAGTAAATTAAAACATTTTGGAAACATTGTGGTTAACTATAAATGAAAATAAAAAGTTCAAGAGTTTAACCTAAAATAAGCGGTAAACTTAAGGATATAAACTAAGCTTCACTCCCAATTCCAATTTGATGATATGAAGAATGAAAAGAATTAAAGAGAAAATACTACCCCATTTGAATTATAACCGCTTTTAAAGTGGTGTAGGGATAAAGTTATATATTCTAACTATATTAACTTCTTCTGTATAAAGTTATTTACCATTTGTTTCGTAAATTAGCTGCGCTAAACCCTAAAGATGTTTGAGAAACTATGGTTTGATTCTTAGGAGCTATACTCAGCATCAGCTCATCGTAAGGAAAAAGATTACAATTAGTAAGCAGTGATGAACAAAACATGAAAATTTATTCAAACACTATGAAGTCCCAAGTGCATATGCAAATAGAGAAGAAAGCTTTGATAGAAATGAAACATCAATTAGAATGGGGGACATTTGAAGTGAGGGTTGCATCGCGGAAAGCCTCGGTCTCCACCCAAACCTTCGTTCCCGGCCAACATAATGAGCGGGAAAGCCTTCTTGGGAATGGGGACTGGACCCACTAATTGGTTGAAGGTAACATCAATTTGCGCTTTGGTGTTGATGCCCTTGAAGCTAGGAGGGAGGCACCCACTAATTTCATTGAAGGACAAGTCCATCTTCTCCATCATTTGCAACCCAAAAATCTTCTCATGTAATCTCCCGAAAGTGTTGTTGTTGTTCAGATTCAGAATCTTTAAGTTCTTTAACTTGTCGATTGTAGTTGGAATGGAACCGTTCAACTGATTATTGTCCAATGCTAACTATGTTAGTTGTGTTAAGTTTGTCAAATTGGATAGAATAGGTGCCGATAAATGGTTCCTATCCAAGTCTAGCTTTAAGATTTAGAAGGTTTCCCAACTCAAGAGGAATGGAGCCTAAAAAATTGTTTCTCGAGAGATATAAATATTTCAGGGTGCTTAATTTACTTAGAATAGCAGGAATGGAGCCACCAAAGTTGTTGTGCGACACATCAATGTCGATGAGAGATTTTAATTGATTGAAGTCCTCAGGTAATGGGCTAGTAAACCGGTTGTCATTTAAGAACAGGACCTCCAGATTTATGAGCTGCCCGATTTCCCAACGGGATTATCCTAGAGAAGAAATTGGACGACAAAGTGAGATAGGTAAGTTTCGTGATGTTGCTTATTTGAGATGGGAGTGGACCATAGAGTTGGTTGTAAAAGAGATTGACATTGGTAAGGTCAGCCAAAGACGCGCACGGGAATTGTTCCAACGTACCTAATAATCGCGAAGCCGTGATTGTTATATTTATGACTTTTCCCACTCCATTGCAGCTGATTCCCTCCCAGTCACAAGCATTTTTACCATTCCATGGATTTAAAATCCCATCATCTTCAAGGCTTTCTCTCCACAATTTAAGAGCTTCAGCTTCCAATGGCACAGAAATGGAAGAAACAATTGTAGGGAAGAATGTTGAGAGTAGAGCCAAGGCGATGAGGGAAACTGGTTTCACTTGATTCCATAATGGATGTCAGAGTGCATATATCACATTATTGGAGTCACCAACCTCTCAATATATATTAACTTGGCCCTCCCTACTTTTGTTCATTTTGGTTCCTACCCGTTTTTTTTTAAAAAAAAGAAAAATAATAATTATAAAACCCAAAAAGAAAAAGAGGAAGAATAATCACCCTCTAAAAATGCCAATTATTTCATGTCAAAAATCAAATAAAACCGCTAATTACCCATCTCGAATTTGATATTGATAAAAGCTCTCTTAAAAATGTGGGTGAATAAATTTAGCACCAATGGGTGGGGGAGAAAGCAAACGTGTCTCCTGCAATAGTTAGCTTAAAACACAGTCATAAAGAACAATTATTACACACAAGTTTAAATTATTCAATAATACAGCATATTGACGTTATGTGGCACGTTTTTGTAATCTAATACTACACCCCATTGCGGTGAATAATAAGTGCGGTGATGACTTATATTTCAAAACCTATTGATAATAAGTGATGTGCTCGAAAATATTTCAAAATGAATTGATGTGCTTTTGTAAAGTGGCGTGAGATTTATATTCTTAGTACTATTTTAAACATAATAGTGGAAGAGATTCATATGATGGAAAAACCATGGGGTAAGTAGCCCAACCATGCCGGTTTTGCACCTAAACAACGTGTAGATTGTGATCTTTAATTACAAAACAAAAACCCATGGGTTTATTTATTTAAAATTCATGGGAAAGGGAAAATCATATGAAAGAACAAATATATATATATATATATATATATATATATATCAGGTACTTATTTCAAAGGTGTACTTATAACAAAATCACATAACAGACCCATGTGATTGATAGTTATGTGGCAGACATAGTTAGATTATTGATAGTGGATTGGGCTTTTTTTGGTGCAGCCCATTTTTTCCCTTATTTCTATGGTTAGATGAATCTTATAAATCACAAGAATATTTAAAAAAATTAATAAATTATTCTTTTCATTTTCTTTTTATTCATGCAATTAAAAGAAATATATTTGAAAGTATGATTCGTGCTTTGGACAATCCATTTAGTCCTATTAGCTAATATGTTGCAAAATTAGGAAGGCTCTACAAATCAACTTCTTGTAGCATGAGCCTAGGCCACATGTTACGCATATGCTTTACGACACTTTGTAAGTTTTTTGACTTTTTGTGTCTTTGTGAGTATTTTTGGTATTCTTTGTGCAATTTTATTTTTGTTTTCTACTTGCTGGAACTCTATGGGCATTTCGTGCTTGCGGGAGTATTTGGATTATTTTTAAGTATAAATGTTTTGTAGGTTTTTTTTAGGCATTTTGATCTTTCAAATATATATATATATATATATATATATATATATATATATATATATATATATATATATATATATATATATATATATATGTATTTGGTATAAGAAGGGGCTAAAAAAGGCCAACACATCCCAACAAACTGCATGTAATGAGATCTTGAAAAGATTTACTTATTACAACTTACTAACAAAAGTGGACCCAAGCCCTGTGGAGAGAGAGTCAAGAAAGGATGACCAAATTTGTCAAAATATTTCACGAGCCAATTTGCAGGCACATGTCGTTTAAAGCAAATATTGTTGAGTCGCGAATTAATAATTTATTTTGTAGTTTATTTTGATGCTGTCAAACCTTGAGAAAACTTCTAACAATCAAATAAGATTCTCATGAAATCTTATGTAAGTTTTATTTTGCAGGATATACTTAAAAGAAAGAAGTCCGCAAGTAGCTATTGGAGAAAATTAGGGATTAGAAAGACAAGATCTTTTACTTGCACATGTTTTGTATAGTTTTACAAAAAGAATATTCATATAGCAAGATATTGCGGCTATATCATAACTAAAAGGCTGTTATTTTGGGAGAAGGATTTCGTGTGATTACTGGAGAAAGTGTTGAAGATTCTTTCAAAGAGAAGATTGAAAAGTTGTTGGAGAAAATCAAGGGGAAAGAGAATATTCCTTATTTTTATTATGTAAAATCTTTAAGCCTTGTGTTTAATTATATATCAGACTTGGCTCAATTTTTTAAATTGATTTAAAGCTCAAAATCTTTCATAAACTTCCAATATATTTCCTTTGACTAGGAAATCGGAATTTTCATATAGGAAATGTTTTCTCAATATTTTTTTTGGAAAGTCTTCCATGGATAGTAGCCGTTGGAGGATTTCTTGCAGAAAATATTTCCTCATTATCTTTTCTTGGTAAGTTACCGTTGGAAAAAAAAATATATATATATTTATGCACAGCCACTAAGAAAATTAACAACTTTCTTTTTAGCCTTGCATGAAATAAAAAATCCTTCGACCAAAATTCTCCTTGACTGAGCTATACTTTTGAGAATTTCTTAAGGACATTGGGCTATTGTTTGATATGTAAAAGGGTCACACTACTTCGCTGGTGATATTGTTCCTCTGCTGAGCCAAAACTGTTTTGAGCTAAACTTGCAAATTTTACTAAATTTTTTGTGATCAAACAAGTGGTCCATTGCTCGACATATAATTGACACTCGGACGTAGTTTCTAGTGTATTTGTGTTTTTGTTTTTGTAGTCTTTCATGACTTTTTGGCTTTGGAGATAAAAGGGGATCAACTTGCGAGTTGGATCGATTGTAAAGGCTTTTACGACCTTTTAGCCTTTAAGATAAGAGAGTTAGCTTGCGAGCTAAGTTTTGTCCTATGGCTATCATTGCCCTAAAATGACTCATAGTGGATGACTCAATAGTAGCAGGAGGTTACTATTAGAAGAGAGAAGTAGCTAGTGGTTGGGTGAACCCTATAAATCTTGGTCCCTTTTATTTTTATGTTCTGTTAGTAGTTTGCATAGTGGTCAAACTATTCTGAACTATACCGTCTCCATTTCTCATAAAGAAAAAGTTTCGTTTTAAGTGTGTTTTTGTGTAGATACACCTATTCACCTCCGCTCTGGGTGTCTATCAAGTATGACACACCTTCACATCCTAACCTTGTTCGAATAAAGCTTTAGTTATTCTGGAGGTACTATAGTTATTTTGTCCTTTTACTTTTATGGGTATTTAGGTGCTTTCCAAGTTATTTTGTGCATCCAAGTATATTTTTGTCTGTTTTTCATTTTAGTAAGGCATTTTAAATTTTTGCAACAAAATTTTAGAAGACCGAATGAAGTAGTCTAATTGATTTGGATGGCAGTTTTTGTCCCCGCCCCTTTTTCAGTGGAGTTTAGAATTTTGATGCATGAAATATTCATGCACCTAGAAATCATCATTAACCTTTCAAGTGTCCCTATATTATGTCAAAATCGTTGATCTTATTGCTTTCAGTTTCTTTTGATCCCAAAGGTTCAAATTAACAAAAACAAAATCTTTGATCAATTAGATCTAGACTAACATCAACCCGTCCAGCAGAAGAGCTAGATCCAATCCAAATCCAGAGCAAAAATTAAAATAACCATGGGCGCCCAAAAAGGTAAAAGTTAACCCAAGTCTTCATGTCTCTACAGAAGAAAGAAATAAAGATTTCAAAATCTAATGGCTTGTGTTAATTAAGGCAAAATTTCTATTTGGGGAGGAATAAACTCAATGCGGGACATTACATAAAAAACATAAAACATAACCTAAGGCATGATACATAGTAAACTTATCAGTTAAGGCCCTTCAGACCAGAAGATTATCCACTAGCTCGTGAAACTTCATTATTTTGAAATTTTAGCTGTATAGATTAAAACATTATACAAAAGTAAGGGCATAAGTAAATCTTCAAACAATTATTGTAGCCCTTCCATCTATATGGTAAACTTTTAAAAGAAATCCAAGAAAATCATTGAACAGTTCACATTTTTTTGGAATTTTCTCTATAGTTGAAAGCTCTTAACACCACCACATTGAATGAAAGCTTAGGTAACCCTTACTCTTGGATGACCTTCTAATCCGTATGGTAAAATTTTAAAATAAGAAATTCTTGTAAATTAGTTGGAGGACTAACAAGTGCCCAATAGACAACCTTCTCCTGGAGGAGCCTATTCCTTTCTCTTGCTAGTTCATTAAGGGAGAATAATCGCCTAACCCTAAATGTGCCTAACCTAATACACGGATTTTTCGAATGAGGCACTTATTCTTCCATTGTGCTTCTGAGTATGGTGGAAGTGTCATCATAATGAAGTTTATTTTATTTTTTCCCAGGAGGAAGGCATATAGATAATCATCATCGTGAATTTATTACTTCTTTTTTATAGCTCAATAATTTAGGGAATTAGGCATATTGACATCCCTGTGGGGCTCATCCCCAAGTGAAAATTATAGTCATATAAATTAAAAGAATATAGAAAAATATGAGAACCTGTTGATTTTTACAATTCTATTAGCATATGTTTTTCATGTAAACGGTAAAAGACTTAATCATTCAAACTTATTTTGAGTTTTTCATGACCCATGACAGGATGGGCCTGAATGATTTTTCATGACCTAACCCATAAAAAATTTGACCGGCTATTATCGCATTCACAAAGCCCAAGCCCTTTCTTTTCGGCTCATTTGTGCAACTGGATGATTATGATCCTTAGGTATTCTAAGCCCTAGTTTTTACTTGGTATTATGGAGGGGCCTATATGGAATGTACAACTATTGTTTTGACTAATCTTTTGGCTCTTTTTTTCCTACTTTCACGATTTATAATTTAGATGCTTGAGAAAAATAGTTTAGCTGATATTGATATGTGATTAGTAGTGTTATTTTTGAGTTATTTTCATTTTGTTTTGTAAATTTACTACCCCAAATCCTAAAGATGTTTACTTTGACACATAATGGATGTTGTAGGTATTTCGAAGAAATAGAACTTCAATAACGAGAGGAGTATGTGACAAATAGCACCATTTATACCTCATGGGTGAAACAGGTAAGTAATAGCTATTGTGCCCCTGGCTATTTGTAATAATTATTTCCCATCTATTCGTTTCCTTCTGTCCCCATGGCTCAAGAAAGTATCCATTTTCACTTATGCTCTAAGAAAATATTACTCCTTATATATTATATTTTTTTGAAATATGTATTCCATTATGTTGATGCCAATTTCATTGAGAGATAAATTTGTAAGAGTGGAGAATAAGTGTCACAAAGAAGGGCTAAGCTGAGGTGGAAGGAGGACCCGAAATTCGAGAGTGGGATATAGAAGACCAAAGAGTAGAGAGAAATGATCATAAAAGTGTCCCAATAGCCTCTCGGTGGAAGCACTCTCCGACGCCTAAGTTAGTAAAGGCAATGATCAGAAAAGTAAAGAAAGGAAGTCTAGAGAGAGAAGCACACGAAAGTGGTGTAAAATATGGCACGATTTGTCGATTGTTTGTGGCCTCTTAGGGAATGACAATGAAATTACGAGAGTGCCACTAAATTTCTTGCTTGTACTGGAGTGTCCTCATCCTTTTATCATAATCCCGAATGTGTCCCAAGGGAATGTCTTTATATGATTGGGCCACTCTTTTACTTTGGTGGAATATTTCATAACACATTCTATTCCGTGCACCAAATGAATGACTATGGTTTATTCTTTCTAAGTTATAAAGTGGGGGTTAGACTCCAATACAAAAAGAAAATGGAAAAAAATAAATAAACCAACTTAAGGCTTAATCAATAGAAGATGAAAAATTATTCAAGTGAAACTTAGTTACCCATCCAACACCATTTTTGGGTAAACCCTTTTTTTGGGTTGGGAATTAGACCCGCTAATTAGTTGAAGGAAACATTACCATTCCTTTTGTGTTTATGCCATTAAAGCTAAGTGGGGGCCACCCACTATGTTCACTGATCGACAAGTCCACTTCCTCCTTAATTTACAACCCAAAAATCTTCTAAGGTAATTTCTCTAAAATAATGTTGTCGATCAATTACAAAATCTTCAAGTTGTTTAACTTGTTGATTGTGTTTAACATGAAGCCACTCAATTGATTATTGTACAATGTTAAGTCTACTAATTGTGTTAAGTTTGCCAAATTGGGTGGAATAGAACAAGTTGATTGATTATCGATGTTGATTATTTGTACCCAAATCTCACTGCCTTAGAGTTATAAGATTTCCCAATTCTACAGAAATGGGATAAAAAATATGTTTCCTAACGCAGAAATATTACAGGTTAGGCAATTTAGTTGGAATAACAGCAATGGAACCATTTTAAGTAGTGAAAAGGCACATCTAGAGTTGTGAGAGATTTTAAGTTACAAAATCTTTTAGGAAAGGTACTGGAAAAATACAAAAAATGTTTTACCCCAAACAAATGGAGCCTCATGAGAAAATCAAGATTTTGTTGAAACTTTGACCAAAAAATATCACAATATAAACGGGGATCTTTTTTTAAATAAATCTCTCTTTCTATTTTTTTTTTCAAATCTTATATTCCTGTCTAAGTAGGATTGGATTCTAAAAGGGGGGAAATTTTATCAAAAACTTGTTAAAAATGTATTTTTTTTCTCCACTTTCTAGAAATAACATTTAGATAAAAAGAGAAAATTTTATTTTTAAGAAAGGAATGAGTTATCTTTCTTCAGTACAAAATGTTTTTTTTTTTTTTGGACTCTTTCCTCTTTGCCAAATATATGTAATTAAATGCAAAAGTTACTTTACAGGGGTGAAAAAGTTTAAATAAGAGGAAAGGGGAAAGAGGGAGTTCATGAAGAATATTTAAATTGTGGTTGTGAGTCCACGGTTAAACTAAAAAACCACGAGTGACACATGTGTCAGTGCTCTACAAGTGTGTCAGTGTGGTAAAAAAAAAATTTTAATTCAAGGTTTAAAACCTTGAGTTTAAAAAGATAGGATGTTTTGAGAAAATTTTAAAAAGGTAGGGTATGTTTATCAATGGGTTTTGAAAGTACAGTATTTAAGAAAAAATTCCTTCTCATCAATACTTAAATTCAAGGGTAAAATTAAGTTTCACCCCTTCTTCAGTATTTTATTTTAATTGTTAGACAAAATTAATTCTTATTTTCGTACAAATTGCCTTTCCTATTATCTCAAGGATTAAATTAATTTTGTCTAATGAATAAGCTGAAGTATGAAATTGAAGCATGTAACTTCACGAATTAGCCTAAACTTCACTCCCATTTCCAATTTGATGATGCCAAGAATGAAAAGAATTAAAGAGAAAACAAGGCCCCAATTGAATCATGACGGCTTTATACGATGGTGTAGGGATAAAGTTATATTCTGATTAATTAACAATAAAAGAAGAAGTTATATTCTGATTGTATTAACTTTCCGTGTGCCAAGTTGTTTAAAGTTTGTTTCGAAAATTAGTTGCCCTGAATCCTAAATATGTTCGCTTTGAGAAGCTGCAGTTTGATATTTTAGACCTATATTCAGAATCAGCTCAAGCTAAGGAAAAAGATCACAAGTGAGCTATGATGAATTGAAGATGAAAATTTATTCAAACACCATGAAGTCTCGAGTGCATATGCAAATAGAGAAGAAAGCATTGATAGAAATGAAACATTAATCAGGATGGGGGACATTTAAAGCGAGGGTTGCATCGCGGAAAGCCTCGGCCTCCACACAAACCTTGGTTCCCAACCAACAGAATAACTGGGTAAGCCTTCTTGGGATCGGGAACAGGACCCACAAATTGGTTGAAGGCAACATTGACTTGCACTCTCGTGTTGATGCCCTTGAAGCTAGGAGGGAGGCACCCACTCAGTTCATTGAAGGACAAGTCCATCTTCTCCATCATTTGCAACCCAAAAATCTTCTCATGTAATCTCCCGGAAATGTTGTTGTTTTTCAGATTTAGAATCTTTAAGTTCTCTAACTTACCGATTGTAGTTGGAATGGAACCACTCAACCTATTATTGTCCAATGTTAACTCTGTTAGTTGTGTTAAGTTTGTCAAATTGGGTGGAATAGGCCCGGATAAATGGTTCCTATCCAAGTCTAACTCTTTAAGATTTAGAAGGTTTCCCAACTCAAGAGGAATGAAGCCTGAAAGATTATTTCCTGAGAGATACAAATATTTCAGGTTGCTCAATTTACTGAGGACGACAGGAATGGAGGCACCTAAGTTGTTGCGGGACATATCAATGTTGATGATAGATTTTAATTGATTGAAGTCCTTAGGAAACGGGCCAGTGAACTGGTTGTCATTTAAGAACAACACCTCTAGATTTATGAGCTGCCCGATTCCTAACGACATTACACCTGAGAAAAAATTGCCAGACAAAGAGAGATAGGTGAGTTTTGGGATGTTGCTTATTTGAGATGGGAGTGGACCATAGAGTTCGTTGGAAAAGAGATCGATATACGTAAGATTAGCAAAGGAAGCGAAGGGGAATTGCTCCAACGTGCCTAATAAATGCGAAGCCGTGATTGTTATATTTATGACTTTTTCGGCTCCATTGCAATGGATTCCCTCCCAGTCACAAGCATTTTTACCGCTCCATGGATGTAAAATCCAATCATCGTCTAGGCTTTCTCTCCACAATTTAAGAGCTTTAGCTTCCGAAGGCACAGAAATGGGAGAAACGATTGTAGGGAAGAATGTTAAAAGTAGGACCAAAGCAATAAGAGAAACTAGTTTCAGTGATTCCATGATGGATGTTAGAGTGCATATATCACATTATTGGAGTTGCCCACCTCTCTCTATAAATTAACTTGTCCTCCCTACCTTTATTTTCATTTTGCTCCCTACTCTTTTTTTTTAAAAGAAAAATAATAATTATTAAACCCAATAAGAAAATAGGGAGAATAATGACCCTAACCCTAAAATTACCACGTTATTTCCTGTCAAAAATAAAAATAAAACTAAGTAGCACCGCTAATTGCCCATCTTGAATTTAATATTGATAAAAGCTCTCTTAAATGTGGGGGAATAGATGTAGCACCAATGGGTGGGCGAGAAAGCAAACGTGTCCACGCAATAGTTAGCTTGAAACATAATCATGGAAAGTAATTATTACACACAAGTGTAAATTATTTAATAATGAAGCATATTGAAGTTATGTGGCACATTTTTGTAATCTAATACTACACCCCGCCACCGTGAAAAATAAGTGCGGTGATGACTTATATTTCAAAATGAATTGATGGCTTGAAACATAATCATGGAAAGTAATTATTACATACAAGTGTAAATTATTTAATAATGAAGCATATTGAAGTTATGTGGCACATTTTTGAAATCTAATACTACACCCGCCACCGTAAAAAATAAGTGCAGTGATGACTTATATTTCAAAATGAATTGATGTGCTTTCATAAAGTGGCCTGAGATTTATATTCTCAGGACTATTTTAAAGATATGAGTGGATGAGATTCATATAATGGAAAGATCTTGGCGTGAGTAGCCCAATCATGTCGGTTTTGCACTCAAACAACATGTATATTGTGATCTTTAATTACAAAAAAAAAAAAAAAATCCCATAGTTATTTATTTTTAAAGTTGATACAGGGAATGGAAAAATCACATGGAAAAAAAAATCCTTAGGTATTTGATATAAAGGCGTGCTTATAACAAAATCACATAACACACCCATGTGGTTGATGGTTACATGACAAACATGGTTAGATTATTGATTGTGGATCGAGCTTTTTTGGGTGCAATCCTATTTTTCCATTTTTTCAATGGTCAGATGAGTCTTATACATCACAAGAATATATAAAAAAATAATAAATTATTATTTTTATATACTTTCTATTCGTACAATTAAAAGAAATATATTTGAAAGCATGATTCGTGCTTTAGACAAACCATTTAGTACTATTGGCTAATATGTTGCAGAATCAGCCAGGCTTTGCAAATCAACTTCTTGTAGCATCATAAAGACTAGTCTTGGCCGCACATTACACATGTGATCCACGACCCTTAGTAACTTTTTAGTCATTTTGTGTTTTCGGGAGTATTTGTGGTATTCCCGGTGCAACTTTTTTTTGACTTTCCACTTGTTGGAACTTAATGGGCATTTTGTGCTCGCGAGAGTATTTGGAACTTAATGGGCATTTTCAAGACCCAACCCATTCACAAAGGCCAAGCCCTTTCTTTTTGGCTCATTCGTGTAACTGGATGATTCTGATCTTCAGGTATTCTGAGCCCTAGTTTTAACTTGGTATTATGGAGGGGCCTATATGGAATGTTCAACTATTGTTCTTGACTAATCTTTTGCCTTTTGTCCCTACTTTCACGATCTATAGTTTAAATGCTTGTGAGAAATAGTTTAGCTGATATTGATATGTGATTAGTAAAGTGGGGTTAGACTCCAATACAAAAAGAAAATTGAAAAAAAAGAAATATACCCGCCCAAGGTTTAATCAATGGAAGATGAAAAATTATTCAAACAAACCCTAGTTACCTATCAAACAACAAGCCTTTTTTCCGGTTGGGAATTAGACCCATCAATTAGTTGATCGAAACATTAACATTCCTTCCGAGTTTATGTTGCTGATGGAAAAGTCCATTTCCTCCTTCATTTGCTACCCAAAAATCGAAGGTAGTTTTTCAGAAATATTGTTGTCGTTCAGATTCGAAATCTCTATGTTGCTTAACTTGTTGATTATGTTTGGAATGGAGCCAGTCAATTGATTATTGTACAATGTTAATTCCGGTGAGGTTAAGGAAATAGGAAGTTGGGAGCGGGGGATTTGAGATCATGGTAGTGTAGGAAACCGGAGCGAAGTTCTCGTAAATTGGGACGTCGCTCCCTAGGGCGAGGGAACCTGAGTTCCGGCCTTCTGTTGAGGGGAGACAATAACAGAAAACACCTCCGAATAAGAATGATGTCTGGGAAACTAAAGAAAGATTGCTTCTTCCAAGGCCGATGATGCCTGCAGTTCCCCTAAAGAGTCCACTATTGTCCCTACCGCAGCCAAACACAAAATTATCCACCGGAGTTGTTCCAAGGCCCAATCGGCCTTCCCCGAGTTCGCATCGAGAGTAGGAAGCGTTGCCCTAGGTAACAGAGTAGTTACACATCGAAGTTAGGGGGGTTTCGGTTTTCTCTAGCATTTCGAGGTTGCCGGAATTTGTGTTTTTTGTCTTTGATTACAGTGAGTGTACGCGAACTTCATCGAAAATGAAATGGTCTTGAAAGCCTTTCATCCAAATGAGAATGTCAATTCCCATTTTATTGCTTGGTAAACATGCTTGTCAAGGAGCCTCTTGTAATGCATTGACAACCATGTTGGTAACGTAAAAGGCAATAGAATGGTAGCTCTCTTGCAATCACCATTCCCTTAGGCAATAGAATGCATTGTCATTCCATTTCTATTCCCATTGGCATTCTATTTCCTTTATCCAAACGCAACCTAACTAAGATTGCATTTGAATGGTGGGGATGGGAATGGCAATGGCAATGGAAATGGAATGAGAATGAAATAGCCATTCCTATTCTCTTATTTGTTTATGCACTCTGGCTTGGAATGGGGATTCCATGGGAATGACCATTATCTCATGTCAGGAAATGACCATTTCACTCCTAATACTAGGAATCATCATTATCATCTCCAATTTTAGCATTAATACCATGACACCATGATACCATGCGACACTCATGATGTTGCGTGGTATAATAAACGACTTGATGCAATGTTCCTTTAATAAATTTATTTTATATTCATAAAATTATTTTGCAAGCTCATTCCATTCCATTTTGAACAAAACAGGCGCGTGAATGAAATAGAGTGGGAATGGACATTCCTATTCTCTTTCCTTTTCACCATTCAAATGCAACTATGGACCAAAATGAGCACGCAAAATAACTTTATAAATATTAAACAAATTAAAGAAACACTACATCAAGGTATTTACAGAGCACATGACATCATGAGAGTCACATAGTATCATGATTTCAAGACGTCAATGTTAAGTTGGAGATGAAAATGATGATTTCCTTGTATTAGGAGTGGAATGGTCATTCCCATGGAATGACTGTTCCAAGTTTGGGTGCATAAACAAACAAGGAAACATTCCAATTCCCATTTCCACAATCCAAACGGACCCTCCCTAAATAGATAACTGTACAATACTGAGACGTTGGAAATGAATCCGTGAGCGGTTTAAATTTTTCTATCATATTGGCTTCCAAACATTTGCACATATAGAAACCAATCTTGCCACCAGAACATGCTAACACACACATTAACAATCCAAATAAGATTCAATTGTAAACCCAGTCAGCATTATATTGGATTCCTAGAAATCCTACAATTTTCCTGCAGGCCAATATGATTTTATTTTTTTTCATGTATGAGAAACTGATATATTCACTTATAAACAATCTTCACCCCCTAAAAAATCTGGAAATATTATACAAAATCAAAAGAAAAGGCCCCTAACCATTGTTGAAGTGGGTAAATGGCTAAGCAAAAGGAGACTGATTCTGTTGCCCTTTCATCAAGACTGATGCAGCAGCAGGTTCATTAAAGAGTGAACTCCTCACCTCGTTCACGAGCAATAGAAGCTGAGAGGATTCCAAGATCTCGATTCAGGAATGTTAAGGACTCGCACTCGGAGATTATCCTTGCAACAGAAGAGGGCTCCCCTCCCACAGTATCGGATGATCCAGTAGCCACTGCAGCATGCGAGTCTCATAGATTCTTCCAAGTTCCCTAGGAACTGCCGAAAGATGCACAACAAAGATAATTAATCTTAGTCAGGAAATTAATCTTAGTCAGGAGTAATATGTTTCTAAAACAAGAACAAAGTAACTCCAAATCAATTTTGTATTCATTGTCCCCAAGCAATTGATGGGGAAAAAAGGAACTCATATGTCATAGAAGAAAGACAAGTCTGCTCTTCTTAGAAGAAGGGGGCAGTTTGATCTTAGAAGAATAGAGCGGTCCTCACAGCAGACCAGAGGCCACGGAGCTATGGCTGCTGGAGGTGGCTGTTGAGAGCCAGAAATTGCAGTGCAAGGGCAGTTAAAAGAAAGAAAGAAAGAATGAAAGGGGTAAGGAGACAGATTTCCTAAAAATTAGGAGGGACAAATCTGTCCAAATTTAAATTTCATATCCCTCACATGTTTGGGGAAAGAACAGATATGACACAGGAATCTTACCCATCAAAAGGCCCTGGTCAATAATGTTTGTCTAGCAGACCTCCTACTAACCCAAGTGAGCATTCAAATCATAGTTGTCACGGCGCCAAGGCGGTCGGTGTCGACCGCTGACCGCTTGGACGCCTAGGCGGCAAGGCGCTCGCCTGGGCGTCCTCAAGACGGTCCAAGGCGCTCACTAATAAAATTCATAATTTTACCCCCGTATCATACCTGTATATGTGTACCAAAATACATTTAAACACCTTAGTGATGCATTTTCGGGTTGGGTTCCTTTTCTACATTTCATTTTATAAAATTGATCACTAGAATATATTAGGGTTTTGAAAAATAAAGTAACAGTACTGAGAGGAGATTGGATGGAGAGTGGCCGTCCAAAAATGGAGCTCACTCAGTCGAGATCGAACTCGCCGGAATTGAAGACGCCTCGACAGCTATGGGAGTTGCCGCTGTAGTTGAGTGGGTGGAGAGTGACTTCCAAAATGGAGTTCAAATGGAGCCGTTGCAGTTGCCGGAGTGGCCACCATCAGTCGCTGGAGCCGCCGCCGCCGATCAAGTGCAGTCGCCGGAGTCGGGGACTCTTCTGCTGTTTGTCGTCGAAGAAGATAGTCGTCTTTTGTGATGACGATGACTTCTTCATATATACATATACATTTACAATGCAAAACTTTTCTTTTTCAAAAAAAAAAAAAACCCTAGGCGACCTGGCGCTACAAAGCGCCCAAGGCGTCGCCTAGGCGAAGCCTTTCCAGCCAAGGCGCACGCCTTGGCGGCCAGGGAGCAAGGCGCTACCCGCCATGCTCCCCCACCCCCGCCTGGACGCCTAGGCGACGCCTTAACAACTATGATTCAAATGTCTATCCTACATTCATTTGTGAAGGTACACTCAATGGATTGAAGACCATATCAGCAGGTCTTCCATCTTGTAAAAGCGCATATCTTGCACAGACAAAATTTTTGAAATGACACCTTTATTTCCACGTCTTCTGGCCACTTTATCACCTACTTTGATTTTGTGTTTCTGTGAAATATATATATATGGAAATCATTTATGGATTATAACTAGACGCCTCTTCTTCCGGCTCCATCGCACATCAATAACTCTACCTCTACCACCTATAGCTAGTTTTAGACAAGTTTCTTTTAAAGTGGATGCTTGAATGCCAAGTATAACTCATAATAATCTATCTCCCGGGGCATACGACCATTCTTTTACCATCCACGGGGTTAGTTTACCTACTAAAATATTGTTTGCCTCTACCCAAGATCCCGGCATCACAATTCCATTTTTATCTAAATTTCGAAGTAAATGGGCTTCTAAATGTGGTATTTCATTAGTGATCCTTTTGTAACCCCGACTTGTCACATGAGCCTGAATTTCATATCTTCGTCTGTGAAAAGAAATATAAATATTTTCATATACTAGGTTCTCACGAATGAGTACTGTATCTTCAGAATTATAACCCTCCCATGCCATATAAGAAACTAATAAGTTTTTTCCCAACTCGAGTTTGCTGCCAACTGTAGCAACATCGTCCAGCTAAAATTTATCCCTTTTTAATATGTTTATCCCGCCAAACTTGAGGGTTTTGATGCATACAAGTATTTTTGTTGGGCAAAACTTTTATCATGCCAAATTCCAGAAATAGGAATAAAGCTTATCAGGTCCATATCCTATCTTGCCCATATCAGGTCAGAAATTATACCATACTCCATAGCATCTTGTGCACCAAAGACGACATAATTTCTTTCTAGCAGGCCACAAAACGTTTAATTTTTCTAACTTCCAATAGAGAAAATCATTTTCAAAATAAACACCCATCTTGAAGGCAAATAAATACTTAGAATGACTCAGCTGGACTATATTTTGCCCCTTCTCACACGAACAGGTTAGACCACCCAGGCTGCAAATAAAGTATACATACCCGAACTTTTAAAAAAAATTGTGCCATTATTGTTGATACTGTAAGAGTTTTAAATCTGGGCAGCTGCTTCCATTAGTTGTTAAAAACTACCCCCTAAATATAGAAAGGATAAACTACAACTCAAAAATTGTAAGTTCAAACAAATTAAGTTGATAGAAGTACGGGTAAAATCATAAATCAAATGTGTATCATCAAATTGGCTGTTCAATATATCATGCTGCATAAAAGCAACTACAGTAATGCACCACTCATCAACGGAAATTAAAAAACTCACCTGAATAGCCTCTGTATTTATAGTAGTTGTAATTCCCAAAAACGTTGCAATTTCCGCCGAATCTGCAAAACGACAATGGGCAAGATTTGATATAGTAGTAAAAAAATAACAACTGGTTTTAAATGGGGAGGAAAATTGAATCAAACAACAATAAATTAAGCTCAAGAGCTGCACAAGAGGGACCTAAATTAGTCAGAACTTAATGAAAAGTTCATATATCATAGTAAGCAATGCTGCCAAGTTCACAAGAACCAGAGGGGATGCAGCAAAATCCAATGGAAACATGCCACAATGGTAGAAAAATATGAATATTATATAGATCCATGACGTTCAAGATTATTAGCATAAAAAAAGATTACAACCTAAACACCAACGGAAGATTCTGCCATTGGTAAGTACTCCAGCACCCAGCCTGTTAGCAGAGATCCACTAAGGGGTCAAGTCACAGAGTAGCATAAGGAAAATAATACTCTGGCCGACTAACAGCAACAGTTTAGCAAGAGGGCTTTACAATCTAATTTTTTCTTTTTTCTATTTTGCATATCATAGATTCACGATTATAGCCCAGTTCCCCATCCCTGCGCCCGCCAGGCCCAAAACAAAAGCCCCGTACTCCCTCAAAAATGAAAATGAAAATGAAAAGGAGTGAGTGAAACAACACACAGGACATAGCTTGGATGCTAAAATTCAAGTTATATCAAAACACCTAATAATACAACACATGCATGAAGTGGTAACGGATGATTTAATGGGATTGAAATCCTTCCCACCTCATTTACTTTAGGACCACAGACGCAAAAACTGTGGAAGCCCGAGAGTGCCACATTCCAACAGCAAACTATCACCATGTCTAAGTGCAGTTCTTCGCATATAACATATGGGCCCAATAACAGGCACAAAAGTGAATAGTTTGAGAAAATTTGAATTCGTATCACGTTCCTGAGAATTTTGGGCAATATCTATCTCTACCCATTCTTACAATTTCTAGAAAAATTCCCACCTCCGATTAGGTCTTACAAAGATACATGTGCATTCGTGCTGCTTCTTGGAGCACTAAATCATAGACCCATTGTCATTTAATCATCTGCTATATACTAAATCATGCTTAAAGAGACAAAAATCATATAAGCGGATCAAAAACTTCGTCCCAGGATGGGATTTGGTTTCAAATTTGTGTCTAAATAACTTTCAAACGCAATTCGACGAAGATTATTTATACCCCAAAAGAAATAAGGCATGTAACACACATTGGATGCGAGAAGTCTCCTCGTCGCGGTCCATGGAATTGTCCCCCTGTAGACTTTTCTGAGAGAAGAGCGACTTATCCCCCAATAAGCTGCAACAAGAATAATCACCTAGACCGTTATCAGCAATCAGATCAATTTTCTTGACTTATCTGATGAAAAGGGAAGAACACGGCTTGAAGATGGGGAAGAGACTTGAAAAAGAGCCATTCGAGGAACGCGTAGCACTCCATTCCAGTGAAGCGAAGGGACTGAGAAGGAGCATTGGCTCTTGGGTACTAGAGCGCCGCCAATTTCCTCTGTATCTCTTCCATTGTCCACTCCTCAGCCGCGAAATCTGTTCACCCAATTGATCTTCGGGAATCGAGAAGCTCGAGTCCCCCTGTTTGAGATGGTTCGGGCTTCGGGCATCAATTGAGTTGAGCTCATTCAGAATTCCAATCCTTCGTTACTAAAATTTTTATCCGTAAATTCTCAATTACTTTTTTTTTTTAAGACGTTTTCTATATAACTAAACTTTTTAAAATTAAACTTGCAATTTCAATTTAATTGCGGACCGGAGAAGAAGAGAGAAGAAAGATAAAGTAAAGGTTTGTACAGAAGTATTGTCAAAAAGTAAGGCGAAATTTAAGGAATGAATCTATTAAATTGTATACAAAAATCTCGTGGGAAGCGAGAAAAGTGGGAAAAGTCAATCTATGGACATGACAGAGTAAAAGAGAATGAGTTATTGAAGAAGGTGGACTCTAATCGGTTGAAATGATTTTTTTCAATGTAAGCCCCACTTCAAATGTATCAGGGCAGGAGAAAATGCACAATTGAAATAGCATTTTGGAAGGAGAATTTAAAAAGTTGGGATATGTCAGTAAAGTCTTGAAAAGGTAAGATATGCTTATCAATGAAATCCCCAAATGAAGTATTTTAAGAAAAAGATCTGAAAAATTTGGGAGAAATCGAGATATCAAGAAATTCAATTTTCTAACGGAAATTTCTCCCTACTATTATAGAATAGAAAACCTAGCCAAAAACAAAAAACAGAAAAGCTAAAATAGATAAAGCACTCTTGTTTCTTCCCATCAATACTTAAATTAAAGCACTTTAGAAAATAATACATCCGTATTTCAAGGGTAAAATTCAATTTCACTCCTTCTTCACGCTTTAGTTTAATCGTTGGACAAAATTAATTCGTATTTCTCACAAATTGCCTCTTCTATTATCTCAAGGGTTAAATTTATTTTGTCTAATGAATAAGTTGAAGTGTGAAATTGAAGCATGCTACTGGGTTATAATTTAATTTATCCTTGAGATAATGATGTACGGATTTACTATTAAGAAAAAAAAAAGGATAAGATAAAAAAAGGATGTTCGTGCATTTCCGTCCGTTAATATGACAGAAATTGGGGGTAATGTTCAAATTAAAACATTTTAGAAACATTGTGGTTAACTATAAATGAAAAGAAAAAGTTCAGAGTTTAACCTAAAATAAGGGGTAAACTTAAGGATATAAACTAAACTTCACTCCTAATTCCAATTTGACGATATGAAGAATGAAAAGAATTAAAGAGAAAATACGACCCCATTTGAATTATAACCGCTTTATATAGTGGTTTAGGGATAAAGTTATATATTCTGACCTTATTAACTTCTTCTGTATAAAGTTATTTACCATTTGTTTCGTAAATTAGTTGCACTGAACCCTAAAGATGTTTGAGAAATTATGGTTTGATTCTAGGGAGCTATACTTAGAATCAGCACATCGTAAGGAAAAAGATTACAATTATTAAGCTGTGATGAACAAAACATGAAAATTTCTTCAAACAATATGAAGTCCTGAGCGCATATGCAAATAAAGAAGAAAGCTTTGATAGAAATGAAACATTAATCAGGATGGGGTACATTTGAAGTGAGGGTTGCATCGTAGAAAGCCTCGGCCTCCACACAAACCTTCGTTCCCAACCAACAGAATAACTGGGTAAGCCTTCTTGGGGTCAGGAACGGGACCCACAAATTGGTTGAAGGCAGCATTAACTTGCGCTTTTGTGTTGATGCCCTTGAAGCTAGGAGGGAGGCACCCACTCAGTTCATTGAAGGATAAGTCCATCTTCTCCATCATTTGCAACCCAAAAATCTTCTTATGTAATCTCCCAGAAATGTTATTGTTATTCAGATTTAGAATCTTTAAGTTCTTTAACTTGTCGATCGTAGTTGGAATGGAACCACTCAACCTATTATTGTCCAATGTTAGCTCTGTTAGTAGTGTTAAGCTTGTCAAATTGGGTGGAATAGGCCCCGATAAAAGGTTTCTATCCAAGTCTAACTCTTTCAGATTTAGAAGGTTTCCCAACTCAAGAGGAATGGAGCCCGAAAGATTGTTTTCTGTGAGATACAAATATTTCAGGGTGCTCAATTTACTCAGGATGGTAGGAATGGAGCCACCGAAGTTGTTGCGCGATATATCAATGTCGATGATCGATTTCAATTGATCAAAGTCCTTAGGAAACGGGCTAGTAAATCGATTGTTATTTAAGTATAGGATCTCTAGATTTATGAGTTGCCCGATTCCTAATGGGATTACCCCAGAGAAGAAATTGGCTGACAAAATGAGATGGGTGAGTTTTGTGTTGCAGCTTATTTGAGATGGGAGTGGACCATAGAGTTGGTTGTAAAAGAGATTGATATAGGTAAGGTCAGCCAAAGAAGCGAAGGGGAATTGTTCCAACGTACCTAATAAACTTGAAGCTTTGATTGTTATATTTATGACTTTTCCCTCTCCATTGCAGTGAATTTCCTCCCAGTCACAAGCATTTTTACCACTCCATAGATGTAAAATCTCATCATCGTCAAGGCTTTCTCTCCACAATTTGAGAGCTTCAGCTTCTAAAGGCACAGAAATGAGAGAAACGATTGTAGGGAAGAATGTTGAAAGTATGACTAAAGCAATAAGAGAAACTAGTTTCGCTAAATCCATAATGGATGATATAGTGCATATATGACATTATTGGAGTTGCCCACCTCTCTTTATATATTAACTTGGCCCTCCCTACCTTTCTTTTCATTTTGGTCCCTACTCTTTTTTTTAAAGAAAAATATTAATTAATAAACCCAATAAGAAAAGAGGAAGAATAATGGCCCTAACCCTAAAAATACCACATTATTTCTTGTCAAAAATAAAAATAAAACTAAGTAGCACCGCTAATTACCCATCTCAAATATAATATTGATTAAAGCTCTCTTAAATGTGGGTGAATAAATGTAGCATCAATGGGTGGAGGAGAAAGCAAACGTGTCTCATGCAATAGTTAGCTTTAAACATAATCATGAAAAACAATTATTACACACAAGTTTAAATTACTTAATGATGCAACATATTGAAGTTATTTGGCACATTTTTGTAATCTAATACCACACCCCGCCAACGGGAATGGTGAGTGCGGCATTGGCCAAACACTAATGAATTGTCTACTTGGTATTATAATAAAGTTTTCAATGACTTATATTTCAAAACCTATTGATAATTGGGGGCGTGGTTGAAAATATTTCAAAATGAATTGATGAGATTAATATAATGGAAAAATATTGGGGTAAGTAGCCAAATCATATCGGTTTTGCATTTAGACAAGGTATGTATGGTCGTCTTTAATCAGAAAAAGGCCATCAGGCTTCTTTTTTCTTTTCTTTTTTTTTTCAAGTTCATACATGGAACGAGAAAATCACATGGAAGAACAAAAAAAAAAAAAAAAAAAAAACCTTAGGTACTTATTTCAAAGACGTACTCATAATAAAATCATATAACACACCCATGTGATTGATAGTTACTTGATGGACACAGATAGACTATGGATAGTGGATCTTGCTTTTTTTGATGCAGTTCATTTTTTCCCCTTTTTCAATGGTCGGATGAGTTTTATAAATCATGAGAACATGTAAAAATTAACAAGATTATTTTTTTTACATTCTTTTTATTCATACAATTAAAGGAAATATGTTTGAAAGCATGATTCACACTTCAGACAAACCATTTAATACTATAAGCTAATATGTTTGCAAAATTAGTAAGGCTCTGCAAATCTACCTCTTGTAGCATCATGAAGACTAGTCTTGGTTGCACGTTATGCATGTAGTCTGCGGACCTTAGTAAGTTTTTAGACGTTTTGTGCCTTCGAGAGTATTAATGGTATTCTCAATGTAATTTTTTTGTTTTCCACTTGTTAAAACTATATTGACATTTTGTGCTCTTGAGATTATTTGGGTCATTTGAATTATTTTTTCAATATAAATGTTTTGTGACTTTTTTTAGGCATCTTGGGCTTTCAATTTTTTTTTTCTTTCTTTTTTTTTGGTAACAGGAAGGGCTAGAAAATGCCAACACAACCCAACAAACTACATGTAATATGATCTTGCAAAAATCTACTTATTACAGCCCGCTAACAAAAGTGGACCCAAGCCCTACAAAGAGAGAGTCAATAAAGGATGACCAACTTTATCAAAATAATTCACTAGCCAATCTGGGCACACATGTCCTTTACAAAAAATATAACACACCTTCATATCTCAATCTCGTTGGAATGAAGCTTTAGTTATTTTAGGGGTACTATAGATATTTTGGCCTTTTACTTTTGGGGATATTTAGAAGCTTTTCGGGGTATTTTGTGCATCCAAGTGTATTTTTGTCATTTTTCATTTTAAGAACATGTAATGTAAGACATTTTGAATTTGTGTAACACAATTCTAACGACCCAAAGAATAGCTAGTCTAATTGATTTGAGAGACACTTTTCATCCCCTTCACGCATTATCGTAGTAGAGATCTTGTTTTTCGGTGGAGTTTAGAATTTCAGTGCATCAAATATTCACGCACCTAGAAATCATCATTACCCTTTAAAGTGTCCCTATATTATGTTAAAATCGTTGATCTCATTGCTTTTTCACTTTTTTTTCTGATCCGCAACGTTCAAATTAACAAAAATTAAATCTTTGAGCGATCCGATCTTAACAAACATGAACCCGGCCAACAGAAGAGCTAGATCTAATTCAAGTTCAGGGCAAAAACAAAAATAAACATGGGCACCCCCAAAGTTGAAGTTAACCCAAGTCTTCATGACTCAACAGAGCAAAGAAATAAAGATTTCAAAATCTAATGATGTGTATTAATTAAGGCAAAATGACTGTTTAGGGAGGAATAAACTTAATGCGAGACATTACACAAAAAACATAAAAGTTGGCGCTAGCATTATGCATCATAGACTTGTCAGTAAAGGCCCTTTAGGCTAGAAGATTGTCCACTGGCCTGCAAAACTTCATCATTTTGAAATTTTAGCCATATACATTAAAATAACATACAAAATTAAAGGCATTTGTAAATTTTCAAATAATTAGTGTAGGCCTTCCATCCATATGGCAACCTTTAAAAAAAATCCAAGAAAATCGTTGAACAATTCACATTTTTATGGATTTTTCTCTATAATTGAAAGCTCTTGATACCACTAAATTGTATGAAAATTTAGGTAACCCTTATTCTTATATGATCTTCTAATCTTTATGATAAACTTTTAAAATAATAAATTATTGTAAATTAGTCAGACGACTAACAAGTGCCCAACAGACAATCTTTTCACCGAGGAGCCTATTCTTTTCTCTTGCTAGTTCATTAAGGGTGAAGAACTTCTTAACCTTATATCTACCTAATCCACAGATATTTTTTGAGCAAGACATTGATTCTTCCATTGTGCTTTTGAGTATGCTGGAAGTACTATCATAATGATTTTTATTTTATTTTTTTACCAAGGGAAAGGCATATAAATAATAATCTTTGTGAATTTATTACTCTTCCTTTATAGCTCAATACTTAGGGAATTAGGCGCTTTGCCACCCCTGTCGAACTCATCCCCAAGTGAAAATTACAATCATATAATTTGAAAGAGCATTGAAAAATATGAAGGCCTGTTCATTTTTATACAATTTTGTTAACATACGTCTTTCATGTAAACAGTAAACGACTTGAACAATTCAAACTTAAAACGAGTTTTTCATGACCTATGACAGGATGGGCGTGAATGATTTTTCATGACCCAACCCATCCAAAATTTAATGGGATTTTATCGCATTCACAAAGCCTAGGCCCTTTCATTTGTGCAATTGGATGATTATGATCTTCGGGTATTTTGAGCCCTGGTCTTTAACTTAGTATTATGGAGGGGCATAGTGGAATGTTCAACTATTGTTCTTGACTAATCTCTTGCCTTTTGTTCCTACTTTCATGATTTATAGTTTAAATGCTGGAGAAAAATAGTTTAGCTGATATTAATATGTGATTAGTAGTATTATAGAAGACCTAAGAGCGGAAAGAAATGGTCAAGAAAGTGTCCCAAAAGCCTCTTCGATGGAAGCACTCTCCGATGCTTACGTTAGTAAAAGCAGTGGCCGGAAAAATAGAGAGAGAAAGCCGAGAGAGAGAAGCTCGCGAAAGTGGTAAAAAATGTGGCATGATTCAAAATCTCTAAGTTGCTTAACTTTTGATTGTGTTTAGAATGGAGTCGATCAATTGATTATTGTACGATCTTAATTTTGTCAGTGGTGTTGAGTTTGCTAAAATGGGTGGAATCAACGAGTTGATTGATTATCGATGTTGATTATTTCTACCCAAATCTAACTGCCTTAGAGTTGTAAGATTTCCTGATTTCTTTTGGGACAAAAAAAATATGTTTCCTAGCACATACAAATATTTCAAGTTGGGCAATTTAGTAGGAACAATAGCAATGGAACCATTTAAGTAGTTGAAAAGCACATCTAGAGAAGTGAGAGATTTTAAATTACAAAGTTTTTTAGGAAATGGACCGAAAAAATACAAAAAATATTTTACCTCAAACAAATGGGCTTAAAACTACGTGAAAATTTCGAGATTTTATTAAAATTTTGACAAAAAATATCACGATATAAATGGTTGATCCGGCCCAAGCCCCATCTGGCCCGGCCCGTGACGCTCCCTCAACCTCTCCGTGGATGATGATTATATATTCGGGGCCTGGCCCGTGTCTTTCGTTCATACTCCCAAAAACAGAGAGAAAGAGAGAGAGAGAGAGAGAGAGATGGCGTCTGCGGTGGGATCAACAGCGGCGGCTCCCTTCTGGAGAGCGGCGGGGATGACCTACATAACCTACTCCAACATCTGCGCCAGTCTGGTGAGGAACTGTCTGAAAGAGCCCTACAAGTCTGAGTCCCTCTCTCGGGAGAAGGTCCATTTCTCCATCTCCAAATGGGCCGATGGAAAGCCCGAGAAACCCAGTAAGCATCCCCTTCTCTTCCTCTATCCACTTTCTTTAATTTGCCGATTTGGATCTAGGGTTCTTGTTACATGGCTTTGCTAGATTCATCAAAGCAAAGTAGGGTTGGATTCCCTTGTTTAGCATGACTTATTTGGAATTTTTTGTTTGATTGATCGGATCTTGTATTCTGGTTTTGTCTTGTTCGGTGAATTTAGATTTAGGATTTAGGGTTTTATAGCACTCGGAATTGGGTTTGCTTGGATCCTTCGGAATGATAGTATGCAGTGCTTGTGTTCTTAATCGTGCATGGATGCATCTCAATACGACATGCTTTGATAAAAAGAAATGGATTGTGCTTTTAAAATTACTTGACAGAAAGGAATCCTCTTGGGTGCACCTCTACACAATTATGTGCTGCTGTGTTTTGCCTGTAAATGTTTTGGCAATTATGTGTATGTCTTGGGGAATCTTTGGATTCATATGTTAGAGTATTGATTTTGCTTTTCGCTGGTAGGAAATATAATGGATTACTTTTTACCCCTCTATACTCATCTGCATGGTCATTGAAATGGATTGATAATACATTTTCATTTGAGGTTCAGAGTAGTGTCGAACTTGTGAGTTCAGATTTCTGTGAGCGGTAATGAAAGGGTGGGATCGTGAATTCATGCTAAGTCTGATAGCGAAGAACCCTTTGATTTCTAGTGAATAATAAAGTTGGAAATGCTGGATTTTTGTTCTAGAAACTGAAGACATATTCCGATCTCTACAGTAGGGAGCTCTAATGGTGTGGTTTAAGAAATTAGAGGCTCTAACAAAGTTGTTTCGGAAATGAAATTTTTGAAATCCTAAAAATGTTTTCTAGGAACGAGAGACCAGTTTGATTTCTAGGGAGTTAATTAGCCTAATTACCTCGAAACTTCAAAATTTTAATATGAGTGTTTGGAAATTATGTGCTGGAAAGGCCCTAAAGGTTGATTCATTGATTTGATTGTTTCTTCTTACCAATAAAAAGTCCTCTTATGGGACACCAAAGTGCCAACCAGAGGACAGTAGAACAATCAAGGAAGACTAGAGCAGTGTGAACTTCTTTGTCACTGCAAGATTGATCCAGAACGCAAGATACTGAGGAGCCATTTTGGTTTAATAATAGTAAACACAATCATCCCCAGTTCTTCTCTTTCAAAAACTCCCTTAGTCCTCCCTTTTCAAAGGCCAGATATTTCTGTCAAATGACGTTATTGTAACCCAGTTCAGATTGAGCACAGACCATCCGAATTCACAAAGTTTCTGGTCCACAAACAGTATACAAGGATAGGGAAAACTGATTTAGGATCCTCTTTGCATTGAAAACATCTTTTGCCTGATTATATCCTCATATTTGCAACCCATTAATGAGCAAAGCACAACCTTTCTAAAGATTGTTTCCAATTCATGATTTTGTGGAAATTTTATTTGGAAGTTCATATTCTCAAGGGTGGTTATTGGGTTTCAATATCCAGTTTCTTTTATGCAATGTTGATCTTTAGATTCCACAGTATTCAATGTCTGGTGAAGGTTGTTTGCTTGTTGAGAGTCTTATCGACGGTACCCTAATCCCACATCGTGTGGGAATTATGAATGTGATATTTAGGTTCAAGCATATGAACCAAGCATTGTTGTCAAGGCCTAGGTATCCAGGCTCTTCAAAGGGGGCAAGGCGAGTGGCGCCTTGGTCGGCCTTGGTGCCTTGAGCCCAACTAGTCCATTACAGGTATATTGCTCCTTAAATTTATCAAATATAAAGTTCTTCTCAATTTTTGTCAGATCTTCTTAGGTTCGTCAGATCTGATGGAATTCCTTGATTGCATCGACTAGGGTTTGAGGGAACCAACGGAAGGAGGACAGCTAGGTTTGAGGGTTTTATTTGTGTTTCTCCAAGCTTTTAAATCTTTGGGTTTGTGAGCTTTTTTGGGCTTTTTACGGGACAAAAGATCCAACTGAGAAGGCCTATTATTTGAGCCCAAATGTACTTCTAAAAATTGAATTGGGCCTGTTTTTCCCCCTCCATCAAATGAGCTCAAAAGCTAACCCTAAATCCTAAATTCCTTTTCCCTTCAGGTAGATTCACAAAATCTGCTCTCCTAACGAATGATGGCCGCCATTAGGTATCTTCTTCTTCTCCTCCTCCAATTATATGACTCCGCCTCTATTACTCTCTCTTTTGTTTCTTCTTCTCCTTCGTTTCATATGTTGATTCCTCTCCCTCCTCTTTGTGCGAGATCTTGGGCCGTCTTGGGGATGCTTAGGCGGGTGTCTAAGTGCATAGGCGTCCAGGTGCTCTAGGCTTGCACCATATTGCCTTGGCACTTTGACAACTATTTAACCAATAGTACCTTCCGAGCTAGTTTGGGTGAGGATATTCTATGTGGTGGGGGCCGTGGTTTTGGGGTGTTATAAAATGGTATTAGAGCGTACACCTGTCAAAAATGTGGAACAAAGTGTTGTATGGAGCTAAGTGCTACGCCGATAAGGGTGGGAGTCACCTCTAGAATTTGCACAAGCCACCTCATGAACCCACACTGCCTGGTGATCAATCCTGCATCAGAAAGTATGGGGATTATAAATATGATATTTTGGTTCAAGTCTATGATCCCAAGAGTATTTTCCTAGCTAGCTCTTTTGGATGAGGAGTTGTCCTTTGGTGAAGTTGGGATTTTCGGGTGTTACAGAATGGCATCAGAGCTTACACCAGCTGAAAAAGTGGAACAAATTCTTGTACGGAACTAAGTGCCACATATAAAGTGCTAGACCAATAAGGGTGAGAGCTGCCTCTTGAAGCTGGGGCCATCTCTAGAATTCGTACAAGCCACCTCTTGAATCCACATCGCCTGGTGATGTGTTTGTGATGAAACTGACTGTGATATGCTGTGACGAGGATATCATTATTTAAGTAGGGGGATTATAAATGTGATATTTAGGTTCAAGTCTATGATCTTAAGAACATCTTCCTGATTAGCTTTTTTGGGTGAGGATTTATCCTATGGTGGGGCCATGCTTCTGGGGTGTTACATTATCCTCAATTTATTTTTATTTGGCTAAAATAGATTTTTCCCTTTTATTTTCCAAAGTATTTTAGTGAAGTCCCTTTTTACAAAGTTATGCAACTGGTTTGCTCAGCGGCTGCTTAGCAAATTAAGCTGAGATGAACCCTCTTCTTGTTATTTTAGCACTAAAAAACTATGATGGTCTTCTCCATGTCTGTTCACATTGTTTCTTACTCGTTCTACTGGTTTCTCTCTCTCTTTCTCACATGCGCGCACATTTTCATGCAATCACACACACAATGCATGCTCCTCAGTTTCGAAAAGAAAGAAAGGAAAGTAACGATGTTTAGATCTTCAGAAAAAAGTTCACGTTTTTTTATATGTTCCTCTTTATTTAACCAGATTCTGTTTTATTTTTTATTTTGTTTGTACTTGAACTGAAGTGCAATATTGCTTTAGTGCATTAATGACTGACTTATTTGTTGAAGTGGACAATAGATTTTTTTTAACAGTACAGTAGTAGCCTTCTCCAAGGAAACAACCTCTCGGCTAAAAGCAAAGGGAAGGCTGTTTATGATATATAGCCCTTTCCCAACCTCATACGTGGGGGGATCCTTCTGCACTGGGGTCGGCCTTTTTAGTAATATTCTTTGTACTGGCCGTCTTTTATAGATCTGTTGGGATGTGTTGCTATTGGTGGTAGAATTTGGCCTTCCATAGTTTCTATTTCAGGTGACATTGGTTTATATTTATATTTAGGAAATGACAGTAATTAAAACACTTAGGTCTTTCTGCTAGCTGCTTTTCTGGTACCAATGCGAGGTATAAGTTATAATTTTAAAATTTGCTGTTTGGCATATGGGTTGGTAACTATGACGCATGCATTTATAATTTTTCTTGGTTACTTAACATATTGGATGGTTACTATAAATAACTTTTTTTTTTATATGGAATCCATGAGTTTTTGTTGAAGTTTGGCATTTGAAAATTATGTATCTATTGGAATTGCTTTTGATGAAAAGACATTTGGATTGGGACTCTCCGTGTTCATTCATCTTCCTTAAAAAGAGTTGGCCACTGTGTTCTTCTACATAACACCAGACTATGAAATATTTTCCCTGACTTGTGGTTTGTAATTTGTTGGGAAATTCTGGACTATTTGGTGTAATCTTAACTCGTATCTCCGTGGTCTAAGTTGAGGTTTGAACCACTGACAGAGAACTTGGAATGACGGGGAATATTGGAATAATAAATCATTGTCATTGTAGTCAGGCTTTTCAGGATCTTCTATCCTTTTGACCGTCAGTTCATGACTTTGCTATGCCCCGATACCCTCCACGTCTATTTCGCATCCTTTCTCGTAATGAGCATTGTATATAAATAAATAAGAAAATGAAAACCCTGCATGATTGATGTTGTTAGCTTCGTTTCAGGAAGCAATACATAGTGTTTGTTTAGAAGACTGTATATGGCATGCTAAATTTCCAACCTTCGGCTTTGGATATGGCACCAAAGGCTAATTAATACCATCAGACAGTCCTAATCTTCGTTGCTGAGCTTTACTTGGGTCTTTTCCACCACAAACAAGACCTTGCCCAATTTCTTCTCATTTCCTTTTATCCATGCCATGAATTTTTTCCAAGTCTGGAGCGAGGAATTTCATGCTCTATATCTCTACTAGAGTATGTTTGTAGGCCTTGTCTTTTATACAATGCCACTGTTCTTATTGCGTATGGGGGCCCCTCAGTTCTTTTTAATTTTATTTAACAAAAATGGCTTCATTTTGGGGTGCCACTTTACTGAATTTGGAACAGTAAACAATCATTTTGGTTCTAGTTTATTATCTAGATAGGCTCCTGAGCAGGTTGAAGGAACTTTGGTCAGCAACATCAACCTGATTGCATAGTAGTAGAATTCTTTTATTTTCTGATAAAGCTAATCTTTTTCTAGGTCTGGAATTTTGAATTCGAAACTGATAAATAGAACTGGAAGGCTTTACCGTGGATGCACCTCCAATTTATACACCCAATATCTCATTTTGTGTGTTTTTGATGAATTCATTTGTGTTCTTTTGTTCACCAGCTATCCGATCAGATACGGATGAATGAGGCAGATCAGGAGGCAGATCGTGGTTGGCGAGCGGCTCTGTTGTCAGCTAGGTTTTGATTTTGTTGGCTGTGTCAACAGGCTATAAACAAATTCCCCACTCTGAAACTTTGCATGGAACAACTGCTTCTGTAATAATGTCATGGTGCCTGTGATTTACATTTTGCAAGTGTCATTCCCCTGCTTAGGAAATAAATATTGCTTGCATTCGCATATTCATTGGAATCCCAAACAGCATTTTTGCAAGACTTCCTCTTTATTTTATTTTATTTTATTTTGTTGGTAACATTAGCACTCATCTGCATAAGGTGGAAAACAAAAGAAGCGTTTAGCTGTATGGTATTAACTGACTTGCACTATATTCTCCAGGGTGGAGAGGAGACTTTCAGGGTGGAGAGGAGACTTCAACTTTCACTAAAGAAAGGAAGGGAAAATAAGAATTTTAAGAAGTCATGAATTTATGACTTTGGACGATTCTAACCCGTTTTTCTTAGGTTTTGGATTCTCTTGATTTGAAAAGTCATGGATCTTGTAATTAGATAATCCAAGACATTCTTTGAAAAGTCACGGAAATGGGAATGAAAAAAGGCAATTTTATTTTCATTCAGACGTTTAGTTGGCTCAATGATAGAATTATTAATATAAAATAAATAAATAAATAATAGGAACATTCGTGTCTCGCAACATCATGAGAGATGTAATGTCATGACTTTGTAGCATCATGCCGAAATTAGATATGAGAATGTCGATTTCTGAGTTTTAGAATCGAAATGGTTATTCATTCATATGAGAGGGTGATTATTTCCATGAAATGATCATTCTAAGCTTGAGTGCATGATCAAACAAAGGAGTGGTGGAATGAGCATTCGCAATCACATATGCCCATTTCTTTGATCCAAACCTAGAGGTAGAGGAAATAAACGGTTAAAATTATCAAAATTCACAAATTTGCAACTCTTTAAAATTCAGGTGACTCATATTATATTTTTTTTATTATCTTTATCTTCTCTATTTAAGGATTCAAGTTTTTTCAAATTTATAAATTCATGATACTTTAAATTCAGAGGATCTTGATCTCATTTCTCTCGCATTTGCATCTCTCTCCTTTGCCCTCATCGCTTTCTTGTTTTTGGTAGTGCGCAGTCATGATTAGTGATTACCTAGATTTTTTAAGCCTCACATTTTTCATGTGAGTAGAAATAAATTATGATAAGCCCATTAGTTACATGACCCGGGTGCAAACTAAAGAAACACGGGCTATGAAACGTGACGAGCAAAACGAGAAAAGAGTTAATATGTATTATATTCACTTTTATGGATTATTATGCGGTTAAAGTTAAATTTCAAAAAAATCTCACTTTTATGAGAAAAAATTTTAAGAAATGAGATTTAGAGAGGAAAATTTTGAAAAGAAAGTGGGTTTTTTTTTCCTTTTTTTAAAAAATCCTCACGACATAAATTGTGTTATCTGTTTGTTCTATTGGTATTTAAAATTCACTAACCAAATTTTATATTTTATTTTATTGTTTCATTATCATATTTAAGGACTTTTAGCTTACAAAGCATCCGACGAAGAGAAAATTACTTGCAATAGATAAATTAGGATTATAGTTATCATTTAGTGCAACACATTTAAAAATAGTGGCATCAATGGTGAGTATATGCCATACAGTTAAATCTATGGATTTTAATTTGACAGATTAAAATACCTGTCAATTCGATTTCAAAAACAAAAAGTACCTGTCAATCATGATGTTTTAAGTACATTGAATGTGTGAGAAATATAAATATATATATATATATATATATATAAATGTAAATCGTTACATAATAATAAATTAAAAAAATTAATATAAAATGACTGTACATAAATTAAGTGCAGCCTTTATCTTATGATACTTAAAAAAATATAATAATAAGACTCAAAACGGTATCATTTTATTTTTTTTTTAAACTTCTCTTATATGTGTGCTACACTTAAATCAGTGCAACCGCTGCACAAAAGTTAAGCTCAATAATAAAATATCTCACTTCTTAAATAAGAAGTAAATACTCTTAGATAAAATAAAAGGAAAATTAAGTGTTAGAAGCTTCTTAAATTTTTTATTTATAAAAAAAGTAAGCACTTGTTTATTTACATCCTATTATGATAATTTTAACTACATAAATTGATAAAAATAAAAGAAAAAGAAAGAATTTACTAATTTTTATATAATTTGATGGTGTATAGGGCCATCATCTAAATCCTAATAATTATTTTAAACTTTTTAAAATTTAGATATTAGTTGGGTTAACATAAATTATAGAAAAATTAGTCTATTTTTATATTTTTAAAATTCTTCTACGATTAGAATTTTTATAAGAAGGGTGATTGATTCTTTTATAAAGAAAAAATTTTAAGAAATTTCATAAACTTTCTTTTGTCAAAATAATATTCATATATCATATTACTTTATCTATCACATTATTGTGGTGTACAATTAATCAGTGGGACCCTTTTCCAATATGCTACCCACTCACACCTGAGAACATTCCCGAACCGGGCCCACCCTATCCTTTACCCGCACGTGCCCCTCACGTGGCTTATTTCACCACTCCCGCCGACGACCTCTAATTACAGAGAGGTAAAATTGTAGTTTTTTTTAACATGAAATAGAGGATTATATCTTGATTATTTTAAAGTTTATAATTTTAACCTAATCTTAAATTGAAATGAGCTTCACGAGTGTCTCATATGCAATATAAAAAATTCACTCATCTCGTATTATTATTTTGAATATTTTTTATTTAAAGTTTCAAAAATTTATTAGATTTCTTTCATGTCACATATCGTTATTTAATATTGACCGTCTTATGAAATTGTTAAAAATTTTAGGTGACCTATTTATGATGATTTAAAATTTGATGAAATGATAAAAAAATTTAAATTTTTAATTGAAAATAATTTAAAATGATAATAAAAAAGAAGGTGAATTTTTTAATATCCCATGCAATAACAAAAACCACTCCGAAGCTCCGTGGATCAAGGGTTGTTACTGTCATTCCGCATCGTGAGGAGCCCGTGAGGAGCACGTGCCTCGTGGTCCCCTGAGCTGAGCCACCACCTCATCGTCGCCGTCTTTGAAAGAACACACACACACACACACACAGCGGAGCTGTCCTCTTCCTCTTTCATTGCTTTCTAGGGTTATTGATAATACTCCTTGTCTTGGGATTCTTCCTCGCGAAAAGATCTTGGTGGGTGTGTGTTTGGTGAGTGATTTGGGGTTCAGCGGTGGTCGGAGAGGTGTGTGTGTGATGGTTCAGATTAGGGGTTGGGGAAAAATGGCGGCGGAGATGGAAGCGGCGGCGGGGTGTAAGAAGATGGCGGTGGTGAAGGTGGAGGTGAATGATTCGACGGCGGAGGGGGAGGAAGGTGAGGGACCCATTACTAAGAAGTCTAAGCTCTCATCCACTTACCAGGTTTGTATTTCTTCTAATTGGGTTTAGAGAGAGAGAGATTTGAGCTATTGGGTTTGGACTCAGATAGATTTGATATATTATTTTGTGTGCCTGTGATTCAGATTTAATCATATTTTACTTTGTTTCTGTTTATTTGGGTATGTTACTAATTGTATGTTCTTTTGATTTGGGGATTTTGAGAAAACTAAAACCTAACTAGGCCAAGTAATAGGAGTAGGCCGAATTTTAATGAAGGTATTCAGGAGTGTTGCCTGCAGAAGCATCTCAATTATGTTTGCTTTTTTAAAAATATCATGATCCGAATT
Source organism: Santalum album (assembly GCA_034195605.1). NCBI lineage: Eukaryota > Viridiplantae > Streptophyta > Magnoliopsida > Santalales > Santalaceae > Santalum > Santalum album. The sequence continues at coordinate 2,783,131 of CM067258.1, forward strand.
TTTTCTCTTCATATGTAACAAAAATAGCTCATCAAATAAATCCTGAGTAGTGCTGGCTGGACTCAGTTGCTAGCAAAAATACAAGTTCAAGAAGCTCGGCAAAGCTATAAAGTTCACTCTTTTTCTTTTTTCGTTTTTGATCGGTGAAAAGCGAAATTTGTTATGGTGGAGTCAGTTCAAAGATGTTCAATTGTATATGGATAGAGAGAGAGTGTGTGCTTGTGTGTATTTAAGAAAAAACATTTTTGCTTGGTTCTAGTTGCGAAAGAGTAGAATGGATGCCAAATATATGAATTTTGAACCACAACAAAAGCAGAAGGTAGGATAAAAAAGGATAAATAGTTAGTTAGGGAGGCAAATGATATGGGCTTTTTTGTGGGGATAGAGGGACTTGAACCCTCGTGATCTCTAAAGTAGAAGGATTTTCGTGTTACTACAAATTTCATTGTCATCGGTATTGATATGTAGAATGGGACTTTCTTTTTTCTAATCCGAGGAATCAATTGAATAGATGAAGGCCACCAAACTCACCTTCATGGAAAAAATCTGGGGTTCAAGATTAAACTTTGTTTCCTGACAGATTTTGAACAATTTAGCAGTGCTTTGCTTGTTTTTTGAGTATGGCTGACTTAGTATGTTTAATTATGATAATATCCCCATTGTGTTCGTTTTTCAGCAACAGTACAATTTGGAAGATAGTGCATTTCGAATACCACAACAGTTCAACCTGCTGGATGAGCCCAGTCCACTTGGCTTGCGGCTTCGGAAAAGCCCATCACTCTTGGATTTGATTCAAATGAGGCTTTCTCAAGAGAGTGATTCTAAGCTTTCAAGTCAAGTCAAGAAGGAACAGGGCAAGGGATCTGCTGTTTCTGTTGCTACAGATAAGCTCAAGGCTTCAAATTTTCCTGCCTCGCTGCTAAGAATTGGGGCCTGGGAGGTATACTTTCTGTAATTGCTTTGCGTGTATATATGTACATATCTGCTGTATATAGAGCTTAATACTGATTGGAACCATACATTTTTGCAGTATGTGTCAAGATATGAAGGGGACTTGGTGGCTAAGTGTTACTTTGCAAAGCATAAGCTTGTGTGGGAAGTCCTGGATGGTGGTTTGAAGAATAAAATAGAAATTCAATGGTCAGATATCATGGATATAAAAGCACGCTGCCCTGCTAATGGACCAGCAACATTGAATGTAGTGGTAAGTGACTTAATGACCGTAGACTGTGTGCACACACAAATTTATTAATATTTGTGCATATCTATATAAAGTTTAATAAATAAGAGTATTTCGTTATAGAAATAGGAATAGGTTGAAACACCCAAGTATCTAGAGCATAACAAAGAATACTGACCACAATTCAGAGACACGAGATCCAACAGGAAAAGAAAAATGAGATCCTCACTAGTTTCAAGACTACTCCATTAGAGAAAGAAATTAACTCTCAAATTCGCAGTTGTCAGCACCCTGAAAAGTTCTGGGTTTCTTGTTGTTTGGATCTTTTATATGCAGGCTATATATAAATATTTGGAAAAAATTTTGTAAAGATTTTGTTACTATTGTTACAAGAAGTATTTGTTTCCTGCAGCTCGGAAGAGAGCCCCTTTTCTTTAGGGAAACAAATCCACAACCTAGGAAACATACTATGTGGCAGGCGACCTCGGATTTTACTGGGGGGGAAGCAAGCATGCACAGGTAATAATAATTAATAATAACATTCTCTTACCATGAAGCTTTGAACTTCGAATGATGAGAACATAATTTTTCTTTCTGTTTGCAACTTGAGACCTAATTGCTTATAATTTTGGGAAGTTGGTCTTGGTGTTATATGCCTGCATGTATGATTATATATACATGAAATTTGGTCAATTTTACTACTTGGTCTTGAGAAATATGCTAGTAAGTCAAACAATAGGTCGACCAATAGAAACAAATAGAGTTTATTTGGATATCGAAGGTTTATATGAAAAACAAGATCCTACTGGAGAAAAGGAGAAAATGCAGGTCTAGTTAAGCTTGCTGAAAACTGTGAGAAGGTTGTTGGATCTCGCTTTTTTTTCCTTTTCTCTTTTTTTTCTTTTCTTTTCTTTTTTTTTTGTGAAGCATGAGAAGAGGTAACCTGATGGAAAATCTGTGGCATGATTTCTTTACCATCCGTAGGTGTGTCTAATTGGAGAGGAATCCAGAATCTTTCAGGGAAGGTTTCTTTGAGATGGGGTTTATCCTGGGGGCTTCTTTGGCTGATGTTGTGAAATTTTCGTTATTTAATGCTGTGGTAGTGTTTTCATACTTCATCTTCCAGTAATATGTGTGAGATAAAATGACTACTACTGCTTTTGCCTATGCATTTTAAATTTGTTGCTGGGCATGCAACAAATTCATAACAAAAATTATATTGTCCCCGTCTTTTAAAGTTAAATTGTAATTTTCAATCTTGCGTGTAGGAGACATTTTCTGCAGTGTGCACAGGGCTTGCTACTGAAGCATTATGAAAAGCTTATTCTATGTGATCCTAGACTGAACTTTTTGAGTCAACAACCAGAAATTGTTCTAGAATCTCCGTATTTTGAGTCTAAAGCCTCTGCTGTTGAGGACCTGGATGATTCGAAATGCCTTGGATTTAAGCTGAAGAATGAGGAAGGCTCTGTTTTCTATGGTTTCCCAGATGCAGTTTCACCTGGAGCTCTGCCATCTTTGAAGATTGGAGGGAAAGATCCGGTTTCTAGGCCTCCAGGGCATTTTCTAGGTGGAACTTCTCGCACCTCAGGTAAAACTTTGAACTTCGAAAGCATGTCCTAGTTAGTAATTTGTAGAAAATGGGTTACATAGATGCTGATCGCATATTTTATAATGTTATTCATCTTCGGATAAACATGTGCATGATTATTGTTTCTGTAGGATTTGTTATCAGATTTGATTATCGGTGCAATCCTAGGAAACATTCAATTTTGACACAATGCCAATATTTTGCACTTATTTAGTTCAGTTATAAAAAAATTTAGAATTCTATTTTCCATTTGTAAAATGGTGTAAGTATATTATGGTCTTGTTGACTTCATGCATTTCATTTTATTAATTGGAAAATATCTCTCAGGGATGGTCTGAACTTTAAACAAAATTAGAAAATATATTTCAAAATTTTCAATAAATAAGTAAGTTGGGGAATAGCGTTTCCAAACTACATTAAGAGATTCTGTATGGAAGGGAACATGAAATCATGTATGAGAATGAAAACTAATTTTCCACCCTTAATGGCCCCTGAATTTCTAGTGTTTTCAAATGCAATAGATTTTTAGATACATATTCTATTGAATTATTTTGATCCATGCCTTATCATGTTGTTTTTTGATTCCGAACATCCTATTTCTGTGAAAGTCAAATTTTAAAGATAGTCTTTGTTTGGTTGTCTGGTATTGCAGTGTCCTTTACTTTGTTTTTAGGGCTTAGTTTCCACATCATGAGTGATCCAAGTTACCAGTATCAAACAATTTTGTAAATTTTGAATCTCATCCAATAAATGATTCATCTAAACAGTCAAAAAGAAAAAGAAAAAAAAAGTTCAGCCATTTTTTCGTATGATGTTTTTTTTTTAATCACAGAACATATTTAGTCTGTTCAAATCTCATCTACCATATTTTGCAAGCTATTATTCCAATCGGTATTTTCGCAAGATTCCATGATATATAATTTGAAGAATTCTGATTATGAGCTCATTTCTCTGGCTTGTGAAGGTACGAGTCTTTCTCGAAATACTTGTATTGGAACATTATTAGGGATAGGGCCACCCTTACCTTGGCCAAGCAAATGCTTTTGGTTGAAATACCCATTCTCTTGTCATAAACTATATGGAAATGAGTTGTATGATTTCTGGGGTCATAAAATAAGGGAACCCAAGCTGCAAATTTGAAATTAATTAGATTAATCACCTCAAAAAACCAATAGTTCTTCACCCTCACATAAGGATGCTATTGATCAATGTAGTGTTTGCACCTTGCTAAGCATTTTATCTTAGTTGTTGTCCAATGATTTTAATCGTTCTTGGTACGAGGTATCGGAAACCCCAATTAATGGACGCTTGTTCAAAATGTGACTTCTATTATGATATTATGCTCTCTGTATTGGTTTGCCTCCCTTTTTTGCAAATAAATATTGCTTAAATTTTGTAACTTATACACTATTGGGCTTATGTCTAGTGGTACAAAGCCACATGGTTGAGGCAAGTGGATGCAACTCTACGGAAGAGCCAAAGGGGCTCAGCCTCCGGAACCAAATCAAAGAGCGCGGACTTTGGCCCTCGATGTCAGTGAGCGATCTAATGAACCACATCGAAAATTGCATTTCAGGAGCGAAAACTTCCACGGCCCCTTTTCGTACCAGCAGTGAGAAAGAGAGCATGGGTGCTCTGGATGAGATTAGACAGTACTTGTTTAGTGATTCTCAAATTACAACTGCCTCCGATGAGCAGTCCATCATGTCGAGGGTAAATTCCCTTTGCTGCCTTCTACAAAAGGATAATAATAGGCCGCCCAAAAGTGAGAATGATCTGGTCAAATCTGTTGATCACAAAATTACTGACAGTACAGCTGATCAAGAGAAGGGTGAGTCAAGCGATGTTGTGAATCACAAGCACGGACCATCTATGTCGAGGAAGGACTCGCTGGGGGATATTCTTGTTAATCTCCCAGGGATAGCTTCTTTCCCACAGTTCTTGTTCAACATTTCAGATGATTTCAACAGTCAAGCAAGATAAAAATGGCTGTTGCCGTCTTCGGGATCTCTTCAGAACAGCATCAAATAAAAAAGTTTAATGATCTTTCCTTGATCTGTGATATTGAGTTTGCAGGTCAGTTTCTAAATTTTGTTGGGGCATTAGGGATTCAGAGACATATATCGATGAAGATTCCTTGAATGTTCATGGGGAAGTTTTGGCGTGTGTTGTTGTTGGACAGAAATCAAGACACCGGGGATTTGGAGATGCATATCGATGAAGACTCCTTGTTTGTTTGCAACAGATTTGGTGTGCTTTGTTGTCGTTGTAAAATAGTCTATTTCTTGTATCAGCTTGTGCAAATGTACTCTTTTAGAGCCGGGATTTTACTTTGAACCGTTATTTATCGATCTTTAAATAATGGCTCTATATCTTTGATGTCGCCGACTGATTTAAGATATAGCATTGAGATCGAAATTGTACTGATATACATTCTAACAAAAAGATGAAATTACCTTGCACAGTTTCCCTCTTGGGGGGATTGCTTAGGGTTGATGTAGAAGGGAATCCAGTGCCTGAGATGAAATTACCTCTCAGTTTCCTTCTTGGGGGGATTGCTTAGGGTTGATGTAGAAGGGAACCGAGTGCCTGAGGTAATCGATCTATTTTAACTCTCCTGTTTCCCTGTGCACGGGAATAAGGGTCACCGCATTCTAGGGTTTTTACGTTACGTTCTTCATATATCCTTCATGCGAAAATGTTGATGTTATGAAATTTAAATGTTTCTTTTAGGGATTGATCAAGCAACAAGTATAAAACCATTTAAATTTTTCTATATCAACATTTTAATGAGAAGGTATGTACAAATAAAATTACACTGCTAGACACATTGTAAGCAGATGGGAACCAATCATAAAATCAAAAACTATCCAAACATTTATTTCAACAGGGAGGTGTGACTCAGTTACAAACAGCAGAAAAAAACAAGGGCAATTTGCAGAACACCAAGGAGAAATACCAGTAAAATCATAATATACTGTATTTGCATGACCTCCTCTTTTTTTTTTTCTTTTTCTCTTTTCTTTTTCTTTTTTTTTTTTCTTTTTTTTACTTTTTTGGCTTCTAACCCCACAAACATATACAACACATATAAAAGAATACGAATACGCTAACAACAATGAGAAGCACGCTAACGACATTCATGGCTCTTCCGATCCATCGTCGTTTTCCTGCAACATGTTCATCAACATGGATATTTGGTTTTGCAACATTGAGTTTTCCCTTTCCACATCGGTGCGTTTGCTTCGCTCTTGCAGAAGCTGGAGTTGCAGATGTTCCAAGCACCGCGCATCCTCATCTAGCTGCTCATTCAGGCCATCGATTTCCCTGTCCTGCATGAACAATAAAATGATTTTTCGATTTTTCCCACATTGGGGCCTTGAGGCATTGTGGTCATGAGCACGACTCAGTTCTGGAATGCCCGGGAAATGCTGAAGCATGGGCATGCAAAGTGAACCTGCATTTTCGCAGGAATAGACCTACATACCTAAGCGTAAGTCCAAAACTCAGAACCGGGTGGCTGAAGCCTCGCATTCAAGATCGGGCCGGGGGGGTTCTATTGAATTTATCTGAGAATGTGTGTGAGCAAATTTTATAGGTTCAATAGTATCCTCTCAGATATGAGAGAGATTGAGAGTTAATGGGACGTTCGATTCACTTAGTGGGGTAGCTATTTTATAAGAATAGAATACGTAAGTGGAATAAGTATTCTCGATTGAGCTTAGAGTTCTAAAGTGAACCATAGGCAGTAATAGCGATACTGCAAGAGCAAAGGTGGCTGGAACAGGTACTATATGAACCAAACATGATAGAAGTATAAGACCTATAAATACGCAAGTATAGTAATTAAGTTGCGTTTGCATGATGGCAACAGAAAGAAAATGAGAATGTGACGGGAATAACAAAGGAATAGGAATGGGATGACCTTTCCATTACCTCTTACATTACCAATATCCGAATCAATATATTCCTTTCATCCAAACAAGCTGATGGTGCTTGTGTATTTTGTGAGAGAAATTCAATAGAGATAACATGTATCACATATCTACCATATCTAAAAATCCCATAACAATAGTAAAGAAGGCGGTGTTTGGAAGTGGTACCTTTCGGTTCATTTCCTGTACAGCGATCCTCCGCATGCTCTCAACAACGTCCACATTAACCAGCTTGCGCTTCTTTCCGATCAGCCATCCTTTCGGATAGCTTGAGGAGTCGAAATCCGGCGGAGGGAGGAGCATTTCAGCCGATGGTCTTCGGCCGTTCATATTCTTTATAGGTTCCAGTGGTTGGAAGAGGTTCTTCCGACGTTCGGAGAGATCAGCCATTGTGGAGTCGTCCTCCATTTTCTCTTCAGCTGGAGACTCTTCCTGTTTACTCGGCGTTTTATCAGCAACCGTATCTTCTGTTAACTTCTCCGAACTTCGGCCACCAGCTGTCAAGAAAGTATATGCATCGCCCATAAAGCAAACAAAGAACGGATTTGGAAAGAGTGACCCTTTCAGAGAAAAACAAGGTATAGGAAGAATCTGATAAAAGTTCCAGTCAAGTGTTGTGTACATTTTGCGATACGTCCTCTTGTCCTTCAATGGGGCATAGTTTAAGGTTTTAAGGCAATATTGAGAAAGTCTGGATACGTTGAAATGGCATAAGGTTCACAAGTCGAGCGGCAAGAACACAAAAGGCGGTTAGAAAAATTCAGATTTCGTCGATAAAAGTCAGCAAAAATGGGGGAAAACCCAACTACACACGAGACCTAAAGACAAATAAAAGTAGCAACAACAGCGATAACGAAAACAATAACAATGATAAGTATCTAAATAAGTAGCATTACGGGAAACCCAACTACATATCAGACCTAAAGACACGAATAAAAGTTGCGACAACAGCAACAACGACAACAATAATAACAATAATAAATATCTAAATAAGTAGCATTAGACTAAATCATCGCGAGATGATAAAGTACAGTTTTCAGTGAAATGAACGGTTGAGATTGCACTTCAAATACATAGCACTCATCTAAAAGCGAAATGTACGGACAATTTCTCGCCCCGTCGTAAAAAGGTGAAAAAGATGTGTATGATATGTTAAAGAAAGTGATCAATAGAAAGCCAACCTAACCAACTGAGGTGACGTGGAAGCAAAGCTAATCAAAATCAACTTTAGTCAACATGCTTGAAAATACATAAAATCATAGCAGAGATGGTTGTGAAACTCAGCAATTCCCATTAATTTAAACAAATAAATAAATAAATTGTTCCCAAAAATATATATATATATATTTAAGAGCTACAATCACAACTTCACAGATCACAAACCCTATAAAACATTATCCAATTGAATCAATACCAGGCATGGTCTAATGGGTAATTCCAAAATTATGCAAATCTAAGTAATCCACAATACAGAGAGATGTTAAGAGCTACCTGATCTTTTACGAGAATTCCAGAAAACCCTAGTTGGAGAAATAGGAGAGAATCCATGAATTTCACCCCCCACCTTCTTCCCATTCCTTTTCAGTGGATTCTCCATTGAAGAAAGTCAAACTAAGCTCCTCCTATATATATATACCCAGAAACAAACATACGATCAGAGCCCCTGAAAATTTTCCTTTTACCAACTCCTCGGAGTTGAAATTCAGAGAAGCTGGAGGAGGAGCAGGAGGCGAGACGGTGAAGTTGCTTAAGGCTGTGTTTGGATTGTGAAGGAAGAATTGGTTGGTGGTCATCAATGATGACGGGGGGTTGTTTTGGACGGCTGGGATTTCATCTTGGGTGGGAGATTTTATGGCAGTTGTCAGTTTTTATGCCACGTGGGGTCCACGTGGCGCCCTTTTGTGTTTATAGCCTCTGTTTCTCGTACTGTTGTGTTTCTCGTTGCTTTTCTTCTTCTTTGTTGTTTTGCGGTATCAGATGACCAAAATGCACCCCCCAAGTCTGATGAATTTACCGTTCTACCCCCATCCTTGGGGGCATGTGCCCGATGATTTACGGAACCTGACCCTTGAACATGTCAATATAGTATTTATGTTCGGTAGATTTAGTTAAATTTTTATAAATGTAATATTATTTGGCGTGAAAAATTAGATTTTAAAAATATAATATTTTCCTGAAATTTTTTTAATTGATCCTATTTTATTAGAAAATTTATATTCAGTATTTGAACTGTAACAGACTGTTCCCATGGTAAAAATATTTAAATGTAAAGCTGTCTTTTTTTTTTTCTTTTTGAAAAGAACAAAAAATTTAAGTGAAACTTAGTGTAACTAAAACTAGAATTTATACAGCATAACAATGAACTTTTAAACATAGTAATCAGTCATTTATTTTGAATAGTTTATTTACAAATTATTATTATTATTATTATTATTATTATTATTACAAGTTATATAAGTTATGGAAATAAATAATAATTTTATTTATTTATTTATTAGTAAGAGTAGCTTGATTACTTTTAATTTTACGTAAACATTCCGATCTTTTCATCTCACATCCCAACTCTTTCTCTCTTTCTCACTCTCTCTAGGAAATGTTGATGCCTTTATTTTCATGAAGTTTGAGATTCCAAAACATTGAAATGTACATTCTCGAACTAGTTTTGATATCGTAACAAGTTATAAGATAAACTCTACTTATAAATCCTAAATAGTTAATGCAATGCTCGAAATGATATTTATTTTGGCTATAAAATACAGAATGAAGAACTCGATTATTGATTTGATTTAAAATTTTAATTCAAAACTTTTAATAATATAAATCAAACTCTTACGTGTGGACTATGATGGGATCTTCTTCGGAGTTCCACACGTAGGTCCACTATTTTTGATCAATCACGCCATGCATTATTCCATGGAATATTTTTTCTATTTGATGGGTCAAACTTGCGCGGCTGATACTATAAAACATGATAAGAGAGGACGTCTCTATTGTTTAATAAAAATCCCACCTCTTTAAGATCAGAATTTTCAACTTAATCCTTAATAAATGCTTAAGTTCATTGATTAAATTATTGTAAAGAAGGTAAACTTTGTAGAATAAGCTTAAGGTTTGGGAAATTTAGTGGGTCATGCAGGGCTATTACCTACTGTAACATTAAAAAACGAGAACATTTTACAATTGTTCTATGAACTGCAACCATATAAATTGAATAAGTATAAAAAAATAAAAAATAATATCAGTTTTTATACAATTTCATTATCTATAAATCTCTCAAGGTTGAATATTTAAAATAGTTGCAACGATCTAAAAGGACATGTCGAGTTTAATACAATTTATATATATATATTTACTTATATTACAAACCACCAAAATAAATTCATAAGGTTCATTCGACCTTATTTTTCATTTATAGGTTCTCATTCCTATCTTACCTTTTCATACTCATTTAATTCATAAGGTTAAAATTTAAAAATTAGAGATCAATAATTTATTTTACTGTGATACGACAGATATATTTACTGTGGCGCAGGGAATTCACCACCCTTAAAAAAGTAACGTGGCACTAACAAACACTAAAGTATCCAACGACATTCGAACATTTTCAGTTTCTAACCGTGATCGGGTAAAATCTAAGAAGTCAAACTAATCAACGGACACAATCTTCCTATGTGCCAGAATGTAGGGCTGAGATGAACAGCGCGTGATTGACCGTTGTGTCACGCCAGAACCCTAGTTTAATTTGCTTTCTGAACAAAAAATAAAATAGGAACCGAGGATTAATCAGCATTGCAACCGGGTACACAAGAACCGAAACCCTAAGCTTGTGGTAAACCTCATTGCTTGAGAGAGAAGCAAGTGTTAGTCTGAGAAAATTGTTTCGTGGCGAATTGCGGAGATGAAGAGAAAGCAAGAAGAAGAGTGCAAGAAGGTGAAGAAGAGCATGTATGGAGATGGCGGCTCGTGGGTCAGAGGATCAATGCTCGGAAAAGGGAGTTTTGCGTCTGTTTTTATGGCGATTCAGAGGAAACCCGGATCGAGATTTTGTTGTTTCCCTCCGGTGATGGCCGTGAAATCAGCTGAGGTTTCAGTTTCAGGGACGCTGCAGAAAGAAAAAGAGGCTCTTTTCAACGTTCAGGGGTGCCCTAATGTCGTCAAGTGCTTCGGGGAGGAGATTACATTGGGGGGAAGCGGGGAGATGGTTTACAATCTGTTGTTGGAGTATGCTTCTGGAGGAACCCTAGCTTCTCTCATCAAGAACAGCAATTTAAATCCCGCCTCCTCCTCCTCGTCGACGATTCTGCCAGAATCCGATGTGAAGCGCTACACTAGGTCGATTCTTCGAGGGCTTAATCACATTCACGAGCGCGGTTATGTCCATTGCGATTTGAAGCCCGAGAATGTGTTGCTTGTCCCTTCTTCATCTTCTTCTCTGATGAAGTATTTTGCAAAGATTGCCGATTTTGGATTGGCGAAGAGGCTGACGACTCAAAGCAGGAAGAAGATTGCCTATTTTGGATTGGCGAAGAGGGGGATGACTCAAAGCAAGAAGAAGAGGAGGTTGGATACTCCTCGTTATTTTAGAGGCTCAGTTGAGTATATGTCGCCAGAAGCTGTGACCGAGGGAGAGCAGGAGCCCCCTTCTGACATTTGGGCTCTGGGATGCGTGGTGCTTGAGATGTTAACAGGAAAGCCCCCTTGGGATCAGAATATTAATAGGAGAAAGGATGATGATGATGAGCTGAATGGGAAGAGGAGTCTTCTTTCTGTGATCGGCAGTGGGCGCGAATTGCCTGAAATCCCGAGCTGTCTATCAGAGGATGCCAAGGGTTTCTTGAAGGGGTGTTTTGTGAGGAAGACCATGTATAGGTTCACTGCGGAGATGCTTTTGAATCACCCATTTGTGGCTGCTCTTGATGATCAAGGCAATGGTGATGATCATGAAGAAGAAGAAGAAGAAGAAGAAGGTTGGCATACTGAGAAGGAGATTCGGGATGTAGAAAGGCTGAGCTCCGTAATGAGTTGGTCTTCTGATATGAATGATGATGATGATTTTGGGTCTTCGTTTGAGAGTTTCTATTTGGAGTCGGATTTTCCTCTCCCTGAAACTGAGGTAGTGGTGGATGATGAGAAGAAAGCTAAGGTCACTAAATTCTTCACCACGCAAAAGGGTGATCATCTTCTTCGTTCATCAAGAACAGTAAATGTCTGAGAGGAGTAGGCACGAGTCAGAGGTAATCGTTGTTTTAACTCTCCCCATATAAGTAGTTCAAATTTTGGATGTACATTGTGGTATACTGGTTACGTTTATAGAGAGGATGACAAGAATTCTTTTGTATGATGGGATGGGTTTCTAAAATTGTAAGCTTGTCCTTCAGAATACATCAATGAACACCATTTGTTCACTTATGGTTCGTCTGATGCGTGTTTCTTAATTTTTGTTTTCTGTATGTTATGCTGTAGTTTATTTCATCCTTTTAGCAAATGATGGAATTGAAGATGCCATATCGGTACTTCATTAAAGGGCTCACCTATTTTGTTTCCATATGCATTTATTTCGTTTCAACTTTGGTGTTTTAGTGGAGCCTCTTCTAGTATTAAATGTTTTAGCTGCATTCTCTTCTAGTACAAACCGCAGTTTCTGGATCAATGAATACATGACCTGTTTTTTTTTTTCCCCCGTTTTTTATATGATCTAAATTTTAGAGAATATCAGGAAGATATTTAAGTTATATGCAAGCATTTTCTCCAAACTACATCCATATTCTTTTGGCATGAAATGATGTGATTTTGAAGAAGTTCTTTGGCCCAAAAAAGCAAGCTTCTCACAAGCATGTGGAGTGGTGTGTTAAAAGGTACAGCTGACCCTAGCAAGCTGTGATGATACAGTAAAATTCTCATTGTGAATGGTAATACTGATGACTCTCGCAAACATATTCTCTGTGGTATAGGGTAGATGACAAAAATTCTTTTGGATGATAGGATTGTTTCTGAAAATGAAATCTTGGATCAAATGCTCAGGGATCTCCTTTCCCTCGATATTGCCATTGTTTTTGTTTCTCCCCTCCAAGGATCCTGGATCAAATTAGGGCTTCAAGCTTAACTCGGATGGGTCTAGTGTGAATGGCATTGACAAAGGTGGAATCGTCATCCATAATGGTTCTGGTAGTATTATCCTTGCAGCATACTCTTCGAATTTTGGAGCAGGTTTAAGCACTAGAGCGGAAGTCAAAAGCACTTTCAACTGGCCTTAAAAACTGTCATAGTTGTCATAGTGGAGGCATTCCCTTGAAAAATGCGGAAGCGGACTCTTTGTTCCTTATCAATTGCATCAAAGGCATATGGCCTCCTCCATGGATTCAAGAAGGCAACATATAAGTTCGCTATGGCATCCTCCATGGATTCAAGGAGACAGCATAAGGAAGATTCACCAAATGCCCTCACCAACAACCATCACATCTCATACAAAGTAATATCGCTGCATGTAGACGCTCTGCAGTGCTGCTGCGTGCTAGAAGAAAATTAGAGAGTCGGCGAAAATAGGTCATCGGAGCTAACTGCTTTCTACGGAATGACCAATACCATTGTTGATTTAGCATGGCTTGAGTCACAATGATGAAACAATATCCCAAAAACAGAACTCTGCAATCAAAAACTGGAAGTGGGTGGTGCCAAAACCAAATATTAATTGCTAAGCAAAGCATCAAATGTCAACTGATTAACTCTCCCACGATTATTAAACAAATTTTTTCCATTGAAAAAAAAAAAACCCAGCTACGACTAAAACGAGAGGCATCGAATGAGGCGAAAGAGATACAAATTTCATTACTGTAATATGGGAAAATTCAATACACTATATAAAGGTATACATCTGAGCTGAGCAGTGGGCATCCACAACTAATGTAAACAACTGTACTATGACAAAAATTGGGCATCAGTATGGGGACAAAAATGCAGAGCCTATCCCCATAATACAGAGATTCTAAGCAAACAACCCTGTTGTAATGGGCAGGTGGGTCCTCCTCTTTCTTCTTCTTCTGTTTTTCTTTGATTGAAAACCATTATTAGAGGGTGATAAGAGAGAGGGAGAGGGTCTTAAGCTCGATTGAGGATGGAGGAGAAGCAAAAGTGAGCGAAGAAATCGTCCCAATACAAGCCAATGGTATCCCCAGCCTTGAGCCCTCTCCTCTTCACAAACTCTGGGGTCCAGTTGTTGTTGAAGATATAGCATTTACTGCTCCCCCATCTCTTGGAATTCAGGCTATGAAACGATCGGGTATCCCGATCGAACAGCGAGAATCGGCAACCCTTCCCGGAGAGGGATCCTAGCGTTGTTGTCTTGGTTGCCCAAAAGTCGGAGGATATGGGATTCGACAGCCATCTTCCTCAACATAAGGCGGCACAGGTTGCCTGTGTCGCTGGTTTCGAGCAATTTTTCGATCACGAATGGGCTCGGCTCCTCCTCCGTCTCCGTCCCGCGACCCAAGCGAAACCTGAGTGCGGCGGGTTCATCAAAAGCGGGCTCGATGCGACGGAGACGGCTAAGGGGAGATTGATCCCTCGGAGACCAAAGAGGAGATTGGTTTTGGTGGTGAGAAGCTCGAAAGTGATCCTCCTCGACTCTTGGAGGGATGTGGCGGAGGTGCGGAGGCGCGGAGGCGCGGCGGCGCGACATGATTAGGGTTTAACAGCTCTGCTCCTTCATGCCCACTTTAAAAACCCTAATTATATAAGGAAATAGAGAAATAGATTATAAAATAAGGTAGAAATAGATATGACCGTTATGTCACCCCCTCCAACCCTAGCTAATTTTGCTTTCTCAACCAAAATAAAATAAAATAAAAATAGAAAACAAAGGATTAATCAGCATTGCAATTGCGGATAAAACAACCGAAACCTAATAAGATTGTTGTAAACTTCATTGCTTGAAATGCAAGTTTTACTCGGGGAAGATTTAATTCAATCAATGTTATATAATCATGACAAGTTTTTTATAAAAAAATAATACTCATAATTTAAAATATATTAAAATTATTTACATGATAAAAATATATTTATTTTGAGGTCAATACTAAAGATAAAAGTTGTCTCTACCTGTTTGTTTTTAAAGAATAAAGAATTTAATTCAAGCATTTCCCAACTTAAAATATAATTCATAGAATACAATATCGAATTTCTGAAATAGTGTTACCAATTACTATTATTTTTATTATCATTATCATTATTAATATTTTAAATTATATAAGCTATGCACTTTGATGAGAATTTTATTAATAAGTTCATTTATAAGGATAGTTTTGACCTTTTATATCATGAAAACATTTGGTTTATTTGAAATTTCGCATTCCAATATCTCAACTCAAGAATGCGATACCCATAGGAATGTAAGATTTTAGAAAATTTAGAGTCATACCAAACACTCGAATATCATATTCCTTAACAAATTTTGTGTAGATTATGCAAACTAGACAAGCCATTAAAGTCAAACACAATCTCTCATGTTCATACGAATGGACCAACACCTTATTGCACACCCCTTTCAATTATGAAATTCTTGGGCTGAATAACTGATCAAAAAGACCAACGTCTACCTTAAAGTTTGGGGTTAGTGTAAATTTTGTTTTTTATGTTTAAAAGTAGTCAATTTGATCTCTAACGTTTTTAAAGTGGCTCATTTGGTTCCTAACCTAATATAATCGTAAGATGAATAGGGAAAAGCCCTTTATGCATTCCACGTGAGACTTAGATAAATTTTGAGGCTATTTTCCCCAATTGAACTTATAAAAGACATTTTTTCTTGACATGTAATTCGTTTTAAAAATGTTTTAGGGAAAAGAGAATAGCCGAATATACTTTATTTCCAGTAAATTTCAAAAGAAAAACAGGAAAGAATCAAATTTAGGTATTTTTTTAAGGAAAAAATATTAGAAAAAGAAAAAATCACATAAATCAGTAATTAAAAAGACCTAAAATTAGGGAATGAATTCTTACAAATTACATAAAGTCTAAACCCATATTCTTTTTCCACTTCTAACAATTTTAAAAATCAGATTGACCGCTCCATAAAATTTTAGGAACGAAATTAATAATTTTTTTTTAAAATATGAGGCGTGAAGGCGGTACCAACCCCAAATTTGGGGAGCAATAGATAATTCTCTCTTTGGAGATACGAGAAGCGGAAGCCCTAAACGGCCCTTGTTTTTGCAGGCGAGAGCTGAAAAGAAGATAGGAGAAGATGAAGAAGACGAACATGGTGGTCGAGCTCGAGGCTACAGAATCAGGGCCAACTGCGTTTCAGGCGTTTCTGCTACACCTGATTTGTGGTTTAGGGTTAGTCTTTGCTTTATGTTTGGCCCACAATGTCTACTCCTTCAACCTCGTCTCCGATCCTTCATCGTCGCTCCGCCTGATTTGGGTATATACTCCCTTTGATCACTGCAGTCTGATTTTTCCTCTCCTTTCATTGGATATGGATTTGATATTTTCCGTTTGCATCTCGTTTTAATTCACACTCTGCAGACTGTTGAAAGCCCCATCGTCGTCCTTCTCTACAGTTTATTTCGTCAACATCCAGACCATTGCTCGGTAATTCAACCGTTGTTTTCGTTTTCCTGTGTTCTTTGAATGGGGATGAGAGTGCAGTAACAGAGGAATGGAATGTCATTCCCTTGCGTTATCAAATGATGGAATTCCCATTCCCATCCCCATACGTGCAATTCAAACAGGTCCTAAGAAGAAAAGTTAGCATACAATGGGATGCTTTATATTGCTTTGAAAATGAAAAGTTAATTTCAGGTCATTTTGTTGTATTGGGTTATGTTCAGCTGTTATCTATTTTAATTGGACGCTAGAATTTATGGGAAAAAGAAAATATTCAAGGTCAAATTTTGGTTTGTTGTGTATCTACTATGTTTTCTGGGCAATCTTTTGTGAATTTAATACCTTTTTTAGGTTATTTAACTTGAGTTTCTGTTGTTATTGTTGTTGTTGTTTTTGTTGAATTTATCAGTTCATGAAGGCTGTAGCACGAGCCGCTTTGGGAATTCCTGCCGGTTAGTTTCACTGCATGTTCATGTGTTTTAACTTCAAATTTTGAATTGGATATGATAGGTTTTCGCATAGTGTGTCTTGCAAAGTTGCTAAATAAATTAATATGAATTGTCTGCTTGTTTTTCTTGAAATATACCTGGTGGAATATTATATTCCAAGAGAAGAAGAATCAGGATCCTAAAAGTAAAGAAGAGAAATATTGAGTAGCACTTCAAAATAATTTTTGGACAAAGATGCTTCCATGAATTGTAGTTTTAGTTGGAAAGCTATGCTGGTAGACCTGCCCTAAAGTCAAAAATAGCTCAAGTAATCAAGTGGCAAAGCTGCTTTGGAGGGGGTGATTGGCTGGTGCAATGCCAGCCCATGTAGCACAGACACTGTTCAAGCCTACGTGTGTTGGATACCAAGACCTTTCCATGAACAATAAATTATTTTTAATTTTTAAAATGTTACAAAATAAGGGACTAAGATATCTTATTACAGATTTGTAAATTAATAATATATATTATTTGACGTGTCTCAAATTTAGTTTTTTTGGAAATATGCGTGTAAGTGCATCATGTCAGGTCATTCGCATTTCATGTGTCTGTGCTGCATAGATGCCGATGTGTTAAGAGTTTTTAGAGCCACTGTTTCATATAAAAAGTCATATCTGATCCTTCTTATAAGCCCACTTCACTCCGTCAATGCTAATAATGACATTTTAGTAGTGGTGAAGTGTGCTACTACTTTCCAATGGACCGTTTGTAAATATATTAAGGAAAAAAGTTACATAGTCCAAATTTCATTTTGGGAACTGAATAATCTACAGTATGGTTTGATGGGGTTGGCGTCACCTTACTTAGTTGGATGTGGTAGGAGAGTTCAAGTGCATTGAATTTCTGTTGATTGGATTCATGATATGGCTGTTAACTTCTAAAAGGTTCTTATATAACCAGTCAGTTAAAAGCACAGGTTTCCAATTTGGCCAGGCCTCTATGTGTGCGTGGCTGGTGCGATTGAGTCCTTTGAATTTGGATTAAAGATTACAGAATTTACTTATAAAGTTGAAGAAGTAGAAATTTTCTTGAATATAATATTGACTCTGCCCTCCTGAATTTCATAAATTAACAATTAGAACCATTTTTTTTTTATTTCCCGGTTTAAAATTTTCTTCCTTGTTTACGATTTCTGGCTTCTCCTTTTTAGTGACTTTAGTCCTTGCATTTCAGCTCTTGCCTATTGAGTTTCTGCACTTCTTGAGTCTGCCTTCATAGTAGAAAATAAAAGAATAAATTTTATATTGGCTTGACCATTTCTCGTGGAAACACTTAAACCATATACCAGAAGTGACTTAATCATGGTTATAGAAACTAGTTGATATGCTCTCCTGGCCCTTTTTTCTGCATCTTTGTTTTTTAAGTATCGGCTTTCATTTTTTTTTTTCCTACATATGCAGTGGTTCTTGGCATTAATGGTAAATCCTTTGCCCTGTAGGTGCACTTCTCAATGCTTTGGGTGCTATTGTTTTGGGAGCACCTGTTGGCATTCAGTATGTGAAATGATATCTGACTTGGAACAGTTCAAATAGCATGATTATGAAAACATAAAGCACAGTTGAGGGCTAAGAGATTGGGTTATGCCATTCAGTCTGATAGGATTAGCTGTTATCTATCATCTTCGGGTACTTAGGTTCCTGCATTTATGCAAATGTTCCCTTGAATTTTGTTTTCTAGGTCAGTTGATAACAAAAGGTGACTAATGGGGCTTATAAATCAAGCTTAGATATTCGAGTGATTGTCCAACCTCAACTGCGATTTGTGCTTTCAAAGTCATGCACAACAAACATTGTATGCATGAACAATATATTATACCACTACTCCCATGTTAACTTTTGAATCTCACTGCTTTTAACCTCATTTTTTGCAAATCTAATATCTTAAAACATCCGTTGAGTTTTACTTTTGTTGTTGGACATAGGTACTTTTCAAAGACCATTCACTGGTCCCTCTTAATGTCTTTGTTCACCGTGAGTATCTTTTTTTTTTATGGCATTTTATTTTGGTTGTATCTACCTAGTTATCTTTGAACATCTAAGAGACCTCATATTTTATGTTGCATCTTACATATTGACTTTTAGATTTCCCCTGTTTAAAACGTCCTTTTGCTTTTAGTTACCATGTTAAGAAATTATGGTAGGGTGAATTAGTCTTTCATAATTAAGCATGTGCTAGAATTTACAGAAGTATGTTTTATTTGCTTTCTCTATATGTTATTGCCTATATCATTAATCTCATATATTACTGAGAAGCTAAATATTAAGCACAGTACTTCCTGTTTGGGAATGCATTTGCTGCAGTGATAATTTAAGCTTCCTACCATACAACCTATTTTCTCTTATTAGATTATAGATTACATATTATAGATTATAGATTTTGCAGTTGTAAGCTTCTTTTTGAGCAGCTGATTTTACAACAGACTCTTGGCTAGGAAGCTTCGTTGTGAGCTATATCATACTCTCAATGTGAGAATATATTAGTACATTCAATCACATATGCATTTTATTTCTGCTGCTTCCTTGTACTGTTAAAGCTGTACCTGTAGGGAATTAATGGACTAATTTAATGTGGTTTCATAGTGCGTTCCAGCAGCTTCTGTGTTTGGTTCATCATGGAGAGACTGGCAACGTATATTTGCACACACAAAGTAAGCTCTTCCATATCAGTTGGCACTATGGTATTTATTTACCTCTGAGTTTGTGTCATGTCATAATTACTAGGTTTTAGTAGAAAAAAGCCTCTTATGTACTTTAGCAACCAGTGGATCAATCTCTCTTTTTTTCTTTTCTTTTCTTTTTTTTCAGTTATATTTGCTGTAATATTTCATATCTTGTCGTACTTTGATGTTTATTGCTTCTGGCTTGAGGCAAATCTGAAGGATCTGTTTTGAGGGATGTGCTGAGAGGCTGATAGGCTCTTTTATTGTAATTTGTATCTTGTTTGGACTTTTCTTTTAAGAGGTTTTCTCTTCCTTCTCTGCTTTGTACATTCTCGTTCTTCTTGTGGATGGTTTATTTTTTGTTTATAAACAAAATAACATTTCATGTGTTTATTTTCAGACCCGTTGAAACTATTGATTACATGATCTGCCTACCCGCACATGGAGCTGTAATTGGAGCTTGGCTTGGGGCTTGGCCAATGCCACTTGACTGGGAAAGGTCATGGCAGGTAAAATTTTTTTTCTTTCTCTAGTATCAAAATTTCCTGAAATCAAATTTAAAATTCTTCCAGTTCTCAGACTTCTAGTCTTGCCACGTGTTTGCCTTAGAATTTCATCACATTTTTGGCTGAATAATTTGTTTCTATGGTGGTGATGGCCTTAAGTTCTAGAAAAGGAACTTTGGGGTTTTGGACAGGCTAGTAAGTAGGATTATTCTTACAGAACAGTTCTGATTGATCTCAATCCAGAAATTCATCAAAAGCAAGGCCTGAACGGAAGAATTTTGTTTTTGTTATTCTGAGAGTAAGCATAGCTGGGTATAGGTTTCTAAGGAATGGGCTTATGGTGGTAAAAGGAAGGATTTATGTTAGGGTTTTAAGTATTTTATGGGATAGAAGGGTACACTGTTGTTTAATGTCAAGACCAGATAAGGATTTCAGTGGGCAAGAGCAGTAAGAAGAAAAAAAAGGCACCGAATTTTCTTTGAACGAGTTACCTAAAATCCAGTCAATCTTAAACAAGTTGCCTAATCAACTCAATTCTCCATAAGTAAAAGTTTGACCCTAAAGCTAGAACATAACACATGCTTGAGTCCCATGGATGAAAATGACTTAATGCCACCAAAATACCTAGATGGTAGACTCATTTAAACTAATATGTATTCACATCACTAAGACTAGATTCTCATAAAGGTGTAGATGACCATAGATTTCTGCCATGTGGTGGACAATTGGCTGTGTTTCACCTTGTATGCTGCACTTGGCTACCTTCTCTGGCAGTGCAAGGATGAGGCCGAGTCACTGAAAACTTGGATGATTAATGAAAAAGGTGGTAGATGCATCAAGACTGAAGCTGAATATGATCTGGAACTGGTTATTCCTGGATAATCAGTTCTATCCCTTGTTTATCATCCAAACGTTTCATTAAAATTTGGCTTCCAGATTCATTTTCAAATGATACAATCCTCCCACTCGGTGGTCTCAGAGTCGTCTCCGTTTGTTCATTACCTTGATTTGGGCTTCACGTTTAGAGTTTATCTGTACATCACCATGGTTGAAGAAATCATAGCAATGGATGGCAGCCTGGTTAGCAGCCTCTTTCTATGAACTGAAGTTGGGTCATATCTGAACAATTGCAGGAGCAACACCCCTGGCCTAGGGCTGAATGAGTTCGACTTCAATTCCCTTGAGCAAAAACTGGATATTCTCAATGGGAATTTAACGTTCTTTATTGGGGATTTCATGTGTCAGTAAACTTACTGAGGACATCAATTCTTAACCTATAGCATTGATGGTTCACTTGGTATCGTATCATTGATATCTTCTGATGAAACTAGCCTGTAAGCAATAACTTGTCGGTAGGTGGTAGTTTGCCTGTATGATATACCTCTTGGAATTTCAGATAATGGGGTGGGGAGTATTCAGCATAGAGTTTGGCTGGGCAGCTTCCCGGAAAAGGAGAATGATCCTGGCTTTGTTAGGACAATGTTATCTTCAGAAAAAGATGGTGGGTTAACCCGTGTCATCATCTTGGTTTGACTACATCGATTCCAGAGAAAATGAAGTGGATACCAAGCTTTATTTTTTTAAGAAAATAACCTCTATAAAGGAGATAGAAGAAAACCTACCCTCTGGAAAACAAAACAAGAAAAGAAACAGAACTGTAGATAAAACAGACTATAGCATTAGTAAGAGCTCACCAAGCTTATAAAGATTTGCTTATAATTTTACTCAATTTCCTTAAATAAGCTTAGTTTGCTCATAATCATTTTGAAGTTCTAATTGTTGGCCTCCCTCATATTGAAAATTCTAGCTCTGTCACTGAAGGGAAGGCAGTTAAGAGCTTGTTCATCAATGGCTTTGACATTAATTAGACACATGATATAACATCATCCCAACTTTCTCGTATTGTGATTTTGCAGGGGTTCTAACCTTTTAAATGTTAATCTATCTAGTTTGCGAGCTACCTTGTTCGATTTCCTCGGTTGAATTTGCAATGCTGCTATTACTGGATCTCTCTATCCACACCCTGAATTTTTCTATTTTGTGTTTGTAGGAGTGGCCGGTGTGTGTAAGTTATGGAGCCATGGCTGGGTACTTGTTTGGAATGGTGGCATCTTTTGGCTTCGTACTTTCACACGGTGGTCGGAAGCATGTCAAAGGGGATTAAATGGCTGGGAGTTCCTTTCAGGAAAATAGGCTTATTGAAGGATCGCCATTTTCTCTGGTGCGCCAAGTATTTTTTGCTACAATTTTTCCAGTGTTTAGTATCCCTAGAAAGAAAATGAAAAATGCTCATCAATCTAATCTGATCCTTACACCTCTTCTTTAGCATTATCTGGGATCTTCTACCTGATCCTTAAATGGTTGTGTTTCACTTTGCTATTTCTCGTATTAGTCTTGATTTTTTTCCCCTAAACTCTGTCATCATATACTTCATTGGAGAAGAACAAAATATTATCATATGATAGAGAGTCGTCCTCTATTTTTCTTTCCTCCCTGCCCTCTAGTGCCAGTGAAGATCTCAGGCTTTTTCGACTTATATGGACCGCATGAAGAGACTTAGTCTTTGAATAGTATATTAGGGTGATAGTGGAGTTCGATTCTTGGGATCATCCATTATACTTTTAACCTTTTTCAAGCGGCTGCTGGTATCAAGATGGTATCATCTACTTGTTCAAAAACACTGTTACCAAACTCATGTTCAAAAATACTCCCTATGGAGAGAAAATGTGCTTCATAATAGAGCTCAGTTGGAGGGGAAATGTAAAAGTCCAAAAGTTTCCTGTTCTTCTTTTCCATTTTTCACTCTCCCAAAATTACCTAATTTTTATTTCTAATGGAATTTTAATTTAAAACAATTTAAAGTATTGTGCAGTGCTATAAAACTCGGCCTGATAACCCGCTGACCCAACAATTGAATCAGGCCAGTTTGCCTATTGACTTAGATGCTTCTTTGAATCATCCAAACCCAGGTGGCCCAATGGGTTGACCCGTGGACCGACTTACCCTAATTTGGTTTGCATTATTTGTACAAAATTTGTTAAGGAATATGACATTCAAGTATTTGGTATCACTCATAAATTCTTCGAACCTCACATTTTTTTGAAAAAAAAAGGGGAGATATCGGAATGTGAAATTCCAAGTAAGTTAAATGTATATACGATATAAAAGGTCTCAAACTACCCTTATAAATGAACGGATTAACAAAGTTCTCGTCCAAGTACGTAGCTCATATAATTTAAACAATAATAATGATAATGATAATAAAAATAGTAGTAGTAGTAATAAGCAAACATATAATTCATAATAAAGTGTTGATAACACTATTTTTAGAAATTCGTTATTATGTTATATGAATTGTATTTTTAGCTAGGAAATGTTTTAATTAAATTCTTTATTCTTTAAAATAGAAAGATAGGGAAAACTTTTATCTTTAGTATTGACCTCAAAATAAATATTTTTTATCATGTAAATAATTTTAATATATTTTAAGTTATGAGTATTATTTTTTTTAATAAAAAAATATTAATGAAAAGCTTGTCATGATAGTAGTCGAATTTAATTTTCCCCGAGTAAAACTTGCATTTCAAGCAATGGAGGTTTTGGTTCTTATATACGCAATTGATTAACCCTCGTTATTATTATTATTATTATTATTTCTTTTTTGGGTAGAGAAAACAAATTAACTAGGGTTTGGGAGTGTGACATAACGGTCATCTCTATTTCTACCTTGGTTGATAATCGATTTCTCTATGTCCTTATATGATTAAGGCTTTTAAAGTGCGCATGAAGAAGTAGAGTTGTTAAACCCTAATCATGTCCCGCGGCCGCCACATCCCTCCAAGAGTCGAGGGGGATCGCTTCCGAGCTTCTCACCATCAAATCGAATCTTCTCTTTTGCTCTTCGAGAGATCGATCTCCCCTTCGCCGTCTCCGTCGCATTGAGCTCAGCTTTTGATGAACCCGCCGCACTCAGGTTTCGTTTGGATCGTGGGACGGAGGAGGAGGAGCCCAGCCCATTCGTGATCGAGAAAGTGCTCGAAACCACCGACACAGGCAACCTGTGCCACCTCATGTTGAGGAAAATGGCCGTCGATTCCCATATCCTCCGGCTTTTGGGCAACCAAGACGACAAGTCTCGGATCCCTCGCCGGGAAGGGTTGCCGATTCTCGCTGTTCGATCTTGATACCCGATCGTTTCATAGCCTGAATTTCAAGAGATGGGGGAGCAGTAAATGCTATGTCTTCAACAACAACTGGACCCCAGAGTTTGTGAAGAGGAGAGGGCTCAAGGCTGGGGATAACATTGGCTTGTATTGGGACGATTTCTTCGCTCACTTTTGCTTCTCCTCCGTCCTCAATCGAGCTTAAGACTCTCTCTCTCTCTCTCTCTCTCTCTCTCTCTCTCTCTCTCTCTCTTATCACTCTCCAATAATGGTTTTCAATCAAAGAAAGACAGAAAAGAAGTAGAAGAAGGACCCACCTGGCCATTACAGCAGGGTTGTTTGGTTAGAATCTCTGTATTATGGGAATAGGCTCTCCATTTTTGTCCCCATACTGATATCGAATTTTTGTCGCAGTACAGTTGTTTGCATTAGTTGTAGATGCCCACTGCTCAGCTCAGATGTATACCTTTATATAGTGTATTGAATTTTTCCATATCACAGTAATTAAATTCGTATCATTTTTGCCTCATTCAATGCCTCTTGTTTTAGTTGTAGCTGGGTTTTTTTTTTTTTTAAATGGAAAAAATTTGTTTAACAGTCGTGGGAGAGTTAATCAGTCGACATTTGATGCTTTGCTTAGCAATTAATATTTGGTTTTGGCACCACCCACTTCCAGTTTTTGAGTGCAGAGCTCTGTTTTTGTGATCTTGTTTGATCATTGTGACTCAAGCCATGCTAAATCAACAATGGCATTGGCCATTCCGTAGAAAGCAGTTAGCTCCAATCACCTATTTTTGCCAACTCTAATTTTCTTTCAGAGCATCTACATGCAGCGACATTACTTTGTATGAGATGCGATGGTTGTTGGAGAGGGCATTTGGTGAATCTTCCTTATGTTGTCTCCTTGAATCCATGGAGGATACCATAGGGAACTTATATGTTGCCTTCTTGAATCCATGGAGGAGGCCATATGCCTTTGACGCAATTGATAAGGAACAACGAGTCTGCTTCCATATTTTCAAGGGGATGCCTCCACGATCACAGATTTGAAGGCCAGTTGAAAGTGCTTTTGACTTCCGCTTTAGTGGTTGAACCTGCTCCAAAATTTGAAGAGTATGCTGCAAGGATAATACTACCAGAACTGTTATGGATGACGACTCCACCTTCGTCAATGCCATTCACACTAGACCCATCCAAGTTAAGCTTGAAGCCCTAATTTGATCCAGGATCCTTCGAGGGTAGAAATAAAAAATAATGGGAATATGGAGGGAAAGGAGATCCATGAACATTTGATCCAAGATTTCATTTTCAGAAACAATCCCATCATGATTTTTGTCATCTACTCTGTAAACATAACCACTATACCACAGAGAACATGGTTGCGAGAGTCATCAGTATTGCCATTCACAATGGGAATTTTTACTGCATCATCACAGCTTGTAAGGGTCAGCTGTACCTTCTAACACACCAAGCTTGCTTTTTTGGACCAAAGAACTACTTCAAAATCTGCTCTCAGAAATAAATTTTCAAATTGCCACATAGAAAGGCCATAAATATGTTCGACTGCTTGCAGCATCATCTTATTCGGATATAAATAAGCAACCGTGTCATGTAATTTGTAAATCATGGCATTACAAACGAAATGGCTGCTGCATCAAATTTACGTAGGGCTCCGCTACTACAAGCTACTCTGTGATCCCTTTTGAATTTTTATATGAATAGTAAATATGCACACACCCAATTGTGAATTTCTGTCAAGCATTTTCTTTTGAGGGCAAGAAAAATTGTTTCTATAACTATACGCGGCATTTAGGCCTGGTTTTTTCAATTCTCATCATTTCATGCCAAAAGAATATGGATGCAGCTCGGAGAAAATGCTTTCTAACAAACACAATGACGTGTATATTAAAAAAATTAAATATCTTCCTGATATTCTCTAAATTTTAGATCATTAAAATAAAATAAAATAAAATAAGTTCCTGCATTCATTGCTCCAGAAACTGCGATTTGTGCAAGTCTCTCATAACTGCCTGAGAGAATGCAGCTAAAATATTTAATACTAGAAGAGGCTCTACTAAAACACCAGAGTTGAAACGAAATAAATGCATATGGAAACAAAATAGGTGAGCCCTTTAATGAAGTACCGATATGGCATCTTCAATTCCATCATTTGCTAAAAGGATGAAATAAACTACAGCACAACATACAGAAAACAAAAATTAAGAAACACGCATCAGACGAACCACATGCTTGTAAGAAGCTTGCTTTTTTGGGCCAAAGAACAACTTCAAAATCACATCATTTCGTGCCAAAAGAATATGGATGCAGTTTGGAGAAAATGCTTGTATATAACTTAAATACCTTCCTGATATTCTCTAAAATTTAGATCATATAAAAAACAAAAAAGAAAAACTGGTCATGTATTCATTGATGCAGAAACTGCGATTTGTACTAGAAGAGAATGCAGCTAAAACATTTAATACTAGAAGAGGCTCTACTAAAACATTAAAGTCGACACCAAATAAATGCACGTGGAAACAAAAATAGGTGAGCCCTTTAATGAAATACTGAAAAGGATGAAATAAACAAAAATTAAGAGAAAGGTATCAGACGAACCATAAGTGAACAAATGGTGCTATGTATTCATTGATGTATTCTGAAGGACAAGCTTACAATTTTAGAAACCCATCCCATCATACAAAAGAATTCTTGTCATCCTCTCTATAAACGTAACCAGTATACCACAATGTACATCCAAAATTTGAACTACTTATATGGGGAGAGTTAAAACAACGATTACCTCTGACTCGTGCCTACTCCTCTCAGACATTTACTGTTCTTGATGAACGAAGAAGATGA
Organism: Santalum album; assembly: GCA_034195605.1. Taxonomy (NCBI): domain Eukaryota; kingdom Viridiplantae; phylum Streptophyta; class Magnoliopsida; order Santalales; family Santalaceae; genus Santalum; species Santalum album. The sequence goes on from CM067258.1 coordinate 2,810,112, forward strand.
TCACCCTTTTGCGTGGTGAAGAATTTAGTGACCTTAGCTTTCTTCTCATCATCCACCACTACCTCAGTTTCAGGGAGAGGAAAATCTGACTCCAAATAGAAACTCTCTAACGAAGACCCGAAATCATCATCATCATTCATATCAGAAGAGCAACTCATTATGGAGCTCAGCCCTTCTACATCCCGAATCTCCTTCTCGGTATACCAACCTTCTTCTTCTTCTTCTTCATGATCATCACCATTGCCTTGATCATCAAGAGCAGCCACAAATGGGTGATTCAAAAGCATCTCTGCAGTGAACCTATACATAGTCTTCCTCACAAAACACCCCTTCAAGAAACCCTTGGCATCCTCTGACAGACAGCTCGGGATTTCAGGCAATTCACGCCCACTGCCGATCACAGAAAGAAGGCTCCTCTTCCCATTCAACTCATCATCATCATCCTTTCTCCTATTAATATTCTGATCCCAAGGGGGCTTTCCTGTTAACATCTCAAGCACCACGCATCCCAGAGCCCAAATGTCAGAAGGGGGCTCCTGCTCTCCCTCGGTCACAGCTTCTGGCGACATATACTCAACTGTGCCTCTAAAATAACGAGGAGTATCCAACCTCCTCTTCTTCTTGCTTTGAGTCATCCCCCTCTTCGCCAATCCAAAATAGGCAATCTTCTTCCTGCTCTGAGTCGTCAGCCTCTTCGCCAATCCAAAATCGGCAATCTTTGCAAAATACTTCATCGGAGAAGAAGATGAAGAAGGGATAAGCAACACATTCTCGGGCTTCAAATCGCAATGGACATAACCGCGCTCGTGAATGTGATTAAGCCCTCGAAGAATCGACCTAGTGTAGCGCTTCACATCGGATTCCAGCAGAATCATCGAGGAGGAGGAGGAGGCGGGATTCAAATTGCTCTTCTTGATGAGAGACGCTAGGGTTCCTCCAGAAGCATACTCCAACAACAGATTGTAAACCATCTCCCCGCTTCCCCCCAATGTAATCTCCTCCCCGAAGCATTTGACGACATTAGGGCACCCCTGAACGTTGAAAAGAACCTCTTTTTCTTTCTGCAGCGTCCCTGAAACTGAAACCTCAGCTGATTTCACGGCCATCACCGGAGGGAAACAACAAAATCTCGATCCGGGTTTCCTCTGAATCGCCATAAAAACAGACCCAAAACTCCCTTTTCCGAGCATTGATCCTCTGACCCACGAGCCGCCATCTCCATACATGCTCTTCTTCACCTTATCGCACTCTTCTTCTTGCTTTCTCTTCATCTCCGCAATTCGCCACGAAACAATTTTCTCAGACTAAAACTTGCTTCTCTATCAAGCAATGAAGTTTACAACAATTTAGGGTTTCGGTTCTTGTATACCCAATTGCAATGCTGATCAATCCTCGTTTTCTATTTTATTTTTTGTCCAGGAAGCAAATTAAACTAGGGTTCTGGGGTGACACAACGGTCAATCACGCGTCGTTCTTCCGGGGAAAATTATAGCGTGCTTCTAAAACTGCCCGTAAGATCAGTCTCAATCCTAACCCTACATTCTCGCGTCTTGTATGATCCTGTCCGTCTAATAGGTGGGACCCCTGGTCTACTCAATCAGAGCTGGACACGTGAAGTTAAATTTGCTGATAGTTCATCTCTATTTAGTTGAATTTGGTTAGAGTTTTAGTAGTTATTTTCTATTTTTTCTTTTTAAACTTTCCTTTTTGCAACAGAAAAAAAAGAAGTAAGTTCGTGGCCTTTTAATTATTATTTTCGATGATAAGAATTATAATTAGGGTTAGTAAGTAGGTGATTTTATTTTGATTTCAACACCAATTCGTCGAAAATGTCACGTACATGAAAATAAGAGAAACTTGTGACTTTTTATATTTTTAATTTGAATATGCAAGAATGTACATCATAATCGAAATAAATAAACTGAATTGTTGTACTTAACGAACGTAACATGTAATAATAAAAATAAAAGTCCTTAGTTATTAAAAAATAATTAGTAAAATAATAATCCTTTTTTACAAAAAGTAACAATAGAGAATAAAATTATTGTCATTATTAATTCATGATTAAAACGTGTAAACCTTATGAATTTTTTAAGTTAATTCGGTGTTTTGGATAACTTTTTTGTTCTTTAAATGCATTAAATATATATATATATAAGCTTTGGTGGTTAGCATTTTTCTCCAAAGCTAAATCATTTAATTATTTTAAATACTTCATTGCATTTTAAGTGACTAATATAATGCCTTTAATTGGAAAAATTGCGGTGGAAATGTAATATTCCTTTTGTGCTAGTTGTGCAATATACCTAAAAAGTTTCAAAGCTACTAATATAAATAAGATAAATCCAGTTTGATTAGCCTACTAATAAGACAAAAATGAAAATGTAACATTAGCCTCTTTGTTCTTCAAGCTCACCAATGAACTTGATTTATTTGTTAGATTTATCTAGTTTTAATGATTAGTGATGATTGTTAGGCTAAGATGTATTTATTCCATTATGAATATGGCACTTTTTGTAAAAAAAAAAATTAACACATAAAATCAAATTTTATAAAGAATTCTTAGTTGCACGATTGCCGATCACACTAATTAGATTTATTCCCACACACTTATTAATTTTAAGCTAAAAATCGTAAGTTAATATGCGCATTTCATGAACTACCGAAAATTCAAAAATTATGAGACTCCGTGAAGTGTCTCTACTTTTTGAAGAAAATTACAATTCGAGTTTTGAGTGATTTAAAAGGCATAGAATATAAAATTTTTTCACCCCAACCCACATATTTTATAAAATCAAAGCTGACAACTAATTACAATAAAAGGATTAGAGTACAAATAAAAGTCAAAACCTAACTCATGACCCACCTCCCAATGTCTCCCGTCGGAGAATGTTTCTCCAGGGAATCATCAACACCATCTCGTGGTGGAGTGGATCCCCATAGTTTTGTTAAGAATTTAATTTTAAAATTCAGATGATAAAGTTGGAATCTCAATTTCGCCATAGTTTTGTTAAGGATTTAATTTTAAATATCAAATGATAAAGTTGGAATCTCAATTTCAATCTATCACAAATTGACTTTTCGGACTGAGGAGTGACTATTCCTAAAGTTTAAAAAACGTAAAAGTAAGAACTTGTTCGGTATTAACGTGATACACATTTACAATATATTAACCATACAAATTGAAAGATCTTAAAATAAAGAAAAAACATACCGACTCTTATATAATTTGACAATGCTTTGGGTTTTGGGGAGAAAATTAGATTTTTTTAATCATCATAACTATCTTAAAATTTGCACTTTTATTGATGAAAATTAAAAGATTACCAAATTGTATGAAATTTGCTAGGTTACGTTATTATTTCACATCCTATGATTTTTACGGTTGAAATTTATAAAGTTTGAACATATATGAAAGATTTGAAGGACAAACAAAGGATAAGCACCACATTGACTGACGCTATAACTCATTTTGTAAAAATGGCATATCAACTTTGCGGACCAAGTTATGCCGAATAATAAATTTGACATTAGGAACACAAACTTTTGTTAGATAACCACCTATTCTGAAAATTTTAACTTTCTGAACCTTTTGTTTAGTATCAACCTCGTACATGGCAAAAAAAAAAATTTGTTTCTAGCAGCTCTTTCGAAATATTCCAAATTCAATGATTTAAAATTATGGGATACCTCAAGTCTAGTGCCATCAAAGTGAGCCCACAGTCCATCGATCACCGTATAATTTATGAAAATAAAGACCCTAAATATCACAAGCATTTTATTATAATGTTTTTTTTTATAATGTTTAGGCTAATTTCTCCTTCCTTTCTATTCATCCTCATGTCACTCTATTAGTCTCGTGAACTTTACATTTTATTTTATTTATTGAACTCTACTAACGATAGTGGACCCTTACATGTTGATTGAACCCACCACTACATGTTGGGGGTGGGCCTCATTTACATGTGAGGATCGTTACCTAAAAAATGGGTACCAAGCTTGCCCTCCTAATGACTAAGTATTTCTTAGTAGCCTTTCGGTACTCTTAACATTTTCGTTATTTTTTTAGATTGTTCTCCTTCTTAGTTGTAAGTTTTTCCTCCTCAACAGCTGATATATAAATAAAGAATGAATTTCCAAATTGCAATATTTCATATTACAATACAATTTCCTCTTTTGATAGATGTGGACATTCTGGATTAGAAAAGTCATAAATTTGTATATTTACACTATTTAATCATTTATTATAAAAAACAATGAGAAAAACTAGAGGTGGAGGGAAATAAGGATTATGATCGTTCAATTTCATAAATTTATGACTTTTCAAATTTGAAGAATCCATATCCCATTTTAACCGGAGCTTTTATGAGTGAAGCAATTTGAATCATTACCCTTAGCTTCCATTCATCTTTATTGGGGAATATGTCTACTAAGTGACGCGACAGAGAAAATGTCACTTGACATGGTGGAAAAAACCTCTATAATTTCACTTTATTTTAAAGTAAATCATGATTTTTTTTTTAATCCGAACTTTCATTAGTGAGCAAGTAAATTCTTGAAACTATTGTTGCTTAAACTCTGATAATAAAAAATAAAATATTAGTAGGAGGGAAAAGAAAATTGTTCAAATGAAAGTTAAGAAACTTTAGAATTTAAACCTAAATAATTTGCAAGTATGATTATTTTTCTAAAACAATGCGATACATCCAAAGAATTTCACAATAAAATTACAAAAGCATAAAAGCTTTATGCCATATAGGTCTTTTGTAACTTTATTATGAAATCCTTTATGTATGTAGAATTTTTCTTTTTTCGATCATAGCTTATGTGTTGCCATGTCAATGTGTGTGGAATGTTCTTATTCACGTAAACAATTGATTGAGCAAATATGGATGGAATCATATGGAAGTTAGGGGGATGACTTGAATTGTTTAACTAGTGAAAGTTTGGGTTGGAAATCCAAAAAAAAATAAAAATGATTTAAATCAAATAAGGGTGAGAGTATATGATTATTTTCACCATTTGGTCTTTCGATAATGGGAAAAGTGTTCATATCATAACACTATAGCTAATTTAATTACTGTATACCTCCCAAAATGACATCGTTCTAGATCTATTGTGCGAAATTTCAATCGCACATATTAAATGAGCATGAGATAAGGTAGAGGATGTGCCAATTTTTATACAATTTCGTTGATTGAGATTATATATTCAAAATATTTATAATAGTTTAAATCACTTGGTTATTCACAGAAAGGGTTTGATGAATCTATTCTGACATAATAGATGTGATACCCTTAAATTTTTATTTAATTTTAATTTGAAATAAGTGATAAATATAGGACTGAAAATTAAGAAATGGATGTGATATTTGTATTGAATGAATGATCGGAGTAATAAAACGACAAAATTGGGAACTCATTAATAATTCAAGGATGGTAAATATGGTGAAAATTTGGAGTAGGTGGGCGTGCGATACGTGATTATTTATCTACGCATGTAGCTAATGCGTAAGGTAATAATTTTGTACGTGTATGTTATGTTAAAATTTATATAAGATGTATTATTTTACAAAATATAATATATATATATATATATATATATATATATATATATATATATATATATATATATATATATATATATAATCAAAGTTACACGTGGGGACGGGGGAGCCGGAACTTAGTAAGTTCCGGCGAGTTGATGTCTGGAAGTTGATGACTTTATATACATACATATATATATATATACTATCTTATATTAAGTAAGGATAACTTATTGTGAGACAAAAAAGAAGAAAGAAGAAAGGAAATGAAGAGGAACGGCAGAGAGAGAGAGTGAGCCGCAGGAGCGCGGAGAAGGAAAAGAAAAGAAAAACTGAAGAGAACGAGAGTTTGAAGCGCAGAGAGGGAAGAATAAAAAAGAGAAAAGAAGAATGGCGCGAGCAGCCATGGAAGAGGAAGGAAAAAAAAAGGATTAATTCCCACCCGCAAGCTATCTTAGTAAGGGTAATCTAGTTCTTATAAGGAAAAATCTATTTCTATGCATGAGATTTATTCTTTTTCGAGGAAGTTCAATCCTTTGTTGAAATAGTTTGATTCTTATTAAATTCAGTTGAATTTATTGGTATTTGAGTTCTATTTGTTGTTTCAGGCATTTTTCTGGCATGTCTATATTGATTTGTTCATCCAGATTGTGGCTGCACATGTTATTTGAGTCTGATTCGTTGATTTGGTTGCAATTAAGAATAACCGTTTGAACCCACCAACCCAATTATTGCCATTTTAATTGTTAAAATCCTAAACGTTGATTTGAACGTGGTTGGATTTATTCGTTCGGTCACACTTGTTATGTTGATTGTTGAATGTTGCGTTTGAACCTGTTGACTGAGATGAACAACCGCGAAAGTGGGAATGGGAGACCCCGTGCTTGGGTTAATGCACGCATGAGCCATAATGGCTAGTTGACGGGCCCCGATACGTTGAGTAGACCCCATGCTTGGGTTAATGCATAAGAGTTGGACCTCGTGTTTGGGTTTGAACAGACACACCGTTCATGACCTTATGGGTCTCTCAGTGGTTGATGGTTCGAGTTAAACTATGTTGAATTTGTTGTGTTAGTCTCTCTTGAACATGCACCGGATTGATTATCCCTTACTGAGTGTTCATTCACACTCACCCTTGTTGGTTTGAACCTTTTTCAGGTGGGTTCCGTAAGAACGTGTCGTTTGAGAGTGATGGTTGCGATAAGGAGCAGCTAGTAGTTAAACTTTTACGTGTTTGGTCACTTTAAACTCCCATTGGGGTTGTGATTAATTCTGTAATACAGTATTAAATGTGTTGTTTATGATTCCACTTTTGTGTTAAAAATAGGGAACCGTTTAGTGGATGATGGATAACTGTATTCTTATACACCTGTTTAGTGTATGAAAGGTGGGGGTGTCACAATGGATAAGTTATCTAATGCATTTACGCAAATTAATTTTTTTATGTCTACTAAATTTAAACCCTATAGATTGAATGAACATAAAGGGGAAAAAAAAATATGTTGTTAATATTCATACAGTTTTGTTACATGTAAACCTTTCATTCATCGAGCCTAAATATTCAAAACAGTTAAAAAATATCTTAATTCGTAGGTTAATATAAACGAAATCTCAATCCGTGATGAAATTTTATAAAAATTAGCATTTGTCAGTTTATCTTTCCGTGCTTATTCAATTCATAAATTAAAATTTTGAAAAATGAACATCAAAGCCTAGTTATCAAACTGGCGAGTCGACTTGCTGACATGGGCCATAACCTAGTTCAGGTAGTCCATCAACTAATGGAATCAATGAGGTTTTTATGAAAACTTATTAAAACGAGTTACTTATAATCTAATACTCAAATAACAAAGAAGATAATTATGTTAAATATATGTTATAAATGAAGAAAATTATCAATGAAAAATGTTTAATTAAAATAATGGTTTGTGGATAATAATTTTTTATATATAAAATTTTAATATACATTAAATATAAGTATAATAACATACCTTAAATTAAGACAAGTAGAATTTTATTATTGTTATCTTAAAAAATAAAAATCATCAAATTTGAGAAAATCCTTATCATATTATACTTCTAACAATTAAAATAATCTTATCATTGTAATATAACCATAATTCCGTAGTATTTTGATAATATCTATCCTATTATATTGGAATTTTATTTTAAATAAATTTTATTTTTTAATTTGATTATATCAAATTCAATTAATCTAATATATTTAAAAATATAATAAAAAATAATTTATCTTTATATTGTTACTGTTATTATTATTTTGTAAAGAAATTTGAACAACTTAATAAAACTAGAAAGATTTGCTATTTTTATTAATTGGTAGATCTATTTTAATAAGCTTTACTCATTTATTGAATATTTTACAGAGATTTTTTCTAAAAATACGTATAATTATAATTATTATGAGTTGTAATATAAATTTTATTAATTTAAAAATTTAATCGATGACTCCACCGTTGAAATAATGATTATGATTAGGTCTATTGATCGGATTATGTCCGCATCAGGTTCAATAACAATGCACCAAAGTGTTTCGGGGCGGCATAGCTGGTAGACGATAGATATGGTAAAAGTGGATATCGAAGGACAAAAACGGCATCGTTTCACTCGGGTACGTACGTGCAAAGCACAGCGATTGAGAGTGTAAGCCAACGTTAAATACACAAAAGTTAAAAAACGCGTACGCTCATTTCACCAATTCTGCGAGGGGGGAGAGAGAGAGAGGAGAGAAGAGAATAGAGAAGACGGGGAGAGAGAGAGAGAGAGAGAGAGAGCAACTGTTCTAGTCTCCGTCACACCTTGAGTTCGTGAATTCTTCTTCGAATTGTATCGGATTCTCAGAATTGAAGAGAGAGAGAGAGAGAGTGAATTCTCCGGGATTCGATCTGCCTGGAAGCTTCAATCCGTTTCCCCTTTTTCGTTTATTGAATCCGTAGATCTAGATCGCAAGCTGTTGAATCCCTAAGCTACACAGGGGGAGGAGGAGGTGGAGGATATACATTGAAGGATAAAGGGAATTCGGTCTAGGGTTTAGTTGATCTGATCAGATCTCCCATGGCGGCTCCGGGGGCATCTCGGCCTTCCAATCCACCGCCCAACTACAACCCTAATTTGCAGAGAAACCCCGATCGCCTCGCCGATGATATGCAGAATCTCCAAGTCAATCGGCCGCCGCCTCCCATGGTGAATTCGGGCCCTCGTCAACCGGCTCCTTTCGGAACAAGGCCTCCGTTTCCCTCATCGGCTCCGTCGTCCACTGCATTTCCCGGCCAATCGCAACCCTTTCCGCCGGGGGCTAGACCGGGTCCGCCACCTGGTTCCCTTGCTAGGGGTCCTATGCCGATGCCGCAATCGGGTCCTCCGAATCTCGGTAGACCCTCGCCACCACCTATTGGGGCGAGGCCGGTGACACCTCCTCACAGGTCGTTTTCTTCTTCCCCTTTCGCTACGGGCCCTGGAGGTCCTCCTTCGGGTCCCCTTCGCGGTCAAGTTGCCCCTCCACCCACCTCCAACGCCGCACTTGGTACTCGTCCTTTTGGTTCGACGCCTATGGTAACTGGTCCGGTTGCTGCCCCCTCAAACCCCCCCAGTCCGGTTATGAATGGACCTTCCATGTTCACAACGGCCACTATGCCGGGAACTATGCCCGGGACTTTGCCGGGTCCGCCTTCATTTCCTTCGACAGGGGGTACCCAGCCGCAGCGGCCGGTTGGACCGCCACCAACAATGGCGGGGAGGCCTCCACCGCAGGGGCCAACAATGCGCCCTTACCCCGGGGTTATGATGACTGGTGTAACATCTGGTCCTCCTGTTCAGCCGTCCTCTCCATTTTCACAGGCACCCTCTCCGTTTTCACAGGCATCCTCTCCATTTCCAGCTTCACCTCAAGGGGTTCCGCTGCCTTCTAGTAGTTCGCCGTTCGCAAATCAACCCTGGCAGATGCAACCCCAGCAAGTAAGTTCTTAGAGCTATGTATTAGAAGAATTTTGAAACCCATACTGTTGGTTGGCTGATTTATGACAGGATAGCTCAAGGAGTGATTCATTTATGCTGAATTGAACTTTGCAAATTTTGTCCTTTGTTAATATATTTTCAATGGACACCATCTATATATATATATAAACACGAAGAGAATTGATTGGCAACACCATCCGGAGAATATAGTCAATACAGTACCGTGCTAAGCCAGACCATAGAGTAATAGTGCTTCTTCTTGAGTGATGAAGCTGGCATTGAAGACTTGGAGTCAATGATAAGTTGACAACAAGGAGGACGATAGGGGTTGGTTGGTGACTATTGGTTAGCCGTTGAGAGAAGAGGGAGAAGAAAATGCAACCAACAGTTAGGTTAAACTGAGGCACATCTCTAGGAATCAGATCAGAAAAGGAGAAAGTACAACCTAAGAAGGAGTTTATGCATTTGGTTGTGCAAGGTACAACTGGGCCTCACAGCTTGTGCTAGAAGTAGCCTCAGGTGGGTATTTTTGTACCAGGCAGGCATCAAAAAGGTGTTCTTATGTGGTTCTCTTTAGTTTGGTTCCATGTTTACACATAATCAACAGCTCACTCCAAGTCGCACGGCATTTTAACCAAAAGAACTTCTTGCGCAATTCATGCCTTTCTGACTTTATGATCAGAAATTCGTTATTGATTTCCATTTCACAAATCTTTATTCCAAGCAAAACGGGCAGGCTATGGGTGAGTAAAGAGGTTGAGGATATGGGGGAGGGTATAAGCAATTTTATCCATTGTGCAAATATAGGTTCGATCAATATTCGTTTCCATTGGAAATCTATCAATGGACATCATTATGAACATAAAGTCCTAAGGTATGGAATCCCAGAAATAGGCTGGCTATCTTATAGCAGACAACTAACGCAAGCCTACTTAACTAATCTCCTAAGTTAAGGCTAGGCTTGTTCGCATCGAGGTCTGTGTGCTTTTGATGTTATTTGACGTACAGTTATCTCTATACGTTTATTATGAATCTGCACCGCCGAGGACACAACAACACACACACTTTTTCGCTCTTTCATATACTATGGGGTTTTACTTGGAAAATAAAATTTTCCATACTAATGGATTCGGGTCCAGAACCATGGGTTCCAATGCACGAGATCTTGTAGCACTTATCAATGAGGCCCTATCAATTAATATTACACAAAAGAAATCAATTATAAACACTAATACAATGATGTTGATAAATCCACAAATCTAGAAATTCATTTCGGACAATTGAACCTTTTCAAACTGTTTATTTTTAAAGACTAAAAAGATTTGTACCAAAATAGCAGATGCCAAGAAGAACAAAAGGCCCTGGACATGTATAAGGATATATCTTTGAATATAACAGTTATATGACAAGTGGGTTTTTTTATTGGATAACTACATCCTGGAGCCCTAGGATTTAAGTTCTTCACGGTAGTGTCTTCGTCAATTTCGGCTTCGGCTTCCTTGTTGAGAATTCTGAGAATCTTTCAGTCTTACCAGATCGGAACCTTTTCTGAATTTTTTGTTGGACTGGAATTGAAAGAATTTTAAATTGAGTTGAGTTAATAAATTGGTAGATACATTAGGGCTCCACCTGGGAACTGGGTCCGATGTGGTAGGATCACTTAGCCATGCTTCATAATTGTCAGAGTGCTCAAAGACTTCCCCTCCTTACTGGTTCTCTCTCTTTCCTGTGCTATCAAGAAGCAGGAATTGCAAGATGCTAAAGAGAATCCCTAATTCCTATCGTCTACCAGAAAATGTGCTAGCTAAGGACCCGAATCAAGTGTACTGACTAGCATATGAAAGAAAGGATGCTTCGCTTGCCATTGAAGGCAGTTCCTGCTTCTAGCGTGAAAGCAGACAATGCAAGGAAGAATATGTAGGTTCTTGACCAAACAAATTTTCATATGGGGACATGCTAGAGAGAAGAGGAGTTGACATTCTATTCAGTAGATAAACAACAGTGAGACAGGGGAAGAGGGAAGCAATGTGAGGCTGTAATTCATACTCTCCTTTGCTTATCCTAGTTCCAAACAAGAGCATTTCGGCAGTTGATCGGTCAAGATTCCACGTACAATTATTTATAGTCAACAACTTATTTTTTCCAAGAAGATATTATGTTAAGTGCTATTTTAATCATCCCTTTTTATATAGTGAGACGTGCAAGTTATATCTTTGTGAAATTTTCCATTTAATTATGATTTGACATGATGTTAGTAAGGGGGTTTTTTCATTTTTAAGTTGGAAAAATTAAAATTTTAAAGGGGAAAAAGGTGACTGTTTCTGTGAAGAAAGCAATATTATTCATTGACTGTGTCCCTCATGAGTACATATTTTAATAATTGTGCACTTCTTATCCCTTATGTGTATACCTGTGCCCGTGACTATCCGTGTCTACCCTTGGATGCCCTCTGGAGCTTTCCCAAAATTGTTGGCATAAATTCCTCAAAGGATGTCTTTTTCTTTTAATCTTAGTTGGGATATTTTCCCCTTTATTTCAGTTTTGTTTTTTTTAAATAATATTGAATGTACTACTAATCAAAACGATTGATTGGATTTGAATTTCATGGTTCTAATATAGGTGGCTTCACCCCAAATAGTTCCTGGTTTGGGTCAACCATCTAGAGCATTTGGAATGCCTCCACCACTGCCAAATCAATCTATGGCTAATATCTCTCCTGCTATGGGTCAACCTGGAGCCGCAGGGCCATCAAAGATTGATCCAAATCAAATTCCACGCCCTATTCCAAATTCTTCAGTGATCTTGTACGAAACTCGCCAGGGCAATCAATCCAACCCTCCACCGGTATTCTTTTTAACATTTAATTGGGAAGGAGATATGATAGATTGAATTACTTTTTTTTACCTGATTTTTAATAACTTTTGTTTTTCTAATATGTAACTGCCCCTCCATTTTCCTTTTTTTTCTTTTCCACTTTACTATTATTTGCACGTAGTTCTTAGCATTTCCACTCTTGTGATGATTACTCGTATATTTGTGCTATAGGAATATCCGCTGGTACTCATTATATTCTCAATAAGCCTATTCTTTTTTCTTTTTTTTTTTTCTTTGATGTGTATAGCCTGCTACATCTGATTACATTGTCAAGGACACTGGAAATTGCAGTCCACGTTACATGAGATGTACCATCAATCAGGTCATTGTCAAGAACTAACACTTCATAAAATTTTCTTTTTTTATTGGTTTCTAGTGCACTTATAAGAGTTTTGGATCATTTTTAGATGGAAAATTTATAGTATTGATCTTAATTATTAGTTTTTTTGGTTTGTTGATAGCAGATTCCATGCACTGTTGATCTTTTGACAACATCTGGGATGCAGTTAGCGTTACTAGTCCAACCTTTGGCTCTTCCTCACCCATCCGAGGAGCCCATCCAAGTAATGCATAAATTGTTTTTTTTTCTGTCCAGTCTTTATTTTGTTCCAAAAATTGAAGTTTTATGTGTTAATCTGTTGGTAAATAAAAAATAAAATTAAAATTAAAAATCTGAAGCCATACTCTAATCTAATTACTTTTCATGTTGGTTTATTGCTGAGCACTCATAGAAGGTGGCTTTTCCTTTTTTTCTCTCTTTTCCTTTGGCTTTAAAAGTAAATTTTGTTCTAAAAGGATGTTATTGAATAAAAGAAATTAAAAGGGTTCATATATAATATAAGTTCATTTAAATAAAAAAAACATTTAAGATATAGTAGTATTAAATACAATATGTGTGACTTCATGTAATGTCTTTTGAAAGAGACAAGTAACAGCCTTTCAAATTCAATTGGAGAGAGGAGAAAGTTAGAAAGCCTCAATATCTAAACTTAGGGGAGCATAGGGACCGCTTAATGTCGGACAAGATTATTCACCAGCAAGGTAAATCTAGGATTACCTCTTCAATGAAAGAAGGTTTATGGCATCCCATTTTACTACATCAACCAGCTTCCTGGATATCATCTTACAGTTACATTGCCATCCTTCTTTAAAAAGCGGCCGCTGCATAATGGTATCGCCGCAATGCGATACTGCTACGAGCTGCTTTTGCAGATTGCCTGGAATTCACGCCCATAACGGCCATGATACCCGCGATAGCAGCTGTGACGCCTGCTATGGCCGCGACGCCCTGCATAATGGGAAATGGGGTGCACTTTTTTCTATTTCCCTCTCCCCCCTCCCCTAAATGAACAATAATAACACAAAAAATACCAAAACTTGCTGCTAGAAGATACGGGATTTCCCAGTAATGGAGACAGGAAAAATGCTGGAAGATTTGTTCAAAATTACTGTGATGCCCTCTTAGACTCAAAAGGAAGAGAAATGAGAGTTGTACACCCAATGACATGATTTTGTTAAAAAAAAAAAGTTCATGTTCTTTTGTAGCTTTTAGTAAAACTATGCCGTTTTGGTAGCAAATTTATGTGAACTTGAACTCATATTCGTTTTACATCCCGACTAAGCTCAAGAATGAGGCCATATACATATAACATATAGAACCACATATTTGGATATAAAAGAACAAATAATAAGGTGTATCAGCTTGTTCTATTGACAACGGATAAGAAAAGAATCACAACATTCAAGTTTCACCTTTAACAGTGCATATAAATTCATATGTAATCTAAATGTCATATGCACCAATGCTTACTTGATAAATAAGGTGGGTCAAAATAGTTTAAAAATCATTTAAAACAATTTTATAAAGTTAAAATGTTAAAAAACAATAGTTGTGCGCCATGCTTGAAATTCACATCTATTATGCCCGTGTCCCATTACAAAACCCCTGTTACACCTGCAACCTTTACGTGACGGCAGCCGTGACCGCTATTTAAAACCATGATTAAGATGCTTTTTGTTCCCACGATGTGCAACTATTATTAGTTTTAATCACCGCTGCCTATATTGTGAGTCCCCAACAGTGTTATAAAAAGTGGGTTAGGTGGCCACCTAGGAGTGGGTAGCCCCAAAATAGCTCTCCTTGGAGGAAAACAGTTTCTTAGGCAGTTAACAATCTAAGGCGGCTGCATTGGCAAGTTTTTATTTATTTATTTATTTATTTTTAAAGAAACACTGGATAAGGTATGCTTGTTCCCCCCCCCCCCCCCCCCCCCCACACGCCTCTTAATAAAAATAATAATAACATAAATAATGATATAATGGTTCAGAGGAAGTAGAGGTGGATATAGCTTTTGAAGGCTCAGATGATGATGTGGTAATATTTATGGAAGAAGATTCTGAGGATTGGTGAAGATAGAGTGTTATTTAAACTGTGAAAGGATATTACTTATGCAATTTGTTGTGTCTAGTTATGTTATTTCAATAATATTTTATGAATTTATCTAAATAGTTGTATATAATTGCTAGTATTTTAAACAAAATAGCGAAAAAAAATCCTCCTACAGGTGGCTTACGCGCTAGGCAGTAGGTCGAGTGCCTAGATCCCCCCTAGTGCTTTTCAGAACACTGGTACCCAACTTGTATAAATAACCTGGGTGCTGGGCCAAAATCAAGGGTTCTATTCCTTGTAGTTGCTAGGTTGGTTGTGTGTTTCTAATAAAGAAAAATTATTATTATTTTTAACCCAAATGTAGAACAATGTGAGTTTTCCATCCTTAAATTGGCACATCTACCATAAAATGCATCCTGTATCTGGTCGCAAAAAAGATACCATACAGTATACATATCTGAGAATAGGACTTGGTAAGATCTGAAATCTGGTTCGTCCCCGTTCCTCAGCGGAAGAACCCTTTTTCACCTTAGCTGGATGTGAGAGTGTTTTAGAATGTTAGTGTTGATATTTACTTGTGCATAATCCTTCGTAGGTCAGGATCTCATATGAATTTTGTATTTTAGTTTTTATTTTATTATTAAGTTCAGATCATTGAATAGATACATTTCCTATATAGGTTGTGGATTTTGGTGAAAGTGGTCCTGTTCGATGTTCTCGCTGTAAAGGTTACATAAATCCTTTCATGAAGTTTATTGATCAGGGAAGGCGTTTCATCTGTAACTTGTGTGGTGAGCATGTGTGATAACTGCATTTTCGGTTTGTCTGGTGATAATCCTGCGACATTTTATTACATTTTATATGTATAATTCATATTTTTATCATAGCATTGGAGACTTTCTTTGTTAACATTACTTGACATTTTCTGTCGGATAATACTCAGACTTGTAGTTATTGCGGCTTCCTTTTACTTATTGTTTCTTCCTTTTTCATACGGGTAGAGTCAGCGTCAGTTTGTTCCTTTCAGGTCTTCACTGATGAACAAGCTTGAGCTCCACTTTTTTTTAATAGTTAGCAGCTGGGTCTTTTGTAGTTATATATTTCTTCTGTAATTATTAGCATCTCCAGGGTGTTTTGCATTCATACAGATTATATTAGGATGTATAGTAAATACACTTGGTTATTTTGACTGAATAAAATGATTATTTTGGCTACTCTGAACCTTAAATTATTGAGATCATGACTTAGCAACAATTTTTTTTTATTTTGCAGGATTTACCGATGAGACTCCTCGTGACTACCACTGTAATCTAGGTCCAGATGGTAGGCGCAGGGATGCTGATGAAAGGCCTGAGCTATGTAGAGGAACGGTTGAATTTATTGCTTCAAAGGAATACATGGTTAGTGCACTTAGAAGGATTACGGGCTATAATAATTGATGTTTAAATTTCTATGACACCTATGGTTTAGGACTGAGTACTTGTTGTATGATACGACGCAGAGCTGTGAACTCAGAGATTGATCTGGATGACCATCTGCAAGTGCACTTCTCAGTAGACTAACATTTTTGCATGACCTTTAGTTTGTCACTTGTTTTACGGCACTTTCACACTGTCAAAAGAGTTAGTTAAAACTGATTTGTAGGAAGCTTGAAATTGAAATGACAGCTATTTTGACTAGTCTGCTGGAGCTCTACTTGCTCTGAGCAATTAAGTTTTTCTAGTTATGGTGATTTCTAAAGACATATTCCTTAAGGTTGTATGAATATTTTTTGTTGCAAGGCTAGCTCATTAAGGTTTGGCCCCCTACAATTTGGGTGATCCTCTTTTTTGTTTATGTCAGATTGTAGAATTCGCAAAAAAGAAAAAGCACTAGAACCAAAAATACAAATAAGAAACGTACAAACAGAACTGCAGTACATAAGAAAAGCTTTCCAAGCTCTATGAATGTACCTGAGCATAATCCTTTGGACTAAGCCCAAACGTCCATTCAAAGAGAGGAGAGGAAAGAACTCCTATCCCGAACCCCAACATGAGACATTCTCTTATCTTTGAAGATCCTGTTGTTTCTTTCCAGCCAAATACACCGAGTAATGGAGAAAAGTAACCCAACCTGAAGAGCTTTGTGCGAAGGAAGTCTGCACATATTTTGGAGCAACTAAGCCTCTCTAAAAATCCCAAAAACTTTTACCCAAAGATTCCAAGAGGAGAAATGCAAGAGCAACTGCTCACCAGTCTCTGAATTTTGGAAGCACAAAACACATACATGAGGTCTCCTTGCCTGAAGAAGGTCATTGGTGTTTGTCTTTGAAAGTACAACTGTCCAAACAAAACCTTAGATCTTAAATAGAATTTTGGAATGCCAAACTTTGTTAACGAGGCTGGGCTGGAGTGTGGGAGGCAAAAATTTAGATGATGGAAGAAGGAGCTGGCTGTGGAATTTTAACAAACTCTTGTGGTTTGCAATGTTTGACATGTCACGGATACAGTTGGAGACTATTTTAAATGTAGATTATACATATTGTAAGTGCTTATTTGAGGTGGACGATATATTGACTGCTGTTAGTAGGTGAAATGAGCTTTCGAGAAGAGAGAAGGAAGTCCATTTTTTGTGCGTATTAGAAAAATTTTGAACATTCATCCTTTCAACAAAGGCTTTCCTTAGAATGTGAATCCTTATACCATCTCCTTTTACCTGCCACATTTTTACTGTAACCAATAAGAATAGATTAATATTTTGCATATATATTGAGTGGGGAAGGAAGAAAGGAGCTAGTTGCCTTTATCAACTTACTTTTATGTCTAATCCATGCTTCTACATGGAAAGTAATAAGAATAGGATTGGGCTTTTTTTTTGTTTGCATATTTCTTAATACACAACTTTCAGTCTTTATATGTGTGTATGTGTTTGTATTACCCCCCCGGCAAGTCTCCTTAAGTCTTTTAATGAGACTAAGCAACATAATCAAATTATTCTTGGTTTGCTTGCTTCAAATGATTTATGCTTCAGGAGTTCTCTTTCTTCCTTAGGTCTATGAATGTGTGGCAAAAGAGAAAAAAAAAAAGGCCATTGATGTGCTATTTGTCTTTTGGATCTGTTGTCAAAATATTTGAGCTATATACTAATCTATGAGATCTGAGGGGATGCCTGCGTTGTATTATTATTATTATTATTATTATTATTATGTTTTTTTAGAAAGAGAAAACTCAGCGAAGAAAGAACAGAAATGTTTTGCCATCTGTTAAATGAATTACTGCAATGACATTTGCAAAAGTTGAGTGTTTCCCAAGCAAGGTGTTTCTGGAAAGAACAATGTTAGTACTGAGGCTTGTTTCATGTGTAGTAAATACGTACCAGAGTCATACTTGTATTTGGTCATAAATAAAGTTGCCCTTTGGGGAAACTTCACCCTGTACTATAAAATCACGAACTTCATTATTTTCATTCGTCTTGTATTTGTTGCCGCAAAGTTATTTCTTTACCCACTGTATTCTTTGGGCTACAGGATGTTTGACTTTTTGCACACTTTATACCATTTCCAGGTTCGTGATCCCATGCCTGCTGTGTTCTTCTTTCTCATTGACGTGTCCATGAATGCTGTACAGACTGGTGCTACTGCAGCTGCTTGCAGTGCAATCAGCCAAGTTATTTCTGATCTTCCTGTAAGTTTCTTATGCATTTCAAGAACATTCTGGCTCTTCTTTTGCCTAGTTATGGGGTCTTTTAGCGTGATGGTTGCTCTCTCTCTCTCTCTCTCTCTCTCTCTCTCTCTCTCTCTCTCTCTCTCTCTCTCTCTCTCTCTCTCTCTTTTCTTTTCCCCAAGTATCTAGGTTCAGGACTTCTATACCCAGCCTCAGCTATATTTAGTTTCAACTGAGACAGTAAAATATTATTGTAATCCTATTTAGCATATAACTAAAACACTGCACTATTTATTTATAGAGGAAAATCTGGTATTTGGCTTTGTTGTCAGTATCCTCAACTCTACACAAGTAGCGTGAATAAATTGTTTGAATTAGGGTATTTTATTACGATCTTAGTGAGGCTTTAATTCCTTCAACAAAAAAAAGAATAAGTATTTTTTATCCAGTTTAATGCAGTTTGATGGCGAGGATAATGGTAGTTAGATTATGTTCCTCCATTAATGTCTCAAATGTAAATTTGCTTCCATGTAAGGCACATTTGCTGACTGATGGCTTGACACTTTGTTACTTCAGGAAGGTCCTCGTACATTTGTGGGAATAGCAACATTTGACTCAACAATCCATTTTTACAATCTCAAACGTGCCTTACAGCAGGTCTGTTCAGTTTGTTATTTTTGCATTATATATTTTTTAATAACTAGATTGAAAGGTAAATGTGCTCATCTTACATGTGATGATACAGTTTTTCCCTGTAAATATGTTTCATCTACAGTAATCTAATTGTGTGTGTGTGTGCATATATATATATATATATATATATCAATGTTAAAAGCTGAATGCAGAGGCATTGTACTCACGTTTGACACATCAGCTTTTTCAAGCACCCACAAGTTGGCACTGTCATTTTTTTTTTCCTATTTTTTATACTTCCACATATAAATAGTTTTTTGAAGGTCATATAACATTAGATCTGAATGATATATATGTCATGGAATTCGTTTATTTTTTTTTCCTTCAATGACCTACATTGAATGGTTTTAGCTATTGTCTAGACTTGATTTTTGTTCCAAAAATTAGCAGAATCAAGTTTCTTTTTTCCCCGCAATAGGAACAGTTAGAATTGCATCATAACACATTTGATTCACCATAAATTTCAATAAAATAGATATAACTGTACAATATGCATAAAGAAGCGCATGTTTTCTCTTACAAGGCGAATGCATCTCATGGGCTATGCAACTAATATTTAAATATATAATTATGTACCTTACACTTATATGCTTTAGCCTTTCCAACATTGTCTATTGTTTTGGCAGTCCATGCTTTCTGCATCCTGTCACAAACTCGACATATTGTATCATATCATAATTATAGTTCTTTAAGCATCAGCATAGTTGATGGCACAAACTATATGCTTACTTTTGACAATAGTAATTTTTTAGAATTGTTTTTTTTGCTGTCCTGGAGGATGAGCATTAGCACCTGGCAAGGTTCCTCCTTCGTGGCCTGAAAATCACGAGTTTAAGATGTGGATACCACCTTTTGTAATAAAGCAAGGGAAAGGCTGCGAAAAACAGCTCTCCCAGAGTCCTTAAGTGTGGAGCCTTTTCCCTTTTCTGTTTGTGCCCCTAATGTTTTTGCATTGATGATCATTCTCAAGAACACACATGGTTCCCTTTGACAACTAGTGACATCATTGTGCCAGTCACTAGTTAAACAGCCTTGATACCTGAATAAACAAATATACTATTACATATTTGAAGGCCATCGAGAGTTGGACTTTAAATTAAGATCAAATGTGGGTAAGCCTAGTTCTGAGTTGCGTGGAAGCTTATTTGCTTATTAATGAAATTTTAAATAGTTTGGCTTCTCTTATTATCAATAGGATAAAGTTTGAGAGCCGATTCTCAAGTTTTGTGATAGAGAATTCATGGCCTTGACAAGATCATATATATATTTTCAAGGTTAATATCTAAAATGTGTAACCTTGTGTAATTATTGAAAAGACCCTTGTAGTTTCAAAAAAATTTTTTCACCCTCTATACTTACAAAAATCACCCAGGAGGTGCTTGCCATCCAATTCCGTCCAAATTGATAATGATAAATTTAATAATATGTAAAAATTAAGAGAAAGAGAGAAGAAAAAAATAGATTGTAGTAATTAGAAGAAACCATATTTTGTAATTAAAATACAAAAACTCATTACCCTAATAATTTTTGAAGCCCCTCCCTCAGCCTTCTCTTCTTTGGTGCCAGCCTCCAATTGGAGCCCTGCGTGCCCCTGCTGGCTGCTGCCGGGTCCGACCTTGACCACTGTGATAGCGATTGCAGCAGATTCACAGCGCTGCACATGGCGTCAGGCTATGGGAAGCCCACGTAGCTCGAGCTTTGATTGAACTTTCTGTGAACCTCGAGGTCGAAGATGAGAGGGGGCATCTCCATAGGATCTGGCAAGAGGGGCTTTGGGGAATGATTTTTTGTATTTTAATTGTAAACTATTTTTTTAATTATAATAATTTAGTTGTTCTCTCTCTTTTCTTTTCCTTCCTTTTGACATTTTATTCTATTTCTTAATTATTTTTTGTTATCAGTTTGGTTGGAATTTGATGGCAGGAACCTATTAGGCGATTCTGTACAGAAGGTGTGGTTAAAAAAAAATTTTTGAACAGCAGCTGGTCTTTTCAATAATTACCCTACTACATGGGTTGTTTTAGATATTTTCACTTATTTATTTAGGTCATTCCGATTCTTTGGATGTTGTTGTGTGTTGGTTATTATAGGCATCCAAGACTCCTGCTTTTTGGTCTGTAACTTATAATTTTTGGCCAGGGCTATTTCTTGATTTCCTTCTCTCTTTGTTCTCCTATACTGCACATGAAAGCATCTTGTGGCTAGGGTTCTTTCTTGTAGTCTCTTATTTCATGGCTGCTTATTTGTGAATTCTTTGGCTTGCCCTTACTCTATTTTTATATTTCAAATTTATCTTTAGGTTTTCTTCTTACAAAACACGTGCAACCCATTTTCAATTTTCTTTCCAAAATCTTTAAATTTCATTCACTTTATAATTTTGGCGTGCCCTTAGTCTATTTTTATATTTCCAAATTTATCTTTAGGTTTTCTCCTTATAAAACACGTGCAACCCATTTTCAATTTTGTTTCCAAAATCTTTAAATTATATTTGCTTTATAATGTACGCAGCTCTGTAAATTGAAAAACAGGTCCACCTTAGTTATCATGTTTTGTTCTTGATTGTTTTTTCTTCTGTTTGGGTGTGGACCCCTTGTGCTCTGTCTTCTACTTCTTTTAATAAAGTTTCATCTTTTATCCTGAAGGAAAAATATTGAGAATCGAAAACTATGGGACTCATATATCAGTGAAGGAAAGATTCCTAAACCTTATAAAAAGGTGAAAATAGAAGAAAGCATAATCAAATAGTGAATATTATAATTATGTAAATTGAGGCAACTGGACATACACAAAGAGCACGCTAGCTTATGATAGGATAGTATCACGTTGTTGATATGGAGATGGGGTCATCATCTTGTCCCCGAGTTCTGTATAGAAGTAACTTGATTCAATGTTAGAAGGCTGAAACGGATCTTACTGTTTTGTTGGCCTGATTTTGATTTGGATCCCTCTTTTTTTATACAGCCTGCTGACTTGCGTTAGATTGCAGTCAGTTTAGCTTAAGTAAGCTGTGTCCATAAATGAATTGTATGAAATAATTGCCATTCTCTGTTTGTCATCTACAGCCGCTGATGCTCATAGTTCCTGATGTTCAAGATGTCTACACTCCTCTCCAGACTGATGTGATTGTCCAGCTTTCTGAGGTTAGTCAGTTTTTGCATGTTTTTAGCATAATTTTTTAGTGCTTCTTTCCGATGTTATTATTTTTAAGTCTCCCTTTCTGATGTTTATAACTGCTTTTCAAGTTCTAATCAAGTTTGGTTGGTTTGAGGTTTTAGTGCCGACAGCATTTGGAGCTGTTGCTGGAAAACATTCCAACCATGTTTCAGGATAATAGAACAGCTGAATCTGCCTTTGGTGCTGCAATCAAGGTATGGTCTTTTGTAAGTGGAATTATTATTTTCACACATATGCTACGTGCAGCTAATGTTATTACTGTTGAAAGCATATTGCAGTAGGGGCGCTGAAGTACAGTATCTTTTATGAACATGAGGCCCTGGCATTTAATATGTACATATGACTGGACACACACACACACACACACACACACACACACAAAACATGCCATGATGAAGCATCTCCACATAGTTTTTTTTTTTTTTTCCTCTTTCAAAAGGGAGATCCCTGAGATTTATTGATAAGAAAGGTGGGTGGGGGCAGGTATATCCACATAGTAGTGGTTTCCTTGGCATGCATGTTTGTGTGTGTGTATATATAAATATATAGCTTTTTGTTGTTTGTGCTTGCAAGCTTGCATTATATGGGCTTGTATTTGGTAAAAAGTGAAAATCAGGGATTTCCCTGCTTCTGGTTGCCATAACTACTTCGTTTTGGTAATTTTTGTTTTACTGAAATGACGTAGTTTTGGCACCTGCACCCGGGTGCAGGAACTCTAATCTCCTGGTAAAAGGGAGTGGATGCTTTATGATGAAATTGTCAAACAAAGTATTGGGTGAACTGTTCTTTTAATCTGTTGTTACATTTAGCTTTTATTGTATTTCTTGGTGTTTTCCTTGTTTTTGTTTCTTTCCCTTTTCTTTTTTTGGGTTATGTTGGGATTTTTGAACTTTTCTTAGGTTAGAGTAGCTCTTGCTGGTCCTTATCCTGGTTTGCTGCATATATTTGGATTGAACATCTTATCAGTTCATTTTGTTTCAAAATAGGCCTTATTTGGACAATCTTAAAATTTTACCGGGTTGATATTCTTTTTAGTTATAATAAAGCAAAAAAAAAACTTTATTTGGTGTGAAGAGATGGAAAGGCTTGCAGGCAAAGGATTTCCAACAACGTAAAAGAAAAAGAAAACGATGACAGATTTTTATAGAACCATATGAGCCGAGTTGTGAATCATATGAGTCTTACAACCATGCTCATAACAGCTAAACATCAACGAGAATGCCAAGTGCTATTACACTACTCTTTTGTGCCCAATCACTCAGAACCCTTCTAAGAGGGAAGGAAGGAAATTGTCCTGATCCAAATTGAAATCTGGGACCACTTTCGAAAACAAAAGAGTTCTAAACTAGGAAATATAAGTTCTATGTGGATTTTCTTTACATTGTATTTGAGCGAGTGACGTTCCATTGGTATGGGCCATTATAGATCAAGCTGCAATCTTCTTAGAGTTCATGTGTTGTAGCCTCAAGTGATGGTTTATTGCTTCCAAAGAGTTAGTCTGGTTTTAGAACGCATGCACATATTTGTTTAGTATTTTTTCTCGTCCTAATAAAATTCTTTTTATCCAAAGAACACATGTGTGCACCCTGCGAAAATGTCTTGTCTGTCGCTTTTTGTATAATGCAGAAAGATACATTGTTTCTGTTATGACGAGTTACATAAATTGCTTTAATTGGTTGTTGGAGTTAATAAATGCTATGTGAAGGTTGTTTCTTACATTTAATGTACTAGGAGTTAAAGAGTATTATTTAAATAGATGTTTTGCTTATCAATTTTTAATATTTCTATTTTTATGTTTTCATTCCTGGATTGATGCCACAGAGAATATTGGGGTATTATAATTATTTATAAATTTTAATTCCTATTACAGGCTGCTTTCTTAGCAATGAAGAGTACAGGAGGAAAACTTTTGGTATTTCAGTCAGGTAAGGCCACAATCTTATATACGAAGTTTGTGTATGGAGGTCAAATCTGTGAGCCAAAACCTTTGACCATGGTTAACTTGCAAAAGAGACGGCATTGCCTCGCCAACAGATGTACCCTGTGCAAATTGGAGGTTGAATCTTTGAGCCATCTCCTTATCCACTGCCCTTAAGATTAGAAGAATTTGGGATTTTTCTTCGAGCATCGTCAGCACTCAGTGAGTGATGGCAGGACATATTGACAAGGAGCTTAAGGCTTGGTCGGGCTTTCATCCTGGCAAAAAGAGACTAAAACTGTTTTGTATGATCCCTTTGAGCATTATTTGGGTCATCTGGAGGGAGAGGAATAATAGGGTTTTTGAAAACAAAGAGTACTCAATCCAATAGTCAAAGGAAATTTTGCTTTTCAACCTCAAGGGCTGGGCTCTTTCTTGTAATTTTACACTTCCTGTTTATTTATCCATCTGTTATTTTGTGTGCTTTTATTCTATTGCACTTTTAACCAATAAAAAAAAATGGTTTCCAACTCTGATGCTTGGGATATCTCTGGATTTTTCTATTTCCCCTTGTTTGCAGACTTCCACAACCCGTAATTTTTACTTTCAACCATCCAATACCCTAGTTTGAAGCCTCTAATCCCTGCCTGAACACCCTAAAATCGTTTCTTCTACGAGTCCCTTAATCTTACCCATAATAGCCGTCTCCAGTTTATCTTGCATCAGTTTGGCGATGTCTGTGGGAAAGGCAGCATCTTGAAGACATGTTTGGGAAGAAATTACTGAAAGATACGGACTGAATGTGGGATGAGATTCTTTGGCAGCTTGCAAGCCAATTTAATGAACTACAAGCAAGCGCTGTGAAGTCCTGTTTGTCTCAGCCTTCAAATAATACGGTTGCTCTGACCTTCTGGAAATCCCCCAGGCTGATCTCCTTCTGCCGAAAGCCTTGAACCAAATAGAAGCCGCAAGCCTAATGTGGCTCCACAGTTGGTTCATGCATGCACTCTTACACACACTCACCACTGTGTCCCGGAAAATTCTATTTCTTCTCTCCATCAAACAAAATAGAGGACAGAAAAGCATGCAGACAACAGTAGTCTCTTTGTTTTCTTGCACCTACAAAAGTCGCAATAGTTTACATGCAAGAAGGCAAAAAATAAGTCACTACACACAGCTTGCATAACAGACCAAAGATTACTGTAAAGCTTCTTACTGAAGGGACAGTGGAGAGAGAGATGGTCCCTAGTCTTAAGAATCTTGGAGACGTATTACACACATTTGGAGAGAACCCCTTGTGTTCTCTCCAAATGAAGGCTTTAATTTTACAGGGCATTTTTCTTTCTCAAATTTTCCTTGAGAGAAATTGGTCTGTATGTATATATTAGTGGTCCTGATTTAACTTGATTTGTTAGGGCTTTTCTCTTAACTTATATTGATAAATGTCATTTGCTTTTAATTGGGTCTTTCCGTTTCATTGTTGTATTGAAATGTTCTTCAGAGAATTAATTTGTTAGTCTGATGACTGTGTTACTATTTCTCTGCGTACAGTCTTGGCATCTGTTGGCCTGGGAGCCCTTTCTGCTAGGGAAGCTGAAGGAAGAACTAATGTATCTTCAGGGGAAAAGGTATCTGTCTTTGGATGGTAGTTTATATTCAGTATGATGCCTGAGCACTAGGTTGTTTGACTGGAATAATATCTATGTTCCTGATTGTATTGTTTCACTTGTTATGAACTTCATGAGGCTCATAAATTACTCCAACCGGCAGACAGGACTTTGAAGACTATGGCTATTGAATTTGCAGAATACCAGGTGAAGTTCAAGCGTTGTATTTTATTTCTTATCCTAGATTTAATATCTCTTTATATATTCAGTTGTAAATTTATTCAAATTTAACTAATGAGGCTTGTACTCTGCAACTAAATATGTTGTAGGTCTGCGTTGATCTATTTATTACTACTCAAACTTATGTTGACATGGCTTCTATCGCTGTCATCTCAAGAACTACTGGAGGACAGGTACTCTTTGGAAAGCCTATCTCTTGCTTCAGGCTGTATTGTAAGTTGAGAAGTTTTCAACTCACGAAACTTGGAAAAGATCATTGAAATATGTCACCCTTTCTCTATGTACTTGGCAGTGGGAAGAAGATACTATCCACATATTTGCAACACTTTAAGCCTTCAGGAAATGGCGCACTAGTTCAGTTCTTGGGATAATGATTGTATGATGTGTATCATAAGATTTTACTGTCGTAACTTAAAAAGCTAGAGTCGGTAGTTTTTGCATTTCAAATACCATTTCAATTTACCATATGGTTTCTATAGAATTAACGACTGAGATCTGATGATAATACTATTAATTCTTAGTAGTTGATCTAATAGATCTGCTTTTATGGTATTTATTATATTTCACATACCCTTAAGTTTGACCCTAGGCAAAATCATATTAGATTTCCCTTGCATCCTATATTTGCATGTTTCCAAAATTTTCTTTTGCATTTGAGATTTCTTTCTAAGTCATTGCATCCTTACCTCCTTGTAATGGGATGGAATTTCCCTTGGCTGTTGATACTTTCTTCTCCTAGGATTCTGTCTTACTGGTATATAGGCTACCCCAGATCTGAATTCTTATGACGTTCACTATCCGTGCAGGTATATTATTACTACCCCTTTTCAGCTCTTTCTGATCCTGCCAAGCTTTACAATGATCTTAGATGGAACATCACAAGGCCGCAAGGATTTGAGGCAGTGATGCGTGTAAGGTGCAGCCAGGTATTTTCCTATACGTAGCTTCTGTTATCCTTATAGTCAATTAATAATTGCTGTATCAACATTTCCTTTTACAACTTTATCTTGTTTTATCATTTTTAGGGTCTTCAAGTGCAAGAGTATTCAGGGAACTTCTGCAAACGCATCCCAACAGATGTTGACCTACCTGGAGTGAGTTTATACATTACAAAGTACTTGGTCACTTGGCTGATTGAATGATGCTGATGCTGATCAATCTTTTAGTATGCGAAATGATGCTGAATCATGCTGATCAATCTTTTAGCATGTGCAAATTTCTTCATAATCTTGTGATTGATTTTCTCTGACATTTTTTAGATGTTATAACGTTGTTAGTAAACAATAAGTTATATTGACCTCTTGGAATATTTAATTTCTATTCGATCCTTTCCTATTCCCAGGTGCTTCAGGCAAGCACCTATCTCCAGGTGACTCACATGGGTGCTTAAACCATGAAGTATATTGACCAAGGCTCTTGCCTGGGTCCAGGCTGTCCAGGAAGTAGGTTTTTGAAAATGTAATTCATGTTCAAAGCACTGTCGTCTTACTGGAATCCCAAATTACAAAATGAAAGAAACTTTTCATGGCAAGGCATCCGGAGCCTTTGGCTTGCAGTCAGAATGGTTGCTATATTTTTTAGGAACCAACTACTCCAGCATTTTTTGTTTTGGGGGTTTTAGTCATATTTCATTTTCTAGAATGGTTAGCAACTTCGCGGTCATGTGATACATGCAATTGTATTTGTTCTATCTCATTGGTAGATTATTTTACTGGAATAGTGTAACAATGTAAGGAGGGGGAGGGGGGGGGGGGGGGGGGGGGGGAGGGAAAAAAAGAATGCTGATTGATGGATGGCTATCTCAAAATTAGAATGTTCATTATTGTTGTAGTGGTTGAATAATTTTTTTACATAGTAATGCTGTGCTGTTTTTGGGTAAATTTTCTTTTCTACTTTGGCTTTACCTTCCTCTGCAACTCCTGTATTTATTTCATTTCAATTTTATAAAACTAAGGTTTAGATGAATTTCTTGCTTCACTAATACGAACCCATCCAGCCCTAACATTGCCTTCGAATGTTTCAGATTGACTGTGATAAAACTATATTAGTGACCCTGAAACATGACGATAAACTACAGGATGGTTCGGAGTCAGTATTTCAGGTACAGATTATTATTCCCTGCGCTTTTTGAGTTTAACATTCAATATCCTGCAACTTGTGACTTCCTTCAACTAATTGTTATTAGCGACAAAAGAAATTTATGTTCTTACGTTTTGAATACTTTGTGCCAGTGTGCGCTGCTTTACACCACTGTGTATGGTGAAAGAAGAATTCGAGTTTCTACTTTATCCTTGCCATGCACAAGTATGCTTAGTAATCTGTTTCGCTCAGCAGATTTGGACACTCAATTTGCATCTTTCTTAAAGCAAGGTACTCTAATTGATTTATTATAACTGGCTTTGTCTGATTTTACCTACCCTAGTCTGTGAATTTACGCAGTTATTATTGGTGATTTCTTCTCATATAGAAAAATATAAGTTAATATATCTTCCAACGCACTGTCAAAATGGAGGAACCAAAACAGGTGTAAAGAAACCACTGCAAAATCTTTTCTTTTTTTTTTTTTTTTCTGGGATGCGAGCACTGCAAGAAATTCAAGATTATATGTGTCCATATATAGGGATGAAAGTTGGAACCAGAAAATCGCAAAACCGACCGAAACCGATGAAGACCGAACTGCATTGGTCGGTTTTTTTCTCAGTCGGTTTGGTCTCGTTTTTTTTTCATCAATAAACCGTATCGGTCGGTCGGTTTTCCGTTGCCGTCCAAAACTGACGTGCTTATAATCATTTTGTAATTGATGTACTGCTTCGTCTTTTGCAGTAGCTAATGAAGTTCCTGCCAATCCACTTGTGCAAGTCAGAGAGCAAGTGACAAACCTGTGTATCAATATTCTGCATTCATATCGTAAATTTTGTGCAACAGTATCATCGTCTGGTCAACTTATCCTTCCAGAGGCACTTAAGCTTCTCCCATTATACACCCTTGGTATATCTCTTAACTGTTTACAATAAATACTTGTTACCACGGTCTTTGTTTCACTATACTGTTTGTATTATGAGATTGTCATGGAAGTGGCATTGGTTTAACGAAGTTTTGAGCAAACCTTAATTACTTGTCATTTAGAAATTGCTCATTATTTGGGTCCAAAATTCTAAAATTTTGAATTAGTAGTCAGAGTGAAATAAGAATGAGATGAAGATGATAATGACGATGCAGAGGGACTAAGAGTAGGTGCAGAGAGTGTGAAGAAACCTCAGTTACGTTGATGTCCAGAGTTGTAAGGGCTCCTTTGCTTGAAGCTCGGTACATCATAAATCAAAAGAAGGTGCTAATTTATATGGTTATTTGAGAATTTTTTTACTGTAGAGCTGTTAAAAAACGTCCAGTGATGAGTATCAATTGAAATGCATGCTTATGCCCATTTATATGCATTGATAAGATGCCAACTCAGATTTTATATTTGAGATTTTGTGCAGGAAAAAGTATATATGAGATTTCATGGGACAATTCACCCTTAGAAGATTATTACAGCAATAGTCGTAATAGTTTCAGTTAATTCAGTCCTATATCTGGTTATGAGCTGTTGGGCCATATTGGCTTTGCAATGACTATTGTAAGCCAAATATAACCAAATACCAATATAACATTCAAAGAATTTTACCACAAAGACTTGCAACATGATCAAAAAATGTGTTTATTATTAAAGCCCAATCACATTACAATTATTTTGCTCTATCTTGGGCCCCTATTCCATTTTCAAGTTCTGAAATGGATAGGAAATTCTAGTGAAACACTTGTATACTAACTTATTGATTTGGTTGATTGGTGGTTCGGAAATTTTCTCAATTTTAGTTTGCACGCCCCTAGAAAATGTTAATATGATGAAGCAAATACAACTTGTATGAGCCAATGCATATAGAGATCATCAAGGAATACATAAGGTTCTCCTACAATTGGACTTAAAGGTTGTCTTATATCCTTCTTGATTCTATCTAATGATTTTATGCTGCTCAAATTTGATGAGCTGGTAGGATGTGAGCTGAAGTTTCAATCCAATGGTGGGAATCCATTTTATGGTCTTATCTAGGCCCCACATACATTGATTCCTATATAAGAATTGCTTGTGCTAGTATAGGGTTAGAAATACAGAAATCATAAAATTTTTTCTTGTCTGAACCACAAGTTCTGCCTGCTGGATTCAAGTTTCCTTTTTTTATGAAGTTTTTTAAAAATGCCGTTGGGATTAAATTTTTGGTGCTTGAAGTACCCTCTTAGGATCCTCTGCCATTGTCAATCAGTTTCATGTGGAATATTCTTATTTCATTTTCTTTCATCAGTAAAGACCTAAAAGGGCACCAAGAGAGATGCCAACCCGATTACAGAACACTAATCATTCATGGTGAAATTTTGACATGGTATCAGAGACCTGTTATATTTAGCCCGATGGTGCCCCAGGTTGTGTTTGGCTCAAGGGTGGCATGTTTGTTGTCCTTTTGTTGTACACGTGCAGAGCCAACTTGCATGTGAGAGGAAGTGCTGATATTCATCAGGTAGGGACCAAGTATTGTGGTGCTTGAAGTTTCCTGTTGGTCTACTTTTCCCATTGCCAATTGGTTTTGGCATGGAATCTAGACAAAAGGACTAACTTTTCTCATCACCTGTGTATGATATACATGTGATGGTGCAAAATCAGATTTTCCTGTAGCACTTGTGTCAGTATTCTCCAAATAGTTGTTGTACATGGGTTGAGATTTATCACTTATTAACAAGAGATGCAACACGAGTTTTGAATTTCATTTTTCTTGTTCCTTTTCAGCATTGGTTAAAAGCACTGGTTTGCGGACTGATGGGAGAGTAGATGAGCGATCGTTTTGGATTAATTATGTATCCTCGCTTTCTACAACGTTGGCTATACCGCTGGTTTACCCCAGGATGATCTCTATCCACGATCTTAAATCAAGAGTATGTCTCAAATCATTATTCATATAGTTTTATTTATTTTTTAATATTCTCCTATAACAGTGTTATCCCCATCTGCTACATCAACAGGAGGTCGATGGATCTGTTATCCCTCCAACAATTCCACTTTCAAGTGAGCATGTGAGTGATGAGGGAATCTATCTTCTTGAGAATGGAGAGGATGGTTTAATATATGTTGGTAACTCAGCAGATCCAGATGTCTTGAGACAGTTGTTCGGCATTTCTTCTGTTGAAGAAATTCCTACCCAGGTTTCTTTCAATTTTCTTACAGCTCATATATTGCTTTCAGTTCTAGCATAGACAGCGATGCCTTGATATTTAAGGTCGCCTTGGCAACAAGGAAAGGTGTCCAAGTGCCCTAGGAATGCTTAGGATGGCCTTGACAACTATGGCTTGTCTTGAGAGAGTCATATTTTTGAGTCCAAGCCATGACAAACTGAGGGGTGACCCCTCGGTTGAGTGGTTTGTGGCTGAGAGTTTCTTCACATAATGGGCCACTGAAAAGATTTCGTGAGATTGATCCACTCTAGAGCCCACCTTCAACTTCCATATTTTCTATACAATTTGTGTGCAACGAAGACTATTCATCTGAGCTTCTATACCACGTCTGTCTGATTCATAATGTGATTGATGCACATCCTGTTGAACCTGATTCAAGTCCCTGGCTTCACTACATTTGATAGGCTTAGGGTTAGATTCATTGGACCAGAGTTTGCCTAGTCAAAACACCCAAATGCAATGGCTGAAAACTATCCATTATCAGACAACGAGTGATAGTAAATAACGAGGAAAAAAAGAAACAAAAGAAAGATGCAACAACAAAAACTAACCTGGCCTTAATCCTAGGAGTTTGGGATATGTGAAACCAAAACAAAAGGTTGCATCAGGTCATTGACAGGAATCTTTTGGGGCTCATGATTTCTGTCTAAGGCTTCATTCACATCGACTTGCTTATAGCTTACATCCAAGTCATAAGTGCTCTACCCCTAGATATTCTAACCTCTCGAAACTGATCATATATCAATTCATAGGCTTCTATTGCATATTGCCCAAACCAGTAAACAGATGAAACAAGTTTTCTTCTCTCTAAAATCTTTCAAGGGAAGCGTACTGTTAGGGAATCCAGCAATGGAAGCCTAATTTTTTTAATAATTTAATGCAACCTCACTTGTTTGTGGTGTGCACTTTATAGACCTCAAATTGTCAAAGCTTGGGCATTAGTCTTTCTCTTTCAGCTTTAGTACCAAAATTTAAGAAACGAAAAATAATGATGCCAGGGTCATCTCACTATAGTGTTTGTGTGTTCTCTGGTGTTTTTGTGAGTGTGTTATGGGGGGTGGCTAGGGTTTGGTTATGTTTGAATTCTTAAAGCCCTGATCGTTGGCTTCTTTTCAGCACTTCCAGATCTGCTCTCTTAATTGCCTTCCCCCCCTCCACAATGTCTGATTTCTCAGAGGAACATGGACTAAATAAAACTGACACTCCTAATTAGGTTTTGTTGCAACTGAGCTTATATATGGTGCAATTATTGAATCCAAAAAGTCATCACCATTGATACAAACCCGTCAAATCAAGCTTTTTATTTCTTTTTTTTTTATGAATATAATTAAATTAAGCTGTCTGAGCTCAAAGTCCCCCCCCCCCCCTCTTTTAAATGATTGATCATGATTCTTAGTTCATCTGAGAATTTTCTTTTTAATTAGTTAAGAGGATGATAAAGGATTCAAGGAACTTTTGTGACACAGATCACGTAATCAGTTTACCTTTGATGTTGTCCCTTATTGTAATTTTCTTACCTTCTTTTGCATGGCCAGTTTGTGTTGCAGCAATTTGACAATCCATTGTCCAAGGCACTAAATGACGTTATAAATGAGATAAGGCGCCAAAGATGTTCCTACCTACGGTATTAGCTACTTTTTTTCGGTCAAATTTTTTTTTTGGGTGTATTTCTCTAATATTAATTACTATCCTATAGCGGTATCTGTTTGTCCCATCTTATATACATTTAGGAACGGCTTTATGATTTTGTTGCATTTTCTTCTCTATATTGTACAATATTTGAATCTACTTTTTTGTTTTTATTTTTATTTTATTTTATTGCAGCTTAAAATTGTGCAAGAAAGGAGATCCATCAGGTTAGTGAGATTACTTACCAGTTTTAATTCTAGTTTTACTTGACAGTATAAAAAGCTGTTACATTACTCTGAGTTAGCTGGTATTAGACTCTGTTTAAGAGCTTAAATTATTCTCTTCACACAGCTTGCTGATTCGTTATCTCCTTTTTTTTTAAAATAAAAAATTTAATTCATTTTTATTCCCCCAATTTCTTTTTTAATTTATTTTTCATAAAATGGAATATATGGGTTTCGAGTTTAGTGAGCGTAGGGAAGTAGACCTGATTGCAGTCAAGGTGGATGGTCCAGCGGTAACTGAAGGTTGATCACTTTCATTCTATTTGGTCAAATCATTCAAAGTAATTCCAAAAGATAGTTTTGATCTTCCTCCGATCCTTTGAACCAAAGTAGGAACATAGTCACCTGGATTGGAATGAAATGAGAACA
The DNA here is from genome assembly GCA_034195605.1 of Santalum album. Lineage (NCBI taxonomy): Eukaryota > Viridiplantae > Streptophyta > Magnoliopsida > Santalales > Santalaceae > Santalum > Santalum album. Next base: position 2,843,709 of record CM067258.1, read on the forward strand.
TGTATGCAAATTTATCTTGAAATGTGGAACGGTGGGGGTAGGCGTCATTTAAGTTTTAAGGCTGTTTTTACCGACATAAGTTAAACTGTGTTTGAAGAACAAATAATTTTTCTACATCGTTTGGCTAGCATCGGAGAATATAGCAGGTTCTGTTAAAGAAACCCAGCTTGCGGGTAATAAGGTTATGACAGAATTGAATCTGTGTTCAATCTTTTGAATGTTTGAATTGAATTCGACCCCTTTTGGCAGGAATGGTGTTCTTATCATATATGGTAGAAGACAAGACGCCGATTGGCCTCTCGTATGTTGAGTTTTTAGTACATATACATCGGCAAATTCAAAGTAAAATGGGATGATCGACAAATGCCAATCTGATGTATCAGTTCAGATGACTTCTCGATGGGGGAACAAAGAGATCTAAGCAATGGAATAGTAGTGTTTTCTTCAGGGTAACCATTGTGGGTGGCCATATTCATATTATTTTTTTCTTTCCCCAAGTGTGAGATGAGGTTTTTAGTTTTAGGGAAGGTCATATCCGAAATAGTCATTACATTTAGTCTGAAATTTTGAATTTATTTACATCTTTGCTAAAACCCTCTTCCTTTTTCCTGGAAATTATTGCTTTATGATACCATAGATAATGTATAAACGTGATATTTGTCAATCGGATCACTCGGATTATCCTTATAATGTGGAAAAGTTTCGTCGTGATTACGCTTGTGTGTTATCTTCTTGAGTTGCCTTCTGCTTCAGAATCCGGGCTCCTTAACGCACATAATCCAGTTCTGGTATTACATTAGAAGGCTCGAGATTGAACAATACCATGCCCAAGTCCATTAGTGATCGAATGGCGTAGTCGGTTGATTCATGGATTGTATCGGTTAATCAAACAATAGTATTATGTTTAAATTTTGAAACAGGAAATGAGGATGAGAATGAAAAAAAATGAGTATCTTTCGATCGGCAGCTCATTCAATGTTGTTCATTGCATTTATATATGTAGCTAAAATTATAGTTATAGGAGGCTTGAATTTTATTGAATATTAGGCTAAGGGCAGGAATTTTTGTATAATTATCTTAACAATTAGGGTAAGGATGGAACTTTCAATGCAACTATTTGAATTTTTTACGTGTTGACTCAGCTACATGAAATTTACATGTTAACATATTATATTATTTTCTTGTGTTTGCATGTGTCTGATACTTACACAAACGCACTGCTACCACTGAAAATTTTAGTGGATGATGTCGTATGCAGTGCATGCACCTTAGGTGATATTACCCATCGAAGTCACAAAAAAAGTCATCTTTTACGTATTAAACGATCATGAGAAAATAATGTCATATATGTCAATTTTCGTATGATTTTATCATGTAATGAGTATTTATTTATATTACGACTAATCAAAAGATTTGAAATTTTTAACTGTATTGAAGATTTTAGATCGATTATAGGAGGTTTATACATAACAAAATTTTATGAAAACGTTCCATCCTTTTCTTTTTTTCTCATTTTATATTCTTTTAATCCATAAGGTTTACATTTGAAAAGTGAACATCAAAGAGACAATCAAGGGTGGTGCGATTGATAACTTATCTGCTGTGTCACAGTAGATTCACCAAATCCAAAAGACTAATGCAAAATAACACAAGGGAGCTTAAAATTGTGAAATTGTTACATAGTAAAAAAAAAAAAAAAAATCCCTTGGTTGTCATAGCTTTTTCTTTTTTGTTCTTCATTTCTTCTTGTCATTGTTTTCTTTTTTTGGGCATGAAGAACCTCAAAGGTCTGTAAAAGAGTGGGGTCAAGAACAGATTGTCACACAATGAGAACCTAGATGCTCCTTGGATCAGTTTTTACCTGTTTAAAACTGCAATGTGATTTGTATACCACTATCAACGTAATCTTGATTATATCAATGAATTTTCTTTTTTCTTAAAAGGAAAAAGTAGAAAACTGCGATAGGGGTAATAATTATTTACCCTCCGGTAAAAACAAAGACACCAGAGAAAAAGACTAAGGGGGGAGTAAAAGGCCCACTATATCAACGGACGGTAGCTAACAACGCAGGAAAATTTGGGCGAAGTCATCCAACACTGATTCGTCAACTGCACAATCCATGAGGCCCACTCGGGAAACCCTTTTTTATTTTTTATTTTATCTCTTTTTTTCTTTTTTCTTTTTTTTTTTTTTTGGTTAAGAAAAGTTCTTTTAAGCAAAATTAGGAAGCTCGTTTAATTTTTGGGAGCTGTTTGAGCTTTTCGAAGGCTATCTTGGGTAAAGGGTCAAAAGTAATTTTTTGAATAAAACTTGTTATTTTTCAAAAATCATGATATTTCAGTAAGCTCAATCGAACCGTACTTGAACAGTTTTTTATGATCAATTAAAAATTTACGCATCAAATGAAAATATCATATAATCTCTGGGCTAATTAAAGTTTTTTTTTTTTTTTTTGCTAACCCAGATTCTTGCACTGTCCAAACTATATGAGTCCAAAACGATCAAATTCCAATTAGGGGAGAATTGGCCTGCTCCCTCGAATATTATAAAGTTACGGATAGCGAGAATTGAACCCGACTCATCTTTGAACAGGCTCAATGTCTTACCACACAACCAACTAAAACATCTTTAGTAGAACATTCGCCCCGCCCCCAATAGCTTACTCCCAACTAACCCCTCTACACATCTATACCTATCTATAAGTATCTATGGCGACATATAGTTGAAAAATCACTTCTTGATTTAGGCACTCCCACCCATCTGCCCAACATGGTCTTCCCGGGAATCATTCCCCTTCTCCTACTCCAACACTTTGTTCTAACCTCACACCATGTCTTTGTGCTCGGCTTCCAGTCTCCTCACTCTCTTGTCACCGACAAAGCCACCCTCCTCGCATTCAAGAACACGATCGCCACCGATCCGAAGTCGAGGCTCGCGAACTGGGACGACGCCAACGAGGTGTGCAACTTCACTGGAGTGGTGTGCAGCAGGGACCAAAACCGAGTCTCCAAGCTCATCCTTCACAAGAATGGTCTGAAAGGGCGCCTCTCTCCTCTCCTCTCGAACCTCACCGCGCTTCGCACGCTAGACCTCTTTAGAAATCACTTCTTCGGGATCATTCCTCCCGAGTTTTCGTCGCTGCGAAACCTTCGCTTCCTCCTCTTGGATGGTAACAATCTCCGAGGTCCACTGCCGGAGCTCATCCCCTTCCAACCCCATCTCAAAACGCTCACCCTATTCAAGAACGGGATCAGTGGTTCCATTCCTGCCTCATTCTTCTCCAACTGCACCTCCCTTGAAAATCTAGACCTCTCGAGCAACTTCCTCACTGGCCCAATCCCTACTCAAATTGGGCACTGCCCAAACCTTTGGATGCTCAACCTGTACTCTAACCAGCTCACTGGCAGCCTCCCTCCATCCTTGGCCAACGCTTCCATTCTCTCCAACTTGGACGTGGAAAACAACTTTCTCACTGGAGAGCTGCCCTCAGAGATCGTAGTGAAGTTGGCCTCGATAAATTACCTTCACTTGTCGTATAACAACATGGTTAGCCACGATCGCAACACGAATCTCAACCCGTTCTTCGAGTCCCTTGCGAACTGCACCGGCCTGGTGGAGCTCCAGCTGACCAACATGAACCTTGGCGGGAAATTACCCACCTCTATTGGCAACCTCGGCGTGAACGTAACCTCCATAGAGCTGCAAGAGAACAGGATCTCCGGACCCATTCCTCCCAGTTTAGGGAATCTCACCAGCCTTGCCATGATAAATCTCACACTGAACCTCTTAACCGGAAAGATTCCTGCGGACATTAGTAGGCTGTCGAGGCTGGAACAACTTTTGTTGTCACACAATCGTTTGACCGACACGGTCCCGTCTGCGCTGGGACAAATTACTCGTCTCGGCCTGCTTGACCTTTCTCACAACAAATTATCCGGTGAGATCCCCAGAACCATTGGGGATTTGGTCCGAATTAATTTTTTGTTCCTTAACAACAACTTCCTTTGTGGTGCTATCCCACCGAGTTTAGGACAGTGCGCTGATCTCAACAAGCTGGACTTGTCCTACAACAGACTAAAAGGGAGGGTCCCTAAAGAACTATGGGGCATCCGCAGCATAAGGATCTTCCTAAATCTTTCGCATAATTTTCTCGAAGGGCCTTTCCCGGTCGAGCTAGGTGCGTTTGAAAATGTTCAAGAGCTTGATCTTTCGTCCAATAATCTCACCGGGAGCATGCTCGCCCAAATTTCCAGCTGCACCGCCTTGAGGGCCGTGAACTTGTCATACAATTCGTTGCGAGGGCCGATCCCCGAATCCATAGGCGTCCTGCAGAACCTTGAATCTTTCGACGTCTCAAAGAACTACTTATTTGGAAAGATTCCACTGAGCCTCAGCAAAGTGCCCACCCTCAAGTTTCTAAACCTTTCATTCAACGAGTTGGACGGGGAGATCCCCTCAGAGGGTATCTTCAGCTCATCCACTAGTCTTTCATTCTTGAGGAATCGGAATCTCTGCGGATCGGTCTCTGGCATGCCCCGTTGCCCACAAAGACGGCCCTCCAGCCTACGTTCTTCCATTTTCTTCCTCTTCTTCTCCATCATCGCATCCATATTCGCCTTCGCGTTGATGATTTCTTGCGTGTTTCTTCGTTCTCGGCGCACCAAGGGAACAACTTGTGCTCCCAAAACCGAAGAAAGCCCGCGAAAACCGACCACAGAGAGGCTGCATAGCTTCCCTAGAATCACCCATTGGGAACTCTCGGAGGCCACCGGAGGTTTCCATAAGGAAAGACTAATCGGATCAGGCAGTTACGGGCACGTCTACAAGGGAATCCTCCTCGATGGGACCGTTGTCGCAGTCAAGGTCTGGCATTTGCACCTTCGTTCTTGGCGTCCCTGTTCCCCCCCCATGCACTCTTTGTTCGAAAGGACAGCTCTTTCGAACCGTTGTTTCTAGCTTTCGCAGACGAAGGCCTTTTCGGAAAGCTGATTCTAGCTTTCCATAAACTTACTAAATGCCTATTTTCTATCGAAAAGAACTGAACTGTATTAGTAGAAAAGCTAAAAATAAGCTCCCGCCGTTGGGCTGTTGTGCTTGGTTCCTTTAGGTAGATCAGGTTATGGCGGGAACCATTTCTTATTTTATCACATTCATCACTAACGTTAAATTTCTTTTCCTGACCAAAAAAAATATAGGTGTTGGATTTGGAGATTGACTCTACAAAGAGTTTCAACAGAGAATGCCAAGTTCTGAGGAGCATCCGGCACCGAAACCTAATACGCGTCATCACCGCGTGCAGCCTACCGGAGTTTAAGGCCCTCATCCTTCCTTACATGGCGAACGGAAGTTTGGACCAACGCCTATACCGCCCGGAGCAGAGGGCGAAAGGCGGCGAGGGTTGTTCGGATCTGAGTCTCACTGAGAGAGTAAACATATGCAGTGATGTAGCAGAAGGAATGGCATACTTGCACCACTGCTCTCCCGTTAAAGTCATACACTGTGACTTGAAACCGAGTAATGTTCTTCTCAATGAGGACATGACGGCTCTGGTGTCTGATTTTGGGATTTCAAGGTTGGTCATGAGTGTTGGAGTGGGAAGCAATGGTGAGGGTATGGGGGATTCTACTGCAAATCTGCTGTCTGGTTCTATTGGCTACATTGCACCAGGTACCCTTTTTATGTATGCTTTTGCACCCAAGAAAAAATAAAACTCATACTCTGTGTTTAATATGTACACAGTTTTTGTGGTTTTGGGGCCAACCCTAAAATTCAGATTTCATTCACCCATAAGTATAAGTTAGAGGGCCAAGTTTTCTTTCAAGAATTTGGCCTCTATTGGTTACACAGACCAAGGAATTACGCCTAGACCCTACAAGCTTGCGAAAAGAAAAAAAGACTAGAGGCTCGTAAATGAAGTTTCACTTTAAGGGTTAGACTTTAATCCGGTAATATAAAAAGAGCCAATAATAAAAGTCGTAAACTTTGACTATTTGAATGTAAAAAAGGCTTAAATTTTAGTAGGTGATATTCTAATCCAACGGTTAGAATATTATTTGATAATAGTTAATAATTTTCTAGAAAAATCAATGAATCCGATCGATTGCTTAAAGAATCGACGGCTTAGTTATCCATGATTTATTTTTCATATTTCATTTCCTTATTCCATCCATTATTGATATAAGCTATTCATCGATCTGTACTGAATGAACGCCCCCAACTGTGTTTTCACAGAATATGGGTGTGGCTCGAACCCATCTACCAAGGGAGATGTGTACAGCTTCGGCATCCTAGTTCTCGAGCTCGTGACTCGAAAGCGGCCGACGGACGACATGTTTTCCGGTGGCATGAACCTTCAGAAATGGGTGAGGAGTCAGTACCATGGGGAGCTAGAGAAGGTCATAGACCCCTCACTGCTGAGTTGTTTCGAGGACAAGAGCCGTGAAGCCCAAAGGATGTGGGAAGTTGGGATCATTGAGTTGATTGAGTTGGGCATTTTCTGCGCGCATGAGTCACCGTCCATGAGGCCTACGATGCTCCAAGCAGCTGATGGATTGGACCGCCTAAAGCGATATTTGCGTGGAGACGACTCTACAACGTATGCCTCTTATTCAAAGGGGCGGAGCCAGGAATTTGAGTAGTGGGCCCAAGGTTTAGAAGGTTCGAGTTTTTAACTTTGTCTCTTACCTTTTTTCCTCTTTTTTTTTTCCTCTTTTTTTTTTTTTTTTTTTTTTGAGGGTGTGTATGTAAGAGAGGAGTTTCAAGACTCAATGTATATTACACTTGCTGTTCCCACTTTGTGTCTAATTCTCTTAGTGTGGGCGATGATGCCTTTGGGTTGTCCTTGTGACGTCTTAACTGTTGTATGCTTACATATAGGAAAAATTTAGTGGCTTTGTAAGGTTAGAAGCAATTTTTTTAATTTTATCCAACGAAAGTCTGAAAATTATGTTTCCAAGCCTAATCAATTATCATATATAATATGAAACACTAAAGAATGTTTTCTAAATATTCTATAATATATATATATATATATATATATTACAAAATTTGTTTTTCTAATCATTCCAAATGAGTGTGAACCATATTTAACCTTTGGGGTTATCTTTTATGCGATACCACTATTCTTAATTTCTATCCCAAAACAATGTTATTTTGACAAAAACAGGGTCATCTTGAGGTTTCACTGCAGGGTAGGATGCAAGATTTTATCAAAGCATTCTACATTTGAAAATGGAAAGTTTAAAATGTTTTACATAATTATTTATTAGATCAGATTTTCCCTTATTTGGCTAATATTACATCAATATGTGTAGCTTGAGTCAATCACCAATAGTTATTTTAGCATTCTTATTAATTTAAGTCTGGAAAGGGGCCTACACCCTCATGAAAATACCAAGAAAATAAATTTGTGAGGGACTACCTAGGATAAATGATACGGTGCCATCGTCCCACCTAAGTTTTTCTCTAGAAAATGAGAGATCGAGACAATGGAACCCACCCTCATGAAAACCATTGAGAAAGTAATTTGTGACCGACTTATAATACAAATGATATGATGACACCGTAGCACTTGAGATTTTCTTTGAAAATTGAGTGATCAGAATGATAGAGATTCAAAGTAAAAGCATCAAATGGAGTGAGTTCATAAGGATAAGGTTAAAAAAAAGAGCACGACTAGTGGAATTTGGAAGTAAAAAAATATAGAGAGATGAGTATTGGTTTCACCCCAACCCCATTGAACTTACCCCCCCTCCCCGTCATACGAAACCAAATGTTAGATAAAACTGTAACACATGATAAGGGTCAAAAAGAAAAAAACGAAAAGTCACTGTCTTGGAAGATTACTCATTATCTCCCCAAGGACTTATTTGATAACAGTTAAAATCAATGAACATAGGACATGGTCAATAATTTTAGCCATTTAGTGTGTTTGAAAACAAAAAATAAGAGCATGTCGTTTTAAAATTAATGAGCTTGTTCTATGATTTTCTATGAAAATTCCTGGTGAAAAGATCTTTATTGAAGATCTGACACATAACAATTAACATAGTCATTGAACTGGTTTAAAATTTTCGGCGCATAAATTTTTGTTTTATCAAACAGACCCTAATTACAAAGATTGCCGAGCATACCATCCCGATCATTGACAAAATATGAAGTGTCTTCCAGCAAGTGATCCATATGTAACTTGCGATAATCACATTTAGGTTAAATGGGAGTTGGATTTTACACATTTCTTACCCACCCTATCCCTCAGAAAGAAAAACTAGGCTCTCCCCTATATACAAAGAAGGGCCATATAGGAGTTGACTTAGCCTGGCTTGATAGGTCTGCTTGGGGGAAGAAACATAGTGTGTGTGTGTGTGTGATGCACCCTCCCAAGTTTCGCCAAGCATGGTATGCTTCTAGATGACGCTGCCACCAAATCGAACAAACGCACTTACGAACCAGCTTGGTAAGTTCATTAGGAAATACTAAAAGCTTGCGGTAAAAATGGGTTTCATTGTTGCGATCGAAAATAATATTTCAAAACCTTCAAATGTTCTCTGTTGTTTTTCCCTTATTCCAGTCTGAGGTGTATTGAGCGAAACCCTAATAATTAAGGATGACAGATATTCAAAGTGAATTGCTGAAAGATATTCAAAGTAAGGATGACAGTCCAAGCAATGTTTTTGCTCTTAGGAGCTATGGGCTTGAAGAAACATTGTCTCCTTATGGGGAAATGGTCATGTATGGGTTCTTAACCTAGCTGTTCACTCATTCTATAGCCTGTACTGATTTAAAATGTAGCAAATTAGTGATCTGATTTGTCATACTCAGCCACATAATCTATGCCGTACAACTATTATTTAAAATCTAATCTTAATGGAAAACACACATGCAATGAGCGCATGTCTTCCGCTAGTGTCGAAAAAAATTTCATCTTTGACAATTTTCAAAAAGCTTAAATCAGTTATTCAAAAAGCCCAAAGTATATTTCTTTAATGACAACTGGAATGGACAGTTCCTCGCTTAGCCCGAGGATGGCTTAATGAGAGATCCTAGCTGTTATGCTAAGCAGTGCAGCTTACAACAGTTGGACAAGGAAAGGCAAGAGCGAGTAGCCACATATGAACTGTGATAAACACATATGAACTGTGATAAACAATGTCATGATAGGCTTTCTATAACCATCTTTCTTGACGTTGGTAATCAAATTCTTCTTTTAGTCTCACGGGCAAACACTTGATCAAGCACGTGTGCCAGACCATTGACACTTGAAACTGGCGAAACCTTGTGAATGGATTTTCATGCCCTTGAGAAATATGTATCAAAAGTGAGGCAAGAGACACTCAAACTTAAGACCTGGAAGATAAACCCCTTTAGTCATCACACTAACCCACTGGGTAAAACCCTAAAGTGCCTATGTAAACCCAAGGATAGTTTTCCATATATGCTACTATTTGGAGCTTGTTCAAAAATTTGTATTCTAACATTTCCGAAAGTGAGATGAAGCTTATTGAATGTTCCCCTAAATTGCCCTAAACGTGCTTTAAAACGCTGAAAAACGATAATACGAATAGAATCCAATTAAGGCATGGTTTGTAATGTTAAACTCTATCACGTGTTTGATAACTCTGCCATGTACTTAGACTTGAATAAACATATTAAATGTATTCGATAATATTCCATGGCTACCACCTAACCAAAGTGACTGAAAATAACAAGTCCAATAAACTTATCACTCTCCAGAAATGTTTGTTTAAGAGATTTTTCTCTAAGTTAATTTAGCCTCGTGGTTCTCCATCACTTAAAATATTTTGTCTTTAAGATTTAAGTACTTGAGATTAGCAGTATTTTTATTTTTATTTTTATTTTTGGTTTAAACAATTATAGCGGTGTAACTTGGAATCCCCTACAAATCCAGGAAAACCCTAACCACAGCTCATCTCTCCCACATCATCCCCGGCCCATAAGCGAGTTTAGTTACCGCAGAGCCCAAGCCCACTCTTCGCTTAAATTCGATTGCACGGCCCAATTTGAACAAAGCACGTGCTCGGCCCAAATCAACCATTCGGTCCAATAGGCCCAATTTTCATACAGCCCATGTTACCCAACAAAGCCCATGCTCAGCCCAAATCAATCATTAGGCCCAATGGGCCCAATTTCCACAAAGCCCACGTTCCCCAACCCTCTGGAACTCTCGTCTCCAGAAACAGATAGAATCCAGAATCCTCTGGTTAATTCTATCCGTCTTCTTATTCTTCTTCCTATCCTTCCCCAGTTTTCCAGAAATTCCCAAATCCTTCCCCAAATACCTCCATAAACCCGTATAAATTCTCCAACCCCACCCTCGAATCAACAAGTGATACAATCGCAAAGCTTACTCAAAGTCATCAAAACAGTGCGCGCACACACGCATTCGGTACAATCCTCTGTTTCTGCAAGTAGTGATTTTCTCTGTTTCTGAGGAAAAGCTCCAAAATGGCCGCAAAATCCGAAGGAAAGGCGATCGGGATCGACCTCGGCACCACCTACAGCTGTGTCGGCGTGTGGAAATCGGACCGCGTTGAGATCATCCCCAATGACCAAGGCAACCGCACCACCCCCTCCTATGTGGCCTTCACCGACACCGAGCGCCTCATTGGCGATGCCGCGAAGAACCAGGTGGCCATGAACCCCGCGAACACCGTCTTCGACGCGAAGCGCCTCATCGGCCGCCGCTTCTCCGACCCGTCCGTGCAGAGCGACATGAAGCTCTGGCCCTTCAAGGTCATCCCCGGCCCAGCCGACAAGCCTCTCATCGTCGTCACCTACAAGGGTGAGGAGAAGAAATTCGCCGCCGAGGAGATCTCCTCCATGGTGCTTGTCAAGATGCGGGAGGTCGCTGAGGCCTTCCTCGGCCAGGCCGTGAAGAACGCCGTCATCACCGTCCCGGCCTACTTCAACGACTCGCAGCGCCAGGCCACCAAGGACGCCGGCGTTATCTCAGGTCTGAACGTGATGCGCATCATCAACGAGCCGACGGCGGCGGCGATCGCGTACGGGCTGGATAAGAAGGCATCGAGGTCCGGAGAGAACAACGTCCTCATATTCGATCTGGGCGGAGGGACGTTCGACGTCTCCCTCCTCACGATCGAGGAGGGGATATTCGAGGTGAAGGCCACAGCAGGTGACACCCACCTTGGCGGCGAGGATTTCGACAATCGGTTGGTGAACCACTTCGTGGCGGAGTTCAGGCGGAAGAACAAGAAGGACATCAGCGGGAACGCAAGGGCTCTCCGGCGACTACGCACCGCGTGCGAGCGCGCGAAGAGGACTCTCTCCTCGACGACACAAACCACGATCGAGATCGATTCGCTCTATGAAGGGATCGATTTCTACTCCACCATCACCAGAGCTCGATTCGAGGAGCTCAACATGGATCTGTTCCGCAAGTGTATGGAGCCGGTGGAGAAATGTCTCCGAGATTCGAAGATCGACAAGAGCCAAGTCCACGAGATCGTCCTCGTGGGGGGTTCCACTCGGATCCCCAAAGTTCAGCAACTCCTCCAAGATTTCTTCAACGGGAAAGAGCTCTGCAAGAGCATCAACCCCGACGAGGCCGTGGCGTACGGCGCCGCGGTCCAGGCCGCGATACTGTCCGGCGAGGGGGACGAGAAGGTGCAGGACCTCCTCCTCCTCGACGTCACCCCCCTGAGCCTCGGCCTCGAGACCGCGGGCGGCGTGATGACGGTGCTGATCCCGAGGAATACTACGATTCCTACCAAGAAGGAACAGATCTTCTCGACCTACTCCGACAATCAACCCGGAGTCCTCATCCAGGTTTACGAGGGAGAGAGAGCGAGGACCAAAGACAACAACCTGTTGGGGAAATTCGAGCTCAGCGGAATCCCACCGGCGCCGAGAGGGGTCCCGCAGATCAACGTGTGCTTCGACATCGACGCGAACGGGATCCTGAACGTGTCGGCGGAGGACAAGACGGCGGGGGTGAAGAACAAGATCACGATCACGAACGACAAGGGGAGGCTGAGCAAGGACGAGATCGAGAAGATGGTGAGGGACGCGGAGAGGTTCAAGGCGGAGGACGAGGAGGTGAAGAAGAAAGTGGAGGCGAAGAACTCGCTGGAGAACTACGCGTATAACATGAGGAACACCATCAAGGACGACAAGATCTCCGGAAAATTGAGCTCCGGCGACAAGGAGGCCATAGAGAGGGCGGTCCAGGAGACGATCGAGTGGCTGGACCGGAATCAGCTGGCCGAGGTGGAGGAGTTCGAGGACAAATTGAAGGAGCTCGAGGGGGTGTGTAACCCCATTATTGCCAAGATGTATCAGGGCGGCGGCGGCGCTGGAGGAGACGCGCCCATGGGTGGCAGCGATATGCCGGGATACGGCGGCAGCGGCGGATCCGGCGGCACCGGAGGTGGGCCGAAGATCGAAGAGGTGGACTAAAGGTTTAGACGAATGCTTCATGAAAGTTTGACCAGTTTCTTCGTTGTGGGATGTTTTCATGTGGTTTTTTTTCGTTTGGGGGGTTCTTTTTTTTCCCCTTTTTTTTTTTTTTTTTTTTTTGTTGGGAGGGTTTTTGGATGTGAAATGGGGGTTTAAGAATGTAGTATTTTGGGTTATATAATGGGTAATATGTATGCTTTTATATAGATGTGGATGTACGAGTTTAGAGTAAAGTGAGGTGAAGAGCAGTTTTAAATCCAAATTACATTTCTTTATTTTAGTTCTAATTAATCTATGAATTTTCCCATCATAATTTTGAAGTCTTAATGACTCTAAATTTTTATTCCTAAAACATACACAATGAATCCTAATACTCCTAAAACATACACAATGAATCCTAATACTCTGTAGACTTAATTAGATTTGTAAGAAATAAATTTTTAAATGCTTTAAATTAAAGTAGTTAAGACAGTTTATTTTGAACGAAAATTTTTTTGACATTTTTGTAACTTTGATTTAATCAGTGCTATCTGGGTTTAGAATTGAAAATACATGCTATTATTAGTTTATCATTATACAGTTATAACGATGTATCGTTCATGTTAGTTTCTCATTATACAGTTATAATGGTGTTTTTCTTTTAGGTAAGTTCTAAAATTTTCATTACAGTGTATAGTGATAACTTTAAAACTTTAAAAAAAAAAATGTCTTAAGATTTTACGCTTGACAATCATTCAACGGCAACGGCAGAGTGCAACTAATGTTTAGGAGCGTCAAGAGAGACTCGAAATTTATCGGCATGGGCCAAAGCGAGGGTCGTTGTCCTTTATTTAGGGCTCAAGGCCCAATCCAAATTACTCTACGAGGCCCACGGTCCAATTATGATGAATCCATCAACCAATTTTTTTATTAAATCAAGTAATTAATCTCTCAAGCAGCGCATGTTTAATTCAAGTAATTAGTCCATTATCCGCAATCTCGATTAGTTTTAAGAATCTCTAATTTTAACTGTTCTAACTTTACAGATCAGATTAACATGTATAAAGCTATAGATGCATGACAATTTTCGTAACATCAAATTAACATATATTAAGCATAATAAATGCATAATGAAATTCACTTTTGGAGGGTCGTAGATTAAAAATTATGGTCATTCATTCAAGTTTTAAACTAGAATAGATTACCTGATCCTAGATTTGTGAAATTGAATTATCTTAATACGCGAAAATACTTCAAATCTTAATATGGATAACCTGAATTTAAAAAAAGTCATGAATTTTTAGATTTGAATAATCCTAATTAGCGATTAATTTTATTCACCGCCAATTTTTTCTCTACTTTTTCTTTTATGCTAAATGATTAGTACTGTTAATCGCATAAATCCATCACTTTATGCTTTAGAAGATCCATATCCTTCAAAAAAAAAGTATGTCAAAGCAAAAAAAAAAATTATGCTCTCAAAAGAAATCATTCCGTCCACCCACATGAGAATCCAGCAAAGTGAAGGGAATTTTTCGCTTTAATTTGTCTGACGGCGCCACTGACTCATTCCTACTACTTTGATGTATAAATAAATTAATTAATTAATTAGAGAGAGAGAGAGAGAGACCATATATTCCTCCAATCTATTCTCATATTCTTCTCTTCTTCTTCACAGTTCTTCATATATTGTTCCTCTCAACAAAGTTGGCTAACAGGAAATTGGGGGGGAAAAAAAAGGAAATAGAGGAGAAGAAGCTGCAAGAGCCAATCTAAGCTTACCCAATGGAGAGAACTCATCTTCCATGGCTTCTCCTTGTATTCTTTGTATGGATCATGAGCTCCTGTGCTGCAGTCTCTACACAACTCCTTGAAGGACCAAGGTTTCATGGTAAGAACTCAAGCCCATGGTTCTTTGTTAGTCATTAGGTTCACTAATAGATTCTATTTGCTTAATCTCGTGGATTAATTTATGACCACTGATCACAATGACACGCGTAATGTATTGAACGAGAAAAGGTGGTTAGATATGTGGCCCAATACAACTCTTGGGTGATTGTGATTGATGAGCATAAATCTTATATCGTTTGTATATAAAATATTTTCCCAAGCAGCTGCTAATAACTTGAGTACTTCAGGATATCAAGGTCTCGATATAACGAAAGAAAATCTTTTGCTCCCAAGTAGGGGATGATGGCATCCCAAAATGAATGTTTTTAAGGTTATGACCCATTTTTCATTAGGAGGGTATCATTTGAAAAGATGTTATTTCTAGTCTTTGTTTTGAATATAGAACGACATGCATGAGTCAGATTTGCGAGATCTACGTTAATAGGGGTGGGGAGATGGGGACTAAACCACTAACCACCAAAAATTCAAACATTGGGTCTCCTCTTTTAGGATGAGTTGTCATGATCACTCCGCTACTTATTATTCCATTAATCAATAATTCACAATATATATATATATATATATATATATATATATATATATATATATATATATATATATATATATATATATATATATATGAATGATGTAGGTGCAATTAATACAAGAAATGGGCTTTCAGGAGGAGGTGACACAAAATATGATCATGAAGAAGAGGGAAAGCGTGAGAAGATGGTCCTTTCGACAAAGGCCCAGAAAGGTGCAAACAGGGGTACCGGCGGTACTTCTGATCTGAACCACCGCCGCCCGCAGAAAGGTGCGGCCCCGGCAACGGTGACAACGCCATTTTTTCTCATCTCGGCCATAATTTCGGGTTTAGTTTGCTCCTCCATTCTTGTTTTTTAATTTTCATGTTTGGTTCACGGTGATTTTGAAGGCTCAATTGCATAAAGTGTGATGGTTTTGCTATTGTCTGAGAAGAAAAAAAAAAAAAAAAACATAAAGATGTTATAACAAGGGTTAATTATGGTTTTTGCTTTAACTTTTTTCTGTAACTTCTTGTGTTTTAAATATTATTCGAGCAAACTTATTGTGGCTTTTAGTTTCTTAAATACTCTAGATATTGTCAAATTGGTGACAAATGGGGAGATTTCTACTATTTTTACAATTAAGAAATTTAGAAATTCAGTATGTTTGCCACACTATCATCCTAATGAGCGGAAGACTATAGTAGGTCCCACACCTGTTGGACCAGATTCACCTTCCAATTGTGGAGAGTCCGATTCTTCGAGTATGTCGAATCTCACTGTACGTCTCCCAAAAACCTGCACCTGCCTGACCAGATCCACCTTCCAATTGTGGAGAATCCGATTCTTCGAGTATGTCGAATCCACCTCTCCCAGAAACCATCTCCGCAAGGGTGAATGAACTAATCGTCATTTACCCAACCGGATGAGCTTGAAAGATTAGTCCATTTAGGAAGATAAATTTTGTGATTAGCAAATGCAGCATTCTTGTGATGCGTCATGAAACAAGCATAATTTTCAAAAACCACAAGCATAATTTTCAAAAATAACTATCAAAACACCAAAAATAGAGTAATCACTTCTTATCTTATTATAAACAGAAACAAACGAAGCCAAACGCAAATGTTTCCAAGTTCTTGGCATGAGCTCACTCCGATTCATGTCAGTGGAAGTTACACACAGCCACCAGAGAGAAAAACTTCTCTACACGATCGAGTCGAGCCGGTTCGATTCGACTCAGACCGACTCAGACTCGTTCCCCTCCCTCAAATGTCATACAACAACTTCTCAAAAACTTTCATGTGATCAGATTGGAGAGAAATGGCCAAAGACAAGCTCCCATCTTCAGTTGGGCTCGGCAACACAAAGGCCAAGCCCTCATAAGCGATCCCACCGGGACCCATGAATATGGGCCGGCCCCAACCGAAATCCGCGTCGTAAATCGGGAGCCGGGTCCAGCTCGTGATCCCGAGGTTCGGGCACCGAAACGTGTGGGCCCCCCGAACGAGGCTCGACAAATCAGGCTGGAGCTCCAGGTAGTCGAGGGCGGACCTCAGGTAGTCGTTGTCCATCCGCACCAATGCTTCGTGGATCCGGCTCGCGGAGTACCAGAGCGGCCTCGACTCGAGGTCGCCCGACACCGCGATCGGAGTGGCCGTGAAGATCACATTGCCGAAGTAGCCTGCGGGGAGCGCGGGCCTGAGCCTGGCCCGCCCGTCGGTTGCGATGTACAGCTTTGTGTCTTGGTCGGGCCGAAGCCCACGGGCCTTGCAGGCGCTTCGCCAGACGTGGCCCGCGAGCATCTCGTACGAGCTGTAGTTGATTTTGTTGCCGTCCTCTTGGGCCTTCCCCTTGAGGATGTCGAGCTGGCCCCTTGTGATTTTGAATATTGAGACCGTGGTGGTGTCCGGGCCGGTGGACGGCGTCTGGGCCTTTAAGGGAGGAGCGGGCTGGTACTCGACGTGGGTGAACGCGGGCAGCGGCGGGTCACGGGCCCGGAGGAGCGTCCGGTTGATGAATGGGGCGACGCCAAGGTCGAGGCCGCGGGCCATGTCCGACCACGCGTTGACGAAGTGCAGACCGGACGCTCCGTCGGCAACGTGGTGTTGCATGCCGACGCCGAGAGAGACACCGCCGCACTTGAAATAGGTAACCTGAAAAGAAAAAATTAATATGACAAAGATTACATCAAACACAATTCACAAATCACATTTTAAAAAAAATACGGGCACCCGAAAACAATACACAAAACCTAAAGTCACGTGCATCATCACAAAGCAGCAACATTGAATCAGATTGATCCGAATAGAAGTAAAAACAAAATGATATATTCTTATATCTGAATCTCTCGAGACGACCCATGGTCCAAGGAGAGTGAAAAGCCCTACTTCATGTTTGGTGAGGTTTTGCACTCCCAATAATATTCAAGAAGGGACCCATTTGAAGCATAAAGAGAGTTGGGCAATTCATGTATGGTGAGATTTTGACCCTCCAACAAAATTCAAAAATGGCCCATTTGAAGACCAAGGGGAGTTAAGAGCCTCAATCCATGTTTAGTGAGATTAGGACACTCCCATAGGGTTAGTTTTGTCCGATCTCCCTATACAATGTTTTCCTTTAAAAGAACAAGAAAACAATAAATAGAAATCTCCTAGAAATCCACCAACATGCATTAAAGAAGACGGCACCTTTCAACCAACGCCTGTTGGTTCAAGTGATTAGGAATTTAGTTCCCCTTAAGTAAAGTCTCGAATTTGAGCCATGTGAAAGGAAAAAATAGGCGCTATGAGAGATTTACCCCCCTTGTGATCCTCTTGGCTCGAAATAGATTTAGTCTAGGGTTGTTTGACTTTTAGATGGATAGACCAAAAAAAAAAGAAGACAGAACCTACAATGTCTCAATCAATGCCAATCTCACATGCCCTACAAACTATAGTATCAAAAAATGTTTATGCCTTTCTAAACAAAGGACTACCAATTTTATATTTTTCATCATTTAAAAGAAGACTTGTAAATTACTAAATTGCATGAAGATTTACAAACCCTCTTCTTGTTTTTTCATGCGATTCGTATGATCTAAATCTAAATTTAATTTTCGATATTAGTATCACTTGCTTGGGAAAAAAATTTGCAATTACAATGGCCACAAATTTGGGGCACAGAGCCACATGATTGATAGATGCCTGTCATGATAATGTTGGGGACGACTTTCTTATTAAAAAAAGGTGATAATGTTTAAAATAATTAATTAATCTAATTTAATCTAATCTAATTATATATATATACACACAAAGGGGTAGACTCCACGAAAAGATAGGTCAAAGAAAATACGTTGATAAAAAAAGGGAAAAAATCATTTTAAAACATCAAGATGGCATATGTAATCACTTCACCCAGCATCTGAAGTGTGCTTAGCAACTAATTATTATAAAATCTCCAAGTGGGTCAAAACTCCTATCATCAAATTCTTTAAACTGACTAAAAAAATAATTAAAAGGACATAATCAATAAATACAGATTTTAGATAATGATGTGAAAATATACTACTTACTATAATCTATCGTCAATAAATACTATCACAAAAAGTTAAAGCATCTAATAAAAATTACGGGTTTTAATATTCTTCATGAATTGATGGTTCATGTACGCGTGATTTGGTATTTCAATAAACAGTTGGTGGCTGCTCTGATTGAGGATCGGTCACTTTCTCTTTCAAATTGTTGACTTTCTCCACCAAATTTATTTAAAAGTATTATTTTTTAACCATAAAATATCTCGTCTGTGACTTCTCAAAACTTAAAAAGTTAAGTGTCCAACTTTCAACTATAAAAAATTAATCACTTAAATTATTGACTCAGCTCAGCCCACTCAAATGCCTCACCTCATTGATTAGGTGTGGTTATTTTTTTTTCGATTACCTTCCAACGGATTATCGAACCGCAATCAATCACAATAGTCGCGTTTTTTTCATGGCAAACCGACCCTTGGAATGGAATAAATTCTACTTTTGAAACACTAGAAGATGACAAAATGAAAGAAAGCAACAAAGTAGGGAAGGGAAAAAAAAGAAGAAAGTACCTGAAGGACAAGGAGGGGGTAGGTTGAAATGCCCTTCGAATAGTCCACCGCCGGAATGAGCTTCCTGAGCTCCAACGTCGGCGCAAAATCCCCGAAATCATCGACGACGGCGGTGGTCTCGGCCTCGACGAACAGCACGCCCTCGCCGTTGCAGTCGATCTCGATCCGCCGGTCGTCGTCGCGCCGGAGGCGCCCCGCCATCGGGTAGAACGGCACCAGGGCCTTGCCCAGCGCCGCTTTCATCACGGCGGCGTCGAAGAACTCCGGCGACCCCGTGGGCCGGTAAAAGTACACGCTCGGCGTGTGCATGCTCGGCACCACCAGGTCCACGTTGGAGTTCCACAGCGCGCACCTCGGCGTCTCCTCCGCCGGCTTCACCATCGTCGACGCCCTCACGTGGATCGCGATCCCCCTCGTCGCCGTCATCTCCGCGGCGGCCTGCTATCGTGCGTCCGTCGGTGCCCCGCTAACCTGCGCCGGGATCTGGAGTCGAGGTGGCCGGGGCTGTGTGTTTTGTCTTGGGGATTGAAAATGATCGCTCTCTAATGGGAATTTGGGTTGATCAGAGGGGAAATGAACTTTTTCTCTATGAGACGGAAAGGAGGGGAGTAAAACGCGTATTTTAGCAGGGAGAGGGAGAGGGGGAGGAGGATGGTGGGTTTGGTGTGTGGGTGTGGGTGTGGGTGGAGTATGTTGGTGGTGGTGCGCGTAATATAGCAAAAATAGCTTCACAAAAAGGCCAAAACATGAAAATGACCTCCACCATTATCACACCCTCCCTATGACTATGTATTCTTTAACTGTTAATTTTGAGCAATTTATCCTACCAAATTTTTGATTTCTTATCATTTATTAATAATGGTCTCTTTGCCTTACGATAAATGACATGTCATTTTACGTGGATGCCTATACGATGAATCTTTAATTGAATTAGCAATTTTACAATAAAATCCCTTACATTTTGCAACATAATGGACATAAAAACTTAATATTGTAAGAGCTGCTTCAGTTGCTCGTAAACAAAAAGACGAGATGTCAGATAGAGTGTGGAGTAAGCTCTTCTCCGGTCCTTGTGCCCTTCAATATTATCTGTTGGTTATAAAGAGAAAGTTATTGTTTTCATTAAGGATTAGGGTATCCATTCCATACACATTCGCATAAGATGCCACCTCGTCTATTGCAACATAAGGAGACCTCCGTTAACAATTGATCATCGATTTAAAAAATGCGGGATGAATTGCCAAAATTAAAATATGAATGACCAAACTATAAATTAGATCAAAGTCCTAGTTTTTTTTTTCTTCTTTTTTTGGTTGAGTTTGATGAGAATCGTAGGATGATGAAAGAGACGGCTCCAAAAATGGTGCGAGTTTGGTCATTCACCTACCGCGCCAACTGAGGTTGACCGGTTACCGAATCAACACCTCCAAAGCGTTCCCATGATCAACCCCAACAAAGAAACATGCCACCCAAGAATATTGCTCGTCACACTTGCGTAATATAATATAAAATAAGAAACATAGTTGGAGATTTCAACGTGTACCTACTTTGAGAATGTATGCTATTCCACTCATGAGATGGGCCAATCTAATTTTTAGATCTCAAGTTTCAATATTTTAGTGAATTAAATTGGGGGTGGTTATGGAACATTGGACTTAGAGGTTTTTATTACACAAGTTGTCTTTTTCGAATTATACATGTATGGATTTTATTAGTATGCTTGTGATTCTTGTGATTATTTAAGTCGGGTATGTGCATCTATTAGTAGGAAAAAAGTTGTATAAAAAGTTCAAATTCGATATTTGTTTTATTTTTCTACATGTATAATCTAAAAAAAAAAGTTAATATATTTCTAGCAAAAAGAGTTACTTTCCACTCTCTATTGAGCTCCTAACCTAAGTTGTTCGAATAAGCCCTTGAACAGTTGAACAACATCCAATTATCACTTTTTATGATAGATTGCGCACATCAACACTAACGACATTATCTTTTTGGCTACATGTCATGCTTATGGGGCAAAATAAATAAATAAATTTGTGGCGAGGAAAAGGCACGCCACATACTCAAGAATGTGGAAAATGGAAAAAAGTGTGCTTTTGCCTTATCAAAATTTGTGGGCCTTGCTACCAAAGCTATTTCACTCCCAAAAAAAATGGCAGTAATAAATCTTATTATTATGTGGCATCATTTATATATATATATATTAAAAATATTGAATTAAATTAATTACAAGTATAGTAAAAACTAATTTGAACAATTAAAATATCACTTTCTATAAAAGTAAAAATATCACTTTTTCCCATCTTGAAGGTCTGATGTGGCTTTTTTTATTTTATCATACAGAATAACGAATCATGATAAGAATTTTATCTTTGAGATATTGATACCATAATATTTGATAATTTCTCTCATCTAACATTTGGCATTTATAAGTACATTTTCAAATTTAACTGCAAAGAATTATTTTTACTATACTAGCAACACAAAAATAATTTAACTGCGTTCATTATTTTGAAAATATATTAAAAGTATATCTTATAATCTATATCTATATCTATATCTATATACTATTATAAAGGCAAAAAACCTTTTAGTTCCATCAATCAAAATTAATTTAAAATTCAAAATTCAAAATTCAAAATTTAAATTTTTTACAGTTATGGAAGTTATTTTCTTAATCACTCACCCCTAACCTTTCTTCCTACTCCTTCCACTTTTATCTTCTTTTAAGTACATACTCATTCTTTTTTTTCTTCACAATTTTGTATTTAATCTTTTCTATTTTAATAAAAAGGTTGTTGAGCACGTGCATTATACGTGCGATAAATTAGTATACTATTATAAAGGTAAAAAACCTTTTGGTTCCATCAACTAAAATTAATTTAAAATTTAAATTTTAAATTTTCTACAGTTATGAAAGTTATGGAAGTTATTTTCTTAACCACTCACCCCTAACTTTCTTCCTACTCCTTCCACTTTTATCTTTTCTTAATTTCATAATCATTCCTTTTTTTTTTACAAATTTGTATTTAATTTTTTATATTTTAATAAAAAATTCATTAAATACAGTTATACGACTAGTAATGATAATAGTAATATAATAATATCTATTTTTATAATATATTAAGTGAAGGTATATGTAACGTTTAAATCACTTTCTATAAAAGTAAAAATATCACTTTTTCCCCCATCTTGAAGGTCGGATGTGCCTTTTTTTTATATTTAATATTACTATACCTTTATCTTTAAATTTTTATCTTTTAAGTACGCGTGACACGTAGGCAGACAATCCAGGCAGTTTGCTTTCGGTCAGGTCAGAACATGGAAAGTGAGCTATGAGTCATTCCCCCACCAACCCCTAAACCAGAGGGGATGAAACGAGAAACAGGGTCCCACGGAGTAGGTAAGCTCCTCTTAGTGAAAACTTCCGGTTTTATTTTATTCCGTAGCCCACCAATTCATCCAATAATTTGACTTGACCCGATCTGTTCAAAATTTTAATTCAATCTTGATTGGCCTATTTTGACACATGATTTATCTAATTATCATTTTTAATTAGAATTTTTTTTTACTTTTTTTGAGTTTAAAATTATTGTTATTGTATTTTCCAAAAAAAAATTTATAGTTCCCGTTAAATATTGATCAGCCTATTAAATTATCGAAAAAGATAAATGTTGTATTGAAAATAAGAATTTCTGATCCACCAATTCGCTCATATGATAATCCAATCTGGCCTAACTCACTTTGCTTGCTCTCGTCCCCAACCGTCTTGACTCTCGACTCATATTAACCTACCTACAACCCGCTCGTTTGGTGCCTCTAGACACGAGTAGTTATTTTTTACGTTTCTTCGTTTAAAGTTTGCATTTTATTGTTTTTATGGCTGATTAAATGTCATGTTAATCATTTTAATAAAGTATGTTTTGCTTTCTAAATAGTTTTTAATTTAGGAAATGCGGTGGAAATGTTTTTAAATATTCCTAAAAAAATTAGCCAATTAGAGAACCTTATTTTTGAACCTGTACTAATTGAAAAAAAATAATTTCTTATCTTCATTTTGAAGCATGGTAATGAAAATTTTATCAACAAAAATTAAACCTATGGCCAAATGATTACACGTACGAGGAATAAATCTTGCGTAAGTTCATCCGTGTGTTTTCTTCTCCTAGCGAGACTGCTTTGAAGAGGATGCAGTCAATATTAGCTCCTTCATTTTCTTTTCTCGTGTTTAGTCGGTTTACATATGCCAAGGTTCAAGTCAAGGATGAGACGTTCCACGGGAGACTCATTTAACGGCACTGACGTATGATGATATATGCAAATTATTTAGTAAAATTAAATTCAAAAATAGCCTTTTCAATATATATATTTCAATAAAAATTAACTATTTTTGGAATTCAGAGATTGTAAACAGCTTTGAATAGTTAGAATAAGCTATATGTACCTTTACATCCGTTAACTGCATTGATGTGGTTATGGAATTACTGGATTTGCATTTCAACCCCTACATAGACGGCCGTCCATCCAAGTAGATAGAATTATGGGATCTTATGATATTTCGTGAATTTCATTTATTTTCTTAATTTTTTTATGGTTTTTTTTTTCCCACTTACCGTCCAAACTCTTTCCCCATATATTAATACAAAAGAGCAATCGGACTCCTCTACATTTAGGGCAAGAAATTCACCCTACAGTTCGTCAATGGATGATCGCCATGTGTCCATGAAAAATATCCTACCGTTTATTCAAGTTTTATACTTACCAAATTGCAAACTACAATGTTTTGTGAAGTTTCATTTAAGGCAACTGGGAATGTATAAAACTTGAATTAATATTCAGGATATTTCCATATATATATATAGCGATCATCCATCAGCAAACTACAAAATACATTTTCAACCCTAAAAGCATAAGAGCCCGATTGTAAAAAAGAGGCTGAGTTTTCATAGCGAAAAGAAAAATGCAAATCAATAAACGGATTAGCAAAAATATATCAAATACCATAAACACCCTCAAATTCTTCATTCAGGTTTATGAAGCTTACCCAGGTTCTATTCTCTAGTTCCTATAAAAAAGGACTAAAAGAGGAAAAATGTTTCTTCTCCTATTTACGCATCTCAACCATTTGATTACGAGTAAAAGTTGCCCGTTTGTTAATAAATACCTGCATTTGTACTTGTCCATGATGCATACGTTCAGTATGAGCAAAGTAAACTTGTAACCTAATTTGCCCAACCTATCCATGAAATTACCTAACCCTTGATGGACCCATAAATAATGTTGGGATGGGCCGCCCCACTCGTGTTCGCTTGTAACATGCTCAATTGTCACCTGTACTCTAAGGCACAGCTTAACATCGAGCACGTGTGACGGGCTGGGCCTAGACCCGACTGATGTTTATGGGTATGAGCCGGGTCCTGCCAAATCCGTCCCGAACCCAACTTGCTGACGGGCCTCATTGGGCTAAGAGAATTGTTTTCCCCGTTATTATCTAATACACTGCATGAGAACTAGCCGTGGGGGCAAAACAGGACACCACGTGGCTCTCATGGTGTACGGAATTGTTCTCCCTGTCGACTCTAGCTTGGAGCTTCAGAATTTCAAAGCAGACTGACTTGTGTGCACATGGAGGAGAGCAGAAGGAGGGATTAGGAGTGGATGTCGTTACAGATTTAAACAACGAGACTTGTGTCGCATGAGGGTAATGTTCCTTTCTTTTTTTTCTTTTTTTTTCCTGGAAAAATTTTAAAAAAACCATTGCAATTTAAAGTATTTTTAAGTAGACATTAATGTTACCAGTTCGAACTATAATAAATGAAAATGACCGATTAGTGCCAAATTGTAGAACAAGGAACGAATCGGATACTCTTAAAAGGATATGTGCGAGTCCAAAAACTGACCCAAAAAATTTTTGGAAAAGTTGCGTAAATCCTTCTCGAAATTTTGGCAAAATCTCATTGTGCCATCTACCGTTTGAATTGTTGCATTTTTAGTTTTGTTGAATGTTAAATACATATACACCCAATAAATTTAGAACCTACGATCTTTTCAGTCTCTTATAAGAAAAGAAGGCGCGATTAGACCGAAGGTCATTGATGAATTGTTACATCTACACTTTCCTGCCCTAAAAGAAACAAAGGAATAGGCCGAAGGAGAGGGAGTAGAAAATCAACGAAAGTTGTAAAAATTTAGTGAAAGTTGTAAAAATTAACAAAAAATCATCAATTATTGATG
The DNA here is from genome assembly GCA_034195605.1 of Santalum album. NCBI lineage: Eukaryota > Viridiplantae > Streptophyta > Magnoliopsida > Santalales > Santalaceae > Santalum > Santalum album. The sequence continues at coordinate 2,868,852 of CM067258.1, forward strand.
AGAGGACAAGGGACATATTGATCACAATGGTCAAATTTAGGGGATAAAATATAACAACCGAATCTTCACTAATGACAGTGAGATTTCACTAAAAGTTTAAGAGAAATTGGTATAATTTTGCTAATATTTTCTTTTCCGATCGAATTACCCAAGCTGAAGACCTAAGTTGAGAGGTCAATTATTAACGACAACTTTAGACAAAAACGAAAAGTCTTGAGAAATCCAATGAATTTAGATTAATATTACACGCATATTTTTCACACTAAAAATATGATATGTCAAAATTTATATACTATATTTTAAATAATATTTTAATTAAATAATAAAAAATTACATAAATTTTATGAAATGACTAATTTTAATATAAAAGTTTATCACAAATGTCATATAAGATACTGCTCTTGAATTTATCATGTGAGTAACCGAACATTTGAGCCCAATATTATCAGAGAAATGCTCGGCACCCCGGTTATCGGCCGCGTGTGCACGGCAAGGCCCACATCGTAAGCATGATGGACCCACCTCATTTGAGTTCTCCACTCGTAAAATCCTTGGGTTCTTAAACGCGGTTCAGCCCGGTGCCCCGATTATCCCAACAGCCAATTTCCGTCTCTCTCCCCCATACGATCGGATCAGTTTCTACTCGCTCGAAGCTATCCATAGATCGCTTCCTGGTAAGGTGAGTTATCTACATAACCTAGAATTCTCCATCCGTTTCCCCGAATTTCTATACCGCTTGTGGTTCTTCTCAATCATTCGTTCTTCGGTGTGTTTTATATGATGAATTTCAAGTGATTTCTTGTATTGATTTGAATCCGTTAGTTGAGATTTAGAAATCTAGGTTTGTTGCTTGGTTATCGCAGTTTGGATATGAGTTTTTGTCGGAATTTCGTTCGTTTTGATGATTTCATTTGCTGGAATTTTATTCTTTTTGTGAGCCTTCCGAGGAATATAATTCATTTATGGATATTAGGTGAGAAATGAATGATTAAATTGACTTTATATATGTCCTTAGTAGTGAATGGAAACGTTAGAAGAATAATCTTATTGAATCGCGCGTCTTGGGGCTTTCATTTTAGATGATGGAGTATTACTACAAACGCAGTGGGAGATCTTAAGGTCTTTGTATGTTGTTCACTGTGATTTTGTGGAATTTGTTAAGTGAGAATCATGTTCTCACTGTGTTGATTCTTGTGTTCTTTTGCTTAGTTTTTGAATTACTTAATAAATCAACTTCTTTCATATCTCCCGAGCATTCTGCTGTGTATCTGTCCTTTAAAAAAAAATAAAAAATCCAGTGCCATAAGGGAGCACTTCGGAAAGAATTTATGCACATGTGCATTGGTGCTTTGACTATTTTACTTTTCATTGTATTTCTCATAAAGCAACTGCTCCCAGGAATTGAATGCATGTTCTCTAGCTTCACAGCCCTCATTACAACATTGCACTTAGTTGCAAGGCTGACGATTTTGGTTTATTTCTAGATTGAAATGGGTATATACCTTAGTACCCCCAAAACTGAGAAGTTCTCGGAAGATGGGGAAGGGGAAAACCTTAGATATGGGTTGTCATCCATGCAGGGTTGGCGCACAAGTATGGAAGATGCTGTGAGTAGTTTCTTGGACATTATTAATTTTTTAGCCAACTTTTATTGCATGTTGTCCTTATAGAGAATTGGATATAGAACTCAAATATTAGACACTCCAGCTTTAGTTAGGGTTGGGAAGGGTTGCATAATATAAGAGGCTGTTTCCACCTTGCTGATTAGCTTTGCATCTTCCAAGTAATTAATTAGCTATAATCATCATTATGTATTGCCCGCTGTTCTATTTAATTGAACTATTCTTGTGCATGAGATCTTTCATCGATGAAAATTTTAGTTGTACAGCACAGGCCCTCTTTATTTAGTTAGTTTTTATAGGAGTAAAAATTCATTAGTAGAAGAAAAATAGAGAGACCTTTAAATATATGAAGATGATATCCTTAATGGAAAAAATGATAAAATTAAGTACAATCCTCCGATCACGTTTTATTTGATCAGGATTGCAAGATTTGTAACTTTAAAATACCTACAAGTTACGCGCAGGGAAAAATAATAGTTATAATATTAGAGTATCCATAATCAATGCAGAGGCAACAGAACTTACTCTATCATAATCCTAACAGACCTCTCCAACCACATCAACCAGTACACTGAAAACATAGGACAACACCATAATCTCTGTGTTTTCTTAGCTGCAACTAATCCCTGTAAATTTTGCTGACCAAAGTTTTCCAACCTCTTTTGAGAGAAACTCAAGGCCCTAACCCAAGGCTAAAGAACTTATTTAGACTATGATTTGACATCCCAGAAAGCAGGGCATTTTTTGTGTCAGTTTACTCATTGGAAATATCAGTTCGTGATGGTAATACCATGCTTAAATTTTTAATCAAAGCATCTGTAACAACTTGTGGGATAATCTTCGCAACACAGGTTACAATTTTGAACTCTTCTTTCAGAAATAGGTATGTGGCATTTGTTGTTATAAGAAATTTAACTTTCCTCTTGACTATTCATGTTTTGTTAATTTCAGAATTTTGCGTTAGTTTGGACATGTTTCTTGAGTATACCAATCTTTTTGGATTTCCTCTGCATTGTGCCTTTATTAGAAATGACATTAAGCAGAAGATTTTAGTGCATTTATTTTTCACAGTATAAGTATTTCATATGTAAAGCTTCCTTGAGGTGGTTTCAGCATGCAGCTTATCCGGATTTGGACAGTTCCACATCTTTCTTTGCTGTTTATGATGGTCATGGAGGTAAGTCAAGCTTATTGACTTCTGATGTTTATTCTTATTTTGTGACGTATCATTCTGTTTTTCCCAATCTTAATTAAGTATCTGGTCTGCATCTCCCTAAATTTTAGTTGGTTTAGTTGTAATCATTCTTTCCTTTTCTTAGGATGACATACACACGATTCAGATTTGACTTGCTACCATCCAAAGCATGCTTGCGCCATTTATTGTATGTTTTCAATGGTTGTTGAATCGTGAATCGTGAATCGTTAAGCCGATTAAAATATTAGAACCACTCTAGACATGAGTAGTCATATATTTCCAAGTATATTAAAGTTCTACAGATGTAATTAGTGACCTAGTCCATCTTATGTCAGCTCCTGTTCATGAGCTTCTTCTTATAGGGTTCTTCAGCACAGTGTGGTCTGTCTTATATGGTTGAAAGTCGAAGAGAATGGAGAGGAATGGAGTGGGTTGGGTTTACAAACAGCAGTGGGGCTTAAATGGGTTTTATGGGCTCTAAGAATTGATGTTCGGGCCCTATTTTGTTTTTGAAAATAGCCTAATCTCCTTATTAGGACCCAGCCCACGAAATCCAACTTGCAGGCCCAATTTTTAGCCCCAAAATGATAACTTACGCAAATCGTTCGAATCATCAGACCAAATTGAACAATTCAAACACGATTCATTGAAAAAACAATTCAGGTACACTGTTCAAATCGTTTTGTCACTGAATTGAATAGAATCATACAATTCAAATCGGGAATTGTAAGATTTTGATAACTATCGTTTTTTCCCTTTTGCCGCCTGGTGACTAGACACGACAGGCTATAGTGAGGCAAACACTGCCGTTTACTGCAATTTTCCACTCTCCCAGAAGTTTCATGCTTTCCTCTACTATAAATTTCTCTGCCAAAGAAAAAAATTTCCAAGAAGAAGAAAACACAAAACAAAACCGAAAGGAGAAGCACCAATCAATAAATAAATTAAAATTGCTGGACTAGTCGATTGTGTTGCCATTCCTTGTCCCTGTCATTTGGCCTCATGCAAAAGAAAGAAGAGAAAAACAAAGATAGAAGGAGATATTGTAGTCTTCGGGACTTAAAGAAGAGAAAAACAAAGATAGAAGGAGATATTGTAGTCTTCGGGACTTACTTACCTTTGAAATTTGTGGTTGTCATACAATCTGATGACTTTTCTATTTGTCTCTTTTCTTCGTATATGATACTCTGAAATTCTGTTATACGCCCTTTTGAAAACTTTCAGTTGTCATCATATTCACTTCTTTGCCACTTCAGCAAGCAAGAGTAACTCATGCTAGATGTCACAAAATTTTTTGGAGCGATGATTTGTCCATTGAGTCCTCTATTTTGCAGGTAAGTCTGTCGCTAAATTCTGTGCCAAGCACCTTCATCAACAAGTGCTTGGCCATGAAGCATATTCAGCTGGAGATTTGGCCACTTCAGTTCAGAAAGCCTTTCTCAGGTTGTTCCATTTATTTTACTTGAGTTTTTTCTTCTCTTTTTTTTTTTTTCCCTAGCCCAGAGAATGCTGCAATAACAATCAAGCACATGCAATGTAGCTGGATAGGTACCTTTTACCTTTGTTCCTATATGTCTAAAATGTATAAGGATAATGAAGCCATGATTTTGAGTTCTGCTGTGTTGGCTTCTCAAGGTCACCTCCTTGCTCATAAAATACATGTCATCATTTTTCTGTTTTCTATCTACGAAGACAATGTGATTATGGCTATAAATTTGTTGGGAAAACTTACCTGGAAAAGTTTAAATAAGTAAAATAGAACAAGCGATGGATGTTTCTTTGATGGCCGGGTTATATTTTCTTGACGCCGATTTATTTTGTGTTCTTATATTGTACAAGTTCTTTGTTTTTTGTTACAACCATTTCAGAAGAAAGGCAACCTCACCTCTCATCGCTTGTTCAAGAGCTATAATTTCACTGGTGAGATTGCCTTCCAGGGAAATAATTAAGATTAAATTGTCAGAATATTTTAAGGAAGACTAAATGAGCATAAATTTTGATGGCATATGATTGTTCACTGCCTCATTTCATGTATCTGACTCGTGCTTTTGCTTTATTTTGCAGGATGGATGAAATGATGTGTGGACAAAGAGGTTGGAGAGAATTGTCCATATTGGGTGACAAAGCAGACAAGTCTTCTGGTAGTGAAAATGGTTTGATGGGTTCTCCAAGGAGCAGTAACATTAATGGCCACATTTCAGATTGGTCATTTGAGGAGGTATGGACTGTGTTCTTTTCAAATATGCCTTACTGATAGTATTTGAGTGTTTTCCTTGTAGTCCTGGCGGAGATGCATGGTTGCTGGTTGTCAAGTACACAGCCGTTGAAAGGGAAGAAATTAGTACTAGAACAGAATCTATAACTTGGCTTGTTGTGTATTGAGGCTCTTTGTATTGTATTAAAAGCCAACATGGTTATAGAAATTATTTTTAAAAAATATTGATTTCGTTGATAAGTTTGTGCTACTGAAGAGAGTATTAGGTTAGATTTGATTGCATGTTGAAATGGGAATTTGAATGGGAGCAGAATGGGTTTCTCATTAGAATGACCGTCCATTTGTCATTTCCATCATAGTTTAACAAGGAATAAAGCTTGGAATAAGCATTATAGTGAGAAATGATTTTACTCTTTCAAAGTCCATTCCAACATGCAATCACATTAACCTTAGCCTCACATTACAAAAGATAATACCTTAGAAATTGGCTTATCAGAATATGTATCGATCCATGTTGGAGTTTAGTTTTGAACTATTCGGGGAAATATTTTGGTGAGAAGGCCTTAAGTTTTTATGAGTCACTCAATGCCTGCTAATTAGTTCGTAAATTGGCAATACATGGATGCAATCTCTGATATCTATTAGATTTCATGCCCTCCCCACCATGTTATAGTTCCCAATAACCCATGATTTATACCTCCATTGCACTTGACATGATCCATTTCTTCATTTTGTCCAGTTAACAATAACAAGTATCTATGAATTTAGCAGTTTTAGTTTCTCTTTAAATTATAATGTAGACTATGCCATTTGTTATATAGATAACACGGCGCTATTTTGAGCTAGTTAGGCTTGATAGACATAGGAACTGCATACAACTGTAGAGAGAACCGACGGATTAAAGTTCACCTTTTGCCTTATTTAAGCCCAATTTAATGACGGATGGGTCCAATTTGAACAGTCAGGGAGAAAGTCTTCTTGGTCACGTAGTGATCACTAATTAACCCATTAAATTGTCAAGTCTTTGACTGTCTTGCTTCAGAATTAGATGGCTGGGTTCAAATTTCGTCATGATGCAATGTATTCAATAAGCTTACAGACCTACAGCAGAAGTTCTTGAATGCAACCAATGAGCCCAATGTGTATTAGCTCTAATAACAGATGTCGACTAGCTGGTTTAGAATTTCATTTTGGAATTTCATGGGTGTATTATAGAATTTGAAAACATATGATACTTGGCTGCTTAACAGGAAATTCTGTGGCCTCTTTCATGTAAAATATTGAAGGTGGAACTTTTGAGTATCTATGACATTTACTCCAGGCCTTTCCTTTGAGAGCCTGATGTGAGCTGGAACCTTTTCCAAAATCTTTAGGCTGTCTGAACTATTAGACGCATACAGGTGCTATGTAAAACAAATTTGGTGGTAGTCAGGATAGCCTTCACAATTGCAGGGGTGCTAGGAATTGTTTGGCCCCCCCAGTAGAATCTGTCATGTGACCCACTTTAACCGGTCCAACCATTGGTGTTACTTTCATGTACGACCTTGTCAGCAGAATAAATATATAAGCATAGCCTTACAATTCCTTTCCTTGCTGATATGACTCTGCAGCTTAGAAGGAATGCATTATTGTATTAGACTGTCTATAATTAAAGCTCATTCATCATAGTCATGAACTAGGGACCTCATTCTGATTTTGATGGACCAACTGCTGGAAGTACAGCCTGTGTTGCAATTATGCAAAACAACAAGCTTCTTGTTGCAAATGCCGGTGATTCTCGATGTGTGATATCTAGAAAGGGTCAGGTACTTTCTCTTTCCTGATTTCTTAATATGTTTCAATTCTGGTGAATTTTGTTCAAAATGTTTCATTAATGCTATGACATCCATTTTATTTTACCAAATCACAAGCTATGATGATCTATTGGGGTCAACTAGTAAGCAATCTCTGTTAAGTAATTATTCAAGTAATTTAATTCTTTTAATGCTGGTGACTGCAGTAGCCACTATATGTGCAACTCTAACCACTCAATACTTATTCAAGGGACTTACCATGACGTGCTGATATGTGAAAGTTCGGTTGACAAACTATGATGATCTGTTGGGTTAACTAATAAGAAATCTCTATTATGTAATTGAACACGTCATTTAATTCTTTTAATGCTGATGATTGATGTAGCCCCTGTATGTGCTAGTCTAATCACTCAACACTTATTCTGGGGTCTTGATTTCATAACCTGCTCATAAGTGAAAGCTTGGTTGACAAGTCACTGTGACATCCCTACCCTGAAACCTTTAAGGTAATGGAGAAAGTATATTTACCTAGACATACACGTAAAAATGGGGGGAAAAAAATGCATGTGCATAGTCTGATGAAAGCAGTGTACAGGCATATAATTTGTCTCGAGATCACAAGCCTGATCTTGATGCTGAGAAGGACCGGATCCAGAAAGCTGGTGGTTTTGTTCAATTTGGCCGAGTCAATGGAAGCTTAAACTTAACAAGAGCAATTGGTACTTAACTTGCCTATAGTTTAGTTTACCAAAACAAGAAGGGGAAATGTAGAGAAAATCTTTCCCCTCCACTTTTTGTCTGTCAATTACAAATTTAGTTGATTGCAGGGGATGCAGAGTTCAAGAAGAGCAAACTTTTGCCGGCTGAGAAGCAAATTATAACTGCCAATCCTGACATAAACACTGTATGTAGCCATCTTTTACATTTTATTCTACTTATTATGTAAGTATAATGTGTTACCTGTGAGAACATGTGATTGCTTTTTCCGTATTCGTGTGATTGATTTTAGTGACTTTAAATAGTTGGAAAAGATTGACTTTTTGTTTTTGTTTTTTTTTCTTCTTTCCCACATCTCTCCCTCTCTTCCCCACCTCTCATGTTAGGTCGAACTTTGCGAAGATGATGACTTTCTAGTTTTAGCTTGTGATGGAATTTGGTAAGACTGCTTTTGTTACTATCATCCTTGGTAAGACTCCTTTTGTTACAAAAATGACTCGCAATACCTAGAGACAAACCCCTGAAGCTGATTTTGACTGGGTGTTAATATTGCTGAAGATGCCATAGATATTGCTGGGTGTTGCCAAACACATGTAAGCTATGTTAGGAGCACGGGCATGTATTTGGTATGAAATTGGAAATACTTTATTGTAATAGTAGAATTACGCCTTAATGTATATAGAAAATGGAGTGCTGGTCATCTGTAATATTTGCAGGTGAAAGGTTGAAAGATGCACATTTCATTCAACACTTGGACTACAAGAAATAATTCTTCAACCTATTTGCAAGATCTATCTTCTGAGTAAATATTGTATACTGCTGAAGTAATCATGTAAGATTTACTCCCACCGATCACAATGTATCATGCAATTTACTGGACCTATACGTGATGACTTTTTTTTATTCAATATTATATCAGAGATCGTGATTGGTGATAGTAAATCCTGCATCATTGCTCTCGTAGTATGCATAGTTTGTTCCTATACTCCACCTTCCTTGGCCCCCCATTGTATTTTGTTTGTTTATTTGTTTTTTTACACCCCTTTCATAATGTTACATTTGGTTTGCGGAATGGAATACAGTAGGACTGGAATATACTTATTCCACTCATGGCCCTCGAAACGAGCTATTTCTCTCCTATAGTCCATGTTATATTTTTCTGAAATAGCTATATTCTATCCTCTATTCCATTTCGTGAACCAAATGTCACGTTAGTCATAATCTGTTTTTATTTATTAATTTATTTATTTTTGCACTAGGGATTGCATGTCAAACCAGCAGTTAGTAGACTACGTTCAAGAACAGCTGAAATCAGTAAGCCCTCTATACCTTTCTCGCACATTACCGATATGCTGCACGGAAGTAAAATTGGGTCTCCCTCGCAAATTTCGCAGGAACCGAAGCTCTCGAAGGTGTGTGAGAGTGTGTTTGACAGGTGCTTGGCACCAACCTCGGGTGGTGAGGGATGCGACAACATGACCATGATCTTAGTGCAGTTCAGGAAAAACCCTAATAATCCCACCTCTTCTTCTCGGCTGTCTCCACCTGATCAAGAAGTAAGGTCCTAGTTTCATGCATCTAACCCGTTTCGCATCCAAATTTGTTCAATAATCATTTTCTCTGAGCGTGACTACAAGTCGCTACCTCCCTTCTTCTTTTTTTTTCTTTTTTTTGTCATTTTCATCTTTTGATCGGTAGCTCTATATCCTGTTACAGCTAAAAGATGGTTTCTGTTCTCGTATTTTCTCTCGTTTTCGTTTGTGTAAATGTCAAAAGGTATTCAACTAGAGAATGGTTCAGCTTTGTTTTGGTGGGAATATTATATATCAGCTGTTGATTAGGGCTTCTTGCATCTGAATGAAAAGGACCGGAGTTCTAACATTATGTTAGCAAAGATGCAGATGAACCAAACATAGATGCTGTCTATAGTCGCTGGCCCGTCCCAAATATAATTATGTAAGTAATTATATAATTAAGGGTTTAGCTTAGACTTTAATATAATTAAAGTAACATACAATTATATGTATATATATATTCTTTAAGGTTTAGTTTAAACTTTATCTTTTGTTGTATTTTTTTATTTATAGGAAGTCCTTTTTTTTTTTTTACTTTTTTTTTTTCCTCTGAAGCACTTTAGGAATGGAGCATTGAATTGAGCCATTGATTATCAAGAAAGAAGGCTTGAAGGCGTTGACTCTGTTCATTTGTTTTAACATTAAACTTTTCCATGGAAAAGTAGAAGAAAGAAAGAGTCTGCGGCAAATTAAATGAATTCTATTCTAGCCACCATTCAGAGGGGAAGTTGAATGGGTATGGCAACGAATGGGAATAGAATAATAAAAGGATGTTAACAAAATAGAATATTATGACCATTAGCACATAATTGGTTTTCAGTCAAAATTAGGTTTTGAAAGTTCAAATTTAGTTTGTTCAAATTTGCTAATTTGAGGGGTTTGATGGGTACAAAACAAGGATTTCAACCAAACATATCTTTAAAAAGAATGGTGGGTCATTTTATTCTATTTTTTGTATTTTTAAACGATGAAATGGATATTTCCCTCTGTTATCATAGAGAAGGATAACAATGGGTACTCATGTCTCATTCTTAATTTTTCTATTAAAATACTGGTGTAAGACTAACCATCCAATTTATAGGAATATAGGTCATCTGAATTTATAAAGTCATGAATTTGTATAATTAGATAATTTTAGTCATTTATTGTTGAAAATAGAAATAGAGATTGAAAATATGGATAGTTAAGATTATTTAAATTTATAAATTTATGATATTTTTAAATTTAAGTAATTGTATGTTCTTTGGGTCGGTTTCTGGATTTCGATAATTCAGACGATGCATCATAAAAATAGAAGACGTGAATAATTAAAAATTTAAGACTTTTTAAAACTCGAATGATCTTAAGAAAGTAAAAAAAAAAAAAAAACAATGAGAGAGAGAGGGGGGGAGATCAGCTGTACATGACTTGATTCTCTTTAATTATGTATCTTTGTGTAATGTGGTAAACAAAAAAGAAATGGAATAAGTTTCAGATTATTACTTTTGGGACATCACATTCAAGTTGCTCTCAACCGGAAAAATTAATTAGTGTAATAAAATTTTCAAAAGCAAAATCACCGAGTCAACACGTAGGGGTCCACTGCATGCGAGCCACGTGTCGAACCCTTAATCCCCTTATCCGATCATTCAAACGTACAGTTTCAATTTCCTAATTTTCCTCAAAAAACTGAAAAAACCTTATCCCAACTTTTTACCTGGCGCCACATCGGGACTGCACACGTGTCAAAATTCCACGTCACCGTGACCTCTTTCTCCTTTCTCTCTCTTTTCTTGCTGGGTTCCACGTCAATCTGACCTCAACTTGGCTTTTAGTTTGTGTTTTTGATTTTTTTCCCTATTATTCCCCAACAACCCTAAAATATATATTTAAACATTATTTTTGCACCACACCTAAATATACAATTCCTTTTTTTTTTTTTTTTCCTTTTCTTTGAAACCCCACAAAAATTATATTAATGGTAAAGAAGAAGAAACAGAAAAGCCCCATTTAGGCTTACAACATCAGAATAAACATACTATATTAAAATTTTATAAGAGTACAAGTTATTATTTATTAAAATATTTTTTATTAAAGTTATATTATATAAGCCTTTTGTAATTTTATTATGAAATCCTTTGCTTTTATAGAATTATTGATAACAATATTATTGAAAGAAAGCTCGAACCCGGACCTACTCGAGCCAATTGTACCGTCCTCTTGCCCCAGTAAATGAATAAAATGATTAATCTAAATCTATTCATTTCAAAAAAATAATTTCAAATAAATTTCACAACTCACATATGATAAGTGAGATTCACCTGTTTATTTTAAGTTCACTCTCACGTGTGAGTAGTGAGATTTATTTTTTCAAAAAGAGCAGTATTAATTGTCTTCACACAGTGAGATGCACGAAACATTTATGAATGTCGTGTTTTATTGATACAATTTTACTAATTCGATTTTATATTTAATTTTCAAATTTGAAAAGACTTATCATGTAATAAATGAATGATTAGAATTATATTTAAAGTACGTGATGTCCAAGCAAAAGTGAACTCGATGACTAAATTCAAAATTTAAACTCATAATCAAGGGAATATTGACAGTTTTCCAAATTAAGAACAGTCCAATGAGAGATGTTCTTCGACATTTGAAGTGCATATGAGAAATATATACTTTTATATGTAAGAAAATTTAATAATTTCTCATATGTACTACTAAAAGTGCGTCGGTTGATTTCAAGTATTATCAATTGAAAGCAAATCCCTGACAATTTTTATTTTTATTTTTTATGCACAGCTTGAGTTGTCTCCACTAACTTCTCTTAAATATTAAGCAATTACATCATTTAAGTTGACTATGGGGCTAAGCTCGTTCAATTAAAATATTACTTCTAAAGAAAAACCACTAATTTACAGTTTAAATATACAAAAAAATAAAATTAAAATGTACGTCATGTTGATGTGTAGTATTATAATTTTTTTAAGGACAATTCTATAAATAAAATAAAATAAGAAACCTGGTTGGATCATCCAACTTGGATGATGGCATTAATTAATTAAAAAAAACTCTTTTTTTTCTTCATTTTTCTTCCTCCTTCTTATTTATTTATTTATTATTATTTTTGGTTTGCTCAGCCATAAAAAGCGGGTGTATCCCAATAATGATTTAACACCACCAAACCCATAAGTTGGTATAGAGTGCAATCCAATTTGAAATCACGGGAAACAAATGAATATTTAAAAGTTTAGCTGAAAAATAACGACAAAAAAAAAACTATTAATAATTGGAAAATATTTTCCTTGCCGTTTCGATGAAATTCTAATCCTTTTTAAAAATTTAATAATTCTATTTTAATCACTAAAGTTTAAAATTATGCTCTATATACTCGTTATTATTTACTATTAATATTTGTTATTAATTTTAACAAAATTTATTTATTTTAATTTCTTTGTCTCCCTTTTCCCTTTTTTCTTTCCCTCTTGCCTGCTTGAGTTAATTAGGTAGAAAAAATGGGACAAAAATTAAGGAAATAAATAAAAAATCAATTAAAAGAGTCGCATGAATATAGATTCAAGGTTCACAAGGAATAACATAAACATTGAAATTTTAGGAGATTCATTGAAGCCTTTAGAGTGAACTCATTTATTATTTATTATTTTTTTTGAAAACAAGAACAACATAAAGGATTAGAGAATATTACCATTCTAAAAAAAAAGATGCCCAATTATGGGACGAAGCTCACACGTGGCGACAATTGACTGGGCTTCGGCCTTATCCGCGTCTCCGATCTTCCTCCACTTCTCATCTCGCTAGGCGCCTCGTCACCCTCTCGGGATAAGGCCCGCCCACCCCCCCCCCCCCCCCCCGGGCCCCTCCCTCCCTCCCTCTCTCTCTCTCTCTTCCTTTTTCACTTTTTTTATTTTTATTTTTATTTTTTGTTTGGGTATAAATAGTGAAGGCCCCATGCCTGCATTTCTCCTCCATCCAATAATATTAGTGTCACCTGCGGATCGCCGATCGCTTCCATTATTGAAGAAAACTCAAAATCATCATTTTGTCTGAGGAAAAATAAAAAAAGCTAGGGTTTCACGGTCCTGTTCATTCAGTTATTCGCTTACCTTCTTTCTTTCTTCGGTTGAGGTCTCGCTGATTCGGTCCTAATCCCAGAACCCTAATTCGGGGTGCAGTTGTTGTCTGGATTTTGTGGTGGATTTGGGAATGGCGAGTTCGATCGGCGTGATTGGGGGGCGGGGATCTTCTTGTTCTTCGTCGTGGATCGGGTTGAAGGGGAAGAAGGAGAGGGTTGGGAGGGATAGCGTGAAGATCTGTTGCGGATCTTCGTCCACCGCGACTGATCCCTACAAAACCCTTCGGGTTCATCCCGGTGCCTCTGAGTCTGAGGTCAAGAAAGCTTTCAGACAACTCGCGTTACAGGTACCTTCTTCTCCTCCTCCTCCTCCTCCTCCTTCTTCTACACACATGTTTGGTATAATAGAGAAATTGGGGGAGAAAATGATCGGATCCTTTTTCTGTTGGTAATCTCTCTGTAATAGAGAAATTAGAGGGAAAAATTACGAGATCTGATTTCTGTGGGAAATTTTCCGGTTATTGAATTGGATCTGTTAAGAGTTTTGTTCTCCGCCTGCTCGTGAAGGGATCAAATCCTTGACTTGTTGTGCTGATATATTGATCAAAATACAATGAACAAAAAAAAGAAGATTTGAGGGATTGATTTTTTTTTTTTTCACTTTTTTTGATGTATTGGTTTTGATTGATTGCAGTATCATCCGGACGTATGCCGAGGCAACAATTGCGGACTCCAGTTTAGCCGGATCAATGAAGCCTATGATGTATGTGATCTGATCCTCTGTTTCCCTCTTTTTTTCTTCTGAACAAATTTCAAATTCTAGGGGACAAGAAAGATCATTTCTATTTTGTCTAATTTATTAAAACCAGTTTGTGGGATTTAATCCTGTCAATCACAACAACATATTAGCGCAAATCAAATTTTGCCCCCTTAATTATATGACGCTTGAATTTGAATCTAGTTTATGATGATCCTGCGCAGGTTGTGATGAGTAACTTGAGGGGAGAACCGACAACAGCGGAGATCTATGAGTCGTTCGACCAGGGAACAGATGAGCCGATGAGGGGAATGGACGACCCAGATTGGGACATGTGGGAGGAGTGGATGGGTTGGGAAGGTGCAGGGATAAGGGATTATTCCTCCCACATCAATCCATATGTTTGAGAAGATGATTTTTTTATTTTTATTTTTTTTTATAAAAAAAATCCACAGTTTGATGATGATGATGCTCATATATTGTACCCCAATCAAAAGATGGTGGGTTGGGTGTTGTTTCCCTTTTGTATATAATAATGTAATTTGGAGGGTGGGGAGGATGAATTTACCCTGTTTGTACATAGCCTACATGAAATAATTATTGGGTTCTTCTTGTTGGGTACCCTACTTTATGATCCCAATCATGGTGTCCATCTTCACACTTTTCTCCTTTTTCTAATATAAAGGGTAACAAAGTGATTTCGAGTGAGAATCTAACACGTTGAAATTTGTTCGGGATTTGAATAGATTTAATATAATTCAGATTTTTCAGATGAATAGATTTAATATAATTTAGCTCATATGATGAGTTTAAGGTTACATTAAAAGTAATTAATTAAAGCACATGACTATAATAGGCATACGTATAACAAAATGTATTATATTATATTAATGAATTTCCTAATAGCTTTGTATGTAAAGAATTATTGTAACTTAATTGTTCAAATAACTTAAATTATAATTAATAAATGGTGCGAGTTATGAATCCTTACAAGTTAAAAATTGAACGATATTTATTATATAATTCATTTACAAAGGCTTCAATGAAACCCCAACATGGAGAATGGGTATTTGAAAGGTAGAAATCGCAAATTTTGGTGTTACTTAGAGGTGGATTAGTATAGACAAACTGAAAAAATAAAATACCTGTGAGGGCCTTCTAATTGAAAATTTTCATCAGTTCCGGTTGCCTGACTCATTGAGCCATTATATTTTATGCTCACAAACTTAATTAAATGGTTGAAAATATAACATATATATATATATTGCTCATGTGCTTAATTTGATGACCGATAATGTGATATTTCATATTTGGTACACGAAATTTGATCTTAGAAAATGTAAATGATTATTCTTTGGATGAGGAACTTTGTCAACAAGAGAGTATGAGAATAGATCGCGGAGGACAGACCCTCCAACATAGACCACAAATCTAAATTTGTGGCGGAGGGATGATTCTTCCTCTTTTACTTCTTTTTGCTTTTGCTTTTCACTTTCCTCATCTTTGTGGGGAACAGAAGGCTTCTGTGAGTTGAATAAAAGGGTGAGTTAATAATTGGAAGAGCCTTTCTTGTGAGCAATGCCTAAGTCACACGTGCCTTGTTGGCCACCATGTGAAACTTCTAAGCCACAAAATCTGTAACGTATAGGGCTCCCATCGAAGCTTTCAGCACAAAGAACATGTTTCCAAGTCTTTTCCTTTTAAGCCATGAGACTATTATTCTGCTCGGTCAATTAATACAAGTCAGGTCGTTCAAGTGTCATGACGGTCAATTAACATAAATCACGTCATTCAAGTGTGTCGTGACGAATGCACATGATACTGTTTATTTTGATTGACACCCTGCATGACGTGACTTATTTTAATTGATTATGTGATTCCAAAACATTCAAATTTACCTCACAAAACCATAAAAACTCGAGATATAGTTTGCTACTTGGGGGTGCTTTTGAGTAATCCATTTTTAAGTTGAAGGTACAAAATTACACATGACCAACGTACCACTTCCATCTCTATGGACATAGCATCAAAAATAAGGAACCCCCACTTTGGCGCCATGTAAAGCTTACATAACGTTCAAGTAAGTCATTGGGATGGTAGAAACGCACAAAAGTAATGAATTGAAATGTCCGAACATTGTGATCCAATATGCTTTTGTCACCTCATCAGTTTCGTAAACAATATGTAAACTCTACGAGTGTCTAGTATTCTTGTTTATGAACTAGACTAACACTTTTCGACCTGTGAAAGAATCAGTCACTCCTTCCTCGACCAATCCCCACTTTTCCCTCCGGTCTTGTGCTCGAGCCGTACCTCAGTAATCCGAATATCCTTTGAAGCAGCCTTGCACATATCATACACTGTGAGACCAGCAATACTAACCGCTGTCATTGCCTCCATCTCAACCCCCGTTCTCCCCGTCGAAGCAGCCTCCCCTTCTATTCTGACACTGAAATCATCAGCATTCAGCGTCAAATCAACACGGACATGACTCAGGATGATGTTGTGGCACAGCGGGATGAGGTTGCTAGTTTGTTTCGCGCCATTTATTCCAGCGACTTTTGCTACTGTGAGGACGTCTCCCTTGGCCAGTTGGTTGGATGAGACCATGTCAAACACCTTCTTACCTAGGATCACTCTGCCACTAGCAATGGCAACTCTCTTGCTGATCTCTTTGGGAGACACATCGACCATCTGTGCATCCCCTTTACTTCCAACGTGCGTCAGTTCAACTTCATTTCTGTCAATTTTTGTGGAAGGAATGGGGGTCGGTCCTTGGTCCATTACATGGTCGTTGTTGGAACTGGCGAGAGCGCTTGAAGGAGGTTCGCCAAAGACTGATTCCATTTCCTGAAACGAGAAAAATCATAAGAGCATCTGGCATTGTCTAAGAAAAACCTGTGCAAATATTACTTTCAACTTTTTCAAGGTAATTAAGATTTATTATTTTACGGGTGGGTGGGTGTGAGACCCACAAACCTTTGAAGGTCTGGTTTACAGTAGTGACCTGAAAACATTATTTGAAGCTTGTTATATAAAAGCCACACTCCTCTGATTTACTTACAAGTAGCCTAAATTAAACACTCGAGTTGATTCTGTTGTCTTGATCTCTCCGTGGCTTCTCCTATTGTTTATTAAATTTTCGTGTGTGGGAAGCTCTCGGGTTTGGTTTTCCTCCTCTGCTCGTATAGTTGCCAAATTTTCCCATCGTCTTTTTTTTCTGTACATCAGAAATGGTCAGTTCGAAACTCATTTAACAGCCCCCAAAGCTGAATTTTTCATATTAAAAAGTAGTTTAGAAATTCATTGAAGAGTGCAAAAAGGATGAAAGAACAAAGATCCACTGTATGCAAGCACCTCAACAACTGGCTGCAGGCTGATACCATATGACAGCCGGGAGAAAGAAATGTGGAAGAAGAAAGACCAACTGACAAAACCCTTACAGAGGCTCACACAAAGTTAAAGAAGTGGGACGGTAACTTGTTAAGATTATAGGACTTAATTGTTATCTTGAGTGCAAGACAACAATGGCTCTATAAGACTCAGCATGAAAGTTCTAACAAGGATAGGAAATAGAGGTTGCTTGTAATTTGAGGGAGAAATAATGCCACCCTACTCTCTGGTTTTTAAAAGCTACGGCTTTGAGAACAACATGCTATAGTGTGGTCGAAACTGAAGCAGAGATATGATTAGGCTCAATAGTGTATAAGCTGCATATTATGCAGCTTATTACTGAATAACTTGTGGAGATTTCGACTCAATGACCTAAATTGTCAATTATTGCCTTTTTCCAGGGAAAAGATGACATGGGAAACGTATCCATCTTTTAGAAACATCAATCTCAATTGAATTTATTACCCAATTCTGAGTTGAGTGCCAGATGAACAGCATCTTGAACCTTTTAAATTCAGGACCTTCTCCTTATCAACAACTCAATCACACATTTCTGTCTCTTACTCCCTCACACCTCGCTGTATAAGGACCCCACTAAACTCCAACATGCCTATTCAACGAGATCTCCCAAATGCCCTCACAGTACTCTCCCCCCTAGTGCAAGCATCATCTGAAGAAAATGAGGTTCTTCCCCCCCCCCCCCTACCTCCCTCAACACCCAAGAGATATCCCAGAAACTCACTCTTTAAGTTTAACCCCTATTCCCTATGTCAAACACCCATATAGCTGTTTTAAGGCCCCCGTATAGTATATTCTGTCGAAGGTGTCCCACCAAAATCCATCAGATGCAAGAAAAAAAGTATATACCCCATGAAAAGATGAAGATACATTTTTTGCGGCGGTTCCTCTTGTTTGTTCTACCTCTCATTTTGATAAAACCTACTTGTATTATTTTAGAGTTCTCTGCCAAAAAAGATATTTTGTTGCCCAATCCCGAAGTTAGTTCTATATATATGACCAGCAACAAGAAAAATAAATGCAATAGCTAAATGATGATGAGCAATACCAGTCAACCATCCTACCAGAGGCAGCGGTGGGGAATTTTCCACAATGGCTACAGAACTGCATATTACCATCACCATCCACCACAATCATATTCATATAATATCAATTACCATTATATGTGACCATGCTAAAAACGTCATCTTACCTTATTGAGCTCTGCAATGGCAGTCGTAATAAGATCATTGCTACTGCTGCTGCTGAAGACCCTTCTTAAGAGAGGGGTAGCCACAGAAACTCGTCGGAGCAACATGAGTCCTACGCACGATCAAATGAACCCAAATGGGTAAAGTATAAAATGCGGACATGAATTAGCCATACAACAAACAAAGTCTAATTCACGCATTTTTACAAACAGTTAGAAGGCGGTGAACAGAGGGAGACTAGCACCCCCAAATCATTCAGCTCATGCTTAGAAAGAAGAATCAGCAATGAATTTTTAGTAGTTCCCCCTGACCTTTCAGTGAAGAACAAACCACTAGTCACAGGAAATCAACTTGCTCTGCCAATCCTGAGAAACGCCAAAAAACAAAAAACAAATGTCTGAAACTTTACGCTCATCTACTTATATATAAAGCCATTAAAGCAAAACTGCCCACTCCAAACAACACGACGACGTTTTCGGCTGTCACCCCGGACAACCCAATCGATTTTTTCCTTTTACTTTAGGTAATTTGCTCTTCCCACATAAATAATAAAGAAAAGTGTTTGAGTATTAAACAATTTCATAGAGTCCTCAACAATCTCATCCACACGTTAGAATCAATGATATTGTGGATGACTGAGATGCGTCTCCTTAAGATCGGACCTATTCGAATGTTGAAGATAAAATCTATCATTCCTTGGCTTAGCCTTGCAAAAGACTAAGAGTGTTTCTCATGATTTTTGTGTTGAAGCCAAGTCTAACCCCATTTGGTTATATTATAACAGAGATTAAACATGTTACTTCCTCTTTTCAAACCAATGTTTTTGATCATATGTTAATAGGGGAGGCAACAAGACCGCTAACATGTTAGCCTGTGATTTGAAGCAAGATTATATATGAGTAGACTCTTTCTCTCAAAAAATAACCTTATTTGTATCTCAACAAGTTCTGTTGTAATAAATTACCACTCTTTTCATAAAAATAAATAAATAAATAAATAAAAATATGTAGAAAGTCCATTGAGAAAATTGCAATGCTCTCTCTTTTTTCTTTTTCTTCCTAAAACCAGAGATACAGACTGCTCCGCATGATATATTATTTCAGCCAACTTTTTGTTAAAGAAAAAGTAGAATTAACAAAAGGAAGGGTCAATTTAAGTGGTACATATGGGCCGCTAAGCGAGGCCTAGCAACAGCCATCATGGGCCGGGCCTTGGGCATCGTCATCCCATAAATCTCCGTTGTGTCCACACCTTCGGGCCCAATCCCATCTTCGGGGGCCCAATCAAAGCAATGGAGGAGCCGAGCCAAAGCCATGAGAACCAGCGTGAGTCCCAGCGGCGCGCCGGGGCACTTCCTCTTCCCGGCGCTGAACGGCAGTATCTTGAAGTCTGCTCCGTGGCTGATCTCAACTCGGCTTCCTCCAGCCGACGAGAGGTGCCTCTCCGGTTCGAACCGCTCCACGTCGTCCCACACTGACCGGTTCCGGCCGAGCCCGTGCGTGTTGATGAAGACACGTGTCCTCGCGGGGATGTGGTAGCCGTTGATCGTGGTTGCACGTACGGACTCGTGAGGGATCAGGAAGGGCCCCGCGGGGTGCATGCGGAAGGTTTCCCGTACGACGCAGCGCAAGTAGTTGAGGTTGGGAAGGTCGGACTCGGAGACCATGCGGTGAGGGCCCACAACGGAGTCGAGCTCTGACTGGACCTTGCGGAGGACACGAGGATGCTTTATCACCTCCGCCATGGCCCACTCATTTGTCACTGCTGACGTGTCCGTGGCTGCGGCAATCATATCCTGCGGCCCGAAAAAGCAAAAAAAGACCATATTATTTATAGGTTTATTATACCACTCAAAATAATATTATTTTGAATTTATTCTAAAAATTTTAACCGTATAAATTAAATAAATAAATAATAAAAAGAATAAGATGATGTTATCAATTTTTTAGAATTTTGTAATGTATAAAGGTATCATTCATAAGGTTTAAATATTCCAAAAAATTAACAGCTTAGATTTGTTTGTAATAAGCTTATGAGAAGTTCTAAGGTTTCTCCAAAATTCATAATATTTATAAATTCACTTAATAGAAAAATCTAAGGGATATTATTATCTGAAGGATACTATTTTAATAATTATAAAAAAAAATACTATAGTGACCGAAAGTCCGTCACTATTACTTTGGTGGGAATAAAAGCTATTTCCTACCAACATAATAGCAACGGAAACATAATCCGTCGCTAAAAGTAACTAAAAAACGACGGATAGTGTAGTATAAGTGACGAAATTTCCGTCACTA
This sequence comes from Santalum album, assembly GCA_034195605.1. Lineage (NCBI taxonomy): Eukaryota > Viridiplantae > Streptophyta > Magnoliopsida > Santalales > Santalaceae > Santalum > Santalum album. Next base: position 2,889,695 of record CM067258.1, read on the forward strand.
ATACTACTTATTATTTTTTTCCCAATAACTTGTCCATTGCTATTGGCTGTTGTTATAAGCCTTTAATAGCGACGGATTTTGTTCTGCCGCTAAAAACCCGTCACAATTGCAAGGTTTTCTTGTAGTGAAAGAATGTCACCTGAATGAGAGCTTTGATTTCTAAATCATCCATGTGCCGTTGCCCATCCTCACCAGGCAAAGACAGCAACACATCCACAAAATCCATCTCTCCACGATCATCATCACTGTCACAGTGACCCTCTTTTGTTTTCTCCTCCCTCACCCTCCTATGTTCTTCAAGAATCTTATTGTGAAAGTGATCCACCCTACTCTCCACCTCCCTCATCTTCTTCTCACAGCCATGTGGGTCCACCCACCTCCATATTGGCAAATAATCCCCCAAATAAATGAGGCCCAACAGCCAAAACAACTCATGGTTTATGCCCATGAACTCCATGGCCTCTTCTGGGCCTCCCTTCTTCACCCCAAAGTATTGCTTCCCCAACAGCATCCTCGTCACATTGTTCATAGAAAATGCACCCAGCACCTCCCTCAAGTTGATGGGCTCACCGGTCTGGGCCCGGGCCCATACATCCCGAACCAAGTGTTGGGCCTCCTCGGCTCGGTGCCTCGCGAAGGACTCGAGCCGCTTCGTTGTTAGGAGATGCTCCATGCAGATCCTCCTCATCCGCTTCCACTTCGGGCCTAATGGGCCCAGTGCCACATCCCCGCAGCCATAGGCCAGATGGACCGCGGCCAGAGTCCTCGGCCGAGAGGCGAAGACGTCGTCTTGTTGGAGGAGGATCTCGCGGATCGTGCTGGGGTCGTTCGTGGTGATGGCGTCGACGGTGCCGAGCCGGAGGTAGACCAACGGGCCGTACTTGTCGCAGAACGAAGCGAGGTCCCGGTGGGGGAGGTGGCCCAATTGGAGGAGGTTTCCGAATATGGGCCATCTTGGTGGGCCCGGAGGAAGCCTTCCAGTGGTTCCCCACCTATGGGCCCTCCCACTGAGCCACCAATTTATGATCTTTGTAGAAGATGCAGCAAAGAGAAGCAGAAGGACGACGGCAAGAAAACCCATGAACTTGTTTATTGCTTTTGTTTTGCAAAATTTGTAATGGAAGACATGGGTTTGAGCATTTATATAATGATTGAATATTGTGAAATTCCTCAATTCTTCGTTAATTTTGTTTATGGGGCTTTTCTCCTTAACATGATCTTGACGTGTAGCAGTTTATAGGTAAAAGCCTAAAATAAGTATGGAAAGGTTTGCATTGTTGGTGGGAGTGTGCCTTTGTGTGATCATCTTTATGGCTTTTTACTTGGAGGAAATGAAAATTGCATGTTTCCTAGCCAAGGCATGGTTAATGGTGGGAGAGCATTAGCTGCAACAATTCAAGAATTGGGTCAATGTCGATGGAATTTTTCCATCGGTGATAGTAATTTTAGTTGGTAAAAACTAACAACAGCGACAGTTTTAATAGTTACGCCCCGATTCATGAAGATCCCCATCCGATTACTAAAAGTATTACCTACCACAATAGCAAGAGACCTCTCATTTGATAAATTGAGCTTTGACTCTCACATTTCTAGATTTTCGAAATGAAATCTAACCCAAGTTGAATGTGGAGTTAAATAACTTGGTAAAACATGACATTCCTTCGCAGCCAGTTTGGATTGGAGAGGGAGTAGAAAAATAAAGAGCAATATTACATGTACATCCTTCACATAGGTGACGTGGTAGAAAATTCGTGATCCTTTCTGAGTAATATTTTGGTCAAATAACAATACAAAACCACATATATTCTACCGCATGACCACCTTCATTATGAAGGATGTATATGTAGTATTACTTAAAAATAAAATGATGGAGAGAGTAGTTTAGTTCTCTTTTACTCGCTTGGATTGCTTTGTAACTAGATGGAAGGCAAAATAAACTCTCAAAAATGGATAAAAATACAAATATGTGCTCTAAGTGTGAAATTTCTGAAATAAATATGGGAGTAAATAGGTATTTTAAAGTAATCATAATAAGAATAGTTCCCCATTGATTTGGGAGATAATTTTCTTACCATTTTTAGGGATTCAAGGAGATTGAATCCCCTCAGTCCTCCTCCGACCCCTAATTGGAAAGATGATCAAAGTGGATCCGAAATGGATATTGTCCACTACATAAGTATCCTAGTTTTCACATAATTTAAAAGTATTTTGAAAAAAAATTCAAATATTTGATCCAATAGTCATACAATTGCTGGACGGTCCGGTGACTGTAGACAAGCCATTTGATTTAGTATTGTGCTACTTGTGTAAAATACGAAAAGTAGGACCCGTAAAAATTGTACTACGCTTTCGATACTCAGATAAATAGCTTCTCCATTTACATGGTTTTGATTTTGTGTTGTAATACTTAAATAAATTTCATAAAGCAGGACTTGTAAAAATCGTACTTCTTTGGTAATACTTAGATAAATAGGTTCAGTTACTCTATTTAGGTAGTTTTGATTTAGTATTGCTATACTTGAATAAATTCCACAAAGCAGGACTTGTTAAAATCGTGCTACGCTTTCGATACTTAGATTAACAAACTCTTTATTTTCATAATGGAGCTGCCTATATATCGTTGTATGAATTTTTTTTCCATTTTTCCAAGTGAGGATAAATTTTTCACTGTGATTCTCATAACTTATATTCAATTTGGTTGTTCCGAAAGAGTTAATAAGCGAGCTGAACCAGTACGGATCCAATGGTGGCCTCTTTTGTTACTAAAATGGGGAGAGATTAATATTGGGGAAACTTACCTGAGGTTTACCTTGAAATTTCAGCAAAATCTTGATGTTTGTCCTAAAGTTCTGATTATTAAATTCCACACTTTAAAATATTAAAATTATGCTTAATAAATTACTTATCATCTATTATTAATCATTTTTGGTTAATTTTTTTACAATTTTCTAATGATGGAATGAGTGAATCAAGTGTTAATTATCCTCTAAATTCGGCATTTCTCCAACTTTACTTGTAAATCTCCCCCCCTCTCTCTCTCTCTCTAACAGCGCATATCAGAAACACAGACACTCCCTCTCCTCTCTCCCGTTTCATGTCTGCAACTGAAAACTCGAAATCTGCACTCCAATGGCGGATCTCAAAGAGCGCCTCCTACCACCCAAGCCCGCCTCCGCGGTCAATCTACGCGATGCCGCCGCCGCAGTATCCTATCGCCCCTCCGCCTCCGGGCGGCAGCCGTACCAGGGCATGGATTTCCTGGGGCTCAAGAAGCGCGGCCAGGGCTTGAGATCTTGGATTCGCGTCGATTCTTCGGGGAACTCGCAGGTGATCGAGGTCGATAAGTTCACCATGATGCGCCGCTGCGACCTCCCCGCGCGCGACCTCCGGCTCCTCGACCCGCTCTTCGTGTACCCCTCCACGATCCTCGGGAGGGAGAAGGCGATCGTGGTGAACCTGGAGCAGATTCGGTGCATCATCACCGCGGACGACGTCCTCCTCCTGAACTCGCTCGACAACAGCGTGTTGCAGTACGTGGTGGAGTTGCAGCGGCGGCTGAAATCGCCCGGGGTCGGCGATTTGTGGCAGTCGGACGGTTCGGACTTGAGCCGGAGGAGGGGCACTAGTAGGGGTTTCGACAATGGTTTCGGAAACGCGTCGCCGGATTATTTGCCCTTTGAATTTAGGGCGCTTGAGGTTGCTCTTGAGGCCGCTTGTACGTTTCTTGATTCGCAGGTGCATATTACATCTCCCCCTTTTTCTTTCACGCTTGTTATAACAGGCATTCACATTAAAGCTTTGGCATTCCTTACCTCAAATAACTTGATTTGTTTATTAGAGAGATTGTATTTCGTTTGGAAATAGGGACTTCTTGGGCTATGGCAAGTGGCCTATATTAATTACAGTGCAATTTGGTAAAATTCTGATTTCTCTGGGTTCTATTTTGGGTCAAATAATTTACATATAGTTGTGTTAACAAATCTCATAACCAATTGTGATTGCGTTGGGTTATATGATTGGAACGATGGCCAGTTCGACCATCTTGTTCTTTCGCTTAATCATCTCAAGAGTCTGGGATCAGGTGTATGGAATCAAAACAATAATTTACATTGTGCTTATTCCTGTATTAAGGGTATCCCGCATTCAGCTACCCAGCACTCATATCCTTACTCTTAACTTGCATCTGAGTCTTAGTTGTCCTTCCTTAGGCTTCATGACCTCTCCTTGAATTATATCAATCTTAGTGGGTAACATTGCCTTTTATTGTTCTCAATCGATGCTACCCCTAGCTACAATGTTACAATCTCATTAAACTCCTCATGCATAGATATGGATGCAATCACCACTTGTAGACATTTCTTGACTGTCTAACTCTGCTATACCACGATTAGCTTCCCTATGATTAAACATGCACTCAAGAATTTCTGTCTTACGCCTACTCAACTTGAAGCCTCAAGACTCCAGCGTATCTCCACAATTCTAATTTTGCATTTGTACCCGTTCTAGTCTCATCAATCAAAACTATGTTACCGGCAGATAATATGCACCGCAAGGCTTCATCTTGTATATATATAATGAGCCCATCTGTAACTACCAAAGACAAAAAAGGCCTTTATGCAACTCTATGATGATGGGAAATCTATCAGGCACACTTTATCATGTTTAGTGACTCTACCCTCTTATGTCCTTCATCCCATTAATTTATTTCAGGAGGAAATTCTTTTCCCAACAGCTACCAAGCACTTCGCTAGTAACTTCATCATTAGGTTTCTTTAAATCCATAAAATTTATCATAATTGGTGGTTCCCGAAGTTGAAGAATTCTTTTTCTCCACCTATGCACACATATCTCAAACTAACAGCCCAGGTTGGGTGGTTATCTCTATCCTGCTACTATCTTACAGTCTTTACAACTGCTTCTATCAACCTTCCTATTCATAAATAAATCGATTTGACTGCCATTCCACCCATTTTAATATTTCATTAATTGTTTTTCTCTCCTTTTAAACCACGTTTACTAGAATCAAGTCCTAAGCCGTAGCAAGGCCAAAAATAGCCTATACTTTTGTCTCCAAAGGCTTATGACTGGTGAACATATTTATAAGCCAACAATTTTTTGTTTTGCAAGGCAATGCAGGGAACTATTTAATTTAATTGAGCAAGATCATATAGGGATACAAGTACACAGAAGTTATTGCATCTTATTTCTATCTGGAAAGATGCTGTTGATGCCATGGTTCAAAATAATGGCTTGAAAGGCCGTAACGTAATGATATCGCAGACCAACAGTACCGTTACGGGCCATTATAGCAAAGTTCCTAGGTGTAATGGTCCATTACGCCCATTACATAGGGTGCCCGTTGCTCCCTTTTTTAAGAAAAATAAAAAATAAAAAATAAAAAAATTCACATCTGTTATGTCCGTATCCCGTTATATAACCCCTGTTACACTCGCTACCGTTATGCAACAGCGGCTGCAACCACAACTGCGATTTAAAACCTTGGTTGATCCTGCATGATTTATTTGAAGCATGATATTCTCAAGCTTGTTTGGAATACATCTCAGCGTTTTCGCTTGCTTTTTTGTTGTTTTAAGAATTTCTGCAAGGTTCTTTAAGGTAGGCAATTAAGCTCAGCTTCTTGGGATGTGAATTGTGTTTTGAGTCTTGATTAAAAGTGTCATTTTTCCTAACTGTAGAATACAAGCCAATTTTTTGACTTTTGCCCTTTGAGGATTTTTCTATCGTCGTTGCTTGTGCTCTTCTCCCCTTTTCTAATATATTCTTTGATTATAAAGAGGGGGGAAAAACACCAAACTTTAGCTTGTTATCTGGGCCACCAATTCCTACACTCCCCCTGTCCCCACCCCACCACTCCCAAACCCAAGAAATAAAATGAAAATTTTGTCCAAGTGTAACTTCAAGCTATTCCTAGTAGAGTTAAATTTATTTTTCTTCATTGGTATATCTGTTGGGTATTCACTTTCTAAAGAGCTATACTGGTAGATTTTGAAGATTTTGTGTTTCAGTTACATTTTTTGCCATCTCCTCAGAGACATCTGAGAAAAGTTATTTTTTATCAGCATTTTTTGTTGCGCTTTAATTACATTTTTCCTTTAAGTAGACGAGCCTAGCAAAAACCTCATTAAATGTAACAAACGCAATATCTAGCCAAGCTACAGCTTATTTATTACATTTGCTTCTATAATATTCCGTGGCTTGTTGTAATCTTCTGTCTGGCTTTCTTTATTCATGTATTTTATATATATCATTAGCATGTCTGACAATGTCTGCAAATAGCAGACCACATAATTCTTATTTCATTTGTTACATCATACCAATATATGTAATGACCTGTTCTATATATTTCTTCCATTGAAGTTGAGTGATAACCTTCACTAGAAGTTGTAACCTGTGAACATGCATGTTAATGTTATGAATTAACACATTCATTCAATCCCAGTGCAGTTGAAATAATGTAGTGGTACCAGAGAAATAGCTCAAATGAATTTCCTATAAATGAAGAGTCATTACTTGATTTTTTAATGTGAAAATTTGTGCCTTTTTTTTTTTCCCCTTCAAAAGACTGCTACTATTCTTTATTTAATAAAATATGTCTTAGCCCTCTCTGTTATCTCGTGGATTTTTTTTAAAGCAAGTTAATGATTTGTGCGACTTTTGTGATCAATCAAAGGCAGCAGAGTTAGAATTTGAAGCATATCCGCTTCTAGATGAACTTACGTCGAAGATCAGTACATTAAACTTAGAACGAGTGCGTCGGTTAAAAAGCAGACTTGTTGCACTGACTCGGAGAGTTCAAAAGGTAATTATTTTTCACATCTCAACATCTTCCAAGTTTTTGCAAGTTAACAGCAAACAATTTCCCCTGTTCATGGCTATTTATGTATAGGTTAGGGATGAGATAGAGCAGCTTATGGATGATGACGGAGATATGGCTGAAATGTACCTCACTGAGAAGAAGAGCAGGATGGAATCTTCATTTTACACTGACCAGTCTTTGTCGGGATTCAGGTCTAACGATGGTAATCTCTCTGTTTCTGCTCCCGTTTCTCCAGTTTCCTCACCCCCTGACACCCGGCGGCTTGAGAAAAGCCTGAGCATTGCAAGGAGCCGGCATGAGAGCATGAGGAGTACCGAGAGCACCACCGACAATATTGAAGAGCTGGAGATGTTGTTGGAAGCATATTTTGTTGTCATTGATAGTACCCTTAACAAGCTGACATCGGTATCTACAGCACTCATTTTGTATAATCTCATTACTTCTCATTTTCCCTGTTTCAAGGAAACAAATTATTAATCAGTTCTGTTGTTTCAGCTGAAAGAGTACATCGATGACACGGAGGATTTCATTAATATTCAGCTGGTATGTGCCACCTTTATTTTTAGCTGCTGCTTTCATTTTTAGTTCTTTTCCTCCTGATCAGCAAAACCCACAATTTATGAAAACTAGGAAGAAGGGAACAATTTCAATAGCAGAGTGAAAGCCAATCAATGTCTAAGATTGTCGAATAACTCAGCTGTTTAGTATTCATGTCATTTGTGTTATGCATTTATGCAACTGAATCATATCCGAAGCTTATAACCGGTATGTATAATAAATCTGTAGTAATGAGGCAGGTCAAGAATTCGAATCCCTGTAATTACTAGGTTGGATGTGCGTTTATTTACTAGTCCATAAATAAAAAGGAATCTGCAACAAATTACTTTCCAGACATGAGTGAGACATTCCGTGGGAAAGGGTGGGGCGGGGGTGTTCTCAACTAGGATCATCTTTTATTTCTTCCCTTCGACTTTTTCTCTCATTCCACCATGCACCAATATATAATTCTAGGCTGAATGTTTTTTTTTTTTTGGGTCCTTCAGTAGACTATGAACTAGGAAGCATTTTAACTGTGATCCTACTCTGGGTCCATATCATTAATTTTACAGGAATTTAATCTGCAGCGTAATGACTGGTTGATATTTTATATATATATATATATATATATACATTCTGATATCAGGATAATGTCAGAAACCAGCTGATTCAATTTGAGTTGCTACTCACAACTGCAACATTTGTGGTGGCAATCTTTGGGGTGGTTGCGGGGATCTTCGGCATGAATTTTCCGATTGCGATGTTTGATCAACCAGATGCTTTTAAGTGGGTGCTTGTAATCACTGGAGTATGTGGGATCATCATATTCTGTTCATTTGTCTGGTTTTTCAAGTATAGGAGGCTCATGCCCCTGTAGACGGAAGAATTCAATCGTATTCACGGAAACTTGGAAATGAAAGAGATCATTTTTATTCCCATCATTGTCTTGTGGATGTTGTAGGGGAGTGCAGAAGAGAAGGATGCATAAAATAACATCTACCCAATGCCCTGTTTGTAATAGATTGGGGAATGAGATAATTATTCCATAAAAAATTAGAACATATAAAATATAGTTATTCTCATTGACCGTAATCAAGTTTCATGAATGAAATAAATACTTTTGATTGGATTAAGAGCCCCGTAAACGAATCAAATAAAGTAATTACTATTCTGGAATTGTAGGGGTGAAATAATGTAGTTATTATATAAATCCCTCTAAAGCGAACTTAACAAAGTAATTGTTATTCGGTAGATAAAGGGTTGAAACAGAATAGCTTATTAGCATGTAAACTCAGACGCAAAGGCCTTAATTCCTTAATTCTTGATGTGAAAAGGGTTGAAACAGAATAGCTTATTAGCATGTAAACTCAGACGCAAAGGCCTTAATTCCTTAATTCTTGATGTGAAATTAGATTCCGATGTGTTTCGAGTAAAGGTGGCCTGCCCTTTTGCTCCTTTTCTTCATTTCTGTCATCTTTATCAAGCCAATTAAGGGCAAAAGGATCTCAATGGAGTTGCAAGAACACAAGCTTCAGATGTGTTTCGAGTAAAGGTGGCCTGCCCTTTTGCTCCTTTTCTTCATTTCTGTCATCTTAATCAAGCCAATTAAGGGCAAAAGGATCTCAATGGAGTTGCAAGAACACAAGCTTCGTGAGGATTTCATACGACAATACAACCTTTCCAGAAAATATGCTTTAAATAAATATCACAGGTGATCAACATGTTGGACAAATTCCCAACAGCAAAGAGTTTTTTTTTTTTTTTTTCAAAGAAGAAACATATCAAGATTATTCTCTCCAAACAGCTTCTCTGTTTCACCTCACCTCGTTATCAAAAGACCGAAACCAAGTTTGTCGTTTAACTGCGCTGCAACAACTTCATTTATACAAACGAAAAGCCACATGCCTTGCGAAGAAGGTAAAAAATGTCATTAAACCGATCATTTTGCTGACGAACCCGAAGAGAGTCTTTCACTTCGTGCTTTATCAGCTTTTTCCAAGTAATCTTGATGGGACCGATGCTTTGTTCCTTCAAGATATTAGCAACTTATTAGATCCAGACAGAAAATGTTGGCAGTGGGAAAACATAAGCAATGAATGAAGATAAACATCACGCTTTTGCACAGAGTCAATTATCAATGACCTAATTGTCAGAAATTTTTTTCAAAAGGAAACGAGTTCATTTATTCTAAGTCCTCCACAAACCCAAAATAGTCTGCCAATTAGTACACACACAACTATTCCCAACAACTTCCATTAATCTAAGAAGCTGTAAAAAGGCTCCACGCAAAAAGGGTCTTAAAAAATGCGTGACAAAGGACAGAAACAAAGTGTTTGGTCCACGTAATCTTGACCACATTTTATATCACAATAATCCTAGTCAAAAGAACACCTTTCTTTAAAGTATGAAATCAAATTAGGTTAATTTATATTACATAAAGATTTTGAATATGAACAACTTTACATAGTAGTCAATTATGAACCCACAACATATCAATCAAAACATTGAATTTCCTAGCACTAATCCATAATACAATGAATAATCCCATCCCACAATAAACATGCACATCATTCTAAAACCCATACCTCGCCCGGGAATCAAGCTAACATCTAAAAATCTGCCCATAGCCGTCATATCTCAATCAATCTAGCTCCCAAGTTATCCGACGCAGTATACCCAACCCAAAACATAGAGATCCATAGAACTTCCATTAAACTCACTCTCAAGTTTCTGCAGAAGAGGAGGAAAGATCCGAGCAACCATTATGGACCCAGCCCAAGAACATGCCAATGGCGAAAGCAGTTCCAAGCAGAAGCTGTAGTTTATTTCTTTCTTTTTGGGAAAAACTAACCAACGGTGGCCCATTATACGCCTGGAGGAAGAATCAAAAGAAAAGGCCAACATTAGCGTTAAGTCTATGAAAGAGATGCCTTGCTTGCATTCTATAAACAGGTAGCTTCCACATGCTTTCTCCTGCCACCTTTTCTATTCAAACAATCCCTTGGTGCTCGCTTCACCCCGTCCTGCCTGACCATCGACTTCATAGGACCCGGCTGAGAATTTCGCAACGAGTCAAGGAAGAGCACTATGCATATCCTCCTCGTATCATTCAATGGCATAGTTGTAACGGCGTCAAGGCGGTTGGTGTCGACCGACGACCGCCTGCCACCTTTTTTATTCAAACAATCCCTTGGTGCTTACTTCACCCCGTCCTGGTGCTTCCTTCATCCCGTCCTGCCTGACCATCGGCTTCATAGGACCCAGCTGAGAATTTTGCAACAAGTCAGGGAAGAGCACTATGCATATCCTTCTCCTATCATTCAATGGCATAGTTGTCACGGCGTCAAGGCGGTCGGTGTCAACTGACAATCGCCTGGACGCCTAGGCGTCCTCAAGGCGATCAAAGGCGCCCCTAATGAAATTCATAATTTTACCTCCCTATACCATACTTATACATGTTCTTAGATTTGCTAAAATGATGTGCTAAACAATTATTGATCTAGGGTTTAAATAAATGAGAAGTAGAAGATAATTCCTCCCCTTGTATTTATTTTCCTTCCTCCATACGTCTCCTCCAAGACCAAAAGTCACCATGCTTCCCTTTTCCTGCACATGCTTCATTGATCATCCATGTCAGCACCATTGTTGCTGATCCAAAAAAGCAAAGATTTTTATTTTTTGATTGTGATCATGATTCTCCACCTTCATCATCATAGGTTGTTGTCTCCGATCTAGTTTTCTCTTCTTTTTTCTTTTCATTTTTTTTCCCTTCCACCTCTTTTTCTTCTTTTTCTTCTACAGCAAGGTGGCCAAAGCGGCGCCTAGGCAAGCAAAGCACTTGCCTTGGCACCCATGGACCAAGGTTCTGCTTGCCATGATTCATGGGGAGCGCCTGGACGCCAAGGCACCCCCTTGACATTATATTCAACGGTGATGACCTTTCAAAGGAATAGATAGACCTAAGCTGCACTAAAGATAAAAACTGCTCTCCCACGCTCTTTCAAAAGCCTATACTCTGATTAATTGACCTACCATAGAATTAAATGAGCATCCATCTCTAGATTGTAATATCATACTTACAGTTAAGCTTCGATGAACCAGTACGGAATGAGTGCAATCATAAACATTCATAACACCCCTAGATGCGACTCAATAATCACAATCATCAACACTGAGGTTCCTACTCAACAAAAGCAGGAAAGTTGTCAGGACTTACTTCATTGTTATGAATAACTGGTTCTTCAACCCAGCTGAAAATGGGCCATCCTATGTAGAGTCTTTCATCTAGGTCTACACCGTAGCCCATCCATGTAGCACACAGCTGCTGGGTCTTGCTACAGCTTGCACTGACCATTAATTTTTTTTAACCCTTTCGATTCCTTTCCTACTGCATTCTTTCCCAGAATACCATATGATAAGCGAATCCCAAGTGTCGTAGAATAACAGTCATCTCACTGTCTCTAAATTCCTTTCTCCAGCCTTTTTTCCACCCAAAATCGAACATTTTCTATTTCTAGCACAGTAAAGCATTGCAGAAAGATTTCCAAACCTGTCCTGCATCAATCCTATTCCAGAATACCTTAAGACACTTAAATCCCTCAGTTTTATAGAATAACAGTCATAGGACCTAAAGATTTAGGATAAGAAAGTTGGGAATCCCAATCAGTTTGGAACCTGTTATTCTGGAACTTGAAGTATCTTTTGGGCCACGCCCCCTCATTACCAACTGGTTTTAAGGTGGAACCTCAACAAGAACAACCGAAAAATGTACATAAAAAGTGATCTGAACATTACAACACATCGAACATACTTTAAAGAGTTAAGGAACAACAATTCCCCAATTGTAAATGCAAGGGCAAAACAATATCCCACTAAATCATAACCACGTCCTAAAATCTGTACATTCTCACATGATTACATAATAAAATAGAAAAGGGTTCAACCCATCTCATATATTTGGGTGGAAAAGAATATCAATGTAAGAAACGGCTCAACCAAAAGAAAATCAATGTAAGAAGCCCTTCTGCAACTGAAATACAGATCTAGCATCTACAGAACTTCCTCGGCAGAGGAAATCTGTAAATACCCAATTGAATAAGAAAGTTGTGGTTTTATGTGGGGAAGAAGAGAGAAACCTTTGTTCATAAGGTACCACGGGACGCCAAAGATGGCGGTGATGATGGCGATGCCAGCGAAGACATGCTTCTTGTCACCACTGTAGAGGTAGTGCTCCATTCTTGACCTAAACCCCCCTCCAGCTGCTCCTCCTCCATTGCTGCTTGTCTCGCTCCCCATTTCACTCTTCGCTCTGCTAAAACCCTACCTCCCGTAGCCTGTTCTATCTGATAAACCCTAGCTCCCGAAAATTCTGATGAGTGTTTGAACCATTCTGTCGTCACGCACATTTCGTTTGTTTTTTTTTAAAATGCTTTTGTCAAACAAGATTTGGTATTTGGGATTTATAGAAAAAAAAAAGGAAAAAAAATGAATTCCACCCCATGAAATCTTAAATTCCTGCTCGACATCATATTTGGGAATGTAATGTCCGGAATGTGACATTGTTTCGTTTGATAGACTTAGTCGAATTCTCCGTGACGTTATTACATTTGATATATAAATAATTAGATTCAATAAATATTAAAATTTTCTATTAATAGTCTTTTATATATATATATATATCATAACATAAAATATAGCAAATTATTTACATAATAAAAAAAATATTTAGTTTAAAGTTAGCATAAAAATAAAAGTTTTGCCTATTTTTTAATTTTGAAGGAAGAAAAAATTAATTCAAACATTTACTAACTAAAAATATAATTTCTATAACATAGTAATAAATTTCTCAAAATAGTATTATTAACTCTTTATTATGAATAATATATTTATTTACTACCACTATTATTATTATTATCATTATTAATATTATTTTAAGTTATATAAGCTATGTACATAAATGTTAATTTTGTCAATTTGTTCATTTATAAGGACAGTTTTGACATTCTATTGCATGTGCATATTTCAGCGTACTTGAAATATCATATTCTCATCTCTCAACTCATGGATATTAAGCTCCCCTTTTTCAAGAATATGAGATTCTATAAATGTAACATTGCAAAAATCTCACATTCTAGAGCCACAACAAATGCTGAAATATGACATCCGCGAGTACATTTCAAGTAGATTCCATGAACCAAACAAGCCCAAAACTCATAAAATCTATTGTTCGTCTCTAAAAAAATATAATTTTACTAAAAATTACAAATGCATAGAAATTATTTTTAATAAACATATATCGTTTTGAGATGAAAAAAATCAAGAAATCCGTCCGAACTCATTCTCTTTTCTCATGCCTAAAGTGAAAATATCTCTCTTTTATTGTTTCATCATAAGCTTGGATTGACATGAATTTAAAATATGGTTCGTCAATTTGGTACGTCATTGGTTGCGCAGGTTCATGCTATTAGATGAATTTTACCTTCCAAACCTTAGCATCTAAAAAAAAACATAAAATGTGCTTTAATTTTTTTTTTGATTTTCTTCAAAAATAATGTTTTTTTTTGTTTGGATTAATTTACCATCATAGGCTTGGGTTAACTTGTCCAACTATCCCTCGTGGGTCCAGTGAGAGGATTTGTGCATCTCATTACTAGTGACACGCAGTACACCAATTCCGTTTAGAATGTGCATCGATTCTTTTGAAATCATATACAAATTTAATTTGGTAATAAAAATAATTCTAACAAAATAAGCTATGTATGTTTGTGATCGGGAGGAAAACATTATGCGATATTTTTTATGCCGACGGTTTGTGTATTTCAAATTACATGATTAAAATGAGAAGAATAAGTAATCACTCATGAGTTAACTTTTGAAAAGTGTAAATTCCTTATTGATTTGGAAATAAAATAATTTATTAAAATATCGAGAATTTTTTCAGAATTAACCACAAAAGATGAGTGGTTGAAGTGCATAAGCTCTATTTGGGGATAAGGATCCTTCATTCCACTATTGGACATCAAAAAAGAGAGATTCGTTCCAATTATGGACCTTTATCATCGTGATCATCATCTATAGATTGGGAAAGGTGTAGAATGACATTTTAACACAAGCATAATGTCTCAATCAATTATTGGACAAATATTATGCCTCTAACTTTAGAATCTAAAAAAATAAAACTAAAATAAAATTGCATGATAAATTTAATTTGGTAATAAAATAAGTCTATAATATAATAAACTACGTAAGTTTGTGACAGGAATGAAAGCATAACGAGTTTTTTTTTTATTTTTTATGTCAGCAGTTTGAGTATTTAAAATTGCGGGCACAAATTAGAGGAATAAGTGATCTCTTACGAGTTCACCTCTAAAAAGTATGAAACATGAATGACAAGGAATAAAGTAGTATATTTATTCTAAGAACACTGAGAATTTTCTTAGAATTAACTATAAAAGGCGAGTGGTCTCCTTCAAAGTGTTGTCTGTGAATATAAAAATTCTCATAATAAACCACAAAATGCGAGTGGTCTCGAATAAAGTGTTGTCACATTTAAAAATGAAAAAATTCTCAAAATTTACCACAAAAGGTGAGTGGTCTCAATTAAAGTGTTGCCATACCTAGAAACGCAAAAATTAAATGTGAGGTTGAGGATCCACTGGTCCACTTAAGACATCAACAAAGAGGGGTTTGTTCCAATTTTGGAGCATCGTCATCATCATCTATCTATAAATAGAGAAAGTGTAGAATGCCATTTTCACACAAGCATCAACAGACTAGGCACGGTAAGAGTCCTTGTGGATCTCTAGCAGAGTAACAAGGTCATGTATATCAGATGTGGAAAATTTTAAAGTCAATTCCAAATGTTCATGCCTTTATTTTATCTTATAATTATAACACTCTCTTGAATTTTCACTTATATTATGTTATTTTCTTGATTATACAAGCTTATAGTTTACTTCTTATCAGTAATTTCTCTTGAACTGCATTGTCGAGGATAGTTATAAAATGTCATTTTTATAATGGTCAACAATAATTCTGCATGCATGCATGCATGCAGATGGCGGAGCATGAGCTTTGGTTGTACGAGGTCACCAATCTGACGTTCAAGCACATTCCTCTCACTAAGGATCAGAAGTGCTGGGATCTGAAGAAGCTCTACAACAACATCGACGACAGGACCGGAGACCGCGACTCGGAATTCGTGTTTTACATCAACGGCGGGACGATTCGAGTCCATGTATACAAAGAAGGCCGGAAGGAGCTAACCATCGTGGTGAAGGAGTGGGGGAGACCGGACCACACAGAACGCTGGACCAAATCCAATGGGGGCGGTAAGCGTTACAGCTTCGTGTTCGAAGAGAACAAGATCTGGGTCTACTCACCGAACGATGCTATCGCGCTCCACGGAGCGGTCCGTGCTGGATGGTACATGATCCTTGACCATAAAGATCGAAAATGGGCACCCTATAAACTCGCCGGCGTTTAGCACATGAATCTCTCATGCACCGGTCACCACTTCCACTTCACTCTATACTACCCTCTAAGTACATATACATGAATAATGTTCTGTGGCTACAAGGTGTGTGTGTGTGTGTGTGAGCATGCATCTTCTTAGCTTCTAGTGTGTGCTTGTCCCAGGGATGCTGTCACCTGGCTTTGTGATGAAGTAATGTAGTATAATATAGTTGTTGCCTTATGGTATTGGCTGCTTTTCTTATCGTTTTTTCTCATGCTATTAACATTGGTATTACGTTCTTTTTATTTTTTCGATGCTAGACAAAGTGGATTGATTTCCAAATTCTAGTATAGAAGGTTGGAAAATCGCAAAAATCAGGCTTTTCCGCTTGTCGAAATGATGCAATGTCCTCTACTTGTTGCACAAAAACATGATACACATTAATAACTTGTAAACTTTAACTTTATAAATTGAAAAGACTCTAAATAATTTATATATACCTATTAATTTTCATACGACTTCAAGATTCTTAAAATCTCACATTCCTAAAAAAGACTAGCTTAACATTCCTGCCCTCATATGAACAAATTGACAAAATTCTTATTTAAGTATGTATTTCATACAACTTAAAATAATAATAATAATAATAATAATAATAATAATAATACCAGTAGTAAATAAATATATTATTTATAATAAAGAGTTGATAATAGTTTTTTGTGAAATTTATTATGATGTTATAAAATTCTATTTTTAGTTAGTAAATATTTGAACTAAATTCTTGTTACTTTAAAATTAAAAATAGGCAAAAATTTTACTTTAATGTTAACTTTAAGCTAAAATATGTTGTTATTATATAAATAATTTTTTATATTTCATGCTATGAATACTATATTTTTTTTATAAAAGGGTATTAGTGGAAAACTTTAACATTTCTTAAATCTAATTGTTTATACTAAACTTAATAATATCAAATTCCAAGGAATTCTACTAAGTATACCAAACTTTAACATTTGGGCATCGCATTCCTAGGAATCACATTCGGGGAATGTGATGTCAGGTGAGAATGTGA
The DNA here is from genome assembly GCA_034195605.1 of Santalum album. Taxonomy (NCBI): domain Eukaryota; kingdom Viridiplantae; phylum Streptophyta; class Magnoliopsida; order Santalales; family Santalaceae; genus Santalum; species Santalum album. The sequence goes on from CM067258.1 coordinate 2,906,597, forward strand.
GATTCCGCAAACCAAACGTGCCTTTAAGGTTCATATAGGGGATGAAAATTGTACAAATTATTAATTATTATAATGTTATGATATATATTTATTTATTTATAAAAAAATTGTAAAATGAGAGCCCTGAATATCTTGAAATTAGATTAAAATTTATATGTTCATTGATAATCTTATGTTTTTATAATTTGTAAGATTAAACTTTACAAACTATTAATGTGGATCAAGTTATTTATCGGTTAAGCACCATTAGACAAGCACATGAACCACTACTAAAACATAAAAATGGGCAATTCCTTTATCTAATGACATGATAGTAGTTCAGATAGAAAATATGATGCCGGAGCAAGTTTATAAGGGCAAATGGTTTAAATTACCTTTAACCGAATTAGAGATTCAGCGCAAAACAAATGGACCCTTAAACCCGTAATTCTATTTGGAGATGCTGCTGGATGGAAAATGAGGGATTAGGTGCTCAATAAAAGGTGAAGGCTACGTGAATCGGGGTCGGTGGGGCCCACCCCATCAATAATATGGAGAACAACTTCAGTAAAAATAAAAAATTAAAAAAAAAGAGAAAGGAAAAGAGAGAGAAAAGATGTTGGATGAGTCATCGTCATGAAGAAAGTTAAAGCTTTACCTGAATCACATTCGGGTTGTCTATGTTGCTAAGATAGCATAAATGCTGGTATGGAATAGGAAAAATAAAAATTTCAATAATGCTGCTAATTGGCATAAATTCTAACCAACGTGTTAAGGGCATGATAAGATTCACTTATATAATATAAGTGTCATTGGAAAAGATGAAAAATGGTGGTGTTTGTAAATTTTCGTATGTCTAGGGCTTTTATAAATCTGAAATTTTAAGTTACTCAATTTTATACTTGTAGATTTTGTTTGATTTCTATCCTATTGATAAAGCGCTCGAGCAACTTCAATTACATGAAAATATATGAGCACTGCTAATTTTTTATAATATAAGCCGCATATCTTGTAGTTGGAAGCAAGAGGCCCATACTACTTGCCTAACCCCTTGCTCCGATGGACCATAGATTGGACCATCTAAACCGCCCCACTCATCCAAAAGAGAACGGAAGGGGCATATGTATTTGCTTGACCTCCACAGATTTAGCCCTATCTACACCCAAAGTCAATCCCCTAGCGGTTCTGCTATCATGTTGTGGAACGGGAGCTTGTGAGGAACCTTTTCTTTTTGGCCTAATTGCGGTGGAATGTAACAAAATATTATGGCCTGCACAACATAGAGACCGGGGGTATGGTAAACTCAACCAAAATATGACACCCGAAGGGCCCGGCACGCACAATCCTATCCTATCCGAGTCCGAGTTTACCCCTTGCACTTCGGACAGCCGTCCGTAGCATCATAAGGAGGACCTCCCTTTCGAGGTACAAAAATGGTACGGTACATAGGAAGTTGGTCTTTCTCAACGGCACGAAAACCCTTTCGATACAAGATAGGGCCGTTCACATGAAAGAAGAGAATGAATCCTTTCTTCTCTTCTTTCTCGAGGGGGAAAGAGAAATAGGTCTTATGGAGGGAGGGCGGAGGGGAAAGGCTTGGGCCTACCTATCTCGATAAGACTCCTAAGGAACTAGAGCTGTTGAGAGGTTCTATATTACCTAGCCGAAGGGCAACACTTCTATATGTGATCATAGTATGTCATGTCTTCTCCTCCCCACTGCATTGAAGAGTACCTATGCACTATGTTTCGTTTCACAGATATGGAAGATAGAGTTGGGGTGGGGGTCTACGATATGATACTCAAGTACGAACCAGGGAGATACATGCTAACTATGGGTAGGAAGTAGGAACCATTATGTAAAAAATATTGAGGGGTAACAGATGTCTTATACTACCATCAATCAACAGAGCTCCACGGCCAGAAAAAGAAGTGAAGTTAAAAAGCTGTATGATAGGAGGCAACTATCTTGTACGGTTCGGGGGGTAATCAACATACTCCAATCAGTAGAGGGAACCTTTGGCTCTATCAAACATATATATAGTTAAAATTTTAAAAACATGAGTTCGTGTAAGGTTTCTGAGTACCCAGTAGAGAAGCTCATTCTAGTGTGAGACCCATTCTAGCTTAGTTTAGAAGTGATTTATTCAGGGTGGCCAATTTAATTTTTAAATTCAAAGAACATTGGAAATACAAATAACGCTAAAAAAAAGTTATGCACTTTTATTTGTTGGTTTCAATTTTTTCAATTAAAATGTTCAAGAAAGTACCAATTTTTTTTTTTTTTGCTGAATTTTGCTAAAAAAACTATTTCTTTTATTAAGTTTTCTTTTTCTCTTGTTGAAAATATGTTCGAAAACTCTTAATGCTTTATAAGCTCAATTGATAGAAAACGAATCAAATTCCAAATCTACTCCTACCTAAAGCCTCATGTGTATTGTATATGAGATTCTTCGATCCAAATCAAACCACCAATCTAGGGACTAAATTGGATGCTTTTAAAAAACGAAAAGGACTCGAGGCTCGTTTGTTTGCTCTGAATGGGATTTGAATGAGTTCATTTTCTGATTCGCTCAGAGGCAAAGCTTATTCAGAGTAGTTTGGCGTGTGCTCTGAAGGAAGTGCTTAATGCCTTTAACCCAATTAGAGGATAAAATATGTCCAATTTAGTTAGATCGTGCAACTAGTATGACATTTTTGCCACTCAAAAAAGGCAAAATTATGTCTTTATATATAGCTTCCCAAACCAACCCCCCCCTTCATGCAACTTCTCTCCCTTTTTCGATCTCTCTCTCACGCTCTCTCCCCCGAACTCTCTCCTCTCTCTCTCAATTCTCCCTCCCTCAATCTCTCCCTTCAACTCTCTCCTCTCTCTCCCCTCCCACAATCTCTCCCCCTAAACTCTCTCCTCTCTCTCCCTCTCCCTCAATCTCTCCGTTCGATCTTTGTCTATTCTTCGTGGGTTTTGGGGTTCGATTTTGGGGATATTTTTTTAGGCTTTCCATATTTGGGGATTAGGGTTTTTAGATTTGAGGGTACTCTTTGGGTTTGGATTTAGGGGTTTCCTTATTCCATTTACCATATTTGAGGGTTTTGGGGTTTGAATTTAAGGTTTCTTTTAGTCTATTTTTTTTTTTTTTTTTAAGATTTGGGGGATTTGTGCTTCGAATTTCGGGTTTTCTTGTTATATATATTTTTCAGCTTTGTTGGTTTTAGGGTTCAGATTAGGGTTTTCAGATTTGGCGGTTTTCAGTTTGAATTTAGGGTTTATTTTGTTCAATTTTTTTAAATTTGGGGATTTGAGATTTGGATTTGGGGGTTTTGAATTGGGATTGTGATTAGGGGATTCTGATTTTGGGATGAATTAGAGTTTTGATTTCTACAGATTGTGGGTGATGAATTAGGGTTTTATTCTTTTTTATTTTCATTTTAATTGGAATAAAGAAGAAGAAGATGAAGAGAGACATAACATTTTTGATCTTTTTTTTCATTTTTGTCTGTGTTTTTTTTCTCATTTTTTTACCTTTATTTTTCTTATAATTTTACGTTAAATGAAAACGAAAAAAAAAAAGTGAAGAAGGCGAAAAAGAAGAAGAAGACGATAATAAAGGTAAAATTAGAAACACAATTCATCCCGACATTTCAACAAACTTGTAATCAAATAGATCAGAAATTAAGATTCGGTACCTTTAGTTATACTTCTTAACAAATCAGTGAAATTTAAAATAAATTTTAATATTTAAAAATTAATGCTTAATTTTATGAAACATGATGGACAACATTCAAATAATAAAAATTAAATTAACGCTAATTCCAAATGCTGAAACCAAAATAATAGTTGGCCCACCGTTATTTTTGTTGCCCTTTTTCTTAGAGGCAAGAGAAAATTACCCCAAACGATCACATAGCCAGGTCGGGTCCCTCTCGTCCCTCTCTCTCCCTCTCTCGTCGTCGTCGTCTTCCTCTCTACTCTCTCGAATGCGGCGTTGCAATTGATGCGAATCTGTAGGGAATACTCATCATCTTCAGTTTTTGTTCGACCTGGGTCTTCACAGCAACCCATCAAGAAGTGTAAGTATTTATTTATTTATTTTTTTATGATTTTCCAGTTCAGTGGTCTAATCGGTTCAGTAAAGATTTTAATGTCTTTAGCTAATTAGGGTTTTTCTTTTTACAATTTCATTTTTTCAAAGGCATAGGCTGTGAAGTTAGGGTTTCACTCTCTTAATTTCGTCCATACCATGATCATTTCCTACAATTTTTCTTTCTTGTTTTTTTGAGACATTTCTGTTCCAGACCAGTTGGGTCATGATTTGTTGAGTGAGTGTTGGGTTTGTTTTTTTCTGCATCTTGCTGAAAGAAAAAGAAAGCCAAACGCATGATACAAGAAGCAAACAAAAGAAAAAAAAGACAAAAAAGGAAAAAGCCGAATCAAAACATCAAGAGTCTCCCACGAAGATAAATCAATGGAAACAATGTAATGTGTACTAGATTGGATCAATGTAAGTGCATAGAGTAAATTCTAGAAACTTGCTACCGCTTCCAAGTTGACAAAACTAGGCCCTGCTAAAGCAGGTATAATCCGTATGAGCGATTGAGGGGCTTTTGTTTTGGAGTTCTTACCTGATAGAACCTGGGTGTTAAATTTACTTCCAATTTATTTTAGAGTATTCGCAAGATGAAACACTTTCATTTTATCTTTATCTTTTTCTTTCTTTCCCGATGATATTTGCTGCAATAATGAAAATTTATTGTAATCATTTTCTGAAGATATTTTGTTCATGAATTAAAGTGAGAAAGGAAATTAAGCGCGAAATGAAAGAGTGATTGGTGAAGCCTAGATTGTTTCATTTGATATTTGTTTTATTTAAGTTGTTTAAATGTTGAATGAATGGTTTCATGTTAAACATTAAGATTCCTTTCCTTTCGAGAGACAGGTTACTGGCATTGGTTGACATCATGTTCGGTGCCTCCATTAATTCTATAAGACTAAAGTGGGGATCCTCCAAGAGGAGGTATGAGCAGCTTAGTATTCTTAATCTTACCATTATCATATTTTGCGATTTGGTCCAATTGTTGATCCAAGTTCATTTTCTATTTATTATTATGGAGTCTTATTGTATTCAAGTGAGTCAAAACATCATTAATAAAAATAATACTACCTATATTTATCTATGCATGATTCATTGGTGGATGCAAGCAAAAATGAGCTATCATGTCAAAGAGTTTGTTCTAGGACTTGGTTATGCATTTCAGTATATGTTGGTCAATTAAGAGAACGGCTCCTAAAGTGTACATAAATAGTAGTTTTTCCATGCATTCTCTAGAGATGAAGCTCAAAATTTCGATTAGGCAACATGTTTTGCTTCTATAGGACAATTCTTCAAACCATTTGCGCTCGGTAGGCCAACTAGCCTGTGTGCGCCCTATATACACATTTCTCTATCTTCATTGATGTTCTTTGTTTTCTCTTCTTTTTTTTTTTTCCCCGATGATGTTCATTAACTATACTTGCTGGCAATGTAGATCAAACAAAGAACCACTTCTCTCAGTTGACAAGGACCCAGAGGAAGGCCATTGTGGAAATTCTGTATGTCTCTTCTCATTCATGGGTTTAATTTTCAACTGCATTCCTGTTTAGGTCAACAGACCTTATTGAAGTTTTAACCATCTGGGTTTTCCTTAAAATTGCTTATATGTGCTTTTCTAGATTTTATTGAAGTTTTAACTGTCTGGATTTTCCTTAAAATTGCATATATATATATATATTTCTAGATCCTATTGAAGTTTTAACCGTCTAGATTAAATTGGTCCTCCTTGGTAATCAATTTTCTTTTGTTATCCCGAAATTCTTATTTTTTCTTGCTCCTTTGAGAAAAACTCTCCAAGAGGTTCATTAAATTGCTTTTATTGGAAGCTTATAAATTAAATATGTTTGCATCTAATATAGGCAACTTGTGCTGATAATGTTGATCGATACTTGATGACTTTTCAGTAACTTATAGTGCTCGTTTTTTTTTTAATTTTTTTTAAATGATGCTATATTCTTAGTTTATATTCAATTTGTTTCTGTAAAAAGTTCAATATTGAAGCTGAAAGTTTCGATATTCCTTCCCCCCTTTAATATGACTTAAGCTACAATGTTGAATTTATTTTTAGCTTACTTCTCTCAAGGAGACTGAAAGTCCCTAATAATGGGTTTTTTATACTTCCTTGTTGAAGGGAAGTGGGCACAGTTTTTGGAAAAATATAACATTCAAGTCTGTCACTCCAATTATGAATCTTGGTGTAACAAAGCAGCTTGACTTTGGAGACCTGCTTCAGCTGCCTGTTGATATGGACCCGTTTTCTTGTCATGATGCACTGTTAAGCTGTTGGCAAGCTCAACAGATTAATAATTGCTCTAGTCCATCCTTGTTCAAAGCAATTTGTTCTGCATATGGATGGCCATATTTTCAACTAGGTTTATTGAAGGTAACATTTTCATCCTGAGACTTTCTCCTCTAAATATCTAGTCAAAGAAATTTGATGCAGGACATGCAAAAAGATACTGCATACAACCTGTATTTTACATTTATCAATTTGCAATGGCTCATTACATTTTGGGCATATATGTCTCCGGCACTATAATTTTTGACTAATGCTTCAAATGATTCTTTATTTCCCATTGTATTATAAAGTTTCCATACTTTAGCTTGCTTGAACGATGAAGATGTTTTATCTCTTATATTACATTCCTTTATTTATTTTATTTACTTAGAAGATTGAAAGTATTCTCTCCTTGCATCATTCAGATTTATTGCCAATGTTTGTCAATATTTCCCGAACAGGAAGAATACTGTAATAAAAACTTTCTTTCGCATAGTTACTACATTAGAAAGTGTATTGTGTGCTACTAGTTTGGCAATATGGGTTTCACTAAGCCATATCAACCAACAATATTGTGAAACATGTTGTAGATGAGAAGATAACCATGTCAGGACAAGACATATCATATGTAACACGTGCGACTAGTTTGACGATGTGAATTTTAGTAAGGCAAATTAACCAAAAATTATTGGGAAACCTATAACCGCAGAGCAGAAGATGACTAATTCTGAGCATGTCACTGATACTAATAGTATGGTGCATTAGCTTCCACTAGTTGCCTAGTCTAGTGGTACAAGCGTGTATAATAAATCCTTGGGCTGGGCAAGATCGAGGGTCCACAAGCTTCTCTTTTCTTTCTTTACATGGCATTAGAGCTAAGAACCATAACCTAGTCTTGATGAATTTCTACGTTTCTCTTCTTCCTCTCATCTTTCAATGGATTCATGTGGAATAAGAGTGGCATTAGGCCACTGATATAGATCTTTTGAGCCATTCAATGGTGCTGGCTGTGCAAGGACTCAACCAAGGGTCTGGCCTCTAGTTTTGGGAATTAGTTGTGGCTTCTGCCGCCTCTGTGAGGAACAACTGTGTTGGTTTGGTTGAGTAGTAACGATGGAGGTCCAAGTGATGCATAACGCATTTTAAGAACCTGCTTACTAAGCTTTAGTGGGCTTAGAGTTAGTAAAAGGAAAGGATGTTAGGGTTATTGGCTTCGATTAAAACTAAAATTGGATTGTAAAATTACGAGTTGTTTGCTGCAAAATTCTGGGAAACAGGATAGCTTTAGGAAGATAGTACTAGGTTTGGGGTGGTAAAGGACAAGGCAATATGCTACAGGTTATATGGCTTTTGTTTGGTTAAAGGATAGACTGATTTTTAGGGCTGGAAGAAGATCAAACAAGAATTCAGCGAGTATGAATAAGTAGTATCCGATAAACAGATGAGAGAGCGGATTGATTAGGGGAGGGAAGTGATAGTTGATTAGGCATTCCAGTTGGTTGTGCCAGGCGATTGGATAGTGGGCAGAGCTACAAATTCCTGTAGCCTATCAATTCTTCGTTCTTGAAAGGCTGTCATTTTGTGAGGGGAGATTGGCCTGTGACATTAATACGTGTATCAAATAGTCTAAATATTCATCTTATCCTTTTCTCTGTACCTTTGTAAGAAATATTTGGAGGTTCTTAATGATTTGATTGGTTATTTCCAGGTGCTTAATGATTCTATTGGTTTTGCTGGACCATTGCTTCTCAATAAACTCATAAAGTTTCTTCAACGGGGTATCAGTGTATTGTTGTGTTTTGACTTCTATGCAATTTGCTCCAAAATGCTAAAAAGCATATAGATAGTATGATTTATTTCATCATTGTGTCATCTGCTTATGCTTCCTTCGATAAGCATGAGATCTTTATGTTCTTATATATGTGAAAATTGTTAGAAGCATGTGAAATTATTTATTTATTTCCTAAAAGCTTATTTATCTCATTAAATTATCCTAGTCTGATTCCAGAAATTACTGATTTTTTATTAAAGCCTTTGTGCCAAAGGCTTGGTTATATTACCAACAGCTGCAAAGGGCATGTTGCAGGCCCTGTGTGAACATCAGGTGGATATAATTTTGATCGTACGGGTTTGGTGAACTCAAATCCAGTGTTTAGTGGAGCCCAATTTTTCTCAGCCTGTTGATGCTGGGCTTCAGCAAGGTTGGTGTACATTAGAACAAATGGAAAATTCCAGTTTGCATCCTTTCTTGATAATTGTCATTTTCTTTTTTTTCCCAGCCTCAGTCTCTCCTAACCTTTCGTTTGCTGGTCTTAAGCAAGGCTAGTGTCATCAAAACACATGAGAAAATCCAATATCCATTTTTTCTTGGCAATTACCATTTTCTTTATTGTTCACTCCCTTAATTTTCTACCTTCCATAAAAATCTTTGGCTTTACATATGGGATGATGTTTGGTTCTTATATGTGACCTCATTGCAGCAAATAGCATCATCACTCCAAGTACCTCACATGCTGATGGGATTAACTTACTTGCATTATTCATCCTTTTGCCCACTGAACTTTCTGAAGTGCTTGGAATGATCAAGGATCTGTCCATCCTCCTCTTGTTCTCCCTTTTGTTTCATTTTTTGTTGGACGGATCTTTACTTTCTTCACTTGTATGCATCATTGACTCCACATTCCTGGCCCTGCCCTGTAAATTTTGGCAATTCCACCGGGAGGCATGTGATCCTGCATGGCTATGCCTCACAAGGAATAAGATTTGTTGCCGTTCAGGGTCATCTCTAATCTGAGAGTACTTGGAAGAAAAATTAACTGAAAGGGATATCAAGATAACTCAACCTATTATCATCAGGAAGGGATATCAAGATAACTGAAAGGCACTCAAGGAGCAACAAAATTTCATCTTTTTAACCCAGGAACACGAGTTTTTCTATTTTAATAAACATTGAAGTGTTGTTAAGAAAAGATTTGTGTCAAACGAGGTTGAAATAGTCTCCAGAAAAGAGAGAATGATGTCACTTACATTACCAAAGGAACCTAAAACTTACCCTTGGAAAGCCCAAACAACAACTTATTAAAAAAATTTAAAAAAAAAAAGATACAGAGTCCCAAGTCCTGCATGGAAAACATGCTTTTCCCACAAAAGATCATAGCATTAATTTCAAGCCAACTGCACCACAAATTACGAATAGAGATCCTTGTTCAGCAATTTGTTAATCTTTCCTTCGCCTATGTGCGCCCCCCCCCCCCCCAAAAAAAAAAAAATAATAATAATGAAAAGAAGTACCAGTAGTTGCTTTTTGGCAAAACAGGGCCCTCATATTTGTCAAAAAGCTAACTCCAAGTCAAGACTTGGGTTAATATAGAAACATATGATTATTCGACTCTAACTCATGCATGCACCTTGCACGTATCTGAAGAGAGGGCTTTCCACGTTGAGAGTCCCACATCAGAAGGACTAGTGTTTGTGATGTTTGAAGTAACTATTGGGCTACTTCCTGTTCCCAATTGATTATGAGATAGGGAAACTTGATACGTTATTAGAGCCTAGGTTGTGTTGATTAAGTGAGCCCATTGTGTCCCTTTGTAAGATCCACGTAAAAACTGCTAATTGTGCCTGCACGTTGGATTGTTGAGGGTCTGATGTGAGGGAACTAGTGTTTGTGATGCTTGAAGTACTTGCAGGATTACTCCGCCATTGCCATTTTTTTATGGAACATGGAAACTTGACAATTATGTTTAGCAACATTGGGTATGGGATTCAAGGCTTTTGGAATTTGTTTTAATCGGCCTAAAAAGGATTCTGTTGAAGTAGAAATATGATGGTAGAAGAAGATGTAGGGGAGAATCACGACTTAATTATCTAATTTTACTTAAGACTGCTTCACCTGTCTCGCAGCGAAGAAAATGACTTGAGGAGCTAAAGAAGATCCTGAGGCTCTTCAAACATTAAGATTGGAGCATTGTGGACTTGTGATACCATATGCCAGGGAAAATAAAAATGTTATCTTCCAACCAAGAATCTTCCTAGAACCTGAGCGCAAGGCTAAGTAGATGTTCACACTTGAACCCCACAAGCTTTGGTATTTAAGAACCAAAACACATCTAGGGCTTTGAGGAACTGTAGGATAGGTTCTGCCTTGAACGCAATCTTCAGTATCTATCCAAAAAAGTGTGTGCTTATTTATACAAATTTTCCAAAACTGGTCTGAGTTGTTTGATTTTTAAAGATGATTTATGTTTCAAATATTTCTCATGGCTGCTTTAATAGTTGTTTTGGTTGATAATTTGATCTTAAATATTTGATGAGATAAAAGTCATAAGCTCTGTTGCTATGTTACTTTTCATATATCCAGGATCTGGGAATTTGGATGGTTGTGTTCTTGCAATATCTTTGGGCTTGACATCTGTCTTAAAGTAATTCCCTTATCTACTATTTTTTATATGATTTATGTTTTGTCTTCTGTTACAATTTAATTCTGCTACTGGCATTTGAAAGCACTCTTATGTTAGTGATGCTTATATAGGAACTAGTAGAATGCTTGTGTTCTTGCAATGTCTTTGGGCTTGACATCTGTATTAAAGTAATTCCCTTGTCTATTACTTTTTAGATAATTTTTATGTTTTCTCTTCTGCTCTAATTTAGTTCTGCTACTGTCATTTGAAAGCACTGTTCTGTTAGTGATGCTTATATAGGAACCAATAGAATACTGAAAACTTGCTTTTTGTTTGCTAAGAGGGAGTAAAATTTTAGAAGTTTGCAGAAATTTGAAACACCAAAATATTTACTTCATTCTACATATTAACTTTCCGTGGTATTTGGACCAATAAAATATTGGCCATTAGATCTGTGCATAACCTTTGCCAAAGTTCAATAATGGGACTTATAATTCCCTTTGGGTTCATTATTCCTTCTTTACATTTTAAAGCTCATGCTAAAGCAGGCAAATCTACTGAAAAAATAATGATTTTTTTCTACCTTTTCATCTTATTCCATTTTTTGTCGAGGAGAAACTCTGCTTAAGATAGTAATAGAGTACTATGAAGTTTAGGGTCAGATACGCTCCAGGCAATCTACCAAAAAAATAATGTTTCTGTCTACTTTTTCATCTTATTCCATTTTTTATAAAGGAGAATCTCTGCTTGAGATAATAATAGAGTACTACGAAGTGCGGGGTCGGATATGCTCCTAAGTCAGCAGAAAAGAGAAGAAAAGAGATAACAGAAAGAATCCATTATAGGCCAAGAAAAAAAAAAAAAGGAAAGAAAAAAGAATCAATGATGCGGGATTTGCTATCCAATCCCTTCGCAAATTCGTTAAACAGATTCTGGTCATCATAGAAGATGGAATGCTTCTTTCTTCCACTGTAATGCTTGTATTGAAAAGAGTAAGTTATGGTCGACTGCACAAGCATCTCTTTCCATCCAGAATCTGTTTAACAAATGACGAATCTGTTTAACAAATTCCCAATAAACTATTTGATTCCTTCATGTTATTTGCAGTAAAGGCACATTACAGGGCAGCAAGCATGTGCATTTATCATTTCCTCTCATCGGTCTCTCTCAATCCCCAGCATGTATAATGTGCCAACAGAATTTACAGTAATAATATTGTATGTGCCGATATTTTCTTTATTTGATTTATAACCCTTAGCATTTCTGGCCCAATGATGTAGGTCCTTTCTTGATACACAATATACATTTTACCTCTCCAGAATAAAGTTAAAGCTACGGTCCAGTATCATGACTGTTATCTACAGGAAGGTAACTTATCTTTATTTATGTTTTATGTTCTAACAACCCAATGCTTTATTTCATTCTTCTAATGGTTTTCAGCAGGCGATCCGTGACCTCCTTTATTGTCAATCCTTGTTAACGTTATCAGAATGGTTCGTATAGATGATGGTAGGGGAGGGTGTGATTGTTTCCAATTACCCAATTATGGGTATAGGGAAATATTATTTTTTTCCTGATCATAGGTCTTATTATTTTTTTGTGCTTACAGTAGTTTGCTATTTTCAGAGCATTTCGGGTTAAAAGCTGATATTTTTAAGGTGTTGTTTCAGACTCTTTAACTTCTTGAATGCCAGTGCAATGCAGTCTTACTTGGCCCCAGCTTTGTGCTTGTGACATGGAGTTGATTGATTCCTACTGTTGTTAAATGTGAGAGATAACTGGGGAATACTTCTCCACCTTGTACCTCAGGGGTTGGGTGGTCTACTAATAATTATTTTCATTGGACCTAGCACATTTGCTGCAGCCCACAATGTAACCCTAGTTGCCAAGTTGATTAAGACCCATTGGAAGTCCACTATCATAATTGATAGTTGTGTACCAATGTGCAGGTATGAGCCCCGACCAAAGCAAGGCTCGACAAAACAGAAAGTATCACGGTATGTCGTCCTTCCCTGAAATGGAACCTTCATGCTGGAGCAAGAACTAGCTAACAATTCCTACTTCTCGCAAAAAGGAATGCCCAGGACAAAGCCAGCTATTCGAACACTTAACTCGTGCAATTCCTGATTGACCATCAGTCTGTCAACCCCTCGAGCTGGAGCATAAACAGTTTGTTATAAATACCAAATGATTCCCCCAAAAGTAAACCTTTAAAAAATATATAAATTGGGATATTTCTGCCAGCTTCATCATGTCCCTCCACCAAGAAAGCTGTTAGAGCGGCCTAGCTGCCGTAGGGTTGGTCCTTACTTACTTGAATCCAAATAATAACAACAAAAAAGGAAGTTTGATTACTTGAGTCCAAATAACATCCCTAAATCTTTGGCTTCTGCCAGCTGTGGAAGACTCCAAACAGAGGGTATATCAGAGGTGACTTCTAGTAAAAAGATAAAAAATAAAAAATTCCAAACTAACCTTACACAACATTCCCAATGGGATGTTATTAATGTGGGATTCTGACTAGACTGGAATCTGCAATGAAGCAAAAATTGGCCATTATCCTCACCTCCAAGCATTCACCATAAGTGCCAAAACCATTTTGGAGGTCACTCTCTCATCTTATATTCAATTGAATCTAGCCCTTGGCTTTGCAAAAGATTCCTCATTTTACTCAGTTCTTTATCTTAACTGGGTTTCCAAATTGCTTGCGTCCATCTTTGCTTCCTTTGCCCAATAGAAAGTTATTGGATCTATGAAGTTGTGGGGTGAACTTGCGTTTTGCTTGATCACAGTTGAGGCTTTCATGAGCAAATTTGGTTTTACATCTATCTACAGTGTAGTAATTTAGAGAAGAGAGAATATTAAGGAGAAAAGTTAGATGCTCTAATACGGGCACCAAGACCATCTATTTATAATACTTAATATTTTAGATTACTAGGAAACCTTAGCCCTTTAAACAAAGAAACATAATGGAAGCACACAAAATACAAAGCCCTAATGGGCCTAGAATACAGAGCTCAAAAGGCTTACACTAATCCAACACTCCCCCTGGAGTTGGGCATAAATATTACACAGTGCCTAACTTGGACATAAGGAACTCAAACTGGGGTTTGAAGAGATCTTTGGTAAAGATGTCAGCACTGTTTTTGAACAATACGTACAAATGGTAAACTCAATTCCTTCGATATCACACGTTCGTGAATGAAATGTCCATCCACCTTAACAGGCTTAGTACGGTCATGCTGAATAGGATTATCCGCAATCTTTATCGCTGCCTTATTGTCACAATAGAGTTGATCAGAGACTCAAACAGAACCTCTAACTCAGTTAACAACTGACTATATAGATTAACTTGAAGACCCCATTCGGCATGAATCGGAATTCAGCTTCTGCACTAGACCAGACAACAATCGGCTGCTTCTTAGTATGCCAAGTCACAAGGTTCCCTTCCACAAAAACACAATAGCCTAAAGTAGAGCACCTATCGGAAACTGAGCCTAGCCAATCGGCATCGATATAGGCCTCAATCTTTATATGGTTATGTATGCTAAACAGAAGTTATTTTCCTAGGACATGATTTTAAATAACAAAGCACCCTGTCAACAGCTTGCATGTGAGGAACCCGCAGAGTATGCATGAACTGGCTAGGGACACTGGCCACAAATGCAATATTCGGCCTTGGTAAGGGATAAATACAGAAGCTTCCCAACTATTCTCCGGCCGACTGTCATCAATTGGTTGTCCCCCGGTGGAACTCGATTTAACATTTGAATTAAAAGGAGTATCCACTGGTCGACATTCAGTTTTCCCAATGTCACGCAAAAGATCAAGAATATACTTGCACTGAGAGACAAAGAAACCATCCTTGGATTTAGCAACCTCTACACCAAGAAAATACTTGAGTTCGCTAAGGTCTTTGATCTCAAATTCAAAAGCTACAAATTTCTTTAGCTGAGCTGTTTCTTCTTCATTGTTCCTGGTAACCACAATATCATCAACGTAAACAATGGGCATTGTTTACGTTGATGAACATTACTTTGATTGAATTCAAATCTTTTGACAACTAAGCTGAACCGCTCAAACCAAGTCCTCAGGAGACTGCTTAAGGGTATACAAAGACTTCTTCAGCTTACATACCTTCCCTTCATTAGCCTTAAAAATGCATCCTGGAGGTGGTGACATATATACTTCCTCTTGCAAATTCCCATTGAGAAAAGTATTCTTTATGTCTAGTTGGTGTAGCTTCCATCCTTCTTTCGCTGCAAGAGACAATAACACCCGAATAGAGTGCATTTTCATCACTGCTGCAAAAGTCTCTGCATAATCAATGCCATATTTTTGAGTAAAACCTTTTACAATCGACCTGACTTTATATCTCTCCACACTCCCATCGGCCTAGTGTTTAACAGTAAACACCCACTTACATCCCATAGGTTTCTTTTAAGCCGGCAAATCAGTTAGATCCCATGTTTCATTTTTGACAAAGGCATCCATCTCTTCCTTCATTGCTTTTCTCCACTTGGGATCCTCCAATGCCTCAGACAACTTGGATGGAACTTTAACAGAGGATATGACAGCAAGAAAAGATCGATACAATGGTGACAACTTAGAATAAGATAAAAGATTAGATAAAGGGTATTGGATACATTTACGAGTGCCTTTAAGCTAGGCAATAAGTAAATCAATATCAAGAAAAATAGAACTTTGTTCTGAAGAGCTTGTTGGAAGTGATTGTTCCACTGTTTGGTCTATATGTGTCTTCTTCCTGGTATACACCCTCACCTTAGGGACAACAGTTTTAAGAGTAGGCTCAGACACAGAAGGAATAAATGGAGCTAACTCAGGGGGAGGAGACTTGGATTCGGACATAGGAGCAAGGGTAGGAATTGGAGGAGGCTCGGACTTCGACATCGGAATAGGGGTAGGAACCGAGCACTCGGAAGGGTACACTCTTCCCACCAATCACTCTCCCCCTGAAGAGTAGGACTTGGAAAGAGGGAACTATGAGAGATTTTCGAAGGAGGTAACATTCTTTGTGATGATAATTTTTCGGTTCTGAGGTTCTAGACAAACATACCCTTTATAAGTGTCTGAGTACCCAAGGAAGACTCCATGAATAGATTTGGGATCAAGTTTGTCTCGAGAAGACCAATGGATGTGAATAAAACACACAACCAAAAATACGAAGGGGGTAGAATATCAAGACTCGTAGAGGGATATAAAAGTTGTAAAGGGGTTTGGAGCTGAAGTACCTGAGATGGCATGTGATTTATCACATAGGCAGTAGTGCGGATAGTAGGTACTCAATATTGTTTAGGGACATGTGTAGCAAGCGTAAAGGCCCTAGCAACCTCCAGCAAGTGTCTGTTTTTTGTCGTTCAGCCACTCCATTATGTTGGGGAGTATGGGCACAAGAAATTTGATGAACAACCCCATGAGAATAAAGATAATCAGCCAAGTCGTGTGAGAGATACTCCTTAGCATTGTCAGAACGAAGAATCTTAATGCGCTTGTTAAATTGAGTAAGGATGAGCTGATGAAATTGACGAACTAATTTAGGCACCTCATCGCGGGATTTAAAAGGAGACAACCATGTGAAGAGTGTATGATCATCTACAAATGTAATAAAATATCACATACCATCTAGGGAAATATGAGAGGAGGGACCCCAAACGTTAGAATGGATTAAATCAAACGAATGTAAACTCATTTTATTACTGACTAGATAAGTGGTTTTGCAGTGTTTTGATAACTGACAAATTGAACATTGTAAGGACTCGAGGGACACAAATTTAAATAGTTCAGGAAATAAAAGACATAGAGATGAAAACAACAAATGACCAAGGCGAGCATGCCAAAGCTTTGAGACAAATTCACACTATTAGGGCTACTAGACTGAAGTGTCTTCACTGACGGAGCCCCAAAATTCAGAAGATATAGATCCATCAGCTTCATGTCCTACTCCCAATCATTCTCTTCGTCGGCAAGTTCCTAGATAACACAAGAAGAGGGATAAAAGGTCATATTACAATTAAGATGTTTAGTAAGAGAGCTAACGAATAGAAGATTGTAATTAAAATTTAGTGCATAAGGATAAAATGGAGGGATAAATTGTCATCCAAAGCAACGATTCCCTCTCCCGAAATGGTGGAAAAAGAACTGTCAGCAATACGTATCTTATTCCTATCAAACTTGAGCTTATAAGAGGAAAATAGAGAGGATATACCGGTCATATGGTGGGTAGTTCCTTGAATCAATAATCTATGAGTCATGGGACAAAGGATAAGATGTACCAGCATGATGGGCAGTGGGAAGGGTTGTCTGAAACGCACCAGAAGACTCCATTTGGTGTAAAAGATGTCGAAGAGATGCTAGATCAACGGTGTCGGGAAGTTTTGGAGCAGCAGTATTAGCAGTATGATCACGGGCGTTTTTTTGTCCCCTTTGCTTTTTTAATTTCCGTAGCCAATAAAGTTTTCTAACAAGTACCCAACAAGTCTACTTGGTATGTTTGTTCTTACCACAATGGGAGCATACCAATTATTCTTTGGCAATATTCCCCTTCGCATTGACATGGTACTCCGTCCCTTTTGAGAAACTAGGGCCAAAGGAGGAATCTTAGGCACCATTACCTGGCGACGACTATCTTTAGTTTGCACCATAGAGAATACCTCATCAAAAGAAGGCAAGACAAGTTTAACCAAGGATTTGACCTTGTACAACTTCGAACTCGACATTTAATCCTCCCAAGAACTGGAAGATTTTGTATTTGTCTATTTGCCTCTAGTGACGCTCCCGATCATCATTAGAATCCCATTGGAGTGTCCTATAATGATCCAATTCCTCCCGCCATCCCTGAAAATGGTAAAATATAATGACAGAGTTTTCTCCCCTTGCAGTGACCGGGAGATTGCCTGATGGATCTGATATATGTGAGCAGCATTACGCTTCTGAGAGTATGCTGGCTTCACCTTGTCCCAAATTGTCTTCACGGTCGTCAAAAAATAGTGGCCGACTAATCGAAAGTTGCATGGAGCTTACCAACCAAGACATAACCATCAGATTCTCTTGCTCCCACCTGGCATACCCTGGGTTCATCAAAGCAGGTGTGGGTGTGCTCCCTTTGATGTAACCAATCTTCCCTTGACCTCCAATATACATCTTTGCTGACTAAGGCCATTCCAAGTAATTCAATTCATCCAACAGAACTGATGTTATTTGAATATTTGGCTGGTCATTGGATGTAGGAATTACTAGTTATTGGATGTAGGAATTATTGGTTAGCGAATAGAATAATAGGAGGAATCAGAAGAGATTTATTGTTGATTTGTGATGTATTGGGAAGGTCTACCATTGATCGAGATTACATCTTCGAGCACTGACAGAATAGAGTTGAGATCACCAGAAGAAATTCCTCCGAGATCGCTGGAAAAGACCGTTGAGATTGCCGCTGGTGGTGAAGATACAGCAGGACCGCCGAAAGTTAGGGCTGAGTATGCAATACCCATTGAATCATAGCTTTGATACCATCTATTCTGTTTAGAGAATCACATGAAATTTTACCGAACTCCCTAGATAACATGGTAATGTATAAAATACATATGAACAGAGGAATAAAATGAAGCGAATTTTCTACTCAAATTGAACATGGCATTAGAACTTGCAACAGATACAAAAATGATAAAACATCCCTGGAAACAAAATTCTGCCACTTAAAACTTTGAGTTTGCTTTATTTTTCGGCTGTTGGATCAGAAAGAATCATTAGCTCAATAGTTTTCCATTTGTATTTCTTTTCATGGTTTATTTTGTTTCATATAGTGGCTTGTTATTTTAGGAGGACATCTGCTTCTGCACACTCCATCACATTGTATGTGGTAGTTTTTGCATTACTGGGGCTGATTGGATTTGGATGGTTTAATAGTCGATATATGCTGTACTTTGAATTTAGTTCATTTATGTCTTGATTGTTTATAGTGGTTACATTTCCAAGTACTCTACAACTTCTACAGAACATCTTTTGTTATTGACCTATGCATTATTCCCATATTTGAAGTTCCTGTGGCTTAATCTTAATTTCATTCCCTTATACTTTTCCAGTGTCTATGTGTTAGTGTAGCAGAGAGATCAGCATTTTCTGAAGGACAAATTCAGACCTTTATGTCTATAGATGCTGATCGAACTGTCAACTTATGTATCAGTTTCCATGATATGTGGAGGTAATGTCATATATGCTAATCGAACTATCTGCTTATGTATCAGTTTCTATGATATGTGGAGGTATTGTCTTATTTCCATAATATATTAGAACTAGATGACCCTCTGTCATCCTTTGCGAGGCTGAGAGCCTTGTGCAATGGGGATGCCCTTATATTTGATAATTGATACACAGTTACTCGTCTTTGATTAATGTCTAATCTGTCTACCTTTGTAGATGAGTCTTCTATTCACTTGGCGAACTGTTCCCTTAATAATCTTGAGCACATTGAAGCATTGTTGTGGAGATTTGTGTATTCTATCTTGGATCCTTTCTTAATTGTTCTTTTTGATTGACAATAAAAAAAAGAAAAGAAAAAAAAGAGAGCTCCATGCACATTGTATAAATTTTCGTGTTCCAAATTTTGAGATCAGGCATCATCAACTCTAGCTTGTATAATGGGAAGAGGCTTATTATCATTTGAAAGATAGGTTTGTTGGAGAGAAGCTTATTTTCTGTGTGTGATCCTCTAAAATACTCAATCATATCTTTGTGGCTTGCATGTGAACTTTGAAACCAAACTCACTGTAAGACCTATACTTGTATGATGATGTGAATTCATTTGCTTTCATTCAGAAGATGCACATACTTTCTTAAATGCCTTGAGTTCTTAACACGTCTTTCTATATTAATGATTGATTTGTAAAACGGAGGTTTGCTTGATAGAACACTCCCTTTTAAAGGCATCAAAATATATATATGTACTGTAGTTGAAAATAAATGTAGAGCTTTTCTTTCTGTTTCTATATTAAAATTTGTGTCGAAACAATGCATGCAATCTTTGTAAATCGGATAGATGAGTTAGTAAAATTTATCGTGAATGGTTGATTTGGTTAGCATGTTCTTTTGACTGAAAACATTTTGCATGTTTTAAGATTCTAAATGAATTTCTAGAAATGTTGTATGCAATTTGGTCTGGATTTTTTCTTGTTTCAGCTTGCCTTTACAAATTGGAGTGGCGTTGTATCTTTTGTATACACAAGTCAAGTTTGCTTTTGTCTCCTGGAGTTTCTATAACGATCTTACTGATTCCAGGTATGGCACTTAGCTACACAGTTCTCACATGGTATCCAGCATAGACAATTCACCTGCAATTCAATATTATTTTCTGGATCTATTACTTTCAGTCATTTTAGTGAAAATATTAAGTTTAAATCCCTACCAGAGATTTTATCAGATATGCATGTTTTGGTGAACTTTTAGAGTTCCTAATATTCATGGTTTGCATCTAGTTAGTTGGTGACTGGCTGACAATCACTGAATGGTCAGATTCGGCACTTATATATACATGCACATACTACATGCTTCTCCATAGATTATTGCTGTATGATACAGTTGGTTTTAAGTTTTTCTTAGTAAGAGTTGCTATTTCCCCTATACCCTAAACAACCTGAGAGAGAGATATTGCGATTGCTTGATGAGGGAAACTTTCAAGCATAAAGGCCAGATTTTAGGAACTTAAGGTTTCTTTAGTCCCCAGCAACATAAAAGTTGAATCTTATTGTAAAGTTATAATAGTCTCCAAGTATCTCTTGGTTTGGAGAAGTTTCTATTTGCTGTGTTTCTGATTATTGGGAGATTCAGTCTCTTTTCAGTGATGGAACTCGAATCTCATTTGGTTGGTTTATTGGTTGGGAGAGTTTTCAGAAAGCTAGGCTAGCAAATATTAAGTCTGAAAGGGAAGACTATTGTAACCCCAATCATCAAGTCTTCATCCCAAAACCATTCAGCATGAATTGGGTGGCCAAACAAGTGTAAAGTGATATAGAAAAGCTATAAAATTGATTTGGGATCAACATTCCCTCTGGCATGCTGGCCAAATTAATGTGGACAACACAAGATGGGACGGGGACAACTAAAACAAACTAGCCAAGCCCACAAGCAAACTTGCCAGGTTTTTTAGGCTCATTGGGCCTTATTTAACCGCTAGGTCTTCTCTCTTCTGTCCTGGATCCCCAGTGTAACTCTATTGTTTCTATCTAACACAGTCACTAGGTTTTTGAGGCACCTTATTGGGACTTGTTCAATGTGTTAGGGCTTCTCTCTTATGTCATGGATCCCTATTGTAACCCTACCGTATCTGTTGTATAAAAAATGATTTCTAGCCCCATTGGGGTAAGGATTCTCATCGCTCTTTCTTTCCCACATCCTTTATCTCTTCTCTAAACTTACATTACCTATAAACTATGATTGTTTTGGAAAAGCAAACACCCCTTATGCTGCAAGTGTTCAAAATTCATGGTATGTAATTCAGATCTATTACATTCAGTCTTATTGAATACATAACATAATTATCTGAACTCTAAAGTTTCTTATTTGCAGTGAATAAATGGATCTCCACAATGATTGCAAGTGCTACCCAGAAAATGATGAAAGAAAAGGATGAAAGGTGAATATATTAATTTAGACCTATGCATGTGGTGCTAATGAACCTATCGTTAGGTTTCTTAAGTTTGTAGTATAATTCTTGGGCCTTTTTTTTTTTTCCCCAGATAAAAGAAAACTGTTAGACAAGATGGTCAAACTTCTCATTTAGTAATGAGAGATATAAATATATCAGACAAGAGTGTTTCCCTATTCAAATGAAAGTATGAGACTACCCTAAATAATACATAAGAAATATGTGTTTGACACTCCCTCTCAAGCTGGAGCATGAATATCAAAAATCCGCGGCTTGTTACAAATGTTCCCAATATGAGCCCCATTCGGAGACTTTGTAAGATACCATCAGGCTGTTCTTTAGTCCTGACATGACGAGGAGTGATGATTCCCTTCAATACCTTTTAATGCATAAACTGACAATCAATTTCGATATGCTTAGGTCTTTCATGAAATACAGGATTTGATGCAATACGTATAGCCGATTGATTATTGCACCAAAGCTTGGATGACTCAGAAATAGTCACATCTAACTCACCAAATAACTGACACAGCCACATAATCTCACATGTAACCTCTCTATATTCATGTGACCATCATCCGATACAAGACTCCTTTGCCGGGAGCCTGGTTTAGATACCCAAGACACAAAGAACAGCTTCCCTATGAGAATCGTAAGGTGACTACGTAAACTGACTGAGAACATTGACTAGGAAAGCAATGTCTGGTCCGGCAATTACAAGATAATTAAGCTTTCCCTTTCTGGCTTAATGCACAAGTTCCCATCCTCATGTGAGAGCGCCACATTAGGATCCATTAGTGTATGTCTTGTCTCACACCAAGCATCCATGCATCCCATAACATATTGAGGACACAGTTCCCTTGCCACAAGAATGTACTGTGCGTGGTTTGTGCCACTTCGATACCAAGGAAATATCTCAATAGTCCCAGATCTTTGATTTGGAAGTGATTCTGAAGAAATGAATTCAGCACAGCAATTTTGGCACTCTTGTGATGACTATATCATCGACATATACAACGAGGAATATACTTTCAGCACTGGAATGTTGATGGGAGACTGAATGGTCATTACCGGATTGGTGCATGCCAAACTCTATTAGCACACTGCTGAAACGTCCAAACTAGGCACCAGTAGATTGCTTCAACTCATTACAATGAGCTTGCATACCTTACCAGACTCCCCCGAGCAACAAACCCTGGAGGTTGCTCCAAATAAACCTCTTGAGCCAGATGGCTGTGAAGGAATGCATTCTTCATGTCCAACTGATGAAGAGTCCAATGATTAACTGCAGCTAGAGAATAGAAAGGTGAATGCAAGTCATCTTCACCATGAAAGAGAAAGTCTCGGAGTAATCCACACTATAAGTCTGAGCATAGCCTTTGGCAACCAGGTGGGCCTTAGATGGGCCGAAGAACCATCACGATTCATTTTAACCACATAGACCCATTTGTCGCCAATAGATCCCTCACTTGGCAGCAAAGAAAACAAATCCCTCATTTGGTTGTGGTGAACTCCTCCATCATAGCACCCTGCCCCCAGAATGGGAGAGGTCATGCACCATTGAATGGGGAATAGGGAAGTCCTCAAGGGTAGAAATAAATGCCTGGTGGTCGGCGGATATACCAACATAAGATCTATGATTCTGTAGGCGATGCTGCATGCATGTCCAGGTACCCTTGCAGAGTGTAATAGGTAAATTATCAGAATTAGCAATACGCGACCAGGATTAGATAGACTTGATGTAAATGTATGGATCGCCTAAATTTGAAAATGCCATGAATTCGGACAATCTTAGCCATTCCATTCCTATAATTTTGGTTTCTCTCTCTAATATTTTTGTAATGAATGGCTAGGATTTAATTTCAGAAATCCATGACTTTTCAAATTCAGAGGATCCATATCCTGATGTAGTAGGGGTGGTATCTGCAGGTGGCTGGGAAGGAGGATGTGGTGGCATTGGTGGTATATGTGATGGTCGGAGGGATGAAACAGACAGCAGGCTCAGGCGCATGGAAGGGTGGGTGGAGTGTCAGGAATGGTAAGCCGGTAAATGGGAATATCATCAAGCAATTCAGGAGCAGAAGCAGAAGAGAATTCATGAAGTTCATTCAAAGTTTTTGGCTTCGTTGATTTGTGAAAAACGGCATTAGCTTATTTAATGATCTCAGCACCAGTGCTTGAGGTGGAAACAGAAGCTACAATTATTACCCAATTATTAACTATAACTACAATATAACAAGTGCAGTGGGTTTTTATTATATTTGGAAATGCCTGTATTCTGACATCTTTGTTGATCCCCAGAATCAGGAGAACAGGAGAACTTTTGACTTATATTCGCACTTTGAAGATGTATGGCTGGGAGAGCCTTTTCACTAATTGGTTGATGGAGACAAGATCCTTGGAATTGACTCACCTATCTGTATGGATTCTTTTATATTACTTTTACTGTTTACATTGTACAAAAATTTCCTAGCCACGTGAAATACTTGGTTAATTTATTCTAATGTTTCCTCCTTCATCAGACACGGAAGTATCTAGATGCATGGTGTGTATTTTTTTGGGCCACAACACCAACATTGTTCTCTTTTTCCACTTTTGGACTCTTTGCATTGATGGGGCACCAACTTGATGCTGCAATGGTACTCTTGCGTTTCAACAAAATGAAAGCATTATGGGAAGTTCTTTTATTCTAATTAATTATGCCTGTAAGAGTGGTAATATAACTAATGTCTATGTTAAAAAAAAAAAAAATGTTTTCCAGGTGTTCACATGTCTTGCCTTGTTCAATACTTTGATCTCTCCTCTAAATTCATTCCCTTGGGTGATTAATGGATTGATTGATGTGAGTTATACACTGCCATGAGTGTTGAGATGTAGCCTTTTATTTACTCTTTATGTTAGTCAGGTACTCATTAAAATGCTATGCTTGCCTATGCTATATTTCAGGCCAGTATATCTATCCGCCGGTTGAGCAGATTCCTCTCCTCTCCTGAGCACAAGCGTGCACTAAAACTGACTGCAGATTCTTATTCACTGCCTCTTTCACACGATGAATCTAAGAATACTGCTGTAGTTTTCCATGGTGCATGTTGTTCTTGGTCAAGCAGCAATGAGAAGACCCAAAACTTGGTGCTGAATCATGTGTCGTTGGGCCTTCCAAAGGGATCACTGATTGCAATAATTGGAGAGGTCATATTATTACCTAAAGTTATTCAGCAGGAGACCATCTGTTTTGTGCCTCCGAATTTCTATACCAATTGATATCACAAAATAAATAAATAAATAAATAAAATAATAGTTAAAAGAAAAAAGGGAAAAAAAAAGAAGCTCTTCCTTGCAGTCTGTTTTCAAATGAAAAAGGAAACTGATATTTAGTAATTTGTTACTTGACTTTGAATTTTGCTTTATTTCAGGCCTCTTTTTAAAATATGGTTTTTCTAAATTTACTTGTGTGGCATTCTCTAAACTAAGTCGATGCATTCAGGTTGGTTCTGGTAAATCGTCCTTGCTGAATTCCATTCTTGGTGAAATGCGGCTCATCCATGGGTCAATATGCATAAGTGGATCTATATCATATGTACCGCAGGTTCATGGACTTCTAACATGGGGCCAACTCATCTTGTTTTCTAATGCAGCATGATTTTCTTAGGTAGTCCTCTACTTTTTGGATTTGTAGGTACCATGGATCCTTTCAGGAACGGTACGTGATAATATCTTGTTTGGAAAAAATTATAATTCGAAGAGGTATGTTTCTGTCAATATAAAATTTTTCTTTTCACTTTAGGCTAGTTGAATGACAGAGCTTCTTCCTTTGATTTTTCAGTGCCTTGCTTGTTCCTCAAATGCACAATAGCTGCTATACTGCATTTTGACGTGAAGATGATACCTTAGGCTTTCTTCGCTGTTTGCTGTTGTGTTATGGCCTGCTTCCTTCTCTTGTTAAGAACATTAGGAAAACAAGAAATGTGAGGGGAGAGAGGGAGGGTTGGGAATGCACCTCCAGCTTGTACCTTTATGGTTAGGTGGGTTTTCTATTTATAATTAATATGGGTACAAGAGGCTGGTTGGTCTTACTGGTCAAGAGTGCTGGTTGGGCAAGATTTAATAATTTTCGAAATTTAAAGTTTGAGATCCCCCAATGCAAATTCTAATGAAAATTGGCCAAGTGAACTGGTTGACCGTAATTGTAGCTGTTTTTTTAAGGATCCAACTGTGTGGATGAAAAGAACATGGAAAACCATGTATCATTGCAATATTGGTTATGTGGAACCCATTCATTGAAGCATTGGAAATTTTCCCCTAATGCAATAAGCCAGCCATTACTACAAGCCCTAACAGTCACATCCACCAATTAGTGTTACATGACCACTGGCAGGTTGCACGTAGCACTTCTATGATAAGCTATTGTTTTTAATCCGAGGAAAGGACTCATTTCCTGAATGGGCATTCACTGAAACTGATCGATCTTTCTTGTTCATAGGATATCCTGATTCATGTCTAATTATGATACTGTTTCTCGTCTATTCTTTTTGACATTCTCACTGTCTTCCAGTTTTTGTTTAATTGTGGAGAATGTGAAACTGTTATCATGAAGGGTTTGTTTTTTGAGCTTTTAAATTTTGAATTCTTTTTGTACTTTCATTAGATACACAGATGTATTGCAAGCATGTGCACTGGATACCGATGTATCACTCATGGTGGGAGGTGACATGGCATTAATTGGAGAGAAAGGGGTCAATTTATCTGGAGGACAGAGAGCTCGTCTTGCTTTGGCAAGGTACCATCTAACAATTCCTAATTTTTCTATGTGAGGGCCTCACAGCCTTTTCATTTTTGACCTTTTTTTTGTTGTATATTGTGCTACTAACAGGGCTATCTATCGTGGCTCCGATATTTTTATTCTTGATGATGTCCTTAGTGCAGTTGATGCACAAGTTGGTTGGATGATTTTAAATAATGCCATTTTGGGGCCTCTTATGGAGCAGCATACACGTGTTCTTTGTACCCACAACATTCAGGTTATGCTTTATTTCTCTTGGATTCTGCTGAGTGTTCTCTAAAGAGTAGTGAAATATTCACTGTTTAATAATAGAACTATAGCATTGTGTTGAGCCTGCCACACGAGTTTGTACATATTGTTTTGAGCTATGATGTGGAATGGTAATTGGCACATTAAAGAATTTGTGGTTCCATGATATATTTGATTATTATAAGAGGCATTTGTTCAACGTCCGCTGCTTAAGATAAATAGCCCAATGGCTGCAAATGGATATAAGGAGAGGGATGGACTAGTGCAAATGACTGATGCAAAGGTAATATTATTTTTGATATTGAAAACAGTATATAATATAATATTAGGGTTTAAATAATACACTTGTAATAGTGTACTAGATTATAACTGGGCATTCAGTTCCCCATTAATACGTGTGCTGAATCATTGATTCATCTCTGACAGCCAGTTGCAATCACCTTTTCAAATGGACACAAACTGCTTTTATTTCCTTTCATAAAATTATATGGCTAATTTCCACCTGCTCAAATTTTAAAATAGTTGTAAAGAAACAATTTTGTTGTGGACCCATATGAGAGGATTGTCCGATCCCAAAGGCAAGTAGATATATTTTGAGGTGGTCAGAAGTCACTCTAGCAAGAGGGGGAAGTCTTTCTAGAGCAAGTGACTTCATTCCACTAAATGTGATTCCGGCCTTAGATTAAAACTTCTAATCATACTGCATTAACGATTAGAATTTGAATGTCATCCAATTATGGATGAGGCTTCATCTGAAGAGTCAAAGCTTACAATATTTATTGTTCATTTCTTTGTGACCAAACTTTCATCTTTTAATTTGTAGGTATGTGCCAATACTAATTGCATGCAAATTGGCTTGTTTTCAATCCGTATGGTTAGAATTTCTAATTCATTTCTCATGTGAGCGCACAACAAGATCCTCTCTTCACCCCCTCTTTTTATCCATGTACATTATATGACATGTCCCAAATGCTGAAATTCTTTTTTTATATATTTTTTTTATCTATAGGATTTGCTTATCAATGAGTTGCTTGTCATGCGTCGTGTCACTTGAACTTGCTACTTAGCCTCTATCTTGTTATTTCCAATCTTCAATTTTCCAACTTATTGACATCGAGTTTGCATAACTTTTCTTGCTAGTAAGCTGGACCTGATTTTGTGGGTTCTCCGATTATATTGGCTTTTGGTCAACTGTTTGAATGTGATGCTTCAAAATAAGCTTTTGAATTTTCTTTGCTTAACCATTATTTTAATACCTTTAAATTTGGGGGTAGAACTGTCCTACATTAATAAGATTATCAAGGAAGCACTGGTGTGGGTGTGAGAATGGGGTATGAGTCTCAGCTGGTGCAAAATTCGATGATTTTTCTTGAGGAAGTGAAGTGACTTAATTGAAAGTTCAATATCAAACCAACCGCAACCGCAACCACATGGTCGTTTGAAATAGTAAACCATCATCAAGCAGACATAATTGTTCTCAAGAAGCAAAATTCTCCATTTCATCATTTCTTTCTCCACCATCAGCAATGACCACTGCCACTATTTTTGGCTCATCAAGTGTTGAAAAGAAATCAGCACTGCTTCTGCTACTCGAAGATCCAGCCATACTTGCAGGAGGAGGAGATCAAGTGGAGGAGGAGGTTGTAGGAGGAGATCAATTGACGGATCTCGCCGGAGAAGATGATCGAGCGGAGGAGCGACTGTCGCTGGCAGAAGAGCGGAAGTTACGGTTAGGGTTCAACTAGTTTTATATCGTGAGAGAAGAAGCCCTTTAAAACGAGCTTTTTCGTCTTCCCCTTTTCTTTTTCTTTTTTTGGGTTTCGTTTGCACCAGGTCGTACCGTGATTATTATTATTATTATTATTTATTTTAAGTGCTTCGGTGTGCGCCGGGATCTGACCCCCGCCACTCTGGAATCGCACATGGTGAGGCTGTGGTTCACTGTTCAATGAACTAGTGCTTCATTGAAGATTATCGTGCTTGATATACTTATTGGAGCACCCCACTTATTGACGATTGATTTTGGAATGAAAAGTCGGCATGGTATTAGAGCACTAGTTGTGCTTGGCCTAAGTGAGTCCATTTGTGTTGTCTGGTGTTGTCTGCAAGGAGCATATCTTGTCTGTATGCAACGGGGAGTATTGAGGGTCCAGATTTGGGACGGACTAGTAATTCTATTGCTTGATATACCTATTGTGCCACCCCACCTCTTTTCAATTGGTTTTGGGATGGAAACTTGATGTGAATCAGCATAGTTGTTAAGGCGTCGCCTAGGCGTCCAGGCGGGGGATGCTCCCCGGCCGCCAAGGCGTACGCCTTGGGCGCTTTGTAGCGCCAGAAGTCCTAGGCGTCGCCTAGGGTTGTTTTTTTTTTTTTTGAAAAAGAAAGCCTAGCAAAACGACGTCATTTTGCTAGGTTTTAAACTACATGCAAAATGACGTCGTTTTGCATTGTAATATATATATATATAAAGAAGTCATCGTTGTCACAGAAGACGACTATCTTCTTCTTCTTCTTCGACGACGAACGGCAGAAGAGTCGCCAACTCCGGCGACTGCACTCGATCGGCGGCGGCGGCTTCAACGACTGACGGTGGGCACTCCGGCAACTGCGACAGCTCCATTTGAACTCCATTTTGGACAGCCACTCTCCACCCACTCAACTGCAGCGGCGACTCCCATAGTTGTCGAGGCATCTTCGATCCTGGCGAGTTCGATCTCGATCGAGTGAGCTCCATTTTTGGACGGCCACTCTCCATCCAATCTCCTCTCAGTACTGTTACTTTATTTTTCAAAACCCTAATATATTCTAGTGATCAATTTTATAAAATGAAATGTAGAAAAGGAACCCAACCCTGAAAATGCATTACTAAGGTGTTTAAATGCATTTTGGTACACATGTATAGGTATGATATGGGGGTAAAATTATGAATTTCATTAGGGGGTGCCTTGGACCGCCTTGAGGACGCCTAGGCGAGCGCCTTGCCGCCTAGGCGTCCAGGCGGTCAGCGGTCGATGCCGACCGCCTTGGCGCCATGACAACTATGGTGAATCAGAGCTATGTACCCTTACTCTTTGCTAGAGCTGTTTATGGTAATATTTTGTGATTTAAGAGGTAAAGTAAATACAATTTAAAATTAACAGTATTATCGTGTACTTCCGCTCTATGCAGGCAATTTCGTCTGCTGACATCATAGTTGTGATGGACAAAGGAAGCATAAAGTGGTCCGGAAGTTTTGCTAAGTTTTCGGCCTGTTCATATTCAGCAATCTTTTTGGAAGATTTTACTGTATCTTCTCACACCCAAAAGGCAGGTAGCATAAATACAATCACAGAATCCAAACAAAACGCATACCAAGAGGAGGATGCTGTACATGCTTTTCAGGCTGCACCAGAGATCATTGAAGTTGAATCTAGGAAAGAGGGAAAGGTTGAATTTACAGTGTACAAGTGAGTGGTATATTCTAAAAAGAATTTGTTTTACCTAATTGTTGTTGTGAAGTCAGAGAATTTTTAAAAAGGTTTCACCTTTTTTATTTTTCATTCTCCTTTATTTCTTGAATTTATGACCTGTACATAGAATTGGAGATGAGAGATCGTGGAGAAGAGTTTCTTCAAAATGGGGAAGGAGTATTAGAGATTTGAATGATCTGAGAGATGCATAGAGAATAAGTATCAACAGATTTTGGTAAATGAGGAGGAGAATTTAGTGCTAGAGGAATATTTTAATGAACTCTAAGTCATAATGGTCCTTATAGGTGGACATTCCTCAAATTTGAAATCAATATGAAATTAATTCTATCATGTAATCATGAATAGTCATTGCTGTAACTAGTACCCAATGCATGGAAATATGGACCGTTTCTTTTCTTTTCTATATCTGTTAGGGATGGGTAGGTACTTTCCTTAAACAATGGGATCTGCTATATAACATGGACCAATTGTCTCAACGTACTCACTGCCAATAGTGTTGCAGCTGTTTTCTCCAAGTTCAGGCAGAAAGCCCTTTGAACCCCGCCCCCCACCACCACAACCCCCCCCCTCAAAAAAAAAAAAAAAAGTTGCACAAATTTCATTTATAAAAATGATGAAAAATGTACAAAGAATTTAAGGACAGTTCAAAAGATATGTTAATTTTGTACATTGGCAAGGCTTTGAGGTAATATATAAGTCTTTCATCTGTTTACAGTTGTTGATCATTGTTGTAATCTTAACTATGCCTACTTTGATTTTTTCACCGACTTTTGTTTTGGAGAACATTAGTATCAATGCTTGTTTTTGGATGTTGTAATGTACTTTCATAAAACACATTTAGTTTTGGAGGTTAATGTTCCCTTTTTTAGTTATATATATATGTAGAAATATCATGTGGCTGCATTTTATGTTTGCTGTGGCGCCTGCCTTGTCACCTAGGTGTCCTGCCACCCAGCCAGTGGCTTGACAATTATGAGATTCATACTCATATATAAGAGACTTACATATGGATTATAATGGTTTTGAAGAAGATTTATGATAAATGAACTAGAGCAGTACTTTGTTGGGTATGGGTGAATAAATATGTTTCTATTAGTATTAAGTATATTATGTAATCAAAGATATAAATGGAACTCACTAAACTGATGATGAGTGGAGAGGTTATCGATAGTTCCCCCCCCCCAGCCCCCAACAAAAGATACTCAAGAAGTGGCCCTGCAGGATGTCCTTTGCAGTCAAGATTAGATATGGTTTATCAGACTAGAGCTGTATTAGATTTATGGAGAGAAGAGTTAGATTCCTGAGGATTTAGGTTGCATCAGTCCAAAATGGAATGTAGACTGCAAGTTTTGTTAGCATAAAGATTCATGCTAAAGTACAGTTGACCTAAATGGCCAAGTGATAATGAAGGGTGTTCCTTTAGTACTTGGTCAATCATTTAGCGTAATGTCTAGATAAATGAGGATTTTAATTATAGGACTTTTATGTGAAATGCCATCAAGGTTAAAAGGAAGTCCTGTAGCATGCGGGTAATGTTTGCTTTATGTATTGTACATAGGGTTGTGGAATTGAGAAACTAATTACACCAAATTGGTGTAGCTAGGGCTCATATGTTGATATGGATGTATAGTACGACTAAGAAAGAAAGGATTAGATATTTAAAGATTTATGCAAAGTTGTAGGTAAAGTTAATAAGGACATGGACTTAAGTAGGAAATAATGGCGTATCAAGTTTCTTCCTGTCCCAGTGTAGCTTTTTATTTAGGTCCCATGTAGTTGACTGCAAACTATTTGGTTTAGGGTTGTTGTTGTTGATGGTATCTATTCCTTTGATTGTTGGATGCATTCTTTCAATTTTCTGCAGAACCTATGCTGCATTTTCTGGTCTCTTCATCACCGTTATAGTATTCCTGTCAGCAATTCTTATGCAAGCTTCTCGTAATGGAAATGATCTATGGCTGTCGCATTGGGTGGACTCAACAAGTGGAAGTAGCGGGACACATTCCTCCACAGTTTCTTATTTGGTAATAAATTGATTACTTTGATCAGTTGTTAGAAGAGAAAAATTACAGTATGATGGTCCCTCATATCCCTCATCTTAAAACTGAACTGCAAGATATTTTTCCCATCCAAAAGAATAAGCCCTTGCCTTTCCAGTTTCATTGGGTAGCTTGGTGATTTCATTGTTCTATTTCAAACATATATATGTGAAAGCCGCATAAGTGTTGCTGATATATCGGTCTTGTTTTATGATCATTGCAGAGTGGCAACTTTCCATTAACCTTTCCCATCAGCATAAACTAATAATCTATTTTGAAGAATAGACTGAATAAATGATGGTAGCTCACCTTTTCCTCATCTAGGTTTACCGAAGTTATTTCTGGTGCAGGTTGTACTCTGCATCTTCTGTATAATAAATTCCATTTTGACTTTAGTGAGGGCATTCTCATTTGCATTTGGCGGTCTACGAGCTGCAGTTAAAGTGCACAGCACACTGCTTAATAAGCTTAGCAATGCACCGGTACAATTCTTTGATCAGACACCAAGTGGAAGAATTCTTAACAGGTAGGGTTTGTGTTTAATTGAGGGATTATGTTTAGTATCTCCACTTTATGTACTGATTTGGCTGTGCAGGCTGTCCTCAGATCTTTATACTATTGATGATTCTCTTCCTTTTATCCTCAACATTCTCCTGGCAAATTTTGTTGGCATTCTTGGAATTGCAGTGGTTTTGTCATACGTGCAGGTATTATTTTTTCTTTTTTGGCGCTTTTTCTTGTAAATTCATACTTAGTTTATTTGCACCTCTTTTGAGTTTCTAGCATCAAATTATTGTGGTTATGTGGTTGTACCTTTTTGCAGGTCATCTTCCTATTTCTGTTAGTGCCATTTTGGTTTGTATATAGCAAGCTACAGGTACTTCTCATCCAATGATGTTACTTCTGACCCAGGATACTACATGACGGCAAACACAAATATTAATGATAGTGATGCTATTTCAGGCCTATATTTTTCATGTAAAACTGCATTGAACATTTTGGCAAAAATAAACATGGGCTTAATTCAAGATGTTTCAGGCCTTCTTAGTAATTCAAATAGTCTATATATAATAACCATAAATACAAGGATTAATCCAAACACAAGTATTTTCATCATCAAAATCAAAAACCTAATTGGGGGCTTGGAAGGTTTGCTCCTGGCAGACCTGCTCTTCTTCTTTCTCTATACTCTAGTGGTGGAAGCTTCAAGTAGATTGATAGCGTGGACAGGGGTGTTGTCCAGTGTGTTAGGGTGGGGAGTGAGCGTCTTGTAATCTCCCATTTATAGTATTCTGATGATATCTCTATTTGACGACATCACTGGCTTTTGTAATATTCTCTCTCTTGGTAGTTTGTTGGAAGATTTGTACTGTTAACACATGCATACCAGTATTCTTACAGGTGGGCAACCTTGGCTGACTCTGTACCTGACGGTTGGTCTCTCTTCATTTTCCTATATATTTTCTGAGTTGGGAAGTGTAGCTTAACTGGAGCTGTGCCTTGAGAAGGCATGGGTTTCATTTTAAATGTAGGAGATGGGAAATTTGGTGGTGGTCATCAATCCTTTACCATTTATTGTGTAGTAGATGATGCTAGCTGACCTACATAAAGAGAGGTTTATTGAGCAAGGTTAACTGGTGGAAGGGATTGGAGAGGATAAGATAGAGAAATGGGCTGACAAACCGCCCCTTGTGCAGTGGGCTTGGGAGCTGAGTGTGTCTCCAGTAACCAGTAACTCATGTATTCTCTTGGTCTTTATAGTAGATCAACTCCAGTTCTGGGGATGTAGGTGGTTTCACGTAATCATGTAATATATCCCATGCAGGGTTAGGTTATTGCAACGATTGGTGTCTGAGGTAACTGCTTGAAGATTCGGAAACTCGCCCAGGACTGTGAAAGATAACTGGCGAAGGAGAGGTCACCCTAAAAGGCTAGCTGTCCAGCACAGAGAGCCTTCAGCCTAAGAGACTATCCCAGTGCTTCACACCCAGCTGATCTGGGATTCATGCTTCTGCATCAAGATCGCTACAATAGTCCCACAAGCAGCAATTGGGAGAGATTCCACTATTTTTGTAGGAAAATTGTGGGCCAAGAAAGGAACACCCCTGGGGATTCATGCTCCTGCATCAAGATCACTAGTGTTGATGTATGATCTTGCATGGAACTAGAACAGGACCCCTAGATAGTTAATGGTATGCCATGGAATAATGATTTGTGGTGTGATAGACTGGACAGAGTTTTCACTGTCAGAAACGAAAATGCAGGATTTGACTGAAACACAATCAAAAATCAAATCGAAGGTGTGAGATGTGATTTGGTGGGATAGTAGATCATAGGGCTGTCTGATTTGGTGGGATAGTAGATCATAGGGCTGTTGGAAACTGTAGTGAAATGTGATAGGGAGAGACAGAATTAGGTGAATATATTTCCACCTTGTCACTCTAGGGATAGGCGGCTGCACTATTTATAATATTCATTAGGTTACAATATTGAAAGTGGAATCACAACCTTCAATACATAAATCAAGGGTTCATTTGCACCTTATTGCAGAATATTCTATAATATCTTCATATCTCTATCAGGGTGTTATACTAATTCACAGGATATCTCCAACAGAAACAGCGGGAAGGGCAACCACTGATCACTCTTTTTTGACCGTGCTGTCCAAAATTGGTCAAATGATCGGTAATTTGAAGCGCTAATGGATATTGCTAGGATAATGGTATTGTTGGTTATTAGTGCAGGCTTATGATGCACCGACACTTTAAAATGGCCAACATACCGGTGTCTAACACTCTTCCGACACTGACACGCCCCTGACACGCATTCGACATGTCTGGGACACGTAGTCAACGCAATCGACATGGTCAACGATTTTGGCATGTGTGTCCCGCATCTCCAGTGGTTAGACTCATTTTTTTATTTTATTTCTCCTCTCTTTCTTCCTTTTTTCCTTTCCTTTTCTTTCTTTTCACTTCCTTCTTTTTCCCCCCTTCTTTCCCAATGCTCTAATTCCACCCAAGCGGCACAGGAGAAAAAGATGAATCCCTCATCCCCAGGGAAGCACTGGTGCAGTGGCCACCCATCCGTCAGGTGCACACCAAGCCAGGAAAGAAAAAAGAAAAAATTTGGAGTGCAGTGCGTGAAATAGAAGCCAAAAAGAAAGGAGAAAAGGAGAAGTGAAGGAAGAGAAACTACATTGGGAGGAGAGAGCTGTGCACAGTTGAAGAGAGGAGGAAGAAGAAAGGAAATAGAATAAGATAAGAAGAAAGAGTGGTTCACAGAAGAGAATTAGGGAAATAGAATAAGAAAATGAGTAAGAAT
The DNA here is from genome assembly GCA_034195605.1 of Santalum album. Classification (NCBI taxonomy): domain Eukaryota; kingdom Viridiplantae; phylum Streptophyta; class Magnoliopsida; order Santalales; family Santalaceae; genus Santalum; species Santalum album. The sequence goes on from CM067258.1 coordinate 2,941,866, forward strand.
GGTTGATAGAGAAGAGAGAAATAATAAATAAATGAAAAGTTAAGATATTAAAGTATAATAATGAGGGCAAAAAAAGATAAAATATACATGGGAGAGAGAAAGAGTAATAAACAAAAGGGATATTTATGGGTGGTAGTTTAATTCTTTGACTTCATTACTTTAAGGTTATGTTGTATGCATTATTATCCCCTTTTAAACTCTTTCATTTTATAATTTTTATGAACCATTGTTGTATCTGACTTTATAATTTGCTACGTTTAATTTGAATTTTACAAAATTATATATATATATATGTGTGTGTGTGTGTGTGTGTGTGTGTGTGTGTGTGTATAGAAATAATGTGTCGGTCAACTTGTTGAACTTGTTCAATTTTTCAAAAATCGAGTGTCATGTGTCGCTGTACCAATGTCAGTGTCGGTGCATCCTTGGTGCAGGCATGAGGATGCTTGGTATTAGCATGTTTGCAGAGCTGCTGGAAATTCCAGGCATTCGATGTTGAGATCAGGATCGATCATGTAGGAAAACTAAAAGTGACAGTGTGCATTTACATGCAGTAAGTAGTATCTGTTGACATTTGGTTGGCGATCTTTCTTGACTTTGGGTTTGCACCGGAATGATGTCTTCTTGATGAATGCAATTGCCGTGGATATTTTGTTAGGGGCTGCGAGTAATCTCGGCACAGTTGGTACCAGGTGTGAAATAACTGTTGGAGGGTTTGATTATTGATGTCCTCCATATTTTCATTTTTGGGAAGTGCTGCAGACTTAGAGTTTTGCTTTGGAAAGACATAAGTTGCATTGTAAACTTAGGAGATAAGGGAATTTATGGTGGCCATGAATCATGTCTGTTCCCCAAAGCAATCAGAACGCTCTAGCCTACAAATGGAGATGGATAAGTTAAGTGAACGAGTGGAGAGGGACTGAGAGGGGATAAGAATTATACAAGGGATGGGACAATGAGCCACCCCCTCGGCGATGTGCTCGGGACTAGGTGTGCTGCTAGTGACTCAAGCATTCTCTTTTTCCATATAATGGATCTCTCTAATTTCATGGATGTAGGCAGTTTTGTCAGACCATGTAGAATATCTTGTGTTCTCTTGTGAATGTGTATGTGCGCCTTGGTGTTTGTTGGTGGGTTGCTCTATCCCAATATATATAACACCACCTCTGCACGTCCCAAGCTGCAGGGCTATGACCTCAACATTTTGATGGGTATATCAATCCCTGTTTGAGAATCTGGATCAGTTTTTTGAAATCTTTAATAATTGAAACTGGGGCATGAATAACAAAAGTAAGTTTTAAAAAGTTTAGTCATTCGAGAAAATCCTGTTTCAGACCTGAGAATCCCTTTTTTATTTTTCTTTAGTAGTACTAGTCCTGCCGCATAGTTATGTCACACATGGGGAAACGATAGTTTTCTGCCACAGGAAATGTAAAAACCAGAAATTCACCTCTGTTTAGCCAATCGTTCAATACTACTTGAAGAAACTATAGATCTCTTATAGGATGTCCACTAAAACAGAATATGTTCAGTTCTATTACAGGTCAACATCACGTGAACTACGAAGGCTGGACAGCGTTTCTCGTTCTCCCATTTACACATCATTCACAGAGACGATGGATGGCTCAGCAACTATAAGGGCATTTAAATCTGAGGTAGATATCTAAATCAGATCCCTAGCTATTAGCATTATGCCAACAACTAGGATGGTGCACAGAAACCTTTATTGTTTTAACTGAAGCTTGAGTAAGTATTTTCTGATGCAGTAATTTGAATAGTACTTAAGTAGTTGGTGCATAATTATGAAGCAGTGTCAGGTTTTTGTATTTATATCTGACATTGTCCGGTAGGAAAACGGACGTCATCTATTATTGCTCTACTGTCAAGTAATGTAAATTTTGAACCTTAACATATTTTCCTTGTCGCCTGTTTTGATGCATCAAATCATGAATGAGATTGAACTTCACGATTCTCACTTAATGCTTGCCACAGCTTAATTGCAAAGTCAATGAGATATAGTTATGTGTTTAATGTATTATATCCTTGATGTGAAAAGTCTTAAATATCATTTTCCCCTTGTCACTAGGGAGGATTGTGTTTTGGGGGAGGGATGGTAGAACAGATTCCCATGTCCTCTTCCACCTTTGCCCCACCCTCCCTTATCAGCATCAACCTCCCTCTCATCTTCCTTCTCTCCCTCCTTCCCTCTCAATGAAATTTTTGATAAATTTCAATAGAGAAAAGTTTTAAGTAAAAAAAAATTAAAAATTAAAATCTTTAATTTAGGTGAAGGAACACATATATTGCTGTCCTCTAAGGTTGGATTGGAGTGATGTGGAGTGAGCACGATTGGGGTGGTGTGGAGTGGGCACATGATCTTATATATATATATAGATGCAAGGTTTTAAGTTGCGGATGTGGGACTAATTTTCAACAATATATCCATATGCATAGGTGTGTCTTAAACTGTAGATATACTCACCACACTTTTTTGATGTGTCCAAATATCCAAATCCTGTTTCGTCATCCAGATCAGGGGAAGTGTTTGGGTTTGTGATAAAAAATGGTTTCAAGGTTTAAATCGAGTAACGTCTTGATTTAATGCTAAACTTGAAAATTTGTCATCCTGCTCAAGATTATAATATGTTTAAAAGTGGTTGTATTACTATTCACTGAATATATTGAAAAATATACCGAAATTGGTAAAAGAGGATTTGGTGAATTCATTAATTGTTCGATGATCAATAAATTTTTTTGAGCAATCAGTAAATTGGTAATCTGGCGGAATACTTTTTGTTGTCTGTCAAGACTGCTCAGAGTTTGTTTTTTCAAGAACAGCAATTCAATAAGAAATCATTAAAAAATTTCCCCTAATCAGTAAATTTCCCTAATTTACTGATTGAACACCCTCACTAACAACAAGACAACCACAACTCCCCTGATCCTACCACAGCCGAGGACGATGAAGACCTATTGGATGCCAACAACTACTCTCCTGTGGTCTGTGATTGCTTGGATACCAAATGCTGCATTGGTTGCTGACAGAATCCATCAGTTTGTTTTCTCTGAATTCTGTGACTACTGATTGCCTTTGCCATTGAGTGGTTCTTCTGACAGCTAATATAGATTCTTAGGTGGCGTTTGGTAAATTTTAGTGTTTAAGACCTTAATACTTAAAGCACATCTGAATTCCTAGAGAATGGTTAAAAAGTGTAGCTAGATCTACTGAATCTGAATGTATAATCCTGTTTGATTGCAATATTTTTGTGAGGTCTGAATAAATTGGATATCCAAATTTACCCTTATGCATCATTCAAAATATAACTATTTTATAAAACTAATGATTTCAATTTAAGTACAACATAGAAGTCATAATGTTTTTTTTTTTTTTCAATAATTTGATTTGAATAATTATTTTATTTCAATAAGATGAATAATTTGCTGTGCTTGTTTTTTAATTGCTTTTATTGTCTTTATGTCAAAAAATTGTAAAAAGGAAAATTCATCCTGGAATCTTCCCCCTTCCTTTACCTTCTTTCTCCCCTGCCCCTCCCTTCTTCCCTTTTCCTCTGCTCCTTCATTCTTCCTCGCTATTTCTTCTTCAATCTCCCTCAAAGCCGCTGTCCTTCTCTGTGGAGTATTCAACTTCAAGGTCACCAAGCCCCCACCGCCTTGAGCACAGAGCCCCCCCCCCCCCCCCTCCTTCCTTTCTTCCTCCTCCTTCATCATCTTCTTCTTCTTTCATTTTTAACATCATATACCATAAAAGACTTTGATTTGAAATCATACCCAAAATCGGTGTTTGATCCGAAATCAAACCGTAAAATGGTGTTTATTCAAAATCAAATCCAATATCGAGGCTTGATTTCGTTTCAAAGCCCAAATTGGGGTTTGATTTAGTTTATAAGGTTTGATTTTGAATTTAGGGTTTGAAAACCTAGAATCAGCGATTGTAGTGGCTGCTGGTGGTGGCGGTAGGTTACGGTGGTGGCAATGGCTGGGTCTGGTGGTCATGGGGCAGTGGTGATCGCTGGAGATGGTGGACATGCGTAGGGGAGAAGTAGGGGGAGAAATGAAAGGGGTAAGGTGGGAATAATGGAAAATTAGGGGGGGGGGGGGTATTTTTGTCCTACAGATTTGAATGGGTGGTCCAACGAAATCAGATCCATTAAGGGCCTATTCAAATGTTTCACCAAATGATCTGAATAGCTCAAAGTCTGAACTAATCAGATTCAAATCCAATAAGAGCATATTCTGACTAAACAAATGATCCCTGAATTTAGCATATAATCCTATGATTATGGATCTTACTGATAAAAACTATTTGATGTTGATACTGCTTTCTTATTGAAAATGATTTAGTTTAGATTATCATACATTGATAAGTCGTCTTTGTGGATAGGAATTTTTCTTGGATAGATTTACCGAGAACGTGGCGTTGTATCAGCGGACTTCTTACTCTGAGTTAACAGCAAGTTTGTGGCTGTCACTACGCCTTCAGGTATGTGACCAAAATTCTATACAACTGTTGCTTGATAAGTTGGTATTATTTTTAAAATGGATGGGATATCACAATATTGCGGACAAATATTTGGTTTTGGCAGAGATATGAAACCAAAAATATTCATTGGGAAGCTTTATATGCCACTTGAATTTGTTTCTGAAGCATCATTTTTTAGTTTACATGTGTGCTTGTGGTATAGATTTATTACAATAGTAACTGGTGAAATTCTGGCAGCTGTTAGCAGCATTTGTTGTCTCATTTTTTGCCATGATGGCTGTTATTGGGTCTGGTGGAGGTCTTCCCATTAGTTTTGGTACCCCAGGATTGGTAAGATTTTTGATCTGCACATTCTTCCCCTTTATGTTTACATAGTTGCCTTAATAATTTCTTCTGTATTCAGGAAACACTTCTAAGATGACACACTTGTTATCAGGTTGGTCTAGCTCTCTCCTATTCAGCTCCAATTGTGTCATTGCTGGGAAGTTTGTTGTCAAGTTTTGCTGAAACTGAGAAGGAAATGGTTTCTGTTGAAAGAGTTCTTCAGGTATGAGGATGTTAGACAATGGATTAACCCTGTAGAGAGTATTTATTTTGCAAATCCTTTGTTGTAGTATATGGACATCCCTCAAGAGGAACACCAAGAACTCCAATGCTTAAGCCCCAATTGGCCCCATGAAGGACAGATCGAATTTCAGGATGTAACTTTGAAATACTTTCCAGCTTTGCCACCTGCACTGCAGAATATTACATTTACTATTGTAGGAGGAACACAGGTCAGTCTATATACTGTGCTCGATATTTGTGAAATCATGTCTGGATTTGTATTCAGTAAATGAGTTACTTTTGTTTTCGACAGTATTCATGCATTTGACAATTTAACTGTGACAATATCAGGTAGGTATTGTTGGGAGAACCGGGGCTGGAAAATCTAGTGTCTTGAGTGCCCTTTTCCGCCTAATTCCTATATGTGGAGGACGCATTATGGTTGATGGAATTAATGTGGCTGATGTTTCTATTAGAGATCTCCGATCACATATTGCTGTTGTTCCACAGAGTCCCTTCCTGTTTGGGGGATCATTAAGGTATTATGACCCTAACGTTATATACTAATGCAGTTCTTTTAGGTCCTTGTTGCAATAGAAATCTAGGCTTGTGATTTTCCTAGGATCTAACTGGCCTAAGTACATTATGATTTTTTTTTTACAAATTCATGAAACCACTACTTTTAATTTCCCAGTGCATGCAGTGTCTTTATAGTTCTTGCTACTTCACAGGGATAACCTCGACCCATTCTGTGCAAGTGATGACTTGAAAATTTGGAATGTACTGAAGAAATGTCATGTTAAGGAGGAAATTGAAGCAGCAGGAGGGCTTGATATACGTGTAAAGGAATCTGGAACTTCATTTTCTGTTGGCCAGCGTCAGCTTCTTTGCCTTGCACGTGCTCTGCTCAAGTCTTCCAAGGTAACACTGGTACTTCATACATAGATGGTATGAATAGCCCACACGGTGGATTCCATTTTTAGAGATTATGATCAAATCCCTTGCAAACATTATGAAGTTAACAGTTTTCTCATAAGCAATTTCACTCAAAACTTGAGCTGTTGAATTGAGAGCTTATAATGTATGTAAATCCTTGACTCTCCCCTAGCACACGTGGCTAATGAAATCGTAAACATTGGAGTACAAGCAGCAATGATGAGAATTCCTCCAACAGGAAAAGCCAAAAAGAAAAAAAAACAACAATCTCAAACGGTAAAAGAAAAAGACAAAAGAAAAGCTTCCCAATCTATGCAGATATCCCTAAGATTGAAGAATAAACAGAGACAACATGAATCCTAGCTACAATACCATATTGAGCAAGCACTTTATTGCCTAATTCTCAAGCTATGAAGGTTTACAATATATATATATCAAACCTTAACATGAAAGGCATGTCATTTCCTTTAGGGCACGATCAATGATGTCTAGTCACTATGTATTATCTCAACTGCTTCAATAATAAAAAACATTCTATTTTTATTTGCATCACTGGCTCAGTTATAGTGGGGAAGTTACTGTTATTAAACTTGCTCACTTCTCTAGATTAAAACCATTTATTATTCTCTGAAAAGCTGATTTTGTATTTCCTCATGTTTCGATTGACCGAGGGGAAAACATGTGACTTGAAATGATGAGGAATGTAGCAGGTTTTTTTCCCGAACAAAAGTGAAAATGAGGGTATGTGATGTTATATACAGTTAGAATCAGAGGTTAATGAAAAGATTGAAAGTAAGAGAAGGTAGAGACACTCAAACTAGGGCAGCTCATTTATCTTGTTTCTTACGTGGAACATAAACCACTGCCATGACTGGAATTTCCTCTTAACTAGATTCAGGAAACTATCTCCCTATACACTTGTGTAATGCTTCGTAAATGTATCGGTTACTTTTGCTAATTTCTCTCATAGTTGATCTTCAAAAATATCTCACATCGTCATCTCACCCCTTTTCCTTAGTAAACAGGTGAGATGGAACCTGCACTTAAGAGGGTTTCTGTTGTAGTTTATTTTCCTTATACCGAGATCCTGTCCTTCCCATCCTACCATCAACCATATATGTGAACCTGAAAATTCCGCATAAAGAAATGCAGAACTTGTGTGGAGGAGTATTTAGGCTTGATGCGGATTCTGAGCCCACAAACTAACAACTTAAGCTTTTAGGTAAAGTAATCTAACACTTTGCGAGAAGTATGCCCCACCAATTCTCTGACTGGACAAACTAGATACTACCTTTTGGGTCCATACATCACGTGATCTCTCCAAGAATCTAAGGACTCGTTTGGATGATGAGAATGAGAATGATGATTACATCCCATTGTTTGGTAACATAAAAGGTAACGGAATGCCTATTCTCTTGCAATGGCCATTCCCACATATAAGGAAATGACCCTTCTATTCCTATTTTCATTCTTTTGTCATTCCACTCTCCTCCCCATTCCATTACCACCATCCAAATGCAATCTAAGTGATAGAAGGTTCCACCTATGGTTGGGCTCTTTCGCTGTTTTTGCGCTGACCCCCCTTTTCAAATTTTCCTCTCTTTTTTTTTTATTGGTAAATACACCCACTTAACCTGGCAGTTATAAGGATTTGAGAACAAGTATTTTATACATAAAATGGTACTAGGTAGGCAACAACCATAGGATTTACAAAATGTTAAGTAATTTCATACGCAGATTTTGCTTTTCATTCTAATATAATTTTTTGTCATGCAATATTCTGCTATGGTTAAGCTTTTTAGCTATATCTTTATTTGAGAAATAGCTATTGTTGGCGGATTCTTTATATCTTTTGGAGGTAGGTGAGAGGACGTGTTCATCTGGTTGCAGTATCATTTAACATTTTGTGTAGCAGGTCACTTTGTACGAAGAACTTCTTATTTGCAAAGTATGCCATCGATCTGATTCTACAAGCTGTGCAATCCATTTACTCTCATTTTATGCGATGAAAAGCATAACTCGTATTGGTAGTAGCTAGCTTTGAATAGCACATCTCTTCATCAGAAAATGTATCAATACGTGAAATGCTTTGTGGGATTGGGGGAAGGCTTTTATCCAACTAATTACTTATAACTGAATATAATTGATGCTTTCTAAATTAAGTTTGTTTGATAATGCCCAGTGACTATCACTCAAATGTTTAAAATCACATAAAATAATTAGTCGAAGGGACTTAATTGATCCCTTGGCTCTGAAAATGCTTAGCCAGATAATTTTTCTTAATTAGAATTAACTCAGCCAAATATTTATCTATTTCAAGTATTGAGCTTTGAGATTTCTCTACTTAAGATTATCAGTACTTAATTTTCAGTTTTTATGACTGAATGTGTCTAAAATTTCAGGTTCTGTGTCTGGATGAGTGCACGGCCAACATCGACACCCAAACTGCTTCAAGACTTCAACATGTCATATCCAGTGAATGTAGAGGCATGACCGTAATCACAATAGCTCACCGCATTTCCACGGTTCTGAACATGGATGATATCCTGATCCTTGACCAAGGAATTCTGGTATTATGCTTATCTTTTTTTTCTGTTTTCTTTTTTTTTTTTTCATTTTCTACGATATGCATGTGCTATTTTTATAATATAGTTAAATCTATTAATAAAGTTACAGACATGTTGAGTACATTTTCTTACTAATTTTCTGTAAATAGTTAAGTCTATTATACGTTGGATCATGAACCTGATTATGTTGGTGTTAAGTAATTATATAGCTCTACTGCCCGATGCGATTCGTTTGTCTCGGATACTCAGTAAGTGTTTTCCTTTTTTTGTTCTTGACGGGTTTAAATGAACCTGATTATGTTGGTGTTAAAGTAACTATGTAGCTATAATATCGCATGGAATCATTTCTCAGAAACTCACTCAGCAGTTGTTTCTTCTTTTTTTTCTTTTTTTTCTTTTTTTTCTTTTTTTTTGGTTTTGGTGGCCATGTGCAGGTTGAACAAGGAAACCCACAAGTCCTTCTGCAAGACCAGTTCTCCAGATTCTCAAGTTTTGCTAAAGCTTCCACAATGTGAGGCTTCTTGCAGCGACTGTTGTAATGATCACAAACTTTACTATAGATTAGTTTTGTTTTTTTTTTTTTTTTTGAAAGACTGGATTAGTTTATTACCATTTGACTATGTCAAATCCTGGACAGCTAATGCTAATTAACAAAATTATTAGATGCAACACTCATACAAAAAAGAGAAAAAAAAATAAAACAAAACAAAGCAAAACTCAAAACATTGTTTTGGGTATATATATATTAAAAACATCACAAAGTACAGTTGCATGTAACTTATATGTAATTGTTGTTTATTAGTTTTTCATATATATATCACATGCATTTTTTTTCATTCTAGAAATATTGGTAAAATTAGGGAGATTAAGCGGATTATGGACAGGGAATTTATTTGTTGTAATTTTAACCTATAAATTAAGTTTTAATTCAAATTTGTAATCAAATAATATTTTTGTCTTGATGTGCATGGATGTGAGCCATAAAAATTTGTTTAGACTTGAAAATGTAACCCTCATGCTAAGTCAGTTAGGCATACATCCATTTAGTACACTTGGTGATGCTACCAAATGAGTCCGAAGAGCCCTAATCAACCAAAAAAGGCTAAGTGGGTTAGACCCTAAATTCAGATGCATCGGATAAGGATACCCTCGCACATTTGGAAAGCCTATTCCCGTCCTTGACTTGAACTTTGTTCCTACATGACTTGATCAATTTGATCGGGCATCGATTGATCCTATTGCTTCCTTGAAGTATGTGGAAAGCGAATACACGATGCATCTACTCACATGCCGTAACACATGCGTCATTGATGATCATCGAAAAGCCTTGGCGCATTACAGCCTTGGACCATCATGGGATCTAAGTTTCTCCAACCCAAATTGCAGCCCGACCATCTCCGATTGTGGCTGACCGTCACCAATCATGATCGAGCACGGTCTCCGCCAATCGTCGACTTCCCCCCAATCGCACTCCTCTCTCTTCTCATTCTCCTTTCCTACCTCGTAACTCGAAATCCAGATTTTTTAGCCCTTAGAGTAATGTGTTGAAAACAAAAATTGCAAATATTTGTAAAAACACAGACTTTGGTTTCCCAGGCCTTGGAGGAATTAGGGTGGTGAGGGAGATGGAGGAAGAGATCAACTCTATTTTGGAAAATAATTTATAAGTTGAATTTATAAATTTATTTACTTGCACAAGCTCCAAACTTTTGATGAGCTTCATAAAACAATTGATTTTCAAGCGAATTAATTCTTTTACATGTTTAATTTTATGGACACGTGTTTAATAAAGCCCTTTTTTATTTTTATTTTTTGGGGTCAACAATAAAGCAGTTTACTTAATCACATGTGCCTATTGGTGAAAAATCAAAGTCAACATTTTGCTGAAGAGCGAGCACACGGATTCACATTGGAAAATTACTATTTTCTTTTATTAAAATCATACCAAATAGGGCAATATCTTTATGAATGAAATGTTTCAAAGATTTTCTCAAAAGCGTGCATTATAATTCAATTACATATCTATTTATTTTATTAGAGATGCGAGGTTCTAACTCTAGTTGAATCGAACTTTGATCTCTTAAGTAACCCAATGCAATCAATCGCGATCGTAAAGATCCAATCTTAAATTATTCTTGCTTTATCCATTAAACAACTATTATCAATAAAAGCTTGAAGATCTGGAGATCATCTTACTTCAAGCTATGGATCACATTTTACCATGCAGTAATTAGAAATTAATCTTTTTAGAAAAAAAAACTAAACATATCAGACAAGCAACTATTAAGTGTAATCTAATCGTAATTCGATCAATATGAGCAATTGCAACCGTAAAAGATTCGATCTTAAATTATTCTTCGCTCTTTTCGTTAAATGACTATCGTCAATAAGAACTTTGAGATGTTGATCAACAACTTGAATCCAGATTCTCTTTTCATAATCGGCCATCATAAACCAAAAGGAAAAAGGAAAATAAAAGAAAATAAAAAACAGGAAAAAAGGAAAGAAAAACTATTATTTAGGAGAGTCCACACAGGTCTCTCTCGCTCTCTCTTCATTTTCAAATGCACGCTTAGATCCATCTCACCTCCATCATGGTGAATGCACCCCCTAAATCTTGGCCCTTCCCCCTAGGGTTTGTCTGAACAACATTCATCATTCTTTTGGGGTTCTTCTGATCAAGTAGTGCATTTGAACTTTTGGTTTTCTTTTTCCATCTCCCGGTTCAAGCAATCCTCTACTCAGAGAGTTCGATTCAGATCATTCAGAGGGTTTAATTCAGTCTACACAGATTCTAGCTTGCCAATGGCGTTTCCTGTTCATCTCTAGTACTCTGTTCTTCACTGTACTACTCGGATTTTTGACGGATTTGAGGTTTGTGGGTGGTTTGTTGATTTTCAATGTCGGGGCCTCCTAGAGTTCGTTCCGTCAATGTCTCCGATCCCGATCACCGGCCGATCCTCGGACCCGCCGGAAACAAGGCCCGATCGGTGGATGCGCGAAAACCCAATTCGAAGCCTCAGAGGAAAGTTGAGAAACCGCAGGAAATTGAGGCCAAGGAGAAGCGATCGCTAGCTGGGGCCGCATCGCCCCCGTCGCCGCAATGTGGGAGAGCGCCGGTGATTTTGAGGCACCTGGACCAGCTGTCGAGGCCTGGTTTCTCGATGAGCGCTTCGTGCTCGTCCGATGCGTCGTCTGATTCAGTCGCAGAGCCGGGCTTCGACTGGACGGTTGGTCCGGCGGAGTAGTGTTCCAGTGAGGAGGAAGCAATGTAGCCCGAAGACGGAGAAGGTTGAAAATGGGGGCTGCGAGGGGGTCTTTCCTGCTTCGGATGATGCTTCCATGGTCAAGAAAACCTGTGCTTGGATAACCCCAAATACGGGTACGTTCTTATCTTTCCGAGTGAGGCTTTATATACATATTCTTTGACTGATTAGAGATTTCAGACTTCATAAGGTAATGCATGCTTGTTTAGGTGAGAGCAGTTATTGAAGTTACCAATTTAGTCATTATGTGGTGTTACTTTTACTGACTGATAGCAATAAATACAGGGACAGTTTTATGTTGTTCTTGTGCCAAGTATTGCAGAATTTTTCCTCTGATTTATTCCGAACTATTACTTTACAGATGATATCTTTGTTTCATAATGTTGAATATTGTGCGTGTGTGTGTGTGAAGGACAGTGCAGAAAATTCAGTTGTTGTGAATGTGATTTCAAAAGAACGACATAATTCACTACACATCTACTTGGTCGCTTTAGTATTTGGTTTCTTAAGGGAAACCCTTATATATTTATATTGTTGGTTATTTTGTTAGGTTTATTAGTAATTTTCTTGGAGCCATCCATATTTGGTTAAATTGGAAATATTTGCATTGGAAGGTGATTCCTAGGTGGAACATTATAGTAGTTACAGTCTTTCTACATTAGGCGAGCTGCAAAAATTTATAGGATCTTAGAGGGGAACTAAAGAGTAAATTATCATAGTGGGAGGTGGAATTTTCTATTAATTGCCCCCAAATTGATGGTGTGGTAGCCGTCTGGGATCAGCAAGTTGTTTTGTGCACATTGACACGTCTCCGTTGGCGCATGATCCAGTCTAATGGGTAGGTTACACACTTCTGTTTTTCTTGATCAGTGAAAAAAAAAGAGAATATTGTATTGAACATATGCAACAAATTACGCGGTACTGAACATATACAACAAATTGCACAGTTGAACAACCAACCAACTCCATACATACAATTGATAGCCCAATCTCTTGTCTTCTGCATTCGCTTCTCCTTAAGCTGGTTCGAAGCGCTTTATCCTTAAGTAGGTCACATTCTATAGTTGTAATTCCATATATCATTACTAGACTTGTTGCTTATAGTTCCTCTCTGCCTCATTTTCCATATCATTTGCAATGGTTGAAATCATAACATGCCGTCAGCAGAGCTTATATTTTGTTTTTCATCTTAAAACTATATATTTTGTACTACTTTTGACTTCCGTTAAGACCCTATAATTAACCAATAAATAGCAATTTAGGCTCACCAGTTTGTTGAAATTAGGTAACTGAAAGGAAATTTGCAATTTACAAAAATGAATTTTATTTGTGAATCACAAAAACGGATTATTTAAATTAGAATCACCTTGAAAGTTCTTCTTGATTTCCTTTATCCTTGAAATCACCCTCCATTGAAATCGCCCTCCACTTCAATCAGGTTCTTCTTCTTCATTTTCAGGCATATATTTCCCTCCTTTACAAAAGTCCTAGCCAGTCTTGACTAGTTTATCCCATACTATTCAAACGATACAACCTTCAACACCTCAAGATTGCCATTTCATTTCTCTCCTTGAAGTAAGTTTGTTAAAATTAAATGTTTTGATTCAAAACATGGCATGTACAAGTTGTCTTATAACTCTTTCCATTCAACTTGTTAAGTCTTCTAGGATCCATGAGCACCACTGCTGATATAACCATTATTTTTTTAGCTTTATGTGTAACAAGGCTTATTTGCCTCTCAATTCTATTGGAAACTTGTTCTGATTTTAATGAACAAAAACCTTCAAGTTTCCATCTCAATACCAATTGCCAACAGGGGAGTGGCCCAACATGATAGTTCAAGCACCACAGTACATATTCCCAACCCAATCTGGGACTCCCAACACTCCCCCTCATGTGCAAGAACAACCTAATCTCCATGCTCAACACGGACACAAACGGACCACTCTTGGGACTAACACAACTGAGCTTTGATACCATATCATGTTTCCATTCCAAAACCAATTGGCGGTGGGGGAGTTGCTCAACAGGATGCTTAATCAGTGCAGTACTAGTCCCACCCCACTGCAGAACACTCAGCAAAAACAACTGCCAGCTGCCTAGCCTGTTGGTGCCTAGATTATGTAGAAAGTTTTAGTGCTGGGCCAAGGTCACGGGCTCTAATCATTGTAGTTGCTGGATTTGGTGTGTGTTAGTTGCCGAACAAAGTTCATAAATAAATGAAGTCAATCCTTTCTAGTACTTCAGTAGCATTGTGGCGCAAACAGGTGCATGGAAAACTCACTTTGAAAATCTAGCTGTCGAGGGGAGAGAAGAGAACCCACAGGGGTGATCCTTTAGTCATCAACTATTGCACTGCTACATCACTGCATCATTGTGTGTACAATTCTGTCATTTCCTTGGCTAGCTTTACTGAAGGACATTCAACTTCTTAGTCTAATCCATTTTAAAGTCTTTGATTCTTGGGCTTTGCGCCAATGTTCTAGTTTACAAGTGGTAAAACTTTGAATTTATCCGTCTTGAGTGATTGTTCAGCTGCAATAAACACTTGCGCCAAAAGCTCGTTTTCAACAGGGGAAAAAACTATTATTTGTCAAGAATTCTTCTCTCAAGATATATATAATTGTTGACATTCACCCATAGCATTTTCTCCAGATTCGGGAGCTAGCCTGTGTACTTTTTTACTTACTCTCCTGTACCAATTCAGGTGCAAGGTATTGGTCACTTTTTTAATGACTGCTTGATTTGTGTTCTATATTTTCTCCGGGCTTGAAAACTAGTTCAAGTGTAATTTAATGTTAGAATTGTAAAAGAGCCTTGGCGTGAAACTTGTGTGAATGACATCAGTGCTGTCAACAGATCTCTTTTGTTCGTTCAGAAGCAGTCCTTTACAAATTATATATTTTTTATTCTTAGAGAGAAAGAGCCACTAAAGAATTGGGTTAAATCAAAGCATGTAGTATGATGTTTGGGTGCAGGACCGGATGGCCTCTAGCTTATAATCAGAAGCTTCCTTTATGCATCCCTTCTTGATGTTTTAAGTTCTATCAAGTGTCACTTTGATTCACATATGATGGCCAGTTCTCCGGCAGCTGTAATACTTCTGTGCAAATTAAACATATTGACATGTAGCTTGACTAATCAAGACTATGTGCTCCGTAGTAGCGATGAGCTCATTTTTTCTTATCAAGTAATGAAGGGAAAAAAGGGATAGATAATGCTCTTTCATTTTGGTGAAAAGCACCTTCTTTTGTTGTCTTGAGGCTATCTGTGCCATGGGCAGCTAAAAGAAATTCATAAATTTTAAGTCATCCAAACAGGTAGTCGTAAGCCAAAACTAATGGGAAGAGGGATGACCTATATAGTCAACTCCAAATGGTAGGAATGCGGAAGTGGTTTCTGAAACATCCATTGGATGGTCCAATCAACTTGCCCAAAAGATAGGATGCAAAAGGTCATCTATACTCACCTTTCCTTTGAGATTGAGTCATGCAATTTTCACCAGAAAGATGGTGGAGCATCACTTTTGAGTTTTCATAGCATTAATATGGTCTATTCTACTTAGGAGGGTCTTTGAAGAGACCAGTACTTCTCTGATATTAAAGAAGATTTATATTGCATCCTGTATTCTGGTTTTGCTGTTTTAGCATCCCATCTCAAGTTCAGCACTGCGCCTCTGGTTTCAATGGTGTTGCTTGGTTAATTCATTTTAAGATCAGTTCACCAGTTATCATGTTGTTGCTTGGTTCCTTCAGTATCTCATTGATATTATCTTAATAAATTTCAATCAGTTACTGTTACTTCTGTTAGAAAAAAAAGAATCCCCTATGCTAATTGGTTTTTCTTTGTTTGGAAAAAAATGAAAAAGATCCATGTTATGCTGCTTTTCATGACGAAGAATGGGGAGTTCCAGTCCATGATGACAAGTATGTAACTTCAGAACAATATTCACATCTCTTTTCCTGGTTTTCAATTCTATGATAGAACATCCTCTAATGGCTTCCTCTGGGTGCCTTGGACTTCTTCCAACACTTGCAGAAAACTTTTTGAATTGCTGAGCCTGTGTGGTGCATTGGCAGAACTTTCATGGCCTGCAATTCTTAACAAACGTCATTTATTCAGGTGAAGTAGTTGGATCATCTTTAGCGATATAAGCAGCTGTCATGAGTCCAATGGTAATTCCATCATATACTAACCCGGCTTTGTCTATTTACAGGGAGGTATTTTTCGACTTTGACCCTGTTGCAGTTTCAAAACTAAATGAGAAAAAACTAACGACAGTCTGGGAGCTCTGCCAGCTCTCTATTGTCAGAGCTAAAGCTTGCGTTCAATTATTGAAAATGCACGTCAAATGTGTAAGGTAGATGCAGTTTGCCTTTTCATTTTAAATCTTTTATTCGTATTTAGAGGTGGAAAAGGTATTCAGGTTAGAGTCAAATTCTAAGTCTGGCCAAATATGGTTATATTGGTAGTATAACCTAAAACTGGCCATGAAGATTTTGGGTAATATTTACTGTCAAAGATAGACTTGGTTTAACACATTCTGCTCAAAACTTATCCAATTAATATAAAATATTGAATACTTAGGCATAATGATAATTCTATAAAAAAAACAATTTTACATTTTATTTTAGTATTAATGTCTCTCAGCATAAATTATTATTCTGCAACTTCCTACCTGGTTAAAGTTGAACTGATTGAACAGCTTGAAACATCTAGGGAGAAGGAAACTGCTTATCAAGAAAATGTCAAAAGCTTACAAGCTGCCACAGTTTCTTTGGTTAATCAGTTTTTCGATTCCCTTGGATGCTTAGCTGTGGTAAAAAAAAAAAATTAAAATTGATAAGTGGGTTAGATTTCAGGACTTGTGTTCCTGATTAATTAATTTGAATTTTATCATTTCAAATGGTACATGTAGGCAGGGAGCCTACTTTAACACAGACAGTTAGATCAGATTTACGAAACCAATTTTATTTTATATTTTTCAATGAGATCCATATAGAACCAGGTTAGCAACCGCGCACCCCTGGCATCTAACTTGATCATTGAGTAGGAGTAATAAAGCTGAATGATGATAACATCCAGTGTGATTAAGGGACCATCTCCAGTCATAAACATCTGACCATTATTTAACCAAAAAAGTTGAATGAATGGGAATTGTTAGCATAGCTCAATGATTTTTTGGGTGACTGAGCTTCAACTCCTCTGTGTTTTGCTGATGCTGCAGATAATGAATGAGTTTGGCTCGTTTGACAAATACATTTGGAACTTCGTAAATCATAAGCCTATCGTTAGCCGATTTCGTTACCCTCGCCAGGTCCCTGTCAAGATCTCAAAAGCAGATTTAATAAGCAAGGACCTGGTGAAAAGAGGGTTCCGCGGTGTGGGCCCCACGGTCGTCTACTCATTTATGCAAGTTGCTGGAATCACAAACGATCATCTGATCAGTTGCTTCAGATTCCAGGAGTGCATAACCGGAGCAGCTGAGAGAGAAAAACATGACAGTAGCAAGGCTAAGGTGGATGAAGAAGAACAACTTGGGGACAGGAAACTGACCGGATTGGAACTGGAAAGAGCCATGGATGAGTTGAGTTTCTCCTCCGATTAATCAATCGGGCCTTGAGCTGAGAGGTACAAATTTTACTCCATTCATGGATGATTGAGCACTCTTCCACGCAATTCCTTTGAATGGTTGATTTCATGAATTGCCTTTCATTTCGCTTTGTAGATGACAAATTAGAATTCCGCGTGTTGAAGGATGGGGAATATAGTAGCCAAAATGGATTTGGCCTCTTATTTTGTATAGTGAAAGATCAACTTACTTATTTTCTTTCGTTCAGTGATATTGATCATGAAGCAGAATTAGTTGCCTTCAGCAATCTCAGCATTATGGAATTGTAAATTCATGGTTGGGGCCATTTTTTTATTTTTATTTTTTCCGATTGATTTGAATGGATATGTCAAGTTTTGCCCCAGGAAAGGTCTTCTGCGCTAAAACATGGTTATAACGGCACACACCAATATGCCAACTTATCAACTTGTGTGTTGAAAAAAAGGGAGACATGGCTCATCAAACTTAGCTTCTTTGTGGGTTATGGGTCGATGACCTAGATTTCACAATTGTATGCCCCATTCATCTTTTGGACTTCAGGCGTTTGCATTTTATTGCGCTTTCCTTATCCTGTTCAAGCAATTGTGATTAAATTATCTAGCATGGGACCGTGTTACTGCTGATCCCAATGATGGCTCACATAGATAAGAGGCTCTTGTATCTGGTTTTGTTCATGGTAATAGTTATTCAGCAAACAACTCCTGTCATTACTTTTACAATTGTAGTATTTCTTCACAACATCAGAGTTCACTGGCTTTGAAAGCACATTCCCATTCATGTTTTCCAAAATGAGGGCGCCTCTAGAGAAAGCTTTCTTCACGACATAAGGCCCTTCATATGTGAGGTATTTTCCTTTTTCGTCTATCTGGGGAGGATCGGGAGGATCCTTTTTAGGACCAAATCTTTTTCTTGCAATTCTCTTGGTCACACCTTTGCCGTTCTCTCTTCTGATAAAGTTGACCATGGCAAATTGCACTGAGCCTCTTATGTCGTGAAGAAGGCTTTCTCTGGAGGCGCCTTCATTTTGAAAAACATGGATGCGGATGTGCTTCCAAAACCAGTTTTGCGATTGCAACTCACCCTATATCAGTTTAAGGAAGTGTAGTTTGAGCCAATAACCCTAATTTTTACAGCTCAATTTAGCTGATTTTAAGGGAGCTATGAATGGAGAAACTGCTCTCTTGTAAGGGAGCTATGAATGGAGAAACTGCTCTCTTGTTCTAGGAACAGGACTTGAGCTTCAGTTTCCATTCATTGCCTCTCTCCTCCTGGATGGTTACATTTGAAATTCTTCCTTTTGATTTTAAGCACCATCTAATGCACTTAAATAATATTAATTCCACTTTCTTTCTTTCTTTTTATATATATATTTTTTCCACTAAAAAGAGCACAACAAAAACAGCTAGATGGCACAATTCCACCAACCTGAAGGAATTCAAAACCACTTATAAGGGCAAAACAAGAACAGGTAGCATTTCCCTTGGACTTTTCCATCTTGGTCAATGGCATATATACATCAATCTTCCATTCTTCTAATGATACATACTAAGGATTCTTCCTACCATGGCTGTTTCAAAATTTTTCATTTTGACTTTGGTGCAAGATTTTTCCTGAAATGGCGGCTGCAAGGGCTGCTGTGAAACTTGGGTCTTTTGTCAATGAGGTAGCCATCTGTTCCACCAAAAACTGTTGAAACTCCGGTGAATCGATTCTTCCATTCGAGCTTTTCATGTCACCACCCGGCTTCGGCTTTGTCAAGTCCAGGGTGATGGTTGGCCCGGACGAGGTGAGGGAGGTGGAGCACGGGACTGAACCGATGGTCAAGCAACGGTTTGGAACCGGTTTCTGCTCGGGCTGAGTAGGGTTGGGATGGTTGTGTTCCCCTTCATAAGTTGCAACCAACAGAGACTGGTCCTCAACACTTCTCTGGACCTAAAAGAGAAACAAGTATGGCCATAAACATTTAATATTGGTATTCACAAACAGCATCGACCGAAGAAGAAGGGTTCATTGATTTGCAACAACACGAATATAGCCAACGAGCTATTCTCAGTAAAGACATAAACCCAATTTCGTTTCTTTTTTTTGTTTTTTTTTTCCCTTTTTTTCGAAGAAAGAGCTATGAGATTTGTGTATTACCTTCTTCTTGACAGGGCAGGTTGGTGCAAAGGAGCATTTGAAATAAGCTCTAGGGCAAGGATTGTCTCTTGTGACCTTTTGCCCATACTTCCTCCATTGGTATCCATCCTTCACAACCTATAAATATTGTACAATTCTTCAATAAATGGAAAATTTCCAATAAAAAAACAACACCCAATCGATTCTTTTTATATCTTGCTAAGCTGCTAGGTTGCATTTGAATGGTAAGAATAAAACAACAAGAGAATGGGAAACCAGTATTACCATTTTCATTCGATTTCCTACCATCCAAACACATAAAACAAGGTAAAGTCATGAGATCGCCAACTTACAAGGCTTGTATCGGACACTTCAGTTCGTACGTAGAGCTTTGAGATCTTGGTCTTGACATGCCGTTCTTCCCTTGGCTTCTTGCAGCATGATTCTTCATCACTTGAGCTGCTCTCTGAGTTCCCATTAATCACGGGACTATTGTTGTTGTTGTTGTTGTTGTTGTTACTATCGTTGTTGCTGCTCTCAGCCTTCCTTTTCTTCAGAAGATTCAAAGGCTGAGATGACTCCCCCTGCTCAGGATTCTTGCTCATGTAATCCACCAAATGGTTTCTCAAAGCATTGTAATTCTCGCACACCGTTGTTAACATTTGGGATAGTTTCTTGTTTTCGGCACTCACCCGGTTCAGTTCTTCCACCAAAACTCCTCTCTGCAACAAAAATAGAACAGGAAAATAAGATTCAGGATTGGGAAGAGGAAATTTTGTAGAGCAGCGTGATTTTCTGCAGATTTGAGTTGAGTACATAAAGCAAGGAGGAAGGAGGATAGTTTTAGAATCATTGCAGGCAATAAATCAAACTTCTTTCTTGGATTAGATTTTTACAAAACCCAATAACTTATTCACTAATAAGAATTAGGAGGAGAAGAGACCATATAGTTTCGCCAGATTTTGTTTGTATTAATGATCTCTAATGTCATGTTTGCTCCCACCCCAATTCGTATAGGAACAAATTGTTACCTATAGTTTGGTTCAGTTTAGAGCTCAGAATACTTATTCCTGATAGCTCATGATCATCGAGTATTGCTATTATTTACCAATTCCATCCATGGAAATATACATATATATATATATATATTTCTGACATATTCTTATTTCATCCTCAGTAACTTTGAGTTCTTGATGTGAGACTTTATACCTCCAAACATTTAGGCTACCATGGAATTGGAATTAATGATAAAAGAATACCCTTCCCATTATTGTTTTTGTTCATTCTTCTCAAATTCCTATAATATCCCAAAAATATAAACTGTCAATCAGAATTTTGAAGTCTGTAAACGCTCACCTCTTCCTTGACTGAGAGCTTCCTTCCAAGATCAATGAAATTGCTCTGCAACTCCTCCTCCTCCTTCTAACATAACCACAAAAGAAACCCAATCTCAGTACACAAATCACGCAACGGATCAAAGCCCTAATAGCCGCGTGTTAAGTTTCCACCTACCGGAGGAGGCTCATTGACAGAGAGCGCGAGGCGGAGAGGGTTCGCATTGAGATCCAATGAAGTGGTAGCCGTCCAAGAAGAGTAATCCATTGATACCGAAGACCCCGATGAAGCAATACCCACCGAGTAGTTTTCTTTTCTCGGAGCCCAAACAGGATTTCCCAGACCCAAAAGGAAAGTCTCAGAAAGTTTCCACAAAACCCAGTAGAATCAGAGAGAGCAACGACCCAGTTTATACTGTGGGACTCGAAAACCCAGGAGGGTGGAGGAAACCCACAAGAAGGAGAGGGAGAGGAAAGAAATGTGAAGGTGGGAGTGAGGGGGTGAGCTGTAGATTTATAGGACCAAAAAGTGAATAGAGGATTGGCTTGGTGGGCGCGAAAGAGAGAGAAAGGGTGGTCTGTGATTCGTCACGTCGGTGATGAGAGAGTGTCAATTCGTCAAAGTCAAGCACGCCAATGTATGTGAATTGGATAATTTGACCCGATGCTCCTCCTCCTCCTCCTATATCCCTACATCTTTTTCTTCTTCTTCGATAATAATACCCGATGCTCCTCCTCCTCCTCCTATATCCCTACATCTTTTTCTTCTTCTTCGATAATAATATCTGCAAGTTGCTTCAAATTTCTAAATGAGTTGATTCATGCGTATAGAATCTATTTAAAGAAAAGAATGTGTACAAATCAGTATACTATGTAAGACATAAGCTCTTCTAAACGATATCTCACGAAAAGAGACGAGAAAAGTAAATAACGATACATATATATCAGTTGTTCTCATTTTATGTACAAACTTGTATACATCTATCAATTTTCATTGAAATAGTTTTCGCCAATCATTGGAATAGATATATGGATCATATTCTAGTAAATAAGTCAAGGCGAAGTTGTTTAGTTTTATTACTAGGCTATTGTATTGAGATTGTTGATTTATGAATAATGTTATACAGAACAGTATACAATGGGAGACATAAATTACGTCCGAATGATACCTCATGGAAAGTGATGAGAAATGAAAATGCCCAGTTCGATCTATATACCTATCTATATACTCTTGTATGCTTATTCTGTATCCGAAATTTCTATAAACATGGCAATTTTCATTGAAATAGTTTCCACCCGTCATTGAAATATTCTCATGGAAAGACATGAAAAGATTCATGTACATGTACACCTTTCTATACTCATTGTGTATACAAGTTACTACAAACCACTTTTTACTTTTAGTTCTCACTAGTCATTTTACTAGGTAAAAAATAATTGGACGAGTCTACAAATCATATTCTTTTAAATCAATCAAGATGAAATCCTCATATTTTATTAGTAGCTAGACAGTTTTATCGAGGTTACCGACATACAAATAATTTTATGCATCCCTACCAAATATTAAAAAATATACATTATTTAACACATCCGATAATCAAGCAAGTTCAATATAAAATATTTCCATAATTGCTTCATAGTCATACGCCCATGTGCTATCTCCTTAACTTTTTCGATACCTAATAGGAATTTAGTTGGGATGGACTGAATTGTTCATCCAATTAAGCCTTCGATTTTCTCATCTCACTAAGCTTCTTCCATTTTCAAGATTATGTTAACATTATATTATTATTGTTAAATTATTATTACTATTAAAATTTAGAGAATTGTAGAATATGAGTCGGGACTCATGTTATTTCCGTGAGTCTAGTCTCAAAACGACGTGCTTTTATTAAAAATATTTTTATTTATGTAAAATTTTTTATGAAATTAGATAATTTTGAGATGGGACACCCTTAAATGTCTATATTTACTAGATAAAAAGGAGTGAGGATTGGGAGTGGGCTTTGCTTTCTTGTCACGTTGTGGAATGCATTTTCCACGTTAGTGGGATCTTTTTCCCCTTCGCCAGCTCAGGCGTCAACGCGTTTCTTTGAATGTGAAATGTGTGTGTCTGTGTGTGTTTTTCTAATACGAGTCCTACCCGTGTGCTCACGTTTTCTTCGTTTAATTTAATATGTATTTTACCAGAATTCGACTCGGGCGATACACGGATTATTCGATGATTATCGATAATTATAAGTTTAATTTGTATAATTAAAGTAGTAGAGTTCTGTGTGTAAAATTTAATAGAAAAGAGTCATAAATAAGCTGGGTGTTAGGAGAAGACAGCCATAAAAAGGGAGAGAGGGTAAGGGCCGATTTGGATGAGTTCGTTTTTCTATTTTTCTATTGAAAAAATTATTTTCAATAAAAAAAATATTGGTGTTTGGTGAATCTTTGCAAAGTTCGAAACTGCTTCTCAAAAAGTTCAAATATGCTTGTCAAAAAGTTCAAATATGCTTGTGAAAGTAAAAAAAAAAAAAATAGATTTTTGAAAAAGCTATATTAGGCCCTATTTATGTATTCACCCTTACAATACTTTTGACCGAAAATTTCTTTTAAGAAAAAATTTAGGCTTTTGGCGCAAATCCGAAGAGCACTTTTTTTGCCAAAAAAATTGTTACATGGAAAGCACTTTCTTGGCCAAAAGTGATTGTCTTGTGGCCAATCCAAACTAGAGCGACTTCTTGAAGATGCAGATTTTTTGCTTTTCAAAAAGCCAAACATAAGCCCATCCAAACCGGTTCTAAATGAGAGTGCAAAAGTTGAAAAGTCTTAAGTCGATGACACGTATCAAAATTATATTGATATATAATAGTGAGATGTGACAAAAATAATCCTATTTGTTATCACCCGAACTCTTCTGATCCCATAAGTAGATGTTGGGCAGTTTATCATATGACTAAATAATTGCTATTAATCAAAATATTTGAATACGCCGCGATTATAATAACGTAGGATTGTTATCCATCACTAACGAGCATCCATGAATTGTATTGGGCTCACATAAAATCGAGCAATTTTATATGACCGGGGCAGAACTTGCTCTTTATTAATAACTTATTTGGTAAATATGATCTAACATATTATAATGATAATTAGGTAATTATCCTTGAATATTGTAATCCTAATCATATTGTATAGACAGAAGAAATAAGAATAGGCCCTCAAAAGCAATTCAATATAATGGTATGTTCGATTCCTTTGGATCACTCGTCTTAGATTCAAGCAGCTTGTGAAATTTACTTATAATAAATAGGCGAGTTATATTAATTCAATATTAGATTTTGGTACAGCTGGGATAATGTTATTATATTAAAAGATAATGAAGGTTGACTGTTCAATGAGTACCAGATTAATTCTATAGTATTAAGATATGATTCAACTTAACTTTCAAGTCTTATTGCTAAGTTGGTCACTAACTAATGGATATAAATATTACTTTGCTACAAGACTTGTTTAACAACTTGCTTTGTTTTCTTGAGCTATTGTTTAACTTTTAATTGAATAATTCAATATTTAGGCAGATAATTTGGTCAATCTACACTTTCAGGAAAACATTATCGTCGTCAACGTTAGATATAATCTCACTAAAGTGCTTAAATTATTTATAGAAATTTGTGACAAAGTTCCTTTTTCTTGTATATTTATTTATGAGCAATAACATGGTAGAGTGGTAGGCCGTTAATTTGGAATTGGTATTATTTAAGCCAATAATAATAATTTTTATTGTCATATACATATATGTATGCCTAAGAGACACAAACTTTGACACTATTAAAGTTTGCCAAACAAGTAATATAAAGCTTTGGCTTTTGTTTATAATTAGTATGTAATACCAATAATTGGAGATGTATGTCTAACTTACCTACAACTAGTAACTTGGACTACTTAGATTTAAGATGTAATTTATTGAATTAAAGTAAAAGTCCCTCACTAGCAAGCATTAGCTCGACCGGTAAATGATCTATCTTTCTATTATAGTTTAGCTTCCTCTGGTAAAAAAAAAAAAAAAAAAAAAGCAAAAAAAGTGGAAGTCTCTCACCTTATCACTAGCGTAACTGTCAAAATATAAAGGTTTTATTTTCATTCTTTTGGTAGGAGAAAAAACTGGAGAGTGCGGATTGAGCGACCCTCGGTCCATACTGAGACTTGCTTTAGAGTACGAAAGCCACAGCAGAAGAACTGGAGCTCTCAACCTCATTGGGAGAGCTCTTATCGCCGAACTCGCTTTCATGCACGAAGCTGTTCTTTTTTCTCTGGCTACTCTTATAACATCACGCACATGAAAGTTACAATAGAGGGATTTCAAACTCTCGATCTCAAGTACTTACCACCGAACCGCTCTTTCAAGGGCGAAGATAGGTTCTTTTTTCTTTGGCTACTTGTGCGTAAAATAAGCAACATGAACAAGGAGAAGGCATGCCGCCCCCATTGCTGCACAATAGTTCAAGGAAGGAGGAGAATACGGCGTGCAATTAACGTGGGCAATAGTGGCCTTAGCAATATAACTACTTTGGTGAAGTGCCATTGACCAATAGGAAAGAAAGTGGAAGAAGTAATAATTGTGGCTCTAAAGTAGGCCAACTCACACCTACTAAATTGGGGATCACCTAAATGAAAGGAGTAAAAAAAAAAAAAAAAAACATGGAAATTTTTTTTTAACAAAGTAGTTTTTTTTTTTTTTTTTTTCCCTTTTTCTGCCTATAGGGTCACAATCTACGTGAGGCTTGCTCTAAAGATTATAAGGCGCATCCATAGTCTCATCGATCTGTACCGTTAAATAAATAAATAAATAAAGCATTGTGTCCTAACTTTTCTTACAAAGAGACCGTGTGGTACGGCAAGGGGGCAATGAGGTCATGGGAGAAGCACCAAAGTCAACTAGCCAACCACACAACACACAAACTCACAGAGGAGCTCTGACAGAAATGGACCACTGACCGTTGACTATGGGCCTTGACTGGTAAACTGGGCCTAGTGGGCTTTGGGTTCACTGAACCCGTGGGCGTTAAGCCTCCTTTTGTGGACCCTAGTGTGTGAACGCTTGATGCTTGTGGATAAGATGGGAAAGAAAAAAAAATTATTATTATTATTAAAAAAAAAGAATAAAAAGGAAAAGAGAGGATATAATGGGTGAGGGGACAAGACAAGACAATTAGGGAGACAAACCCTAAATAATATATATATATATATATATATATAAAGATACAAAAGACCAAAAAGAAATAAGAAGTCAAATTCGGTGGTCTTTCCACTTCTTCTGCGCACGTGTTTGAGGTTTCTATATTCTCTCTCTCTCTCTCTCCATTTCAATCACATAATGGTCAAGGCATGCACATAATAATCAAATTTCCAGTAGTAAAGAACAAAAATTGAGTCTTTGTTACGTTGATGGGTGAAAATATTTCTTTCATTCTCCTCTTCTTCAGTAGTAATCCAACAAAAAAGAGAGAGTGAGGGAAAGAGAATAAATTAAAGTCATTTTCTTGACCGAACGTATCTCGTGGATTGAATAATTTGAATTTGAAAAAAATAAATTTGTAGATTTAAACAATTATAGGCTTATTTTTCAACATCTTTAGTCTCCCTTTATATCTTTTTTTTGATAATAAATGGTTAGGATTTTGTGCAAATACAGAGCTTATCAAATTAAGAGGGTTCAGATCCGACTCCCACGCTTGTATTCTTTTGTAGTTGTTCTCGGCTTCTCCCTGAATTATTTTAGTACGTGTTCAAATTTATAAATTTTAACCTTACTGATTGAAAGAACATAAGATAACAAAGAAACTTACTAATTGTTGTCTAATTTGACAATGTTTAGGATTATCATCTAAAAGGTGAAAATTTCCAGATTCTTGATTTTTCACCCGTCTAGTGATAATACTAAGCATTATATCTTAGGAGCTGGTCTTTTTAAGCAACCAATAGAGCTGGTCTAGAGAGGACTAATTTTCCCAATCCCTTCAATCGGTCAACGTTATATATATAGACGCAAAAAAAAAAAAAATCTTAAAAAAAACCCTTAAAATTTTCACGAGTTTTCATATAATTTGGCGACATGAAACTTCTTCATTCAAGTATAAGAACTTTTGACTTAATTTAAAAGCTTTGATGATCTACTGATTTGAAAGTATCAAAGTTGGAGGTTCATGTTTCTAAATCTAATCTAATGAAAATTAAATAATTATCATAGTTTTCTATATTCTTTTTATCCATGTAATTTGATCTTAAAACATCAAAAATCGCTCTCGCTAGCCTTTTTCATTTCTTTAAAAAAAAAAAAGTACTTTATAGCTTTGAAGTTTGTGGTTGAATTCAATTTGTTCTATTAAAAGACTTCGATGCAGCCGAATTGTTCCTTAACGGGATGACTAAACCAGGCCTAATTTCTAAACTTTATAGTACTGTTTTATGTTGGATAAAAAATCTTGAAATTTCATCGATTACAAGAGTTGAATGGAATGATAAAAGAATGGAAGTCATTAACGTAAGAATGAGAATAATAATAAAACATAAAGTTTCTTCCACGTGTGATTTCCATTCCTCTTTTTTATGTCTTTAAATAAATTAATATTCTTATTTTTCGTACATGTTTCTTTCATTTAAATGTGTTCAAATAGAGCTTGTTCTTTTTTAAAAAATTTTAATTTTAATTTTTTTTTTTTTTGTGCTAGGCTCAAATAGAACTTGTATGGAGAGTCATGAGAAGTTTGGTTTTTTCTTGAGGATTCTTTTTTGGAAAAGTGAGCGAAGCCGGTGGGTTACACGTATGGTGGGACCACCAAATTACAGTGCTAAATTGGCAGCCTGCATCCCACTTGTGATTAATTAATTAACTTTTATCGTCACCAGCTAACTTTGTGAGGAAATTATATACTTAGAGAAATTTTTGAAACAAAATTATAAGTTATTTTAGAAAGTACGAACTAACTTATTATTACAAAATTAATTATTCATTAATTGGTATATAAAATTTCAAGAATATATTACCAAAAATATATTATGTTTTTGTTAAATTACCAAAAATAAATTATTCGTTACCAAAAAGAAATTTAAAAGTTGTTAAATTTTGATTTTTTAATGAGAGAATGTAAATTTATTTTTTAAGAAAAGAATTTGTTTCCCTTCTTCCCTACAAATGTTTGATTTTAATTACAAATCTTTGAAAAAGAGGAAAGAGTGGGAAAAAAAAAAAATCAAACGTTGGTAGGGAAGAAGGGAAACAAATTTCTTTCTTAAAAAATAAATTTCCATCCTCTCATTCAGAAATCAAACTTTGAACCACTTTTTAATTTTTGCAGTAATGAATAATTTATTTTTGGTAATATATTCAAGAAGGATAAAGAGCAAGGGGTAGTAAATGTGATTTTTGAAAATTCAAGAAGGGTAAAGCGTAAGGAGAGGCGAATGAGAAATTGTTTCATAGTTTAACATAGTTGGAAACTCAAATCCCTAAACCCCGTATCAACTGAGCTAACACTTGCCAATTAATTATCAATACTTTGATCGAAGATTCCTTAAAAAAAAAAATCCCAAATTATGCAAGGATCCTATCCTTGTATAATTTATCATTTTTTTTTTTTGGTAAGGGAGAGAATGAGGTGGTCAATATCAAATTCCCTCGTGTTGCTAGTGGAGGTCCCTGGTCAGTACATTGCAAGTTGAGGTCTGCAGCATTTTGAAAGATTAAGGTCATACTTTAACAAGATAAGTTGGACACGTTTCCTTCAATTTTTGAGTAGTAATGGGTATGGTCCCATCCGTCCATCATCACACCATTCTTCTATGGACCTGCACAATCAAAAAAATGCCTACAATGGAAATTTTAAAATAAAGGAGGAGACTTTGTTTATGGAATGTTCTCATAATTGGACTCCTTCATGAATTTCATCAAATCCATGCTGCAGTGGGTTTAAATTTTCAAATAGGTTTATTTGGTTTGTGAGGTCAATCAATGTGAAGATTTCTGACTTCTTCTTACTTTCTTAGTTCCCAATTCACACCCAATAAAACTCTCTACAAATATTTTACATTAGTTTCACCAAAACTTCTCAATTAGTTATGGCACGTAATTGCTGGAATTGACATGGAGGGTTCTCTATTATTTTAATATCTAATAGTTTGTGCCATTTTTTTTTTCCTTCGATTTTTGTGGGTCCTAATACTGTTTTTTTATTCAATTGTGTCAACTTGTTCATTGCATGTCCACCTACTTTGTCCATAACTTTATAAATATTTTGGAGTTAGAACCAATATTCATATTCTCTTTTATCACCTAGTCTTACCCACGACTTTATTCCCTCTCCTTCAAATCATAATGATGTGGTTGGATAAAACACTGAAATGAGTTAATTAATTCCCCGTGTAATTGAGCAATGTGTTAGACTTTACGCCTCTCTCTTTTTTTTTTTTTTTTAGTCATTAGTATTCAAAATCCAAACGGTTCCATCCAAATCAGGTTTGAGTAAGGCAGACCCACAAGAAGGGCAGAGCTCTTCCAACGCCTGGTCTCCGAAATCCAAACGGTCCCATCCAAATCAGGTTTGAGTCAGGCAGACCCACAAGAAGGGCAAAGCTCTTCTGACGCCTATTATTTTTCCATACACAAGACTTTACGTCTCTTATCATAAGAAGATAGGGAATATCGTATCATATCGCATAGCTTAAGTTTATTTTTATATACGTTAAAGAGTAAATTAATGTTAATACATATTTTTATGTTCCAGTTGAGTTCGGAAGAGGGATCATTAAGACTCTAATGACAGCGAAAAGCAGGATCTTTAACGATCTCTCATGCTATTTATTAGTTCAACATATTATTATATGGATGGTCATGATCGATGAATAATCAATGCATCTATTGGATCTACCATCCATTACCATTTATTAATAGATATAAACCTTACATTGTTTATCTCATGCATTTAATTTTTGCTTCTTCCTTTACTTTTTTTTTTTTCTAGTCTCCTCAGTGCACGTGGGGGAGGACTTTTACAACGTGGAAAATGAAATGGGAACACACGTGCAGCCGACATAACAACAGTAAAAGACCGTTAAGGATCGTTCCTAATAAAACTTTCACGTGTTCAGAGGCACGTGGGGGCGTTATGGGCCTGGTTTGGCATTATGGGGCCCACTGGACTACGTGGGCCTTGACTTGGACTTACTCTATAGCCCAACCGTCCACCGGTCGTGTTGTGCCCAAGTCCTACGATGGAAGGTAAGTAACGTAAATTAGAAACTATGGTCAACACACACATAATTGATTGTGTTAGTGTCACCCTCATGACATATCACGTGTATATTGAATATTTACCAGGAAGATTAAGGGATTTAAATTTTTATATGATCATAGAATAAGAGTTTTAAGAATAGTAATATCATATATATATATATAGGCATGTTATAATAAACATATCTAATGTGAGCATAAAGTGAGCACACACCACCTCGGATCCGTTCTATACATTTCATCGGTACGAATCGAAAGAGCATGAAAAAATAGGAGGATCTACCAATTTTCGTACAATTTGGTGATGCACAGGACTTTCATCTAAAGGATGAAAATTATAATGGTCAAGATCATTTCATATTTCTACATTTAAAATGAAAGCTCTATACATCGCTAAGCTCTATTAAAATTATTAGGTCCTCCTATAGATAAAGGTGGACGGGAGGGGTTGGTAGAGATGTTTTATTATTATTTTGAACATTATTTGAAGTGTGGGTATAAAAGTAACTTGTTGAGAGTAAGCCCAAACAAGATCAAAATATGGGCCTAAAGTGTGGGCTACAATTTTCAAATTGTGGGTACTTGTAGAAGAATTTATTTCAATTCGCATAGGTGAAAAAAAAAAAATGTAATCTTAGTTCAAAAATGAATTTTCTGGTATTGCCACACTGTTAAGCAATGAACCAGTGATAGTTAGTCATGTGTACTGATTCATGCATGGCAAGAATGACACTAGTATGGGTCCCAGTTAAAGGGTTGCAGGACCCACTATTATTTGCATTAGTTCAAAGTTATTGGACGGTAGTTAAAATCGTAGACCAACTAGTATTGTAATATGCTATTTTCTTCGAGTCATAAATTTGGGCCTTCTATGTTTAGTAATTGTTTACATGTGAAGTGTCACGATACCACTATCCCATCATACTAGGATTCTCTCAATTTCATATTCGTCAAGTTCTCTCTCTACTCAATTTTAATAAACCTTTCAACAATTTTAACCATATGGATCGAAAAAGCGTATACCAAAATATAAGTATGTCAATTTTCATAAGATTTAAAAATTCATATACCCTGTCTGTCCTAGGCGTTGAGAATTTAGAATTTTTTAAAAAATATTTGTTAAAAATCTTTCATTTTTCTAAATTTCAATACTTAGAACGAATAAGTTCTGTCCCACCTTACTATCATAAATGGTCATCGGTTACATTAGTACATGCATTTGGAAAGTAAGGATGCTTTAGACTAGTTTATGTTCTGTGGCTTCAATTTTCAAACAACAATCCAAGAATTGACTTCTACACTTGGTACAGGATTGACAAATGGGCTTCTAATATTTTGTTCTTATAAATTTATCAAGTCCTTTGGATTAAAAAATGACTACACGATGTTCTTCTTATTAGGTCAAAGATTTTCTACAATATTTAGGTATTGATGTTCTGTTTGCTCTTGAGAGAGTTCAATTTTTTCTTTTCATGTGTGTGTACTTTGACGAGGAAAGGAGTCCCTCTTAAATACTTACATATAATTAAAGTGCATGCTTAATTAGCATAATCAAATCTTATCCTGTTGTGATTAAACTGGGTGGGTGGTCTTGGCTTCAATCATCCAAAACAATGCTAAAACAAGGGAAATATTAATCATAGGATTAATGCGAGCTTGATCAAGCGAACAACTGCAATCGTAACATGTATTTTAGACCGAACAAAGAGTTTTATCAGACCACTACTAAGCTCACTCTGTCATATATGAAATCGATCGTTCGATTTTGAACCGAATCAATTTTTCGGTTCAACCAATTTAAATAATTAGAAGCAACTATATAGATGAACCCAAAGATGCAGCCAAATTACATAAATAAAAAAAAAAGAAAAAAGTAAAGATTAGCAGTGAGTGCAAGTAATAATGATAGAAAAATCCCAATAAGATCAAATATAAATCTTTCTTTTGGAATATATGCAGTTGGCCATCCATTGTGGGATTGATGCCTTACACACACAGGCATTTTTTTTTTTTTTTATCCTAGATAAAAGGATTGGTACCCAATGCGCCCTCAGAAAAATCACAAAGTCCAATGATCAAAGAATCATTGAAGAAGATACCCCAAGATTTATGAGCTTTGTCCCTCAACCACGTACCCTTAAAAAGAGAGGATAGAGTCCATGATTGTGATCTGTCTTGTTCATTCCTTTTCAAAGAAATCCTTACTTTTTTCCGTCTTGAAAAAGAGAGGGCGTGATTGATTGAACCTAGAACAATGAAACAGAGCAGCGTTATTCATTGTTCGTATTAGCGCGATTCACGGCATTCTGTGACGGAGCATAAAAGTTATCGGAATGTTATTCGTGCATTTCCTTTTACGAAATCCTGAAACTATTATAGAACTGAAACTAGGCGACAAGCTAAATAAGCGCACTACCTTTGAAATTTTAAAATTTTAAAAAATTATTCCAAGCCAAAGACTACTAATATTCTCTTTGTAGCTGCAATTATCTCCTAAAAAGAATTTGAAGAACACATCATATTTTTAAATGAAATTTAATTGTTACTGGCTACGTAGGTTTGCTATTTGGCAGTGACCATGTTAGCCTTAGCCTTAGCCTTAGCGTTGTATATATATATTTCTGTCTACAAGATAAGGTTATTGGGATTTGACCCTCTAAATTTAGAAATCTTGAAAAATAGAATAAGTAAATAAAATATATTAGTTTTACGTGTTGAACCCATGATTATTAGGTTATCGTTGGGTACGGTTGGACTATTAGATTACTAGTTGAACCGTTATGTCAATGACATTCGAAATATAATCATATTATATTACATTTCTTCAGAAGAAATTCATTTAAATAATTAAAAAATAACATATAAATCCATAAACTTCAAACATTTTGAACCATAAGAAAAACTGAAAACAACCTAACAACCATTCATAGTAGTTCAAAATAAACGCCAAAGATTTCCATATGTTATCGGCCGTCACAGAAACAGAACTTCCGATAACCGACGAGAAGTTCATTGGACAAATTGCTTAATTTTGAAGTTCAAGTATTAAATTGGTAATTAAGCCAAGCTCAAGGGACCATTTTAGCCCACTTTAAATATAGAAAAATTTTCTACCCCAAGTCAGTTTTTTTAAAATATATATATATATATAAAGAAATTTTGACCGAACCGTGGTTTGATCTACTTGGTCATTTGAAATGTCTGAAACCACTTACATTCCAAATTAACTTGAGAATCTAATTGATTGGATGCTCAAAACGATGGCTCATTGAATCAACCAATTAAGTAGACAAATCACTAATTCGACCCATCAAATCGGTTTGGATCTAATAACTACAATTAAAGGTGACTAATATACGGCAAGAATGTACGTAAAACATACATTTTGGGTGTGTCGCTGGCCAAGCTATAGTTGTAAAGTGCGTACCGCAAGAAGTGCATGAAAGCTGGGTCCCACAATTCTTCATGACGTGACACCATATCAAATCATCACGCATATAATGCGCATGCGTGAGAATCACGCTTGACCTCATTGCCCAAAATCGGCCTCTACCTTTATTTTACGAGAATTTATTTCTATGACGAAATAGTTTTATTAACAATTATAAATAAATAATAAAAGTACGCCATTTTATCTGGACTCATATTCTTTTAATTACGTTTTTCTTCCAAAAAAAGTCCACCAACTTTCTATTAAAATCTCAAATGCTCTCAAAAACTCGAAATATTAAAATAAAGGTTCAAAATTTTTACCGTTTAGATGTCTAAATATTATCTGAGAAGTCATCTATCGAATCATTTAGTCAGCTATTGAATCGATATTCGGAGAAGTGGACCGATTAGTAATCAATAAAACAAAATAACATTACGCAGATTATGTTTGGGTTATTTAATTTTGAAACAGATTCCTTTAAATTTGGAGAGTATAAGTTTATTGTCATCCCAAGTGAATAGAATAGAGTACATCCTCCATTCACCTTCCCACTCTTGCAAAAATTGACGCACACGAATAATTCTCCGTCGTTTCTATTACTTCCAGTTCCTTGATCCAAACATAAGCTTATTTGAATCTTTTATTCTCAATAACCCTCCTATAACAATCGACCCAAAAAAGGAAAAAAGAAAAAAAAAAAGGAGTTCTAAACGATAAAAACCTTTACATTTCTCATAAAGAGCATGTTATGGGAGGAACATGTATATATATATATATATATATATATATATATATAAATCTCTCTTTAATACATTTTTTAGGGGTGGAATTAGTAACTAACGCCTCTACAAACTCAAGCATAGAAGTTAGATTGTTTTTAACTATAGGTTTCTTTTGAGATGACACCAATTCTATATTTTGTCTCTGTGAATTGAGGAGAAAAGGGTTTAACGGGATGAGAATTATACCTTGAGAAAAGTAAGGAGGTCAACCTCTTTCAAATATACAGCATAGACTCTGGCAATGTAGTTGGACTCCCATGTCGATCTGATTGAATCATCCATTTCATGTCCTCAAAGATGCTGGGCAAGATGATAGCAAGTTACAAATTGTATCTCGGTAGGACATCTATTTGTATTACTACTAGATTCATAAATGAAGTAGTTAATGGTGGGGTCAAAATTAGAAGAAAACCCATAATAGCCATAATTGTAGAATTTATACCTTTCAAATTTGTATTTGTTTGAGTATGAAAATTAGAGGACTCTGTGCTATCCAAATTATTTTAAAATATCTTTAAAATGATTTGGGAGACAGAATCGGAGAGAGAATTTTTTTTTTTTGGTAAATAGAGAAGTTTTTTACTTTTTATTGCTAAGAACTACTACATTTTTCTCTTTTTCTTTTTTTTCTTTTTTTTTTCCTAATTTAGATTTTTCCTATTCAGAAAAATACCCTATTTGGGTTTAGACAGAGATGGAAAGTAAAATCATGGTCCCAACTATCCTACGACTATTGAGCTACATATGCAACGACGAAAATGGCGACTTTCTATTCATATTCTATTCCTCACTTTCGGTGGCCCTGAAAAACCCAAGAAAATAGAAAAATAAAAAAGACAAAGAAAATTATTTTAATTTCATTTGTCTTATTAGAAATACACGATGAGGACAAATAAAAAAGTTATCTTTTCACCTAATCTTTAATGCACCTCGCGCCCCATACCATCCATTAATGAGAAAAAAATATACATGTACTATCATCCATACACTCTTTACACCCAAAAAGAAATAGCATGACAAAATTTATATAATTTTTTAGGAGTATTTTGGTCAAATAAGAATAGTATAAATTTTAACACATGATCACTTTCGATGTGAAAAGTATATGAAATGTATACATATAGTATTAGGTAGAATTCAGGAAATCCTGGAATTTTCAAAAAATTCCCCAAAAGTCAGGAAATTCTGAAAATTCAGTCGAAGGTCGAAAATAATTTTAAAATAATTCAGAGATTGGAAAATCAGTTAGGAATTTTTTTTTTTGGAAATTTGGAATACCTGAATTTTCTGAATTCTTCGAAATTGCATAAGTATTTTAAGTTTTTTCTTAGATTTTCCATTCTTCTCCGCTCATTTTTTCTTAAATATTATGAAAATGAAAGTAAGGAGAAAAATTCGGTCGGGAAATTGAATTTACCGAGTTTTCGATCATGAAATTTTGGTTAAGAAATTTCGGATAAAGGTTTTGTTTGGTCAATAATCAAACTGAAAAAAATAAAATTAAGGAAAAAGTTGGAAAATAAAATTTTGATAGAAAAATTCTGAAATTTTCTGAACACCCCAATGTAATATTATCCTTGTTTTAATACATTTTTATTGAAATTTGCAACTTTTGTCCACTTTTCTGTCTCCTACCCTTGTCTTGATCCTCCCTCCTATTCTCGCACTATCCCAGCCTAGCTAAGAAACGAAATAAATAAAGGTTGTACAAATTAATGAGAAATTATTAATATGTGTATTGAGAATAATTTTAAGAGTAATATTATTTGTATATTCTTTGTACAACTTTCACATCGAAAGGATGATGTGATATAATATGTGTAGTCTTTTAGGTAGTATTTTGGTCAAATAACAATACATAACCACACATATTCTGCCACATAACTACTTTCGGTGTGAAGGTTGTGCGAATGATGTACAAATAGTATTACTCTAATTTTAAAGTTCAGAAGATAAAATATAAGACTTGAAACTCGATGTGAAATATTAAAATTTCACTTGAACTTTCATTTTTCTTTTTATCTTTCTTTGTTGGCTTAGGAGACTAAAATAGGTGAAGAAACGAAAAATCGCTCCACAATTCAACGCAACGACAACTCAAACTCGACCCAGTGATCCCATCAAAAGAAGACAAGTCGGTATAATTTTCCCTAAAATATATTATCATTCAAAATTAGTAGCTCATTTTGAGGGGCACTTTATGAAATAAAGATTTTCTTATTTTTCCTTTTTTTTAGAAAAACCCCAACAGTCTTCCCACTCGAGGGCTTTATAAACGCGTCTTTCGACCCCTGTTGGAGGTTCGAGATTTCGTTCCGGTACTTTCTTGTCGGCCAAACAGAAAGCAAGCGCACACACGCACACGCGAAAGTTCTCATTGCTACGAGTTTCGTACGGATCTCTCAATCGTCTTCCGCTGTAAAGCTTCCCTTCTCGTTTCTTGTTCTTGATCATTTCTTTCAGTCGTTGAACCCTGTTCCCTGTGGATTGTCAATTCAGCAAAAAAAAAAAAAGAAAGAAAGAAAGAAAGAAAAAGAATATGTCACTGATTGGATCTGTTCATGTTTCTCTCATTTCATCAGAAGGGATTACAGATTGAGAGAAATAGAGAGCTATGTCGGGTTCGGCGGTGCCTCAACCACAGTTCATTGCGAGCACTGGGAATCGGAGTTTCTCGAACTCGCCGCTGATTGAGAATGTGGAACCTGATCAGATTGTCGTTCCGGATGTGGGTTTGGTCTCTCTCATTTGTTAGGTTCTTGATTTCAGTGATCACTGTTAGCGTGAGCCTGCATAGACCGGCATGCGTTGGAATGTTCACTGATATAGCCGCATAATAGTTTTTGATTGAGGCGTCTTGTTTAACTAAACTATTGTTTTTTGTACAGATATATGGGAATGTTTTTAGGCAAATGGGATTAGAGAAAGAGTGCAGAGAGAAATATATGTTGAGAGAGATAGAGAAAGATGTATATGTGTGTGTGCGTATGCGTGTGTGTGTATATATATATAGAGAGAGAGAGGGGGGGTGTTCCAAATCAGTCTTGTGGCATAAACCAAGATTTAGTTTTCGGGACATAACATAGAAAAACAGCGATTTTTGTTCCATCAAGATCCTACTAATTCAGATTAAATTAGGATTGAATTGGAATAAAATTCCAGTATAAACAATGGGTACTGGATGAAACCTACCTTCGTTTCAATAAGTTTATGCATATTTAGTGGCCATGGGAAAGATTAGATTCTCTAAATTCGTTATAGTTGTCACACGAAGATGGTGTCTTCAGTACTTGTTTTTGATATTTTGTTCGTTTGAGCAGTCAATAGATTTTTATTCCCAATGTCTTTCAGATGGATATTCCATGGAGACTCAGGCTTTTTATTTTATAATTTTAAAGCTGAGGAATATGGGAGTTGCCAATGGAGAAGATATAAATGCTACGATAACCAAATAGAAGGGGGTCAGTTTCGCTTTGTATTTATGTTGGGACTCAGCATGAGCATATTGCCAGAACAGAGCATAATTGGCTGTTTAACTTTGTTATCCACATTAGTTCTGGTTACTCAAGACACAAACACACACATCCTTCCACCTAAATCACTCGGCACTTCAGTAGGGGATCTTTACTGCTAGTAGTTCCCAATGTACTGAAATGGCTGTAAATTAGCGACTTCAATACCTAGCAAGCAGTTGATCCCCTCTTCAAAAGTATTAATCTGAGAACTTTTTTCTCCAAACATTGTGATTCTGGAATTTATTTACAGTATGATTTCGCTTGGAATGCGACCTGCTTTCAAATGGGATGGGAATATTTTTACAGATGACATTTCTGTTTTATTCATGCAGAAAAAAAGCTGGAAGAACTTGTTTGCTTACATGGGTCCAGGCTTTCTAGTTTCCATTGCATATATTGATCCTGGAAACTGTGAGATAACAATTTATTAATCGATTTCTGATATGGTGGAGTTTTTGGTTTGAAGTAATGTATATACTTACTCTAGTTACATGGTTGACTTACAGTCGAAACAGATCTCCAGTCAGGAGCACAATACAAATATGAGGCGAGTACATTAGTCTTGATGCAGTTATTTTTTATTAGAACATTACATTGTCTTTGTGCTTTCCCAGTAGTAGCGGTAGAAGATTTAAACTTACATGACAGTGTGGAGCTACACCAGACAATGACAGTAGCAGGATTAATAGAAAAAAAAATAGCTGTTGAGTTGTTGGGGCACATATCTTTCCACTCAGAAAATATTTGTAAAATAGATGACTATTATCACTTCTTCTAATCAGTTCATGTCCTTTGATAGTGTTTATATGAAACTAATAATGATGGCTTTCATGCATGAAATATCTTCTCGGACTTTTCTTGAGGCACTTCTCTCTATTTTGCAGTTACTCTGGATTATATTATTGGCTTCATGTTCAGCTCTCATTATTCAATCCCTAGCAGCCAACTTGGGAGTTGTCACAGGTAATTCATGTCCTCATCGAAATACTTAGAATTTTCTTAGTAGCAGCTCATAAAGGTGTTCTGTAATTGTAGGAAAGCATTTAGCAGAGCACTGTAGAAATGAATATTCAAAGGTGCCAAACTTCATCTTATGGGTTCTTGCTGAAATTGCTATAGTAGCATGTGACATTCCTGAAGGTAGGAGTTCTTGAAATATATATATATATATATATATATATATATATATATATATATATAAACTTCGTCTTATGGGTTCTTGCTGAAATTGCTATAGTAGCATGTGACATTCCTGAAGGTAGGAGTTCTTGAAATATATATATTGGTTCAATCTGTAGGAGATTCATCATATCAATTATTGATATTTTTCACAGCTTTCCGCTGTGGCATCATATATGGTTATAAAACTAGTATTTACTCTATTTTTCTATGTATGTGCGTCTGTGTACGTGTATGCCCACATGTCAGGAAATATATATTGATTCTGGTTGCTTTTCTTATTGCCAGTGATTGGAACAGCCTTTGCATTGAACATGCTATTCAAAATTCCTGTATGGTGCGGCGTTCTTGTGACAGGGCTCAGTACATTGGTTCTTCTAGCATTACAGCAGTATGGAGTATGTAGATGCAGTCTCCTATTCAATAATTTTCTAATTCTTTATACTATGTTTTTTCTTTGGGGTAGAAAATAGAAAAGAAGTGTAATTAAAGTTTATTTAACCTAGAAGGACATATAGGAGCCATGACATAGCGATTGAGATGAATTTGGGTAAAATTAACTTCAGCTTTTCTGTGGCTTTAATTTTACAGGTCAGGAAATTGGAATTCTTGATTGCTTTTCTCGTGTTTACGATTGCTGCATGTTTCTTCTTGGAGATGGGCTATGCAAAGCCCAATCCTTCAGAAGTTTTGACTGGTCTTTTTGTTCCACAACTCAAAGGAAGTGGTGCTACTGGACTTGCAATTTCCCTTCTTGGTGCTATGGTTATGCCGTATGTAAATCATGGCCATCGAGTGCTAATAGTTTTATCCGTCTCAATTGTTTCCTCATATTTGTCGGTTTACTTTCACTTGGTACAGGCATAATCTCTTCCTCCATTCAGCATTGGTGCTTTCCAGGAGAATACCACGTTCTGTTCAAGGCATCAAAGTAACACTTCATCTTCCCTGGACTGTATTTCAGCTTCTTCATATCCGCGCACACATACCTGTCCTAATGGTTGATCTCAGCTAGGTTAAGTTGGCCTCTTATGAGAACACGTGTTCATAATATCAGGGATGGCTCCATTAGTTTTGTATTTATCTGCCTCAATGGAGCAAGAACTTTTGATACATACTATTGCTTCACCGGAACTTTTCGTAGCCTTCTGATTATGCTAACCATCTAAGTGTAAAAGGCAGAAACATTACATCCTAAGTACACAAATTCAATTTTCATTACAATTTCAATTCTTTCCGAATGTTTGATGTTCAATTCAACCTGTAAGGCATGCATGGATCTGAATCTATCAACTGATGATGTTACACTGGAACTTAGATTTTAGTTTAGATGCATACATAGATTTTTAATTTTCATGATTTAAAAATAAAATTAAAAAATTCAGTGCCATTTATGTCAAAGCCGGTGCTGTTAATGGAATTAATCTGCATTATCTGATCGCTTATCTTTTTGACAGGAAGCTTGTAGATTCTATATGATAGAGAGTGCCTTTGCGCTGTTGGTGGCCTTTCTCATTAATGTATCTGTTATATCCGTAAGTGGCGCAGTTTGCAATCCCTCAGATTCGAAGTTGAGCACTGAAGATCAGATGAGCTGTGAAAGCTTGGACTTGAATAAAGCATCCTTCCTATTAAGAGTACGTAACCCGTACTCCTCACAGTATGGGCCAAATTTGCAATTCTCCGGCTTGGTTTATAAGTAGTGTAAATCTAATTAACCAAAGTTTTTAGCAAGTTCTGGCATTTCTTCTTACCTCATTGTTAGTCCTATTCTTTTCCTAATGCTTTATCCATCGCTATCAGAATGTCTTAGGAAGTTGGAGTTCAAAGCTTTTCGCTATTGCTTTGCTAGCATCTGGACAGAGTTCTACGATAACAGGAACATATGCTGGTCAATATGTCATGCAGGTATTTTAAGGGTTACCTGATAATTACTTTTCTCGCACTTTAATATACTTTCTATTTTTTGCGCTCCAATATGGAAATATATTAGCTGTTCATTTAGTGGACTATACTGTCTTTGGCATTGTGCTTAATGGAATAAATGTCTCAGTTTCCTTTTGTGAACTGCACAATTAGCAGAAATATGTTGTTTCATCCTTATTATATATGGCGTGTGCCAATCTTAAGGTATTCTTCCTGTGTGTTGTGCTTGTTATATTAAAATAAAAAATTATTAACCGCTTCAAATCGTGAAGCTCAATAACATACCCAGAAGGAGAAAATTGAGTTTTTCAGATTTGATGAATCAAATTGAATTGTAAAAATGAATCGCATGATTCAAGACAAAAAAGCATTTCACCCTTATGATATGGATCATTGCAATCAAATCATACGATTAGGATTAGATGATCCAAACATAAATATCTATGTTCACTGCTATTGCCTCTAAAATCTTATATTTCTTGCATTGAGATGCATTCTTATCATACTATTTATGTCTTGGTTATCTTGTTAGGTTGTGAAAGAATAATTATTCATTTATTCCTTTTGCAGGGTTTTCTCAATTTACGACTTGAACCATGGATTCGGAACTTTTTAACTCGATCCTTGGCAATCATACCTAGTTTAATTGTTGCCCTCATCGGTGGATCTTCTGGGGCTGGAAAATTGATCATTATTTCATCGGTAAGTAATTCTTCTGGGGCATAATTAAACCTTTGGTAACCCTTGCTAAGAGGGAAGCCTTGTGCAATGGGGTTCACACTTTCATTTGCTGTTAATATAATTATTTATTGATCTATGTTTTGTTATAGTTATTTGTGATTATTAGTTGTAGCTTTGGTGCAAGGGGTTCAAGGTGAACAGAACAATCGACCCCTGAATTTATCTTGCTAAATTCTGAAATCGATAGAGCCTATTTCACGTATTGGTCCCATTGCGGATGAAAGTTCATGTGCCTTATCTGTGCAACAAACTGACCCTGCACTCGTACTGATGTCCTTAGTTACATTAGATGAGGAGTTTGGCATTGATTCGTCGGAAATTCATGTGGAGAAGAGGATTGTAACTCCTTACCGTGATGGCATCCCAAAGTTTTATTTGCATTCAAATCTTTAAAGATTACCCCTTGTTCAGAAGATGAATTTGTTTTTGGTTCATTCAGTTCCTAATCGTCGATGTTACGTGGACAGATGATCTTATCGTTCGAACTCCCTTTCGCTCTCATTCCGCTCCTTAGGTTCACCAGTAGCAAGGCCAAGATGGGCTCCCATGCCAACTCAACTATGGTACTCATTTCAGTATTTCTAGTTATGATTATAGGCCAGTTGATACCCAAACAAGATCTGCACAAATTTAGAACGTACACATGGTCTCTCTTATCTTCAGTGGCCGTAAAATCGTCACTTATATTAAATCTTCTGCAGATTTCGGCGATCACTTGGATCATCGGCGGTCTGATCATGGCCATAAATGTGTTCTATCTTGGGAGTGGCTTCATCAAGTTGCTTATCCACAGCCATCTGAAACTCGTGGCAACTGTGTTTTGTGGAATATTCGGATTCTCGGGCATGTCGGTGTATTTAGCCGGAGTTGCATATCTGGTCCTCAGGAAAAACGTCGAGGGGAGTCCCCTTTTGGCGTTAATGGCATCGGAGAGTCGACGGGCAACAACCGAGTCGGGTAATGCTTCAATAGGCAACCTCCCTAGAGAAGACATTGTAAACATGCAACTGCCTCAGAGAAGCTCTGTGGAAGACGCTGAGTGAGTGATGTACAATTTGTGTTGTGAAATTACTGCTGCTAATTTCTGGTTAAGACAGACTTACCCAAAAGAAATAATTTACCAAATAAATCCGGTAAAAATTGGTAGTACTAGGGCTCCGCTTTTCTTTTTCTTTTTTCTTTTTTTTTTCCTTTTTTACCCTCGCCCCTAGGGAAGGGTAAATTTGAAGTATAGCGTAAAGAGAAGAAATATAATTTCAAAGATTAAGCTGTACTTTTCACCATTTTAAGTTGGTTAAATCCAGTGGAAGTTTCTCTTGAAGGTGAAGATGAAATACAAGTGGAGCTTTTTTATTTTTATATCGTGCTTTTCTTTTCTTTCTTTCTTTTTTCTTTTTCTTTTATCAAAATGGGAATAGAATGGCAAAAAAAAAAAAAAAGAGGGGATAAGGAATGATCATTTCATTGCCTTTTATATTTTCAAACAATGGAATGAGAATCGGCATCAACATTCCCATTTCTACCACCCAAATGAATTCTAAAGGCATTTGTTCTTAGGGCGTGTTTGATTGCTATGACAAAATCTAGTTCAAAACTTAATTTTGTGTAAATTGCGTGGCTGACTGCCTGAGTCAAAACTGGGGATGATGACGAAAAAACATCGGTAAACTATTATGGACAAGCGAGGCCAATTTCATATGGTATGGAAGAGCCTAAAGAATTCAACAATTAAAGAAAAAGAAAGTGTATGTTCATCTTATCTTTGTACTTTATATTAAATTAAATTATTGGCAAGGCATCACAATCACAACATAGATGCAGTCAACATTTTATAATCCACACTAAAAAGTTCACTACCATGTGACT
This sequence comes from Santalum album, assembly GCA_034195605.1. Classification (NCBI taxonomy): domain Eukaryota; kingdom Viridiplantae; phylum Streptophyta; class Magnoliopsida; order Santalales; family Santalaceae; genus Santalum; species Santalum album. The sequence continues at coordinate 2,985,464 of CM067258.1, forward strand.
TATAAATACTTTCGATTACTAATAATTATTGTGATATTTAATTATTTCATGACAGCAATTAGTTTATTTATGTCCAAATGAGAAGTTGGACAACCTAACACCCTTCTCTTATTTTAAAATTGGTAACCTTCATGAATGAACAAGTTGAGTTTAGCATTTCATAGAAAAAGGTCGGGGAACAACATTAGAAAAACAAGTAGGACGCTGATTTAATTAGAATTAATCATAGTTAAAGAAACATACATATATGTATGAGAAGGCTAACACAGAAAAAACCCCACACTCGGAACATATAAGCCCACTCCTTGCTCTTTATATTTATTCATCGATCTCTATTGATCACCATGACACGGGATTTGAATCCACGACCTTTTTTAATAGCTGGCAGTGGTGTACACATAAAACTATATAATCTTAAATTCAATGATACGGGGATGATTTTGGCAATGGTCGCCAATGTCGAAGCTAGGGTTGAATGCGGACGGAGTTGTCATTCTGTGTAGGGAGGGGGAGATGACCTTTCTCTTGCAGGCTCGTAACGGTGTCGTATAGACATTGTTTCACCGACGTGAACTCCAAGCCGAGGTCTTTTAGCTTCTGGTTCGAGAACTTGTAGGGCTTTTTCCTTGGATTCACCTCGTCCGAGCACCTATGTATATATATGCACCACAAGAGTTAATATATATATTTGTCAATTTAGAAAACAAAGAAAAATTGCTTAGAGAATATAATTAAGCTAACCAAACCCTTGACCATGGCTTTTTTACTTTTTTACAAGTGATATACATCAACAGCGTTAGAAGGATTTGTCATAACTAGGAAAACAATTACAACCGTAAACTAACGTCACCATTTTATAGAAATGGAGATTTTGATTGACTTACGGTATGAATGGAGTGGTGCCATTGTTTGCCCCATGTAAGTTTTTGAGTTTTGCTCAGAAAACGGAGGAGACATAAAGCTTAGACTATGATAATACAAGTCTTTTCAACTCACAATTACTCGAATATAATGAAGTGAGCAATGAGCTTTATGATCACCATCAATAATATAAAAATATAAAGAAAGGCACAAAAAGGATATCTTATAAAAAGGACAATACTGAAAAATGGAGTGATAAATAAATCATAAGAATGCAACAATGAAGACTTGAGATCGTACTGTTAATGGCTGCGAAGATTGTTGTCCTGAATGAGTTAGGGGTTAGGGACAGTAGCTCCTATATCATCTACCCTGTAGAGACTTGTGAGGTATGAGGATTCATCCATCATCACCTCTCATGTAGCACTCATAAGTGCATGAGGAGACGGAAGCAGTAAAATTTAATTCAATGCACCCATCATCAGTTAGTTGGTAGGCCAGGAGTGGAGAAGTGAGTATGTGCAGTACCAAATAATAATTAAAGGATTGAGCCGTGAAGGTATAGAGTTACTATTGATCCACGTTGACAGGGCAGGTGGGGTGGGTGAGGACTACTTTTCCTTAGTGGGTTGGTGTGGACTATATTTCAACAAGATGTTTTTTATCTTCTTCGTTTAATGTTTTTGTTTTCATTTTTACCTTTATTAGATAAATTTTATTAGTTTGCTTTAAAGCAAACAAAGCCCTAATAGTATATTAAAGGTGCAAGTGAGGGTATAGTTCAAGATGTAAGTTCATTAAGCTACAATATAGTAATAGCCATTATTGGTGCACCTTCTCCACAACAACAAAAGAACAAAAGGACTTACTATTTGTCTCTCTCTCTATGCTTTCGTGAACTTTCCTAGGAAGCATTTCTTTTTTTTCTTTTTTTATTTTTATTTTTTGCTAATTTAAATTCTCGTACTATACGAAATACACAAGTCCAAAATAATCGATTTTCAATTGAAAGAAAACTAATCTGACCCCTCGGTGAATATTATAAGATTACAAACAATGAAAATTAAACCTAACTTATTTGTAAATAGTCTCAATACCTAGCCACGTTACCAACCCGACAGGAGCTCCTACGAAGCATTTCTTAGTTCTTGTCATCTATCCTTTCCCTTTCATTTTTGTTTTGTTTTGGTAAATTTTTAAATACAATCAAGTTCTTATACACTAAAAAAGGAGAATGACTCACTGGATCTATTACTCATTTTTATTGTCATTATCTAGTTTCATACGGACATTGTAACGATTTGTTTCTTTTTTTTTTTACCCCTTTTGCAACCTTATTTGTGAATTGTGAGGCAAATAATTATAAGACAAATATATTGGTTAGAAGAAAATATTTCTTTTTTTCCTTTTTTTTTCTTTTTATGTCACAGGAGCATACGCATAAAATGGACAGCTACCTTTGACTCCAAATAACCCTAACTAGTCACTGAAATAAGATAAACTAAAAATGCATGATCCCAAGAATCGAATTCCAACTAGTCATATTCTTAGCTCCCACCAGTTCACTTTTTACTGAGTTACAATAACAACCCCTCCTCTTTCTCTCTTACTATGTTTATTTTTGCTGCTTTTTCTTATCCCTCTAGACTCTTTTTTCATTATGAACATAAAAAATTTTACAGCAAAATCATAAAAGGCTTGGGTCAAAAATTTATGATACTATAAGTTGTAATTCATTAAAAATATCCTCCACTGAATTTATGCCACGTAAATTTTTTATAATTTTATTATAAAGTCCTTTTATGTGTATAGATTTATTATTTTTATCGTCTAAAATCCTCTTCTTGATGGGAAGATACCTTATTGCAGTTTGAATAAGCCATGACGCCAGCAGCACGCTGACGTGCAAGGCAGTGGAAGGACGATGAGATTAGGATGGACCCCACATGTATTTGATTGGATGATGGCCCCTACCAAGTTAGGTGAATATGAAAATGGTGCAGTACAGCACCACCTCCACGGACCACTGCTCCTTAAAAAAGGCGAAAATGTTGGTAATTGGACCATGACGGAGGAGGTGCAGAGGCAAGGAGACCCCACCTGGAGACTTTTCTAGATGTCCTAAGATTAATAAATTAGAAACAATTCCCATTTTTTCAAAGTGGCTCAAATCAGTGGACTCTAAAGATTGAGTTGGACTTTAGTATATATCTCAATTTCCTACAATCTTCCTTCTAAACAAACATGACCTACATCTCATTTTATAAACATATAACTCCCTCACTACTTTTGCTAAACAAAGCCTATCCTAAAGGACTTTTGGTACCAAGTAGCCCAGCTTGCTTTTACTGCAGAAAATACTAAAACTTGTTCCTCTGTAAATATTGAAACTTATAGGTAGAATTGAACTTACTTGGTAGGAATGGGGTACTCAGGGAAGAATTTGGCCAGGATTTCAACAACTTCGCCGCGGTGGAGCACGCTCTCGGCACAAATGTGGCGCCCGGAGGCGGAGGGATTCTCGAAGACCAGAATGTGGGCTAGCGCAACATCCCTCACATGGACGTAGGCCTGAACGGAGTTGGCGTACGTCTTTGCAGAGCCTGTCAAGTACTTGAGAATGTGGATGATGCTGGCGTTAATGGTGGATTGGAGAAGTGGTCCGAGGACGAGGACTGGGTTCACCACCACGAGGTCCACTCCCTTCTCTTTGGCCACCTCCCATGCCGCCTGTTCTGCCACCGCCTTTCCGTAGCAATACCAATTCTACAGTTTAATGTGATTGTATAAGCTCATGACTTTTGAACATTTGAGTTCTTGTTGTTACTAAATTTGGGGTTTTGAATTCTTGCCGTGACCAAATTTGATAAGCGTGCATTTACTAATAGAAAAACATGAAAAAAAAAAAAATGCTCACACATGAAATTGGATGGCACAAGAGGGCGCTAGGCGCATCCAAAGCTCATCCATCAAACAGGTTCATTAAGACCAACACAGCTAATTACACATCTAATGTATTTAGGCATTATATATCATCTTTCTATGATTAACATCACTTGAAAGTGACTTTGGGTTATTAAAAAGGATACATCAGTAGTACAAATTCTTACAATTGCTTTGAATTCTTGGGTCAAACCTTAAGCTACTAGCAGACATTACTTGTGTGTGAAAATGTAACTTCCCTTATTCCCCACCACTACCAAAAACAATTCTCCAACCCCTAATGATTATGTTTTTCATGTACACCAACAGGCTGGTTCTTCTACCCTACAATTCCAACCATAAATCCAATTTCGTACTCTAGGTGTTGTATCAGTATACAGTTTAGGCACGATGACCATTCACATGTGAGTGGCATCTACGACTAATGTATGATGGTGAGTGGCATCTACGACTAATGTATGATGGTGAGTGGCATCTACGACTAATGTATGATGGTGAGTGGCATCTAGCATCAATTTTTATCTAAAGTTTGGAGCAAAGGGTACAATGAGAGGAAATGATTTGTGGCAACCACCAATCATATCACAAGCGCCTCCTCTTCACGCCACCACTCATCGTAAAATCCCTTTTATGGCCCCCGCCCGCCTAAGGTCACGAGAAAATTAAACAATATTTTTCTCTTTTTTGTGCAGAGAAAATAAAGGGTACGAAGATTATTTTATTTTATTTCCATTTTTCCTTTACGAGGGGGAGGAGTGGGAGGAGTTGATGGACCTTGGTGTTCTTGCAGAATTCTAGATCGCTCCAGCAGCTCTCATCGACCACCACGTCGGGCCCCCGATTCGGATCCATATACACCGCTCCGATCGAGGACGTGAACACCACGCGCCGCGCCCCTGCTTCCGCCGCCGCCGTTATCACGTTCTTCGTCCCGATCACCGCCGGCTCCACCATTTCTTCCTGATCGAGTCAACCAAAAAAAAACAAGAAGAAAAAACCATCAATATCAGTATTCAAAGTTCTGAGGCCAAATCTTAAACCCGTTTGGTTTCCGAGAAAACGCGAGAAAAAAAAGGAAAAGATATCCGGTGATTTTAATGATAATGGCGCGCGTGGAGTTGATTTTATCACCATGTATAGTCAGGAGCTCTTGGCTTGGAAAAGACAACCCACCATAATTGAGAAACATTTCAGAAACTCTTTTCCTTTTTCCTTTTCTTTTTTACCCTGCTTTGTTTTTTTCCTCGCATTTTCTCTCATTTTCTCGGGAGTCGGAGCGAAATAAGGGGGCGAAAGACTCACGGGATCATCGGTGACGGGGGACGCGGTGTGGAAAACTCCATCGCAGCCATTAATGGCGGCTTTCAAGCTCTCGTAGTCGAGAAGATCGCCCCTGCACAGAGTCAATCTCTCCTTTGCCCCTTCCAGCTCTCTCAAGTGAGAGTTCTTAGGATCATCTGTTCCCGCAAACGAAACGCACACACAAAATTCATCAAACGGAGACCAAAAAGGAAAAAAAAAAAAAGAAAGAAAAAAAACAATGAAAACGGATCTCCTCGCCCAGCGAACAGGATCATCAGGGAGTCACCTGGATTCCTGACGGTGCCTCGGACGGCGTAGCCCTTCTCGAGGAGGAGCTTGACGGTCCAGGAGGCGATGAAGCCGCCGGCGCCGGTGACGCAGACAGTCTCGCCGTTGACGGTGGAGGCTTCGATCGGCATCTTGATCTGGGAAGCTGCCCGGCCGTGATCGGAGAGGTGTTCGATTGAGCGTATTTGTTGCGTATCGACCGATCGAGAGAGAGAGAGAGAGAGAGAAAGAGAGGTTTGTTCGGAAAGCGGGAAAAGCAGGGAATGGGTGGGGAAGAAAGATACGCAAACCGAGGATTTATACGCGAGAAAATTTCACCAACTCACCTACCGTAGTCAGAGAAAGAGGGAGACAGAATTTGTTCTCTTAATTTTTCTTATTTTTAGGTCTTTTTATTATTATTTTTAATAATTTACGTATGAGGCAGTGATGTCAAAATTTATTATGTTATCATATGCCCCCTCACTTAATTAAATTAGATAAAAAATAAATAAAAGAGGTCCGTTGAAAATAATGTAGAAATACAAGAGAGCGATAAACAAAATCTAAATCAAATGAAATCTCTTAAAAAAATGATTCATACCTAGATGCCGTAATTTATGGGTATATATGAATTATTTTTCCTTTGTTCCTATATGAGACCTTTTTTTTTTGAGTAAAATCCTAATAATAATATAGGTAAGGATTTCTTCCTACTAGATGTAATCCTATACTGAGGTGAACCAGGATAAATCCGTGTCTCTTCCTTTTTTCTCTTTTCTTGTACTTATTGCTTGACAGGATCTCATGACATAGTTCAGTGGTTCTTTTTGAAATTTTCTTTTTTTCTTTTAATGATTTTTAAGAAAAATGTTCCCCCTTTAGAACCGCTTTGGTCTCTAATCAATTGGTGTGATAATTTTGTTAAATCTTTTATCTTCATAAAAAATTGTGGACATGGTTAACACGTGAGTGGGGGGCTAACCGTTGACGTGTAATGTTCGGTCCCACAATATTTTATTATTATTATTATTTTTTTACGGTAGCCATAACATAACATTGCTCAAATGAAATATATTGAAAACGTGAAAAGGCTTATGAATGGGTTCTCACAAAAGTTCATTTCAAGCATCGTTGAGGTTCGGCCCAAGTGTTCATTATCAGTCGGAACGGAACCTCCCTCTGTCAATTTTTGTGTAATGTATTCTTCGGTTGTTGTATGGTTCAATTTCCATGTAACCCTTACTGTTTTGGCCTGAGCGTGTGGCTCGGTGTGCCTTGTTCGTTTTGTTTTGTCCCGAGCTTTACGGATTGAAAAATATAAAAAAAAAAGAGGATTTGATGATTTTCATATAGTTTGATGATGATGTATAGAACCCTCCTCATCGGAGTGGTGAAATATCAAGAGATTTAACGTCTATAATTATTTTGAATTTTTTACCGATTAGATGCCGGGTATGTGCTATCGTAATTTGCAGGATAATTGGCCTATCACCATTTTTTTTTATTTTCAATCATTTTTTTGACCCCAAACTTGTTGGGCAGCCGTCATATGATCACTAACTGTGCCCTGAGATTTATAAATCACTAGCTAACTACCTTATAATTTTAATGAACTTCTAAAATTCAATACCATTACTAAATTTAAGAAATGACTATTCCATTCCAACTCCTACTCCTTTGGCTTCTTTCTAATTCTACAATCTCCTATAATTGGAAAATTTTGAAACTCATAAAAATTTATTGCTTAAAATTTCCTATTTTTTATGAGAAAAGATAAAATAGGAATATTTTGTTTACATGTATATGTTGGGCGATTTAATCCTAGATTTCTTTAGAATATTTTTAATAATGCTAAAATTGTGTTAATTAAAAATGCTAAATATTTAATTATCACATCCCTCAACACACCTCCCGCAACCCTAAAAAATTTTCCACATTCTGGGACAAAGATCTATGATAGGTCTCTCAAGCTTCTAAAATGATAGTTTTGAATTTTAAGTATTTTAAAATTTAGATTTTGTATGCTCGTTGTTTGTCCAAATCTTAAAGGTAATTATCTATATATCCTAATAATATATACTAAAATTAATCATCAGACTAATAAATAAACTTATTTATCATGATGATTTTCTTCTTTCTTCTGTTTTTTTTCTTATGTTTAAAATGGGGAATAGGACCTTCTACTAGAATTAGTTATACCTAGCACATTGTAGCTGTTCGTTCATTTTCAATACTTTGTAAGAAAGTTTCCATTGGCTTATATAAGCAGTTCTTAATAAACCTTCCTTTAGCCTTTATTCTAGGGCTTTTCCCATTTTTTGTTACCATGAATTTTTTCCCCTAATTTATTTCTCTTTTAAATTATTTTTTAATAGTTTGATCCCTCCATATTTTGAACTCTTCTATGAGCATTCTAGTGATATTTTTTTTTATATATAAATAATATATAAGCATGTTGAGTCTGTGTGTTGATCGGCTTATCCATTGAAATCTTCCACCTCTATCTATCCTTGATACAAAAACAAAGTTTTTGGATCTATGAAAAGATCAAGCAACTTCTTTAGAAAAGTTATCTTCTTAATCAAACAAACGGCGATATATTAATGAGAAATATTAGGCGAATGAGGATAACTTTAGAAGAAACGAATCAACTCACACACTGTTACACTCTAAAGCACAAGCTATCATACTTAACTCAAGTTGGCGCAATTCCAAATCATAGGAAGCGTTGAAAATAAAAACTAGAGCATTAACAGCAAATGAAGGATCATATTCTCTATTAATTAAAAATAATCTTCATTATTAAAAGGAAAAATGAGAAAAGTGATTGCACTGCCTGGATTTTTTATCTAAGTGGGTCTAGGGTTGGGTATGGGTTTCACCAGATCTGACCCTTATACAATCTATAAATGGGTCTAGATCTGGACCCATGCATAATGAATCGAACCCAGTTAAATAAGTTTGTGACGAGTGGGGCTAGGTCTAGATCCAACCCATAGACAGGCAACTTAATTTTGTAGCCTATGCAGAATTCAACCACACCGAAATTGACTACAAAGTCCTCCAGCTTTTCATAGAAAGTATAACTTCCAGCTAAGGGTTGAATCTTATATTTTCTAGCTTGCCCATCTATATTTATGTTATTAGGCTCTCTTGTTTTTTGCAAACACGTTTATGTTCTTTGTAGTTTTTGTGTTTTTGGCCTCTTGACCTTGTTTCTTATGCAAAAAAAGAAAAAAAAAGAAAAAAAAAGGAAAGCAAATAAAGAAATAGCAATAGAAACCTCCATATTTATCTAAAATGCCTAATTTTATTACTCTAGTGTGTGCATTTAGTTCAAATACCCCATGCGAAAACCTGGACTTCCTTAAGCATTTGAGATTTAATCTAAGTGTAGTGTTCAATATTCTCATATGCATCTTAGATTACTCGATAAAAATGACTAATAAAAATTGATTATATTTAAAGATAAAACTCAACCATCTTAAGGTTATTCCTTCATTAAAAAAGAGGAGATCTCCATGCATGTGCTTATAAATTCAAACTCATTTATTTGGGGTAGTTTATTTTATTTTATTTTATATTATTTGCGGTGAACTCGTGTTTATCTAACTATTTCACTTTCATTTTTTCTCACCAAAAAAAAGTTATTTTATCTTTTATTCTAGTGAATTCTTATTATTATAATTTACATTATAAAATGCTTGCCATTTTCTTGCATATTGTTGTACCTAATGCGGTCTCAAATTCTCATCCGCATACCCTATAATATTGCTTCTTCTTTTATTGACCGTATAATATTGCTTCAGGCGTCACATGCTGTTAAAAATTAATAAATATGAGACTACAATCAATTCAAATAAAAAAAATAAAAAATAAACCTTGGGAGATCTTTCCAAAAGTTCAAAGAAACATGCATGCATTGAATCATTGAAAATTAATTAATTTTGTGTGTGTGTGTTAGGTTTGAAATATCCTTCCAATCCTCTGGGTCTCCATTATCTGTAGTGCCAAATCAAGTGATAAATGGTTAAAAAAGAAGAAGAAGAAGAAGAAGAAAAAATACCCTTGGATTTTTAATTGCTCTCTCTCTCTCTCTCGGCAATGACTTTCGGTGTGAAAGTCATTTTCTTATTGGTAGGTGCATTTACCTGATATAGTTAAGCGCGGATGCAAAACAATGCTATTCTAATAAATGATTTTAGAATTAGAGTAATACTATATGTACATCTTTTATACAACCTTCACACCGAAAAAGTGATGTGGCAGAATATGTGTGACCCTTTTTTAGTGTTATTTTGGTCAAATAATAATACAGAACCACGCGTATTCTGTCTCGTGGCCACTTTTGGTGTGAAGGTTATGTAAAGAACGTATATGTAGTATTGCTATTAGAATTACAATATATATATATATATATATATATATATATATATATATATATATTAAAACGACGTTGTTCTGAGGTGCATCAGTATTTAAGTAGGAAAAGTGACATCGCAAAAAAGACGAGCCCTTTGACAGAGAAACAAAGCCTTTAAGCATCACATAGAACCGACGCTTTAACACACAAGCTGATGCAATAATTGATTTCTAGGCGTAAGTTGCGAGACACCAACCATTTGTCCTTATGTTTTAGGAAAATAACTCTAAAAGGATGTTGCTTTGCCTACCCTTTGAGTGAAGGTTTATTCATAAAGTCTTTCACATGGTTCATGGGAATTTCCTTGGTGTCTACATCTAAACAAACCCCCCCCCCCCCCCCCCACCAACCATATTATTTACTGTGCTTTCATGGCCACACCTTGACTCTCTCTCTCTCCCTCCTTCTCTCCTCTTGACTTGGACAATAAAGCACACCCACCCACCCCACCTTATTTGGATGGTGGATCCTCCATCCACGTGTCCCACATCTCAAACTTTCAACCAATCATCACCACCCACAACAAATCATATTAGCACCTTTATGCAGAAATTCAAATCTTGGTTTCCTTCGGTTTGAAACCATCTCTCACCAAATCAGGAGTCTATATCATCCATGAGAGAAGCTTGTGGTAAGTTTGACTTGTCTATTGTTCTTTCATTCTCTTTTTCCCCTTTGTTTGGTAATTTTTGACTTTGAGGTAAAAATCTAGAATGTATTACCTCTTAATTAAGGCATTAATTTAGCTAACTGCAGGCTGTAGAAACACACAGATAACAGCTTTACATGTTAGTCTGTACTAGGGTTTCAACCATGTTCATATCATTCTCACCAACAAATTTAAGCACCCTGTTTTCTCTGTCGAGTCTCTTATATTGGATCTAATTATGTCATAAAATTAAAGTTTAGGACTAAACCAATACCTATCATTAGAACTAATTGGCAAGAAGTCCGAACTTTAAAATTTTGATCCATGCAACAACGGTTTGATATGTAGAGCAACCCAAAGTTGGTTTAGCGAGCTTATTTTCAGTTTTTCTATCATAAAAGATTTTTTCATCAAAACATAGACATTAAAGCTTTCCAAAATAACACAAAACAACTTTCCAAAAAAACCGAATGCGCTTGCGAGAGCTAAAAAAAACAACTCCTTGCAGAAGCTTACAAGAACAGCTTCCCATAAGGTCAACTAAAGACAGGGCTTCACTGTTACACCTCCCATGCGTAGCATACGGTCCATCTTCCCTTCCCCCAATACAAAGATCGGCCATCCATTCTGGAGCTTAGCCCCGGCAACATGGACTCGTGACCCGTCAACATGTTCCTGTCGATTCATAACCATGTTTAACTTGTCTAATTGTAATTTATACTTACATTTTTTTTGTGTGTGTTCAAAATTAGAGCTCTCATTGGATATTAATTAATTTATGAAAATGATAAAAGAAACAAAAGTCATATTGGCAAAGCCGGTTCCCGACCCGCTCAATCTGCCAAAATATAACCTAATATGGCTCGAATATAAATTTTTCCTGACCTACCCATGTTAACTAGTGACACGTGTTTGATTCGTTCATAACTTAACCGCCCTGCCCAATTTCAGCCTATATCTCATAGTAACAATATGTTGGAAAATGACCTTTTTGGTCTTTTGAGTTTGGAATTATCATTATTTTAGTTATTCTTGTTTAAAAGTAATTAATTTGTTCTAAAGTATTTGGAGCAGTCAATTTGGTCCCTACACATATAGAACTGCCTTATTTGGATAGAAAGCACATTAGGGTAGATTTAAAGTTTGATGGCTTTCCTGTCAATTGAGCTGAGAAACCAAAATTTCTGCACAATATTTAGTACCTTTTCAGCATATGCTTTTAGGAAAAAGGTCAACTTAAATATACTTTATTTCTAGGAAGTTTCAGCGAAAAAAATAAAAAATGAAAATTTATGTCTTTTTCTGAAAATTTTAGTAGGGGAAAAAAAAATAGAAACCTAGTAATAAAAAGATCTAAATTTGATTTCTTTTTTACTTTTTTTTTGTTGCTGAAATTACTAGAAACCACCAAATTCCAAATCTAGCCTTATCCAAAGCACATATGTATGGAGCATTTTCTTCGTAATACGACTGTACCATTAGTTTAGAAGCTGAACTAACCACTTTCATAAACTCAAGAGACTAAATTGATTATTTTCAAGCATGGGTAATTAAATTTACACCGAGAGTAAACTTGAGAGGGGGACAGAAAAGGTAATATTCCCTAATATTTTTACTAAAAATTACACCCGTGAATGAGCGGCTACCTCAAAGTCCAAGTATCTCAAACCACGTAAATTAAAGATAGATGACCTCAAGAATCGAGTTCCGACGTAAATTAAAGATAGATAACTACTATGGTCATTTTAATTATTATTAATTACTTGTGTCAGGAATCAAACATTTACAATAAAATCAATGTTTTCCCAACCAATGCCCCAAAACTCTTGTTAAAGAATTCCCGGTGCAAATTAAAATAAAACCATCTATTAATGGGATCTTGAACTAAATCATATCAATTAGATCATTATATTCATTATATCCCGGTGCAAAGGCCATAAATATTCATTAGATTGTGATTATATTGATCTAAATCATATCAATTATAAGGAGCCGGAGCTCAAGCAACTGCTGCTTCTACGCATTTGAACCAGGTAAATAAGAAAAAAGGTGATCTCGCATGACAGCCGTGTCCATTCCGCACAACGATCAAAATATATATATTTGAGGAGTTATATGAATGGCGAGAATGAAAATGAAAACGAGAATGTTAATTCTCCTACAATGGCCGTTCCAATTCTTTTTTCATTTCATTCCCATTCTCATTCTGTTTCTGCCATCCAAATAATCTTGACATGAAGATCAAGATCAGTCCCGAGCAACGACCGTTCCCTCTTCCTATTCCCATTCCTTTTCATTTCATTCATATCCTCATTTCATTTCCACCATCCAAACTGTTATACAAGGGGGGGGGGGGGGGGGGGGGGGGGGGGGGGGAACCGAGGAGAGGAGAATGCTTAAGGGCCTATACAAGAATTAAACTCAACACTCCCCATTGGGCATGTCCAACTTGTTACATTCGAACATAGCTTGTAGAAATAATTCTCTTTTGAAGTTTCTCGCAAACAGAAGGCCTATAGGCTTACACATAGCGACGAGAATAAACATCATCAACAGGATTTCGTGGATTTGTCTTCGTCTACTCGCCCTTGCGAAGCACAATCTCCATGTCCACATCACATGGAGATAAAATCAGATCGAGGTAGGGGTTCTGGAGAGCCAAAAACAGACGGAACTGGAGGGAGATCCCGGCAGTGGTGATGGCCGAAATGGTTGTAACGATGGAGGCAAGCGGAAGCACTTAACATATGGATGAGAAAAGAAATGAAAGGAATCGCAGGGCACGACTAAGGAGATGGCAGTGACAGGCTGGTTGTACATGTAACCAGAAAGGGTCATCCATGGCGATTTGGTCAGGCGTGCGGTGATGAGATAAAACGGAGTAAACCCAATGACCGACATATCACTTGACACGCATCGAACATTTGAATGGATAACATCAAATAAATGTGCACTAAACTATTTAACCCTAGGCACATGAATTGCATCGAACATTTGAATGGATAACATCAAATAAATGTGCACTAAACTATTTAACCCTAGGCACATGAATTCCGATGACGCTAAGCTGACACGAATCATAATCTAGAGTAGATAAACGACTACGAGTAGGGACCACCATCTTGAAACTGAACTGGCAATCCCCACGGCTATGGGCAATGCTCACAGCTAGGGCCAATCCTCTTTCTCGTCCAAAGTTCTTGAAACGCACAACAGGATGGATGAAATGTTCAGGTAATCTAACTGATAACAAGTTCGAAGAAAAGGGCAATAAGTGCAAACTAGAGGATAAAGTAAATCGAGTACTACTCAATGCCCCGAAGCCAAACCCTGTCCCTCGAACCTAAACCTAATCTCGTTCCTAATACCCTAAACCTAGCCGTTGTCCCATCTCTCTAATCGATGACGCCTCTCCTAGTCCGGGCCTAACACCATCCACCCGTCCTCCCTACTCTCACCCTCTTTTGGTGAGTCTCCTAATATTTTTCCCTACTGACCGCAACAAATGCTTCAAGAACTAGAACAACTTGTCCCAAATCAATCTGGAATTCTCAACACTACGTGCATCCTCAGCTTTGGCTCTGCACGCGCAGCCACAGAAGACAATGCGGGAACAAACACAAACAGCCCTCACTTGGGTCAAACACAACCTAGGCTCTGTTACCATGTTGAGGGAGAGAAGAGAAAGTTTGATTTACATTATAAAGGCCTATAAATAGGCTTACACGAGAAGAAACCCTAATAAGCCTAAGGTCCATCATACATATGTTAACTATAACACAAACAATGCAACCTCAAACTCAATTAGAAGTCGAGAATGGAAATAAGACCGAGAATGAGAATGCTGATTTCCATTTCATTGTTTGGCAATGTAAAAAGTAATGAAATGATCATTCCCTCTCCATCCCTATTCCTATTCCTCCAACCATTCCACTCCCACCATCCAAGGCAACGCAAGTATTAACTAAACTAAGTTGTAAAACAAACCAAGCTGAACCCAACAAAATCAAGCTGGGATTAGCCAGAGCCAATAGAAAACCAGCAGAATGCAACATATCAGCTATAATGTACCAGAGCTAGTCTTATATCAATAGACCAATCACCGGAATAGGGTTCATTGAGCCAATTCCACCCCTCTCCAGCATAGCTTTCACACCTATGAATCGATGAGGAAAACAAAATTCCACCACAGAAATAAAGACTCTGATCCATCTCACAAATTTATAAAACTCATTGCAAGATTTGATAAAGAAGCCGATCCCGGCATCGAAAGTAAAGAAAGACCACGCATTTGAACAAAAGACAATGCCTGGAAATCCTTGCATTGCCCATGTCACCAACAGTAATACTTAAATCATGGTTTAGCACCAAACAACGTCAAGTCAAACTGAAAGGAAAATGCAGCCATGCTTCTCAGAGCTAATCTGAAGGCAAAGTTAAGCTTCTACCTTGCTACTGAAACAGCTGGAGAACATTAAGGCAAAAATGGAGATGAGACTTAGAAACTCTAGGAATTTTGGGCCCTTTCTTAATTTATACTTTGCTCAAAATATTCTGGTATTGGCCGTTATAGGATAAGTGCACCCATTTAGACCAAAGGAGTCATGATTCCAACCTTGCTAGATTTTGGCTGAATTTTCATCGTTTTCAAAAGCTTCATCTTCAGATTCATCAACACTGGTGTCAAGAGTAGAGTTCTTTGCAGATTTCGCCACAGTTCTAGTTTTGTAATCCATGGGTTTGTTGGCTTGAGTTCTGTTCAATGAGACTCCATAAAATTTCAGTATAGCAACAAATGTATCTGAAAACCAAAATCTTGAAACACATTTTTATGAACATGAAATATGCGAACCTCTTGGAGGTAGACTTAGCCTTTGGTTGCTTGCTGGAGTGCCCAAGCTTGGATTTCTTCTTTTTTTGCCTGATCAGACGATGTTTTTAATGCTACAATGAAAAGTACCAATACAAAAGTATGTATACAAAAAGAGAGTACATTTTTAATAATCAGCTAATGAAATTTAATTTGGAACACCATAAATCAAGAGAAAGACACAGGCCACCATGAACTATAAGGGATAAACTCTTACAAACTGGATGAAGCATTGGGAGTTGCAAAGTCAATATTGTAGTCCTGTTATCAGAAAATTCACAACAGACAGGACTTTAGTTAACATCCCCAGAGCAAATTACCAAGGAGAAAAGGCTTGAGATAGAGGATCAGGATAATACCTACCTCTTCTGCTGAACTATCATCAGGAATCAGTTCCCATAGCTCCTCGTTAAGGTTCAATAATTCTTCATCGCCATCCACATATAAAACCTATGGATGAAATTAAAGGTTGACCACAAGTCAAGGCAATGGGAAACAAAGCTATAAGACCACCAGTAGGTCCAAGTTAATAACAGTAATGAGATATATGACTCAAAGTTAACTCTCCCCATTTTGGGGGAAGGTCAGGGGCTCAATCCCCTTCCATAGGGGTATATCTAGACCTGGTGCGTGCAGTTATCGACAAAATACACGGGTAACAGGTCCAGGATTTGTCACCCATGAAAACGTGGACCCCCTTTTACACATAAGGGGCCCCTTCTCCCTTTCAGCATTCATGGATCAGCCTTTGAATGGCATTTAGAGCTTGATTTTATCTTGAATCTTTTTGGACTTTTTAAATTTGGCAATATCGCATTATAATTTCCACTATTTTTAATATTTTTAAATCAAAAAAGTTGTGGGTACTCACAAGTAACCTGCGGGCAACCAATACAAGCTCTGTTTCCCATTCAAAAAATAGGTCATTTTTACCTGATAAAACCAACTAGTTTCCCATATCTAGCCATATCCACTTTCTTGCCAAAGAGAAGAACAAAAAACAATACAGTTATTAGCAGCATGTGACCCCAAATTCAAGACAAGAAAGTTCCCTGATATTTTAGAGCTATAATATAAGATTTGTAAATCGGATGAAAGAAGTTGGCACGGATTTTACATGCTAAGCAACTTGAGAAATAGTACAAGTATGATATGGCAGTCGAGAAATCATCTCACCTGGTGCTTCTTTTCTGAAGGGTCAAAATAGCTAACAACACCCTCATAAAACCTGCAGGATAAGAAGCTGAAAGTCACACACATGGATAAGGAATCCTATTTCAAATGCTTGGAAGTATTACAATCAATGCGCATATAACTAAATTTTACTTTACATCAACAATAAGGTAGTCGTCATGCACTCAGAAGTTCATGTTGAGAGTCACACATCAAGTTGGGACTAAATTCTGGAACATAGAGAATCTCATTCATTTTGCATGAAAATCAGGTTTTTGGGAATTTCATTAAACTGTTAACATAAATGTAACAAATCTATACATGCAAAAAGTCGAAATAGAAACTTTAAGAAGTTAGTTTAGACATACAAGCATACACACTCAAGTCCAATATAATTGTGCAACTTAGAAGTGTATTGATACAAGACCTACTCCAATTTTTGCTATAATTACAGCACTTATGGTCGTAGCATGGGAGGAGCTGTGGGTATGTCAAGTGAATCTTAAATTTAATGTTATGAAGATTAAAATTTAGTAATTATTTGTTGGGTTTCACACCTGGTTATGATTGTCAATCCCACCAATTTTATTAAATCTAATAACCCATCTGCAATGAGCGAAGTTGCTAAGGAGACGGGCATGCAAAAACCATATGCAGAGAACAATTTCTTTTAGATAAAATGCAGAAAACAATTTAATTCTCATAGAATCACACTGCCTCTGAAACCCACCACGCCAATTAAAGGCTTTGAATGGATTACATTAAAAAAGTGTACCAAGCCTAATAGAGATGGTGAAAGTAAAGATGTCTAATGATAAATGAATAACTCTTTTCTTGAGTATCCAAAAAATATATATATTAGAAAGGGCAAAATCTACCCATAAAAAAAAAAAAAAAAACCATGACCTCACGACCACAAATATCTCAAAATATAGCAGCATAATATTCGTGATCCTAAAGTGTTTACCTTTTGTCCATTGGCCACCAAACTTTTACCATGCGACCAACCAAATTTCCATCAAGATTGTTGATATCATTAGCCCTTCTAGAAGCCTGAATTGAGGAAATTTAAACAAATAAATTTTGAGCCATGCAAATAAGAATTCAACATGGCAAGCACACTGAAAAAGAGAGGTAAAATTGAAAAGCATAAGGGGAGGCTAATAGGCAACCAAACTTTCTATCGTCTGGATCTAGATTTTTTGTTTGCTTAGAATCACGTCCAAAAAGTACAGTTTCCAGAAGATTATATGAGTTTTGTATCTTTAGAGCTGCAATAAGCTCAGATCTGAAATGATAATTATTTTAAGGAAAAATAGGAATTGGAAACAACAGAGAAGTTTCAAGAAATTGATGAATCGGCATAAGCAGTTCCTTCATGATTTGATGTTGCGGCTGCTAACTGTTCCAAAATATTCTCAATATTAATCTCAGTATAGTTTAAAAGGGTAGATATTGTAGAACTTCTACAATAACAATGACTATTGCCAACATTAAATAGAGCTTGATTAGAATTGCTGGACAACAGTTTTCCAAGGGGCGATAAAAATATCCTTCTCATTCTTTTTTCTCCTCATTTGATTTGCATTGTAAGTAACCAGTCCAGACATATGTCCAGCAACCTTTATAATCAAAGCCCCCAAATCACCATATTAAGAAAATATTTTTGATGTAGATTGTATAACTTGATTTCTAGCATCCTTTATGTGTCTGTGTGACAACCTGCATGGGCACATCCCAATACCCTTTCACTCATCCTCGCATCTAGCAACCATAACTCAAGTTCTCGCCTCATCCACTTTAAAATTCTGAGGATGTTCTTTGAAATCTTGGCTAGTCTTTAAAATTTTCTCCAAACCTCTTGGATATCCAGGAAATTTCCACATTCTTTATAAAGTGACATATAAAAGAAAGAACACTAGGGGTTGGGAGTGACAAATGACGACAACAGTAGAAGACAATGTCTGCAGAACTTCCAATCACAGTCTCGCCAACAGAGGCAATAGAACCCCCAATGCCAGCAAAGCCCTCATGGTTTGAGATTTGCCTCCTCTGCTCCTTTATTTCTCACTATTCTAATTTTTGTTTTCTCTTCTGCTGTTTTTATGTATATCCTGTTTGTACTTTTTCTGAGGTTGATTTTGAGAGCTTTTCGCATGAATGGATTTGGGTATGGGGTTGTCAAAGGTTTAAGCTAGGATGTAGCAAAGTGGGGTCACTGGTTGTATAGGGAGCGAATGAGAGAAATACTCATTTTCCCTAATAATTTTTTTTCCCTTTTGGACATTGGAGTGTCACTGTCAGTTCCACAGTTTGCTGCACATTCATACATAATGGACTTGAACAACAAATGGATAGGAGGCAACTAATTCACAAATTCTGTGAGTACATGGGTAATGATCAGCACAATTGAAACAATAGGGCTCTCTTGAAAAATGACCCTTAATAGAGGTCTTTCATAATTTTTCCCTTTCTTTAATTGTGCTTAAAACTTTGATATAATAATAAAAGATAAAACATAAAATATAAAGAACTATAACTAGGGAAGTTTATGCTTGAAATAAATTATAAACTCTAACCTAATGAACAAAATTTGGTTAAATTTATCAAAGAAGCCAATGGGCCATCAGAGAAAGGAAACGGCCAAGCAAAAAAATAAATGTAATATTGGTTAATTAATTATAGAAGTATACCTCATCCTTTCCTGGAGTTCGCTTTCGCTTAACTTTTTTATGCAGGGATCCATCCAAGTGGCTTTCATCTTTTTTTGATGATATAGCCGGTTTGGATTCGATTTCCTGCATGATTTACCAAGGAAAAAGGGAAAATTTCAGTAGTAAGGAAATTCATATTAATAGGATTTTAGTCACAAATATGGTTTCAGGAACTACCTTCTCACCAGACCTTTCAGCAATATTGTTCCCAGAGGTCAACTTAACACGTCTCCTCCTTTTCTTGCCATCCACATGTACCGATGAATCTTTCTTATTGATGCTCCTTGTATCTACTTTTACAACTGACTGCATCAAAGATTTGTTCTCAGGCCCGCCAGAGATACCAGATTCATTACCCTTCACTTTATCAACTTGATCTGGGGAGGCATTCACGTCAGAGTTTACAGCAAGTGCGCCTTTTCTCTGGCGCTTTCCTTGTTTTCCTTTTGTAACACTCCTCTCATCACAATCCTGCTTCAGACTAGCAGTTGTAGGTGCCACATCTTTTCCCTCAAGAGGGGTGCCAGAAGCCACATTTGGAGCCGACATTTCTTGATCCAAAATGAGATCTTTCCTTTTCCTCCGGCCCATCCCACTAGACCTTCCATCTGGAGGGGAATTTGGAATCTCACCTTGTACCTCCTGCGCCCCAGAATCTTGAGAATCTTTAATTTTTACATGTTCCAGTGGAGAATTGTTATGCTTCGAAGCTGAATTTTTAGGTCGTGGAGAATTCATATCCCTGCTACGGCGCCTTCTTGGTTGAGCCACTCGGTGGCCTCTTCCTTCACTACCAATCCAAGAATTGTCGTAGCCCTCATCAGGCATCATGAGGCTGTTAGGTTTGCGACCCCTCTTCTTTGGAATGGTCTCTGGCTGGGACTCTGATTTCTTCATCTTTCTCGATTCTGTGCTGTTAGTGTTTCTAGGGTCTATACCGGTACCTCCAGAGCTCCCGGCTTGACACGGTTCTATTGTCGTAGGTCTGCTGTTATCATTACTAGTTTGAACAGTAGGATCGACCTCATTCTTACAAACAGCACCTTGTACAAGCTCATTTACCACCTGATCAAGAAAAATTACCCCCCTGTGAATGATTTTTAGTTTTACTTAGAAAGTAGGTTTCAGAATTCTAAATTTGATTCCTGATCATTCTTGTTGTTGTCAATATAATTGCTCCACTAACGGCTACTAAGATAACAATGAAAATTGCTGCACTGCACTTAAGTATCTTGGTTCATCATTTTCAGGAATTGATGCAGATAAAGAGTTTTTTTTTTTTTTAATTATAAACAAAGAAATTGACAGAGAATACAAAGCAAAGGAGGTAGATAAAACATCCTCAGACCAAACAAAGAACAAAAGAAAACAAAATTACATTGAGATAGCCTCCCACCTCCTCAACACATCACTCAAAACTGTCCCTTGTGATTTACCAAGCCACAAAGAAGAGAGCAATACTATTTGGTACCAAAGCTAACAGTGGACATAGTTTTCCCTCTCAAAGCCAGTCACATTTTTTGGGCACCCCAAACTGTCTTAAAGATAGATAGAAGCTTCCCCCAGATAGCCCAAGAAAAGGGGCGGTGAAGGAATAGTTGATCATTCATCTCTACATTATGGTAAGACAACACACTCATTGGGGGAAAGTGTTTTGCAGATCCTGGTCACTTGCAAAAGATTGTACCTATTTACCCGATTCAAGGACACTATCCAAGTGAAGGTTTAAGTTTTGAGGAACTTTTGTTTTCTAATTCACTTGATGATGGAAGAGTTGGCACTAGGGGGAATGGAGACAGATAAAGTCCATAGACAGACTTTCCAGCGAATATTACTTGCAAAGCAGTCCAAATCGTAGTAACAAAACAGCTCTGTAGTACATGAGCTAGTAGAATAGCAGAAGGGCTACATACCTGAGGTTTGTGATCTACATCTATGATTTCCGCCCGCATGTTCTCAGTTTCCTGAAACATGCCAATAAAATGCGTAAAAATTCTGGCCAACCAAAAAAATTAAAAAAGAAAATATCGAAAGTTCTTATGCAAAATTGTGATCAGATATGCATTTACCGAACCACTCAGAGCTAGAAAAGGGGGAAAACTCATCCTAGCTTGTGTGATTTTCTTGTGTTAATAGAAATTTAAGTATTCAATTCATTTTATGATTCCTTTCAGTCTACTCAGATAGACAATTTGTTATACTACAAAAACATCATTAAAGACCAGCAGAGATAGGAGATGCCCACCAAATCTTCCACAGAACCATTGACATTGCGCTTGTTTGAGACATCTTGGCATATAGATATGAGTGCTCCAGCATAGTCGTCAACTGCGATGCTGGTGGAGTGCATTGCCATAATGATACATGGTTTAAGCAAATCACCACAGTTCTCAATCACTTGGTTCCCCAGTTTCCAAGAAGCAGCTCTCTGCTACAAGGAAATACCAATTGAAATTGAAAAAAAAAAAAAAAAAAAAGGACAAAGAGTAACAACTGCGTTAATTAAACAAGATGAAACACTATGGATGCAAAAATAGATACCTGATTTTCCTTTTTCACACTATCTAGAAGGGGATAAACAAGTTCCAGTGAAATTTCTTCACTTTCCTCCAAGGTTGAAGTCATGATTGACTCCATGGACGAAAATACTTCAATTGGGTGGTTGGACCTTGAAGTTGAGCAAGAAAATAACATGTATTAGGAATCGCTTATTCATTGAAATGCTATCAAGTGGCATGACACTTTTATTTTGCCAACAATGCAGGACCAAAATATTTCCTTCATAAGTCGTCCATAATTTAAATCAACAACAACTCTGTTACTTTTTCCTTCAGACTTAATCGACAGTAGAAATGCAGGAAAAAACATAGTACCACATAGATAGACCATAAAAAATACTCAAACTTATTTTGCATAGAGATCTAAACACTTTAGATTCTAGACATCTTATATTCCCTGACATTAGCGAACAATTTCTCAAGTCTCTCTATCTTCGTCATGTTTTCCATCTTAGAAGGAGATGTTAAGATGGATTTCAGAGTGAGCACAGAATTGGCAAGTTGAGGAATAAAGGAGACATTATTTCCTAGCCCTATTGAAGGAAAGGGCAGGTTGGGCAGAGGCTCTACACAATGGGCACAAGTGGAATTGAGCAGAGGCTGCAGACAGCCGGCAATATGTCAAGATCAGTGAGCTATGATCGAACATGGATAAAGGTGGAGTAGGTTCTGGACATACTACCTGAGATCTGTCATAGTTGGCTTCTCTCTCCAGAATTTTCTAATTGAAGGTCATGGAGGATAGGTGAAAAAGGATTAGAAAGGGAAGGAACATGGAATGTACCAGAGATATATGGGAATAATTATATTTGGTCATGGGCTGGTCAGGGGAGTAGGCTTCAGACAAAACTGAAAGAGAGGAGTCACGACAACAAAAGTCGAGTAGTTAAAAGGCTTTTCTCCTGATTCTGGCTCACCAATAAGTGCCAGGATTCATTCCGTTATAAAGAAAATTATTAAAAAAATCCCCCCCCCCCCCCCAACAATTAGATCGAAGAGAAAATGGGAGTTTTTATTGACGAACATACCAGACAAAAAAACAATCAAAATAGTCCTAGGGTAGCAAGAAAAGAGATGGATGGAATAATTATGAAATATTGAACAAGCAAAAAAAAATAAAAAAGAAACAAAAATTGGCTCTTACCGAATGACTTTCAGAAAGGTATGGAACATTTTAACAATACATTCTTGACAATCAAGGTCTAACATCACCATAGGCAACTTGATTCTTGCTACATTTGTAAGAACTGTCACTGCTTTTGAGTAACAGCGACCAGCTACATGAGACAATTTCTCAAATGCTTCTGCAGTTAACTGGAAAATTCCCTGAGTAACGGCAATATAGAAAGAAATGTGAAGGCCACCAAACAAATACATATACTTGCAATACATACTAAATAGCTCAGCTAAAAAATTTGTACCTTCATTAATTCATCTTCAAAAGGAGCATCGGGTGCAGTTATTCTTGTAATTTCAGTAATGCAAGATAGAGTAGTGACTTTAACACCCATATCTAAGTGATCCAAGAGTGCCTTATCACTGAGGGCCTCCGAGATAAGTAGAATCCGATCTTTTATCAAAGAAGGGGGTGCCTGTTCCACTGTTGATAGAAGTTTTTCAGCTTGCTGGGAAGCAAAACAAGAACATAACGGCGAGACTTTTTAGTAAACGCAGAAATCAAAGTCAATAAATGACTAGGAGAAAGATCATAGAGGCATAAAACATTAAAAGTCATCAAAAATTCATCATCACCAAGGAAGAGGCTAACTGTATGCTATACTAATTGTATGGCATAACAATTCTTTCCAAATTTCAGACATGGAAAAAGTAAACATTTGCACATACTACATTTATGTTATAATTTATAGTGCAGGCCTCAGCCAAGCAACGATAAAGTGACAAATCTCATCCTCTCAAGGATTAACTTAAACGGAGTCACATTTGATTTTCTTTTTTTAATGTCATCAAGTAATTAAGCATGAGCAAAACATAAGCCATTCCAGACCAACTGATTTAGAACAACAAGAACAATTAAAATAACTTGCGAAAGCAATTGCCAAGGACTTTTTAATGCCAGGACTTTGCAAAAGAAATCTTCCGGTATGTTTCAGAATTACTGGACTTCTAAAACTATTCATAAGAGCCCATAGAACTGCCAATGCAATGCACCTGATACATTGTGAGCTTATTGGTCTATAGGATGTATTATGAGAACAATGGCTGTGCATTTTAGCTCTAGCACAACCACAACATTAGACATAATGTTGTACACCTGAAATTCTACTTCAGAAAATTTTCCCAGTACTAATTTCTGTAAGAAGTAGAAAATCTATCAAAATTAGAGAATTCAGAAAAATAAACCCCGAGGCAATGTTGGACTAAAAAGAGGAAAGATCTAGGTAAAACAAGAAATGAAAGAAGAATGCTATTACTGAAATTGTAAAATGTGAACTACTGCAAAACCAAACATGAAATGCATGGTCACGTCTCTCCTGCTAGGAGGCCCATTCCTCATAGGCCAAAAACCAAAAGCAGAAACACCTTAATCCCAGTCAAAATAACCAGTATGGTACAATAATGCAAAGGATCCAAAGTTTGGCTTGTCCATGAAACAATTGAAAGAAGCCATCCAAAATGAACAAGAAGGTAAGAACTAGATTAAAAAAAAAGTCAGAAACAACCAAGAATTTAAGGAAATCACCTACAATATCACAAAACCTATGTTACAAGATGACATCCACTGTTAACTCACAGCTTCACCCACAGCAAGGGTAAGAAGGAGGAGGATAACCTCATATAACCCTCAAAGAATGAGAATCAAAATCTACCTTATTTAATCAACAAAGAGGACCTCAATTTGCACTTTAACAAAGATTAAGCTTGTGAGGTAGAAATGAACTGAAAAATAAAAAAGTTTATGCGAGATGCTCATACCAATACAGAACAAACCCCTAAGTTCCCTCTTCTTAATTTTCAACAACAATTTTGAAAAGAGGATTTAAGATAAATAGCTTCAACCAAGGAGGCTTAAGCCTTAAACTTCAGGCATAATATACAACCAACCAGAAATGGAAACAGAAAATTTATGACAACGGGGAACTCCCAAAAATCATAACCACCCACAATTTTTGGTTCACTCGTATCAACACACTCATAAAAGAGAAGAAACCCACATATAACCATCAACATGAAGCATTCTATCACTATTTTAGAGAACATCTCTCAATTCCCAAGCAGCTCTTCCCTTGAAACAATGATATACCAACAGATACCCTAACCTTGGGTTTTTTTTTTATACAAAAAAATAATAGCACCCAACCACAAACCCTTACAATCTGCAAAAGGAATCAATAAAAATATAATGAACGCAAAAATAAATAAACACAGATACACGCATATGAGGAAATGGGTCTCACATCAAGCAGATTAAGAAGATCGTCCTTAGCAGCAGGAGGAATGAAGAGTTTTTGCCCAAGATTCTTGAGTTCCTCTGCAAGCTCTTTCACAGAAGAACCCATTGCTCCACAGAGATACAGGCCACCCCAGAAAGACAAGCAAAAAAATTTCACTCAAAACTCACACCCCCAGAAACCCTAACGATAAAAAAACTGAGTCCACAACAAGAAAAGGTGGGGAAACTGCTTCCCCAAGTGCCCATACATACACAGAGACAGACAGACAGACAGAGAGTGAGAGAGCAAGGGTTTAGGGCGTTTGGCTTTTTTGGCAGCAAAATGGAGTGCATGCAGAGGGGTTTGCAAGGACAGGTAGCTCTTATCAGCCTATAATCAAATTTGATTAATTGTTGGACTTCAAATCCATCGTTGCTCTCTCTCTCTCTCTCTCTGGCTTTACGGCTCCATTGGCCGTTGAGGCCCCGAGAGAAAATAGCTTAAAACTGTTAATGAATAATAATAAATAATAAATAATATATATGTTGAGTTCTTCCCAAAAAAAAAAATGAAAGAATTTTTTTTTTTTTTTTACCATATTTATGTACTCAATCACAAGCCTCAGTAGTCCTGTGATGGCTAAATGATATAAGTTTGTTAGTAGGCAAAAGTGAGATTTTGCAATTTAAGTTCAGGTTGTTTCAACCATTTGATGAAATGGTGAAAATGGAGATTATAGTGCTAAAAAAAAGTGTTAAAAAAAAAAAAGAGCACTTGAAATGAAGAGAATTAAAAAAGGGCAAAAAAAACCATAATGTAGTATGATCACATGGGACATTATCTTGAGGTTATAGATCATCCTTGAAAAGTTAGTAGTGTGCAAAGCATTTTATATTTTAATTCTAACTTTAAGAATTATTTACGGTCATTTCTTGTGTTCTGTCTTGGCACCACCATGTTTTGAACTTGCAACTTCTCTTGCATCCCTGCACTTAGGAGATGAGATGCCATTGACTCAAGTTTGTTAATGATACGCACGGGTATATCACAGATAAACCTAGAGGGTTGTACTAAGTTATAGTATATAGACAAACATAAATAAAATTATTAAAACTAGACCATTTATTTTACTCCAATGTTAAAGAGTGTGAATATTTCACAAGGTAAAATGTTTTACTGGGTAGGGTGTTGTATATGTTCACAATGTTTTTAAAAGTGTTAGTGAATAATCATACCACTAAAAAAGAGTACATTTTGCAGACCTCCTCTAAAATAAGGTTATAATATACAAGACACTAAATTTGTTCCTAATATTGGACTAGCTCCCCTTATTTTATATTTCTAACTAACAATGTTATCATGCAAATCTCAGTTCTTAGTACACTCACTCCCTAAACTAGGCCACTAAACTTTGTTTATCATAATGTGCATACAATCTTACCTTAGAAGAGGTCTGTGTAATTTACTCAAATAATATTTCACTGAGTTTTTGCAATAATTAAGTCTGGTAAATTAAGGGATGAATCAAGATCCTTTTCCAGAGTTAGTTCTTGGTTGATATTTCAAAAGCTAAAATTATGCGAATGTATGATATGACAATGCACATAAAACAAGAAGTAGGAGGAGTTCTAAGCATCAAAATAAATAAATAAATGAGTAGGATTTCTAATATACTAGTCGCATTGCATGTGATGAATAACTTTTATATTAATATAATCTTTATATAAATGTAAATATGGTAGATTAAATAAAAAACTAAAAAAATAATTGGTATATATTTAAACAT
This sequence comes from Santalum album, assembly GCA_034195605.1. Classification (NCBI taxonomy): domain Eukaryota; kingdom Viridiplantae; phylum Streptophyta; class Magnoliopsida; order Santalales; family Santalaceae; genus Santalum; species Santalum album. The sequence continues at coordinate 3,012,405 of CM067258.1, forward strand.
CATAAAAGTGGAAGGAGTGGAGAGAAAAGTGAGGGGTGGATTAGTTGAAAGAATAACTTCCATAACAGTAAAATATTTGATTTACAGTTTTATGCAGTTGGTTTTGAAGAGATATTAAAATGTTTAAAAGAAAATAAAGGTATTTTAGTCATTTTAGGATTTCAGGGTTTGGTTGATCGAAAATCAATGCTTTCCACCCCAGCCTCTTCTTAATAACTGGTCGTATCGTGCGCGCAAACCAAGTGCTCAACGACTTTTTTATTAATATAATTTTTATATAAATTTATTTAAATATAGAAGATTAAATAAAAAATTGAAAAGAAAAAACAAAGAATGAATATGGATTGTAAAGGATAAAAGTGGAAGGAGTAGAGAGAAAAGTTGGAGGTGAACAGTTGAGAAAATAACTTCCACAACTGTAAAATATTTGATTTACAATTTTATCTGGTTAGTTTTAAGGAGATGTTGGAATGTAAAAGGTATTTTAGACATTTCAAGGTTATAGGGTTTGGTCGATGGAAAATAACTGTTTTTCACTCCATCCCATTTTTAATAGTAAGATAAGAAGTTTGCCATTGATGTATATTATTAAGGGGTATTTACCTCTAAGGTGGACACACTTGCGTTTGGGTAGGGATTTCGACTCCAAGGTTGGATCATGAGACCGTAGATATCCCCATGAATTTTTACTGTTTGACCGTAGATATCACCGAATTGATAATGTGAATTTAATTTCCGCCATCCAAGTTGGTACCACCTATAGTAGAAGAAAAGCCCAATGAAAGTTGTTTAATCAAAAGAAAGACCACTAACTAAAATAAGTTAGAAATAACAAAAGGAATTTTTAGGGATTTATTTTTTAAAAAGAAGAAAAAAAACTCAATTTCATGACGAGAAACCGTGATCGGTAAAAGTAAATTCTAAACCACTACTTTTGAAATAAACAAAATCCACTTCTATTCACTTTCATTCCGTGTTAGTGCGACCTTATGCGTGAATCCTATTAGTTGTAGAAAAACATAGTCCTAACCAAAACCAAATATAGGTGTCTATTAGAGGCACTTCAATTAACTAAATGAAAGAAGTTACCATATTTCTTGAGCACTTTAACATTTCTAGGTCAAACGATGAATTATTTGCAATGCAATTTCGCAATTAAACTTATGACTTGCATGAAAATTTGATAACATAATCTTTTTAATTGAGTAGTATTTCTGTGTGTAGCGAAAATATGCATATACATACATGCGGGGACCACACATTTACGGGGCCTACCGTCACAAATGTATGTGTATGGATCTGTTTGGAAATATCTTGTTCATTTATAAATATATTTATCTCTTGGAAAATTGTATTTAACCCTTCTGCGGTTTGATTCAGTTGTAGAGAATATTCATATGATTTTGAAATCAACACACAACCCTCCTATCATTTCAATGAACTTACAGAGTTAACTTTTCCATCAAATTTAACGGTTTGTTCATTCAAAAATAATTTTAAAGTGTTTAGGAGAGAAAAAGGGAGGGAAAAAAAGATTCCAACCCCCTAAACTAACTCCTTAACCCCTATCATAGCCACACTCAAATAAATGGATGGTTTTATACTTCTTGTATCTTGAAAAAAAATATTTTACAGAGGCTATACATTAATAATTCCAACTAATTATGATGACTAAAAACAAGGAATATATGGATATTATGAGCATCTAGGTAAATATTTTGGTAAAAAGCATAATGCACATACAAATGCCTATTTTTTTGTATAAGAATTTTTTTTTCCATGGAAAAAAATTATAAAAATGTCCATTTCTTTGAGAACCATCGTGATTGAGGTTAAGGAGTTAATTTTGAAGAAATTTGAGACATTAAAATCTATTTTTTTCCTATTAAACACTCTAAAAAATTTGTGGAAGAAAAAACTGTTAGATTTAATGAAAAAGTTAAACTTCTGCAAGTCTACTACTAAAGTCATAGATAGATTATGTGTCGAGATTCCCTGCAACGAGATCAAATCGCAGAGAGATTAAGCGCAATTTTCCCTTACATCTTCAATGTACTTGAGTCATTGCACTAATGTCTTAATAGCATAAATGTTCCTTAAAGAGTACTCTCAGTTGGTTGCATCCATTAGAAGAAAACTCCTTTTCTTTTCTTTTCCTTTTCTTTTGAAAAAGGAGTCTAAGTATAGGTATAATAAATTACCTTCTTAAAAAGCAAACAAAAGCAGGTTTCAAAACAATAATGACCGTCTTAGACATTTTACAAAGGAAGCTCCAAAACACACTAACAAACCCTATAAAAATTTTGACAAAAGCATTAAAAGCCACTTTGAATGAGCAACGGTCCTTATCTCTCACCCAATGCTGGGGGGGCCCACAGTCTAGGGTTTGCAACCAAAAAAAAATCAAAAAAATTGAAAAGAAAAAGAAAAAATATCATAATCCAAACCTAAAAAGTCGAACCACATGTAAATTTTTTCTGTTTTTTTTTCCCCCTTTTTCCTGGAATTATCTGATAAATATACTTGTAATTTTTGGCATTTTTTGCCTTCCAAGTGTTGTGAATATGCTTTCGCTTCTTTTTTTAGAAAATTATTCAATGCTCACTTACCTAATTTTTCATACGTATGGATTAAAATATGTTTTATCAAGACAACTGTCAACATATAGAGGTAAAGTGAATTAAATTTTCTTAAGATGTAAACGCGAGGAGGCCTAGTTTTTGTGGATATGATTATAGTTTTTTCTCGTAATTTTGCTTCAATTTAGATGAGAAGTTCTCTTATTATTTTCTTCGTCTTTCTAGTAAAATAGATTTGTGCTAGCGAGGCAGAGTGACAACAGGCCTAGTTGTTTTATGAACGTGTTGACCGAGTTAACGGATCATAGATTGAGATTGTTAGCTCTAATTCTAAGGTTGTGCATGACAAGATCCTATCGTAGTGTGACCAGATCCGTCCTCTAATTTATGGTGCTACAATAGGAGCCTTTATCAACTAAGTTCAGGGAACTACTCCCTGATCACGGGAGTAGTTATTCATACCCTAACAAAAGGAGCGTTCTTTCTCAAAAGGACGCTCTCATATTCAAGTCCTAAGACTTTTGGCGGAGTCATCCAACTCTATCTCTCCTACTAACGCTGTAACGTCTTACCCTCATATTTCCTAGCAAAAAATATTTTGTATTTTTAACCCTTTTATTTTTATCTATTGCACTTTATATTTTATTTCATTTTATTTAATGTATAGGATGAAGTACAAATTTACATGTCTAAAACATTAAAACACGGTCAAGGGTTACATAATGGTGACAGCTAATGGTTACAATATAACAACCAAACCCTAAATCATTGAAAAAAGAGAACTCAAACTAAAAATTATAAAAGAAAATGCAGTAATGAAGATAAAGTAGCAAAGGAGGCTCACCAAGTACTAAAATAAAGTTCATGAAATAGTCTATTTTCTCTGATATAGTTTCTGGCATCTGTATACCTCATGAGCTTAATTTTAATAACTAGGTGCAATTTAACTTAAGAATAATGAAAGGATGTCAATAAAGGATTAAATATTTTTAAGCTGTTGGTAAATTATTTTTTTGTTAATTTTCAGGGATTGGTTAAGTTGTTAATTACATAGCAAACTCGACTAGAAGCCACATTTTATGAGCGGGCATACCACAAAATAAATGAGCATTCAGGATATCATAATAATAAACAAATCCATTAAGTAAAGTTCTCATAAATCGCCTAAAGAAAAGAATAACACCAAAATTAGATTGATTAATTTTCTATATATTTCAAAGAAAAATAATAAGGCCAATCCAATTAATGCCGGAATCATTTTCTTTAAGTTTTTTAGCTATTAAATTTGATTCGATTTTTTCTTGATTGGTAAATACACAGAGACCCGGCCTATTAACCGACGGATTTTGAATCCTTAACCTTATCCAATACAAGGGTTTGTTCAAATTTATGCCACATAAAACGTAAGTTATATTGCATGATTTATGTTCATTTTTTTTTTTCCCTCTTGTGTTTGTGGGTGAAATCCTAACAAGAGTGAGGGATGCATTAGAGTTGTTGAATCAATAGGGGAAGTTGATGGAGGAGATGTTGGAAATGCAAGTTGAGGACAAATCCTAGATCATTTCAGAGCTGTAAGAAGAAGAGAAAGCCATCGAAAAATTAAATAGAATTAATGTTTTTTAATAAAAGGTATCATTTTCCAATTATGATCTTTTCATCTTTTTGTAAAAACTATGAACTTTGATTTATAGACCAAGAAAAAACTTATTATGGAAGGGGGCACTATCTTCAAAAAAATTTATTCATAATAAATGGAATAATAGATAAAGATGTACCTTGTATAGATGTTCTTGAGACAACGACTTGCTCGATCGCAGCAAAAGAAAATCTGCAAAAATTCTATTTCGACCAATTTGATCATTTCCAGAATAAATTTCACATTATCCGCAATTCTCAAATAGATCTGAATTTGTTAGGAATGTTCGTAAGGAGACGGATCCTTTTCCATCACCCAAAAATCAGGTGTAGTTGAATTTTGCAAACAAGTCGATCTATGAATGAGTGAATCACTTTCGAGATGTTTAAATTAGGTCTCTCGTGAAAAGGATTAAGGCATGGGCAAAGAGCAAAACAGAGAAAAGGAAACTGAGAAAGAGAGAGCGATCTTTCCGTTTTATAACGCCTTATCTAATTATTGCACACAATGTTAACATAAAAAGTCCGACTTTAATAAAGAATGACTTTTTTTTGACTCGGTACGAAGTAAACAAGGCTGCTTGTTCGTTAAACAAATGTGAGTGTAACATAAAATAAGATAGCTTAGATCCTTTACCCTTGAACGGTGGAAGGATAAAAAATACAATATATGATCAAATTGTCTTTAGAGCATAACCACACAAAAAGGTAACTATTGTGAATATAAACTATGGTTCCCTCATTAGCTTATTGAAATGATTAGAAGCTTATTTAGTGTTAGCGGGAAAAAAAAGGCCTAAATAGGTTTGAAATATGTCATTCCTTTTTCTTTTGGTAAATGGAAACATGTCATGCTTAGCACCATTCACTCTTGGCTTGACTTACTTTTAATGAGCTCAAACTTAAAAACCGAGCTTTATAAAGTTTCGCTCAAGCTCAACAACTTTGATAATTTTCAAGTTCGAGCTCTGAGCTTGAGCCCACGGGCACTAATAATGTTTGCAAACAAAAAAAATCAGTTTTTCTCTTTTTGGCCCTAGATTGCTGGCAGTAGCATGCAGATTGTAACATTTTAAGTCCGCATGATAAACATGTCCCAGTGGTCATCTCAAGAGACCACCAACTATCATAGGGTAGAATTTTTTCCCATTACAAATTTATTATTAAAAAAAAAAGATTCTTCCAACATTTTATATTCTACAAAATTTTTGAAAAAATTGTGAAAAAAAAAATAACATAAGCTAAAATTGCAGCCCTTTAAAAAGTTTACACTGTAATCTACCAATAGTAAAGGCCAGACTAAATTTTCAACTTTTATCAAAAGTCGAACTATAAAATATATTTTGACCCAAAAATAACAACAAAACGAATCATTACCGAGAGGAAAATAATTTTATCCTCCAAAACCCATTCCATAGAGGACAAGAATAAAAAAGAGGATGGAAAGAGATTAATGGGAAAAGAAAAAAAAGTTGGAGGGAGCACTAGTTTTTTGCTTCCCACATGGTAGAAAATTTGCATGTTTTTTGCATAATAAGAGTGCAGTAATATAATCGTATGAACCAAAAATTGTGAAACCAAACAGAGTATCAACTCAATAGAATTGAAACATTTATCACCCAAGGTAACCAAAATTGTGCAGCAGTTAGCCAAATATAGAAACCCTCACTATTTTGAAAAAACTTTTCTTGCCTCAAACAAACAATTCTAGTAATTCTTCAGAAATCAAATGAACCTAATGAATTCCACTGGGTCTACATCAACTCATCAATTAGCCTTGATATACTCCAAAACAACGTGACGCGCCGGCGTTTCCTCGCCAAAATCCTGCAAGCCCGGAAGAAAAAGCAGCCAAGCTTAACAACCCTTGAAAGAACAACACAAAAACAAAAAAGTTGGTAACTTCATTTTCATACCCTTACAACAACGCAAGAGCAACCCACGACTTTCCTTGCCTTTCCCTCTGAATCAATCTTGCACAACTGCATGAGAAGCGACAATATAAGACGCTGAAGAAAATTTGATTTTGTTTTAATGGGGACAACATTTTATTAGGTGGAATGGTACTCCGCAAACTGCTATGAACAGCTTTCATTCAAACGCATGACATAAGAAGCGTATCGAGAAAAAAAAAAAAAAAAACTCAGAGAAAAAGCCAGCTACGGATAAGAAGGGAATTCCATAAAGAGTAACAGAGCCACCACACCAATAAGTTGAAAATAGGTAAATATTAAATAACAGTAATTTGTTTTAATAAGACTTTTATTTTGTTAGGTGGAATGGGAACTGCTAAGAAGACTTTTAACTCAAAGGCGCAAGGGTAAAAAGAGGGTATCTGGAGTAAAAATTAATGAAAACCCAGCTGCACATAAGAGAACTGCAGAAACAATACCCCAACACCAAATGAACAACAAGTAAATTGAAAATATAGAGTAAATAAAAAATTAACAACATTTCAGAAACAATAAAATGACGATAGAGGATTCACTTACCCCAGCCCATTCACCAAGAGTCTTAGCACTTGGCACTGTTATCATGTTCACGTTATGGTCTGTGCACAGTGCTTTGACCAGTTTAACATAGTCTGGCTGATCACAGTCCTCAGCCAAGACACAGAGTTCGGCATCATGCTTCTCAATCATCTTTGCACCTTCATGAAGACCTCGAGCAAGCCCGTTATGAGCCAAAGATTTCCTCAGCACAAGCTGCATGGCTGTCATGAGGTCCATTGGTTCATCCAGCACGGACAACGGAACATTTGTCTGAGCAGCAACAACACCCTCTTCACTGCAATAGCAAAAGATTGAAACAAGCAAGTTGGCAATTGAGACACTTATTGTCAAATATGCAAGAACATAAAAAATGAAGGCCCTAAGGAAAGGAACAAAAAAAGAATAAAAAGATAGATAAACTCATCCAAAAATCTGCAGAGAGGCTAAGCATGAAGTCTTACTTTTAGGCTTCACCCTCCTGCATTAAATAATTTTAAATTTTTTTTTTTAAAAAAAGAATATGATTAGGAAGAGTGCAGAGGACAGGAGATCCTCCAAAGAAAGAAGGCAAGAAAAGATACATAAAAACAGAAACTCAAACAGGGTAGCCATACAATCTATACACAAAACCGATAAGGCCTAGCCCCGAGAACAAACCAGTCAAACACGCACAAAGGCTAGTAGTGAAAACACATTTCTCCCACAGCTGCTCAAAAGCAAGACAATGGTCCGAGGGAATTCTGCTATTATGGTCTAGCCAAACTTCCCACAGAATAGCAAACATTGCTGCCCGTCACAGAATCTTACCATGGTTCCCCCTTCCACACCCCACAAAGGACAAATCAAGTAATCCGCAATGGAACCTGAGCCCATCTAACGGGCACGAGCTAGAGATGATGCCACAGCTTCCAACCAAATATCAATCTAGAGACAAGTGCCGATTGGTCTCACTACTAGGGAAGCAAAAAACACACAATAACATAAAGCTCCTAACTCACTTCTCCACTTCAACTAATGCATCTGAATCCTATTATAAACATCCTCTTCTATCTCCAAAGTACTCTGAATGACTGCCCCTAGGTAACAGACATAATCACTCTTGAATGCTCCTTGACGATCTAACTTAATTACAATAAGGCCTACTTCCATACACTCGCTGTACTTGATATCTATATATTCTGTACCCACTCAGCCTAAAACCCAGAGATTCTAGTGTATGCCTCTATAGTTAGAATTAGCATTCCTAGCCATTCTCGTTTGATGTAGGACAAAACTGATGAAACCAGGGGGAATGCAAAATAAATAAAGGAAAATGAATAATTGCACTCTCACACCACTCAATAGGGAGAACCCTATGGAAGGTTGTTGCCTTATGCAACTCCACAGGGCGAACCCAACGGATTTGTGGCCTAAGACTACTCGACAGGGCACAACCTGAAAGCAAAAGGGATTTCCCCAAAAAATCTAAAAACATCATTCCTTTTCAATAATCAGAATCTAAACAACCTTGGGGAATACATCATTATTTAAAGGGAAACTAAATTTAGCATGCAAGAAACCTAAGAATTAGCAAAATACTTAAACTACCCTAAATCCCCAAGTATTAGACAAGGGATCCTAAATACATCAAATCCTATCCACTTGGACCATAACTACAATAAAACATATTCTCATTCCACATTATAGCGTCTTCAACCGAAAAATAAGATGTGCCAATACCCATTATTTTGGATGTATAGTAAATTGTCTCTACTGAAAACAATAAAGAACTTAATGTTGATACCAGCCGCAGCCCCATAGTTGTTGCAAAACTATCCGTCAAGTGCTTAGTCAACATTTATGTATTTAAGAGAAAATCCTTTCTACATCAAGTACTGCCACAGTACTCCAAGGACTCTACATAAGCATTCTCCAAAAAAACCATATAGAAGAAAGTCTTTGATACCCTAAATCTCTCTAAGGACTGACCAAGTTGACCACTTCAGTAGTAGATCATCCAAGCATTAACCAGAATGGTTTTGTGAAATCGTAACATTATGGTCTAAGTCCAACATGCACTTACTTACTCTCCCAAAATCTCCCAAAGTTTCATAACACGCAATTGACACTACGATGCTAAAATGAAAGTTAACACCACATTTATAATTTGAGAAATACCTCCATACCAGGGAACCTCCACTTGCCACTTGGACAAAGTAAATCGTGGTGGTATCCAAGGAATCAAACTGTAATAGGTTTTGTCACAAATCACACCCCTAGGGTTCATTAATAATTAAGTATTTTCGTGTTGTTGATTACATGGGGTTTACAATTAAGAAGACTTATCTTGTTGTTGCTCTAGTTATCGTATTAATAATTGTGTTTAGATATCTCTTATCTATTAAACATTTCAGAAAAGAAACACAACGAAGTGGCCCGCATCCGAAACACCCAAAAAAAGTTAAGGAAGCTCTGCTAGCTAAAACAATGAATTTAAGTTTAGAGAACCATGCCAAAAAAAAGCAATCCACAATGTGGAAAGCACGTCCTAAACAAGAATAGTACATTAAAAGATTCCTGGATTAACTGCAACGTAAATCTTAAACTGGATCAACCTTCGAGGGAAAACTAATTCAACCCCAACAGAAACAATAATTTCATGAAGAGATCGGATACATACCCTGCCATTGTTCTGTATGATGTTTAGATCCTTTCCTCCTTCCTATTAGTTTACAAACGAAAAGGATTGAATCAGATACCGCGCATATATGTAGCATATGATAAGCAACATTTCACAGAGTCTGACTAAAACCAAAACCAATAGCGGGTTCAGTTTCTCTGTGCATCAAAATCGAATCAATACTAAATCAAGAGAAAAAACACACCAATCAATTTAAACAGATCCGCGTAAATTCGTTAATGATAAATTGATGATATCAAAAAAAACTAGAAGAACAAGTATAGAGAGCGAGCGAGTGAGAGAGAGAGAGAGAGGCATTAACCTAGAATGAGGTCGACGATGACGAAGAGGAAGAGTTTGCGTTCGATGTAGTCGGAAACTGAAATGAGTTTGCGAGACTGTTATGAACAAAAACCCTAGTTACCGAAATAAAACCTAGATTGGTGCTAAATTCCTATTATACCCTTCCGCATTGGGCTTGGTTTTGAGCCCAACGCACGTGCACCGTTTTCTCTTTGTAAATTTTAAATTTATTTCGATCCAAAAAAAAAAAAACATTAATGATATTGAAAGACCTAATGGTGAAATTATGATCGGTTCAGCTGAACTTATTTTTAACTTTTATACCGAGAAAACCTTTCATAAATATACTAAACAGCCTGTCTTTAAAAATCCAAATATGTATGCTAACGCTAAAAAGCAAATTATTGGAAAAAGTTTCTTCTTTTCTTTCCTTTTTGAAATTAAGGTTTCTTGTGGTTCCAACTAATCCCTATGCTAAACTCGAATCTGGACATAATTTATCTCAAACTCAAGCCCTTACCACTCAACCAACTCTTAGGATGATTCTAGAAAAAGTAATGATAAAATGTTTCTTCGAAAAGTAAACTTTTTACTTCTTAAAATGTCAAAAGTAACTTTTTATAAGATCCCAAAATTTACCCTTACTTTCACCTTCATTTAATTTAAATCCTGATTTTTTTTTATTTTCTTAATTTCTAGCCATAAATTTTGCTATGAAATAATTCGAGTCACACTCCTAGCTTTCATCAATCTTTGTTCGGATCCCTATCTACATGAACAAGATATTATATGTTAGCATAGCGACGCGATGAATAACATGTTACTGTAAAGTGGGAAAAAAAATTAATACTTACAAATATTTATTTTTCTAAAATTAAAATGATGTGAAAGTATGTGGTCTTTTTTTGATCGCATAAGACTTGTTGCTTATCTTTCTTATTCATGTAGGGTAGGTTAAGCTCTGTCATGCCTTGAGGAACGTATATTCGGGTTAATGTGACTTTCTTTACTCCTTTTACCTGTTTGCCCCCTCAAAAGCCTATCTAGCCACTCCTTTCGTTAGTTGGGGCCTCGAAAGAGCTCCTTTGGCGGCGCCGATGATCAAATTGAATAAAAAAAATTTGATAGGGGCCAATTACAAAACAATGGTAGTTCTGATTATAGCGCATAAGTTAGGTAAAGGTCTTGTTTTGCATCATCTAGCTCATCATGCTCGGTGTGTTTGGCTATATTTTGATTGCTCTCGTTGGTTGTTTCACAGCCCATTTCCTCATCATTTTGAAAACATGTTCTCTATGTAAGATACTAATATTCATAATATCTTTGTATTTTATCTACATAAATATATAAAAATAGATGGATTTCAGTCTTTCAAATTCGATTTATTTGATGTATATTTTTTTATATGTTCTTTCTATTTGTTGCGTTAATACATACTTGTTTGTTAACTCAACTAATAAATACGTATTAATTCATTCGCACCAAAATTTAGTTTGTTGTTTTATTAATGACACAAATCGATTGTTTAGGGAAACAAAAAAAAAAAGGTGTGATGAAGTTTTATTATGGGTATAAACTTAAATTGAATGAGAGAGACTCAAAATCTTCGTTTATACCGCCAAACATTTAAAAGTCGTAACAAAATCACAATTTTACACTTCTATTTTATTTAAGAGTCATCCAGACCGTCCACTCGGCACCTGAACGAACAAATCTGGAGTCCCACAACTTCAACGGTCCAGATTACATTCATTCCCCTTCTCGCCCTCTCTCTTTCTCCATCTGACCACCGCCCAGGAATAACAAAATATCGGTTTGGACCCCACCACTCGTGGCCCGCCACGTAGCCTGACCATCATCACGACCGACTCAGTGGGTCGCACAACTTTTCCCTCTCTCTTACTTTTTCCCCCCTATTCGCGCTTTTTTTTTATAATTATTTTTCTTTTCTGATTTTAATTTTCGCGTCTCTCTCTCTCTATAACTCAGCGAAACCGCGTTCTTACTCTCTCTCTGTCTCTGTCTGTCTCTGGACGACAAAATCTCCATTTATGACCTAAAAATAAAATTCACTGTTATTCGCATCTCTGATAAGGAGAAGCCGCCCCCAATTCGAAACCCTAGGAAGAAGAAGAAGAAGAGAGAGGCGGTTCAGCGAGCAACAAGGGGAAGTAAGGTTTCTTCTTCCTTCTGCTTGTATTCATCTCTCTCTCTCTCTCTCCCCACATTTTCAGCGATCCTAGCCTCAAAACCTCAAGATCCGTGCTCCTCGCGTTCGTATTGCATCCGTCTCAGGTGAGATCTTTGAATCGCACGGATGGTTTTTTATCTTTCTTCCTATTTTCGTTTGTTTGTTATTTGATTTGGTTTGATTTGCGAGAGTTTAATTTATTATTTATTATTTATTATTTTTGGGGAGGGGAGGGGGTTGTTGACCTCGTTTTGGTTTGTTTCTGAGCTTATCTTGTTCCGATTTGTGCAGATCTGCTGGATTTTAGGCGGTTTAGAATAGATCGGTCAAACGATCTGTGCTTTAGATTATGCTTTGTTTGGGGGTCGGGTTTGAAGGGATTCTGTTGGTCTGAGAAATCACTTTATATCCCGGCAAATGTCTCTGCTACCCAAGAGCGATTCGATTCAGATTCGGGAGGTGTGGAACGACAACCTTGAGGAGGAACTCGCGTTGATTCGGAAAATTGTTGACGATTTCCCTTACGTTGCGATGGATACGGAGTTCCCTGGAATTGTTATTCGTCCTCTGGGCAATTTCAAGACTATTAATGAATATCATTACCAGACACTGAAAGATAATGTCGACATGTTGAAACTGATCCAGTTGGGACTCACATTTTCGGACGAGCAGGGGAGTTTCCCCACTTGTGGAACGGACAAGTATTGCATCTGGCAATTCAATTTTCGCGAGTTCAATGTTAATGAAGATATGTTTGCGAATGATTCCATTGAGCTTTTGCGCCAGTGTGGCATTGATTTTAAGAAGAATAGTGAGAAGGGCGTGGATTCATTGCGGTTTGGGGAGCTATTGATGTCGTCCGGTCTTGTGTTGAATGATAGCGTTCATTGGGTTACCTTCCATAGTGGGTATGATTTTGGGTACTTGCTCAAGCTTTTGACGTGCCAGAGTTTGCCCGATACGCAGGCGGGGTTCTTCAATTTGATCAACATGTATTTTCCGACACTGTATGACATCAAGCATTTGATGAGATTTTGCAATAGCCTCCATGGTGGATTGAACAAGCTTGCAGAACTGTTGGAAGTGGAAAGGGTTGGGATATGTCATCAAGCGGGTTCAGATAGCTTGCTTACAGCTTGTACATTCAGGAAGTTGAAAGATAATTTCTTTAGTGGCTCACTTGAAAAGTATGCTGGGGTTTTATATGGTTTAGGTGTTGAGAATGGACAAACTACTCATTGATAGGAAATATTGAAAAAAAAAAATCACTTGTGCGTGTATCTCAATCCTCCCTATGTACACCTTCAATATTGCTTAAGTTATGAAATTTTTACTTTAATTTGATTTATGTGTGCCGAGTAGCTGCTTTTGTAGCTTGTGTTGCCAATTTCTTTTGTGGGCAGATGATCATTTCATGTTCAAACAAATTGACGGATGATGGTGCAGGATTTAGCCTTAATAAGAGGGAATGTCATTTAACAACACATCATTGAGTAGAAGAAAAAATTTGGAGTTTGATTCAAAAACAAGTCTTTACGGTAAGGCTGCCTTCCTCACTTGGTTGTCATTGTTTCTTGTTTTCCCGCGCCCCACTAATATATGAAATTATACGAATAGAAAGGCATCTCTGTTATCCTCTTTTGATTTCCGTCCTGAAACTAAGCTACAAATTCTCAAAGATATTCAGTCTTTGAAGAATGGCTTGGTTTTATCTGTCTGCTTTTCTGTATTCCAAATTGTGTAGTATTAGGCTGGCACCTTACATTTGAAATTTCACATCTCTGCACAATATGGTCCTTGATCCATCTGCATTCCATGATAGTATTGTGAAAGGCCTATAAATTTCAATCAGTATGTGTTTAGCTAGATTTGTACTAACTGGAAAGGTTTGAGTTACAGCTTTACTCACAGTCTTTGTCAGTCTGTTAAAGTTTTAATGTAATTTTCGCCTTGCTGATGGTTTAATTTCCCTTATTTTGCATTGCATTGCTATCATTCAATGTTTTCCTTTATTAGTATAGATGAAATTGTTCCAAATTCTGTATTATTAGTGTTGCGTGGTGTTAGTGTTGCACCTTTTGAAATTTTACATCTCTACGTTATACACTCCTAGTCTATCTGCATTCCATGATAACCTTCCTTAAGGCGCACGTTGTGGCGTGGCACAGCGCACTTTTTTTTCCTTTTGTCATTTCTGCTAATATTTTTGTTTCTCTCTTTGATTTTGTTCCCCCTCCCTTTTTTTTTTTTTTTTTTTTTTTTTGCTGAAACTATAACTGTATCATGCAAATCTCTCTTGAAAATTAGATGCTGTTTTATAGCACACACTCATTTTTGTAAGGCATGAGCCATGGCTCCAAGAGACCAGGTACGTGTCTAGCTAGATTAGATTTGCCCCTAACGGAAAGGTTTGAATTGTTGCAGCTTTCGTGGTGCGGTCTTTAGAAATCTATTGGAGTTATAATGTAATTTTGCTTCTTGCTAATGGTTTACTTTTATTTGTATCATATTACTATCATTCAATATTTTCTTTTTTAGTATACTTGTAATCATTAGAATGATGTCCTTTTATGAGCAGTCAACAAGGTGCGAATCAGTCTCAAGACGGGATCCTTCTATATTATCAGTTTTGCTCATCCGTTTTTAACTGATGCTGTGTACAGGCTTGCACCTGACAAGTGTTTTTATGGACCTTCATTGTATATATTCAGTGTTAACAATGAATACAGCCGAATTTGGAGATCGAACCATGCTGTTGAAACTGATATGGTACATAGAGCCGCTCATCTCTTTTATTTACGTTAAATCACTTCCACTGTTGGTTCGCGAGTCTTGAGACGAAAATGCCCTGTTAATTTGGCAGGGAGTTTGATGTTATCTGACTCAACGTTTTCTTATATGTTTTCAGAGCTGGGTCAGGACCTTTGTGTGATTGTAACATGACTACGAGGTAGGAGAAGTTTGTAGATTTACATATATATATATATATATAATAATGGTTTTGTGCATTTGGTCGGTTTATGCGGTTTTCATGGATGACTGCAAACTAATCAAATGCATCAGTTTCCGACCAAATAAAAAAACGACCAGGAAGAAATCGACCAAGTCAATTTGATTCATGTTGATTTTGGTTGGTTTCTCTATTTTTTTTGGCTGAACACTCTCAGCTATAAAACTTTTTTTTGTTGTTGTACAGAACTATGGAACAGTTAGGAAACAGCGTGTGCTCGAAGTTAGTATAGCTAAGCTGCGCGTGCTAAGATGGATCTTTGGTAAGACTGAGATTCATGTAAAGGTAGCTTCAAGTGAAGATTAGATGAGAATGTTTTATCTGAAGGTGGCTTGGGCACGAGTGGTCAAGATCTATGAGTAAATCATGAGGTTTAAGGGTAATGTTATATGTACATCATATATATACCTTTCACACCGAAAATTATTGATGATATTTCATATTTTAATATATGTGTTCTAATATTTGCTACATGGATATGGGTTAGGTTGAAGGGGTCTTACGGGTTAGAGCTCGTTAACCGAGAAACTTTAGATATATTATATATCTACTAGTTAATTTTAGATATATTTTATATGTATTAGTTGGAAACAATTATTTAGATATTTTAAAGTCAATATATAGAGTGTAATGTTTTAAATAATTGCTTGAATCCTAATAAAAATAGTCACATAGCAAATTTATATAGTCCCAAATTATTATTTGACCATAATACCTCAAAAAAAAAAAACTAACAAATTTTATTACCTCATCCTTTTGCTGTGAAGGGAGTGTAAAATATATATCTAACTATTAGAAAGCGATTGGAGTGAAAAATAACCTTGAAATGTCTAAAATACTCTTATTTTGTTTTAAACATTTCAACATATTTATAAAACTAATCGGATAAAATTATAAATCAAATATTTTATAGTTGTACAAGTTATTCTCTAAATTGGTCACCTTTAATTTTTTTCTCTACTCCTCCCACTTTTATTTTTTTTAATACATATCCATTCTTCTTTTTTTTTTTCTTAATTTTTTATTTAATCTTCTATATTTAAATAAATTTATATAAAAATTATATTAATAAAATTTTTATTGAACATGTACATTATACGTGCAATGTGACTAGTAAGTAGAATTTTCTTATCGTTAGTAATGAACAAAATGGCCATATTTCTCAAAGGAGATGGTAACCAAGGTTTCAGCAAGTTGGACCATCAAGTTGGGTCTAGCTCAATATGAGTTATTATTTTTTTCCTTTACCTCTTTTTTAAAGGTTAATTCAGGGCAATTATGGATGAAGACCATAGCCCAAAAACAATATTGCACGAAATAAAAAGTCAACGTATTATTAACTAGATAAAAAAATGTTTCAGTAAATAATTTAATATTTGACCATAAATTCAAGGTCTGACTAACTTATAGTTTGATCATGTGGTATCAACATGCCTATTAAAGTCTTGATACGACTTAAAAATAAATCCAAAGGTTCGACTCGTTATTAAATAATAATTATTTGTGAATTTCCTAAAAAAAGTCGTAATCTTGTACCAAACATAGTCTGAAGGGCTCAAATGAAATGCTTTCCGTGGAGAAAGCTTGGAGAAGAAAACTTTGGCCACTTCAAATATCGTGTTATTGCTTTCATTTTGATTTTCATTTAATCCTATCAATATCACGATGAGGTAAATTGAACTATGACGGTCATTTTCAACTATAACCTACGGTGAACTTTTGGTTAATATTTGTAACTTTATGTTAGCGTAATTTAGTCGAGTTAAATTTACAATTAAATGTCAAACACGAAGAACACGATTTATTAAAATTGATCAAGAAAACCTTATCTCGATTTGTCACACCTATAAATCGAGTGAAAGATAAAATCTAGAAATAGTAAAAAGTTTAATCTCTGAATATTTTTTTTTAGAAAAGAATTATTAGAAGGACAGAAGTATTCTGTTGAAATTACAGTGAAAGAAATGGTCTCGACGTCCAACCTATTTAAATAGTGTATTCTAATGTATTTTTCCACCCTTTTGCTTTTCTTCTTCTTTAGCTTCTATTGGTGACCTAAATTAAATTTTATTCTCATCTTTGATAAGAACCCGCCCCCAATCCGCAACCCTAGAAAAAAGAAGAAGAAGAAGAGGGGAGAGAGATTTCGTCTTCCTTCAACTAGTATTCATCTTTTCCTCTCTCTCTCTCTCTCTCTCTCTCTCTCTCTCTCTCTCTCTCCGCGTTTTCACCGATCTTAAACTTAAAATCTCGAGATCCGTGCGGCGAGAGCGTTCTAATTGCTGGCGTCTCAGGTGAGATCTTTGATTCGTACGGATGTTTTTTTTCATTTACTTTTCTCGTTGATTTGTTATTTCGTTTGGTTTTGGTTTGCAAAAGTTTAAAAATTGTGAATCTCTTATGGGGTTGACCTCGTTTTGGTTTGGTTCCGAGCTTATCTTGTTCCTGTTTGTGCAGATCTGTTGGATTTTAGGTGGTTTATAGAATAGATCGGTCGTACTTTAGATTATGCTTTGTTTCGGGGTCGGGTTTGAAGGGAATCTGTTGTTCTGAGAAGTCAGTTTATACCCCGGGAAATGTCTCTGCTACCTAAGAGCGATTCGATTCAAATTCGGGAGGTGTGGAACGACAACCTCGAGGAGGAACTAGTGCTGATTCGGGAAATTGTTGATGATTTCCCTTACGTAGCAATGGATACAGAGTTCCCGGGTGTTGTTATTCGCCCTCTGGCCAATTTCAAGACCATCAATGATCTCCATTACCAGACACTGAAAGATAATGTCGACATGTTGAAGTTGATTCAGTTGGGTCTCACATTTTCAGACGAGCAAGGGAATCTCCCTACTTGTGGAACGGACAAGTATTGCATTTGGCAATTCAATTTCCGTGAGTTCAATGTTAATGAGGATATGTTTGCGAATGATTCCATTGAGCTTTTGCACCAAAGTGGCATTGATTTTAAGAAGAATAACGAGAAGGGTGTGGATTTATTGCGGTGCGGAGAACTCTTGATGTCATCCGGCCTCGTGTTGAATGATAGCATTCACTGGGTTACTTTCCATAGTGGGTATGATTTTGGGTACTTGCTCAAGCTTTTGACATGCCAGAGTTTGCCCGATACCCAGGTGGGGTTCTTCAATTTGATCAACATGTACTTTCCGACTCTGTATGACATCAAGCACTTGATGAGATTTTGCAATAGCCTTCATGGTGGATTGAACAAGCTCGCAGAACTGTTGGAAGTGGAGAGGGTTGGGATATGTCATCAAGCAGGTTCAGATAGCTTGCTCACAGCATGTACATTCAGGAAGTTGAAAAATAATTTCTTTAGTGGCTCACTTGAAAAGTATGCTGGGGTTTTGTATGGTTTAGGTGTTGAGGACGGATAAACTACTCATTGTTAGGGGATATCTGGAAAAAAAAAAAAAATCACTTGTGCGTGTGTATCACAATCTTCCCTATGTACACCTTCAATATTGCTTAAGTAATGAAAATTTTACTTTCATTTGATTTATCTGTGCACGTTTGCCTGCTTTTGTCGCATTTTTTACGAATTTATTTTTTAGGCTGATGATCTTTTCATTTTCACACAAATCGACTGATGATGGTGCAGGATCTAGGATTAAGAGGGAATGCCATTTAGCTACAAGTGTCAACCACACATTCAAAAGTAGATGCAAAAATTTTGTAGTTTGAGTCAAAAATATATCTTTCATGCTATGGTCATCTACCTCATTTTCGTTTCATTGTTTCTTGTTTTTTCACACCTACCTGTGAAAAGGTAAGTATTAAATGGTCTCTTCATGTCCATTGAAGTAATTATGAACATTTAGTTTCATTAGCCACGGTTGTTTTACTCTCTGACGGTTATAGATATTCACTGTCTGCTATCCTCTTTGAATTTGCATCCTAAAATTAACTTTCAAATTTTAAAGCACTTCCTGTCTTTTGAGTACACATTGTTTTTATCTTACATTATATCTCTCTATATCAATTTGTGTAGTATTAGTCTTGCACCTTTCTTTTGAAGTTTTACATCTCTCCGTCATACAGACCTTAGCCCCTCTGCATTCCATCTCAATGATAACGTTGTGAGAAACCAAAGGCCTGTAAATTTACATGAGTATGTGTTTTCTTAGATTTTCACCTTCACCTACCAGAAAAAGTTTTGAGTTGTCCCAACTTTACTCGCGAAGTCTTTGGAAATCTATAAGAGATATAATGTAGTTTTCTTCTTGATGCTGATTTAATTTCCTTTAGTTTGTGCCATATTGCAATCGTTCAGTGTTTTCCTTTGCTAGTATTGGTGAAATCATTATAAATTATAATGATGTACTTGAGAAGGGGAGCTGTTCGGGCGCACAACAAACCATCCCTTGGAAGCATAAAACAGAGAAAAATTTTGTTGGGGGGGAGGGGGTTGGGGGTTGGGGGTTGAAGAATTCACTGTAAATAAGTTCAAACCTAAGACATGAAACTCACTTCTTACTCATATCTCTTAACTTTATATGAGTAGGAACAGTTTTAAGTCGACAAGGTATTAGTCAGTGTCAAGGCAAAGTGCATTTTGATTCTTGTATATTATTGGTTCTGCTCCTATTTGTATTAATTGATGCTACATGCAACTTTGCATCTAAGCGGTTTTCTGGACCTCCATTGTACCTGTGCCATTTCAGTGATGATTGTAGTATTGCATTTTAAAGTTAAAATTTCCTTTTTAAAACCTGGCATACTGGTGAAATTTGGAGATTGAATCATGATGGTGAAAATACTATTTTATATAGAGCCGCTTATTTCTTTTTGCATGCATTTATTCATGTAATCTCTTCCATTGTTGGTTCGTGAGTCTTGAAACTAAAAATGTTCCATCAATTAGGCGTAGGAGCCAATCATGGCTGACTTAAAAGTTTTTCTTATATATGTTGTCCTATATTTGCAGAACTGTGTCAGGACTTTTATGTGATCATAATATGAGTGAGGTAGAAAGAGAAGTTTTATAGAACTGCTATAAGGCCTTTCCTATTGTATGGAACTGAGTATGGGGCTGTTAAGAAACAGCATGAGCGCAAAGTTAGTATAGCCGTGATGGATGTGTGGTAGGACGAGGAGGTTCATGCAAGGCTAGAGGTAGCTTCAAGTGAAGATCAGATGAGAGCATATTTTCTAAGGTGGTTTGGGCACTTGATTGGGGACCAAGTACCAATGAGCAAGCAAGTTAAGAGGATCAAGGTGGGAGATGGGTGGGCCACTAAAAGCTTGGATGCAGTTTATAAGGTAGATGAGGGGGTTGCCCTGGGTAGGAATGGTGGATATGTGAAAATCCATACCAATGACCTTATGTAATTTCTTGTATTGTTTCCAAATAACCAACTGCGAATTCAGTAGTTTTTTACTTTATGCTGTCCTATAACAGTGAGGTCACACAAGATTTTGTTTGCGCTCAAAAAGTCAGTGTTTCTTTTCAGTTTGGTAGAAGGTATGTTTAAGATAGTCATTAATATTGTGGAGACAAAATCTGAAGCTTTCCACCTGCCCTCTGATTTCCACGATGACATTGCGAAAATTTATCGGGTGAGGCACCTCTGCTCTAGAGTTTTTTCATTATTCACTTTGTTCCATTAGCATGCTTTTATTCTTAAAGAAGCGTTTTCTCTAACTCCTGTCTCTTCTCATTATTTTCATCATTCGGACATGAAGTTGCAAATAGGTAGTTGAAGACCACAAATAGTTCTCAGCGACTTCACTAAACTACCACCTCAGGTATGACCTGCAAAATTCAAATGAAAACATAGTAGCAGTTTGTAAGAACATAACCTTGCTCAACTAATCCTTTTTCCCTTCTGCTTATTGATGCCTGAATCTTGTATTGATGTGTGGAAGGCATCAATTCTGCCTTCTGTTCTCCTTCAAATTTTCCTACCCCTGGTTTCCGGAAGATTCAATCTCAGTTTCCAATCTTTTAGATAGATAGCAAGACCTGTTCAGGGCCAGTTTGGCTGAGCTTATTTTTAGCTTTTCTACTGACAAATAAAAAAAAACAGCTTTCGTTAGCTCATCGGCCGAACTGTCCCCATGACTGTATTTTGGAACATTGATTCTTACTTTTGCAATTTCTTTTTTCTTTGGCTTGGATAGTTCATTTATTTATAGAATTATGGTATGAGGTAACATTCACTCCTACAGTTCCCTCTTGTGCAGAATTAGTGTTACTGTAGTAGTGCTCTCTGGTTGTGGTAAATGCCTTTGGCATCAGTCTTGGTGGCTGGTTTTAGTGAGCTGGGACTGAAGTTTCCTCTGCTATTTCAAGAACTGAAAAAGCTATTTTCCTTTTTTCTCTGGGATGTTCTCCACTAGCTAAGATCTCACAGTTTGATCCTGCATTTGTTATAGTTTTTGTTAAAACTTATTTTTCTTTGTTGGAGAATGTCTTGGTTGTTTCCAGTTCTTATTGGTATTATATTTATTTATTTATACTATGGTATGGACCTGTAAGTGGCGTACACACTCTTATTTACGTACGTCACGTTTGGTTCGCAAGATGGAATAGAATGAAAATGAAATAGTTATTTTGTATAAATATACGAGTGAACCATAAGGATTAGTTATTCAAGGACCATAAGGTGAATAAGGTAAATAACTATTCTTTGTTTATTGTTTATTTATTTCGCTTGTGATATGAGAGTAGTCATTTTGGTAAAATGCCTTATTATGGAGCTAACTAATTCCTTGAACCAAAATTCCCCCCACATTAAGACGAAACAAACTCGTGGATCTTTTTTTCTTCATAAAATTTACAAATTCTTAATAATAAATTTCTTCTAAAAATAATAGAACTTCAACTTTAGAAATCGTAGAATAACAAATTAAAATTGGAATGCCTAGATATGGAGTCGAGGTTTAAGAAATGTTAATTTTATGGTAGAGGGATAATGAAGATAAGGATGAGAGATTTAAGCAAGGGTAATAGAGACATTTTATGGTTTATGTTGGCGGCATCGAATTTTGCACGTCTAGTGTTAAGTTTTACAAGTTCATTGTTGAAACACCAAGGGATTTATGTGAAGATTTCTAAATCATAGGAGGGTGATTTGAAAACAATACAATTTCATTCTAATACCATTCATGAAAAAAGAAGATCGAAAAAACATAGGTAGATTAAGATAAAGCCTACAATTGAGAAAAATGTATTAGTTCCGACCCACCCTTGTTGCATGAGTCCAAGCCTAGAAACGAAGTCATTTTGTTCAAAATGATGCCAAGATCGTAAATAAATCGGTATCATTTTTAACAAAATGATATCAATTTAAGTAAGCTCGAGCTCACGAAATGGGCGAGTCTTAAACTCATTCCACAAGGTCTTGTTTGTATTTTGTTATTGTACTGCCGTTGAACATGGATGAAACCTTCAAGATCCTGGTAAAATTAAGTCAGGCTACCTGACCCAAAAGCATCTGATTTGCCATACGTTGAATCTGCAAAGAAAATTACTCAACCATCCTAGTGAAAACTTCATCAAAAGGCTGAATAGAGATCCTAATGGAGCTAATGAATCAGTAGAGATGTGCACGGATCAAGATCCATAATCAAGGCAACTCCAAGAAAGAATTGCATTGAAGTGGGTGATGACTCGAGCGGGAGCTCATGTCCGGCCGATAGCTAAGATTTCTGCAAGTGTTGGACCAACACTAGATGAACCATGGATCCATCACTAATGAACACACTTAAGGCAATAGAGGGCACCGAGTTCAACAATCATATGGTACTCAATAATTAGACCCGGGCCAAGGCTCAAATGGCCCGGGTCGTTCTTTCAAGCCGACCAAATGCACCCACTGCGAGGTATCGGACCCGTCCAGGCATTAGCCTGGGCCTAATGGCCGGTTCACCAAGCAAATTTTTCCCAAAAAACAGAATATAAAACGACTGATGCCAACACTTCAATTGCAGTTATAAAAGCAGGATAGTTTCGACACGGATAATAACATCGAAAAAAGTTTGTCTCAATGGGCCAG
This sequence comes from Santalum album, assembly GCA_034195605.1. Classification (NCBI taxonomy): domain Eukaryota; kingdom Viridiplantae; phylum Streptophyta; class Magnoliopsida; order Santalales; family Santalaceae; genus Santalum; species Santalum album. The sequence goes on from CM067258.1 coordinate 3,035,289, forward strand.
TCAAGCACAGGCTATGAACTTGCCCAACATCAGTTTCGTTGGAGATCAAATCTCCCCCTCGTACCAGTTAATTTAAATTATTGCTCGAACAACAAACAATGCTGAAACATCAATTCATGCAACTACAACAGTGACAACTTCACCCATGGACTCATTCTCAACTTCTGGTTCAGCAGTCACGACTTTGCCACCTACTGCAATCAGTTTCTCGGTCCATTTCCGACTCCCATCTGCATAAAAAAATAAATTAAAAAAATGAAAAAAAAAACCAAGGGATTCCAGATTTAAGTGAAGTTGACTGATACTCTTTATGTTATTTTCCTTCTCTCCCTTTTTTTTTCCCCCCTTTTCCTATGGGGAGGAGGAGGGGGGCAGACCAAGCATGTCTTATTCCTTAGAACAAGATTAATACAATTCTAGAATCAGAACATTGTGCCTTAACAGTTCAAGTTGAACCTGAACAATTCACTCATTTATTGTACTAAAATATGAAGTCGATGGTACATGGTGCCAACTAATGCATTTGATTACAGAGAGACCATTGCTGTTATATACTGCGATGAACTAAACTCTCACCTCCCAATTATCTACTTCTATTTAGAAAACAGATTTGCTTTGTCAACCACCCATCTCCCAAGTCCAGTCCACTGTCAATCCTTCATGCAAATTGGGAAAATAATTTGCAACTAGTTTAATGATGAATATCACAAAAAATGCGCATATTGTGGTGGTTTTACCTAACAAACCAGAGTAGAAAATTGGAAAAGAAATTCAGCATACCTCAAGTTCTCTTGCGCTTGTTTGCCTTTATATTCCTGAACACATAGCTGATGACTTCCTTTAATGTGGCTTTTCTTCCCTCTTTAAAGTTCCAGAGTTCAGGAATCACATACCTCCCGCTCGGATTATAATCATTCAGCTCTATAAACGCGGAAACAACAGCACTGTATATCTCATCCCCCCATTCCTCTTTGAGATCTTTTAGCTTCTCATCATCTTCATTCACTATTTCCTACATCACGCAGCATCGTATACAGTAGATTATTTTCTCGACATTTTATATACGCAAGCATCCTAAAGAATTTAGGTGCACACCGGCTTCATCTCAAGCCTATTATATTAGATGGACCCAGTGCTAAATACTTTAGCGATTATTGGCACTAAAAATGGCATTAGGTATAATGGAGAAAATGGTTTCTGTTGAAAACAGGCATAAACTACTTGATGCATTGGTGAATAAATAAACAGCACAAAGGAATGAAGGTTTTCGAAGCATACTTTGGGCTCATCGTCAAAATGAACAACTTTAAATGGATGCCAGTTTGGGTCCTTCAAATTCTCCTGCCACAAGGAGCATAGCAAAGATGCCTGTGTCGGTGCTTCTTGAGGTGAGAATCTTTGCTTGCATATCTTGGCAAATGGTTTCTCATCGATTTCTCCCATTCTCTTAATCCCAATGTTACTGCGACCACTCAACATATCTTTCAAACCCTGAAAGGGAAGAAAAGATGTTTATCAACTGAATATAAGATTCATAGAACCAGCAGTCACGGCCTGAAAGAGAAGAAATATGTTCTTACAATTGAATATAAGATCCATAGACGTAGCAGTGGCGGGAAAAAACAGTAAGTGTATTGTCTACCGTAGCCAGACAGTTATCTACTAACACTCCAAGTGTTTTGGTTTTCCCTTTTTTAAATAAGTAAATATGTACACATTGAAGAATGGGCACACAATCTCCCCTGAGGGGATTTGGAACCTGGTTGAGAATGGGCAAACAAAAATAGTACCTCAATTAATTCTTTTCGAGCTTCCTGTAGTTCATCATTGCTCTGGCGCTCTTTTGTTAGAAGGGTTTGATTAAGTGATTCCATGTCTTCTAAGTCCCCAACTTTCTCACTCAACTCATTATTCATCTCTTCTATTTTCTTCTTCTTTCCCTCATCATCTTCATCTCCCATGTGCTTCATTACCTCCAATTTCCCTTTTAGCTCCTGAATATCCATCTCCAACGTCTGTTTGGCATCTAGCTCCTTTTGCAAGTTAAGTATCTTATTTAAGGCCTCTTGCCTCTCATTCTGCATTGATAATACATTGCAAATAAAAGTTACAAAATGCAAGATAACAGCAACAGGTCTAGTTAAAGCACAACACAATGCTGCACACCTTTTGCTCTTCTACCAGCCTTAGGACATTCTTATCGGACCTTTTTTGCTCCATGGAAGCTAGCTGAAGTGAATTATTTCTCAAATCATTCTGAAAGAGAAACAAATGATATCAGTCTTGAGCTTGAGCTTTCATATATATGCACACACATCAGTGCAACTATGGTGATATATCATGGAAAACTTTTTAGTCAAGAAACTGCAGTTATAATTGCAAGATTTTATTGTAGCTCTTTTCTTTTCCCTCAAAGCACTTTTCCCTTGAAGCAAGGACAGAACATGCATCAATTAAGAATAAATTGCATATTAGAAAACTAGGAATCAATACCATCTCAAAAAAAAAAAAAAAAGTGAAGAAAAAACATTCTGCATATCAACTCACTATAATAGCAATATGAGATACAAAAGGCAACCAAATAAATCGTCAGACCTCTAAAAGCTAAACAGATATAACCTTCACAAGAAAAGCCTTCAATTACTAACATAAAGATTGGTTTAAGCCCAAGTCAGTAAATAGATAAATCAGAATCCTATAAATTGACTAAACTTTGAAGCCAAGTTAAAACCAACCATCCAAAGACATTCAATACGACAAACTTACATTCTAAGAAAATGATCGATTTGAGAAAGCCTGTAAACTGTTGCGTTAACTAGCATAGCATTTCTAGTCTGTCCATTGGCCCATCAATATAAGGTACAGAATTTTTCATCAAAATCACAAATAATTCTTATTAGACAAATTAATAAGATATCAGACATAAATAATGATTTAAGATACGAAATGAACCACACTGCAAAGGGGGCTGTACCGCTTGCCATAGAGAAGTCAAAGCTTTGCATAACCAGAAAATGATGACAGAAATTTAACAACAAAGATTCAAATGGAACAAACCATGAAGAGCTAGACTCATGAAATCATTACCCTTTTTTTCTCATCTTCAAGTCTCTGTCTCTCACGTTCAGTTAATGCTTCACTTTTGTTCAATTCTTTGTTCCGGGAATCAAGTTCTCTTCGCTTGCACTCAATGTCATAGTTCATCCTTTGCTGTTCTTCTAAAACCATTCGAATGTGATCACGTGCCAAACGTTGCATTTTCTTCCTTTCTGGTAGGGACAAAGAAAATAGATGCTCCGAATTTATTATAGATGTTGTTGGCATCTATCAACATAAAATTAAGACCTGAAGAATATAAATGAAAGGAAGGATAATATTACTGTAGAATTTATTTGAGGCTATGACCACAATCATATTGCAATCAGCAAGCCCATGTGTTATATAAAGTCCATCATCAAGATCTTATAGTCTAGTATTTGTGAACAAAGGATTTGTGGCCACTCTACCCATTCCAGATTGGTTTTGGTTGGATGCACCAAACTTAGTATCTGAGTAGGCAAACCACGTGTTTGGCCCATACTGCACGTGCTCCATGTCACTCATTCTAACTTGTCTCACGTGATTACATTAACATAACGCCACATGTCAAATGAAGTCCCAACCAGGAACTCATGGCCTAGAATGTGAATATCAAAGATAATTGAGCCGCTACCCCTAAACTTAATTTCACCAAAAGATCGCTGAAAATCCTCGAAAGTTGATTGAAAAATAACACTTAAATTAGACAATTAGACATCCAATGGCACACAAGGCTGACTTTGAAATAATATATTATTAGGATCTTTCATATTTGGCTTTTAGAGTAAATGGGCTTGCTTAGCGCTCAAGTTATAGATCTTATGTATTAAGTTTTTGGGAGACTTGGATTATTGAGTTAGGAATTCATTTAGAGATTAATTACCAAAAAAAAAATAATAATAATATTGAGATTTATCTGTGTTTCTCTCCTTTTTCTCTCTTTGCCCCACGCTCATCTCCTCCCTCCTAGGGTTCTTCTTTATATTCCCTAATTCTCTATATCTTCTCCCCTTTCTTCATTCGTGACTACATCCCGTTCCTCTTACTCCTTTAGCATTCTTCCCTATTTCTCCCAATTCTCTTTCTCCTCCCCTTTTTTCCTTTGTTGCCCTACATCACATATTAAAAATAAATAAATAAAAGGAGAACAAACTAACCTTCAGAAAAGGCTTGATGCAGCCTGTCTTTCTCTTCAAGCATTCTATTTAAAGACAAGCTCTGCTCATTGTATTTAATCTTAATTTCATCTAGATCTTCATTTGTGGCATCAAGTTTAACAGCTAAGTCTGCTACAACATCAGTTATATCCTTTTTAGCATCCTGGACAATATCAGAGACTGTTTTCAGCTGCCCACTCCTGCGAAGATAATCCCCAAGTGACCCCTCACAATCAAAATCATCCTTACGTGCCACCCATCCATAGATATTTGAACCAAGATGATTTCTGAGTGCATCAGCATACCAATCTTTTTTACTGTGATGAACAGCTTCAAAAGATTTCTCAAAATCAATTGCATTTAGGAAACCAGTCCAATCATTGCAAAACGTAAGGACAGCTACTCTCATCTTCGTTTGGTCATTCCAAAGAGTATGAGCCTCAACAGGTTTATATTTAGAAAATCTTTTCAGCCACTCTTCACCATCAGTGACAGGAAATCGATCTTTTGGTTCACCAGCTATGTTAAGGATGAGTCCAGTCCAAGGCCAGATGTATAAATCATCTTGATCAGGAGGTTGAGAGATTGGCGCTGGTTCAACTGGGCGCTGAGTTTGGTCCGACTCATCAGCAAGGTCACATTCCAGGTATCTTGCCAAGGCAAGGTGGTTTGCCTTTTGCACTGCACTTCTATTAGCAGACCCTTTACTAACACCAGTAGCATGTTGAAGAAGATCTTTATATCGATAATCCTGCTTCTTCTTTCCAGCACAAAATGGGCATCTTAAGGTGCCGTTGGGAATCTTCACTTTTAGATTTCCTGCCTTCAGTTGCTCATAAGGCTTCTCTGCATAATCGTTAATGTCTGAATCACTAATATCTGAGTCCTCATCAGAACTATAATCCATTAAACCTGTAATAGAAACTGCAAACAAGGTTCCAGAAAAATGCTGAGGAAAGAAATTATACTAAGAACATAACTTTAATATAGAAATTTTACAGAAAAAATTTGAAATGCTTTCAGTTAAAAGAGGAAGACAATGAACAAGCAACAGTCAATGTATTACTGGTATCCTACTAATACTTTAACAATTAAACAGAAAAATAGAATTACTAAATTTTATCAATTTTTGCACACATATCAACAGGCTTTGGAAATCAAATAGACAGACGACTATAAAAATATAAACTTTACATTGCTCACAATTTGTTTTGATTAAGATACACACCATCACTTGATATGACAGTGGTATTGCAAACAGAAGTGGACAACCTACACAATACAATTTCCTTGGGCCAATTACCAGCCCAAATTATATTCATACATCTTACAACAGTTTATAAATGAAATTTAAAGTTCTATTTATCACTTTGCCTGGGATAAAGGCTTAGTTTGCTGTTGTCATTGTTGTTGTTGGTTTCAGTAGATTACAATGTCACTGTAACATAAAAATCAACTGCATTTGGTAGTTTTGACCGTAATTCATATTTGTACATCCAAGAGTCCCATGAAGCCCTAGGGAGTAGCACCTTGCCACACAATTGAAAAGCAAGCACTTTATTCAGAAAATCATTGCCTAGGTGTCCCCGAGGGCGCCTAGGTTGCTTTCATTCAAGTTAAAAACTTACCTAGGATCAGGAAATATTAAAAATAAAAAATAAATATAAATATAAATAAATAAAAACCCCAAAAAATGGGTTTGGGCCTATTCTCATTGTGTAAACAGACCCAATAATTTTATTTTTTTTATTAACAGCTCAAGTATGAAAACTTATAAAGGAAGCCCATGCGTTTCTACCCCAATTCAATTACCTGTTAGAGAAAATATTAATTTTTATTATGTTTATAAGAAAGATGAAAGTTTGCAAAAAATAAAAATAAATAAAGAAGTTTCGTGCCTATCTAAATAAATAGCAGTTATTCTATTTATCTAAATATTCTAGATATAATAATAAAATTTTCATTATGTTATACAAATATGTAAAAGTACATACACGCGCGCGCGCGTGTGTGCCTTGTGGACGCCTAGGCTCCCTCCTTGTCAAGTAGGCATCCAGGTGCAAACCAACCATTCCTTAATTTCCTCTTCTTTGGTCTCTAAGGAATCTGAATAAAGCTGGAAACAAAAAATTTTGAATGTTATTTCTAATAGTATTGGGTTTAAGCATACTCCTTGGAATCTTATGATTCCTGATTTGATTCACAAGTCAATTCACACAATTCAATATGATACCATCCAAACAATTTGAATCGCCGTTTGAAATGATTCTATTGCGAATCATATAATTCGATTCAACTCATAAAAATTCAGGAAAGCCTTGATCTGTGTCTAAAAATCACAAGAAAGTGTTAGGTTGTTAAAATAATTGATAAAGACCCTAGTAACAAATAAATCTGAAGCCAAATTTGAATTCAAAGGAGTCCAAAACAAAAATAGAAAACCTGAGTGAGTTTTTCTGAAAGTGCTGCACATGAATAGAGGTTTATAAGCACTCTTTTGAAGGAAAAAATGATGTGCCTGAAAAAATATATGCCTTTGTTAGAAGGATAAGGAAGGTTCAGTAAGGTATTGGTTACTGAGTCTTACGATTCCCGATTCATAAAATGAGTCTTTTTATTATGATTTGACAACTATGGGTTTAAATAGACTAGAACTATGACTAAGCAGATTTCTCGCTAAACTTATTTCCTCGTTGTGTAGTCCCTAGCAGAACTGCCAATGGCCTTTGATATGATGGCATCTCCACCCTTGCAAGCAGGGTTGGAAAGGTTGCAGGATTTAAACTTGTTGGGTGCCTGTATTTACCGATCAAAAAAAAAAGTGTAGTCCCTAGTAGAACTGGAGACATAAAAAGTAAAAATCTGTAAGTATTCCAAAAGTTGTTTGGTGCTGATAAATTAGAAACTCAATACAACGCTTTTAGACCATAATAAGCACAAGCAAGGTTTTAATATTTTGTAGAACCCAAATAAACAAACATGCCAAAGCGTTAACTTTTTCATACATTACCTTAGCAACTAAACAGTTTCGTAAGTAGGACTACCACGATATATAAGAATCAAAGTAAGAAACTTCACACACCCATGCAGTTAGTCTAACACAAATCTGGTCCAACTCGGAAACGCATTCTTCATCTTCTTCTAATAATTATCACGGAGCCCATCAACCCCATTTTGGACATGCATCAAACTTCACATTTCAACTTCTACGTTCGATCCATATTTTTAGAATATCCCCTATTTATCAACAGATTTCATTCCCCCAGATTGAAATTCTATCCTGAATGGTGAAGCTACAAACCCAGCTCCTGATAAATTTTTACAATGCCTCAAAAAAAACTGCACAATCAATCAACAATTGTACAAAACAAACACAAGTTCCTCTACGCATAATAAAAACATATGAAAACAAAACCAAAAAGAAGAACCAAAATTTCCCAGGCGGCATGCATTTTTTCACACAAACATAACAAATGCAGCACAGCCTAAATGGACATGTAGAATAGAGAAAACCCAGTAACAGAGAGGAGCTCACTGAACAAGTAGCAGATGATCCTCGGATTCAGAATCTTCCCAGCTTCTTCTTCGCATCAAGAAGATACCCCGCTCAAAACTCAAACCCCATAGCCATTTCCAGATCTCGCTCAAGGAAGAATCGGTAGAGAGAAATTAGGGTTTCTCTGCTTCGGGGGCCACCCTCTCCTCACCACCATCCCCAAGCTTTGGCACGGAATATGTGAAAACAATTATAAGTATTAAAGGATTTTATTTTTATTTTAAATTCACCCGATGCATTGAACGTGTTATTTGTACCATACATGGTGTCCTTTTTATTGTCTTGGCTCTAAAACTCCTAGAAAAAGGTGAAAGTTATTTCTGGTGGACAATACTACCCACAAAATATTAAACATAAATTCTATTCGTACATTTCAAAATTATTCTCGGCTTTAAATTGATGATGTAATAAATTTTAAGTTATTTTTTATGGAATATTTTGATCAAATTAGTCATTTTTTTATTTTTGATGTGAAAAGTACTTTTGAAATGTATGAGTAAAATTTCTCGAATATTTACAACAGAATGAACATGAACAAGTTACCATTTTAATCATTTTAGGCAGTTTACGACATGCATTTTAAACATTTCAAACCTTTTTTCTTGTTGAGAATTTGCTAATCTTTGACATTAAATATTTTTTATGCTCCAAGACATTTTTGGCATTTTGAACTTTTAAGGGTATTTTGGTGATTTTAAGTTTTTGGAGTATTTCGATCTTATCTAAGATATTTAGGAGATTTAAGAAGCGCGGATTCGATCCTATTTGAGACATTTGGGAGATTCAAGAGGAGTCAACGCGTATCTTAGGGAAATCAAAAATCAACCCTGCCATTTTAATGAACATTGTGAGGTATTTCAAAGACTCAAATGTTGTCGGCCCAATTAATTGAATCGGCTGCTCTATTGAGTTTTTTAAATTGCTCGACTCCATTATAAAAATTTCCATTCTGATCCAAACATCTTAAAAACTCTAAATAACCATGCCTAAAATGTAAAAAACTGAAAATTATTTAAATTATTAAAAATGTCTGAATGTCCCAACAAGGTTGAAAAGGTCCAAAATACGGAAAAATAGCATTAAATGCCCTGAGAATGCTCAAGATATCGAAAAAAAAGTTTATTCTTAGCCAATCAAACATACCCTTACTTTCTTAATTTTTGGTGAGATAAAAATAAAGTATTAAATCAAGAATTTTATTTTCATTGATTTGATACTTTGGGTCTTGAAGTGAGAAGTCAAATTTAAAGTGAAAAATTAATGCTAATGAATACTCCGCCCGAGCGCGCCTTTTTTCTTTTTCAAATTTTTACCCGACTAAATTTTAAATTTCTAAAATGGGTTAAATTTTAAACACAAAAAAAAGTAAGAAGTAAAACTTACAGTAAAAAGAATTAATGCTAATGAATAGTCTGAGAGTGCTTTTTTTTTTTTTCCAAATTTTTAATTAATACCAAATTTTAAATTTCTAAAAGAAGTATAATTGAATCTTAAGGAGAAAAATATTGAGAAATGAAGCTTGTAAATAAAATAAAAATATATTTTAGAAAGAAAATAATAATTTTTTAAGAAAAAATTAAAGATTGTTAGAGTTTTGATATATTGGAGCCCTAAAAATTGACCAAAACCTATTTTTAAATTTCTAAAAAGGTTATAGTCAATAAAAGAGAGATTTTAAAAGGTAAATGTGTATTTTTTTTAATAAAAAACAATTTAGGGTCCGTTAGTGTTTTGATATATTGGGGTCTAATAAAATAAAGGCCTGAGGGTAAAAATAATCCTAAACTTTCAACCTTTTTTGATTTAAATGTTAAACTTTTTCTAACCTAAACTTTTATTTCTTTTTTTCAACCTGAACTTTCATTAGTGAGGAAATTTAAATCTTGATTAATTTTTTAATATACTACATAATAAGTTGCAAAACTTATATTCATTTTTTCTAATTTGAACTTTCTTTGGTGAAGTAATTCAAATCTTGATCAAGTTTGTTATACATTGTATTATAAATTGCAAAAATAATATTTTATTATACTGAATCATTTATAATAAAGAAAATATTTAAGCACAATATAGCATAAGGCAACATGCTTAATTTCCAAACTCCAAGTCAGGAACATATTCTCACCAGGGAAAAAAAAAGGTCATGAATATGCTCTTTTGCAACAACGCTTTTTTTTTTTTATTTATAAAATGGTTAAAATTAGTAATCTAACCAGTTGTTTAATATTTGGTTAAAAACAACTCAAATCTCTGAATTTTATAAGCTAAACGTTTGGTAAAAAATAGATTCAATCAATTATTAATTATTAAATGGCCAAAACGGGCATATAATAAACTAGTTTTGTCAATTGCTATAAGCAGAGTAGTTTTTTTTTTTTTTTTTACAGAATAATTGAAAAATGAGCATATAAGATAAATTGTGAAAATTTAAATTTTTATTCTGAAAAATTTTTAGAGTTAATAAGTAAAAATATTCTCAATCTAATAGGCTAGACATGGATGGAAATTATTTAGTTATTTCAGGGGCCTGGTGATCTTTTATTTGGTCAAACTAGTTTTAAAAAAAGTATTTATGGGAAAATTTTACTCAAAGGAACTTCTAGTTTTAAATAAACAAATAACTTAATTTGTTAAAAAAAAAAGTGACTATGGTATGAGTTGCTAAACACATGCATGAGTTATAATTATTTAAAATAAGTTAGTTTGACCATAAATAAGCTCAGCCAAATTCACTAAGCTATTTTTACAAAATTAATCCAAATTTAAACTCACTAATGGAAGTTAAGGTTAAATAAACAAAGAAATAAAAGTTCAGAACCTAAATCAAAATAAAATAAAAGCATGAAACTTTGTTTTACAGTAAGAGAGATATCGTTAGCATGTTTATGTGGACTTATTTTTTATCCACATAAGCGGTAACCCTAAGAAAAATGGATGAGAATGGATTGAAGTTAGGTTGAGGATTGTAATTGTTTCAGTAATACACGTCCAGATTACAGACCAGAAAATTGAAAGCGTGTGACTATTTTTTTTATTAAAAGGATAAAAGTTGAGAACTAATTTTGCCATTGGCCTAAAATAAATGTATGGGTTTTGAACAATTTAAAGCAGAGACTTTTACTTATTGAATGGGCTTGATAAACACATTGGCTCAAACCTAAGATCTGGTCCTTACATTTATTTGTTTTTTTTTTCTTCTCTCTCTCTCTTTTGTTTTTTTGGTGGGAAGGGGGCAATTAAATAGATCTATGAATTTTTTTTTCGAGAAAACCAAGACTTTATCTGGTATTGAACTCTAATGTCAAACATAAAAAATAATTAAAAATTTTTAATTAAAAATGACAATTGCGCACGGGTTGCGATCAGGCCAACCCGAGTTACGATCAACTTGAGTTGCCGACACATGTTAAAAGTATTTTCGTTAAATATTTGTGTTTTTGGCACAAAGAGACCAAAGAATTAGAAGAAGGAAAGAGGGAAAAATTACAAATTTTCCACCCTAACAAATGACAGGCATCAATTTAAGTGCTGGATCATGGATCCAAACAACAGAAAGTTGACTATTCCAGTCATGGCATTGGTTTCTTTGGAGAGACAATTCCCCTCTTGCCCAGACAAGAGGTGGTTTGGTATTATTTCCTTGGATGTACCAAATCATGAGGTGGATTATATCAACTTTTACATCAGTGTATGTACGTGCACTCAATTTAATAATTATAAGGATACAAGTTCTTCAACTTGTTCAGCTCGATGTTTTATTTACGTATTGGTGGCTAAGATTAGATTACATCATTGGAAGTCTGGCGAGGATATAATCTTTTACCATCTATGGATAAGACTGATTATTACTCGATGTTAAAAAAATAACAGTTTTCATGTGTACCGATCAAGAAAGTGGGAAGGGGGAAATTTGAACATTATTTATTTTATATATATATTATACACTTTATATGTTCTTATATTCTTGTTTTCCTTCAAAAAAAAAAGAATGACATATTTTTATTTTTAACAAGGAAAGTATAATATTATTTTTGATCATCAACTCCCAAGCAAAATTTGTTAGATTGATCCTTGTTTGGCCACATAGTACAATTATTGGTCATTTTAGAAAATCATGTGTGTCAATCAAGTGAAAGACTGGTTAAAAATGATGAAGGATAAATCATTGTCACATAGAAAGAGTAGGAGAGAGTGCAAAAGGACAGAGAAGCCATGGCTTTGAGTGAGACATTAAAGCTGAAAGGGAAGTAAGTTGCAGTGTTTGTGCACTAATGGATGTCCTTTGATCTTTGGACCCAGCTTTGGATAATGACAGAATCACCCATGGCCCTCTTCCTACTTTTTCCAAACACTTGACTTGTGCAATGCAACACATAGACAGGGACATCCCCCATGATATTTGGCCTAATTTGATTAGACTACATGCAATCAAAGCCTCACAAAAAGAAAAAAAGAAAAAAAAATAAGTAGGCTTTTCCTCGAATAACATCTAAAAGCTAATGTGATTCTGAAGGCATAAAAATCACTCAATTATTTCTCCGTTCATTTCACCGGCCAAAGAACTTTTGCAGGTTCAGAGATTCATTTGAATTTAAGGAATCATTTAAATGGGAGAGTGAGAAGAGACTGTTAATTCTCATTCCATTTGTTCCGTAAAATAAAATGTAATAAAATTGTATTTTTCATGCAACCTTATGGACGCATATCATTTTATACTACCAAATATACTTCTTTGCCGCTTATCGCCATCCCATGCTCACTATCGCGAACACAAAATATTTTTTACAAACTTGTTTAAGTACAATACGAATCTAGGTAAGAACGTCATATGATTAATAATAGCTCTGTAGACAAGTCCGCCATCAATTCTACTATGTATGTTGAGGATATTTTATATCCAAATATATGTTCTAATATATGCCGCATAGATATAGACTTGCTTAAACGGGCCTTACGGGTTATAACCCATTAATCTAAAAACCCTAAGTATATATTATATATACTGGCTGAAAGCAATGGTGTAGATATTTCAAACTCAATACATACGATGTAATACTTTAAGCAATCACTTAAAACCTAACAATGAACTCTAATATATTGTCATTATTAAAAAATTAATAATGATTTCATATCCACTCCTCATTATGGACCCTTAAAAGTGGGATTGCTATACTGTGTATTTTCTCAAAATAATAATGATATAGTAGAGTATTTGCTTGGAACACCCTTTTTTTTTTTTTTTTTTTTTTTTCTTTTTTAATGATGTATAAATAACTAACATATTTCTCTCCTTCAACACACTCCAACAAAATTTTAAAACTTTATTGTCCAAGAAACTATAGAGCCCACTGACCGTAGGATTTGGACAAATTTCCTAAGCCGCGGCTCAGAACGACATTATTTTGTTAAGAAATTCGGTGTCTATTCACTTAAGGGGGACGACAATTATGTTTCTCAGTCACTTTCAGCTTCTTTCCTTACTCTCCTTTTTTTTTCTTTTTTGTCAAACGGCAAAAAACCAATAATATTCATGAGCAACAGGGATAGACATAAGATATGTGATCTTAAAAAAGTGATGGGTGTTACTCATCCGTCAGATGTCAAAGAATTATTTCCCAAGGAAACTGATATGAAAGCAGTATAAGACTTTGAGATTTGGGGTAAAGGGGAAAGATTCCAAAGCATACAAATAAGTGTTAAAAGTGTGTTAAAACAACAGAAAAAGGGACTTCTAAGGGTAAGTTCCTAAAGGGAAAAAAGGGTGTTGCTTTTAACACCAATCATATGGCATTTTGATTGAAACCAAAATGGCATTGAAGGGAAAAAAAATAAGGGCAGTTCCCTAAAACAACAGGGAGATTGTCTCAAAGCTTAGTTTCATCAAGCAAGCATTAGAAGGGTAGAACTTTGAACCAAAATAATCTTAAGTTTGAAAGTAAAAAACTCTTCAAAAATCAAAATAAATAAATAAATAAATGCAAAAAACTTGGTGCTAGTTTTAGGTCATGATGTGGGGATTGATTAAATAAGAAACTATAATAGAGGATAAAAAGTTTAAACCGAAAGATGAACAAAAAATAATTAGGTAGAGTAGATTTACCGCGTCACCAAAGAACAGTGGTAAAAAAAAAAAAAAAATGAATTTACCATGTGGACAGGATAATTTGAATTCATGGTAAGCTTAGTGCAACTAATAATCATTCTGATTAATCTGTTGGAGACTATCACTATCAAATGTGTTACCACAATTAGACCATGTAACTGCAAAAATAGTGAATACTTCTATACATAGCTCTGTGCATTTATTCCCAAATAAATATTACATTACACACTTCTTTCTATTTAACCCAAAGTTTTCTCAACTCATCACCCCTCATCTCCTACAAATGCAACCCCCAGTCTCAGAGCCATTTGTCTCTGACCTCAAATTGGATCTTACACTTTCTAGAAGGGATTCCTCTGACCCTTCTCAGGGGAACAACAGCAGCAATGAAACCGACCAAAGAGTTTTCTCTTGCAACTACTGCCAGAGGAAGTTCTACAGCTCACAGGCACTTGGAGGGCATCAAAACGCGCACAAACGAGAACGAATGCGAGCGAAACGAGCCGATAAACTCGGTTCGGATCTCAGCAACCGATATGCGAGCATTGCTGCTCTTCCTCTGCATGGTCTTTTCAGGAGAGGCCTTGGGATTCAAGCCCATTCCATGATTCAAAAGTCGTCTTCTTTCATGCCACCACCCACAATGAACTCCACGCAAGAGTTGTGCATCGATCAACGGCCCGCGATCAGATGGCTCGCACCAGAGAATCGCCATGCCGTAGGATCATCGTCCAGCGGTGGAGCAGCGCGGTTTGAAGGTGTTAGGAGGTTTTCTCCCAGTGGTGGAGATTGGTTGAGCAGGGGTGGTGGGAGTTCAAAGAGTAATCAAGAAGACTTGCAAAAGCTTGATTTGTCCCTTAAACTCTAAGCACCAAAGTTTGACACCACCACTCCTGTACTTCCTCTAGTTTCTTTTTCTTCTGGTTCTTCACATTTTTCTTGATTTTGAACCACTTTTTAGTAGTATTTTGAGAGTAATAAAATATTGGGAAGTTACTTTCAAACTGTCTTTGGTGCTGTTTAATCTGTGTTTTCTCTAAATTTGGAAGAGATGGTGTTCAGTTATTGAAAAATATATATACACACACACCTGTTGGAATCAATGCTCCAGAGTTTATATTAATTAGGAGGAATTTCCTCCATGCCTTCAGCCATTAAATATTGATTATCCACCCACTCATGTAATGCATCAACTTCTGTCCTATTTAATGCTCATGATCACCAGACTCACAACAATTCAAAATCTGAAATTTGAATCTCAGAGAAGAACTGATAAATGGGGGAGATTAACAGGTTCATGCACACGTTGGAACCCACTGCACCTAAATCCTTGTTACGATCGATCGAGTACGAATCCTACGTATCGTTCCCGACACATCAAACACACAAACTTTTGTTCCAATTTTGAAGGTCTGGGTCATTGGGTTAGGTGCATGATGACCCTCAGCTGTTCCATCACATCATTTTCCTATATTAAACTGTGTTAAAGTTTGATTTTGTTGATCTCCTACCTAAGGAGAACCATTGTAAGGGTTGTTCAGTGGCTGGTGGGCCCAGATCAATCATATTAGTCATAATGCATCATATTCATTCCCTAAATCATAGTGTAATATAACTGAAACCTGTCATTATGGCTTTTAAACATTTTGAAAACCTCAGATTAGAAAGGGGGTGCCACAGGGAGGTGGTGGGACTGTCAATTCATCAATTGGAATTAATAGTTTTGTGTCCGTGCCAGGTGTCCCCATTTGATGGGGCTGTCAACTTCTCTGCTGGACTGTCTTACTCCATTTTTTGGACCGAAAATGGAGTGGAGCGATCATTCCTTCAATTTCACTAATTTTTACGCTTTCATTTACGATCTCTCCATCCAAGCAAGTCCTAAAAGTAATTATACAGAGACATGCATGAAGATTGTGGAGGTAGTAATTGTTTGGGATAAGCGTTATAGAAGTTAAAGCAAGAAGGGCCTTTGTCCTTTGAAATGTTTTAATAGGAGATGACATTTTCCTGCCCTTATGTAGCTTCAAAACTGAGTTGAAATTAGGGAATTCTTACTCCTAACTGGGGAGGGCATATTTGTCCACTACTGTTAAGTTTTAAGCTCCAGTTCATGACTTGAACCCCTACAATAACTAAGGCCTTCTGCCAGAGAAAACCTACCTTGAACCATTTTCTCCACCATAGGAACACCAACCAACCTAGCATATTATTTTTACCATAAGTAAATGCATATTTTTATCCAACAACAAATCCAGTTACCCTTCCCTGCACCTCAGGTGTGCCATACCAAAAGGGCACAAGAATAAGTCTGCGCGATCGGTTAACTTTCTCGCGATAAACTTGCACTAAAAATTTGTGTAAATTTAAAACAACCATCTCTCTTCAAGAAGTAAACTGATGCTCGATGAATACATTCATAATATCTAACTTTTTCCTTTGAATCAATAATGCATTTTGCTATATAATTCTTCTATTTTGTTCTTGATTCAAAGAGTAAATGCAATAATTAACCCCCATTATCTAAAGTTTGGAGACCAAATGCCTAAGTAGACTAGCATATCATAGAACTTTGATTGATTCCAATAGCATAACTGGAAGCACCCAATGCATTGGCAAACATTCCATCTTCATTCTCTTGTAGACTTAAATATAATCTTGGAACTTACATAAAACTACCTTTCTGATACACAATATTCAACTGCAGAATAATGATCCAAAAGCTGCACGTCCTATATTTCTATGAAACGGTGCATGAGATCCAAAATTTCAGATCATCTGATTCTGATGCATGAAAAAGTCTTTCTACTGCTTCTTTTCTATAAAAGACTTGACATTTCCCATCCAGCAGATATACTCAGTTCTATCTTTATTTTTCATATATTCATGCATGAAAACGGCAAGTTCATCGTTAATACCCCTTGATTCCAGAAAGTCATAGAGTGCATCCTGCATTTCGTCATCCAATTCCCTGTGAACAAGCAACATTGTCAGATGAAATATAATTACCATTGAAACCGCATTTTAGTTTAATGAAAATGCAATATAGCCCTCCATTTATGTTGCTGACGAGATGGAGCGAAAGAAAAGAGAACAAAATTTGTTGTCCGTGCATATGCTGCCCCAAATATTTTCTACTTGTCAGATGACCATCACAAAGTAACAGAGACAAGTTTGATAATGAAGAAGTTAACAAAAAATATTTAACATAGGGAGCTATTTTATGCTTTCTCCATCTCTTGTGAGACAAATGCAACCTCAAACTTTCCTCCAACTTATTGGGCATAAAAGAGAATCACATTTAAGGACAGTGGACCAAGAATCATACTTGAATTCAGGGCCCATGTAAGGTTGTGCGGGCATCTGAACACTTTCACGCACGAAAACTTTTTGAATCTCTATGCTATCTGGCCATGCTGAGCACATAAACTCGAGGACATTACCACCATCTGCCTTGTGTATAGAAACAATGAAGGTGATATGAAGCTGCACCTCTTCCGAAATGTCTTTATTGACTGATTTTGGGACAGGAACAGACCCATCAAACATAGTGACTTCAATTTTAATCTCCTCCTCTCCAAATTTTCTTCCCAATGTAATCCACTGCTCCCCAGGCCGGTTATCAACCATGTAGGATTGGAATTGACTAACAGGCTACGAAAAGACAGTAAAATTTCACATCATAACTCAAAAGATTGCCCCAGCTTTTTTTCTTTTTTTTTTTGGGTATGATATGAGATGAAAGTAAAAATTCAAAATAATAATTTCAAAAGACTGCCTGAGTTTTATGAATGTTAATCGCACAAAGTGTGTTTGTCTTGTGTGTCAAAGCATTCACTCAACAAAAGCCAATTCTAGCAGTCAAGATTCTTTTTCATTTTTCATTTTAACTAAATGAAGAACTATAACTCCATTTGGCCGGTTAGTGAAGAAAATTGCAGAGGGTCAATGGACTTTGATCCAATGGCATGTCATCCCTTTCCACCTACAAGGGCGGGGAAGAGGTTGCGAGTTCAAAACCTCTAGGGTGCATGTGTATTCCCCGATGAAAATAACGAAGGAAATTACAATGGAACAAAGTTCTTGGTCCCAGATTTTCACTTTGCTGTGCTGTCATGAAAAACCCAACTCAACTAAGTCAGATGTTTACATCACTAGCTTCATAACACTGTGACCTTAGTTGGGCCTAGGTTAAATTTTTGATTTTGTTTTGTTTAACTTATATTTTTCCTTACCAAACAAAGGATGCCACAGTCTCAGTTTTATTGTACCAGTTACAGAATCAGTACTGGAAAAAAATGAAATTTGTTTTCTACTCTTGAATTTGAGATTGGTCTGAGGCCCTTGCCTATTCCTAAGAAAACTGACCTAATTTTCCCCAATGCTTCAACACTACAAACCGCAACTAAAGAGGGCATGAGTTGTCGATTATGTGATCTCCTAAGTACCTTTTGCTTGCTTCTAAAAGCCAAATTAAGTCGGTATAGCTCTTCCCATAAAGAAAAGCCGAGAAGAAGAAGAGGAGAGTACCTTATTGGGAGAACGTTCGAGCTCGAACTCGATCTCGTTGCGGAGGAGACGGAGAATGTGGCCTTCGAAGGCAGATTTGCGCATCTCGGAGACGTACGGTCGGATTTGAAGCTGACAGTTGTGGATGAGCTCTGGGGATTCGAGAGAGGGGTTTTGAAGACTGTGAATTAGAGTTTTGGAAGCCGAACGAAGACTTCGGAACAGGGAAGCCATGAATGAATGTTTGAAGAGACAGAAAAAGAGAGGTGAGGGCTTTAAAAGGGTTTTAGAAGAGAAGAAATTTAGAATCAGCCGTATGTGGGTAAGGAGGACCTGAGTTTTGGAAATTCAAGAATTCCTGAATTTATGATTTATTTTTTGGTAAATAAAAAGAAGTGGTAATTTATGAATCAGCTGAATTTTAATTTATGAGGGTTTTAAAAGGGTTTTAGAAGAGAAGAAATTTAGAATCAGCCGTAGAGTGGGTAAGGAGGACCGGAGTTTTGGAAATTCAAGAATTCATGAATTTATGAATTTTTTTTTGGTAAATAATAAAAAAAAAAGTGATAATTTATGAATCAGCTGGATTTTAATTCATGAGGGTTTTAAAAGGGTTTTAGAAGAGAAGAAATTTAGAATCAGCTGTAGTGTGGGTAAGGAGGACCTGAGTTTTGGAAATTCAAGAATTTATGAATTTATGAATGTTTGGATGAACTGAATTTTAAAAAGTGATAATCCATGAATTTAAATGATTTTAACTACAAAATTTATATAAATATCCTAAATAAATAAACATAGAGTTACATGTACCTCAAAAATTTTTAACAAAATCTCGATATCGCTCTAGAGTTTCGGGTTGTTATATCCTGCATGCTAACCATTGAATATATGTTTACTGTCGTCCTTATTAACATTTCCTTATTTATTTATACTCTTTCATTTATTTTCTTTCCTAATTAATCTACACGAGTAGGAAGAAAAGGAGAAAATGAAGGAGCGAGAAGGGACAAAATAATGATCAAAAGTTATAAAAATCAACAACCAACAGAAAGAGGTACACTGATCAAAATTGAAAAATTCAAAATAAAATCTAATAAGGTAAGCTATGAAAAAAAGAGTATACACTCAAACGCATGCAATTTACGTGTTAAATGCCTACCAAATTTTTTTAATAAAATAATATCAATTCAGGGACAGATACATACAAATTGCGTTAACATGCGTTCATACTCCTTTTTCTCCGTGTAATTTTCTCATAAATAAATCACACGGCTTTCTAGGTTGCTTTGGCCCACCCTTCTAGAACATGTTGACACATGTCCCAAGCCTGTAAAATTTCACCATATTCTTATGATATACCTCATTAGAAACAAATTCAAATACAATACCACACATCAGATTCTGCAGAAGCATTGATGCTAACCCAAATCAATCAAAGCTCTATGATCAAAATTATGGCGTGACATCAACATTCATTGAGAAACCACCCTCCCACACGCCTATCATAAACAATTGACTTTGAACGGCTTCCTGATTTGTGCTGCATATGCAATACAAGAATGATGAATAACTAATGCTGCACAATCAAGCCCTCATGGCCCCCAAGACAGGAACTAGTTTCGTGAACTCGGCAACCTTTCTCATTCCTCTGTAGTGTGGGACTTCCCCCTCAAATCCTCATTAGAAGCGTCAGTTCTTGGCAGTGCCGGTGGCATTTCTTTCAAGTTTTGATTACTATGATGATCTTCGGTTGCTGAATTGCTTTCTTCTGATCTACGTTGGGCGTCATTTGGCTCGACATTTGCTGCTTGTTTCTTCTCACTAACTTCTTCGTGGTCTCTGCTCGTGCTGTGATCCGGTTGTACCTTTGATTCGACCGCAATTTCCTTTATTGTTTTCTCTAGTTTATCTAATCTCACTTTTACTTCCAGAAGCTCTGAGTCAGATCTCGCTGCTTTTTCTTCAGTGGCTTTTGATTCCAGTTCTTTCACTTTCTTTTCTTCCTCAGCCTCCTTTGCTTTCGTTTCTTCCTCAGCCTGCCTCTTCTTTTCAAGTTCCTGAGAAAGTAAATTCGAAGATCAAAGGTATTCAGCTAAAAGATGATGCCAACACAGACTTGTCTTGGAGTCTAGACTACAATGATGTTGGGGTCCATTTTAATTTTATTTTTTTAATCAAAAGGACATCATTTTGCTAGAGTGCGGACTCAAATAACCTTTTCACATTCTCTTTAGAATCTAGAGAATCTGAGTCTGGACTCCATAACCCAAAATGACATTTTTTTAATAAATAAATAAAAATAAAAGTATTTGTGGGAAACTTCATGAATAACCGGATCATGAAAGTGTAGACTAAATGAAAATAGGCATATGTACTCTTCAGAAACAAGGAGCTAGGAATGAAGAATGACAACATGAAATACAAGAGAAGTGAATTTTACATTACTACAAGAACTTAATTAGCACAACAGACTATACTGAATAGATCGAATTCAATAGAAATAACATATTTAAATTACCGCCTCCATTTTTCTCATTTCATAACGAGCATATTGAGCCACCAAATAAACAGCTGTTACAAAAAAAAAAGAAAAACAAAGTCACTATGTTACATAGCAGCAGACAAAGAAACACGACAAATATGTGAAGTATACAAAATATATATAAAGTGAGGTACCCAGTGAAGGCATGCAGACAAAGAAGAGCTGTACCAGATGGAAATCAATCCTGACCACAAAATAGATAAATATAAGAATTTCTTCCAATAACAGAAATGAATAAGCCAATTGATAGACATAACTGATAGGGAATGCTTGGAAAGATGCGAATGCCGACAAAAGAAAGTTCTTAAAGTGGGTGTATTTGCCTTTGGCACGAGTGAACAGGGAAACATCTGCAGTTGGGGCATCAAACTGAGAGAATATGAGATTTATAGGCTAATGCTGAATGTTTTCCCAGATTCTACCCTACTTTAATTCCCAATGAGAAGAGAATTTATGTATGGAATGAAAGGTTCATAACTTATGATTAAATTGTTCCATATGGTGGCAATACAAATTTCATGCACCTCAGAGGCATAATTAACACAATGCAGCATAGGCTAGACTCAACTTATATGAAGAGCTGCATAATAATGCAGCACCAGAAGTATTTGGACTGGGTGTCTTTATAAAAGTTTCAATTCAAGCGAAGACCAAAGCGATCAACACTCTCTTTGATGGCATACAAAGCAAGAACAGTATAATACTTTCTAGAGAATGTATTAACATATCATGTCCAAATTAACTTGGAAGAGAAATGGAGGTATTTCCTCACAATTATAAATTCGCTTTATTCATTGAGCAGCAGCACCTCCTTCACAAATTATCATTCAGCATTAAAAATAAATGTTACCGCATGTATACTTTATGTTAATAGCTATTCCATTCTGAGTCTATTAGCATATGAATATCAATTACCTCATTTGCTTATCTTTAGAGTTCAAAATAATTAATAAACATCCCACACGTAACTCATGGGAATACCTTTTTCTCATCTATTCAATTCCTATGAAATAGCTTATCCGTCCCCACTTTATTCCATTCAGCAAACCAAGCAAACCAAACATGCTGCAAGCTACCATTTCAGTTGTTTTGAATTATCATCAAATTACAGCGAAAGCATTAAAAATAATTTCTGATTTTGTTGTGTCTATGTATGTACACCAAGTGTTCGCCAAAATGCCTAGGGGAGATGAATGAACAATGCTGCATGTAAGACAATGACTAACTAAAACAAGAGGATGGAATTGTGCATAGAAAACGGAAGAGAATAAAAATACCCAAATTTCTTCTTCTTGAAGGACAAAGACAAACTGAAATAAGAGGATGGGATGTGCATCGAAAGTGTAAGAGAATGAAAATACCCAAATTTCTTCTTCTTGGGGGGATTGGTGAAGAGAATCTTAGCGGCAGTGGCAAAATCCAGCTTCTCCAACTGGCGATATGCATCGTTCTTGCTCATTGACCCTTCTTCACCCTCAAAATCTTCGCATTTTCTGTTCTCTTTATTACCGCTACTATTACTGTTCTTGTTTTTGGTACAGAAGGATGTGGATTGAACCTGGAGGAGAGGAAATGTCTCTGAAACCTTCGCAAAGCCCGCAAACGCGATTTTCATCCTCGTACCCTTTGTACTGAAGAGACTGATCATAGCTTGCGCTCACGAACAGAAATTTACAGTCTCAAGAGCAGCGCCAAAGGGAAAATCCAGAGAGGTGGAGCGTAGGATCGAAGATCACGGGCATGATTCCTCCGTCAATCTTCATCATCTTCTTCAACTCTCAGTTGTAGGGTTTCGTTCGGTTCCTCGCCTTCCCTGGGAATAGAGACCAATTTCATCCCTCAGAATTACAAAACTTTGCATTTAATCCTCAAAACAACTACAATCTTCATTGACACCCTTGAAAGAGCACATGGCATGACAAAGGTAAAATTCACTTTGATCCATATTTCCAATCGTTGCATTCATGAAAACAAAATTTTTTTTGAAAGAAACCAAAAGACACAAGATTTTTAAATTCTTCGTTAATAATTTCACAAATCTAAGTAATTAATAAAATTTGGTTGGATTTATTTTTTTTTTTCAGTTCGCTCGGCCTCTATCAATAATCATTATTCGCTCTTTTCGGTCTTTTTTTAATTATTAAAAGATTATTATGAATTTCTTTTTCAAAAAATTAAGATAAGTTTTATTTGTATGATGTTATGACAATAACAAGTATTATGTGTTAATTATTTTTATTTAAACTCTAAAATTATGTTGTTTTAAGAATATAATTTGGTTGTGAGCCGATATTCTCCTTTCAAGGTAAACTTAGCCCAATTTTTGTGGGTTTTTTTTTTTTTCTCTTTTTAACTTTTCATGCATTGCATCCAAAATGCAAACATAGCAACCTATCATCCACCAAAATTGACCATTCCCACATGGATTGTCACATTAAAAACCTAAATCTATTGGCAGTGCAAAACACTCACAATTATTGCTTCTTCTTTTTGAGTGCCATCACTTTCATTTCACTGGTCGCCATCACGACTCCCACCAAACAACCTTTTTGAGTGTTCGTCCAAATATTTTCTTGCTTTGGCAATGAAAGTTTTCTTTTTTTTTTTTCATACATTTTAAAGGCTTTTAAAGGCTTAATTTGGTACAACGGATGTATCTTATTTAATTACAGTAGCTGTATTTTATGTTAGTACAACATAAATATTAAAAAATTATTAAAATTTTCAAAATAAAATCATTTTGAGTCTTTCTTTTCTTTTTTTTATAAACATCACAAGACAATAGTTGCACCTAACTTATGTGTAACTATTGCATATTAATTTTTTCCCATGTTTTAAATCTTATGTTTCGAATGTGAGATTTAAAATCACTAATCAATCAAAATAAGTCATTTTAATTGAACTCTTGGACTTTAGTTTCACAATATGAGATAATATTCTAAACAATAGAGTGGAGTTTTAAATCTTTAAATTCATATTTTTTCTTGGTAATTTCCTTCACACTATTTTATTTTACAAGTAATTTTTCATTTCACATTGTCAATGAACACAATAAATAGAGAAGTCAACAAATTAATAATGCAAGAGTTGATCTTTACAAGCAACACAACTTGCCAAACAACGTCTTACTAGCTCCAAAGGATCCACTTAACACCATGCCCAAATTTTTTTTTCCAATCCAATCATAATGCTTCAGAAGAAGCTGCATTGCCATTTTATAATCATCAAAGAAAGAATAAAAGGCAAAATCAAAACAAAATTTAGTTTCCTTTCTTTTGAAAATTTCAGAGAATAACCGGAAAAAAAACATTAATAAAATAAATAAATAAACCAGGAAGGCGTGATTCATGTCTCAAGAGGAAGAAGAGCTCATCACCAGAGGTGTAGATGGTGGAAGAGACCGAGACCGTCTGCTTCGACTTCGACTTCTTCTGAACACCGTGCAAGATGGAGAAGATGAAGATGAAGATGAATTTGATGACGACGAAAACATAATCGAGCGACTGCTCAATTTCTTCTTCTCTTCCTCACACACTTTGTCTTCAATTCTACTGTGTTGTATCTTAGCCACGCTCAAGTTCACAGGAATAACACAATTGCATAGCAAACCTACAATTGTCATTAGAAACATGAAGAAGCACATCACCATAGAAACAATGTTATCAAGTTTTGTGTGTTTAAGCATATGCATTCAGGAATAAGACGCCATTTATGCTCTGTTTGGGAGTTTAGAAGATGAAAGAATTCAAGGCGAGAAAAGGGGGAAAAAATCGAAAAGATGACATTTCCCTCCTCCTTGAAGGATAATGTTTTTTTTTTTTTTTTTTAAGCTAAGCAAAGAAAGGTAATGAAAACTAATGATAAATATAACTTTATTTCTATTATTTATTGTTTACGGATGCAATCTGTTTATTACAAAAGTTTCTTTGAAACTCATTTTCATCCTCCTCGAGCAATATTACATATACATCCTTCACATCGAAAGTGGTCATATAACAAAAAAAAATATATGATTTTGTATTATTATTTAAGCAAAATACTATTCAAAAAAGATCACATATATTCTAACACATCACCCTTTCGGTGTGAAAGTTATATAAAAGATATACGAGTAGTATTACTCTTCTATTACCCATCTCTTTCTAACTCTATTCCAATTCTTTCCTATCAAATTTCCGAATCAAGGATAATCATATCCCTCTCTTTCTAACTCCACCTATCCAAACTGAGTGTTGTGATTTTTATTTTTTTCCTTAATTTCTTCAAGTGAGCAGTTTTAAGTGGTATCCTGAGTCAGCCTGTACCATCTAGGATTAGTTCATCTCCCCCACCTAGAAAAAGGCATTCCAAAAAATTACTATTTGGGGCCTAGTTTTCCATATGGTACAACATAGGGGCCACCCACTTGTTAATGTCATATTTTATTTGAATTTTGAAATGAAAATGAAAGTTGCTCATTCATGTCATTCATTCAAGTTCGTAGTTGTTATTAAAGTTAGTAGTACAGTTCAAAAACAATAAACTTGGTATTAAAAGAAAAAGAAAAAGAAAAGCTATACATTTTAAATCACTTACTAATTACAACCCAATAAGCATCTATATTTCCGACTACCTAAAAGAAATTGAAAATTCTTATTTCAAACTAGTATATTTAAAGGGCTCGATCAACTTAGAGTGCCATATTTGGTAATTTCCTACCATGGGTCATTCTTCAAATTTTAACAATTGAATGAGTATGAAAAACAAGATGATTGTGCCAATTTTCATATAATTACCCCAATAGATCATAACAATCATAATGAAATTGTATGGAAACTGGCATTGTCTTCTTGTTTTTTTCATGCTCATTCAATTCGTGCGGTTAAAATTTACAGAATGAACGACAAACAACCATTCTAGGGTGCTATAGTAGGTGTAATTACCGAAAACGCCACACTACAAGCACTTTTCCCATACTTAAATTCATTCCCCATAAACAAAAACTACTTCAAATTACTTACTTTTGAGGATATGAAAGTTTAAATCCTTTTCTGAGCTTACTTTTTCTTTTAAAAAAACTTTTACCAACTAAGTAATTTTGCTCCTTTTTTTAAAGTAACTAAAAATAAAGAGTGCTCTCAAAAAGTGTTAAAAAGAAAAAAGAGAGAGGATATATAATAGAATTACCAATTCTGGCGAGTCTGTTGACCCAGCGAGGGATTTGATTCCCTGTCATGCGCATACACGCGTCGTTACAGAAGTGGTTGCAGTTCTTGGTGATGAGGTTGTACGCGTTTCCCCTGTAATCCCCTGCGAGCTCCTCCATGACGGCTCGTACAGCCGCGGGGCTCATCACCGTGCGTCCCACCTGGATCGCCCTCCTGAACGCGAAACCTTCGCACTGCTTCGGCTCCCCCTCGAAAATCCCCGTCGTCGGATACTCGTGGGCCCCGAATGCGTACTCCACCCCGTGCACTGCCGCCGCATGAGATTAAAGCCAACGGCGTTAGTGGCCCAAAATAATATCCCGCTTTGATGAACAATTTTAAAATAATACTGCTTTAGTACCAAAATTACTGCATTTTGATCAAAAAATTTAAAGCAATAATCTACTCTTTTTCACTAAAACAATATAAATTACAAATTTGAAAACCCTTTTACTGTTACGAACCTCAATATTTATTCGAATATGACATCTATCTGACTAAGCATCGAAAATTCATATGATTAATCTTCCAAAATATCTTTCAAAATAGTGGGTCCACCATCACTTCCTAGAACAACAACAATGAAAATTCAGTTCAGTCAAGTAGGTATTTCTCTGACCTTCATTAATCTTCATAGATAACATTTTCTCAATCTCTTTCTTACTCCTCTTCCAAGCTCAGTTCAATCTAGATCTCAATGGAAACCCTAAAATTCTCAGAGGAACAATGCATGAATGAAGGGTGCTCAACCAATTGTCGTCTCATATTTTCTCAAACAAAAAGGGAAAAAAAAAAACACAGATGGAGTGGATTCAAGCACAGATCTGACTAAAACTTAAGCACATTAAATCATTTGGGGGAAAAAAAGGTAGAAAACTAACATTAAAGGCGCTATCCAGAGAGTTTGAATGTATTCAAAATCTGTTTGAATCTGTTCAAATCTGGAGTGAGAGAAGAGAGCTGTGTAGAAGTAACTGAGAAGGAGGAGGAGGAGGAGGAGGAAGAAGAACCTTGAACGCCGGAATGGTAAACTCCGAGGCCGAACCAGTAAGCGTAGCCATTGATGGAAGTGAGATCGTAGACATTGAGGTACACCGGCACCGATCCGTCGTCGTTTCCTCTACGATTCCCTTTCCCGCTCATCATCATCACCAACATCTCTCTCTCTCTCTCTCCACCTCCCCCCCCCCCCCCCCCCCCCCTCCTCTCTCTCTATTATCCAAATGCAACCAAACAATGCCTAATGAAAGATGAACTTTTACAGAAAGAAATAGAAAGAAAAAAACTCCTCTCCCTCTCTCTTTACAGAGAATGAGAATCTTTCGTTCCTTTTTATTTTTTTATTTTATATATATATATATATATATATATATATATATATATAGGAGGAACGGAGGGGTCGTTCGGGTGCGCTTTTTCGCTGGTGAAAATGGGTTTATTATAATTTGAGGTTGTGGTGGGGAAGGGGGAGGAGGGGGGGAAGAGTGGGATTGGTTTTAGGGGGGAATTACGAAAAAACCTTGGGATGAGGGGTTTTTTAAAAAATTTTGAAATTTGAGTTTTTTTTTTTTTTTGCTATGTAACGTACACTAATTGTGATGATGGGGGGATTAATGTTTGTTTTAAGAAAACCCTAGTAATGATGATGGGTATTTAGGAGGGAATTGGTATGGTGGTGGTAGGGGTAATACTACTACATCTTTGAGAGTTTTGTACTGTACATTTTGGGGAGTGTTCGTGGCTTTTTCGGGTGAGTGAGCAAAATCTTTGAATTTTGATTTGGGAATTTAGGTCCACATTATTCCGAAAGGGAAATAATTCTTTACATCCACTGGCATGGGCATGGAATACTCTCGATTAAGATGCCGTGATAAGTGTCAATGGAGTCATTCACTCCATTGATAAAACATGGAAAGATGAGAATGATGATGAACATTGAACAAATGGGTCATAGACTCAGAAGTGAAAGGAATAAGAAGCTGTTATGAGAAGACGATGAACAGTGAACAAATGGATCATAAACTCAGAAGTGAAAGGAATAAGAAGTTGTTATGAGAAGACGATGAACAGTAAACATATAGGTCATAGACCTAGAAAATGAAGGAAAGATAATGAGAAGGTCGGGCTCATGGGGCTTCCTACATATCTCAAAAGGAGAATCAAGCCATTGTAGTTTGTGTTGACTTATAGAGTCATGGAAATCACTGATGCAGTGCTCACCTTGCCATAAACAATGATTTGGCGAAGTTAGGGGAAGAGGGAATGGAGTTGCCTTGGCCATTCTCTTTTATTCTCTCTTTCTCTTCCAACTGCTGGAGTGTCTCCCCTTTTACAAAACCCTAGGTTTTGCTGATAAAGGGGTGAGCCTTAGGCCCAACATCCCCTCCACCTATAAGAAGGGAATGAGAAAACCCTAAAAATGGTGAGAACCCTTAAGCTTTTGACCCAAATCACCTAAATCATACTACTCACATAAGGGAGTGAGGCTAATATATTGATGAGTGGGACCCACTGGTGTACTTGGGGGCCACTCCCACTTGTAAGTGGTGGGATTGCTTCTTTCGAGATAAATAACATTATTCAATTTAATCCGTTTGTCCTTCATATTCCATTTATATCAAAATGTTGATGTCATAGAATTTAAGCGGTTCTTTTGTCAAGTAATTATAAAAGAATTGGTTAAATTTTGCAGCATCGGCATTTGCTTGTAAGAGAAGTGTATGAAGAAGATGTACAAGTAGAATTACTTGTGCCAAATTTAGTCAGGGCAAGTCAACCACTGATCAAAAAATTAAAATAAAAAATAGGGTAACATGAATTCCTCCCGTTCTAGTCCAAATGGGGTTCATATTTGTAGTAATCTGATGAACTGAGTTATAGACATTAAAGCGTAAGAACTCAAAAGCGTTGCTCTTGTGGATTAAGAAAAGTTCATAGGGGCATCAATAAGACATGGATAGCTGAGAAGATGAGGAATATGGTAACTCTATAACGAATTTAGGAATACTAAAGTTTGAGAAAAATTAAATTTTACTATTCAACTTGTTAACATAGATTCCTTTTTCTTTTTGTCATGTAAGCATCCATCCAAATAAAAATGGATGGAAGTTAGGATTGGGATTGAAATTGCTTTATTAGTATAAGCATATGTTAGAAATTAGAAAATTTTAAAAATTAGGATCTAAATCAAAACGGGTGAAAGTACAAGATTATTTTTACCATTAGGCCTACAAACAATTGGGAAAATTGCACAAACGGCCATCAAAGTTTTCACAAAATCTCAAAGTTCCCTCCCTCCTGTAGTTTCGATTGTTACTTTTTACCCACAAAACTTTAAATTTATGCTCAATTTACCCGTTTACCATCAACTATTGATGATTTCCGTTGATTTTTATAACTTTTGTACGTTTTCTTCTCCCCTTTCCCTCTCATGCACCCCGCCCACTCCCTCTCATTTCTTTTCCTCTCTACCTCACACTTATAAGTCGATTAGGATATAAATGAATAAAAGTTCTATAAATTAATGAAAATTTTTTTAATAAGGATTCATTGAGCATTATTATATTAACACATCGAGATTTTGTTAAAACTTGAAGAGGAATCGATGTAATTTTCCCATTAAGACTGGAAGATAAGTCGGCCCAACCCACAATACCGGACAACTGGGGTGAGATCAAGTGGGCCTCAGAATTACTTTTCGGCCCATGAAGAAAAATACAAAACCCTAAAATTTCACTCTGCTCTGCTCCTATGCAAGCGGCCCTTCACCCTACAGCCCCTCTTGTTGCCCATTCCAGGTTTGGCTCTCTTCTTCTTCTTCAATTTGTTCACAACAAAGGCGAAATAGATTACAAATATGTGTTTTTTCAAACACTGGCCAGTAAGTAATTTTTGATTCATAGGGGCTAGTTTATTCTTTGCTATTGATCTCATATTATTCATTTTTGTTCCCACAAATATTGTGTGCGTGTGTGTGTGTGTGTGTTTTCTTTTAAGTTGTAATTGAGGCCTTTAAGTTTTAGTGTCTTAGTCTCTGTTCTTTTGTTACACTGGCTAGTATTATGTATGAGAAAGGGATGATTTTTTTTGTGCCTATTTCCCTAACCAGCTTCACCACCTATATTTATGTAGCACTGGGAATCAGTCTTTTCCCTTGTCTAAATTCTGGAAAAATAAAATAAAATACAAAATTCCACCCATCAGTATGATTGTAATTGCCCTTTGATTATCAAAGGGGGAAAAAAAGAAGAAGTGAGAATTGTATGGCAGGTCTAGTATTTCCATGAAAATGATATATTATACTGATTAGTTCTTAGCAAACTAGCATTTACCCAACTGTGTTTGAGCTTTAATTATAAGTTTTTTTTTCCCAAAAAAAATTTCTGAGCCTTTTATTTTTCTGTGCATCTGAAATAAGGGATTTTTGTAAACATGCATGCATCTGAAAGTCTTTGTGTGTTGATCTTATCAGAACTGCTTGTAAATGTGTGTGCGCGTACGTACAAAATGTATGTTTGTCTCGTCAAATGCAAAACATAGGACCCTTGTGGTCTTTTGATTTTGGATACCAATGATAGAGATAATGATTTATGTGTTGGGCATGTATGAGTTGAATGATAAGAACTCTTATCATCCTTGAATAATGTTTATGTGAGTCTGATGTGAGAATCTGCAACCATTGTCATGTGATGAAGTTTTCAAGTATGCTGTAGTGCTCTTAATTCAAGAGTTATTAGGTTCGTATCATGTCGTGAAGTTGACGGTGTATCGCACCTTTTATCTTCCCTGTCTGTTACCAGATGAGGCCTTTAGATGAGAAAGAGACGACGGCAGTGTTTGAAAAGGTATTCAAATTCACTGGCAACAACCTCAAGAACACAGCAGAGAGGCCCTCGCATGAAGGTCCTGATGACAGCGCGGGTTGCGAGCCTCTGTGAGTCGTCATTGCTTTTGAATTTGATTTGCACAAGCTGTTTAGGTTGGTAGAATTGGAAATTCTCTCACAACTGCTGCCTTCTTGTTTTTGTATGAAATTATGTGACTTGGAATGACTTGAAAGCTGATGTAATTCTGTAGATACCTACTTACCAATTTACCTTAGGTCTCCCATGCAATCAAAGCCCGAATTGTGTCTCGATTCATTACCGACTGACTCGTTTGGACTGAAAATGAGAATAGCGATTCACATTCTATTATTTAGTAAGATAAAAAAGAATAGAATGTTCATTACCTTACCATGGTCTTTCCCTCATCATTTCATTCTTATTATCATTCTATTCCTGTCATAAAATTCGGAGGATAAACTGAGATCAGCGCATGTAATGTACAAGAATAAATCTATTCATCCCTACAACACTGGGATTCGTATGAACTCCATTGCCACCCTGTGGGATTCCTATGAACTTTGATATAAAAATTCCAACAATATGAATTTAAAGGGTGAAAAAAATATAAAGAGCTACTGATTTTTATTCAATTAGTATTAACACACGCCCTCCATTTAAACAGCAAAAAATCTAAACTTAATCAAATCATTCAAATTTTCACCGTTTAAATAAAAAATTTGTGCCAATGCAAATCGTATAAAAATCAGAAGACCCTCGTATTTTTTCCTGCTCATTTTAGGATAAAAACGCACATGAGCCTTGCAAGGATGACAATGTCCCCAAGTCAAGTACACTATCACTATATACTCCTTTTCTCCCTCAACCTGACAAGGAAAAGGGAAAAAAATTCAATTTTTTTTTTCCTGGATTTGAATTTTGCACACGCGTGGTCGTGGAATTTAGGTTCCTAGAGGCAAAAAATGAAAGTGAATATGGAAACTACAGCAATGGAAAGTGAATGAAATCGAAATTTCCGAGTTTGGGTTGATTACACAATGGCGAAAAAATGACAAACGATAGCGGTTCATAGCCCCAAGTTCCAAATATGAGGGGGAAAATGTAACAAAAGAAAAGGTCGTCTCACTCAGTTTCCTCTGTGTAGTTTCTGAGGTAGTCCTGCAAATAGATCAATCAAAACAGAAATAATTTAAAAGTAAGGCATTTTCAGGCAGAATTAACACCACGGGCGTTTTTCGAAAGCGAAGAGAGGAGTCGAGTCGGTGATTACCCACTTTGGAATGATGAATTTGGTTCAAGGCAGAGAATTATGTCTGCACAAAAAACACGATGTTCAAGCCTTCTTTGAATTCACCCACTCGACAAAATTATCGAGGATCAAGGGCCAGGCGAGTTCCGCATCATAACCGCTGAGGTCCGAGAAGCTTATCTGCTCAAAATTAAGTAAGGAGGGGGAAAAAAAAAAAAAAAAAAGTTGCATTAGGTAAGAAAACTCATAACTGGCTATGAATTGGTCATCTGATTTAGCTAAGTTTCCTTCCTCCAAGGAAAAAGACTTTTCCACCCAAATTAAATACTTCCACTTCATGTAATCCGTATTCTTTTTAATTGACACCCAAGTTATGAGGCTAATAAGCCCGAATCCCACAGATTGGGGATATGTTTGATAAATAATGACCGCACATGAGATATATCCATTCCGAAGAGAAATTGACAACACATTATGCCGTCTTTGTTTGAAAGGAAATAATTCATTTCACTAATTTTGTGATTCCCCTCCACGATGAAATATGAACAAAGGGTAAAGTTTAGGTAGTCCAATGTTTTCACCCAAACTGAGAAGAGCACTCTTTCTTTCGAATCAATGCGTGTACATAGAATAAAAATTGGTTCGCTGACATACCTTAACATTGATCGAACCTTAAAAGAACAAATAAATTGCATTAAATGCAGAGGAAAACTCTTACCTCATTGCAGAACCGATAAAATCCCATCCACTGATCCATGTTAATGACCTTGTAATCATTCTGTATCTGCAATCAAAGGTAGTGCTCAAGTGCCAAAGAATAGGAAAGATAGAATTATTCTAAAATGGATCCACGTGCGGCCTATCAATTTTCCCAGCTCACAAGTGGCACCTTTGCCACATTTTACAGAAAAACAAGAAAATTAAATTATCCCATATCACCTAAACAAATGACACATATCACCAACTCCTCATGTCAGTCTGCAGGGATGGAGGCATAACATACTAGAGAGCAACCCAATCACTTATGTTTTATAAGGATCCAACACCAAATCAAAATCAAAAGAAAAGCTCCCACTCTTGAAGGTAACCAAAAAAGAAATTTAGGAGCATAACTACGAAAATAGACGCGCTATTTGATAAGTATAAAAAATAAAAAGCAAGGAAACAGTAGGTATTCAGAAAACAATAAAGAAGAAAGGCCATGTAGGGGGAAAAATTGAATAAGAAAGACTTAACTACAAACGGGGAAAAAATGAAAAAAGATCACCAATGGAAGAGAAAGAGCAGTTAATAGAGCTACTCACCTTTAGATACTCGATTAACGAGTCAACCTGGGCGCGGAACTGAAATCCTAAAACAAGGTCCAGTAGCTCACAGATACTCTCAATGTCTATACTTTTCTGCTTTTCCTCTAAGAAATGATAATAGAAGGATATGAGCTTGTATATTTACAAATAAATAAAATGACAATAGAACGATTTGAACAAAAACAAAACAGAAAAAGAGAGAGCGGGAGTATGAGACTTGTTCCCTGCCAAAAATGAAACAACATGGCACCACAAACTCAACAAACCTGTTAGGCAGTACCGAAATGCAAAGGCATAAAAGTCTGCAAAATTTGATGGCCTCCTAACCTTCAGAACAAAAGAAATAGTTTAGCATTTCTACATCCTACTTCTCGCAATGACACTATGCTGCAAGTTCTGTGAAGAAGCAACCTAGAAAAACTGACCTCTTTTTCCAGCTCAGGGAGGGCTTTCTTCAGCTTGTTCATAGTGTCAGCCCGCAATGCTTTAAGGCCTCTTCGCCATTCCTCCTATAGATATCAAATGTGGTAACATCATCAAAAAATGAATACGACTTCAAAAAATTAAGTTAGAGAGAATAAAAGTGAACACCAATAATAATATTTTTGAGCAACTTTAGCAAACAAACATTTAGATGAACAGAAAAAGGGAAGAGAACACGAAAAGAACACGAAAGAACCCCTAAAATTTGGATTCATTTCTTGTCGCAGATGTTCACTTGTCGCATGCCATATCTCAATAGATTGACGTAATTTTTCTACTGCGTGTATAGCCACAGCAGGTCCTTTCTTTCCCAGTAGTTTCTAACCTCACCATCTTCTCCAAACCGTAGCTGCAGAAAATCCCTATTCTCCATGGTCCAAATCTCACCATCTAATCCAAAACCAGTAGCAGCTTTGATCCTCTTGCAAAACGAAAGCAACATCAGTCATTTTTCCCCACACCCTAGTATCAGACTTCATTCTCTTTCCAATCCCTAGATACTGCAGCCTCTTCTTGCTGCAGTCTTCATCCTCCACCTTAGCCATTAATACCTTCTGAATGCCCTGGCCTTCAAGCATCCAAACCTTACAATGTTTCTAACCTTTGCCAAAACCGTCTCTTCTAACAGTGCAGAATACAAGTTTTAGTAACTTCCATAAAAACTTATTCATTTCTTTAGGTTCCAAACTGCTTAAGTCGAAGACGATCTGCTAATACGCTCCTTAAACTAAAATACTACTTCAAAAGAAATGCAGCCAATTCACATTTTAATGAAGGATATTAACCAACTGGGTTAAAATAGATCCCCCACGTGCATCTCTTAAATGCTTAAGGAAATCTGATTAGTTTGCGAAACACACTAACGCATTCCAAACCCAAATAAACAAATTTTCTTGAGCATGATCCACAAACCGTTGAATGACAAAACAATATATGAGTTTTTTGACCCAGCCAGGGTAAAAAAAAAAAAAAAAAAAAAAGGAACGCCCATAATAGAAGCTCTAATATAAGAGGAAAGAAAATACTCCAAAATGATGATTCTTACCAAAGTAAAGTAACCCTGTTTTTCAGCTCCCATTTTCCTGTAACACGCAGCTCATCAATTCTATGAGACAAATTCACCATGGGAGCTAAGAAGTCAATAAAAATGTACCCACCAAGCAAGCATCAATATTCTGATATCAGTGTGATCCACTCCAACATCTGAACATAATGACTCAATTCCTTCTGGGCTGCAGCACATATGTTTATCATCAGAAATTCAGTGAACTAGGAATTGTTATTTCCAAATGGGTTTTTTTTTTTTTAATTCAATTGAGCTGAGGTAGACGGTGGGGCCCTTAAACCAACACCCATCCCCCCCCCCCCCCCCCCAAAAAAAAAAAAAAAAAAAAACTCAAGTCTGTTTTTATTTGACTCAACGACTTCTCGATCATTGTTATTTTTCAAATGGGTTAATGTCCCAAATACCCTGAGTTTATATTTGTTTTCCAGTTTTTATCCTTTAATTTTCTCACTCAAGTAAATGAACTTAAGAGGTCACACCTAATTTGTCTCACCATTTATGTTATATCTGCTAAATTTGTTAAATTCACTGATATAGTACTTTGTTAGGCTAAAGATGTTTCTTATTATATAAGAACAAGAGGTGCACATTCGGGTTCAAAGATGTGACCTAGATCAAAATAAAAGTTCATTGAGAATTTTTACTCTTTTAAAGATGTTGCCAATGGCAGAGAGAATACAAGTTCTAATGACTTTATTGGGATTATTAGAAACTCAGGATTATAATTAAAACAATGTGCAACTATAGTGTTTTGTAGGCTGTTAAACCTTTTCAAGAAATAAAGGTTTCAATGCATAGAATTCCCTTCTAACTAATACTGAAAGGGAAGAAAAGGAGAGGATGAATTTTTTCTTTTCTTCTGGATACAAGGATCTGTGAAAGGGAATGAAACCACCACACTATCTGGTAGAAACTCAAACCTTTGACCTATGTAAGGGCAAAATCGAAAAGAGACCATCTAAGCTTCTGCTCATTGATTGAGAATCAAATATATTAACTTTCTTCTAACTGGTTTAATTAAATAAGATGAATTTTGAAAGCTAACTCCAACATTTCCTAGTATTTGATAAAGTCTCTTTATTATTGTTATTATACTCGAAACAATCAGTTATTTTTCAGTATTTTGATATCTATTCCTTCGCCACTCATTTTACGTTTAGCAGTTAAGAAACCAATCAAATTTAATTTTTTGTTTGGAATGTCAAAAGATAACATCCTTAACAAGGACTGCATCAATGTGTTTTCTGCATGTGGACATGTAGGAATGATATGCAAACAAGAGAACCATTTAATCTAAGGGATTCAACTATTAGGTAAACAAAATCAGTAGTTTTTCATAAACTTTCTGAATAGCATTGGATTCACATAAAACTTACTGCCATCATGAAATAGTATCTGAATTTATTAGAAATTGCATGCAGTTATCCATGTCATGGGTGGAATCCGACCATTCGAAAAAGGTCACTTACTCAATTATACCAGAAGAACTATCTGCATATGAGTAAAACAGGTGATCAATGCGCTCCAATTCTTTGCTACTAGCTTTACTCGAGGCTGGGAAAAAACTTTAAATATTCATCACTACTGGGGCAAACAATTGTACATACCGTAGACTGAGATAGTGCAAAATCAACATGTTACAAGCATACTTGAAAAAAAAAAAAAAAAATCATACCCAGATAGTTTCGCTATTCATAGTAATAAATTTGGAAAACATCAATACAACGCAAAATATATTAAAGGAAAATTTTGATATTACCTATGCAACTTAAAAGTGATTTTCCGTAATGATTAGCGTACATAACAACAACATCACCCAGTTCTGGGTGTGAGTTTCCAAACGCAGTAATCAAATAAATTAAACCACATAAAACAAACACTGGAAGGAAGAATAGCGGATAACCTTAAAGGGGGAAAAAATCTATTAATCACAAGGATAATCTCAAAACTAAAAAATTCCAATATATTTCCAAACATCAAGCATTATAGTTTCACAAATTGGCTAATTCCTTTTAGAGCTGGAGCCACACGCGGATAACCTAAGAAGCCCAGACACGAACATGGACAGAAGACATTTCTGAAAAACTAGAATTTTGAAAGGCTGTGATGCATCAAGTAATAAATATTCTTAGGTGAAAAGAGTTCCTGCACCGGGGTCCACAGCTGCACCCGGGTGTTAAAACTATGTCATTTCGTTAAGAAAAATTAACTTTTTAAAATTTTTATTATTAAAACGACTGAGTTTTGGCACCCGTAAGTCCATGCACCCAGGTGGTGCAAGAACTCCAACCTCTAGTCTTAATTCGTAGAATTACGTAAAACGACAACATCTTGGAGTATTACAGTAAGGTGCCTACTGTGGTACGGTACAAACACCTTTACCACAAAATATAAGAAAAGAAATATCATATATGATTATTTTGTAACACTGCAACCAAAAATATGACCCTCAAATCCCTAAATAGCTCTACCAAAGCGAAAATATATAAACTTTATACGTAAAATCCCTGAGAAATTTTATCCGCAATTAACTTAGGACTGAACAGCGTGTCGGGGTTGAGCCCGTGTCTGACACGTGTGCCAGATGGCCACTACCCTACCACATAAAAGATTTCTATACGCTAAACAAATAAATCCAACTCACCGTCCACCGAAACCCCAAATCATCCAACAAGAAATCTCCATAGAAGCAACAAATCAAACACATAGAATGCATGCACCATAATCACCACAAAATCAAACCTAAAACAAGGATCAACAGAACACGGACTCAAAATCGGTTACAGATGGATCCTATTACCGGAGCGAAACAGATCGGAAGCGGATGAATTCAGAGACGCACCCGAATTGGGTTGACCCGTCTTCCTGGTCGAAGACCGCCGCATGCTGAAGGAGATTACGCGGAGAAGAAGAGCGAGATAAACCCTGATGACCCTCAAGAACCTCGAGGGACCGAACAAGGATTCGTCGCTCGAAAGCTCCCCGGAAGCGTCAATCTTTGCGCGCACTCACACAGAGATCGAGAGAGGGGGGGGGGGGGGGGGGGGGGAGGGGGGCGGGGGGAGAGAGAGAGAGAGAGAGCCGTGTAAATTTTGAGGTGAATCTGCTACATATTATTGTATGTAATTCGCCCCGCAAGCAATAATATATATATATATATATATATATATATATATAAATATATATATATAATTAATTAATTATGTATATGGTATTTTTAGAGTAATGTAGAAAGCGCACGTGCCATATAGCGTAAATTGCAAATGTACCCGAGGGAAAGAGATCGAAAAGGAGGTGTTTTTACTGCAACCCGAATTCTTTCAATTTCATATCCATTCTCTTCACTTGACTTTAATAAATTTTTTAATAATTTTTCAAGTGTGCACTATTATCAGTATTCAAGATATATGAAAACGTATACCTTATTTATCAACGATATTAAAAATTTTAAAATCAAAGATTTTAAAAAAGAATTTAAAAATATTCTTATTTTTCAATCCCTAGAATGAATAGATCCTCTATTTTGAAATATCTTGAGAGTCGATAATTTTGTGCATTTTTATATATGTTTATGATGCGGTTATAATTATTGAAAAATTTATTAAAATAAACTTTTAACTTTGGTGCGATACACATACAAAAAGAAAAAGAACAACAAGAAAATTCAAAACGACGTAGTTTTGAAACTTGTGTGTTTTCTAAATATCACAAGATGGTAACTGCTGCATGTTAATTTTTTTCCTTAAAATTAAATGGGGGATGAATATGAAGGAAGAAAACAAGGGATATGATATTGAAATGGGTCCTAGTTCCCTAATTTCCCTATTCTTGAGTCACCCCACCCAAAAACTTGCCCCCTTACAATCTCACTCAAGTGCTCAAATTTTTATACTTAGATTCCAAATTTTCTAGAGCTGTAGTTTACATAATCACGTGTTTTTTAATGCCATATAAACATGTTTAGTGGAGCTCTTAATCCTTAATTTAATAAAATATATTTTATAAGTATAGTGTGCATTTAATTTACGGATTGGGAGGGCTGTGCACATGATCCAAAAAATCGTCCAAAATATCATGATGTAAAGAATAAAATCGTCTTCTATGTTTAACTTATATAATCATATCATTTACCGCTATTTAGTTTATTACCGTGTTGTCTGATTTAAATTTTATAATATTGTTTAATTTGTCCTTTGAAAACAATATAGAAATGATAAAGCTCTTCTGTATTTACTAATACTCTCTAAAATGAATTTTACCAATTCCTTTGATTGTTTTCCTAATTATTTTAAGTTACTAATTACATGTTTCTTTTTAATTATTATTAAAAAGAGCAGTTGTGAAGAACAAAATTGTGATTTAGTAGAACATATCAAACTAAATTAAACAACCATAAATATTGCAAGTCCTCAAAACATCACAGCTTCCAAAGTTTTATACCCAAGAATATGATGCTAAAAAATTTACCTATACATACTACTCATCATCTGGTTTTAACATTTCCTTTTCTAAATTTTCCCATAACAATTTTTTACTACACCAAAAAAAAGAAAGAACAATCATTCCTTTTTTAAATTTTACAGTAGATGTTTCACATACCCCTTTGTTGATCTCACAACCCTAAAAAAAATGAGAGAGAGAGAGAGATTAGCTTTACTTGTAATGAATAAACAGATTGACAGTATACAAGGAATCTACAACACCACCACCCTGGCACAACTATAATGCAGCTAAGTCACAGACTTGACCCAAAAAGAATTCTACTGTGCAGCCTCTGAAAGAAAACACGTAAAAAGTGTGACGGCATCCTGTAGATGGCATGACTGAAGGTCTTCTGGGTTGGGAGCCCTAAACACCGTGTCGAAGCAGCTTAAATGAATCTCGGCTGTTGTCCCCCCACCGGTATTGGACAGAAGCAAACTGCAGATTTCTTCTGCCATCTTTGAGTATGCCACTCTGAAGTACAGATGTGTAAACGAGTGAAACTAAATTCATAGAAACTTAACATGGGCGAGGCCTAAATGGGGAAGGATGAAAAGATCTTCCTAAATTGTTTGAAATTTGATTCTTTAGCATGAGTAAACAATATCAAGGATAACATGCTGTCGCAACTTTGACGATCTTGTTTGCGCCTCTGAAATACTTACCTT
Source organism: Santalum album (assembly GCA_034195605.1). Taxonomy (NCBI): domain Eukaryota; kingdom Viridiplantae; phylum Streptophyta; class Magnoliopsida; order Santalales; family Santalaceae; genus Santalum; species Santalum album. The sequence continues at coordinate 3,075,519 of CM067258.1, forward strand.
ACGCCAGAAAAGCACGGTACAAGCATACTATCCTAGAAAGTGTTGTAATCATAAAAGGACCCTAAGGCCATTGTTTGAATTGCTGGAATGGAATGTGCATGGAAATCACCATTAGAATTCCTTTGCTTGGCTGGAATATCCACATGGAGTTGGGTGCACTGAGAACAGGAATGGGGTGATGAAAGAATGGCCATTCCATTCGTTTACCCATTCCAACAATTCGGACATGACCTATAGGTTGAATGCAGCAATGCTGGTGAAAATTTGAGTCGTGTTTTTTAACAGGAGAAAAGCAAGCATGGGACTCAAGATCCTACCAAGAACAGCTTGGAACTTTAGATACCAGAAATGCCAACAGTACATTAGACATAATTAGGCCTAAGGACTCTTATGCGCAGGCTCCGAACTACAGCTACTCGACCCCGTATCTTATACCACCTTAAGAAGCGAGAGAACCCTAGAGCACTGTCAGAAAGAGGTCCACCATGCCTACTGTTTGAGAGTTGTACTAGACCAATGTTGTCAACATTTCTGTGAGGGATTGAAAACGTTGAGGACTGCAGCTGTTATGGCTTTTTCTACGAAGGAGAGGACAAGGGAGAACTTCAATAATTCAAAGAGTTCATGAAGAAGGGCTTAGCAACCATTCTTTGCTTTTGTTATCTAGAACGGACATATTTAAAGAGGTAGAAATTCAAAATGTAGGATGTCATTTCAGGTGGGGCAAACAACAACTACAGATACCGTTCTTTGTTGTTTCAGGTGGAAGTAAGAAAAGAAACTGTCATATAAGCAGATACAAATACAGATATGCAGGTACCAGGTTTTGGACAACAGACTAATTAACACAGTTTTGCTGGTACTAAAATTGACAAAACTAGGCCAGAATATGAAGCAGAATTTCTTAGCAAATGTATTAAGTGTGATAAGTTTGTCTTCCTGTTATCTGGAATGGAGTCAGAGGACTATGCATACCTAGCATCAAGCGGTAATCTGCTACCCAAAATTGACAAAGACTCGTTCAAGTGACCAAAGAATTCGCCGCAAGCCGAATTTCGATCCTCAACAGAATCCTGAAATAAGTAAGCCATTCATCAGTGATCACTGGAAACTTAGTTAACAAGCAATAAAGTAGGGTCTTCATTCTGAGCTTAGAATTCCCTGTCTACAATAACTGTACTGGATAACACCACAATAATTTTGTCAAACAACCACTTCACCTAAAATCTTAAGGTGGTTAGGTTGCGGGATCACAATGCATATCAAGCCACAACAATCCTCATGTGCAGCTCAGTTGCACATGGAGCATAAAAATAACAAGTATTAGTTAACACTGTCTTATGTAATAAACACGAGCAGCGGGAATTGAACCTAGGCCCCCCTAGCAATTACCGCACAGATACTTTGTTAAGCAACCATTGTACCTAAATCTTAAGCAGTTAGGCTCTAAGCTCACAATGCATATCAAGCCATAACAAAATTGAATTCTACATCGCTGTCCTAGTCGACCATATGTTTATTTTATTTTATTTTAAATTTTGGAACTCTGTTAAAACCATACCAGTCTGTAGTTAACATTCCAGCTCCCTACACTATTAATCTTATAGTATACACCACCTGAAGGCTTGAAGCAAGAAAAAATACAGATCGGAGGGAAAAACCACACCATTTAATGGCTCTCATCATGTTGTTGATCTCTGTAGCATGCAAAGGCAAAATTGCCCACACGGCACACATGCAACAACATTTCTCAGCCTTCCAATTTGAATTTTAAAATATAAGCCCAAGAAATGCTTAGTTGGTCGTGCTACACTTCGCTTGGTTGACCCAACCCTCATATGTTAGGAAGCACTAGTGTGGTCAACTAGTTGCCACACCTGCACCTGGTGCGAAAAAATGAAAAAGGAAAAGAGTTGGGTACAGTTTCGGTGTGACGGCGGTGCAAGTATGGTGCTGGTCGAACCAGGAAAAAAGGAAAATGCTCGTGGTTTTCCCCCTTTTAACGTGTTTTCTCACCCGAAATCTGATATTTCTCTCTTTTCTTCTTTCTTTTCTCTCCACTACTGAAGCCCCTCTCTTCTCCTCTGGCAATCTCTATTCTCCTCTGGCCAGTGACAAAACGACCTCCTCTTTCAGCAACTGCAATGATGGCAGTGGAGGACTGTGGCTAGGAGCAGGGTTAGGCAGGGCTTAACCACCATGCGCAGGGTTTCTGGAAAGTGGGATTGAGGACGGAAGGGAATAACAGATTTATGATGGCTTTGTGCTGTTTTATTTACTGAGTCAGCAGTGCAGAGGTTTTGTTTCTTTCCTTATTTTCTGTTTCTTCCTTTTTTCCCCCCAGCCCCCTCGAGGTTTTAATACATCGTGTCACGTCGGATCCGCACCCTAGTTTTTTTGGAAAATTGTTGAATTTTGCACCAGGTGCGAATCACACCCAGTTCTCGTACCCGCACCCATGCTTCTTTGCTCATATGTTTCAGCAATCCCCCAATGAGAGTCGCCACATATTGGAACAATCCCTAACATCTAAGACAAGTTCTTTCCTGACAGATAAGGTTATAGTCCTTAGCATTATAGTGTACCACATACCAGTTTGAATGCATTGTTATCATCCTGCAAAGAACTTCTTAATAGATAGAAGGAGACATAAATTCCAGCTCCTAAGTCCCAGTCTTCAATTTCTGATTTGTGATCTTCCATGGAAGTAGCAAGCCTCCATATCTCAGTGTGTTGGGCTGCAGGATGAAAAATATAAGGCAAAAGTCAACTCAAATGTATGAGTATATTATATTACTAAGAAAAAAATAATCTTTCACCTGATAAGAACAAAGAATGAGCAACTGAAGTGATAAAAATTGAGTGAGCTTTTTGCCAATTTGCACAGTCGAGAAAATTTTCCATGGCCTTTGGAAGATCGCCACAATAACTGTGATAGACTGCCTGCATCGGCACAAAGGTGTATTCATGAAGGAACTCATAAAAGGAAAAAAAAAAAAGCTTCATATAAATATTTAAGCATTCATAGTAGGAAGTCAACTGCAGCTCAATGACAGAAATAATCAGAATCTAAAATCTTCAAAAAAAAGCGAAATAAACAAGATTTTCAGTTTGGTGGTAATGAAGTCATTCGCATGTGAAGAAAGGCTTATCTCCAGCTAGTGATAACAGACCACTTACTGTGAACTAACTCAATAACATGGAGAATAAACGTGAAAATTCAAGATACAAGTGAAAATAGGGGTTTCAAGCATTAAAAATTATCCCATATTAAGAACCAATGACATACCATAGCCTCATGCAACCATGCTGATGGAACACCCAAGTCTTCAATAAACTTGCGTTGCACTTCTTTTGAACTCCATGATTCACAGTACTGGAATAAGATTTCCCTAATAAGAGAAGCCTGGAGATATGGGAAATCATCACGGTAGGGCATATGAAGGACCACATAGATGGCCCAATGAGACTGCCCTAGGCATAGCAGCTGTGAAACTATTCCCATGTCAAGCACCTGAAGGTCATTAGAACTAAGTGCTCCAATTGCTTCCAAAGTCGCACGCTGATGCCAAATCATATGGTAGTCAAGTGGATCACAGGTTGAAGAGAATGCACTGAACATAGACTTTAGAAAGTTACATTTACTCCCTTCACTGGCATGAAGAAGCATCAGATAATAAGAAAGGTCAAATCTTTCTTCTGCACTCCAATTTGCAGCCTCTTCTATAGGACCTTCATCGATGTAAATTGGAACAGGGTAGGGAGCCCTTCCATCATCCAGTAGCTGCTGGTAAGTGTGAAAAACATCTGGTAGTGAAGTGTTGGGTGGTAGCTGATACCACATTAATAACCCTAGGAACCTTTTCCAGTCAAGTTTTACATCAAGTGAAGCTGCATGAATGTCACCAGCAAGCAACTCATAAAGCCTTACTCTGCCTTCCTCGATGAAATTGAAGTCCAGCCCATTATTTTTCCAGATTTCAAGTTGCCGTGCAACATCAGATCGATCCACCATGGACCCACCTGCCTGGCTCAGCAAACAAGCCAGCCTCACATCTCCTCTAGAAGAAGCCAGTTCAACAGCTGCATCTAGCTGGCGTCCAGTAAGAAGTAAGAGAATATGCTCCAAATCACTGGAATCGGTTAATGAACTTATCTCATCTTGCACTCGGTGGCATACGCTTTCTTGTAGCCAGTAACTGAACTCTGCTCTCCGTATAAAGGGGAGTGCCTCCACGTCGACGTCCGGAGAGTCTTCTTTCCTATCATGCATCATGTCTTCTTCATTATCATCTCCCACAGATTTTGACTGATCACTCATTTCTCTAACAGAAAAAAGAACTTTTATTAACTCCCACGCCATTACCTGGTGCATCAAAATTACTCGAGCAGAGGAAGATAAACCGGGAACCTCCAGTTGCCTTTCAACAATCCCTATATAGCTTCGGCAAATCTCTGAAAGCATTACACGATTAGAAACCATTTTTTGAAGCTTTAGCTTGAAGGGACCAACTTCAACCTCTATTCTTTCATGATTTATAGCCTTATGGAGATTTAGGGGAGAATCAAAACAGAACTCAACAAGCTCATCCCTCACTCTGTTTTTGTCATCCCTCACAGTGTTGTCAATGGCAACCTTTTCCAAATGGATCACTGAAGATAAAACCCTATCACTGCTACCTACAGGAGCACCACTGTGGACAAGTACGCCATTTGGGCCCCACCCAACGCGAAATGACCTACCCATGAACAACGCTGCATCAACTATGTTACGGGAATGGTTCCCAGTAACTGGTGTCTCATGTCTCAGGTCCAGTTTAAAACCCTCTGTTTTAGCTCTTTTCAGAGGTGATCCTTTATTCTGCTGAGCCAATAAAATGGTACCAGGCGAGCTCAAATCTAAACTACTAGGATTGTACTCAATTAAAGCTAGCGGGGTCTTTCTTGCAACAGGTGGACTGGGTCTATGGTTCAGCCTCTTACTAAAATGCTGCAAAGTAGGTCTTACGCGTTCTTTCTCAGATGATAGCTTCTGATTCAGAGCCGCCTCATCAAAACCGTCAGCCTCTTCTTCCTCTACTGGAAACATCAACATTCTCATTTCCCTCATTTTGATGGGGTCAAGGCCAAGATGAGAAGGAAGAGAATGAGAAAGCACAGTTCCATTTGGATCTTCTACTGGGTCTTCTTCATCCATATCGGAAACCTCACCACTACCATTTGCCTCCAAAGGCTGTTGAACTGCATTCATATCATCCATAATGATATCCTCCTCATCATCCTCGCTCAATCCGAATCTACTGAAATGGCAAACAGCGAATTTCCATTCACCATTAAGTGGATCAAAGGAAATGAAGTGTGCCCCCTGTCGCATGGTGTTAAGCCTCAATTTCTCCCCGACATTATTTACCTCCTGTTTCCTAACATCAGATGACCTACTTTGCAATATTAGAGTCACTTCAGCAGCTTTGTTAAGGCCCTGACCAATCATGGGCTTCACACTTTCTTCTTCATAAACCACAATTTCATGCCTACCAAACTTAATAATTTTATCCAAATCCAGACGCCTAACATCAGTCTCCCCCAAAAACCTAACAAACCCATAACCCAACCTCCCGACCGTGAAATCCTCAACTCGGGAGCAATAGCCGGGATCCACGAGCTCCCGGGCAGCCAAATCCTCCACAGAAGGATCCATGAAATAATCGGGCGAGCGCAAAGTAGGCAAAGACATGGTTCTCAAATCGTAACCCAGATTCAAAGAAGTGTCTAAAACTCATTACCCATCAAAGTAAACATCGCGCCCAATTCCATAAACTTGAAGAGCAAGGACAAGAAGACGAACAAGCAACAGATAACAAAAGTTCAGAAAACCGTAACCTGGAAGAAGTTGCAGCAAGGAAGTGAAACTGATCTCTGTAGAGCGAGCGGGGGAATCGAATTGTTCGTCGCCGGGAGAGCAGAGAAGGAGCCGAATGAAACTTTAGGGTTTATTGTTCAAGCCTGGGCTTGCGATTTTGGTTTACACTTTCTTGTCTCTGTATTGTGGGCTGGGCGGGCCCATTTTGATGTCTGAGGCCCAATTTTATTATTTTAACGGCCCAAAGTATTATATATATATATACACACACATATATATTTAGAGGCCAATCAACCAAGAAAAACAGAAGAATATCAGACAAGCGGATATAAAAAAATTAGATTATACAATAAAGACTTGTACTGGAAAAAAAAAATTGAAATACAGTTTTTCCCTTTAAGCTTTACAAGTGAAGTCATCTACAAAAAAGAGAACTTAATTCGTATTTATAGTATGTTTATTTTCTTTATTATCTCACACTAAATAAAAAGTAAAAAAAAATTAATTCATGCATTTACTACTAGATTATCCAATAAAGAATAACTTTACCCCTTAAAATTCATTCCATATTATTTATTTCACTGTACTTTGGGGCAAGGAGTATAATTTTTTTAAAATTTTTTATTTTCAAGTTGAATCATTCCACTTTTTATATATTTATAAGTCTAATAGCATATAGTCCCTAACTTTTTATTGGTCTCCTTCTTCTCTAAATAAAAAGAAGTTTCACACTCATTTGTCTTAATAAGATGTCACAAAAATTAGCAAAAAAACACACACACACAGAGATATATATATATATATATATAGGGGAATAAAACAGCTCAATTGAGAAACTTTATTGGCTCAAGTTTCAAATAATAGTAATTATTAATAATAGTATAATAGTATTTATTTAGTTAGGCAATAATTTATATCTATACTATTATAAAGGCAAAGAACTTTTGATTGTATCAACCAAAATTAATTTAAAATTTAAAATTCAAAATTTAAATTTTTTTTAGAAAACGTGAAGGTTTAACGCAGCTGATTTTTCTTTTTTTTTAGTTCTCTCACTCTCTGAAATTTCAAAATGTCTAACAAAAAAAATCCCAAATATTCAATGTGTACGAAAATAATAATAATAATCATTATTGATGTATTGTCTGGGAAAAATTTTCATTTTTGTTCAATGAAAATGAGAAAAAAAGAATAATTATGCATGAGCATGAAGCCTAGGGTAATATTAGGTTTTTAGGACGGAGAAAATGAAAAAGGGAAACACCATAAAATATAAAGAAAGACCGTCCATCTAAATACGACAGCTTTAAAGAAGACGGTTTAAAGTTAATCACTGTATATTTTAATCATTTAAATGTTTCATTACGGTACGAAATTAAATCATAAAACACACAAAATGCTAAATCGAACAAGAACCTCCCCGGCATTTAAATGATTAAATTATATCTTCCTAAAAAAATAATAATAATCTCTAACGCACACCCATTTGATAAAATGATTGACTGTAGGCTTAAAAGGCATGCATCTCTCTCTCTCTCTCTCTCTCTCTCTCAACGGCAAAAAGCATTACAAAACCCACTCCCCTGATCCCATCTCCTTCGCATCTCCAACGATATGTTTTTTATTTCTTTTTAATCTTCCTCTGTTTTGCTGAAAACTCATTGATCACTTCGAATCATTCACAACTTTAGTCCTCTGATCCTCCATGGGAAGGCCTCAACAGCGATACCGCGGCGTTCGACAGCGGCACTGGGGCTCCTGGGTCTCCGAAATCAGACACCCTTTACTGTAATCTCTTCCTCTAAAACCCAGAAAATTTCAAATTCTCCAAAAGAAACATTTTGATTCGACAAAAGAAACGTTTCCTTCTTCCATTTGAGGAAGTTTTTTCTTCTTAGTGAAACGTTTCGACTTGGATTTGAAGATGCTCTGTTTTTCTTTGACAGGAAGACGAGGATATGGTTGGGGACGTTCGAGACTGCGGAGGACGCGGCGAGGGCGTACGACGAGGCGGCGAAGATCATGTGCGGGTCAAGTGCCCGAACCAACTTCCCGTTCGATCCCAACGAGCCTCTCTGTGCTTCGTCTTCTTCATCTTCCAAGCTCCTCTCCGATTCTCTCACCGCCAAAATCCACAAATGTCACATGGCGTCCCTCCAGATCGCCCCCGAAAACGATGCCGGAGCCCTCCGCCAGCCCACAGGCGGCGCTAATGGCGAGTCATCATCGTCGCCGGCGGCAGGGAAGAGGAAGGCGGGACGGAGCTTGACAGGGAAGGAGACGAAACTGGCGGCGGTGCCGGAGAAATTTAAGCGGGAAACCAAGGATCGGCTCGGGAATGACGACATAGAGGAGATGATTGAGGAATTGCTTGATTTTAGCTCTGGTTCCGGCTCCCGCGAGGAACAGAGGAGCTCGTCTGCTCCATCCCACTTGTCTCTATAGTTTTATTTTATTTTATTTTTTTATTTTGGTGCAGGAATTTACCGTTCTTGATCCATCGTCACCTTCGGTACCAACTTAGTTATTTATGTTTGGGAACAGACAATTTGGTTATTTAGTCCATAACTAACGAAACCCTCAACTTTCAGACGAAGAAACTAATGCACGATGCATATTGGCTTTTAAATTGGTAGATAAAAGAATTTATAAAATACCGATTAAAAGAGTGTGCAAGGACACTCCATTGCAAGTGGTATTTTCAGTCTAAATCTAATCCGCACATTAGTTCAGGTACCAAATTTACCACTTTCGATAACTTTGAAGACCAAATTGACAAGTTTAAACATGAAGGACAAAATCAGCCTTAACACCAAACTAGGAGGACCGAAAATGCAATTTCTCCTCTTTGTTTTGGATTTCTTTTTTCTCCCTTGTGTTCCTTTTTTAGGTTAAATTGTTCTCTTTGATGATACCTTTACCCTTTTCTCCATTGTGTTTTGTTAGTGGAAAAGGCTGGTTTATGAAAATTAAATGTGAATCATCTAATGTTTAAGCCTCCGTTTTTGTTTTTTTTATATGATGACCTTGATAGCCTCTTTTTTTTTGGTAATTTACTGATTTTGTTGCCTGTTATCTATCGTATGGGAATAATAATTAAAAAAAAAAGCACAAGAAAGAATCGATTGGGGCCTTACTTCTATCTTCTTCTTCTTCTATTATTCCTTTTTCTTTCGAGAAAATTTTGGTACTCGGTGTGACTCATCAATAAAAAAGTTACACGTCATGCTCCTTCTTAATGTAGCAGACGCGTGTTTACAGATATAATTTCTGTGAATTAAAAAAAAAAGTAATTTTTGTGTGTTACAACCCCAAAGTTTAAAGGTGTTCCATAATTTGATTGTTAAATGTTAGGGATCATTGTGCTTGTCACTAGTCACGTTTCATTCAAATTTGTGGAAAAGGAAGAAAAGAAATTCACTTGGGGAGAAAATTCACTTGTTCCTTTTGTACACATGTACCTCACTACTTGTTAGTTTTTGAGTTCTCATAATGGGACAAATAAATCATCAAGGCCATCAATTTAATTTCCTGTATGTTCAACATAAACAAATAATTATGTTTTATAATTTTATTTTGCAACCAAACATGCTCTTAGCCTTAATCATTTGAAAAGGTTTATGGGGATTAAATTTAAATTTTGGGAAATTGCACATATAATCCTAAGATTTGCACAGAATTGCGTTTTAAACTTTCAAATTTTTTCATGGCACGCCCAACCCCAACGTTTCAAGGTGTTGCAATGTAAGCCTTCTATCTAATTTTGTCATCCAAATTAAACAGAATTTATTTCTTAAAGGGACAAGTTTGTCATTTTCTCCTCTCATCTTCCCCCTTCTCCCTCTTCTTTGTTCTCTTGGTACGAAGACCTAATTCTCCGACCTTAGTTCATATGATATGCTTACAGTACTGAGAATTAGTCACAGACTTGGATGGGTGAACATCAACCTCCTCTTCATCTGTCACACGATTTGTAGATATACTCTTTACTCGAACTTATACTCTTCATCGGTCATAATTCCATTGCCAGAGGGTCTAGAAATGTTCCTAAAATTTACAATATGCTCTTCAAGTTTACGGTTGGAGGAGAAGTTGGGAAGAATAGGAACCAAAAAAAAAAAAAAAAGGTTAACTTCTGTTTACTCACTTATGCCCATAAGAGAAAGAGGGTGGGCAGACTGGGTCTTGTCCTTGGGGATCATTGGGAAAGGGAGAAAGGACGGAGATTATAGGAAGAAATGACAATTTTGCCGCTTTAAAAGCAAATTCCACCCAATTTGAATGATAAAATTGGACAGAACGTTTACGTTACAATATCTTAAAACATCAAGGTTAGTCATGCGGAAAAAAAAAAGTTAAGGTTTAAAACGCGAATGAGTATAAACCTTTGGGTTCTTGTACAAAAATCACATCTTCCAAAAAGAAATGGTACTTCGGTTTGTTATTTAAGAAAATAATGGATGGTTTTATTATGCAAACAAACAAACAAACCAATTTCTATACGTCACATATTACAATCACGTCTGAATTAAGTTATTAGGACAGTGCATGATAATTATATACTGACTTTTTAGATGAGCAATTTGACTTTTTTCTCCTATCAAATGTCAAACTAAAATTTCTATAAACATGTCGCGTGAATTATGAAACTCCTCTTTCTTATATTAGGGAGAATGATTGATTTCATTTTGCTAGGAGTTAAAAAAAAAAGTGAACATGATTGATTTTCAAATTTCTTTTTCACAAGATATGTCAAGTTAGTGAACACGATTAATTTTCTTCTTCAATTTCCCTTTTTCTTTCCCTATTTTTTGTTATGGAAAAAGAAAAAAAAAACCATGACACTAAACAACAATAATAAAAGCATAAGGTCTCTTTGATTAAATTTTATGTTTCTTTCTCTTTCAGTGTGACAAAACATAGTCAAGTGGGCAGCTAGGCTGGTTCCCTCATTGTCCTCTTCTCACCCTAAATACTCAATGACCTTTGCGGCTCTCTCTCCCTTCGGCACAAGAGCTTTACATTTATGTTATTTTCGTTTTTGTTAGGAAATCAAATAAGGGACCAACAATTTAAGGGTAAGCTCAATGTTACAATAGGAAATTCTCATTTTGATTCATTAAGATTCGAGTTTCGGAATCTCGGTTCTACTCTAATTTTTATGAAGGCAATTTATTTGCTTCACTTCTATAGAAGATTTATTTTCTTAGAATGTCTTATAATTATTGGCCTGATTATGATGATAGTCTCGGCCTGTGATTATAAAGATATACCTTGGTTCTTGGTTCTATTTCATCTCGTCACAACAAGTTTAGTAATGAGCATACCGCCCCTAGATTTGCTCATTTCATGTGCAGTTACAAGGGCAAAGGGGAGCGGGCATGGGTCCGATCAAATTATATACGTCATTCGTTTTGTTTTCTTAAGTTTAGCCCTAAGAAAATTATGGTCACGTCTTTGGCCACTCCTCTATTAATGCGACTACTAAAAACTACTTAGGATGGGAGATAACTAACCAATTTATGAATATATTGTTCTATTATTAAAAAAAGTAAGCACTATAAAGCAAAATGGTAATTCAAAAGGATGTGAACAAGCTTGGCATGGTTTGGAGCCCAATGATGATTCATTGTCTCTCTTAGCAGACATTCCAGGCGTTTCCTCTACAGCTTTTGAGGTCACTATGGAGACTTTTGACAACTGCAGAGGACACCATGCCTACAACCTTTGATTTTATTTCTTTTTTCCCTTTAAGAAAGTCTTGCTTTTGACTCACACACTCATTCTCAACTCCACAACCTGTCTCATTGGAGGTGCTCAAGTGGTTGATTCTATGTCCCAAAATTGCACAAAACAGCTGGATTTGATTAGGGCTATATAACAAGGAGGCTTTTGGGCTTGAAAATGAGTAAATTAATGAATTCTTCATCTCTCATTTTGGGTTTAGCCAATCAAAGAAGTATTAAAAAAAACCCTGATAATAATACAAATCAATCGGTGTTCTTCGTAGGGTTCAATTCTTATATAAATTAATTCTTGTAAATTCATGTGGGACACATTAGTCAAGCATGGCATGTGCTTCCGAGAAATATGCGGACATTGCACATGAGGCATCCAGAGACCTCAGTCATCGAAGACCTTAGCTTAGACTCAATTAAGGTCTTAGTCATAGCGCATAGGTAAATAGGTTAGAATTAATGAGCACAACTTGGATATCAAGAAGCAAAACCTAGGATTAGGTAGCAAGTACTTGAATATGTTGAATGTGTTAAAATTGAAAGTGCCTATAAATATTAAATGTCTCTAGATATGAGAATAAGTAAATTAGTTAAGTCCATCTATTTAACTAATCAATCACCTTTGTGATTTCTTCACATCACCTTTCCAAGGCTTTTGATCCACAAACTCATAGGTTTAACCATTAATTAGGTGAAAATTTGATTTGTGAAAATCATGTATTGTCTCTATTAATTGGAGTTTGCATGTGGAGCCAAATATTTGAAAATACTAAAAAAATGCTAAATCCTCATGAGAAGCAGATTGAAAGTAGTCATAAATTATTATTATTATTATTATTATTTTTGTCTATGGTTTCATCAATTTCCTATTTCTAGGTTCTATAAACTCTTTCTTTCCTTTGCGCCAAAAGAAACAAAATGAAAAAGAAAATCTTCACATGCTCTATGCTATTTAATTTGCCTCTACCTTAAGTTAATGTAGTTATTCCCTAGAGACACTAAAAATAAGATTTTCTAATTAGCAAGATATTGAATTTGTAATTAGTCGTCTAATCTAATGATGTAACCATAAATCCTTAGTGCTGATTAAAGTTAAGCGTTTGAATCATTATTCTGACTGAGCTGGCATTTATATATTTACAATAAAAAGAGGCATTGAAGTCAAAATTTTAAAAGGGATATTCAAATTCATGTCGTTGTGGAAATCCCTGGAGGGGGATAGGGGCTAAGCAGAGACAGTTGAAGGTTGTTTCTTCTAATTCCATCTCTACTACAGAACTAGACATGAGAGTTTCTTGTGGATCCAATCATGATCTTACAATAAGAACAAGAGATCTTTCTCGATCAATCTCTTTGCCGCTCATTCTTCAAGAATCAGAAAGATGTTTTTTAAGTTATTCAACTTGAGTTATGAGTATGAATTATTTTTTTCCTTCTTCAAAAAAAAAGAAAAGAAAAGAAAACTATGCCTTTGGGACCATAGAGGTGCATTTAATCGTCAAAAAAGAGGATTTGAGTGAGATTGAGTATCGAGGAGTCAAAGAATTTAGGCCATAGATTACATTATATTATAGGTTACAATACACATTGTAATTAAAGTTTCTATGTTCACATTTTCACAATATAATTTATAGAAATCCATAGTTGTTACGTTACACAAAAAAAATCGGGTTACATGTCGGACAACCTTTGTAACAAATGTAATAGATTTTAAAAGAGCATGATTTGCATTGCCTCAATCATCCATGTGAAATTCATGGACGATACATGGATTCATTTCATTGAACAAAAGTCAATCGGGCTCTTTTACATTTAGAACAGAAAATGTACTCTAAGCTTATGGATTAATGGTCGCCTTGTATTTATGAAAATATCCTAACTATTTATTCAAGTTTTGCACCCGTTCATTATGCGAACTGCACTCTTTTTGAAAAATTTTATTCTACACAAATCTGTGAAGTTGGGATGGGCCTATCTTAGGCTTATCAACGGGCTGCATTTGTTTTCGAGAGCTCAAAATATTAATCAAGTCTAGGTCTAGGCCCAGACCCAAACCGAAAAATATTAATTGGATCTAGACCCGAGCCCGAACCTAAGGGACCTAAGCTTGGACCCATTTAAAATGCTAATATTACGACCCATTTGTGCCCACAAGACCTAATTCAATTCAAGACCCAATATATTCCATAGACCCAGATCCAATAATACTAGACCTGGACCGCTTTAAAAACTTGTGGTCAGGTCCAGAGAATTATGGACCCGAATTGACAAGCCTAGCGCTTATGATTGGGCCCGACTTTAATGTTTGGGCTGAATTCCCATGTTTATTCTGATGGGCTGGGCTCGAATAAAGGTGTTCGCAGAGCCCACGTGTCGGATCCAGGAACAGACACGCGATGGAAGACGATTGGTCGCTTAGGGGGCATCCATCAACGGAGCCACGAGGGTAGGGTGCCCGTTTTTCAAACCGGGATGACCGGGGCAACGGGGACCACAAAGGACTCCCGCGCATTCGCTCCTCCACGAACCCCCTCTCTCTCTCTCTCTCTCTCTCTCTGTACAAATAAAATGCGGAATTCAGAGTTCGTTAGCCGAACGCACACACGCCCCGCAGTCTATCATCCCTCTATCTCTCTCTCTCTCTCTCCAAAAGAGGAAACCATATATACCATATCACACACACACATAAACACCACTCTCTCTCTCTCTCTCTCTCTCTCTGTATATATATATATATTTCCCCATTTCACACAACATTGCAAAACCTAGCTCATTCTGTTTCTTCCTCCTCCTCCTCTTCTTCTTCTTCTACTTCCACTGATATTGATTACTGTAGATGATGATGATGATGATAGTGATGGTGATGAGGAGTTTCCTGACTGCTTGAACCTCTCATTCTCTCTCCCTTTCTCGTTTTCTAGTAAGGTCGCTCTGGTTTTGAGTGGAAGAAGGAATAGGAACTGGGGAGAAATGGCGAGCATTAGCTTGGAACAGATCAAGAACGAAACCGTCGACCTTGTAAGATTTATCCACTTTTTAGCCCTTTTTCTTTTTGGATTTTGTGCTTTAGATCTCTCTCTAGTCCTTCTCTTTCTTCGCTATATAAACACTGTTTAGTGTTTCTCTAAGCATTTTGTTCTTCATGTTCTGGCGATATCTGATTTATCATGTTGTTACTTGTTAACCTTTTTTTTGGGTGAAAATGAGTTTGTATCTTGACATCTTGATGATCAAGAAGGTCCGCTGTGGCATCCATGTTTGTTGTAATTGAGAGTTTAGTGATGTCATATGCCACTAAGCATTTTAATGAGGTGGCATCCGACGATGGTGCTGCTGTTCCTTTTTCCAAAATCGTTTGTAGTTGAAACTATTTATATGAATGCAAAGCATATCAATTCGTTCAAACAAATGGATGCTATGCCTGGCGTTCTTTAATGGACTTAAAAATAAAAATTCTTCCTTTTTGGAAAAAATTAATGAGGAATTGGTGCTACTGCCCGTACACATGAAGATTTGTGTTATAAAAAGTCCTATTTTAGATTAAGAATTATAGCTAAACTGTACAAATATCTTGATGTGTATCGTTGCTCTGTGCGCATTAAGAAATTTTCCATTTTGCCGCTTCCCAAAAATAAAAGTTTTGCTGTTAGAATTTTTTTAAGTAATATTGCCTTTATGAGTTAAAAATAAAACATTTCTGCTATTGATGGCCGGGAATTCACTTCAGATGAAAATACTTAGCCCATCCTTTTAACATATAAAGCACAGCATTAGCAATTCTCAGTTGGTTGATGATCTATGTATGTGTGAAAATACTACGTCACATCACTGATTTTTAAGTGATAAAATTTACATGATGTAAGCTAATATCCATTAAGACACCGCGTTGGGGTTATTTGTCATAATTGATGCTGCCGCTATTCAATGACAAAGATCCATTTTAACCTTAACATGATGTTTTATGTTGCAGGAGCGAATTCCAGTAGACGAGGTCTTTGAACAGTTGAAATGCACAAGAGAGGGGTTGAGCACAGATGAGGGGCAGCAGAGGCTGCAAATTTTTGGCCCAAACAAGCTAGAGGAGAAAAAGGCAGGCTTTCTGCACTTGAATTATTTTAAATTTCCCTTATTCTTACCAGCTTTGAAAAACTAATCTGTTAGACACAACACTGGAGCAGGAAAGCAAAATTCTGAAGTTTCTGGGTTTTATGTGGAATCCTCTGTCATGGGTCATGGAGATTGCTGCAATCATGGCTATTGCTCTAGCAAATGGAGGGGTAACTCTCTCTCTCTCTCTCTCTCTCTCTCTCTCTCTCTCTCTCTCTCTCTCTCTATTATGGACCTCCATGGGTTCCATCCCAAGACCAATTGGCATTAGGTGGATAGCCACTTTGGTCCATATGCTTGGTTTATATGTTATTTTCCGATGTAGGACATAACACACACACACACACACACACACTGTCTCTTCAATTTTCTGATTCTCAATAAAATGAGGTGCAGGGCCAGCCTCCTGATTGGCAAGATTTTTTGGGTATAATGGTATTGCTTGTCATCAACTCCACCATCAGCTTTATAGAAGAAAACAATGCAGGCAATGCGGCAGCAGCACTAATGGCAGGTCTTGCTCCTAAATCAAAGGTATATCTGCATGATATTATTGACCATAGTAGATTGAATTGTGCCATATTTGAGTAAAACAAAGTAGTGATCGTGTTGTCAACTGAGATCCCTTTGCTTGTTTCAATTATTGAAGATTTTGAGGGATGGAAGATGGACCGAGCAAGAAGCATCTATTCTTGTGCCGGGAGATGTGATCAGCATCAAGTTGGGAGATATCGTCCCAGCAGATGCTCGACTCTTGGAAGGAGATCCACTCAAGATTGATCAGTCCGCACTGACTGGTGAGTCTTTACCTGTAACAAAGCAACCAGGCAATGAAATTTTCTCTGGGTCCACCTGCAAGCAAGGTGAGATTGAGGCTGTTGTTATTGCCACTGGAGTTCACACCTTCTTTGGAAAGGCTGCCCATCTTGTTGACAGCACCAACCAAGTAGGACACTTCCAAAAGGTACCATACTTATCTCAGGAGTTCTGATACTATGTTCTGAAATTATTTGGACTTGATCAGTCAGAGCTTCATTGTGTAATAACTGAAAGTTGGGAAGTTATAAATGAAGTTGGCCATGTAAGTAGCTATCAGCAACAACCAAGAAGGAATCAATAATCTTATCTAGTGTTTTCCGGCGGTTCAAATAATTACAGATAAGCAGTAATAATCAAACTGTTTCTGTGTGAATTAAGAAGGCATAAGCCATCATTAAGTTTATCTAATGTTTTGGAATAGATTTAATAATTACTGATAGCAGTAATGACAGGATAATTTTTGCGTGAATTAAAATCTTTTAGCAATTACCAGCACAATTAAGCACCTTTGTAAGTTCTGAGCATAAGCAGTATCTTATAAGGTTGTTGGAAAGCTTAATAAGGTGAAAAAAGGAAATTTGAAAGCTTCCTGCTTAAAGTTCACTCGCAGTCTACTGTCAACAATTCTAGCCTTTTCTTTCCTCCTTTCTTGGCTGAGTTTTCATTTTATAACAATAATCCTGTGGGGATCATATGATCAGGTGTTGACAGCCATTGGAAACTTCTGTATATGCTCCATAGCTGTTGGAATGTTACTGGAGTTAGTTGTGATGTACCCAATTCAGCATCGGAAGTACAGGGATGGGATTAATAATCTGCTGGTGCTTCTCATTGGAGGGATTCCAATTGCTATGCCAACAGTTCTATCAGTTACGATGGCTATTGGATCCCATCGGCTGTCAGAGCAAGGTGCAATCACCAAGAGGATGACAGCAATTGAAGAGATGGCAGGAATGGATGTCCTTTGCAGTGATAAAACTGGCACTTTAACTCTCAACAAGCTTACAGTGGATAGAAGCATGCTTGAGGTTGGTGGTTAATTATAGATACCACTTAGAACTTTGAATAATTCCACATCTATTCTCAAGAGAATAGTACTTACGTTTCAATGGCAATGATGAGCAAAATGAAAAAAGCTTTTTGAGTTCTGGAGATTTGTTTTGGATTCATCAGCTGTTAGATCTGTTGAATATGATCACGGTCATTTTCCACAAATTTGCAGGTATTTATAAAGGATGTGGACAATGAAACTCTGCTCCTGCTTGGTGCTAGAGCTTCAAGGATAGAGAATCAGGATGCCATCGATGCTTGTATTGTTGGAATGCTGGCTGACCCCAAAGAGGTATGTAACGATATAGTATACCATACAAATTTGGAATCAAGTTGATGCTGTCCACCAGGCTAAAGTTATGTGATGACTGTTAGAACAGCTGTTAGTAGTCTGATAGAAAATGAGACATCCATATTTCTTGATCTAATGCCACTAGCAATGATCTAGCTGCAAGTTCGAGTTCATTTCCCAAGAACCAACTCTGAGCAAAATCTTTAAAAACATACCCAGAAAAGGCTTTAGATGGTGCGGATTAGGGGTCCTTGGAGAACAATGTTGGGGATAATGTTGAAAATTTGTGAATCACTGAAGAAATGAGCAACCACTAAGTTGAGAGTTTGAACCAGAACTTTTGAAAAGGTTTTGGATTTTGTATAAACATTGAGGTGGGTAATAATGGGTAACAATAGAGCTCCATTTGGCTAGCGAACAACTTATTGTTCTTGACAGGACTATTTGTGTCTATTTCAGCTAAGCTAGAGCCTGATTGTCGACCAGACTGAGCTTGCATCCCTGCTCCAAGTCACTGTAACAATTTCGCTGAGGCAGATAAACTAGGAGAGGTTTTGAAAAATTCTGTTCCTACACCCAAATAAACGTTATGTGATCTTTGGTACGTTCGATATTAAGTTAAGTTTGGCGCTGAATAAAACAAGGCCCTTGCAAAGAAAAACATGATATGGAAAAGGAGTTTCCTGCTGCGTTTGTCAACAACTGGAACAATATGGAAGATTCATATTTTGACTCGATCTCTAAACGTACATACATTGAACATTTGAATAACGTTAACGTGCCAGAAGACAACAAGTGGCGCCCCAAATTCTCAGTCAATGCTTCGTGTTTCTCATGACCATAGGATCAGAACGTCTGTTAGGGTAAAAAATTTAGCTACTCACGGAGTACGCTGATATATTTGATGTGTCATAAAATTCTGTCCTTTTAGCTTTAAGACTTCTCCTTTTGGCAAGGTAATTATTCAAGTGTGTCATTTGTTTATGCTGTTGTTCTCTCAGGCCCGAGCAGGGATCAATGAGGTCCACTTTTTGCCCTTTAACCCGGTAGACAAACGTACAGCCATAACATACATCGACTCTGATGGCAATTGGCACCGAGTGAGCAAGGGAGCACCTGAGCAGGTTATCTTCAAAAAGATAATTTTGGTTCATTTTATTTTAGATCGTATTTATATGCCTAATTTGTGAAATTTTGAACAGATCATCGCCCTATGCAACCTTAGGGAAGATGTAAAGAAGAAAGCTCATGCTATCATTGATAAGTTTGCCGACCGTGGTCTTCGTTCGCTTGCTGTTTCTCGCCAAGTGAGTTTTTATTCTTGCTCCCCGGTGTCTTCATTCTCTTGCTAATGGGTGCACCTGATCCTGTGGTTCTCTTTTTCTTTTCATCTTTCTTTCCTCCCATCACAGACTGTACCAGATAAGAGCAAAGAGAGTGCAGGAGGACCATGGCAATTTGTTGGTCTCTTGCCCCTATTCGACCCTCCAAGGCACGACAGTGCTGAGACCATTCGCCGTGCCCTTGACCTTGGTGTCAATGTCAAGATGATCACTGGTGACCAGTTGGCCATTGGTAAGGAAACCGGACGCAGGCTTGGAATGGGAACCAACATGTATCCTTCTTCTTCCCTACTTGGCCAGAACAAGGATGAGAGCGTAGCATCCATCCCCGTTGATGAGCTCATTGAGAAAGCTGATGGTTTTGCTGGAGTTTTTCCTGGTATTTGGACCAAACTTCTTATTTCTTTCATTTCCATTTTTAAATCTTCATGTTCTTCCAATTAAATGAGTTTCCATTTGTTGCTGTGTCGAATACTATCCAAATATTTAAAGAAGGAAATAACTCTGTGAAATACTTGAACTAGTGCAGGACATTAATAAAATTGGGTGTAATTCGTCTCAGTATAATTCAACATAATTTGCAAATTTGTTTGGAATACTTTTGAATATCTGTCATCAACACTAAACTGGAAGGCATGCAGAACACAAATATGAAATAGTGAAGAGGCTTCAAGAGAAAAAGCACATCTGTGGGATGACAGGTGATGGAGTGAATGATGCACCTGCTCTAAAGAGGGCCGACATCGGTATTGCAGTAGCCGATGCAACTGATGCAGCTCGGGGCGCATCCGACATAGTTCTGACTGAACCAGGGTTAAGTGTAATTATAAGCGCTGTCCTGACTAGTAGAGCCATTTTCCAGAGAATGAAAAACTACACCATCTATGCTGTTTCCATAACAATCCGCATTGTGCTGGGTTTCATGCTCATTGCTCTCATCTGGCAATACGATTTCTCCCCCTTCATGGTCCTTATCATTGCCATACTCAACGATGGAACCATCATGACGATTTCCAAAGACAGGGTGAAGCCATCTCCTTCACCAGACTCATGGAAACTCAGGGAAATTTTCGCCACAGGCATCATTCTCGGAACTTATCTAGCCGTCATGACTGTTGTTTTCTTCTGGCTTGCTCACAAGTCTGACTTCTTCACCGTAAGCAACACTATTGACATAAGGACAATTTTCTTTGTCCTAGTGTCATTTCAAATTCTAAGAATGTTTACTTCTAATAATTGGCAGGACAACTTTGGTGTAAGATCGATTAAGAACAGCCCCTTTGAGCTAACCGCGGCCGTCTACCTCCAAGTTAGTATTGTGAGCCAGGCACTCATCTTTGTGACTCGGTCTCGGAGCTGGTCCTTCATGGAGCGCCCCGGTCTAATGCTTATCACTGCCTTTCTTCTAGCACAGCTAGTGAGTTGCATCAAACTAATAGTTTTATTCAACAGTTCATAACCTACTACAATTATAATCCACTGAACCACTCTTTCTTCACTCCTTTAGCTGGCTACCTTAATCGCGGTATATGCAAAATGGAACTTCGCAAGTATGCATGGGATCGGCTGGGGATGGGCAGGCATAGTTTGGCTCTACAGCATTGTCTTCTATTTTCCTCTGGATATTCTTAAGTTTATCATTCGATACGCGTTGAGTGGTCGGGCCTGGAATAATCTTCTCCAGAATAAGGTAATTACGTTCATTGTTTACTTGAAAATTTGATATGGGCCTTGGAGAGGACGAATCTCACTAATTAGTATGCGTGCGTGGCTTTATAATGAAGACTGCTTTCACCTCAAAGAACGATTATGGGCAAGGGGAGAGGCAGGCTCAGTGGGCTATGGCTCAACGCACTCTGCACGGCCTTCAGCCACCGACATCAGAACTCTTCAGCGATAAGAATAACTATCGGGAACTGTCTGAAATTGCTGACCAGGCCAAGAGGCGAGCTGAAGTCGCAAGGTATTTCTAAGAGGAAAATAATGTTCATTTGATTATATATACAGTGCTCGAGTGAGCAAGTGAGCAAACTTGGATTATATGAACAAATTCATGTAGGACTTTTATAAAAATTTCCTTGTATATATCCCACTAATAGATGAAATTTGAGTTTCATCCAACTAATGGGTGTGGTTCCATCCAAACAGCCAAAGTTATAAGTGCATTTGGTAAAGAAAAGAGTCAACAATAGGTTTTGTAAATTTTGACCTCTAGGATGATCCTTCGCCCGCAATCGAATGAACCTTGGATTCTACTAACTAGTAGAATGTGGATAAAATTTTCAATCTAGCGATTATAATGTCATTCTATGATCTTATGTGAGCCTTATATGAGTTCGCTCTTTTAAGCAAAGCTTGCTCAATTGCTCATATTAGCATTTCTCTGTATATGTTCAGTATTGCTAATTGTGTGCTTCTTTTTTTTTTTTTTCCTCCTTTCTAACTTTATTTTGTTAGATTGAGGGAGCTTCATACACTGAAAGGGCACGTTGAATCAGTTGTGAAGCTAAAGGGACTAGACATTGAGACCATTCAACAGCACTACACTGTTTGAGGATGAGACAGGAGAGGATGACATAATTTTTGACAGAGATTTAGAAGATTATATAGGAAAGAAGTCGTCTTGTTTTGTTCTTTTTTTGCAATTTTGATTTTTTTTTTCTTCATGGAGGGGGGATGATGATGATGATGATGATGAAGAAAAGGTTGGGAATAATCCTGTAGGAAGCTATGATTCAAATGGGAGGCATGTTTTAGGATACAAGTTAACAAAGGGGGACTCGAGGCTTAAATGTTTCTTTCACCTTTATATGAAATATGTTTCATTCTTTTTCAAGGATTGGAACCCATTCCTTGCAGCCTCTCGAGCTACATAGACGAGCTTCCTAAGTTGATTGATAATTCTTTCGAGAAGATGTGTTCACTGTAGTCCAAGTTTCAAGATCACATTTCATGGTAACCTCTCACTGAACATACAGTGAAGAAGTACAGGCATGGTTATGGTAGACCTTATCCCATTAGTAACCCCCGTCAATAGGGTTTAAGAAGCTAATAATCTTTTCTTCAAAGAAACTAATGAATTCTCCAGATTAGGGTTTGGTTATGTGTTCCATGTTTTCAGTAAACTGGTGCAAATCTACACCATTAACTGTTAGAAGAAGGGAACCACACGATCAGAAAAATCCTAGTATTACTTTCATGCGAACCGAGAAATAATGAAAGGCTGTTGAACGATATTGAGTTCTCCAGCAAATGACAGCTCAAGTGAGAAACCTTACTAGCACCGTTTAAAGTCTACCCCTTAAAATAGGGGAGAGAAGTTGAATTAATTAGGTAGGTTGAACTGCGTTGAGGTTGCCATTGGCAAGAAACCTAAGTTAGAATATATGTAGTGATCAGATGTTAATGATTTAGGTTACCTTTCTTTTGGTCTTCACTTGTGATTCAGAAAAATAACCTTCTTGTTCTAAGTACGAAACTGCGCCTTCAGCTGCATGCTCTGCCACCAATTTCTTTTTCTTGAACAAGGGAGCCCAAGGCACTCCAATACCGCAATCAATGCTGCTTCCATCTCAACAATAAATTTGAAAGTAAACCTGCACGAAAAATTGAACTTGTCGATAACAGATGGCCCATAACCAGTAATTCTGCACATTTTTGCTACAACCGTGTTAAGGGACTCCGACGTCGGGTCCCTAAGAGTTTTCCTTTTTGCTAACATATCGCATTAAAGGAAATCAAAAGTCGTACACAGTTACTAACAGCTGTATGAAAGATAAAAAGAAAGCAAAAGGTACCATTTTCCCTTTTTTTTTTTAATGTAAGATTCCATATAATATCCGTAAGAGCCTCGACTAAAAACTCCTAAAGGGGGCACCTGTTCCCACATTTAAAATAGTTTCGAGTAAACGAGCTCTAACAAGAGGTATTCTTCTGTGAATTTACATCTAGACACATCCTCACTCCACATAAACAAATTCTTTTGCCCAAGTGGCGGATATTAGACTTACACTTTCCTGCGATTTGGCCCTTCTTCTTTCAACAATCAAATAAAGGAGGCTTCCAGTGGTTTCTCACACAGATCCTATACAACTGTGATTTGGCCCGCCCTATACTTGGAGCACCTAGTTCAGTGAATTACAGAAAAAGTGAACACACTATCCGCTGAAAGGTTGAAGAGAATTAGGAAGGAACTTTAAGATGAATGAACTAATGTCATCCAGTTTTCACTTGGTTTCAATGAAGCCTTATTACAGATAGCGGGCATGTGATCGTGTATTTGCATGCCACTGTAATCCGCATATTTGCCGATTAAAATTTATGTCCATGCCATTTTCCCCTCCCCGTATGCGCATCTTTATATGTAGTGTACAAAGACACTGAAACATCATCCTTGGAAAATAAAGAAATACAGATGCACAAAATCACTCGAGATTTTAAGGAACTCAAGACTCAATATAGTCAAATCACTACTCAAATAACAGGCACGCTTATAAATCGTTCTTCGCTTTTGTGAACACTGTAACTAAATGTTCCTATCATGTCTTTTTCCTGACAAATAGCACAATGGAACTTTACACCATAACAATGTAAATAGAGCTCACATTACAAATTTGCTTAACAAACAAACAAAAAGCTTGTTAAAGGCGAGCATTGTACAAATCAACACACAACTTGAGAATATGAATTCGTATAGTCGTTTCTAAAGGCTCTTGGTGAATCATAACACTCTTCAAAATGTAGTAAAAATTCTAACATTACATTAAACCATCTCCATCATACCTGGCCCAGTCCCCACCAGTGATTTCTCTGTCACTGGGGGAGGCAATGCTCATTGTTTGAAGGGTGCCAGCTGAATCAGCTGCTTTTGTGGGTAGTGATGCATCATCTTTGGACTCAAGAATCTGTATTCCATGCTCGAGGCTTGGTTTATCTTCATTTCTGGGTTTGTAAACCCTCCTACCCTAAGGGAAAAAAACCCCACGAATTATAGGCGCGTATTAATGTTTGATACAACACAAACATACCAGAAATAAAAAGAACAGAACTTGATAAATAAACATGGATGAGATTGAAAACCCTAGAGAGAGGAACAACAATCGGGTTGTTTTGTTATTTTTTGAGCCCCGCCCCCCAAAAAAAAAGGTGAGTAATTATGATTTGGGTTTACCTGGATTTGTTCCTGAGAATAGCACCCCTTCTCTCTCTCTCTCTCTCTCTCTCTCCCTCTCTGTGGCAAAAAAAATCCGGAAGAGCCCTACAAGCAACCGCGGATGACGGCACGGAGTCTCCCAGTCCAAACAAACGTCACGGAGCTGTGCCAGATTCAGAGACGAAGGGACTTGCGAGCAGGCACGCCAACAATTTCGATAGTTCAATAATTCCATGTTTTCGCCATTTATTTTCCACTAAAGTTTTCGGCACAAGATCTAAATTTGATTTTCTTTTTCTTGATTTTTTTTAAATGAAATTCTCTATGAACTCAGAATATTTAACCTTTTTTTTTTTTTTTGGCTTCTAGAACATGTAGGAAATGTACAACGTATCAAGAAAAACGTGCTTTTGGATCATGCCCTTTACATAAATGTACTCTATAATTCCCAATAGATGATTACTTTGCATACACGAAAATATCCTAATCATTTATTAAAATTTTATTCTTATCAAATTTATTTGAAATAAAACTTTTTTAAACAATATAATTTTTAAAATGACAAATAAAAACTTTAATAAATAACTAAAATATTTTTATGTACATATTATATGATACATTTTCCATCCTAAATGTACCGAAACCCAATTGATTTTTTAGGAAAGATGAATTTTCTTTTTTATATTCTTTCTACCTTTGAAGTCGGAATTCTTGCACTCAATTACCAAAACTAAGTCATTTTAAAGGAAAAAAGCTCTTTTAATTTCATTTACTAAAATGACGTAATTTTAATTAAAACCCCGCACATGAGTCCATTAACACTTTTCACAATATTCGAGCCATCAAACTTCACAACTATTTCAATTTTAAGAATTGGCAATCCTACTAAATGAGAAAAAATAGTTTTCTTTTTTTCCTTGAAAAAAAAGGTTCAAATGCTTATTTACGTGCCAAGTATAATATGATTCATAGTTTGGAGATGATTTTTTAAAACCCGAAAATTAAATAAGTACCTCAAAATCCAAGCAACCCACTTATCTCTTTTACTAGGTAAATCAAAAATGAATAGCCCAAGAAATCAAACCCTTGTGAATCACTTTTACTATATACAGTATGATTAACAACCTTTGCTAATGGACTGACCCTCAAAGTTAATTTGGAGGCAATTTATTAAAAAAAAAAACACCTGAAAACAGTTTGAAAATAGAGAAATGAGAACACACTGTTAGAAAGAAGTGAATTTTTTCTTCAAATAATGCAAGAAAAATTTGCATTTCTTTGCAGGGTGCACTTCCCGGTACAAGAAGTTGAATGCAACATAATAACTTGAAAGCAAAAAAAAAAAAAAAAAGTGCAGAAGAGAGGGTAATACATATGCTTCCAAGTAAAAGTGAATCACTAATACTAAATTAGAAATTAATCTCCATATCAAACAATGTAAGTCACAAGAAGTCATTTGCTCCTACGTTTAATGAATTATAAGCAACAAAAGTTCATATAATGTAGGTCATTTACCCAAAGAAAAAAAAATTCATATAATATAGGCTCAACACAATACATGAATCATAATCCAAGTTCATACTTGAAACAAAATCTCAAAACTAAATGCCCAATAGATAGCGGTTAGAGCAATGCAGTCATAAAATAACCATCCGAAAAGAAATTGAAAATAGCAAAATATAAGGAAAATAATCTGAACCTTTGTACAGCTCCCTTTTACATGTTCCCATTCGATTCATGTTTAATGCACTCAACTCAAAATAGATTTCTTTTCCGCGTTATTACAAAGAGTTAATCAAAACACATTTTTGCAGGTATACTACAGATATAATACGGATGTCCATAAAGTAATATTCTATCAGACATACCCACTTTATGTTGGGTTAATACATTCATACCCACCTTACTCAATATGGTGGCTAAATATTCAGTATTATATGGTATTTTCTCAAGATTTACACATCCACAATTTAAGTATTGAGTGAAGCTGGTAACTTACCTTCAAAAGAAGCATATGAACATGGCTTACGAATGCCTTTCCAAACATGTAGAAAGAATTTCGACCCTTGCAGCTAATGAGGTTTTGATGATCAATCATGTGAACAAAAGAGGATGATATCCGTATATAAGCTATCTTTAGAGTTCCTTGTTGCTTCCTCTTCAATGCCGCATCTTCATAATTCTACCGAAATTCGCCATCTGTCATAGTTCCTCTATCGTTGTTCTTGTTAGCCTCTGCTTATGACACCATTAAGTAGAGTTGGGGACCTCCTGCTGCTACCACTCCCCCCTGTTCACATTTATTCAGCCAGAACTTCCCTCGTACATTAAAAAGATAATCTGACCTTTGTCTGTATCATCTCTGCAGTTCATCGAAATAAATAAGTAAACAAAAGATAAACAAGTAGATGGACTACAGCAGATCTAAGTTGACCAATTCTTTGAAGAGCATCCCCCAACACAAATCTCTAATTTCACAACGCTTTGCTGACTGTGTGAGCAAGACCCACTTTGCATGAACCCTGTACTTCTCCAATGTGAACGAGAAACCACTCAGATGCCCTCAGTCTGTTTCAGTATTTGCGGTGAGTGACAACAAATTTCAACAGTAACATGGCAGAGACAAATCTACCTCTTAAATATGGTAATCTACAGATGCCAATAATGACTAGCAAAAAAGAAAGAATAGCTTCTTTGCGTTGCATTTATGTTGCTTTCTGCAGCCATCTTGGTAGGGTTAATGATGTCTTCATTCCAAGTCTGGTAAGGAACAGGGCATACAATATGTGTACCAAGAACACAAAGAACCCACCATTCAACAGAAGCTGTAGATTCAAAATAGAAACTTTTTAGTATTTTGGAGGTTTTCCCCCTCCCGAGGTTGAAACTGGAACTTCTGTAAGTGGAGGAAGGATATAGATTAAACATACCAGAGTTCCAAATATGGCGTATATTGTATTCATAGACAGAATTACATTAATGCCTATGGCTGTCAACATGTAAGTGAGAGTAGCATGTATGTTGATGGTGATCTACAAGTAGAAGGAAGAGCAAGAATGAGTAAGATTGTAACTATGGGTCAAAGAAAACCTCCCAAGTAATGTTTAATCAGTTACCAGAGCAAGTATGTTTTCTCTTATTAAAAATGAAGACAGTAGGACATAACCTATGGCCCCCATTGCTCGTACCTGCATGTTTTGATAAATGCAACTCTCGCTATTAATTTAACTAATGAAGAAAACAGATGACTATATCAATAATTAAAGTAGTAGCATGAAATTGGACAAGGGAAGATTGAAACAATACGAATGAGCACAGGAAGACTGAAAGGCCCCAGTTTACTCCCAACCTGAGAAAAAAAGCAAGTGCTTAAAAAATTTGTCTAAAGTTTGTCATTGACGAATTTTATCACTGACTCTAGACATTTATAATTACTGCTAAACTAATAACAAAACACTGAATTAAATAATCTAGGCAAAAAACTTGGGTATTAATTAGTAAAACTATTAAAGCTTGACATTATTAAGAAGACTTGAGAATCTGTCGCTCTTTGCAGATCAACTGGATGAAGGGGAAAAATTTACTAGATCAGTAATATGTCTAATAATACATGTGTTGCATACCTCCATAAAGAACCCATTGTGAAACCAAGTAAACCATGCATAAGCTGCAAAATAGGAATATTCACAAAATGCAAGTTATCATGAAATCTACACGAACGCTTCCGATCAACTTACGCATGACCCTAAGAAACAGGCAGAGGGAACGGAAAAGGAAATATGTAAATATAAAAAAAAGACCATTGCTTTAGAGCATATTTTAGAGTTAGTTCAGGGTAGCATCCTCATTGTTTTCTAAATATGTAACCTTCTATAAAATTTGGGACTTTTCATTTAGCAGGAAAAAAAGAGCTGCCCCAACTGAAGCAATAGTTGCTGCAAATTCCAGGGAGATAACGGTTTAAAAGATTCACAGGGCTAATTCCTAATGGAAATTGTAATTATGCAATAGGAGGGAACATGGTGCAGGACAAGGAATCCTAAACAACTTGAGCAATTCGAATATAAGTTTACCAAATACGTAGATGCTTTGACTGGGCCGGACAAGACAAGTAATAGCATAGCTGTTGCCACCTGCCAGGGCAGAAGAACATCACACCGAGAACCAAAAAAGCCTAAATACAAGAAAACTGTCAAAATTTGTAAATTTGAGGGAATTGGCAGTGTCTAACCATAGTTTTTCTCCCAGCTGCGATGCCCCATCTAATTGAGGAGATTACTATTGGCAATGAAAAGAAGCATCCAAAGTAGTTCTGCTCAAAAATAAAAACGTTTAGTCCCATTTTTGTAAATCTATTGAGAAAAAATGTACAACAATGTTTATGATAATGTATTAACATGAAAACTGGTCAAAGAACCTTGTCAGATGCACTAGAAGAAACTAGTTTCAATCGAAGTTCATTCCAACCAGAGGAAAAAGAACAGCCTGAAAACTTGTAACTAACATGACTCACTCAAGGCCACCTCTACATACTGAAGTAGGAGCATCCAAGTTTCAACCAATTGGCAATGTTTGGAGTGACCCAAAATCTTAGACGCCAAGCGGTAAGGACCTTTTAAAACACGCCTCCTAACGTGTACTTGAGCCAAACATGTGATGAACAAAGTATCGTGAATGTAATGGATAGCGTGCAAAAAGATTAAACAAAACATGTGGTCGAAATTACCTCATCCAATGCAATATGAAGTGAAAGCATCTAAATTAAAACTAACTGGAAATGAGTACACATGCCGTTAGATATTGTATAACAAGTTGAAAGGATTCTGTGTTCCCGCTGTGAGATTGATATAGACAACAATCCAGTTTATAACACGCAAGTAGTCTTTGTAAACCACATTTTTCGATTGAAGCTCAAAAGAATAAGAATACTTTGCATTTCATCAATCAAGACTGTAATCCTAAGATAATTTCCAAAGTTGAATGGTAAAAGAAATTAGACCTCAATTGCAAGAGAATTGCTCAACAAATACGCCAATCCAGCGACAGCGGCGAACATCGAACACTCCACCAACCTCAACGTGTTCCGATAAACCGTGCCGTTTTCTCCCAAATCCTCAGACTCCAGGGATTCCTCAGTACTACCATCGCTTCCCCCTTCACTGCTCCACAACGGAGCATGAACTTTCGAAACCCTAGATTCTCCGAACTCAGAGGCCCGTTTGGAGAGGACGAGAGAGCGCAAAGGAGGAATTGGTGAGGATGAGAAGCCGCTGCACCAGAGGACCAGCTTGGAACTGCGAGAATGGGAATGAATTGAAGAGGTGAGGGTAGAATGAGGGGTGGTTTTGAATATATGGAATGATGCGGGCCGATTGTGAAAATTCAAAAGGCTCATCGATGAGAAGACCATGGCGGCGGGGCGGCGACGGTGAAGCCGTGGTGATGATGGAGGCAGCGGCGGGTGAGGGAATGTTGAGCCGAGCGAATGAGACTTCGGGTATCAAAACGGAAAAACAATTTATTATTAATTAAAATGGGGAGGTGGACGTACGGTGACGAAAGACTTATTTCAATCAGCTGTCGATGCCAATAGAACTGTTAGGTGCAAAGTTTACCCACAAATCATACTTTATGTGAAAAATTTAACAGTAAGAATTGAAAGTGTATTTAAAATTTTATATAATATAAAATTTTATATAATTTAATAACTAATAAACGGAAGAAAATGAATAAAAATATTAACACTTAAAATATTTATTCTTGTAAAAAATTGTTAATTTATACACAATTTATAGACAATTTGATGTTCAGTAGATTGAGAATAAAGAAAAGAAGTATCTAATTATTGAAAATATTATTTTACCCTCATCAGTTTTTAGCTTTTTTACTTTTAAAGATATAATTTATATTATAAAATTTTCATTCAAGTTCTTTTGTTTCACACTAGTTCCTCCCACTTTTGGATGGGAAATTATAAAAGGGAAGTAAGGGTTTTCTCACTTCACTTTTTCTCCCAATAAATCTCACAAACACAGAAAAATAGATGTTTTCGTATAGAACATGGGCTTACTTTGATGCGCTTATTGCACTTATGTTAGATATAGCATACACATAAAAAGGAAAAAAATAAAACAAAACTCAAAATAACTTTATTTTAGGTCTTGCATTTTTTTTTAAAAAAAATACATCGTAAGGGACAACTGACATAATTTATTCTTGCATATCAAATTTTCCCTTTATATATACCAATCGTATCACACTCGCATTGCGCATGTTCAACGACTTTTTTTATTAATATAATATTTTACATAAATTTATTTTAATATAGAAAACTAAATAGAAAAAAAAAAACTCAAAGAATGAAAAAGAGTGAGTATGTTTTGAAAGAGATAAAAATGAATGAGTATAGAGAAAAGTGAAAAAGCATGCAATTGAGAGAATAACTTTCTCAACTATAAAATATTTGATTTATAATTATATTTAATTATTGTTAAAAAGATGTAAGACTATATATATATATATATATATATATGTTAATATTTTAAAATTTTAAGATTTGATTGTGGAAAAATAACTCATTCGCACAAATAGTAAAGGTAAACTGAATCAAAAGC
This sequence comes from Santalum album, assembly GCA_034195605.1. Taxonomy (NCBI): domain Eukaryota; kingdom Viridiplantae; phylum Streptophyta; class Magnoliopsida; order Santalales; family Santalaceae; genus Santalum; species Santalum album. Next base: position 3,106,494 of record CM067258.1, read on the forward strand.
CCCAGTTCTCCTCCAAAACCCAAAATCTCCGACCGTAGCGGATCACAGTATGGATTTACCGGACGAGTGTTGGGAGTTGAGTTTGTCAATCTGCTCGACCTCCCCGGCTACTCGGAATCCTTCTCCCTCATCTCCAAGCGCTTCCTCTCAATCACCAATCGCCTAAGGCCCTGCTTCAAGATCTCCGATCCGACCGCCCTCCCGCTCCTCCCCCGTCTCTCGCTCGGAGATTCCCCTATCTCAAGCGGTTCGATCTGAGGTATTTCGATGGCGCCGATCTCAACGCCCCCGTCTGTGAGCTCGCACGATCTGGGTTGAGGGAGATGGGGCTGCTTGGTATGAGGAGTTTGAAGGCCTTGCATTGCTCTAGACTTTGCTCTTTGAGCGACAAGGATTTGGTAACCGTGGCGAATTCATTGCCCATGGTTAGAAGAGATTCATATGGATCGTGGCACCGAATCGGGTTCTCTGTTCGATTGCGAAGGCGAATCTCCCATCAAGGCTGTTCATCACAACCTCTGGTATTTCTTCCCTATTGTGTTCATGCCAGTCTCTCATGCAACTAGATATGCAACAAATCGAATTCTTGACCCATGAGTATGTGATTAGATTATGTGGATACCTCCTCAGACTGAAACTTGTTGTCCTCAAGGGGTGTTATGAGATCAGAGACTCAACCTTTTTTATTCTCGTCGAGAGCTGCCCTTAGCTTGAAGATTTGAAAATGGGTAATACAGGATTGGGAGAAAGAGATCATTGTCTTGGCAATGGCATGCTCGGGAACCCTCCGAGTTCGAACTCTGAAATTACCTGACAACCTGCATATAGGCGAGCGAATCTCTCAAGGAATTCGCCCTCTGCGCAATGTGAGCGCCAACGCGACAATCACAGGTGAAGGGATTACACAAGCATTGAAGGCCAGTGTGGGCGTTAGACATTCAAAGGTGAACAATCGTAGTAATGTAAACACCGTAGGGACCGATTGTGGGGGATGATTCTGAACTGAATTTGAAGGTGTTGGAAGCTGAGGATTGGCTATAGATCACCAAGGGATGAAGATGATTGGGAGAAGATGCAGTGGGCTCGTGCAATTGAACTTGGAGCCATGCAAGAATGCGAGTGATGAGGGGGTGAAGGACGTAGTGAGGAGATTGTTTTCTTGTGCTTGTATATTCTCTTTTTATCTCCATCTAGTTTGTTTTTTCCACTATAAGTACAAGAATTGAAATAACTGTCTATATTTTAAATGTATATATTTTATATACGAATAAATTTATCCATCTCGAAAAAAAAAAGGTGATTCCAAACAAATTCTATCACTTACATGTGATAGGTGAGACTCATCTATATACGTAAGTGAATGGTAGAATTTGTTCGAGACACACTTTTTTTTAGATAAGTAGTATTACTCTTTATATATATATATATATATATATATCAACCGAATCCCGATAATAACACATATGATTGATTTTTGTCGCATGCAATATAATGCTTCTTTCTTATTTGAACTTTTCCTCTATTGTGAACCATACTTTTCTTCGTGCACCCTTATATTTTATTGTTGTTTTATTTAATTGATACCGTGACATAAGGTTTTAGAAATATCGAAGTTCTGGACCCGTCGGTAGGGGGGGGGGGGGGAACATGATTTTCTTTCTTTTTTCTTACTCCCCATTTGGGACCACTTTATTCGATAAAAAGAGCGTCGGTTTGATTTGACATTTTTAAATATAACTTTAGGATAATATTTGCTCTTTTAAAAACTGTATCTCGAATAAATTTAATCACACATGCGGGGACGTGGAGCTCATACTTACAAGTTTGATTTTACTTATTCCATTTGAGTCTTGAGATTTGTTTCGGATCACTTTTTCGAGATGAATGGATCTATTGTAACTGTTGTATCATTCTAAAATAATATCGTCTTGAACTTCTTTTACAAATTTTAACTGCGTACAGATTTCATATAATTTTTGTATGTATAAATCTCTCATCTATTGAGTCTAAATATTTAAATTAATTATAACAGTTTAGAATGTTTAATTGTTCATAATTTAAATAAGAATCTAATACATGATGAAATTATATGAAAAATGGGATTAATTATGGACTCGTTGAGAGTTATTCTAATATAGAGTTCATGGCCAATATTAGAGGTGCAAGGCGGATGAAAAAAATTATATGATATGATGACAAACAAATAAAAATAAGGCTAATAACTCGAACATGATGAAATTACATAAAATTTTAGGCATAAACATCAAAATGGTTATCGAAATTTCACTTTGTTTTCAATTCGGTGTTTTAACTTCAATTATGAGTAATTTAGTTCTTGAACTTTCATTTTCTACCTAATTGAAAATAAACGTTAACAGACTTCAATGGTTATTGGCATGTCATTCTATGTGTGTACCTACATGAAGGATCACGTGTACAACTTTAAGTGTATATAGCTCTTTTGTTCCTTTACAATCCTATTTCTCCACTTTTCTTCTCGCTTGCATCCTTTTTCCCTTACCGTATCTCATCTTACATAATTATAGTCGAAAATAAAAATTTTAGGATCACATTAGTCATAATTAAAGTTAAAAAATTAAATTGAGAATGAAATAAAAGGTCGGAGCGACATTTTTTTTTTTTTTTTTTTTATTTTTTGATGTTTTTGCCGAAAATTTTGCAAGAGTTGTTGGACCATAGATTTCTACTGCCACGTGTGATTGATGGGCCACGCGCATGAGGAAAGAGGGAGAGATCGCACAGGCCATGGAAGAAAGGAGAATATCTGTCAACTAATATAAAGACCCCCGTTTCTGTTAACAAAAACAAAATCCCCTCTCTCTCTCTCGTCTCTCTCTCTATCTCCTTTTCTCTCTCTTCTTTCAGTCATCAGAGTCAGAGATGAGCGGCGGCGGCGACGACGAGTGGGTGAATGAGGCCCTAACGCAGGACCTCCTCGTCGCGGAGCTCCTGGTGCGCCTCAAGAGGAGATCTCTCCAACTGCGCCTCGACTGGGGACTCCGACAGCGGCGATCGAAACCGGCGGCGGAGACGGTGCGGAGGATGCCTGTGGAGTCGAAGGAGCAGGAGGAAATCGCAAAGGACGAGGCGAGTATGGCGAGTCCGGCCACGCCGCTCTCCTGGAGGCGCAACGGCGCCTCCTCTTCCTCCTCCAGCGCCGCCGCCGTCTGTGGCCCCGATTTGCCGCCGAGATCTAAGGTCAGTGCTCATTCCCCGCTCTTCTTCGGTGGCCGGAGAATCGGTTTGCGGGCGAATTCTGAGCCGGAGAGGTGGGGACGCTTCCTTGCCTTTTACGGCTCCGGATTTTATTTGTCATCGACGAAATTGCCCCTTGAAACTTGGGGTGTTTGCTTCAAATCATCACTTTTTCCCGTTTTCGTTCCGAGTCGAGCATTCTAGGGTCCACGTTTTATTCCGCTGTGATTGACCCTGATGCCCTCCTCCGCCTCTGCGCTTCCCTTGAACTTCTCCGGGGTCGTTTCTGTCATTTGGTCAATTACGTTAGCATGTTCACCGTCATGAACTAACCCCCCTTTACTCCCTCTTTGACCAATATACCCTTGTACATGAACTAGCTGTCAACCTTTTTAAATATTTAAATATTTATAGTTCCTGACCTGCCTAAATTGGGGAAATCTAATATCTTTTATCTGAAAATTAAAATGAAAATTTATCATTTTAGACTATCTTTTGTGAAATTTTACATGAATAAAGCTTTAGAGAAGTAATCAATCTGTTATTTCTTTGATTCAATTTTCAAAACGCATAGCTTTTTTATTCACTACTTTTGTACCCAACAAACCATAATATCGCAATTCTTAGGCGGGCGTGGCGTGCCCACGATGTTCAAAAGGCTAACAGCTTATCATTGCGCAAGCTTGGGACATACTGGAGTGGATCTCTTGAATTTTATAAAATTTATAAATTTATTAAATTAAATAATTTTAATTAATTTTTTAAAATAAACTTAAATTATCTAATTTTTAAAATTTATGACATTTTAAATTCGGGTATTTCGAGTCCGTCGGCCTGGCTCGTTAGGGAATGACCAAAAGAGTCGTCACCTTCTGACCAAAACGCCACTCTCGGGGTCCAGCACCAGGGTATTTTGGGCATGTGGAAAGTTGTCCACCTAATGCGAGGGGTGGCGTGTTTTCGGGCCTTCGATTTGGTTCGGTTTAGTGTTGGTGGTCGTTGGGGCCCTTGTTAGGAAGGGTGGTGGGGTAGGGATCAGGTACGGCCGCGCTCTTTTGTGCTCTCTGCGGCCGCACGGTCCCCGCCGCGCCGCAGCCGTTGGATCATTATGAGTGCTCGACCAATTGGCTCATTATGATGGTTCCACTTTAGTCAGCTGGAGACATATATATTATTTTACTTTCTGTTTCCTTTTTTGATCCCTTGTCATATGGCGTGGACCGCCTAATGTACCAGGTGATTAGTCCTTGGAATGACACGCTGTCATCATGGATTTCCAAATTACTTGGCCCAGTAGTGTAGTAAAACCCATCTCTTTTTAAACATTATTCAAAAAAAAAAAAAGTTTACGGGGAGATTTTTAACGTGTGCTGTTCTTTTACAAATTTGGATTTAGATCAGATTTTAACGTAGACATGTTTGAGTCTGAACACTGTGTTTTCTTTTTAATGGAAAATTTCAAAGGTGAGAAAGAATTCATGCTAAATTTTTTTGATATTTTCTTGGTGGAGTTGAGATTTGTGGCTCTTTACAAAAGTTAACATACTTTGACTGATACACCCATTGTTACCTGAATGCTGTTGAATTATTTGTGCTGCGTTTGAATTTTTTTTTAATTGCATCCCCCTTTTTATTTCTTTCAGAAAATAGCATATTCCGCCGTGTGAACTTTAGCATGTGACCTTTTCTTTTTTATCGGATCATGCACCCACCCAATCTATCATGCACCCACCCAATCTAGCAATAGCAATGATTTGAACCCTTGACCTTACCGAGTAGAAAGGATTCATTATACGTATTGGCACCAATGGGCCTCTTTTTAGGCCTCTCATTTTTCAGACTGCTAATTTGGATGAGGTTCAATGGAGTTAGAACTTTGTTCGTTCAAGCGATCGGATTGTCTTGACTAATGTGCGCTGTCCACCCTATGATGTGCCTTTGCAGGTTGCTGCTTCTCTTGAGGCAACCCCCGGCAAAAGGTCAAGGAAGAAAAGGGTGAGTAAATTTCTTATAAAAGCCATTTGTTGTTCATCATTGAAGGTTCCTATGGGCAAGAAGACTCATTAATTGGCTGGCCATGTTGATCTAACTGCTTTCGTGTGTTTGTCTAAGATTCGCAGTTGACATTTTTGAAAAGATGGACATTTTCGCATACCATAAAAAACTACACACACACGTGGCGTTTATCGCTCCTCACTAGTTGTTTATTTGGGTGACGAATTTCACCGCTGCCCCATTGTCACAATTTAAATGTATCCGAAACATCGCAGGAAAATAGTTGGAGCTACGACTTGCAAGTGTTCTGTTTTCTTTTTGTGATTGGTGGAATGGCTGTTTGGTGATTCTTACAGGTTTGAAACTTTTCTTTATTTGCCTCTCGTAGACATTAACTGAACTCAAAGAGGATGAGAGCTTGCTGCTGAAGGAAAGAAAGTGCTTGAAACATGTATGTGTTTTTTACAACCTTTTTAAGCGCCGAAGCTTCGCAGTCCCACTCATCCACCTCCTCTGTTTGAGAGTTTTTCTTTTTGAGTTCTGAAATTATACTTCATTTATTGTCCAGGAATTGGCAAGCTTGCGCGTCATTTTGGAGGAACGGAAAGCGATGAATGAGAGTTTGAAGAAAATGAAGGTGAATGCATTGCTTGTGCTTTGCTTATAAACTACGCCATCAAAGCCCTGTAATGTTTAGCGATTATATCGTGAATGTCCATTTAACATGAGCTTCTTAAAGAAGCGAGACAATTCTTCTTTGCCTGTTTGGTTCGTGGAAATGGAGTACAATGTGAATGAAATAGATATTTCATAAGAAATATGTAGGGAATAGCTATTCCCATGAACCCAGGAATAGTTGTTTCCATAAACCTTGAGTGAAATACGCGAAGATTAACCATTAGCAAGGACCATGACTAGAATAGTTATCTTAGTTGAGCCATGAGCTCTGAAGTAAACCAATGGGATGGAATAGTTATATTAACATAAACCCAAAGATGATGTTAGCTTTCTTTCGGTTACCTAGTCGCCGTTTAACAATCTCTAATTTGTTCTTGTGATAATTCATAGGAGAGACACGGATGCACAGGTAAAAGAACTAAGTTTTGTGTTTAATCACAAGACCTTTTCAATGTCATTCTATCATCATCTCACCATCAAGATAAACCACCAACCTGCGGCTAAGAGTGTAACAGCTTGTACTTTTATCTTTGCAGATTGATCTGCTGTCCGTCGCAAAATTTTCAGATCAAACTTGGCAAAGAAATGCAGTTTGTGATGCTTCTACTCCTATTTTGTCAATCACTGTTCCATGCAAGGATCTCGATGCGTCGTTCGCATCTCTTGCAAATGGGTCTTCAAACGTGCAGAAGGGGGTGGGGACTTTATTCGAGCTGCCTGATTTAAATCTGCCATTGGAGGATGGATCCAGTTGAGAAGCATTAATCTTATCACTAATCTCTAATACCATTACCGAGGTCGATCAAGTTCGATTAAGGGATAATATGCTTATCAAGTGATAATTGGATGCGCTGATCTTTTACTGTACGAGTTTTAACTGTAATTACTGAATTGAACTGCGCCCGCTGCTTCTTAAACAGGTGCTCGGGTATTTTTCTTTTCTTTTCTTTTCTTTTCTTTTCTTTTCTACTGAGGGTAGTGTAGAGATCCTAGGAATTAGATATATGATAGCATTTCTTTCACTGTAGGTTTCTACGTATTCTCCAAATTTCTTGAATCAGTTTGGCGCTTGTTCCGTATGTTTCACTTTCGCAATTGTTTACGGATGAGTTGTTTGTCTTTTACAGAATCTGATGTTTAATGATTGCGAGGAGTACACTGCTCTCCCCCTTGCAGAGTTTGTTTGTTTGTTTTTTACTTTTTTCTTTTTTATTTCCTTGTCGGGCTGTTTTTAACCCTTACTCTCAGCCAAAAAAAAAAAAAAAAAGAAGAAAAAAAAAAAGAAAGGGAAAAGTTATTTCATGGTAACAAGTAACAATTTTTACTGACAAAGGTTTTGGGCTTCAATCTTTTTTCATTTTTGGGTTATAGAGGAGGCCCATAAGCTCTGAGGCCCATTCTTGTCGATCATATCTAGGTTTGACAGTGAAGAAAATCCGCAGTTTTCGATGACAGCAATCGGGCTCTTTTACATTTAGGGAGAGATTGCACTCTACAGTTCACCGTTAGATGGTAATCATGTGTACACGATAATATTTTTACCATTTAGTCAAGTTTAATGCTTACTAAATCTAGTTGGAGTAAAATTTTCAAAACATTAAATAAATAGTTAAGATATTTTCATGTACACATGACTTATAGTCGATGACTCAATAGCAATAGAGAATGTCTACATATACCTAGTTTAAGCACCGTGACCTTCGCTGCAGGAAAGTGATCTATGATGGTTAACCCAAAAGCAATAGATAGTTGCTTTCGGTAGGGAGAAGTAGTCATCCATAAATCTATGCCATTTCATATTTTGTCATTACAGCATTTTGTAACGCCGGGAAACATCGATTCAAACTATCACCAGATTTGATTTAATTTCCTCTCAAGGTTGACGGTTTTTATTTGTGTCTTTCTCGCAGAATCACCTATTCACTCCCTCTATGTGTTTATTGATCTCTTTTATTTGAAAATGTCCTAATCAAATCGACAGATCCAGTGATGGTAAGGCTAATCGCTTATTTCGATTAATATTTTTCTAATGGCGAGGCTGATTATTAGTGATTTAATAATTCGAGGCTCCCCAAAATGAGCCCAACATATTGCCAATCATTGGGGTTGCGCTTGTGTGAGTTCCTAAAATAAACATTTTTTTTCTTTTTTTTTTCTTTTTACGGTTTTCTCGCTAGAAGTGGGCGGAGCTAGCCCATTTTTAGGAGACTAGGGCTACTTTAGAAGTAATGAAATTTGTAGTTTTCGCCCTCTTCAAATTTATAAATTTATAAAACTATGTTGAATTTTATTATTATGTGAGTAATATTTAAGCATGTAGTGAGAATTATTTTGTGAGTAATATTTAAACAATAAGAAGATTTTGCGAGGAATAACTATTTTGAATGCTTATACGTGAAATAAGTAGGTAATAATTATTATGTCCTTACTATTAGTAATAGTTGTTTCTTTTCTATTCTTTATATATTCTTCTCATGGCTCGTGAAAGCAACCATTTCACTTGCGCTCCATACGAATATTACTCATTGTAGATTTTGTTTTTATGGAATACTTATTACATTTCATTGCGCGAACCAAACACGTGATAATAAATCAATGTCTTCGTTTCCATGCGGTGTCAATGTGTCTATTTGCATACAAGTACATCCTTAAAGGACGTCATTTTTATATAAAAGAAAATAATCCTTTTAAACCCAGCAAAAAATCGATAACTATTACGAGTCAATCAATACTGGTTAAGTGAATGGCATGTGTTCAAATTGAACTATACATGTCATTATTATATGACAAAATTAAATTTTACATGTTGTCGGCTTAACTTGATTAGCCCTTTATATATATATATATGCGCGCGCGCATTAGTTGCACATTAATAAATGAAGTGCTGCTTTGCCAAGCGAAGTTCCCCGTTCCGTTCACACGGCACCCAAAAGATTACGCTGTCCGTCCGCATGAACAATTCCCTACAGTTGATTGACGCGATCTTGACCTTTCGTTTGTGCACGGACGGTCCTGATCCACCCCCAGGATACCCGTGCGCTTCCCCGCGGGCAATACGGTGCACCCGCGCAACATCCTAACATCTCCCCGTTGCGGATCAGAGCAAACGCAATCCCAGTCGTCAGATCATATCAGTCAAAAACAGTCTTTTCACTGGTTGACGACACCGTGACGATCTCCTCCCTACACGTTACTACCACTTCCCCCCACTCCACAATCCGACGGCCATAAATAGTCCTCATCGGAAAAGGGGTCCTCGAGATGGGGGGAGCCCTTAAATCCCCATCAAGTCACGGCCCTTAATTGCCCACGCCCATTCACTTAATGACGCCCCTATCCTCCACCTCCTCTCCTAATTTCGCTCATGACACGCCTTAGACTTGGTTTCCCAAAATATGACCATACCATTATAAATTTATAAATACTCAGGGTTTTTCTTTTCCTCAATTTATAAATTCGCAGGCACCCAAAATGCTCCTCTTCGTTTCTAAGAGCAGGTTTTTCTTAATTCTATATCTGTCGAGTTTTTCGACAAGTTTATTTCTCTATTCAAGTTTCACAAACTTTTTAACAATTTTAAAAGTATCAATCAAAAAAAATATACCCGAAAGCACAATTATGTCACTTTTTATGGGATTTAAAAATATATAATTCACTCATTTTAAGCATTAAAATTAAGAAAATGTAAAGATTTTATAAAAATATTAAAAAATACTTTGAACTCCCAATGCTTGGATAAATAAGTTATGGATTTTCAAATCTTATAAAAATTGATATACTTATTTATTTTTATTTTTTTTTTACATCAATGCAGTTAAAATATATTGAAAAGTTCATGAAAGTTTAAAAGGGGAAGAATTTGAGGGCATTAAATTTAGAAGATTTCATTTGTTTCTATTTCAAGAAAAACCTTCATTTTTCTTAATCATGCATGTAATGATGATATTATTTCAAATAAAGCTCTTCTAATTTTGAGGTGGCAAACTACACCCTGCAGTGATTGTCTGATGAGTAACACGTGTCACAGAGAGATCCTAACCGTCCGTTCATTTTTCTAAGAAAACTTTTTAAATGTGATATTTTGAAAATCTTGTATCCATGCCTTTATCTATTTTTCAATAAACAGAAGGTTAAAATCTCTTTATAATAACACTTGTCACTCATCGAGTAACTACTACAGGCTAAAGTTTATTACCATAAAGTCAAACGAGCTTTATCCTATTATTTCGAAGCATTCTACACAAAAGAAAAAAAAAAAAAAAACAAGTCTCTTGTTTGAGGAAAAATGAAATATATGGTGCGACAAAAAGATATCCTTTTCTTGGGACGCACGTGCAGCCCGCGTGATCCATTTTCCATTTATTTTAATATCATATTTGTAAATGAATAATTACTACTAGTGCATTTACGAACACACGTGACGTTAAAAGTGGATTTTGTATGGTAGGATAGGCTGGAGGGGTGTTTTGGACATTTCACAAGCGGATATCCTCCTCCTACCTGCGCAGTGCAGGGAGGGGCTCTAAGGGATTAGCGTCAAGTCCGACTGATGGATACTGACACGAATATCTCCCAATTCTTGTCAAAAATCTAACATTTTCCCCACTAATTAATTATTGCGAAATAGTTTTTTTTATTTTAAAAAAAATAAAAAAATAAACCACAATTTTAAAAATATTAGTCAGTTTCTATAAATTGCATGGCTCCCGAAATCTCGCTGGAGTCTCTCTCCAAAGGAAGGAGGAGGAGAAGGAGAAGGAGAAGATGATGAATCGCGAATCCATCATGCGCACGCTCCCATTCTTCCCTCATCCAGCCCAACTCGAAACGCACCGTTTCGCAGCACCCGATACCCCACCCTGCCGTGATTGCCCGACCCACATCCTCTTCCATCCCGTCCCGGCGCCGGCGCCGGCGCCCGACCCGCCTGTTCCCGACCCCAAAACACCGCGCGTGCTGGACGGAATCGCCGCCGTGGTCGGAGAGCACGTGCTTTTCGGAGGTCGCCGCGTCGAGGAGGGGGAAAACCTGGGCCCGAGGGAGGTCGGTGGCGTTTCGCGGGAGGCCGGTGGTGGAGGGGAGAGGATCGGGTACCGGGGGGTGAGGAAGCGGCCGTGGGGGCGGTGGTCGGCGGAGATCCGGGACCGGATCGGGCGGTGCCGCCACTGGCTCGGCACGTTCGACACAGCGGAGGAGGCCGCACGCGCCTACGACGCGGCCGCGCGTCGCCTCCGTGGGTCACGGGCCCGCACCAACTTCGCCATTCCCCCGGTGCTCCCCAGCTCCGCCGTGGCCACTTCACGTTCTGCTCGCGCTGCGCCGTATTTGTCGGGGGTGAAGCCTAGGCGCAAGGCGCCTGATGGCGTCGGGAGGGGGAAGTGCGCCGTGGTGACCTCGCTCGCTCACCTGTTCAGCCCCGAGGCGGAGGCGACAAATTGGAATAATAATAATTATAATAATAATGGGAAAAACAGGAAGGATAATGCGGTGGAGCTTGAGCTGAAGCTTGGGGTCAGTCGAAACGGCAATTCTGTGGTCGTTTGATCATCTCTCTAATTGTGGTGGTCCTTTTTTGCTTGGGTGGGGGAAGACTTCTGTCATGCATGGGGAGGGAGGGGGCGTGGTTGGTCTGTGTTTGCATGGACACTGAAGAAGATCCATCGTCTGGGTCTCTGATAGTATTAGGAAGTGATGAACATAGTACGCTATGTAATATTAGTTAGTGTTGTTATCGTTGTTTTAATCTTCCTTCTACGCTTTTTACCTTTTGGGAATGATCATGAAGGATTAAAATCTCACTAATGTTGCACTCTGTCATGTTAGTCAATAGATGGGAAGTAGATGTAGTTTCATGATAACAGGGCATGGATCTTTTTTCTTTTTTTTTTTTTCCCTTCTTTTGTCGATGATGAGGAGTAGAAGGTGATCAGTGTTCCCAGGAAAGAAAAAAAAGAAAAAATATAGTATTTTTTATGTTTTTTTGGGAGCCAGAATTAAGGAATTTGGATACGAGGAACCCTAGATATTAATACAGAAGTAATGGGCTGAAATATAATTACACTCGTACCTCTTGTTTTGCACGTGAAACTAAAAGGAGGTCAATTGGGGGGGTGTTCCTAAATCCTGATCCATGAGCACAGCATAAGAGTGGTGTACAAAACAAGAAGGTACAGACCCAACACCATGCCCACTGCGAAGCAGTGATGATAAGGTGTGAGAAACAAGGGTGTTTTACTGAATGTACACCATTTGACCAGGTACATGATAAATTAAGGTAGGTACGTGATAAAATTTATGATTAGTCATTTTTAAAATAATATATTAAAATAATTACATAAATTTTGATATTATTATTTCGGACCTATAAATATTTGTTCAAGTTTATATGATTATTTATTAAAATATTTATTTAAATAATCACAAAAACTTCGGTACATTACAATACATCATGCACTATTATTTAAAAAATAAACATTATTTTTTTAGGGAATGGTTGTGTTTGTATTAATGTTAAAAACACGCATCACACCTCTTCCTATATATATATATGTGTGTGTGTATACGTGTGGAGCAAAGCTAATATAGTAGCAGTCTGATTAATAATTAGAGTCCCCCTCTCTCTCTCTCTCTCTCTCTCTCTCTCAGGAACCTGTAAGTAAGGAGGTGGAAATAAGGAGTGTGTTCTGAGTCCGTCCGTACCCATACCAAATAGAGACCCCCCAAATCCTCAAATCTCAAGTACAAGAGAAAGAGAAGCGTACGAATCAACAAGGTATAATATACTTTGGCACTGCCCCAAGCGGAGAGAGAGAGAGAGAGAGAGGAGGAGGAAATGACAAACAGTGCTTTCCTTAGGGTTTTTTTTTTTAGCTCTGTTCTTTTGCCGTTTTCTCCGACGAGGATTGAGTCGCCCATGAAACCCGGGTGCAGTGACTCAATCAACATGCAAGTACACACTACCATTACTACTACCACTACTACTGTTTATATAATTATATTATATATATAGATAAAGAGAGAGAGAGAGAGAGATGCAACACAGAGAGTGACTGAGCTTGCGTAATGATGCAAGTAAAACCCAAAAGGGAAAAATCATTACGGCTTCATTAATGTTGATAATTTTGCAGAAACAGTGTCAGTGACAGTACCCTTTGTCCTTACTCTTCCCAGGGTTTTACGCACCTACCCACCTGATCTGAAACCAGCTCGCACTTATTTTAGATACCCTTTTGCATGGCTGTGATTCACAGCCATTGATCCCTTTGAATCGTTTGGTGTTAGTAACAGCTCATAATTTCCTTTGGAATTTTTTGGCCCTTTTTTTTAAAATAATAATAATAATAAGGTTGCAGTGATTTTTCCATATAACAATGAATTTCTTTACGAGAAATTATATTTATATATATTCCACACACCTAATTGTATTAAAATTTAAGTGGGCTTCTTTTTGACAAGTATTTTAATAAAATAACAATAAAAAATCACTTAAAATTCACTAACATTTTTAACATAAAAGACATGTGAAAAATACACAAATAAAATTATGTCATGGGTATATAAATAGATGTAAAATTGTCTTGTAGTATAGTTGACCAAATAAAAATTTTAAAAATCGAACTGGGCGTTCATTTTTCCGAAATACACCATTAGAGACGGATGGGTATATCCTAAACCATTCAATAAATGAATAAACTGAACCATAACTCAGAAGGCCACACATCCAAACCTAATCATGGCCTCCAATTGTATTGGCCAATCTGACCTCTCTTAGGATTAAACCGAGAAATACACCCTACAATTCATAGATGTATTTATTCAAGCTTTAAACTCACCAAATCTACCTATAATAAAATTTCTTAAAGCATCATAATTCATAAAATAATAAGTTTAAAATTTAAATAAATAACCAAATTTTCTCGTTTACACATAATGATGTCGTGTGTACTGCAAGGAGCATTTCCTACTATAAATGCCAAAAAAAAAAATAAATAACCAAAAAAACCAAAAAAACAAGAGCCGTATCATGGCTTGTAAGAGGGGCATCCATGAAACTGTTTTTACCAAACAAGGTGTTGAGAGGGAGATAATACAGGGGCCGTAACAGCAAACTGCAAGTTATGAATTGAGTCCCATGATTTTTCTTTTTTAACCAAACATTTTAAAAAATGTTTGCAAGAGAATCCATGTAGCCAATAGATTCCAAAGTCTGAACAGAGTAGGCCAGCAACCTCAAACTCCATGAGTCTTCTATCACAAAAATGGGTGTCCCCAGTGCTTATTATGTACTATGTTGCAAGTGGACAGAAAATCCCAGCAGCTAAGTTCAAAAGCACAATTTAATCCATAGTAACTCCTCCATGATAAAACACAGCCAGCAGACCAACAAAGCAGCTGCTCAATTTAAAATCTGACAAACAATCACAGCAAATGTACAGTCAAATATGTACAATAAGTCCCTGCAATTCACACAGCCAGCACCAATATTCAGGATGTGGGAACCATGCCGAGGAAGACTATTTACATTTTCTTTCATATCGGATTAAACAGTACGAAAGAATGCTTCGCCTACGGCATCCAAACTTCTCCTCCCATAATAAGGATAGGAAATTGAGAGGCAATGTTCTGAAACCCTAGTTTCAAGGCCACCCGTATGTACAATTCATCAAAGCCCGTCTCTCTTTATTATCGTTATATATACATGACTACCTTTTTACGTAGGAACTCACAATCCATAGAACATCTTAAAACTATTCTGGACGGAAGTTTACCAAACCTGGGAGATCAGTCGATTGAAGCTTCTTAATGTCGTTCGCAGACACTTTACAGGACTCCAGTGAAAGTGACTTTAAATTCTTCAGTGGCTTCAAATGCTTCAGCCCAGCACTGGTTACACGAGAATTCGAAACATTTAAGGATACCAGTGCCATCAACCCTGCATATAATCACGAACTTATGAGAACAGGCGCTAAATTTTCTTGCTTATGTAATTATTACTCTTCACTAGAATTAGTAACTTAATTTCTTTGCTTGTGGTGGATGTATTCTAGGCAATCATGCCATCTTTTGTCTCTGCGCTAAACAGTAGTGACATGAATTAAATGACACCAATAGAAAAGCCTCCGAGCATGGGCAGGGCGGGCGTGCTGAGTAGTGCATAGAAAGCAAAATGGCACAAATAATAGATTATAGGTATAGGTTAGATGGATATATGAAAGGTGACTTGAAATATTAGTAGAACATTTTTAACTATTAAATATAGTTTAATATGAAACATTTTCTCTTGCGTTTTATGCCTATTTAGTTATCAAATCTTTACTAACATTTTGGTTGTCAATACCAAAGATTGAATTTATGATCAAGTAATTATTAATTTCCAAAGTTACTTTTTCTGCACCAAAAATCTAATTTTTTTTTTTTTTTTTATCTATACACAAATTCTAATGATAATGCATGGAAGTAGCATTTAAAATTAAAGTCTCTTTAATGCACGAGCTACAAGTCTTGCTGAAGAGATCATGCTATCCTAATATGTATTAAAAACAGATCAAGCACATATAGTCGTCAAAGCAAGATGGTGATACCAGAAATAAGCTCCAGAGTTTTATCAGTAAGGTTGCAGTTTTGCGAAAGATTCAGCAGTGTCAATGATGAAAGATTTTTTATATTTTTCACACCAGCATCTGTCAATCCACCACCACATATTTCCAGAGATTGCAGATTCTTAAAATCTGATTAAACAAAACCAGCTAGTCAATGAGAAGAAGTTAACAAATTCACATTGACTTGATTCAACAGCTTATCAACAACAATAAAAAAAAAGAGTTAAAATTAGAAGCGGATAGGTGAGCTGGGACAATTGTTTCCTCTAAGAAAATAGAAGCAAGATTCCTACAGAACCTGCACCAAATCCATCACTGTTACTCTTTATGAAAGTGCATTAGAGTTTGCTGGAAATGAAATAAAACATTCCCTGCAAACTGCAAAGTGGAGC
This sequence comes from Santalum album, assembly GCA_034195605.1. NCBI lineage: Eukaryota > Viridiplantae > Streptophyta > Magnoliopsida > Santalales > Santalaceae > Santalum > Santalum album. The sequence goes on from CM067258.1 coordinate 3,122,374, forward strand.
GTTCAATTGGAATGCGCTAACGCGATTGAATGGATCCTAGTTATTTTTGAACTAAGAGAGGATCTAATAACTCCCAAGAGAACTGAACCAGTGTGAAGAGTGGCCAATTCAAAAAACCTAGGGTTTTCATTTAGCTTGGGATTGATGGACTGAAGGGTAAAAAATATCCCCCCCCCCCCCCCCCCACCCACCTAATTCTAATAGAATAGCTACCTTTAAAAGATTACACTAGGGCATCAAGCTTAATTTTCTCTTTTCATAAAAAGGTCTTATGACTTTTAAGAATCAACTGAAGGCGTGTGTCCTAGCATGCCATTAGTATAATATCAATATTGGGCTATGTGTTTTATTTATTTCGGACTTTGTATTCTGGGCCCATTAGGGTTTCCTAGTATGCGTGTGCTGCTATTATGGTGCCTTGTCTAAGTGTGATATGGTTTCCTAATAACCCTAATATCATGTTTACTTGTTCAAGTTTGATAGGATATCCTAATAATCCTAGTATTGAATATTATAAATAAATAGTCTTTGTGCCTATATTAGGGAATCCAACTTCTCTTCGTATAATTCTCTGTTCTCTAAATTTCTACATGGTATCAAGGATTGATAGGTTAAAAGCTAATGCTTCCAAATAAGGCATCCATGGCCAACCATCTTGACCAAGGCTGACCATCCATTCTTTTGCATTCTATATTAGTTTCAAAAAATAAAAAGGAAGAGGTTAAAAGAAGAGAAAACTACTGTTGTTGATGTTTGATCAAATCGCTTGAAGTGGAATCTTTCGTGGTGGATCATGGTGACGGATGAATAAAAAAAAAAAAAAAAGAAAAGATGAGATTGGGGAGTATTCTAACCCTAGAATAGAGGCGAATCCATAAGCAAGTGTTCCTGAAGTTCTTTCGCTCTCTATCACTAAGTTGATGATCAAAAGTTCGATGGATACAACTACTATCTATGGAAGAAGATCGTGAAGTTCGGTTTGGTTAGGTTGAGCAAAGATGATCACTTGAACGGTGATCCACCAAATTTGTGAGTGCGGGTCGTTTGAGTGTCATTTATAACAAGCTGGGCATGCATAATGTTTATGCTCCAACTTGAGGAGGAGTGTTGGAAATATTCTATCAATTAGTATAATATCAATATTGAATAATATGTTTTATTTATTTCGGACTTTGTATTCTAGACCCATTAGGGTTTCCTAGTATGCATGTGCTTTTATTATGTTGCCTTCTCCAAGTGTGATAAAGTTTCCTCATAACTATAGTGTTCAATATTATAAATATATAGTCTTGGTATCCGTATTAGAACATCCGATTTTCTTCCGTATAATTCTCTCTTCTCTAAATTTCTACAGCTTACACGAAGAGTTACATAGATATAATAAATATGCAACTATTTCGTATTTTTCCCACTCCTACTTTTATTTTTGAACAGCTAAGGATTTGATGAAAATATTACACCTTGCCCTGTGTGTTCCCCCATTTTATCTTAAAATATAGTAGTGGTAGAAAATATACGAGATCTGTATTCATACGGAACTAAGAACTTGTACCAACATAGTGAATAACCCAACCATTTGAAGGTTTATACATACTTCGCAGGTAGTTTGTTCCCAAATCTGTAATGCGAGCTCCAAAAAGATCCAAATGAGTCAAGGAAGTCAAACCTACACCCACAACAGTGAAGCAAAGGGATCCAATAAGTTGCAAGCATGTACAGGATCCAAAAGTACAGGAAAAAAGTTTATACTTTCCATACTCATGCTACTGACAGCATTCAATTGCCCCACATCCCAATTAAATTGTTTTTATAGTGTAGGAAGTAGATCATGCTGAGAACAGAGTTGAAGAAAAGATACAAGAACAATAAAAATTTAAATCCCAAGATTTGGGGTCAGCTTCATGGATCCAAAACAAGCAAATGTATCCAGTTGTCATCAATCTTCCTATGCTGCTCATTCCTAGATGCACTATTCTAGGTCTGATATGCACCATGATGACATGAAAAAGAACTTAGAAGGCCACAACAAACAAAATCATATCAAATATCCCCCAGAAACAAAAGTAGGGTTCACAATTTTTTTCACCAGTTCAATTTGAATAGATGTATGCAGTTTACACTATGAATTCAAAAAACAGCAAAATTGGTCACTGCAGTTCCATCAAATCCCCTGGCCTTTCAGCTATTTGATTTACCAGTTATTTTTGTTTGCCATCCAGAAAAGGAGCTGCATGAAGTAGAACAGATTTCCACCTAATCTACATAAGCAGAAGTAAGCACGTTGGACATGTGCTAACATCTTATACCCATCAGCTGTTGCAGTGTTTTATAAGATTTCACACTAATCTATATAAGCAGAGGCAAGCACATCGAACATGCGCTAACATCTTGAACCCGTCAGTAATTGCAGTGTTTTGTAAGATTCAAGGGTTTTCTATGTTACAGAACAACTGGACGGTGTTTTTTCCCCGGAACGAGGGGAGGGTGCATCTGAAAATACGTGAAGAATGTATTTTTCTTTGTCTATTCTATTAATTATAATTACTAATTACCAATAACATGAAAAGGCAACACTAACACCTGTACTTGTGCTTTTCCTCAAGGGAACTAGTGATTTTTATCTGAACGGGAAGCTAATGCCAATAAGACACATGAGAACAATGCTTTTATAACCTAATTGAGCCTAAAATCAACAAAGGACCTAGTACTTGATCAAAAGATGAGCAGTTAAGCCAAAAATATGACAATATTGTTTAAAAAGAATTCAATAAGATCCTAGGCCCCCTACGTCAATGAGTCAACTATTTGATCACAACAAACAAATGGAGTGATGATATGGCAAGTTACGAATTGATCATATTTATACTTCAATGTGATTTTGCTTTCAGATTAAGGTTCGTCCCACTGTATTGGGTTGGCATCCCTTCTTAGTGCCCAGTTTTGTGGAAATTTGTGTCTTTACTAATTTATAAAATAAAAGAAAAGAAAACCATGGCATGTAATAATTAACGAAACAAAACAAAACTTCAACATCTATCATTAATTCTTTGGAATGATACATGTTTTACATCAACTACTATTTCTTAGGACTTGGATTGAAATTTCTGCGGAATAAACAAGCATTTAAAGGAAACATCATTGTAACAACGCTTACATGTCAGAGCCACTAGTCCAGTATCTGTAATTTGCCGAGCATCAAGATTAAGTGATTTAAGAGATGAGAGCCCTGACAGCTTCCTCAAACCACTGTCAGTTACTACAGTGAAGGACAGATTTATGCTCTCCATATTAATCAGATCTACAAGAAACGATGCAGTGCAAGTAATGATTAATTACTAACCACAAAAGGCAGCAAATGCTAACATTAACTCATATCAAAAGAATATGCAGACTTATTATGATTTCAACAATTCAGTTTATCATATCAAAAGGAGATTGCATCAACATTTGACAATATAATAATAATACTTAACACCACTGACTGACTAAGACCAATTGTTTAATTGCTCTTTCTCAGAACCAGGGTTGTCAAGAGCTCCAGTGTTCAATTTGTGCTGCTTCTGTAATTAGCAAAAAATGGATGCTCTTATTCTCTAGATGGACACTAACGGTTTTTGTTTCTCCAGTTCCTAAGCTACATTCCTTTCAGTTGCTTATTTTTCTTGTTGGCTCTTATTATCCACCCCTTCACCAGCCTAAAGTAAAAAAAGTCCTCCATGTTGACTTGGATGAGGAACCTCATATCGAGCAGCCACCACGGTTTGTCGCTGGGAGTCTATGTAGGTCTGCAAGCTGAACAAGTCATTCTACAGGCTGGAAGTAATCACCTCAAGCCTGATGGTTCAATTAGAAGGGTTGTGATGGACTTCAGGTGGCTGCAGAGTAGCGATAACAATTCTTTATTTTCTTGCAGTTCTGATAAGGGAGTTTGGCAAACAGTTCATGCTACTGATATCAAAACCAGATGCACTGGCTGTGTTGGCATTTGTGCTTCAAAAACTCTTCTCCCCACCAGGTTTCAGGAAAAACACTTGGGTGAACTGAAACCTAAGACCACCAACACTGCCCAGGAAGGAAAAACACCTGGGTGAACCGAAACCTAAGACCACCAACACCACCCAAAAGTAAGACATATGTGCACATGTGCACTACACACAGAGACTGGGTGAGAGGCGAGCTGCAACCAAAAAAACGAAAAGTGAAATGTAAAATCCTGAGAAGATAAGTCCTTTTATTCACAATACTTGGCTTGGTAATCAACCACATCAATAGTATTGACTGAAGCAGATCAATGAAGCAAGAGAAACTAAAATCTGTGACATATTAGCAACATAAAACATATGAAAAAACTAACCATATAATGTATATAATAAGTTACAAGTGCTCTAACCAGAGAGATGCCGGAGCCCATTGCTTCCCACCTCAGTATCGGACAACTCTAAACATTTCAAACGTCGGAGTCCTGCACTTCAAAAACCAAAGCATCAATAAAAAAAAGAGGGAAGTATAAGAAAAACCATAACTATTTACATCCATACTCCACATTCAAAGAGGGGAAGAGAATCAGGTAGGGTGGGTTTATTTTACTCTTTTAAATAGAAAATCTCCAGGTAACAAAATATATTCAAATACTCTGTCCTCAACGACTTACACAAGGTACTTGATTACCAACATAAAATCCACCTTACAGAAATATGCATCACCTCAAGAACTGATCAAGCACAAGTGTCAAGTCCAAGGGTAGGCGTTGGCATCTTCAAACTCCCATTTGAGGATTAGTGTGGCTAAACCAGAAGTTAAAGGTTGATTGTTTTAGAACATCTATGAGATTATTTCACCCAAAGTCGAAAATTTATTTTTGTAAGTCAAAACTCCAAACTCACATGAACTATTTATACAAACACACACACAAATAAGCGTGTGTGTGTGACAAGTGATTATCCTGAACATGTACCCAAGATGTTAGACAATGGGTAAAACCCATCCACTGAAGCGCCTAGTCAAGGGACAATCAACCAATAACCACATAGCTGAATACTACAACTAAGTTGTCGACATAAACTCATTGATTAATCAGTCAAATGAAACAGGACGTTTGAGGCAGAGAGTAAGCTTAGTTTACTGGGAAATGAAAATTACATAACTGCATGATATTTTGAATTGAAGGGAAATCCATTAACACATCCATTAAGTCTACGCAACCAATTTGCAATCCAAAATGTGGGCAAACTTCATCAGTCATACACATATTTGCTGTACTCCATATTTTCTCATGATTGCATTGAGACAATGGGAGTATGCTTTCAAATGCAAAATAGTCATTATGTATTGTTTACATCTCATGCATCCTTTGGAGATGCACCTAGAATAATAGAGAAAATGAAAGAAATGGCTCCAACATCAAAGAATTGGATTCATAGCGATGTCTGTAGATTTTTACAAAGAAATAGGTCAAAGCACTTGCGAAGCCTGTGCTCAAGGCCCTTCACTTTGTGAAGGTTGAGGGAGGCTTTTTACAAAGTCTTTCCCTTGTCTCCTCCCCTCCCCCCCTTCTCCTCCTTTTCTTGTTTTCACACCTGGGATAATCTAATAAATTGTTTAGGCATGATGCACACTGTAAGCTCAAGGATTCACGTGAAGATCCTTAGCACAGCCTCAGCCACCAGGCCAGGAGGTTCTGGATTCAAATTCTGTTGCTTTTTCATTATCTAAGAAGATATTATTCTCTTAATGATGAAAGGGGGATTTTTAAGGCTTGATCTATACTATGAAGCCACCTAGTAACAGCTTAAGCTTTTAGGTGAAGCAGTTGAATAACATATTTGAAAGAAATGACTCCAAATAAAAGGTTGATTCATAAAAAAATGTCTTCGACATTTATACAATCTTAAATTACTCATGTAGAAGTCACAGAAGCATGCGAGCCCTTCCCATAAAGCCATCTCAAGAATTTTGATAAAACATGAGTAAGATGCGTTGCAGTGAGCTACTGTACTCATTCAAAAAATCATGCATGTAACATTAACCTGTGACTTATTTCATTTCATCAACAGAGGAGCTGTCTCTAGAATAACCGCAGAGACGAATTAAGACATAAATAAAAACAATGTGATTATGCAAGAGGTAACCTATCAAGTTGAACAGCCCTTCATCACCAACTCCACAGGAATCCAAATTCAAGCTCTCCAAATTTGTTAAGCCTGCCAAAAGCAAGACAAAAATCATATTTTAGTTAGACTTATGGTGCTTGTATCTTGTTATACATCTTTGATTGGCATAAATTATTTGAAATCATCCCCCCCAAAATTATGCTTTAATAAAAATAAATGAAAAATCAAGTCAAATTTCAAAGTTCTGAACATGTAATTTTATCAGCAATGCTGCAGAGAGAAGAGAGAGAGGAAGGGAGGGGGGCATTCTGGACCAGAAACAATGTAAGTAGAAAGTACCTTTTAGGTGCACCAGGCATGCATCTGTAATGTCATTAAATCCTAAGTTTAAAACTTTCAAAGTCCCAAGTCCTACAAATAATGTGACACACCATGAGTTCAACTTTACATTTAAAGTCCTTCCAGAGAAGATAAATTCACAAAATTAAAATTAGTTTCCCTTCGTGTTTCAATTCAATCCATGTGTCTTCAAATAATCTTATGAGACTTACGAGAAAACTCCTCACATCCATCATCTGACAGATTGCATCTGTTAAGATTCAAGAATAACAGACCAGAAAGAGCTGCATGGAAGAAGGAAAATATAATTACCAAGCAGTGTAAATAAATTTTATAAGAAAAAGTCAGGTGCAATTCACAAATGGTGCAGCTTCCTCCAGAATTTTTTAGTGATGAACGATGATATGAATTAAAAAATGCATTATTAATCCTTTTAAACTGCCATTAGGAGTTCCATTCTCACTCCAAAAGCCCTACAGCACAATGTTTCCTATTAATTTTTTCGGAAAGATAATTAACAATTGGAACACAAAATGTACATTTACGTAACCAAATATAGAATTTTCATGGAACAGCTTCAACTCTCTTGGCTATACCCAGTAAAATGTATCCATATATACACATCAAAACCTGCTTCTGTGCCATAAGCACATTCAACATTCCAGTGCAATAGCAAGAACTGTAATATGCAACATCAACTCAGAACATATGATTAAAGGGAAAAGAACCTGAAATAGTCTCCAAGGAAGCAGCAGTAACAGGGCAACCCTCCATGTTCAATAGAGAAAGCCTGTGGAGGCCTGCAAAGCAAACAATAGTAATATCCAAAAACTTTAGTCCAAGAGAAGGGAAAATTGTGCATTTAGCTGAATAGAGTTTCACCCCTAACCACAGCCCCACTGGTTTCCGGACAATCAGATGTACTTATTCTGACTCCAATGCATGCAAGGTCTATCCTACTGTTGGAGGTTCTAATAGTCCTCTTGGCGAGATCTACTGGCTTCCATCACACCAGCTAAACTTCAACACTAGTTATTTCTTGTACCACTTTTATGATTCACAAACTGATTCCTAGTCCCAGTCATTCTCCCAATATTAAGATCATGACAGCGCCCGCAAATTAAACTCAAATTGCCAAGTTTATTAGTGTTTGACAGGGTTATCTGTGAGTTTTAACTCAAGTTCACAGAATTAGCAGTTCTCGTTTAAATCACATACATCATCACCACCTCCATCCGTCATCAATGTCCCTGTTTCAATTACCTCCCTCACTTGCAACTCACTCACAGCCACTGTTCAAACAAAACAAAAACAAAAGCTGAAAACCACCGGTCTAGTTCAGCAAAACTATGCTGCCTTGCCAACATCCTTGTTCCTTCAAGTAATTCCATTGACCTAATACTCCTTTTTCTTTTCTTTTTTTTCCATCGCGACCTAATGCTACTATTTTTATTCCACTCGACTATATCAAGGACCAACTACCATCTTACTTGACTTGAGTAATTAAAACCAAGCCCATTTGATCTTACAACCACAAGAATATAATTCCTCAATAAATCCCAATAGCCCCAGATCACTGGCTTAGCGCTTCCTAGCATTTTAACCAGTTTTTCTAAGCAGTCCTGCCCAAACCCATCTTCACTTTCTTCAATCTGTAAATTGTGTAAGACCCATTTTCCCAAATCCACAGTTCAGTTTACCTGCAAACTGAACAACATCCATCTGCCAGGTTTCACTGCCACATCAACAACAGCTCAGCAAAAGGTCAGCATTTTGTCCAGAGAGCATAACCTACCTAATTTTGACACTCTTGAGTCTATTATGACTGTCCATTTGCTAGATTCATTCTCAAAATCAAATTCCAGTAAGATGCAGTGCCTACACTTGCTGCAAGAAAAGGGGACTGGTGACCAAAGATCAGTTAGAGCAAGTACCAGAAAAAGTTAATGACTATGACTGGGGTATGCCTGACTACTAAGATAACTGAGTCGACAGTTCAAATTAATATTCATTCCTTTACTGATTTCTTATCTAGGATGACTGACATATTCAAAGCATTCATCAGAAGACTTGAGTCAAACAGAGAACTTAAAGAAGCCTGAGATTATACTATGAACCAAGACTGAGTATGGTTATCCCAAGTACCCCGCCTCCTATTGGCCATTGTCGAGCTTTTTCAACAGAAGATATAGATCAAGAATATGAGGTACTTGAGAAGCCTATAATGGAACTGAAGATAACCTCAGCTAATCATGGTCACACCAGGGTTGGAACTTGAACTGCAAAAAATTTAATTCACTCTTCCAGACTATTTGGTGCACAAAAAGATCCTATCTTGTCTTGAAGTCTTGAATTGCTTTGCTGACTGTCATCTTGCACATCCCCAAAATTCGTGGCCAAAATTATTTTCTTCTGAGGCAAATGATAGAGAATGCACCGTGGAGTCCACAAATTAATTTTAAAATTATAGGATTTATTTATTATTTAGGATCATATGAGGAATAATTGTAAGTTCACATCTTCATTTCATTTTTTAGGATGTTCTAGTGGGTCCTTACCATAATTATTAGCATGTCTTTTAGATTAGGAAATTAGTATTTGATTTTATTTAGAGTTGTCGATTTATTTAGCTCGTTTTGGCTTGTTCCTAAAGTAGCTTTCTTGAGGTATTCCTATCTTTGGAATTGAATTATTTGAATGAGGCATTGTCCTACATAATTTTGTCTATGAATCAGTGACAAGCTAACAAAACAACAAAGTAATCCTTATCTCAATTTAGGGTCAGTTATATAACGTAAAAGCTACATACCTTTTAAATAAGCAACACCAATATCTGTAACCTTACTACAGGAAATTTGTAACTCTTTCAAGCTTGTAAGCCCTGAAACATAATCAAACACATAATTTTGACACCTGCAAAGACTAAAGTGTTATGCATTATAATGTCAAAATCAAAAGAACACGTAAACATATTGATGGGAAACACATGACCTCAGACCAATGCTTAACATTGAGAAGAAACACATAAAGACACATTTTCCAGTAGCCATTCTAAGTCCTTGCATACGAACAAATCTATTTTACATGCAGCACATGCTTAACTAGCTAATTAACGATCCTGAAGTTGGTATGAAATACATGATATAATGCCTTTCGGTCAAAGCAATTCTTCATGATCCCCCCCCCCCCCCCCCACCCAAAAAAATAAACAAGCAAAAAAAAACAGGAAAAGAAAAGCCTTCCTTGGTGGGGACTCTACAAAATGGTGAGATTGGTAACCATCTTTCTACGTTAACAAGTTCAAAAAGGGTCAAAAATATAATGAAACCTTCACCTCAAGCATGAGAACCCTGGACTTTGACTTTGGTCATTTTCCATGGTCATCCATACAAACTTCACCAACATAACTATGAAGTGTGTCTCGCAAAAAAAGAGGACAAATTCACTGATAAGGCCACTACAATGACTCCCTAGTCAACTTCTCTTGCAAAAAAAGAAACTTCCATGCTTTCAACCAAGATATGAAAGGCGTACTTAATTTACCTTTATGCACAAAATGAGTGTGCCTTCAAATAATCACCATATTATAAATGGATAAAATAAATTATCTAATCAATCCTTGCCAATATATTCCAATGGAACCAAATACACAGTGAACATTTTCCATAAACTTGAACCAGCGGGGTGAGAGTTACCTGATAGAGGCTTCATGTCAGCATCTGTAATGCAGTTACACCACTTGATGTTCAAAGATTCGAGCATTGTTAACCCTGTCAAAGATAACAAAAAACATAAATATAATCTAAGTTCATACCAAGCCAAATTATCTAACAAAGCCCTGTGAAGAGTATGCTACAGTTGGAGATGGATAATTTTGGGCCAGGCCAGGCCGACCCTGCATGAACAGTATTAGGAGATACATTTTAGTGGCTCATTATTGGGCCTTGATTTGCAAGGCCTACAACATGTCAATAACTGGCCCAGACATAAAGCACATATAAGAATCTATATTTGACGAAGATATCACTGCCATCCCAGAATAAATAACCATGTTTAAGGGTATAAGGGTTCTAAAACTAAGGTCTCTTGCTCAAATACACATCATTGAGACTGCAATTCCTTACCAAGCACTTGGACTATAAAAAGAACATTAAATTGTAACAACTAACTATTGGGTCTGAATTACATAAATAATTCACTAGACAGCACACCATGGTACAATCCACCCAAGTATTAGATTAGAATATCAATTAATCTGCCTCCACAATAAAATAAAATTGACTTTGAAAGCCAGCTTTTACTAGGGGAGCAAACCTTTAAGATGAACTAGCCCACCATGAATCCCCGGACATCTCTCCAAATCCAACTTCACCAATTTAAATAAGCTTGAAAAGGCACTCATTCCTTGAGCATCAATTGCATCATTTCTTCTGAAACTCAAGCTGGTTAAGTTTGAGAGGCCTAAAAGTGAACACTTTAAATAGTCATCCTCACATACAAATAACATAGAAAGCCATGAGAGCAAAGCAGAAACACTTGGGATAAAAATTAACAGGATTATCCATACTACCATACTGAAAGAGAGTCTTTTCTCCCCATTCATTTAACTTATTTTCTGTGTATACGCTCTAAAATTTGAAAATATTTCTAAAACAATGCATGTGAGAGTAACACAATTAAAGCATTAATTACTGCCAGTTTTAGAAATTTCCCAGGCTAATACCATCTTGCTACTGAAATTTTCTATTATAAACCATATAGTGGGTGTCATAAGATTCATTCAAGTAACTCTTTACTGCAATGAAGTCTATCAAGTGATCCACATCATTCTTAGTCCAACGAAGCAACTCACAAGGCTCCAAGAATCCGTGGATAAAACGAACATAGTTTAAGCAGAAAGTTAAAACTAATATAATCATCGCGCAATGAATTCATGGCATGGGATTCAAGAAACTTGCTTGACTTAATAACTGTTCACTTCATTGAAGCAATTTATTTTTCCAGGGATAATGGAAATGCTTGCTTGGCTTCATAACTGTTCATTTGAAGATCTAATTAAGCGGATAAACTTGAGTGTTTGTATTAGTGAATACTAAAAGCTAAACACAAATCTGCAAAGTTCTTTATAAACTAGCGCGAGTTTGTATAGATTTCAACAGGTTTTGTACATCATCAGGGTGGCATAACCAGCAATAGAATTTTCACAAACAATTTCACAGTTATATTTGAATAGGACTAGAGTTGCTGTGGAATTGGTATGGGATAAGGCTGAACAGTTGAAATTTTTTTATAAAAAAAATCATCCTTAAATGAGTTTTAACCATAACTACAGCTTGGAAATTATTGAAAAGGGAGGAAAATGCATTTAGGATTAATTTCCCATGAAAGATAGGACAAAAGTACCTCTTGCTAACAAGTTACACAGAACCAGCAATACTATCAGTGAACATATTTTGCAGCTATCTTCACATGGGACTAGAGTGGCCGTGCAACAGCATAGAGTTGAACAGGTAGCTAACAGTTTGACTTATTAAACATTTCTCATGATCAAAATAAGTTTTACCCATACCTAAAACCCTTCTATTGGAAGAAGGGGGGGAAAAAAAACATGTAGGTTTGTTCTACGAAAACCAAGAAAAATAGCAATGAAATTTGTGTTATATCAATCACATTTAACATCCAGAACAAACGCCAACCGTGGTAAGTTAAAAAGCTGGGAATCAAGTAGGAGCCAAGGAAAGATTTCAAGGCAGCCAACATTTGGGATGTTCCCATGTCATGTGCACTAGAACAATGAACAATAATCAGAAGCATTCAAAGCATAATCACAGTCAAAGTCAGAATAACAATCAAATGGTAACTTTGAATTAAACAAGCATCAAACCTCAACTGAAACATGGGCCACTAGAACCAAAACAAAATGGAAATAGTTCTCACTGGTGGCTGGAAAAGCCAAGCTCCAACATTAATCATTCAAACTCAATATAAACCATGACCCAGATCTACAATGGACTCAGATATGCTCCCCGACCAGGATGATGTTTGTTGGATAAAGAATCTACTAATTACAGAAGGATAATTCACAACATATCATTAGAGCTTAAGTTTTGCTTTTGCTTTTTCTTTGACCACTTTGGCTATCAATATTGTCTATTCAACTATTTATAAAAAAGCCTTATCGATTGTTATTAATGAATGTAAATACTCATTTGAGGACAGAAATGGAATAGCTACCAGAATTAATGGAACAAATAGAAAAAAAGAAATGGAGAGACTACCAGTTATGTGTTCTAGACCGTGGTTTGTAATCTGGTCGCAATAATTAAAATTTAAGCCTTGGAGGTTTGTGCAATCTTTGAGATGAATTAACCCAGAATCGGTTACATCAGAACCAGAAAGGTCCACAAAAAGTAAAGATGCCCCCTGAGAAGAGATGACATCCATCCATTGGTCATTTACCCCAGGATAGCCTCCCAAATAAAGATCCTGCACCAAAAGGTAGAAATTCCCCAAGTTATCCCAAAGGAAGATCTAATAATAACTCAACACCAAGCCACCAACAACTACTGTAGATGCCAACTTGGAAAAATGGGTTTTTGATTGTTACCTGGAGAGCACAATCTCGAAAAGCTTCAAGAGACGCATCATTTAGACATTGTGAGTAGACCAATTCATTGAATATCTGCTGACTAATGTCCCTTGGGAGCATGGAGAAGGTAGTATACTTATCTATGTCCTGTTCCAGGAGAAAAAGGAGAAAATATCAAATAACATTAGAAGAGACATGATCACAGTCATGATATTATATCAACGAGGATACCTCACGTATCTTGTTAATGCACAATTCCATGAGGGATGGGCATTTCCCTCTTCCACGTTGAATATCTACATCAGGCCGTAAAAATGAGGTTCCCAGCCACTTTGAACTTCCACTTTTGCAATATTTTCCAGAAAGCCCTCTCTGTAGGTTGTCATCATTAACTTCTTGGTCTCTCTTCCTAGAACAGGCTCCCCCCATTGAACAATGATGTATTGTAATTAATATATGTCACAAAAGCTGCAGCAAGAGAATAACATAATCCATTCAATTACCAGATTCAAGAAATTAACCATGTAAAATTAAATTTTGCAAGCTTGACAAAACTGACATCCTTCAATGAGCTACTAAACTCTTATCTTGCAAGCACGCAAGAATGCAGATGATATTGAGGAACACTAATGATTCAATTGCCTCATCCATGTCATTCATGAACAAGCATGCGTGTCCACGCTCTTTCTCATGAATCATAATCTTAATCATGTCCATAGGTCAAAAGCCTGATAAACCTACAAGGATTGTTTTCCATTGCATACTCATAGAATATAGTAGTATAGATAGATGCTTTGCATGCAGTTTGTCAATGATGACAAGATGTGCTCTTCTTCTTTCTCTTCTTCTTTTGTTGGTTTTTTAGTTATGGAATACTCTAACTCACCATTCTCCTCTCCCCTCTCTCTAGTGGCTGGAATTTTTTTTTTTTTCACAAAATCATACAACACAAATGTGCAGCTCAATTTTTTCCCCCCACACTAAGATAATCTTCAATGAACAACACAAGGTAACCACCATAGATTCACCATTAGCATAAAAAGTAAAAAATTCAACTATGAACATTAATGATTTGATGATTCATGAATAAATTTATGCACTTATTATGGAATGTACATGTGCTCTGCAATGTGGTCAGGCCTTAATGGACAATAAATAAGACCAATCAACCCTGGTATCTGGGTAAGCAAGAGCATACAAATACTAGGATGGCAATTCTCAAAAGCCAGAAATCCGCGGTTATACTCACTGGCTCTAGAAAACGATAAAAATAATTCAGGTGAGACAAAAGCGCAGGAAAACATTAATAGAAAGTGTCAGATTAAAGTACAAATGGCCTTCAATTTCTACATTAACAAAATATTTTGCATGTTACAAGAATGAAATAACTTTTTTTTTTTTTGGGCGAAGAGACCATATTAGTAGCTGATGATAACTCCAATTGAAATTCCCAACAATCTAAAAGCTTAGCACACCTCGAAATCATCAAACAAGCCAAATTTTGCAATGTCCAAATGTGCTACAAAACCATCCTTTTCTAATTTCCCGCATAAAACTCCAAGACTTAAAATCCGTTCTTGTTGTAGGCGAGATTGCTACAATATTACAAACTTGGAATCATCACTAGAGTGCATAATCGTGCAGGTATAACTATTATACCATATGCGTGCACCAATACTTTTCTCTCCCCAGGGAACATTATCAGTCAAGGTAGCCTCAAATCCTACCTTTTCTGGATATGGAAAAAAAAAAGAAATACCCTTTTAAACCCTCAGAAAAATTACCCGTGTCAACAAGCTTAAACTAAACAGAAAAGAACAACAAAATAACAAAAATGAAATAAACCCACGATCGATTCAGTATATCCCCCGTTCAACATAAAACTGAAGGAAATGACAAAAGAATCATCGGCTACGTAACTTCCAGTAAAAGGGTTGCGCAATTGTTTAAACAAGTCATGCCAGTACCAAATTTCTCATTTCTTTTTTTCCCTTTTCCTGTCATCAGTTTTCTCAGCGGCCAAACAGAGGAGAAAAATACCTCAGCATCGTTAACCGATCAATTGTCAGTGGACTCGGGCAGGATCGGTGCACCGTAGTTGGTGAAACAGTACAGATAGAGAGAGCAAGTAGGGTTTACAGAGAGAGAGAGAGAGAGAGAGAGAAACAAAGAAGAAGATATGATGATGAATGATGAGCATGGAGTAGAACAAGTGCGAGGTGGCTGAAGATCGAAGCAAGGTCCGAACCTGCCGATGAGCGCCGCGTGGAGGTTGGCTTGACGGGGCGGAGGTTCGGAGTTAGGTGTAGGAGAAATGTGACACGTACGAGATAAGGGAGTGAGAGGGTGGGCCTTTGGTTCCATCAGATTTAATCTTTTCCTTAATAATGGTTGATGTGATGTGGGGCCCACCACGGTGCTTTGGAGGCTTTTCTACGCAAATGTTTCATCAATTTTTTTCTTTTGGTTTATTACTTTAATCATCTATCATTAGCCACCGCCAAAATTTTATGAGGCTATTAGTATCTAATCCTACTCTCTTACCCAAAAAATCACCAACTCATTTATGTTGTGTGGTTAATGTTATTTTAGCAATCTCTCCCTCTATACATATTGAGAGGGAAAAAATGTTTGTGGCGGCACCTCGTCTAAAAAAAAAAAAAGTAAAAAAAAGTGATCTTTTCTTACTAATTTCAACTCTATCTATAAATGCGTATGACAAAAAAATAAGAGAGCATTATCGACTTTTACCCGAGTCGCAAGTTTAGTAGTGATGGGTTAAATGGGGCTAAAACTAATTTATAGGTGCAGGCTTTGCCTTTATCCGCTTTTGCTTCATTAATATTCTTGCGAGCCAATCAATACTTAGCAAACATAAAAAAGAACTTGAGTCTAGACTCTTGCAAATTGCATGAGTTCTCCTTTTAAATGAATGGGGATTATTTTTAGCAAAATTGTTGTTTTATGAGTGGGCTCATGCAAAACATAAAAAGGAGCATGAGTTCGGACTTACATAAATTGCATTAGTTGAAAAATTTAGGATGGACCACAGTCGTCTTGTTTCAATTTATGCTCCTACCTCTTATTTTGATATACCAAGAAAGAAGTACAATCTAATAAGGCTACTATGAAATATTTACTCATGGTTGGAGCAAACTCTTCTATTCTGGTTCATGACCTTTCTTGGCTATAGGGTTCATCTGAGGGAGAGATCGAGTTCAAGAAATAGTGAATGGCCTTATCAATACACAAATGTATAACTTCTCAGGAATTTCAATTGCGCTTATATACATCACTGTAGAAATTGGGTTCAAGCATTCCCTAACCCTTTCTCATCAATAGACTCTTGACGTAAATGAAAGAGCGCGGTTCGTTCAATAAATTCCTCTCTCTCTATCTATCTTTGAGATGTTTGAATTTTTCATAACTCCATGGACATGCAGAGGAGAAATGTGACCCTCAGTCGGATCAAGACATAGCAGAATTAAGGTGAAGCATGAACTCCTCTCAAATTCCCTCAGAATTCTACATAGCAGAATTATTTATGTGTGTTCATTCATTTAAATTGTATGGACGAGATTAAAATACATCATTTTCCCTTCATTGGAAATCCTTCCCCGCAAGCGAGAGAACAACTTGCCAAAAAATAATTTCTCCATAAATTAATGCATCGAAAACCTTTCCCCTAATTATCCATCAATAAAATAAGAAGATATTAAGTTATATATAATTTCTGTCCATATACACAATAGTTTTCAGGTTACTCATATTTTTCTAATTTTTATCAGATCGATTTGCTTCTATTTTTTTTTTTAGGAGGAGAGGTAATGAATTCTTTTCATTTTTCAATAAAAGGAGAAAAGGTCTTTGATGCATTAATTTGAGGACAAATTATTTTTGGTAAATCATTCTTTTTTGAGGGAAATGATTTTCAATAAAGAAAAAAGTGTTTTGTTCTAATTATGTCCATGAAATTTAAAAGGACGAGCAAGATAAATATTCTAGAGAAATCGAATCCAACCCTGGCTCCCATAGGCTCCATCGCTGATTATGTTTGTCTTATTTCAATATTTATCTGTTATGCAACTCAAATCAGGACTCTCACCTTCACTAAATTTCCTATATAAAATATCAGCACTTTAATTATTTACGTTGAATTTGTAATTATTATGATTAAATAGTTGTGTGTAAAATTTGATTAAGCAAATGAACATAGCCAATCTACGTATGCCACGTACAGTATACGGCGCCAATTAGTCCACCGACATTATGTACTGACAAAGACAGGAACTTTATCTCTAAGAGGATCCAATGGAAAATTCCCAACGGTCACCACAGAGTTAGGGACCGGATCCAAAACCCTAGCCCTAGTAAGAAGGGGCTAAAACCCTAGTCCCCCAACTAGCATTCTGGAAACCCAATTGTCTTCACTCTACATAAGACCTCATCCACGCACGCCCTTAAACCCTACACCCCTTTTCTCTGTTCGGAAGCCGTTGTTTTATCCACCTTTTCTCTATTTTCCTCTCTAGGTCCTTCAAATTTGTTGGCATGGAGGGTCAATGCGAAGGTTCTGTCGCTGTGGGGAGGGTTTTCTGTTCAATGATGGAGGCTGCCGTAGTCGAATCAACTCTGGTTTTTCAGAAGTATATTGTTTGGCTTCTCATGGCGGTAAAGGACTCTTCCCTATCCCCAATCAGTTTTTTCCCCCTTAAATTTAATTTCTGAAGGACATTTATGCTCATGTTTTTTTCTTGTTTTTTATTTTATTTGTTATGAATTTTTTTCCCTTTTAACTAGATTGGTCTTGGTTTGACTGGTTTTGGGTAATGTTGGTTGGTTCCCCCAGTGTCTACAGTGTTACCTTTGTTTTACTGCAGTTGTCTGTTTATAGACTTCTGATGCTGTAATAATGAGTTACGAGCTAGTTCCTTTGCAAATGGGTTGGTATCTAAAAATCGGATTTATGATTGCACTTTGTTTTTGGGTTAGATGGGATTCATAACCTCTGATAGGGTATTAAATTATTGGTGAGAATGATGCTTGTGCGATTAGACAGCATTGGATCTGTTTCCCTTTCAAATTGTCTGATCAAGTTTTGTTTGTTATGTTTTTAGAATGCTAGGGTTTTTCCTATATTAACAAGTCCATTTGAACCAATGGTCTAAAACTAAAGTGGCTTTCCTGGAAAATGTTTCATTTGGGATTCTCTATTTTTACCTTTTAGTTGCAGGAAAGAAATAAAAATTAGGGTTTGTGAGGGTTAACACTTGGGTTTCCTTTATTGTTTATTTATGGAGTTCTTGGAGACCCAGTTCTTTGTTGAGAACAGTTTGGGTTAAGTCTCGAGTGTCTTCATGCGTGGACTCACCCTTCTATGGAAGTAATTTTATGATAAAACGTTTCATGGACTGTAAGCTTTGAACTCTTATGTTTGAGGTTGCGAGTTCCTACTTTCAATCTATGTTAGCTCAATAATGCCATTGCTTTTCTTAATTTCTTGTTGCTCGAAACTTGGACCCCCTTCACCTCTGTTTGGTGTTCCAGTTCGTTAAGTTTTATGGCTGAACTGTTCTAGCCAGACTCTGGAATTGTCAAAAATTTTAATTGTAAGATTGATATAAAACTCTTTTCTATAGTCTAACCATGTTTATCGCTTCGTCTCGTTTTAATAGATCTACTTATTTCTTCTAGATTTAGCTACAGTTACAGGAGTCAAAAACAGCTCTTACATTGTAAACATTCCAACCTTAGCTTTATGGCATTGTTCCCACTTGACTATTATAGGCAAGAACCTCTGGTCTTGCTTCTAGATTGTTTAGCAGGGTAGATTTATCAAGGAATACTATTTGATTCGCGGAATGGAATAGCTATTAAGTTCGGATAAAATATGCAAGGAATTCTCCGACCATGAATGGGATAGGTAAGAAATAATTATTCCTAACCCAATGCCCATGATTGAAGTAGGAATTCTTGATTGGGCAGGGAGTTGTAAAGTTAACAAAGTGAGGTAATATTTATTCCGTAGGAATAGAGGAGGAATGTAATAGCTATTATAACATTACAATAGTTTATGGGATTGCTCTTCCCGTGTCTGTACATTTTTCTACTTGTTTTCTGTCTTTCTGTTCTTCCCCACTTTGTTTCCTCCATCCTTAATAATATATATATATATATATATATATTTACAGACTGGATCTTTGCCTGGGGATGCTGACACGTCTGTAAATGTACAAGGCCTTAATCAGAGGTGTGAAAGATTTTCATTTTCTTTGTTCGTCTCCAAACTTTCCAATTATTGTTTAGAGAGGGCAGAAAAAAGGCCCTCTTCTCTTCTCTGTTAGTCAATAATTATGCTACTGCTTTTCAGCTTCCCCTTCGAGGACCTTAAGAAAGTGAGGAAGCCCGATGCCGAAAACAAGGATGCTAGTGAAATGGAGGATGATGATGAAGATGATGAAGATGCAGATGTTGGTGATGAAGATAGTGATGAGCGTGATGGTCATTCCTCTGAAGAAGAAGGCAGTGACAGTGATGGGGATCTTGATTCTAATGCTGATGGAGGAAGTGATGATGAGGATGAGGATGAGGATGATGATGATGATGATGGCGATGAGGATGATGATGATGAAGAGGAAGAGGAGGATGGGAAAGAGCAAGGTCCACCACCTCTGAAGAAGAGGAAATGAGTGGACTTCTAAAATTTTAATACTATGTTTAGGCCAAATAAGGAGGTGGTTGGAATTGGGTAGAATATTTTTTCCTTGCAGTATGATCAGGAGTATTTGTGGTATTCATTTAATATTATTGAATCTTATGCAGTCAATTAATTAGCATAATTTTATGGGGAAAGGATTTCACTGCAAAATCACGATATGGCATAAATCTAGTGAAGAATGTTTTAGTAAATGACAATATATTTTCTCATGAATTTGTTCTCACATAGACATATTGGGATTTTGTTGTAAAATCTTTTGTCCATTAAATAGTTGATTCAAAGTTCCACATTGGGGGGGAGGATCTTTTTTGCCATTGGAGGACCCTCAATATGCTTTGTTTGGATGTTAACCCCAATTAAAATTTGATTCCATTTGTAAAAATTTCATTTGCATCAAGCATCAATAATTAGGAGAAGATGGGGGGAGAGGGATCATTGTGAGTTGACCTGAGTTTCCTCTCCCTTTCTTCTTGCTCCCTTATTCTTCTTCCTCCTCTTTTCTCTCTCTGAAACTCTGATCTGAATTTTACTTCCAGAGATTACAGCAATGAAGTCATATTCTTCTCCTCCAGACAAATTCTTGTTTCCTTTTTCTTTCTTTATTTTCCAAACCTCAACTATTCAAATGGTACGAATAAAAATGACGAAAATACAAAGACATAATTGATAATATAAAGCCTATTTATCGACACATTGAGTTTTTTCATACAATTTTCAAAGGTTTTATTTTCAAAGGTTTTTATCTGCTGACTCTCCAGCAATAAATTATATGTAAGATTATAACATCTCACGAAAATTGTATTTTTACACCCCCTTTTAGAAACCATAATGCGAGATTGATTTAGATTTGGATTTAGCTATTAAATTTTATGTTTGAAGTTAAAAGATTTGATTTAGATTTGGATTTGTAAGGGTTTAACAAGCCTATGCAAATCACACTCAAGGACGTTTGATTCACGTGGAAATGATGTAATTTGGTTTAAAAATTTATACTAACTGAAAATATCCTTTTTCTCTCCTCTCCGTTTTGATTTCTCCATCCATTCTTCCCCCTCTTGGACTAAAATAATAAAAAATTTGTGTTATTAATATTAATTTCTCATAAAATATAACTTCTCTTACTTATTATTTTTTATTATTATCACGAAACTTGTTTACCACTGAGCTACTTCATATTTATTTTTAGTAAAATTAATAAAATTATAGTAACCTATCTATAAGAAGAAAAACACAAAAGGAATTAAAAGAAAGAAAATCATAAAAATGCACCAACTTCATTCAAAAGCACACGAAAGAAAAAATCTCAAAAACACTTCTCCTTTGACCAAACAAACACCGTACAGGCGAAGGCTTTAAAAAACCTATAACAAAATGAAAAGACACAAAAAAACCACATGAGGGAGGGAAAACATTAAAAAAAAAAAAGGATAATATAAAAGACAAAATATAAAAGTGGTAAAAAATGAATAAATTTGCAAAAAAAAAAAAAACAAACAAATTGGAAACATAACAGAGTATGAACAAAAAACCACATTGAATTATAATAAAAAAAACTAAAAAAACATTAACTTCAGCTAAAAAAGACACTAACATTTAAAAAAAAATCATTTCTCATTAAAGTGATTGTTTTATGATCAATTACAAGGCATGACAAACAAACATTAATTGGCCAACAGCTCGAGCATGACACTTTTTTAAAAATAAAAACCTAATGCATAATAAAATTATATGAAAAATTAACATGCCCTCTTCTTTTTTTTTCCTCTTGCCCACTCAATTCATGGGAGTTTAATTTCTAAAATGAATACCAAATAAGTTAATTTAGGATGTCACAATAGAAACAGTACAAATAGTTTTCCGTTCTTTTTATTTAACATTTATTGGTGTTAGAAAATCTACCCATGCTTCTTGGGGAAAGATTCATTCTCATTTCAGGGGAAAAAAAAAGGAGTTCTTTGAGAAAATAAAAAGGACAATTTTACTCTTCCCCAGATAAAAAATCACTTGAATTTGTAAAAATTATAAATTTATGAATTTAGATAATTTTAATTATTTATTTTTTCCACCCTAATTTTTCTCTTGATTTTTCTCATAATAAATGATTAAAATTATCTAATTATATAAAATTTATGACTCAAGCAAATTTTTTAAAAAAATATTTATTTATAAATTTAAAAGAACTATACATTTTGTGATCTAATTTCCCTTAATTTTATTTTACAATAAATAATTAAAATTGTATTATTACACAAATTCACCTAAATTCAAAGGAGCCCACTCTACTTCTTTGCTCTCATTTCTCCCCTCTCACGTTTTTCTTGGTAAACCCTAATTTCCTTCCAACCCTAGTCTGATTCGCCATCTTCCCACTGACACCGTAAATCGCTTGTGCGTTTTAGGATTGGTCTCTCTGTCTTTCTCTCTCTCTTTCCTTCCCGGGAACACTGCTGATCAAAAGCAGAGATTTCATCTGGTTTGTTCTCTTCCTATCCCCATTTCTCTTCATACCCTGTTCTTCTTTACTCGCCTAATTTCTATAATAGCATTCGATTTTATGTGGGTGTGCGCGCGCGTGTGTTTGCTGGCCTTGTTGTGGCTCCGACACTAAAAGAGTGCAAATTAGGCCATATGGTTTTGGATGAATCTTGGTTCATTAGCAATTCCTTTATTTTAGTTCACGGATGGTCATGTTTTGCTTTTTAAAATCAGATGAATTTTCAGTAGAGTTTGTCTTCAAATTTTGAACTGGGTTATTTATTTTATTTCAATTGTATGGTCTCAAACTCACTAATTCTTCTCCCTTTTTATCATTCTATGAAATCATGACCCTGCTCCATAAAGTTTTAAACTCCCTTTAGAAATATGGATGCTGCAGAAACATTTAATATGGAAGAAGATGATGATTACCAAGAGTATATACCAGTCAACAAGCGTAGGGCCATGGAGGCGCAGAAAATCCTTCAGCGCAAGGGGGAAGTTTCTGCCCTTGAAGAAGAGGCTGAAAAATTAAAATTAGCTGAAGCAAAGCCCAGTTTGCTCGTAAGGGCTTCGCAATTGAAGCGTGATCTCCCCGAGGTCACACGTACTGAGCAGATTGTACAGCAAGAGAAGGAGATGATTGATCACTTGTCTGACAAGAATACCCTTAAGTCTGTTCGTGAATTGGCGAAAGGAATTACCTACACTGAGCCATTGTTGACAGGATGGAAGCCACCATTGCCAATCCGTAGGATGTCTAGAAAGGAGTGTGAATCGATTCGGAAGCAATGGCATATTATAGTTGATGGAGACGAAATTCCTCCTCCGGTCAAGAATTTTAAGGACATGAGATTCCCTGAACCAATTCTTAAGAAGTTGAAGGCCAAGGGGATTGTGCAACCTACCCCTATTCAGGTGCAAGGGCTCCCTGTCATTTTATCTGGAAGAGATATGATTGGCATTGCATTTACGGGCTCTGGGAAGACTTTGGTGTTTGTGTTGCCATTAATCATGGTGGCTTTGCAGGAGGAGATGTTGATGCCTATTGTTCCTGGGGAAGGACCATTTGGATTGGTGATATGCCCTTCAAGGGAACTTGCTAGACAAACATTTGAAGTGGTTGAGGAGTTTTTGATTCCATTGAGGGAATCTGGGTACACTGAAATAAGGCCGCTTCTTTGCATTGGTGGGGTTGATATGCGATCACAGTTGGAGGTTGTGAAAAGAGGGGTTCATATAGTTGTTGCTACCCCTGGTAGGCTGAAGGATATGCTCGCAAAGAAGAAGATGAGCCTTGACAATTGCAGGTATACACTGTTAGGTCTAGTAAACTTATGCAGATTTAAATATTTTATTTCCCAGTATTGTCAGTAATGGATATCCGATATTCTATTGTTTACCATGGAAGTGTGTGCTTGAAATTTTTTTCTCTGCCATCTGAAAAAGCATATTGTAGTGGAAAATTTATTTCCTGCCTTCGGTGTGGTCAGGTGTGGAAGCCTAGTTTGGCCATTTTCTCTTGCATTTTTTCAGAATGGGCTTCTACGTGTACTTAAATAGAGAAGTTGTTTTTTCTGAAGGTGTAAGTCTCCACACTTGTTTGTACTGCATGTCGTGGCTCACGGTGCATCACCTGAAAAACAATGTTAGCTTGGAAGAGCTTAATATGCTATGTGCTTGGGTTCAAGTCCTTATTCGTTAAATATGTTAGACTATTAGCCTTTTCTGTAGCTACCTATTTTCATTTAGTTTTTCACTATCTCATGAATCTAATGGTGTCTTGTCATCTGTAATGTTTAATGAGATCAATTGTCCAACTTTAGTGCTTTACAGAGTTGCTCTTGTTTTGTGGCAACAAGTCAAGGCATTCTCACTATTGTTATAACTAATCTTAGTGTAGAAGCTGCTCTTAAAAATTCCCAGTGCACAAGATTTTGCAAATTGTCTAAATTCTGCTATTTACCATTTGCTGGAGCTGTGCATCCTTTTTATGAAACTATTCTGTTTAGGCATATGAGACAAACACGAGAAATATTTTTGTAGAAAAATTTAGTCAATAATTTTCAAATAAAAGAAGAAATGATTATCCCTTTACTGCTGATGACCTTTAGATGAAATAAATAGTATAATGAGACTTTATAGATCAATTTTCTCTTTCGGAAATCATACTTGTCTTGTACTAACCAAGGTTCTGATGAAAGACATGAATCCTCACATTTTTGGTTCATTACCTTTTATTAGTTTTTATCAGAGCAATTTGCTTCTTCAGTTATTGCTTTATATGTCTTTGCTGTTCCTTGTGTAAGGGAAGAACAGTTTCCATTTTCCTTTCATTTACTTCATATGTAACTGCTAAATTTGTTAGTTTTTTTTTGTTGTAGAGCTGTTATAAGTAAAGCTTGTATAATATTATATTGGTCATCTACATTTTATTTTGAATGTTAAATACACACATACTCAACAAGTTTAGAACCTGCAACCTTTTCAATCCCTCGCAAGTGAAAGTGACACCACTAGACCAAAGTTTGCTCTCTCTCTCTCTCCCTCTCCCTCCCTCTTATTCACGATATTGTATTTTTTTTTGTATATAATGGCTCTTTAACACTATTTCTTTCCTATTTCCACAGGTATTTAACTCTGGATGAGGCAGATAGACTGGTAGATCTGGGGTTTGAAGATGACATAAGAGAAGTGTTTGATCATTTCAAAGCTCAGCGTCAAACTCTTCTATTTTCTGCAACCATGCCCTCAAAAATTCAGAATTTCGCTCGTAGTGCTCTGGTAAAACCTGTGACTGTAAATGTCGGAAGGGCCGGAGCTGCTAACCTTGACGTCATTCAGGAAGTCGAATATGTAAAGCAAGAGGCAAAAATTGTCTACCTCTTGGAGTGCCTGCAGAAAACTGCTCCTCCCGTTTTAATATTCTGTGAAAACAAGGCTGATGTGGATGACATCCACGAATATTTGCTCTTGAAAGGAGTTGAAGCAGTTGCTATACACGGGGGCAAGGATCAGGAAGAGAGAGAGTATGCCATTTCATCTTTCAAAGCTAGCAAGAAGGATGTTTTGGTTGCTACTGATGTTGCTTCGAAGGGTTTGGATTTCCCGGATATTCAACACGTTATTAATTATGACATGCCAGCAGAAATTGAAAACTATGTTCATAGGATAGGACGAACGGGAAGATGTGGCAAAACGGGTATAGCTACAACCTTCATAAACAAAAACCAGAGCGAAACAACTCTTCTTGACTTAAAGCACCTCTTACAAGAGGCAAAGCAACGGATTCCCCCAGTGTTGGCTGAACTCAGTGATCCAATGGAAGATGTTGAGGCAATTACCGATGCAAGTGGAGTTAAGGGTTGTGCATATTGTGGTGGGCTTGGTCACCGTATCATTGAGTGCCCCAAGTTAGAGCATCAGAAAAGCATGGCCATTGCAAGCTCCAGGAGGGATTACTTTGGATCGGGGGGTTATAGGGGAGAAATTTGAATACTTTCCTATGCATATGGTATGATTGTGGATCTTCTTCTTCTTTGCTGCTGTCATCACGCTAGGATGTGGCCTCTCTCGAAGGACCAGATGTCTGCAAAGGTGATGATATGCATCTGATCTATACAGGTAGAGAGCCTCTTTTGTATTGCTGTATTTCACATTTCTAATACTTGCCCACCAAGAAAATCATGTAGTACTGGAACTGAAAAGATATTTAGATTCTCATTTGCTTCAGTTAGCTTGAAGGCTTCAGGAGCGGAAAAAAAAAGGTCCTAAGCCACTGTTCCTGCCTCAATCTTCTGAGATGCTTCACTTTGTTAGTGTAGTGCATGTGTAAACTACTTATACAACCCCAGTTGAAAGTTGTGGTTCGTTCTATGTGAAGATTCTCTTTTGGTGGCATTTGTAGTTGGAATTGATTCAGAAAAGGCAAAAGATTCTTATGTTATTCGACATCTGTAATTAGGTTCTATTTCCCTATGCAGCGACCCGATATGATCCAAGCTAAAGTTATTCAGCATGGTTGTGTTTAGTTACTGTGTATGCAATTCATTCTGTTGAAGCTTCCTAATACTAGGTGGAAATTTGTAGAAGCAAGACAGGCAGAGAGGTCATGAAGTATTGTGTGTGCTAATGGGGCCTCATTTTGGACTAATTGGGTTAAAAGAGCATCTCTCTTTTGCATTGTATTGCACTGCTGTTGTTGTTTTTGCTTATTGGAGTTTGAACTCGGTTCATGGGAACATGGAAACTCAGTTCATTTGGAGGAATTACCAAAGGGATTACCAAGAACAAGCTATCTTTCTTCCTAGAAATTGACTTCAAGCTTTTAGAGGAGACTACTTAGGCTTAGCAAACTATAGGCCCCCTTAGTTTATGTCTTGGGTTAAGCCTATGTGCGGCACTTTCTTAGCTTTCTTTGTTCCTTTTTACCTTTCCCCTCTCGAGGAGTCTTTCTTGTAAAGGTTTGGTTTATACCCTACCTCTGGTTTTTATCTTAATAAATCTAGTTATTCTGAAAATAAATAAATAAATAAATAAAAATAAAAAATCCAATTCACATTTTTTCACCCCCTCTTTTTTTTTTTCTTATCGAAAAAAGAAAATTATAACTAAAGGTAGCATGGGGATGCCAACCCGCGAATAAGGCGAAGGAAAGCAAAACCACACTTTCTCAGCTCAAACCAATTATCGAAAGAATCAAAACAATTATCTAAATCACATTGTTGAGCTCTGAATACAAGACATCTCAATGGGGTTATCCTTTTGCCATTGCAGCACAGTGGGGCTTCATTCATTCCCGGTATCGTATCGCATTCGCTCTGAAATCTCGAAAAACAAGTGATGGATTTGATTCGTGAGAAAGAATTTGTGATAGACCGGTCCGAAACTTCTCATCCTGTACATACACCATATGAATTCCAGTCAGTTATATCGCCATTAGAAGAGTGAACCCATTTTTTTTCTCTCTTTTTCCATGTAGAAAACATGAGAAAGGTCTGGGATGGAGGGAACTTTTGAATTCAGAATATGGAAAGTATGCGTCTCCTTGTTTACACAAGGCTCTCATTTCTTCTCAACTTATCTTTTTATAATGCTGCAGGACAGCAAGATGAAACTAATCAAGAAAGAAACACGAGGGTTCAAGAGTATAAGGTACTGTTATTTACTCTATGAGAGCCGATCATTGGAATCGTGTCGCGTGATCTCTGAAGGCCTCTGCGCAGAGTCTTGAACTGCTCACAGACCTCGTTCATCAACGCTTTTCTTTCTCTCGCTATCCTGAAGAATGCTTTCTTCGTCGTTCTGATTTCTTCTTCAAGAAACTGCAGTCTCCTGTGAAGCTGTTCCACTTCTTGGTCTTGAGCCCGCGGCACTCGCTTACACTTTATCTCCATTTGCTTAGCCAATCGTCTTGAACCTGACTCTGTAGAAGTCGACGAGCCTTCTCTGCCATTTGATGCAACTGCCTTCTGCTTGTGCATAAGAAACCATCTCTCATCCTCTCTTACTGTATCTTTCATAGAGTATCGTTCACCACTTTCCTTAAAGTTCTCCATCTTTTCATGCGAATCGTTCTTGAACGCCCCCTCAACAAAGCATGGAAAGACTAAAAAAGGGTCGTATATTGTACGCAGTCTTTCCCTTAATCTTCACAGATAAAACCCTTCTCTTTAGAGTGAGAAGACCGGAGAATGCAGGGGGACACAGAGTTGGGAGAGAGCCATAGGAGGAATCTGTTGACCTTACTTGATTTCTTGGAGGGAGAGAGAGGCGGTTAAGGGAAAAAGAGGTGAACACCATCTTTACTTTGAATTTGTCCATATTAATGCAATTGGTGGGAAATTTCGTTGAATGGCAGTTTATGGGGTGATGATAAGCATCTGACAGAACCTCCATTTACAGTTGGCTCATTACTATTTTTAGTACCCGAACACCGGAACTGGACTCTACTGCAGCCATACTGTCTTTGTTTCTGGATAGCAATAAAGAATTATTTAATCTTTTATTTACTTACAGTTATATGTTTTCCTCCACAAAGGAGAAAAAGGAAAAAGAAAAGAAAAAAGAAAAAAAGAAAAAAAGAAAGGTTACCTCACGGAAGAATAATCAGACCTAATGCTTATTGACATGAATAAGGTTTTCTGGAAAAATTGCATGAATCCCACTAAATGTTTCTGCAAAATCTATGTCCCCGCTTAAGTTCTTCGGTTGTTACAAATCTCGATGCCATCCTTAAATTTAGGACTTGTTTGGGTAGGAACAGTTGTTTCGCTAGGAACAAGTGTTCATCATAATAGTCAGAGTTTATAATTTTTATTATTGACAAAACGGCAACCCTTACAATGAAGTCTCATCCACATTTGGATGAAGTTTAAATTTTCTTTTCGTCGGCTAGTTGGATATGAATTGCAAGCTGGATTACAAATATGATATGATTAACAGTTGTAGTGACGTACCGCTCATACACAATCTAAGAACTACCGGTTTTATTTCCATACAGTGATTGCTGATTCTTATCATAACACTTTGATAAGAGCGTATACATTTCTACAGAGGAGCTGTGGCGATCTTCTTCCCATGGTCTAATCAATCAATAGGAACTTCAACCTCCATTTTCAGGCCTGGACCGCTAAAAATCTGAAGGGAACAAAAGAAAAAAAAGAAACCCGAAAGGCAAAGTTAGGCAATTAAAAGAGATGCAAAATTGCACGAAATCACTTTAACAGTTCTAGGCCCAGTTCGAGTTCTTTGCTCTCCTAATGATTCACCAAAAGCTTTGATTACAGTTGATGGTTGTCAAAAGCAAATTTTGTAAGAAGCCATAGACAGAATGCTGGTTTTGTTAACATAAATAATTTACAAAATAATCTAGAACATACTTTCAATAACTTATCCGTGTACGAGATTTACAGAGGGCAATGTGCTTTCTGTAACAAACACGGGTTTGGTAACGATATCAAGTATACTTCATTCTCTTCCTCAAACCTTTCTTTTCTTTTCTTCAATTAGGCATAAAAGTAAAGCTTACTTGCCTTGAAGAAATCGTCAAGGAAGAAACAAGATTCCCTTGTGTAACCCGTTTCGTGCAAAACCTGGCTCAAGACTTGCTACAAAAGGCAAAAAAGAATAAGTTAGAATGTGCTGGCCTTCAAATTCTGAAGCTAATAAATAAATAAACTTCTCAAATTCTGAAGCCACTCTTTCTTCCAATGTACACCAGGTGCACACAGTTAATCGGCTCTTGCAGCTCAATTAACTCAAACAGTAGTTACTGAAATAAAACAAGGTAAAAAAAGTAAACCAGGACGACATATAACAGGAGAATAGATAAAATATGTTTTTTATTTGTAGTTTTGATGAATATTGTATAGAGGGTGACCCTTGCTGTAACTGGAAAGGTTTCTCCTTTATGACTGGAAGGGGTTCAAGTAGTAAAACAGCCTCTTTAAAACAGATCAACAACTAGCATTATGGTAAGAAAGAAAGAAAGAAAGAAACAATTGAATGTTCTACAGCCCAAGTTTTACAACCTAGTACATAGAACGCCTTGGTGAACAGATCCCAGTATGTACACGTTCGGATTGAAAGTCCATTGTGGTGGAGTAACAAATGTTTCACACTCTGCTAGTTTAGTTTTTTGTACTAATAATGCCATTATGCATTTAACATTTGAATTTACACTTCTGCTCGAGTGAACTCTTTTGGGTGTATATCTAATGCAGGGCCAGCAGTAACTATCATATTTCTAATGTATATAATGTATATTGGAGAGGGGGGTTGGAGGATTGTAAGGTCAATGGATAAAAGCATCTCTTTTGTCAATAATTACCGAGGCTTTTTTTGGAAAGACCTTGTTCTAGCCTCAATGTGTGCACTAATCCCTCCTATAAAGCAACAATTTATAATCACCTTTTTGATAGATGCGTTCCTGCACCAGTATACTTACCCTTTAACGAATCTTCTTTGGCTCATTACAAGGAGCTTTTAACCCAGTCTACTACATGCTTATATGTTAATGATGTAAATGCAACTCTCAGTGCAGTGGCAGATCCATAGTAATACTTTTACTGTTATATAGGTAAAGATTATACCTATAATATAATAAATTGTGAAACAAAGAGGTAAACAAATGGCATGATGGCAATACCTCTCTTTGCTTGTCAGACATGAATGAACCAGTCAAATCACGAAGCACCTCCAATACATCATCGAAAGACACCTTCCCATTTGAGTCTGAATCATAAACTTTGAAAATAACTGAAATACAGCAGCAGTAATATGTCAATGTCACACTAAACTTAATTAAAGGTTTCGGAATAATATTTTCTCTGAACAATAAATCAATATAAACTACACATAACAAGACAGTCTTGGAATATTAAGAGATGCAAGCTCCACTATGCCGAAAGGTGAGGCCACAGATCGGTGACAAAAATCTTGAAACAGTTTCTAGGTATAACCGATTTATATATCTGCACAAGTCACATGAGAGTGCAATTTAATAATTTAGTATATTTCCCAGAACAAAATTCAGCTAATAATTTCA
This sequence comes from Santalum album, assembly GCA_034195605.1. Taxonomy (NCBI): domain Eukaryota; kingdom Viridiplantae; phylum Streptophyta; class Magnoliopsida; order Santalales; family Santalaceae; genus Santalum; species Santalum album. Next base: position 3,153,153 of record CM067258.1, read on the forward strand.
TAATAAAAATGTAATAGCCCTTTTAGTCATCTGAGTTTTAGTGATCTTTGGATTCCTAACTCTTTCAGAAGCCTGTTTATCTAATACCCATTATACAATTGATCTTAAAACTGAGAAAGCCTCATTTCACAAGGTTGGATAGGGGGAAGACAGAGAAGAAGGTAACAAACTCGACTTCAAGTTCACAACATTGGTGCCTACTCGCCTTCAACTTCATTACTAAATTTTGAGCGCAATTGTAATGGAATCACAGACAACTTGAACAGCTCAAGTGAAATGATTTTGTGTCTGTGCACAAATTGAGAAAATTAAGAACTAAAGGAAGATCTCAAACTCTGAGGCAAGTTCAAGTAAAGGATCCCAGCTTAAACGTGAATATGTAAACAATGGAATTTAACTAAAACGGAAGACGCCTGAAATCCCTTACTTCCATCCAAATTGAATTGCAAAATTAACCCATCAATTAAGCCTTTCAAAACCATAAAGAAGGAGGAGGGGGGTACCTGATTTACCCTTCGTAGTTGTATTTCTATCAAATCATTTTTTAATTTTTTTTGTCTTATAAACAAAATAGCATAGACATAATATAATGTAATCATATTTTTTGCAAAGACGAAAAGAAGAATAACAAGATGAAAAGTAAGGAAAAGAAAATTAGCATCACAAAATGATTAAACAAGCCACCAATATAAGCAATCAAACACCCATCAAAGAACACAGACTAAAGAAAATGAATACTGCAAAGCTGGGATAGAAGCAAAATCATACGTTCAATCTTCTGATTCATGGTAGCCTTTGCACTAAAGGCAGACAAGAATGCCACAAAGTCCTTAAAGTTCAATCCATCAACCATTTTAAGCAGCCTCTGCAAAGACCCACAGACTGAAGCTGTCAAATTTAAAATCAAACTCCACTTTCACACATAATTACAAACTGAAAATTAACTAATAAAAATACCTAAACATAAACTCATCCCAATGATTACCTGAGAAAGTGGGTTCATTGCAAGCTCGGGAACCGATAAGAACTCATCGGCAGATATAAAACCCTTTGCATTTCGATCAAGCTGGCAAAATCTCTGGTAAAGTGATACTATTTCTTGCTGGGAAACTGGAATTTTCAACAACAATGCATGTTTTAACTACGAAACCAACAAGAATCGGAGTGATGCCAAAAGAAAAAAATAAATAAATAAAGAAGACCCACATAGATTATTGCAGTGTTCTTGGACTTCTTCAATGTCATACTGAGTAAGTCTTGAAGATGCACTCCCCATGGATTTTCTCACTTCAGAAAGGAAGCAACCCAAACAAAAAAAAAAAGAAAAAAAAGAAAAACCCCATCAGCCTTAATCGCACGATAGAAAAAGGGGACTGATTGAAGTGAATAAGGAAGAACAAGAATAAAAAAAGATACCTGAAAATTTGAACCGATCTGTAGACGAAAAGAGGAGGTTATGGGGAAATATAGGAGAGTGATGAATGAAGATAAGTATGGGAGGACAACCAGAAGGATCGGATTGAGACTAAAGTGAGTACAGAAAAGGTAGGAAAATTGTCATCATCACCTATCATCTTTCATCAGGCTTCGCCGAAGTGGATGAAGACGATCGACTCTGGCTCAGGTGTGGACCGGGGTGAGGTGTAATATTTATTGATCCCCTCAACTTTCGGATGAGCTCCGTTTTGACCCTCGACTGCCCAAAACTTTATATTTTAACCCCTTCAATTTAGTTATAATTTGCGACTACACCCCTTGTTCAAGAATGGTGACTTTTTCTTTCTTCATTCTCTAGCGAGAGAAGAATGGTGCTCATGAAGTAAATCATGACACCTATGGTCCAATCAATTAAGAGATAATCAAAAGATTTCTTTTGGGGAGTCATTCATCCTTCCCAAATGTAAGATACAACTATGCTTGCACTACATTCGAACAGGACGAAAGTGGGCCAATATGAGTCGAGCTAACAGGTCAAGACTATGTTGTGGGTCGAGTTATATTACAGGGGATCGGGTATTGACTGGTCAAGGATTCACATTACTAACACAACTTATATTCCTTTGGTATTTTCATAAACTAATCAATATTTAACAAAAACTTCAAATTTGAACCTCAAAGAAAAATTAAAAAAAAACTTAATTAAAAATAGCAATTGACCGAGTTGAGTGGGTCAAGATTATGTTGTGAGATGGGTTGGGTCAAGTTACTATACAAGCGAGTTGGCGGGTCACGGATTATGATTGCCAACTCTAGTACTCAATACATCTTTCATGTCGAAAATGTCAATGCGACAAATTTTAATTAGTATTTTTATTATTATTTGATCAAAATATCCCTCAAAAGAATCACGTAAATTTTACCACATTAGTATTTTAGTATGAAAGGTGTACAAAAGATGTACAAGTATGATTGTTCTAAGTGTGCGCGTACCGGCACTTATTATTATTATTTATTTTTGGTACAATACCTATGATCTAAAACCCGAATGTCTATTTTCTTTGAATTCGAGGACTCAATCCTTTGAAAGAAAAAGCTATAAAGCATCAAGAGACTTAGCCACCTTTTTTTTTTTTTTTTTTTTGGGAATCGTGTCCTCTTTAATATTTTGGGAAATGATAGATGGTAATCAAAAGGAAAAATTTTAAGCACCCAAAGCACTAATGAGATGCCCACATGCGTCTCATAAATTATCCATGAGACAGTTTTTCGAAAAACCCAGGTATATCCATGAAAGCCAAAGAACTGTTTAATAACCGATTTCTCCAAAAATCTATTCTTTTAGCTTTCCAAATAGTGTAAGCAGTTTTTCATAAATAATTTCAAACTGGCCCTCACATTATTTAGGCATCAACATCATCCCCCACCCCTCTGGAGCTGTGTATTCTTTTGCTATGTAGATATGATGCATGGCACTCATCTTTTTGTTCAAGTGGGATTTTCAAGCCTAATTCAGTCATTCCCGTAGGGCCAGTCATGAGGATAGCCCCCAACCAATCTTATCACTTAAGAATCCTCTTCCCAGTGGTCATTGTTGCATCACAGAGGGCTGGAACCAATTATCAGAACAGGCCAAACAGGAGATGGTGCCAATTCTCTCCATCGTAGAGATGATGCCATGATTAGTACAAGACACCTCCCTTCTTTCTCACACACATTATTGTAGATCCTCATTCAACAAAACAGAGTGAGCTGACTGTAGGAAAGTATTAAGCCATTTAAAAAGAAGAGATGCTGAATATTCAGTACTCGGAGAGCGAGAGGCTTTCGCTTTGAGCTTATCATCGTGTGTTGTCTTGATGATAGTTGCGTTGCCTGTTTTAAAATCGTCCGTCGATGCGACAGCGTTTCGATGTCGTAATTAGAAAGAGTGGCGCTAAAAGCTTGTGAACTGAATGATGATGAATCGTCAACTTGGCAAGAAAGAGTAGTGCCAGTAGCTTTCCCATAAAACTTCTGAACTGATTTTTCTGAGGAGGATACATCCTCATCAAGTGCCACTAGGGCATGAAAGGGAAAAAGAAAAAGGGAAAAGGGAGGTTGCGCTGATGAAGATGAGCTTTACGTGTGCATGGTCCATTCCCCCTTCGGATGTCCCCTACGTAGGCTCCCCTGTCGGAATCATTACACCCCCTAGTCATTGCAATCCTATCCCAAAAGCTCACTGGGCTTGCTTGGTTATTACTTTTGGTTGGATTCAAACCGAAGGGAAAAGGGTAGGGAGCATACAAATCGTCTTCACTGGGATGTCCCAATCATACGCTAAAAAGAACTTTAACCGATCATTTGAGTGACAAGAACAAAACGGAATAGATATTTGAAATATATATATATATACAGAGAATAATATATCCATGCATAAGAGTAGAATCGAGGAGTAGGTAATCATTAATGAAAACGAGCATTAACCTTAAAGAGTAGAATCGATGAGTAGGTAATCATTGCATTCGAGCATGGAAACGAGCATTAACCTTAAAACACAACATTTGGTTAGCAAAGTGAAATCATTTATGAACAAAAGCTGAAGATGGAATTACAATGGAATAAAGTAACGAGCAAAAGCAAAAGCTTGTCATAATAGGAAAGGGGGAATGTGTTGGTGAAGCTTAGTTTGAAATTGTCTCGCAACTGAGAAATAGAAAGAGAGATCCAAACCCCTAGAAGATCATCAATCATATGAAAGCACCCTACCCTTGTCATTAAAATGAGAGAAAATTTAATGATTGCAAACTTTGTCATAAAAATAAATGAAAAATGACATCTTCTGAACGAACAAGGTGAACTTAGCAACAAAATAAGCAACTCAGAACCAAAGCAGATGATCAGGTGAACCTCATTTGTCCAAAATGAACTCTCTGCTAAGAGATCAGCATTACAAGAAACATGACTTCCAGTAATATGAAAATATGCGGTGATTGCGATCTAAGCCTCTCCATCCATCGTCAACAACTGGCCATTCTGATTTCCGTTATCGTTATCATCATCATCATCAAGCCATCAAAAATAATAATCGCTAACTACAACAACTAAAGTTTTTGACTGTAAAGACTACAAATAAAGACGGATTATGGAGGAATGATTGGTGGAGAGAGATGCTGCTGGTACAAGGGAAAAGGAGAAGTCGATACCCACTTCCACAGGTGCATTTTGCCTCAACAAAGCAATCAGAAGATCTTGAACAGTATGCCTCCATGGGTGGCGAAGAAGGGAGCAAACACGAGCGACTCGACTGCCATGAGCTTAATAAGGATGTTAAGAGATGGACCTGAAGTGTCCTTAAGAGGGTCCCCGATTGTGTCACCGATCACAGCTGCCTTGTGTGGCTCAGACCCCTTTGGCCCAAGGTTTCTTGCATGCTCTGAAGCCCCAGCCTAGTAAAATAAAACAAAACAAAAAAAGACATAATGCATTATAACATTGGTTTCAGCACACCATGCACGCTGTCACAGAATAATTAAAAGGCTAATTGGGATAAAAGGAACAGAAAGGGGCTGCGATGGGATTCAAGAATGGATTGTTCCAATCCAACCTAAAGAAGCACGCTCAATCAAATGAACTATTGAGCAGATCAAGAACAGGGAAGAAAGGCACCACAAGAATGACCCGTTATTAGGGGAAAGATACTGTACCTCAATATATTTCTTAGCATTATCCCATGCACCGCCAGTGTTTGATGCTGATATTGCAATCTGTTTCATAAACACAACAAAATGTCGGAAAACACTCCATATAAAAGATGAAATTGAACTTCAGAAGCTAACTGATTTAACATCCCCCTATCCCTCCCTCGCTCTCCAAGTCTTGATGGATAACTGAACTCCCTAGGTTTCTAGAAAAGACAGGTCGTGTTATCCCTCCCAAATAATAATAATAATAATAATAATAATAATAATAATAATAATATAAAAAAATAAAAAACTGTGATGCAAAAACATTAATGGCATGTTTCTAATTAAATATCAAACAATTTAATTACTCTAAACGACAAGCAGGTTCACAAGATATGACTAAGCCATGTTCTAACATTACCTGGACACCTGAAACAAGGGCGCCAGCAAGAACACCAGACAAAGTTTCCACCCCGAAGAAGGTTCCAACAATGAGAGGAGTAAGCATGACAAGAGCACCAGGTGGAATCATCTCTTTTATGGATGCATCAGTAGAGATCTTAACACAAGTGGCATAGTCAGGCTTAGCAGTGCCCTCCATGAGGCCTGGAATGGTGTTGAACTGCCTGCGAACCTCCTCAACCATCTTCAAAGCGGCACTTCCCACACTCTTCATTGTCATGGCAGAGAACCAGTAAGGAAGCATTGCTCCAACAATCAAACCAATGAACACCTTTGGGGTTAAGACATCCACAGTTGAGATCCCAGCACGACTAACAAAGGCACCAAAAAGAGCCAAAGACACTAGTGCAGCAGATCCAATTGCAAACCCCTAAAGACAAAAACATAAACTTAAGTTCGAGCAATTCAAAATAGGAAGCAGAAGTAAATTTAATTTTGCCATAGTTTATTGCAAATAAAGCCAGTGGGATGAAAAACATAGCTTATACAGCTCAGGGATCATAAAAGCTACGTAAGCCTAGGGTCAGTCATTTCAACATCTGTGTATTGAGGCATTTGGGCCAGAGTTTTGGAAAAAGAGAGAACAAAAAAATGAAAGATAGTGAACTATATATTGGCCAACAACTAGCTTTAGTAATTGCTGAAATGAATTACTAAAAAATTATAAATCAAATTTTAGTACCTTTCCAATGGCAGCAGTAGTGTTTCCAGCAGCATCAAGGGCATCAGTTCTCTCACGAATTCGGTGGCTCATCCCAGCCATCTCGGCAATACCCCCAGCATTATCACTGATCGGACCATAAGCATCAATGGCCAATCCAGTAGCAATGGTGCTCAGCATACCAAGAGCAGCCACAGCAATACCATACATGGCTGCAAAGGAGAAACTCACAAAAATACCGATGGCAATGGCGAATATAGGAATAATGACAGACTTGTAACCCAAAGCAAGTCCAAAGATAACATTCGTGGCAGCACCGGTCTTGCAGGAATCAGCAACATCTTGCACAGGGCTGCAAAAGAAAAAAAAACAGGAGTCATGAGCAAGGACAAGAAATAAGTTAATGAAAGGAATGACATCAGTAGTTCTATTATGCTTGATACCTGTAAGCATTGCTAGTGTAATACTCCGTAACAAATCCAATAATGAGTCCTGCCCAGAGACCAACAGCCACACATAGGAACAGTTGCCTGCAAGTGAAAATGATAAATACTTTAATACATCTTCAACTGGCTTGAACCATATTTCTTAGTTAACACTAGCTGATTTATAACTCAGACAAAATGATTTCATATTGAAGCCTTTTGGTCTGCATAAGTTTTAAAACTCACAAGGTGAATGCTACAGAACTAGCTATTTTTAGGAATATCTGATACCCAAAAAACTACACTCAGTAATGGTTTGACCTTTACTTGCTTGTTGGCAGGGATGGAAAATGTTTTCCATAAAAAGAATGCACAGAAGCCCAGGGACTACTGACCAAAATCATGGAAAACTGACTGGTCAAGGATATAATAGGCCATTATACTTTGATCTTTCCACTTTTTAAAGCATGAGAGCTTAGAAAGGAAGCAGAAACTAATGATAAGGGGGATTACTTATCATGAAAATGTACAATTTCTAAAGCATTGCATACCAGTTCTTGACAACCTTCTGAGTACCAAAGTTGAAGATAGTGAAAGAAGATGGAAGGGCAACCCAGCTAACAATTGCAATTCCCACAGTCATAAGAACAGTGGAAATAATCAGCTGCCTCTTCAATGATGGTTCAATTTCCTTGACAGCCTTGATTTCAAAGAAATCAGTGGCAAAAAGGGTGGTGATCAAACAAACGATGATACCCACGGAACTGATAAGGAGCGGATAACACATAGCAGTGAAATCATGATTGACTCCAAAAGAGGAGATGGACGCAACAACTAGGGCAGCACATGATGATTCAGCATATGAGCCAAAGAGATCAGAACCCATCCCCGCAATATCCCCAACATTGTCACCAACATTGTCCGCAATCACCTGAAACAAGAAAATTTAAGCGAGGTCCATAGGTGACAAATGATGGGTTATTAAACATCTAAAATGCGAAAGACTGATTTGGCTTACAGCTGGGTTTCTTGGGTCATCTTCTGGGATATTTCTTTCAACTTTCCCAACAAGATCAGCACCAACATCGGCAGCCTTTGTGTAAATTCCACCACCTACTCTCCCAAAGAGAGCCATGGAAGACCCACCAAGACCATAACCAGTAATAGCCTCAAAGAGGCCCTCCCAGTCGTCGCCATAGTACAGCTTGAAAACATTAATGGCAATGTAAAGCACCAAAAGACCATTTGCAGCAAGGAGAAAACCCATTACAGCGCCAGATCTGAATGCAGTAATGAAAGCCTTTCCAACACCCTTTCTTGCTTCCAACGTAGTCCTTGCATTGGCATATGTAGCAATTTTCATGCCAAGGAAACCAGAAAGTACAGAAGTGATGCCACCAAGCACAAAAGATATAGTGCTGAAAACAGCTGTGGCAAGGGCTGGCTTGCACATTTCTTTTGGGTTGTAGGTGCAAGCTTGGTTCTCTGTGCTAAAACTCTTCACAGAGCCCAGGAAGAGGAAAATCAGAATTGCGAACGCAACCATAAAGATCCCAACGTATCTATACTCGGTGAATAGGAAAGATGTCGCACCTGTTACATACAGACATCGAATCGATTAAATATTTACATAAATGAAGAAAACAACTAAAGTGCTTCCAGCCAACATGAATACAATAAATTAAAAGGCAGAGTATCCACCAAGAACAAACACATGGTCGGCAAAACAAGTCATTAATATGAGGGGAAAAAAACATCAGATTAGGTCCGAGTCATACAAAATGATAGAAGCATCTTCACTTCACATTTACAATGGCCCATCCAACACATTGCATGATCGACATCCCAACCAACTCTTAATTAAACAGAGCATTATCCTGAATATGAACCATATATGTGAAAAAGGAAATTAAAACATCAATTATCGCAACAAGGTCAACCATACGTAAATCAAGGACAAATAAAGCTAACAAAATACCGATTACAAAATATTTTCCAAATAAGAAAAAACCGTCAATGGTAGTAATAATAGTAATAGTAACCACAAGGGCTGCCTCTGTTTACCGATGCCTTACAGCACATGTCACATTGTTTTTATCTAAACAAAATAAAAGAGTAATAAAAATACAAACAGCAGCAAGGAAAAGAACAAAGAAGTTGACGCAAATGGCAGCTAAAAGAAGAAAAAACACACTTAATCTCTGCCATGTGCACATTTTCCAGATTCAAATCCCACACAGCAACAAGTGGCGATGATAACAACAATAAACAAGAGTTACGCCCAAACCAACCCGACCCCACTTTTTGGACAAGTTGGAAGGTACAAGTCCCATAAATTGGTGAGAATATAAGAGTTCCTTTATTTAGTACTCTCTACCCCGGAGGAAGATAATAACCTAGGTTAAAGAGGAAGCAAAACGCTGATTTATTAGAAGAATCAGCTAAAATATCCTGTCAAGAACTTGATCTCGGTCAGATTATTCCAACAGGTGATACCCATTGGGTTTGTTTAGCTGCAGAGAAAATCCTGGAGAAAAATTTAAACGGCGTACAAATTTTAATTTAATGAATTCACCATGGAAATTAAAAAGTAATAAGTTTAGAAAAAAAAAACTATATCACCAAAGGATTATATTCCAATTTTACAAAGTAAAAAGTACGGAAGACAAAATGAAAATTCCGCTTATGCTGTTCTCTTAGAACCCAAATGGACGCTATACCTTCCAGTTTCAGCTGACCTCAATCAACACTCGGGAGAAATCCATTTAACTAATCATTTAAGGAGTGCTCAACAGTGTTTATGCTATTTGTGAAATTTATTAAAATAAAAAATAAGAAATAAAAAAGAAGAATATGAAGGAATGAAAGTTATGTAAGGTTCATTTCAAGATCTAAACGTACTTATATGTGAACTGTTAGAAAATGTAAAGTTCACATTTTCAGACCCACACATCAAGATTCAGAGCGTTCGTGTACTTCCTTCATTTTGACACAGCCGACCCATCAAATCTGAACTCCAAAAAAACTCACTTCCTTTCCTACTCATCAGTTTCCACAGCTTCCGAACATTACCTAAAGAATCCGTTTTATTTATATATAGTAGGAAATATAGATGAACAGAGCAATAAAACAGCAGCAAAAAAAAAAATGGCAAACACAACTGGATCTACAGAGCAGATCGAAACCACCAGATCTGAGACGAAACTCGAAGATCTAGAGGCACGGATCACGAGAAACCTCACCTTCGGAGATGGCGTTCTGTATCTCGGCGCACTTCACGACGACGTTTTGGTCACTGAGGCCGTCCTCCTCCTCGATGAGGTAGTCGCCGTAGCCGTTCTTGCTGTTGTTGTTCCGCGCCGCCGCGTGGGGCTCGTGCGTGAGCTTGACGCGCGAGACGAGCAACCACTGGAACAGCGAGAACGCTATCCCTACCACGGCGCACACCGGGACGATGATCTCCGTCGCGAGATCTGACAGCATCCCCGCTCCCATCGCTGAACCCGCCACTCGCCGGAACCCTAATTTCGCCGGAGAGATCTCACGGAGCGAGAAAATGAAATGAGCCGAGACGAAACGAAAAAGAGGAGGAGAAGAGAGAATAGGAGGAGAGCGTAAAAAGAGAGCTCGCGAGGGTTTATATGGAAGATGAAGGAACCAAGCTTCGTGTGAGCGACAAGAATCCAGTGTGACTCATCGTTACTCATCATTTCTGATACAGTGATAATAGCCGTCAGATGTGATTAGCTATTGGTGACTCGCGCTGGGTGTGGATTGGACGGTGGATGTGACTCTAGAGGAGGTAGAATCGTGTGGGGCGGCGGTGCAGGGGAGGAAATTGTGGGGCCTTTAGGTGGAATGAATGGATAAAGGCGCCAGATAAGCTCATCGCGTATAATAGACGCGTCATCGGTGTCGGAATAATTCTTCTTCTTTCTTTTTTTTCTTTTGTTTTCCCTTTTTCAGTTGGTACGATTTCATTTTTCTTTTATATTTTATATTTTTTCTTTAGCCGGGTTTTAATATTGTTGGAGGAATGGGGTTCACGTACTTCGCAGGAGCACCGTAATTGATGCTCCCAAGCAGGATTGAATTTGAATCCTCCGCCCGGTTAGCATGTTTTACATTTATTTATTTATTTATTATTATATTTGGGGAGGAAATATCACCGACGAAGGAAAGTATTTGAAGATTACATACCTGGAGACATGAGATAGACAGAGAATATGCCCCAGATATGCTCCGCCGTATATTTCTAATATATTTATTGAGTATAAGTAAATAAACAATTCCAATTATTCTAACCCATAAAAATCGTATTTTTACCTATTTTATTAATCCTTTATTTCAAAAAAGCGAGCCGTCGATTGGACGATATCAACGACCAAAACGGATCTGATCACCTGCGAGGACACCATATCTGACCTCGATCGTCGCAGTGCGCTCCGATCCAAGGCATCGACAGACGGGCGTACGGGAGCTACGGTGTGCTCGGAAACAGGCTAGCAAAAACTCTGGTGATTTGTCGCTGAGCGAAACATGGGGCAGGGTTCGAGAACGGCTTTTGAGTGGCTGCTGACGAATCTCTTCGTTGAACGGCGTGAAGCCCCTCTAAGCGGATAAACCCATGATGATTATTGAGGTTAGGTTTGCAAAATTCGAAAATTTTATTTTTAATCTAATTCGATAATCGAGATTATTGAGTGGAGAAATTAAATATGCATTTTAAAATATTTTAATTTTGTATTTAATCAAACATTTTGATGAACATAATAAGAGTATGAATTCAAGGGTGATGTATAGGATATTTGTATATTAGTCTCTTTAAATTCTAAAGTAGATATTTTTATTTTGATGAATTCAATTTTTTGATAGCGACTGCTTGACTATGAAATGTAAATAATAGCGTTAGTCTTATTGAAAATTAGAAACTTTTTAAAGCTGGGGGTAATAAAATTTCTAAAAAATTCTTTTATTTCCTTATTCTTCTTATTTTGCTGGATTATTCTTTTTTTTATTTTTTTTTCCCACATTTTGTGCTCTTTCCGCCACGCCTAAAAAGGCTACACAAAATGCATTTGTTTGTGGAGAATATAATTATTGGGGATTAGGGATTTAGCCTCCTAAGCCTAATGATTCCCTACTCAAGCTGTTGATGACTTTGTAATTGATTTATAGCCGTTGAATTTTAATCACAACACTCTAAAGCATAGGCACTTGCTAAAATAATTGGGCCTTTCTGTCTGTACAATGCATGAGCACCTTTTATTGATATTATAATAGTTTAGCAAGAAAATTTCGGAAAAAAATATGAATGATCATACACATCCAAAAATTCTACCCAAAAAATGGGAAAAGGTAAATTTCTTAGATAATTAATCTCAATCATGTGCTGGTTAAATCTTATTGTGTGTCTTTTTATCAACTTCAATATTTGTGCTTATTAATATATATATATATATATATATATATTCATTTTTCTTAAGGTGGAGGGTAATTCTTATGTTATGTTAGTGTGAACCTCAGAAAAATAGATGTACTTAAAAGTCAACAATGGTGTTGCCTTATTAACTTCAACATCTACGTTCCATAATTTGTATGAATCAATAAAATAATTAAATAATATTTCACTTGCAGCTCGGTTTGACAGGCCAAATCAATTCTTCTCAAGTTGGAATCTGATCTTTTCAGACTCGTGTAGTTCGAACGATTCGAAAATCTGGGCCAGCTAAAAAGATGAAAAATTATTAATAATTAAAAATTTCAAAGAGAAAAAAATAGCCTATATGAAAATTCAACCTAATTAGGTTTCATGACGAGCATTAATACAAATGGCTTTCTTTTTATATGCGACCCGTCATTTTTGGAGTTACAGCCCAGCTTACCATTTTTGTGGAAAATATTTCATTATTTTATACCTTTTTTTTTTTTCCCCTAGAATACATTATTTTATACCTTCCCACGTGCAGTGTGCTCCCATTAATTTATGTTTGTTTGTTGGGATTTTGCTTCATTGTGTGCATGCATGCATCACACTTTGCTAGAGTTTCCTTATCTTGACCTAATTGCTATTGCTTATGCAATAATCTATGACACTTTCAAAGTAATACCAGTATGAGAATAATTAAGAATTGAACGAATTCATGTAATGGCATACAACTGTACGATCATTATGTTATTTGATTTACATTAGGATGGGAAGAAGTTGTTTCTATAATTACGTTTTATTCCTACTCAATTACGCTCGTTCTACTCAGTAATGATGTAATTAATTGTTTTTTTTTATCTATTTTATTCTCATAAAATAATGACTCAGCTTTCATATTTTATTATGCTTCATAATCCAACATGTGATTATGTTTTAAATTTTGTTTGCTTTAGCATGCAGGAAGGAGAGAGGGGGAAGGTGAGGTTGGGACTCCCATTTATGTCTCCCACCCAATTGAGGGGCTTAAACCTAACCTGACCCCTCAACCCATTTCACATCCACCATATTTGTGTTTAAAGGTAGGAGTGGCCACCAAATGGATTGGGTGCAAGCAAGCTGAATATCAGTTACGAATCGGTACGAAATGCTAAATATAGGTCAAAATTACTTTATGAATAAATTGAACTGAGTTATACTAGGCAAGTTCTATGGGTTGGCAGCTTGCGAACTTACCTTGTTGGTACTATTTTTATTTCATTTAATATTTTTGTAAACCAATTAGAATTTAGTAAAAAACTCCATTTCAAAAGGAAAAATCGAAAAAATCAAAACTAAAAGTGACAAGTGAACATAATAAATGGATGGTGAGTTGTCTTATAAGAATAAATTAACATGGATCAAAAGTATTTTCTAAACGAATTGGACTAAATTATTTTACAAACAAAGTTAGTCGATAGAAGGGTCGAGCAGTAACCTTTTCTTTTGTCCCATGGACAGAATTTATGTACAGTTTTTCTCAATGGAAAATCAGTAAAAATATCAAATTAAAAATGGCTCATCATTCACCACGTTAAAAATCACATTAATTTATATGCGTGCTGCATTTAATGATAACACTTTTTAGAAAATAGAATTTGAAGCGATGAATGGATATGATTTTTTTTTCTTGTACATGTCAAGAATTCATGATCTGACACATTAATGGCCTTAAATCTACTTAGTTTGTCATTTATGTTCACATCTATTGAAATCTTATTCGGAATATAAAAAGAATTATAACCCTGTCATTTATGTTCACATCTATTGAAATCTTATTCGGAATATAAAAAGAATTATAACCCTCAATATAGCCATTTAAAATCATATATATATATATATATATATATATATATATATATATACATTGATATATTTTGAGTACGACAAGTAAAAGTCTCGATCTTTTATTAGAAAAGGATTACCATGGTATATGACACAATTATTTTTAGTGTAAAAAAACATGAGTCTGGTGTTATATAATTTTCAATAGTTCACTCTAGAAAAGATGTAGTTCTATTAAAAGTACACATGGACGGAATTATTTCTAGCAAAATTATATCGTTTTGAGAAATTATCTTTTATTTTCTTTAATTTTTATATGAGAAAAAACAATAAAAAGATTAATTATTTTACCGCTAAAACTAACAAAAATTACACGAAAATTAACATATCCTAAATTTATTATGATTTAGAAATTGGCTTATATCAAGGGGGGAGAGTTACATATTTTTGTGTCCTTTCATGAAAACGATTTAATTGACTTATGATATACTACCAAATGATACACATAAATGACATTGGCAAGATATTTTGCAGTGATTTGACACATTCATTATTAATACATTGAAATAGTTTTCTTGAGTTTCCCATTGATTAAGCGCACTAATTGTACGTAATGAGTTGTCACACACGTGGCTAATGATCCTCATATTGGATTATGGAAACTATAATTCTCGGGTAGTCAGTCCTACGTTAAGATTTAGCCCAACATTATAATCAACTAATAAACATTAAAGAAACTAATAATTGAAGTTATTTAATTGACCCAAACAAATAAGGCTAAATTATGTTTTATAATCCGACCTTTAGTAAAAATTATAAATCTAGCCCAACTTTTACTATTGGCTAATTATATCTCAAACTATTTAAAGGAGTGCAATTTTAACCTACAACATTTTTCTTCACAATTCTCTCAAAAATTTTATAAAAAATAAAATTATTGAAAAATAATTTTTTAATAATAGGTCAAATTTGTAATGGGAAAAAATTTTTAGTAAATTATCCTTCTTTATGAGAAAAAATTTGAAAAGGAAAAAAAAAAACGTAAACTTTCATATTAAAATTCATGAGCAATATTTAAGTAACGGAATTTAGTTTAATTGATGTGTGATTCCTCCTTGTGATAAGTAGAGCATATAAAATTCGTAGTCCAAATTTATAAAATGTAAAAGGCTTCAAGAATAAGAATGTTGGGAGAAATGTATGTAAAAAAGGAATTAGCCTATTATAAACATTTTTTCACAGTAAAAATTTGTAAAATAAAATTATTTGAAAAATTTTACTATAAGTCTGTGAAAGAATGTTTCTCAAAAAAAAAAGGTATAAATATAGCCCAAATTTGAAAAATATTTAAAAGTGAGCTAGAATTACATCCCTTTAAAAAGATTGGGATATAATCAGCTAATGATAAAGATTGGGTTAAATTTATAATTTTTATCAAAGTTTAGGTTTATAAAATATAATTTACCCAACACATAATTAATGGGCCAGCTCAGCAACAGCCAGTTATTATTGACGTCACCCCTACCAAATAGTGTATTATTTAATCTAGAACCCTTCATTCATCTAAAAGAAATAAAGATTTAACGTCCTCAAACTCATTTGAGGGCATTTGGTAACTAAATGAGAGCTAAAATCGAAATATAAATATTGTAGAAGGCTCCTTAAAATAAGAGTAATACTCTTTATATATTTTAAAAGTGCTTTACGTATTGAAATTAAGTTTTTTTTTTTTTTTGACATGAAAATGAAGTTTGAAAGCTTTACATAAAAAAAAGAAAAAGGAAAAAAAGTTCCTTTTTATGTTTCGCTAGGCTAATTATAGTTTATATATTGAGAATCTCAACTTAATGAGGAAGTTATCTTAGGCACAGTCCTAAAATCACATCATTTTGATTATATTTTTATCAAAAAAAAAAGATATGGATTTTATTTCTAATTTTTGTTTTGTCAAAAGATGAAAGAAACAAAGGAAGTGTTGTTTTCACATGGAGAAAGAAACAAAGGAAGCATCCTATTCTACAAAATGGGCCACATCGAATAAACAAATAAAAAATGAAGGTGGTGCAAATGGGGGGAGAGTATCATGAACTCTTGGGCTGGACTCACCGAATGTGGGCCCAGTCTCTCACACCGAGGCCCACAGAGATGGTGGGCCCATCTCGATTTGGGTAAGATGAAGTAGAGGAGATGGGTGGTGCCCCGGCCTTATCCTTTCAGGTCTCTCGTGGTACGTCTCAGGCA
Organism: Santalum album; assembly: GCA_034195605.1. NCBI lineage: Eukaryota > Viridiplantae > Streptophyta > Magnoliopsida > Santalales > Santalaceae > Santalum > Santalum album. The sequence continues at coordinate 3,169,296 of CM067258.1, forward strand.
CAAATTATGCAGCTATGTAATTAAGGATGAAAATGACCTCTTCTATGATACAAAAAATATCTTTATTAGAAACAAAACGTAGAAGTATTTTTTAAAAAACTCGAAAATAAACTTTTAGATGCTTTCCAATGCATGCTATGCTACGCATTTGGCTCTACTTATCAATCGTATAATACTGATTCATAGTCAAAAGTTGACTGATTCGAGTAAAATATCAAGCCATGTGATAATCTTAGGCGTGCCGTTTGTAGTGGAGTCCCATAAATCAACTTGGCAAGAAGGGACCATCAAACATCAATCGAGGATGGCTAGCACCTAGTCAGCTAATTGCTCGCCTCAATTAGGGTCGGTTAATGCCCAATCATCGCTATTAGAAGTTAATCCGGACAACAACTCCCCAGTAGCTATAAAAACCCAAGCCTACCAAGGATAAAGGTAAGTGATCCCCATTCAGTTTTCCCGCTACCATACTAATTCACTAGTTAGTGCTTAATTAAACACTCTTAGCTGGCTCAAGTCCAATCCCTGGCATTCTCCGGTTTCTAGATAATATTGGTATTATTTCAATTCTTACATTTTATCTCAATAAAATTTAAAATAATTGTCAATGACCCTTATTAATAATTTCTCATTTATTTTCACAGCTTTTATTCATCTTTTGCTAAATACGATAAAATAAAACAACTGAAACTAATGGGTGAACTTTATAATTTCGTTGAAAATCCAAAAAAGATTTGTGTAATTTTCCCACGTAATGCCCAAGTTCAATTGGGCCACGATATGTATCTGGGCTGAACTAGGAAGGCCCTTAAAAAATGTCGTTAAGCCTGTAAAGCCTAAAATTCTGACCGGCAATATATTCTTAGAGGAGACAACTAAATTTTGATTTTTTTTTTTCCATTTGTAGCTGCTAAATTAGGTGCATGTGTATTTAATGATATAAAAAAGGTCAAATTATATTTTATGCTATGACTTAAAAGTTGTAAACCTAGCCCAATCTTTACCATTGACCGATTATATTCTAATATTTTAAGCCTATAATATTTTTCTTCACAATTCCTCCAAAAAATTTATGAGAAAAGAAATTTTTCGCAGAATGCTTTTTTTTTAAAAAAAAAATATTAGGCCAAATTTGTAACAGGGAAAAAAAATTCTAGCCTACTATCCTCCTTTATAATGGGAAAAATTATTCTGAAAGTAAGAAAATGTGCGCTTTCATAGTAAAATTTATGGCAAATACTTAAGTAACGAAAGTTATTCTAATTGGTGTGTGATTTCTCTTCCGATAACTAGAGTACACAAAATTCATAGTCCATATCGGTAAAAAGTAAAAGGTTTAAAGAAGAACCTTGAGGGAAATGTTTTCAAAAAGAAAAAATTGTCCTATTATAAACATTATTTTACAAATTTTTTGACCATGAAATTTGTAAAAAATAAATTATTTGAAGAATTTTATTGTAAGAGAATGTCAAAAAATTTTTGATTATAACAGATAAAATTTGAATAATATTTAAGAGTACAAAAAAAGTGAACCCTTTTAAAAATATTAAATTTAATCAGTTAATAATAAAAATTAAATTAGATTTATAACTTTTATTATATATCCGGTTATAAAATACGATTTGGCCTCCAAAAAAAATGCATAGGCTTGAAGGATGAGACCAACTTTGGGCTTTTCATGTCTTATTCTCCGATGGGCCTTTCACTTGCGGTTATTTTCGGCTGGGCCTGACTTGGGGCCTGACCTCTATTTTTGTGGTAGCCAGTCGGGATGTTGTGTTTCTCTGTCTTTATCAAATTAAAACCTAAAAATCACTTTAAAGTTCGTAAAGAGGGCTAATATATAGGTCTGATGTGCTAATATCTGATTAGCCCAATTAATTTTCGATATGGAATTGGACTTAAACCTTGAAATTGACCATTTATTTTAGATTGAATAATATACTTTTCTTATATAAAAAAACAGAAAGAACTTTAATGTTTCTAAATTATTTTAATTTGAATCATACCTTTAATTTTCATCATACTAATTGAAGGAAACTTGTGAAAATCATTTTTATTCTTTTTTCTTTTTACTGTAATTCGAATTAAATTAAATCTGAGCCCTATTTCGCACTTCATTTAATCACTAGATGGAATTAATGCATCCTTAATGTAGTGACTAAATTAAATTTCACTCCTTATTTCAAGAGTTAAATTAAATTTCACTCTTTTCACTCCCATTTCATGCGTTAATTTAATCTTTAAATAAAATTAATGTATCTTTATTTCAAAAATTAAATCAAAATTTTACTCCTATTTCACACTTTAATTTAATAATTAAACAAAATTAATTCTCATTCTTTACAAATTACCTCTCTCCTTATCTCCTCACAAAATCATGGGTCACGCGGAAAGCGCGCGCGTAAGCCATACGACTAGCTTTTTAGAAAATGGAGGCGGCGTTGGCACGACGACAGGTGGAAGGGTATTAATGTTCTTCACCCTACCAATTTATTTTTAAATATAAAAGAGAAGCCTTAAATTAGTAGCGCCACGAGGGTCACGCGACCCTCGTTTGACCAACTCGCCAAAGCTTTTGGGGGCATCACAAAAAGTCAACACCTGCAACCAAGCGGCAAGCTGATCCAATCAAGGAAGTGCACGTGTCGAAATGATAGTACACAACAAAAAACTGGCACGGCCTTGGGACTCGAAACGACGTCACGATTGCGAGTAAAACGACATCAATAGATTCCAACTTTCCGGCTCAAAATCTTGAACGCCAGTTTTGGACTTTTATCATATCGATTCGCCCCCGTGGACCGGGTTTGCTTAAAGGGCTAATGGAGCTCAAGATTGCTTGATGATTAACGGTCAAAACAACTCATGACCACCTTAACTTTGGTTCAGTTACTAATTTAGTTACCAGACTTTTAAATTAAATAATTTAATTTCATAAATTTTTCTTAACTTGTGAACACTATTACCATAATTATTGATAAAATATTCTGTATATCTTTTACAAGAAAAATACATTTCTTACTAAATCTTACATGCAATCAAAACTAAAATATTTTTAAAATATCATAATTCACTCTTAAATAGGGAAATAAAAAGAAAAAAACTATAGTGTTCAACTTAAAAGACAAAGTAAATTTCAAGATTTAAGCTAAATATTACAGCCAATACACGAATCTATTACTCCTTAATTATTACATTTTAGGATTTGAGCCACTTCGCGTTCTCCATTTTTTTTTTTTTTTCCTCTCCCCTAATCTCACGAGTCCACGTAACATACACACGTATGGTTAACAATGTGAAAGGGGTGGCTTGGTCCTAACTCTAAGTCACATTGATCCTTCTCCCCAGACCTCAGCTGCTCGCCCAAATAATGAACGCCGGCCTTTCTAAAATCCCTCCAGGGGTAGACCAACCAACCTGTGACGTCGCCCGTACGCTATAACTACTGCCCATATCCATAACGTTGACCCCCGCATTATCATCATCAAAGCACCTAAAAATTGCCGCCCCCCTCCCCCCAATTTCTTCCCACAACGTATTATGCATAAATATAATATTTATCATAAAGTATGAATACGCCTTATAATAACTCATACGAAATATGAATATACCTTATAAGAACTCATAATATACGTTATAAGAGTTCACATAAATGTGTTATAAAAATTCGTATGAATTATATATATAAATAAAGCATGAATGCGCCTCGTAAAAACTCATACGAAACATGAATATACAAACTCATTATACATATTATAAGAGTTCATATAAATACGCATTATAAGAACCCGCATGAATTATATTATATAAGATTTAATTATATGAATAACGGTAGCCCAACTATAGAAGAGCAGACATTTGTCAATCCAATTAACCATCATTGCTTTTTCTTATCTGCGATCTGCACGTTTCAGAGTTCGTCAAATCGAAAAGCTTCTGACTTTTTCTCCCTCTCTCTCTTTCCTAATTTCTCGCATTACTCTGTACGTATCTCTCGATCCGCAGAGCCTGCAATGGTGCAAGGGGAAGAAGTTTTCATCGGTTCCATCGACCAGGGAACAACGAGCACCCGGTTCATCATCTACGACAAGCAAGCGCGCCCCGTCGGATCTCACCAGGTCGAATTCACCCAGTTCTATCCGGAAGCCGGGTATGAAATCTCACGCCCCCTCTCTTTATCTCCTGCTCTTAATTTGTGTTTTCTTTTTTCGTGATTTGGTGGTTTTTTGAATTTGCGTAGATGGGTGGAGCACGATCCGGTGGAGATTCTGGAGAGCGTGAGGGTTTGTATTGCGAAGGCCCTCGACAAGGCGACCGCTGATGGACACAACGTGGACAGCGGGTTGAGCGCGATCGGGTTGACCAATCAGAGGGAGACCACTCTCCTATGGAGCAAATCCACTGGGGCTCCCCTCTACAACGCCATTGTTTGGATGGATGCTCGCACCAGTTCCGTCTGCAGGTACATCTATTTTTTTATTTAATTTTTTATTTTTATTTTTAGCGGAATGTTTTTCTGTGCTCGTCCCCATGGTTCTAGATCTAGAGCAGCGAATATCAGTTCCTGTTTTCTGATTGTCCGATGATTTTAGATTTGGGTTTGGACTTTTATGAAAACCCATGTTCAAATTTTGCCATTACTGAAAAGTATGGGCATTTGCAATGGCTTACGTTGGAAAGCAGAAAATTGGATTTTAGGCGGAGTTGATTTCAATTGATTTAGGGCCAATTTGGGGAGCTGATTTTCATTTCATCTATGGAAAAGCTTTTTTTCGCAGAATGTCCGGAAAGATTAACACAGCTTCCCGGAAAGCTTAAACGTGCTTTCATAAGAAGCAATAATTCGGAGCTTCAGTGAAAATCCAAGAACAACTATTTATAAGCTCTTCCAAGCTGATTTTCATTTCATCTATGGAAAAGCTCTTTTTCGCAAAATGTCCGGAAAGATTAACACAGCTTCCCGGAAAGCTCAAATGTGCTTTCATAAGAAGCAATAATTCGGAGCTTCAGTGAAAATCCAAGAACAACTATTTATAAGCTCTTCCAAACTGACCGTCGGATGCCCAGCAGTAAAATAAAAAATACTGTCCCTTAGATTGAAATCAGCTTCTGTGTTTTTGTTTTTGGTAGAATGAAGGTTCAGGTGATTGTGGGAATTTGTTCTATTTTGTTGACAGGAAGCTGGAGAAAGAACTACCCGGAGGAAGAACTCATTTTGTGGATACTTGCGGTTTACCCATAAGTACTTATTTCAGTGCAGTGAAGCTGATATGGTTGTTGGAAAATGTGGATTCTGTGAAGCAAGCTGTGGAATCAGGGGATGCTCTGTTTGGAACCGTAGACACCTGGTTGATCTGGAATCTAACTGGAGGTGTGAATGGGGGCCTCCATGTCACTGATGTTTCCAACGCATCACGAACAATGCTCATGAACATCAAAACCCTCGAGTGGGATAATACCACCATAGAAACCTTGAAAATCCCAGCCGATATTCTTCCCAAAATCGTTAGCAATTCTGAAGTTATTGGGGAAGTCGCCAAAGGTTGGCCAATTCTAGGGGTCCCAATCGCAGGGTGCTTGGGAGATCAGCATGCAGCAATGTTGGGGCAAGCTTGCCGGAAGGGCGAGGCTAAAAGCACTTATGGAACCGGGGCTTTTATACTTCTGAATACAGGTGAAGAGGTTATTCAGTCTAAGCATGGGCTTTTAAGCACTTTAGCATATAAGCTTGGCCCAAATGCTCCAACGAACTATGCCTTAGAGGGATCAATCGCCATTGCTGGAGCTGCAGTCCAGTGGCTTAGGGACAGTCTTGGTATTATTAGTAACGCAAGTGATATCGAGGAATTGGCAATGCAAGTCGAGTCCTCAGGTGGGGTTTATTTTGTGCCTGCTTTTAATGGATTGTTTGCTCCATGGTGGCGTGATGATGCTCGTGGGGTTTGTATTGGGATCACGAGGTTTACAAACAAGGCTCACATTGCACGAGCCGTGCTTGAGAGCATGTGTTTCCAAGTAAAGGATGTGCTGGATTCAATGCACAAGGATGCTGGGGAGAATGGGGAGGTGAAGAATGAGAGCGGAGAGTTCTTGCTTAGGGCGGATGGTGGTGCTACTGTTAACCACCTTCTGATGCAGACTCAGGTTTGGACTTTTGCATCTTTATCATGCTGACTTTTTTCCTTTTCCTATTCTTATGTTTATTTTTTAATATTTGTCTTAGTTTCACTTTATATTGGTAAATAGTTGCAGTTATATACATAAGCTTTTACACAGAAAAGGGGAAGAAACTGTTTTTGGTTGATTTTGCGTGTTTTATTATCCAATATTTTGGGTCTGTCTTTTTTTCCCCTCAAAAAAGGTGAAATCATGGAAACAGATAAGCTAAGGTTTTCATCGAATTTGTATAATAGACACTTGTTAAAAATGACCTTCTTTTCATCATATATATAAATAGACTTCCCCAATTCGGAGAGTTATACTGTAGAAATCTTGTATTGTAGACACATTAGTTAAAAATGATCTTCTTTTTATTTTATTTATAATAGACTTCCCCAATTCGGAGAATTATGCTGTAGAAATCTTGTATAGTAGACACTAGTTAAAAATGATCTTCTTTTTATTGTATTTATAAATAGATCTCCCCAATTCGAAGAATTATGCTGTAGAAATCTGGGATGCATTCCCTTGACATTAATTCTGGCTAAGTTAAGGTAAATTTCAGTTTTGTAATGCTTATGGTTTTTCCTTGTAGACTGCAGCATTGCACCTTGTTTCACCTCCTAAAATTTATCTATATGTTTCAGGAGTTCTGGAAAGGCTAGGTTTTCATTAACTATTGCCCGCTTTCTTTGTGTGTTTATTAGTGTCTGGGGCTCATGGCCTTTTTTCTTCAATTCGTCATGGGCTTGACATTATATATATATATATATATTGATTTATCTACCGAGATTCTGCATTTTGTTCTCCTCCCTCCTACTCCTTATGAAATCTAACTTCACTGGAAGAGATTAGAGACGCTTATGGACTAATTTGGAATATGTGGACAAATTGTTATTTTCTACTGAGAAAAGCCATTGGATAAGGATTTTGACTTGCTTCAACTGCAATTGTTGAATCATGTGGTTCCCTAGATAAAAATGTGGCTGAATTGTATGAAGGTGTTTTCTAGAAGCTATTCCGTTGTGAATTTATGTGAACTCGTAAAAAAGGTTTTGAGGAGTAGCTAGAATGTAGTGCATTGTTGACGACTTTAGTAATTCTTCTTTAATGGCCTTTTTTTTTTCATTCTCCATGGCTTGTGGTGACTTGAGTTCTTGTTTAGTGGCATCCTCCCCAGTTTGCATCTACTCTTTAAGCGACTTAACCTACGTTAAGAAAGAAAAACTTATTTTTCTGAAAGGCCAGTTTTCCCATGAAGAAGTCTTAATGTGTTTGCTGATGAAAATGCCAATGTTGCTCATGTCCTGGTGCTTTGTCTTCAAATTTTCCATGGTTGACATCGTCGGTTTTCTGCACATTTTGTACTCCTTCCCCTACCCTCTCTCTTCCTCCCCCTTTTCTTGATGAATTTTCACGTGTTTATGCACTTGTTTAAGACTCTACACAGCAGCTATGTTTTGCATATACTGCATTATTGACTCCCCCATTTATTTATTTTTTCCTTCTTTCTAATTTTTCTCCATGGACTCTGATTTGATTTGCAGGCAGACTTGCTTGGAAGCCCAGTGGTGAGACCTGCCGACGCGGAGACAACTGCACTTGGAGCAGCATATGCCGCTGGTTTAGCCGTTGGGGTCTGGAAAGAAGAAGAGATTTTCGCTGCCGGTGAAAAGTTAGAAAATGCCACCATATTCCGCCCCGTTCTGGGGGAGGAATTGAGGAAGAAGAAGGTGGAATCTTGGTGCAAGGCTGTTATGAGGACTTTCGACCTCGCGGACCTTTCTCTTTAGCTCTCTTTTCACATGACCGCCATTTTCATCTTCTTCATTTAGACTGTCACGACCCCCTGAATAACCAAGCCAGTGCCTAATCCTTGGTGTATGTAGATTGGTGTGGAACGTAGAGTCTCTTGTTTATCTGAGCGGTTCACATTTGAAATAAATGTTGATCTTCAGCTCCTACTGTGAAAAGAGATCATCCACCGGTTGCTTTTTTCGAATGCACTGTTCTATTGGTGGCTGATTCTGTGAATATCATTGGATAGGGTTTTAATGTGCACGTGACCTTCCTTTAATTTCACCAATCCCAAAAAGAAAAGTTCATTCATATTATAATAATAATTATTTTTTGGTGATGAGGAAATGAGCCCTGAGGGAGACTCAAAAATCTCGGGTTTGCATGAGGGTTCACTTCCTACGTTCGTCAGGTAAATTATGAGTAATTTTTACGAACGATGAGTTTCGAATATTCGATATCGTCGCCCATCGTTCAAATGACTTTACAACTTGAGTAACTCGGATGGGACAGGTTCATCCATCTTTTTTACTCCAAACTTTCCAAGAAAGTGGGCTGTATGGAATGGAGAGAGAGAGAGAGGGGGGGAACGTAGAAGTGGCAACTCCAACCAGAAATTGCAGAGGAAGAATCGTAGGTTAGGGTTACTTCAGTTGATAGCGAGAGGGGACGGAGGAAGAAGAATACAGGTCGGTTCTCTGAATAGTGGGACACTATTTAATTGTGTATAAATTTGCCGTTTTATTAAATCACATTTAAAATATAATTTATTTTTATTAAAGCGACGTAATTTTGTAGCAGTTCTATTGGTAATTATTGCGGAGAGGATTATGTCATATGACAAGCCCGTTGTTTAAAGCCGAGAATTACCTTGTGAGGCGAAGAGGAACATCTTTCTTTTATTTTATTTTAATTTATTTTATTTTTATTTAAGAAATGATCCTCATTTTTTCTTTTCTTTTTCTATTTTTTCCTTTTTTTAGTCGGGTGATTACAGAAGTCAAAAAATAAAGAAAATATCAACTACAAATGAATAGTATGAAAAATTATTTTATTAATATGCACAAAGTTATTAACAATTATTTCTCATTTACATAATTTAGATATTGTTTTCCCTCCTACGAAGTTTGCAGCAAAAATTTATCAGGAATTGCAACCAAACAAGACGAAATAGAAAATAATGATTTTAGGGTATGTTGATGCCACTTTTCGTCCTCTCAAAGGAAAATTGATCTTTCAATTGAGTATGCATAATGTGCACCTTCAGGCTTTTGTTGACTAAGTTAACGAAGAGTTACTCCATTGCTGAACTCATTTCTTTTCTAAGTCTATGGCTCAATCCTTCAAGGGACACCACCATAGGGCCTTTGGCCCACTAGTTTTGGTCTATTTTCCCCTCATAAATGGAGAGGCTTACAGATGATTCCACCACGATTGTCCTAGTGATGCGTGCCACAGCCTAGGGTCCCTGCATCCTCCCTTGTCCCATATAAGCAAAAATCTAGGGTTTTCCAGAAAGGGGGATTCTTCTAAGAAGAAAGAGTGGAGCACAATGGGAAAAGAGAGAAAAGCTTGAGCTGCTGCTCCATTTTCCTTCATCAAACCACCACACAAAAACCATCAATGGCAAAGTGAGTTGTACTCCATCCATCCCCACGACCGTATGTACGAAACCCTGGAAGTTTAGCCCCAAACTAAACCAAAACACTGCTTCTTCTCCTTCTTCTAGTTACAAATCTATGATGTTCATGGGGTCATTACTCTACTGGCATTTTGTTATTAGATCTTAATTAAAGGTATTCCTAACTAATGCATTAGATGTAAAAAAATCATCATCTAGTAAAATGTTGTGAACCTGAACCCGCAAATCAAATAATAGATACGTTTGTGTATTTATTTTGCCGCAGACAGGATAGCTCGAAAAATCTATAAATTGGAGAAGTTTTCAACAGCAAGAAAAAGAAAGCTTTGTAGCTGAGAAATCGAAGTGGTGTAAATATAGTCGATCAAAAGTGCACATGAAGTGAGCCCAATCATCTTTTCACAACCCTTAGCCCCATCGTGCCATCTACGAACCCCCTGCTCAAGTTCGCTAAAAAAACAACAATGAGCTCAGCACTACAAATCCCCCATAAGCAAGGCCGCAGGGACAGAGGCCACTTCATAAAAAGAGAGCAATACAATGGCGAAATGCAGTGAGCGGCCTCGCAACAATGCCTTTGCTGATGCAATGCCTCTGACATCATCAGTTTATTTTTCGGGCGAGAACCCACAAATGGTGGTCTTTCTCCTGTGTAAAGGCCTCATATATGACAGAACATTGCTTTCACGCATCTTTACTCTTTGTTCAACCTCAAAGCCTACTCCTTCGATTAAACCACACTGTCATGCCAGATTGGATGCGTACATTACGTCTTTCTGCGAACCCAATCCCCCCCATATCCGGCCTTAGTCCTGGGAGAAGTGTTCAGAAATCGTTAATGATTTTCGTTTTGGAAATTCACGATTGGCTGGTGATCGGGAATGATTTTCATTAGTGGTAATGATTTCGTTTCGTCGCCATTGCCATCGTGAATGCAGCCTTCTGAAGGGCTACTACTTACTCCCAGAACTAAGCTTTTTGATAGGAAGCAAAACATAAAATGAAATGATACAGTGAACGAAGACTTCAAGTAAAGAGAACCGAAGACATCGAGGATATATAGATAATCCAGTCCACCGAAACAAGTACCCTCGAAGCACCAAAATCCATCTGCCGGAGATTATTGTTAATGCACGCTATTACAACATCATACTAAGGTGCAATAAACGAAGGAAAACCGCACCAAATGTTCAGACAACTTCCCAGTTAAGAAGCTTATAGCCAAATCAGAACTCGCGATTAGCTAGACCCATATCCCGTAGCTCCCACAGTGGCCTACTCTCCTTCGCAACATCGTCTCTGATCGCTCCTTGAATCCGTTTTATGACAAAGAAATACTGTCAAAAGCAAAACGATTAGGGAAGAATGTACAGATTGGTCCCATTGAAACAAGGAGAAGATAACCGGCAACCCTGAATATTCAAAACTTACTTGGAATGCTAGAATTAAAGGAATCATGATCTTTCCTCTCTCATTTGGATTGGGTCCTTCAATCAATTTCTTGTCCACCAAAATAGCCTTGCTTCCATTAGACACGACATCCGTAATTCTTTTCACTAAATTGGGAATCCAAGGGATCCCATTTGGAAGTATCTACATAGCAGTTAACAAAGCAATATCCTTGACTTCAAAAAAGCAGGGGGGGAAGAAGAAAATGCATCATCATGGCAAGAGCACAAAAGCCTAACCTTTTCTTCAGTGTCATTCTTGTTACATCTCCCACTATTCTCGACCAAGACAACAGGAATAGCAGAATTCTAGAAAACAAAGCAAAGAGTGATGAAAATTTGCGGAACAACAAACAATAAATACTGCAAACACACCAACTTAATGAAGCAATAAGTACCCACATCTCTATACCAAACACTAATAAGAAAGTAGAACATGAAGAATAATAAGCAAATGACGGCATCATTAAAGCCAAGGTGCACAGATATAGAGGTCCACAGGTCCAGAGCTAAAGTATAAGCTAAAGCAAACAGCATTTGTATTTTTACTTCTTGATTGGTGCAATAATGACATGATAACTTAAAGACAAAAAACACTATAATAAGACGCATATTTCCTTTTCCCAATTGGTTAATACACACGCACCCAAGTTAGTAACTACTTTGAAACCCTTGATTTTACCCAGCATCAAGGCTATCACATACACGCTGGTCGCTAGACCAGGGCACTGGTGGTGCAATAAGACACATCTAAGGTACAACTACAATTCGTTCACCACCACTGCAGATGAATCACCAGTTTCCATTGGTGAAAAAACCAATAGATGTATAGAACCTTTCCCCTCTTTTGATCAAGCTTCCATTCATATAATGTAAGCACTCAACACTTCTTTCTATTCATCTTTGCAACTTAACCTTAAATGTCAATAACCAAGGTTACCTACACCTTATCTCCATTAGAAACAGATGCTCCCTAAAGCATGAATTGGGCCCAGTTATAATTGTTCAATAATGTGGAATGGCTCATTTAACATAGCTGTAAACTGCCCTCATTTTTTGCAAGCCCCATAATATAGGATAATGCTTAAAATGTATTCTAGATTATATCTCCACGTAGTTACACAGTGGAGGAGCTAGAATTTCCTAGTTGAGAGGCCAACTGGCCAAGAACTGAAAAAAATTAATAATTTAAGCAGCCAAAGAAAACGTTTCACAGGACATTTAATAAAGGAATATATTTATGCATAAAAGTGTGTGTTGGATTTTGGGGAACCCATCGGCACTCGTAGTGACTGAGAGGTCAAAGACCAAGAACTAAGTTATTTATACCAAGCATTCTTATGACCAGATCCAATCTCTTGGTCCTGCAGGAAGGAAAAAGAATTCCATGCTGCCAATCTCCCACCCATCTCCACCTCTGCATGTACACAAATACATGTATGCAGACACCTATTCGGAGCATCTATGGCAGCTGCCTACCAACGAAAATTCATAAGTTGCATCAAGGACAACATGCATATCTAGAAGAGTTTGGGACCATATGTGTAACAAAGACCAAGCAGGATAAGCTAAAATTGACACTTTCAATTCAAAGCCCATGGCAACGCATTCAATGAGCAAGTTGTCAACAACTGTATGCATCATCCAAAGGAAACTAAAGTGACATAAAATCAGCAGGATCTTTTAAACTGGCAGTTCTAACATTCTCTGAGCCTATAACAGCAAAATAATATAAAGTCACCCACTGCTAATACAAAAACAACCCCGTACTAGAATGAGTAAACATGATAAGCAATTTACCTGGAAATCTTGTTTCCGAATCCGGGCTCCCAAACGAATAACTTTTAGAAGTGCGTCAGACCTTCGGGTGAAAAAGTCATTATACTGTATTCCATCTGGGGGTGATAGCTGTGCATGTGTGAGCACAACCAAAGCTCTGTTCCATATTCGTTTACCAAAACTATCTGTTATGGCTTTCACAACCTGCCTATCCAAGTTATCCACCCGATACGCATCCAAACGGTCCACATATAGCAGAACATCTATGGTCTTGTTTAGCAGAAAGCTGAACAATCCAAAAAGAATCACCAACCCATGCACAGCAAACAGACAAATTCAGTAAACATTTTCCAGGAAAGGTTTTGGAGAAAACAGTAATGTTTGCAGGACATTTATCTGAAAGAAGCAGGATAGTAAAATTTGAACTTTCTGATTATGGATCCCCAACAAACCTTTTTATAATTTCTAGTGCCTGGGCATTGACATATCCTCCTTCTATAAGTCCTGGAGTATCAACAACATTCAATGTAAACCCCGCCCTCGAACGAGAGACCATCGCAGGCCTTGGTCCCTCCGACTACAATACAATATCAAAGCACCGACACTTACATAATTAGTGTAGCGCACAAAGCACCTGAAAAGGGTATAAATTGCAAAGAAATATAAAGAAAATACCTGAAAAGCACTGACTGCAACAGCTCTTTCCCCTATGATAGAGTTTACGGTGGAAGATTTTCCAACACCACCTTTCCCCATCACTAGAATTGTCAACGAGCTCACATTCTGCAGTAGCATTATTGTTAAAAAAAAAGGAAGAAAATCAACACTTTGCTTATACAGACAAAACCATAGATAAATTGAAAAATGCAAATATTACGCAAATATAGATAAAGCAAGACGGAAGCTGGGTGGTGTAATCTGAACCTCCTGCTTGAGTTTTCCCAACAATTCAAGCAATTTCGCCTGGGTTGCGGAAGGAAACTGCTGAATGCCGGTCCATTCACGGATCACTTGGGCCGCCATAGATAAATTCCCGTCCTATAACTCAAAAGAATCGATAAGAATGGAAAATTAAAGCCGTGAGACATGCAGTAACCAAGAATAACCAAATCTAATAAAACCTAGCCCAAACTTGGGTTTATAGCAAAGAAAAATGAGGAAAACAGATGAAACTAGAACTCAATAAAAGTTCTCATTTGTTATAAAAATAAAAATAGAATAAAAAACCCACTAGAATGCACTACAGTTTAAGCTTGTATTAAGTGAAAGTTTCGGTAATCTTAGCAGCATTTGGGAGAAACAGGAAAATCTGTCGGCTAAACCCTAAACCCTCAAAGCTGGGGGCAGCGGAGAAAACGAGACAATAATTGGATTAAGAGGAAACTTCAGAAGATTGAGGAGAATGAGAGTGAGATTGTGCGAGTCGCTTACCAAAATCACGGGGCGCGATCGAAATGGAAAACCCTAGATTTCAATACCCGCCGCCGTTGCTCCCTTTGCGGTTGTTGCTCCCGGCCTTATCGTCTCAGTCTCGTCAAAAGAATCATCCTCTCTCTCTCCCCGGGCATGTCTATATATATATATATATATATATATATATATTCCAATTATTCCCACAAATTTGAAAGCGGTCATTGTCATCCTAAATTTTACGTGAGCTGCCAATTTTGGCCCGTAGGTTAACGAAAATCATCAAATTTAAATGAAAAAGTCAGATCCTCGATGCACATGAAGCGTTAAATAGGAAAAGATTTGAAATTTAATGTATTTTTCACCAACTGAGCTTATAAAGTATTACACATCGAATAAAAAAATTCTATATGGAAAAACATTAAGAAAGTATTGAAAATTGAGAGAAAACGTATTATCTAGCCTCAATCATAAAAAAGCTTAAGAAATGCTAAATTTTTCTATCTAAAGCCACGTGGGTATAGCTTTTTCAATCAACTCTGAGATTATGTTAGTTTAGGAATCAAATTTGCTGCTTTTTAAAAAATTTTAAGTATCAAATTGAATATTTTTATGCATAAAAGATTAAATTGGTATTAGTTACAAACTTGGGTGAAAAAAAAGAAGAAAAGTTCCCCTTATTTCTATATGGAAGTATTGCAAATCAAGTTTTGGAATCTTCCGACCTATGTTGTTTTTACTTCTTTGATGGGCCCAAGAAAAAGCCCCGGGGAGAGAGCGGAGTGAGGCCCAGCCCAACCACCTCTGAATGGGATCCAATTTCTCATTGGGCTTGGTTGGGAAGATAAGCCCACTTAGGCCCAGACCAAGCATGAGGGTCAACTTCAATGAGAGGGGCCAACCAGATGTTGGGCCTGATTGGGTCGCTTAAATCAACATTGGGCTCAATTCATTACTACATGCCACAAGTTTCGGTATACAGAAATTGTTTGTACCGAACAAAGTTCTGAAAATTCTATATGGATATCCTTCACTAAACCTCATGCCGAAAGAATAATATGAAAAAATTCATATGGTCTTTCTTGACAGTTATTTTGGTCAAAAAAATATAAAATGGCTCAAATTTTATCGCATAACCACTTCCAATGAAATAGATGTAGTATTTATTCAAAAAGTTCAATAGAGAAAGTTTTTGAAACTGCACAAGATATCAACAATACCCTCCAAAGGTTCTCACAACCTTTCAAATGAGTGAGGGGGCCGTCCCCATGTGAATGGGACCCATTATCATCAGGGGTGATCAAGAGAATGTTTGGGATCTTCCGGTATCATGTCCGGCTCATGATATCAATGAGTTTAATATTCAAATATTTTTTCTTAGAGCATATGAATTTGATCCCATAAGCGGGATCACCACCTAATAATATGTTCCCACCAAAAGAAAAATCTCGTATTTCTTTTAAAGAATCTCCTAATTGTTCCGGAACAACTAGAATGAGATTTTTTTCTTTAATAAAAAAGAATTGATTTTAGATGTAGGATACTATACGGAAGTTTTCGTGACTTTCCTCGCCTATGAGAATTTCTACCATTTCTCTTTTATTCACCAAAGCTCATCCTAATCTACGTCGAGATTACTACCTTATCCCTATCCTATCGTCTCTATAATGGATTTCGTCATGACAAATATATTATCTCATCACCTTTCCTCATTTCAAGCCCGTTATGCGTGCTTTCGTAGGTTAAGCAATAGCTACTTGGCTAACCCTCATAGGCCCAGCTCATTATTTCTCTTCCCCCCCCCCCCCCTTTGAAACTCTAACCATCTGCATGATTTGCATTAATATTTAATTTGAGGTTAAAAATTAACTCTACTCATGTTCATGGGTGAAATTCTGACAACTGCACAAGAGAGATCCATGAGTTGCTTGTGCTTATAAAATTAAAATAGGCACCATGTCCTACGGTTTATACGGAAGAAAACTTCGCGGGACAAAAGTGTCCTCGGGATAGTCGGAGGACTTTTCATGAGTATTTCACGGAAAATATTAACTTAATACATCAAGAAAATTTGAATCTTATTGGACCTACCATTCTCCAAATTTCTTGGTATTTAATTTCTTAAAATACAAGACTGTGTTAATTATTGTACGAGTCTTTCTTGGATGCAATGGCACTGCTTCTAATTAAGTACAAATGCATTTAAAAATGTCACCGTTTTAATTAAAAATATAGTATTTTTTAAAATTATTTATCAAAATAGCGTTATCTTAAAATGTACCTGTGTCTAATTAAAAATACCGATACTATATTTAAAATTTTTTCTCGTTATAAATCCAAAAAATTTGTTATTTTACTCTCTAGTAAGAATATATATATATATACTTAGTAAACAAGAATCTCATGTAATTCTTCATTTACAAAAACCATGTCTAGAAGCACAATAAAGAACATAATATTGTTTTGCTTTTCCCTGAGGCCAACTGGCCCATGAATTATGGGACACCCGCACGTGTTCCAATGTCAAAAGTCATTTTCTTTTTAAAAAAGTAAACCGATAGTCACTCATTAGAGGCTAGTTCAAGGCTTATTTTTAAATTTTTATTTTCAAACGTTTTTTTTTTTTTTTAAACCTTAACCAATCGATTGGAAGATTGGAAAGTTTTCAAAGAATTGCTTAAAACTAAGGGCAGTATGACAAAATAAAAGATTTCGCACCAAAAATTTATAGTACTAGAAATTTTTAGCACTAAGTTTGATAAAATATCTGTTCGATAAATGTTACCATAAAATTTTGCATTGAATTCGATTAAAAAGGTTTTTTTAAAATATATTGGAGTTTGAGTTTTACAAGTGCGTTATTTGGTTGCAAAACATGTTCCACTTTCTCCATCTTACATTGGAAGGTGGTCATGCGTTCTTCGAAGTTAGTTAAAGAGGGCAATGTTTGGGTGTATGTGCCATGGTGGCCTCCGGTGCATCGCTGGCGCACTTTGCATTTCTCTCGTACGTTATAAGTATTATTATTCTTAAACTATCTTTCTCGTTGATTCTGATTCCGTCCTAATAAAATATGCTATCTAAAGAATGAAAATTATATGATATTTTTTTTTTCGGACGAATAATCCAATAGTGACTATCTCAATAGTAGGCAATTATACATAATAAAAAAAAATGTCATCTTTGATTAATGAATACCCATATAACTTGGAGAGAATTTTTGTGACTATTAATGGCTCAAATAACTTCAATACTGATTAATAAATGATTCAAGCTATAAATTCATGCAAGTTAGAAATTCAACATTGATGATTATATAAATCATTTGCAAAAAGGATTCAACGAAACCCTGACATGGAGAATGAGCATTTAATAGGTAGACACCATAGATATTGGTGTTATTTGAGATTAAACTCAAGGGAAACAAGAAAAATCAAACCCACCACTAACATCGTTCTGCCTTCAAGAACGATCCCTTCACTAAAACATTGTTTGAAAAACCATAGAACACGATCGGTGAGTTTTACGTCTCCTAATTCGATTTGCAAATGCATTGAGCAGTTAAACTCGGTAATTGCATTATGCGTAATGATAAAAATTGCCCCAAAAGTGCCCAAGATGAGGACAGATCTCAGCTCAAGAAATTGAGAAATCCCTCCAATTATTTACTTAGTAATAATCACTCCACTAGGGTGGGGGCTGTTTGGCAAGATTAAAGTGCTTAATCAAGTATTGCAGGCAGTTATAAGCCCACTTATCATTGCTTTAAAAATTGGTCAGCCTCACAATGATACTGTCCTCCACAAATGGGCTCATGCAATGGAGCGACTCCTTGGCATTTTTCCCTCTTTTTCAAGGAATCCGAGAACACAACATCTTAAAGATCACTTTTGATTAATAAGGAGGAGGGGCAGGCACCCTTAGATTTTTCAATCATGCAATTTTAAATTGAGGAGAGCCATTGAAATTTATGAACCGATCATCGATCGAACGGTCGTGGTGTAGACACATGGCAATCGTTGCAAGAAAGATGACTTGTTGAAGCCTAAAAAGAATCACTCAGAGTAGAAATATGAGCACTTGTCCTTTTCATTTTTTTTGAACAAACGAAGGTGGTTGGTTGTATGCTTCATTGTGGCTTCCTGGGTCAGTCCTTTAATGGAAGAGTGTATACACATGGCTCCTACTTTCAAACGCGAGACGTGTTAAAATTTTCCTCTACAATACTTTTGACTCCATTGAGAGAGAGAGAGAGGGGGGGAGAGAGGGGGATGGGTCATGGTTTGACCCTTGAGTCTTTATTCATGATAAGAGAGGGGAATACATATGTTGAGCATGATAGCACATGAAGGGGAGTGGATCGTACGTTTCACCTTCAGATAAATGCCGCGTTTTCTAGATGCAATCTCAACTATTCATGCATCGGACGCAGATAAAATATGACCTTTTTAATCTACAAATATAACATGAAATGAATGGATGGGATTGAATATAGGATGTAATGAATACATCAAAAGATAAAATGAATTGTGCATTTCCTGCCACGATTTGATCTAGAATAGGAATTCGAACTCAATATTGAAGAGTAGTCGTTGGCAACAATTAGCTAATTGTTAGGGCATAAAAAAGGAGAATGCTCAAACAAACTATTATATTTTAAATGCATTTTAAATATCACAAAATAATATGAATCATGAATTGTCCTTAATCAATGTATGGTCCATGTGGTGTCTCACAACAATTTTTTGCCTCCTAACTAAAAAATATGATGTAAAACAAGACGGCACAAACCAACCATAATGTATATATATATATATATATATATATTTTAAAAGCATTATTAATTTTTTGAGTTTTAGGACTTGTTTTGGTTAAGTTATCGGCAGGGAGATACTTTATCAAATTACGTCTACATTTTTCTCATTGGTAAATACAAACATACCAATTCATTAGTTATAAAGAATGAACCCATTACTCTCTCGCGCAGCGTTAAGACTTTATTATACATAAACTCGAACATAAAAAAATAAAATAAAGCGAAAAGAAAGAGACAAAAAGCTAGTCATATAGTACCCATCCCATAAAGGCAATGGAAAGAAAAAGGAGTAAAGCAAAGAAACAACTACGAAATTTCACCAAAGACAAATTAACAGAGAGAACATTGAGAACGATGGGACAGTGAAACTTTATCCACCTAATGTCAAAATTGCATTACCATCACGCAATCTACCAAAGAGAGAGTGCGTGCGTGCGTGTGTGTGGAGTTTTTTCTTGGAATGCATCAAAAAATTATAACTTTCTCAACATGACCTCACTCACTCTCGAGGACTTTCTCAACATAGCATAAAAAGTTTTCCATTTGTTGATTTGTTCGTAGCTTTTCTTCTCATAGAACCCTAGATCAATGAAAGGAAAATTTGATGGCGGCGAACTTACCGCATTCGAGATTAACCAAGGTAACACCGCATGCTTGCATACGGTGTGAGCTGGATGTGACAGAAATAGCCAAAATAGAACAATGCTACTTCTTCATCCTTTGCATCACACGAAAAATATTAATTTGGTGAATTTTGAGTGATTTTCTTCTAGATACTTAATCGGACTCCTCAAAACGACCAACTAAATTTTATCACATCAGCATTTCAGCGTGAAGAGTGTAATAACTAAAACTATGATTGTTATAAGAAGTAGGGTAAGTTGAAAGTTTTAAAAAAAGTGAGTGTTTGTGTGTGTGTGTGTGTTTGGATATTAAATTTTAGCAATGGGGGGAGTTGCATAGGAAGGAAGGAACTGAGGATCCAGAGACTCTGCAGGCTTCTGTCACCTCTTCCCCTCTGTATTTTCTCACTGAGAGCTCTCTGTGCTTTAATTTCTTGTTTCAATGCTCCTCTGACTCTGCATGAATCATTCATTCACTCGTTCATTACAGCTCATTCCTTCTTTCCCTCTATTTATTTTCCCCTACCTTTTTATATTCAAACTCAAACCCCACCCTTCTTCTTCTTCTTCTTCTTCTTCTTTGCCATGTTAGAGACATACATACCACTTGCTTTTTGAATAGCAGTGAGGAGCATTGAGTGTATTTAAAAGATAATGGCCTTTCAGAAATGCTAAATTAAGTAGACAGCATTAAGAGAATAGTCATGTAATAGTGAATCAAATCTGAAATCATAGTGATTAGTTTATGTCCAACTATAAAAAATGTAAATAATAATAAAAAAAAAGCAACAAAAGCAGCCTCAGTTAAGACAATCTTTCAGGACTGAGGGAGAAAAGTGTAGAGTGGAAGTATTTCAACTCCAATGTATTTGTTAAATGATCTCATTTCTATCTTGACTAATTATGTAAAAACAAAAAATAAGCACTCGTATTAAGGCGGTGTTTGGTAAACGAGCTTGATATAGTTGTAATGATCTGAAAGGAGGGAGGGTATTTTAATCTTTTTTTATTCGCCAGTGGTTCTAACCTAGTGGAAAGCATTTTCAAACGCTTTAAAGGAGACCTGTGATGACTGAACAAACACTACCCGATAAATTATCTCGAACGAAGCCTAAAATTGTAATAATTTAATTAAAATGTTTTATTTGAAAATAGAAATATTTTTCTCGAGCCTTGTGCAGATTCACTTTTCACAACTCAAAGGGGGGAAAATAGAGATTAAAAGGGGAAAAAAAAAAAAAAAAAACCCCTCCCTTGCCAACATACATGTAAATGTGTGTTTGTGAATTATGACTCACTCTTGCATTTCTCTTCACGCTCCCATGTTCCCCCTCACAATTTAAACACCACGCACCCCCACACAGTCCTCCCATCAGACAGTGCAGCCCCCAACCCCACTTCAAACCCTCTCTCTCTCTCTCTCTCTCTCGATCACTCACTCTCTCTGTCTAAATCACTGTCTCTGTTCTTGATTTACATGGATTCAAAAGGCAGCAACAGCAACAACACGGACGCCGGCGCCGGGGGATCCAACACCACATTCGTCCAAGCCGACCCCTCCACCTTCCGCGCCGTCGTGCAGCGCCTGACCGGCCCGGACGACCCCGACAAGCTCCCCCTTGCCGCCGCCGCCCACCACCGCCGCCCCCCCTTCAAGCTCCACGAGCGCCGCCAGACCGGCGCGATCCCGAGCCTCGACACCAAGCTCGGCGGCGGCGGACGGGGAGGATCCCTGTCGCCGGCGCAAGGCCGGAGTCGCGGGATGATGATGATGGCGGCCGCGGCGTCGCCGGTGTCGCCGCTGGATCTGTTCAGCCCGAAAACGCCGTCGCTCGAGGGGGAGGAGGAGCGCAGGGCGATCGCGGCAGAGAAGGGGTTTTATCGGCTGCAGCCGAGCCCACTGAGCACCCCTAGAAGAGCCTCCTCCTCCTCCTCCTCCGACGTTCCAGAGCTCTTACCCCTCTTTCCTCTCACCTCTCCAACAACCAGAGATTGTAGTACCTCTTCTTCTTCTTCCTCATCTCCTTAGGAAAAAAAAAAAAAAAAAAAAACATCAATGATTGTCTTATCCATATTATCTGTGTTGTTATTGATGCTGCTGCTGCTGCTAATGTCAACGATTCATGAAATTGCTTGCGGGAGAGATTTGTATGAATATTATGGCATTAATTTAACATTAATATTTTTAGTGTGCAATTCTCTATTTTATCATACGAGCTCGCAATTTAAATTTGTAATAATGCAATACATGTACAAAAATATTAATCCCGAATCCTTTTATAGTTGTCATTATTTATGAATCTTTTTATACAGCTCGCTCTCCCATTATTCCTTTATTTTACTTTTTTTTAACCCCAAAGTCCAAACCACGGGCAGTCTCCTCCTAACAGGAGGCTCCCATGCCTGAACCTTTAGGTCCTCTTGATTATTAAAACAACACTGATTAGCAAAACATAGGAGGGGACAAATTTCAAAAACAAATGAAGAAAGGTCATTGCCTTTTTGTCCTTTTCTTTTGACTTTATTACATATTTTGCCCTTATGAGAACCCCTGTCCATCATGTTTGCATCTTTTGAGTCTTTTTTTTTTTTTTTTTTTTTTTCAATTTTCTATTTACTATAGTTGGGATCTTTACCAACACTTGTGCTGGTTTTTTTTTTTTTCATTTATCGTTGTTTGAGTTTATTTACTTTTTTTCCAAGATAGGAATTTCTTCAGATTGATGGCTCATGACCAATTTAAACTGGATGAACAAGCAAAGTCTAGCTTTTTATTAACTCAACCATCTCTGAGTTGCAGCATAAGACATGGCAACATGTAGCTGAACAACTCAGTTTTGTCTTTCCATTACATCTCTCCTCGCATTCTTCTTCAGTGGACTGAAGCGCAGAGAGATCGATTGTACAACCCGGTCACCCCGTTCGCGAACTGCTGCCGGTTTCTTCTCCTCCTCCGGACTAGTACGAAACCCTCACCATCACTGCTCTTGTTCTTATTTACATCATCTGTCTTGGGCTGCTCATGATCCGTGGGTTCAGAATCCAAGCTCGTCTCCCCTCTGTCCCCGCACACAAACTCTATAACCGCGCTGTCATTGCCAACAGCATCTGAAGAAATGTCTTTAGTTTCAGTCTTCTTTTTAACGGACTCGCTCGCTGGATCCACACGCTGTTGGACGGAGTTCATGATGAAACCAAGTAATATGTTCCGGGCGAGCTCCAGCTGATCCGGGTCAGAATTGCTCTTATGCAAAATATTCTTCCCATTGACAGAAACATCTGAATCGGTTGACGTTTCCGAATCCACGTCTTCTGGGTTTATGGCCCAAGCTCTTCTAGGCACAAACTCGGGTGCGTGCGGATTCATGATTTTCGGGGATCCACACCGTGCACTTCGTTCCATACTGTGGCTTTGGTATTTCAAAAACCCATGGTTCACGCGGAATGCGTGGCTGGTCCTATAGTATAGAGGCGATCTGGGCCCACAAGCAACTCGAGCAGAAACTGGAGGAAGTTCCACCGGATTGACCCTAGCATCATAAACACTGGGCAGGGCTAATGCGTTCAATGAAAGAGACAAAGAGATGGTGCCTGGATTGAAAGGTGGAGCTGCAGCTGAAAGCTTAGTGCTATTTGCTGGAGAGCCTTTTTCCTCGATATCGGAACAGGAAATAGTCTCGGTGTCCACAGAGTTTTTCCCCAGTTGAGGAAAGCTTTCCCGATAGCCGTCCATTTCTTCATCATTCAGTATTTTTTCTTCCCGATCATTCATTACTTCTTCTTCCAGAGTAACGTTGTTTTCCTCCTTTGGGGTTTCTGGTGAAGTGTCTTTCTCAGGTGATTCTACTTTCTCCACTGGTGGCTTTAGAACCGAACCTGGCGGTGCCACAGCTACTTCTTTGTAAGAAAGTGACTTTGAGATGGTGGGAGTTGTAGGTGTTGAAGAATATCTGGGAGATGACTTTTCTGCCCTTGGTTCCATCGCATTCTCTCTGACTACTACTTTAAGAGTCTTCGATTGCTTCGGCAAAGATTGATCACATAAGGTGGACTTGGACATTCTGCTTTCTTTATGAGTGGTTGGGTCGGGATTCCTTACCTTTGCCTTTACAGAATTCGGTCTTTTCCAGCCAAATTTCCGGGTAGCAGAGTTTCCCAATCGCCCCTTTGAGGTGGCTTCTTGCCATCCTTCATCTGAAGCTGTCTGTGTATCGGTCTCAATTGTCAACCTCTGTGTGGGTATGTTATCATTTTCTTTTTCTTCAGAAAGAACCTGTGACCCTTCTGAAGTAATTCCGTCGATACCTTTGCTTTCAGTCAGGACCTTATGAGGGGCGATACCATCATTTTCTTGCAGATCGACCGTGTCCATCTTTTCTTCAATATTGCCCTCTGTCACAACGTGGTGCATGGCAGAGCTGGGCACTGCATCATTCTGCACTTGACGAGACTCCTTGCTAGATTGGAGCACCTAAGAGAAAATAAGAAGAAATGGAAATGAAAGACTAAAGTTACGACCTGAGAAAACGGGTTTGCTAGGAAGAACAGTAACATACTTGCATTTCAGTTTTCTCCGTTGCAAGAACATTAGAGTAAAAGAATCCCAGAAATGTGGTGAATACAGATGATATATGCATGCGCACACATATATACAAGGCAGCTGTGTTTGCTTAAGAGTTTTTAAACATCATTATTCGCTCGAGAAAAAGCTTTGAAAGATTATTTGAATTCCAGCAAGGCAATTTGGATTTTACCTTATTACTCGAGAACATTGTGAAACTGATAAAATTTGATCCCTTTATTTGAATCAACCAATTACTGAAACAATTCAACTTTGTTGCATATGAAAATATCATAAAACAGGTACTGTTCCACAAAAGGGCTTGGACGCCAGTGGCCTTTTAAGGCCTATGGATGTTCCACCCAAAAAGCATCGCTTTATACTCTTCTGTTTTGTTGAATTCATATGAGGGAAAGGGGGGAACCTTTCACATGGGAAGAGCATCCAATTCAGTCAAAACATTAAGCAACCTTGTGCCCTTTTAAGGCCTATGGATATGGTTCCACCAAAAAGAGCATGGCTTTATACTCTCATTCAAAGCATTAAGCACCCCCACCCACCCCCAAACCCCAAAAGGGGAAAAAATTAAAGCTTGTCGGTTTTAGCTTGTAAACTGCTACCCATACAGCCGCGAACTGTAAGAAGTTACTTAGATTTTCTTAAGGATATCAAGAGTAACCTATATTATTTTTTAAAACCAATATTACAATCACTTGTAAGTTCCAGTCTTCATATTTCTACTTTTGTGGCTTCATGTTATTTAGATGC
The DNA here is from genome assembly GCA_034195605.1 of Santalum album. Taxonomy (NCBI): domain Eukaryota; kingdom Viridiplantae; phylum Streptophyta; class Magnoliopsida; order Santalales; family Santalaceae; genus Santalum; species Santalum album. Next base: position 3,194,302 of record CM067258.1, read on the forward strand.
TTTTCTATTGGACTTTATGGTTCTTACAAAAATTTTGAGCCAATTCGAGAATTTCTGAGATTAGCACATTTTGACTTGACCAAAAGAAGTATAATTGCAGTCTACAAATAGATCTTTTATCTAGAAAACCTGTCTTTCACTCACAAATATGCAAGCATAAAAGGATGTGCAGAAAAAGTCAAGCAGATAATAGGCTGTTTAGGGGATGTGCATAAGAATTCAACTTGTACACAAAGCAGGAAGCTACCTTTCGATGCCGCAATTTCTTCCGTGCATCTCCACCTTTATCAGGACTTATGTAATCAAGGAGATCTGAAACACTGCAACAAATATCCAGTTTTGGAGTTTTTATGTGGAGCAGAAAAGTTAAAAAACCAGCAGTAGAGGGACAATGCGTTATTACCTGAGGTGTCCTTTGCTTGCAATGGATGTGTCAGGCTTCGGAGTCCCATTTCGTGCTGCTTCTTGCTGCTCAAGGACTCTTGATTCAAAATATTCAAGCCATGAGACAGAGTCCTGCATTAGAGTACATGGGTCATCAGTACATATCTAATGACAACTTTTGTCATCACTACCGTGAAGTTGATAGATTAATGACATGTTTCCAGTTCAAGTCATACATAAGGGGTGCATAGTGAACTAAAATATAAGTATTCACTAGACTCTGCCATAATTAATCAAATAAGCAGTTAAGTACGATATAAATATTTCCTAGATTCTACCATAATTAATCAAATAAGTGGAGTTCGTAATTCAGATGCTAAAAGAGCAACAGTTTTTTCTCCATGTATTCCCGAGGACTATAATATACTCAGAAGAGAAGCAAAGTTTATGTAGTTGAATAGTCTGCTGCTGGAAACCTATTTTCTTTAATGGCAACAAAGAACACAAGTCAACTTAACAATTAACATTTTAAGAGAGAAAACCACGTGCAGCTATCCCTCCTAAAAAAGACTGGCATCATCAGAAAGGTCAACTATCCATGAGAGCAGAAGAGTATGACTCATCTGTGCAATTACCTGGGTTCGCAGATCTTCAGGTCCAAGTTTCACTTGAAGTATTTGCAGTGTAGTGCGCTCATGTTGCACACTGAGCGAAAATGCATCCATCAATGACAGAGCTATGCCTATTGCATGATAGCTTGCAGCAGTCTGTCAGATGACAAGACTCTTTATCAGGTTTTGCACACAGAAAGACATCATCCCTATACAAGAACTTATATAGATGCATAGAATAGAAACGGATGAATCAATAGAAAGAGATAAAGATGGAAAACCTGTATGTGATCCTCTCCTAATAGTCTTTGGTTGCACTTAAGGGCCTCGTGCAGGTATCTCAAAGCAATATGAACATTCCCCATGCCCTCTTCCATCATTGCCACATTTATGTATGTCGCAGCTGTGTTTGGATGAGATAGCCCGCATATAAATTGAAGAAGGTACAAAGCACGGTTGACATACCTGCCAACATAGCATGATCAAGAAAGCTGATGAAGGATATACAGTAACTCATACGAATTGCCTCAAATATGGTAATGAAAAAAGAAAAAGAAAAAAAAAGGGAAAACAGATTAAAAGAGTCCAGACTTCTCAAAATATAAAGAATGGTAGAGGAAGCTTGTGTTTTGAAACATCTAATACCAGAAGAATTCATTATTTCTTACTTCAATGCCAATTCAATATGTTGAAGACGGTAGTAGAAAACTGACAGATCCCCATAGCTTTTCATAGTGTCTGGATGATCAAGTCCAAGTTCCCTCTCATTAATATCCAATGCCTTTTGTTGATATATAATTGCCTAGGCAAGGAAGAAGTATTAAATTTAGTCAGTAAAGCAACTCAGAAGCTGCTGCTCAAGTGTATGAACGATTTCACGACAAATCTAAAATTTAGGCTCTAAATTGACTTACCTGATTAAAATCTCCACCATGATAAAGCACTACCGCTAGAAGACTGTAAGCACTTGCAGTGATACGGTGATAGGGACCACATACGGCTATCATTTTTGCCAATGCCTGCAGCCGGATGCAAATTCAGATAAGCATTTGCGGTACTTAATGTAACAAATGTAGCCTAAATAAATTGCATTCATACCTTTGTCCCATAGTTAATAGAATCAATTATCTTTCCTTTATCTAGTGCACTCTTGGATGATTCCAACAATGTCCGACCATCTACAGTAGAACAACCTGCATGCTGTGGTACATAATTCACATACCTATGTCAGTAATTTAAAATAATCCGTGGAGTTTAGTGGTGTATGATCAAAGCAAAGAAAATACACAGGAAAAAGATGGAGGAGACCATACTTTACACACAGGAACCATGCTGATAATATCAGAATTTTTGAATGGGGTCGGCCTTTCCATATCATAGTCTCTTGGAACCAGCTCCAATCCAATCTGCATAAATAAGGACTCAGTATCTTGCTTCTAAAAGAAGAGAGAGAAAAAAATGGAAAAGAAAAGGATAGAATTACACAAAAGTAATGGCACCTTGTGACAAAGTCCCCTGAGAATGGAGAACTTTTTCAACTGTCGAAATTCACTTTTAAGCCTCCAGCCAAAACTTTGAGACAAAAACAATTGCAACCACCGCAGTTTGAGAACATGATCACCACTCAAGTTTTCGCCATTGTCTTCTACATTTGAGGCCCCCAGCAAATAATTTAGGCAAGAGGCAATTGCTGTAGGCAAATCAGCCGCATTGTCAACAGAAGCAATGACAGCTCTAAGCACATGCTTGAAAGCTCGAGTAACCATCTCATGAATACAAATTGATTGTACATGCGGAAGATTCTCCGCCAGTTCAACCTGACCATTAAATGAATAGATCAGGACACCAAAACTTGACCATGAATAGAAAAATTAGAACCCTGAACAAAAATATTGTATCTTTTGAAAATTACTCATGTTAATTCAATAAAATAATATAATTTAGAAGATTTTATTCCTGACTGGCACCAGAGCCATGGGCTTCTGACTTGCTCAAGTCATCCACTGATATTTCAAAGAAGGAAGTTTTCTCACCACACGACCCAAAGAGCACATTCGTAGACCCCTTAGATGCATGAAGTCAGTTAGTGTGCGCCCATCAACTGGAGAAAGTTCAAGTGATCTGAAATCTGTTACCTGGGGGGGGGGGGGGGGGGAGGCGATTTATAACGTGGATGAAATTGCTACATAATTTTGTGATGATCAAAAATCCATATATAAATGCAATATTACCAGTTTTGGTATAGCAACTTCATTGTAATACTTGTCCACCATTTCATTGAGATCATCCATCGACTGTTGCAAGAAGAATAAGAAGGAAAATTAGCATCAGCCTGTCTAAAATAGATTAACCAACTAAAGACGGTAACCCTTAAAACAAATAGAGCATTATTAACTTGGTACTAGGAATCATTGAGTAAAATAAATGAAAATATGAGCAGGTCAGCAAGTAGAGAATAGAATGTATTTGAAATATTTGTCAATGGACCTTTAGATGAAGACCAATTCCGGTTTCTTTCAAACGCAAGAGGGCCTCTTCAGGAATTAATTTCTTCAACTCAGACTCAAAGTCAGGGTTTCCATTTAGCTCTTCAGAGTCAGTTCTCATGTGTGAATCAATGGGTCTAGAACTAGGTTCATCCTTTTTATCTGCATTATTATCACTACTTGGTTTTCTTTGCCTCCTCTTCAAGGGCTTAAATTGCTTTCCAAGACCTTTGACAACTGGTTCAGCCTTATTATCATCCTCAGACTTAGATCCATTATGATTTAAAGTCTCCTGCTTCTGTAAGTGCTGAATCCAACAAGCTCCAAGTTCCCATCTGACAGATCTTTTAGCGGCAACCATAGTCTCCTCTAACTTTGTCAAGCTCTCCTGAATTTTTCTCCGAGCCATACATCTGAAAGTGTCAGCTCCATCCAAATTAGTAGGAGAGTGGTGACCTCCAAGAGATTTGGTACCACATGACTTGTGAAGCAGTGTCCTCAGGCTGCAAACATTATTAAAACAAGTTTACATTGCAAGCAACATAATTGTTTTTGCTATAAAGAATAGTTTCCATAATACTTTTGATCTTCTTTTTATATCAATGTTAGCTTTAAGGTCTAACAAACCGCCAGCAACTTCAAAGAATTCTTTTCATCCTTATGAGAAGTAGGGCGACAACTCTCCAAGGCCATGCACTAAGGCTTAAAATTCTTGCTTTACTCATAAAGCATAGGTCTGGAAACGTTTCATATAAATCCTGCAATTTGAGTCTTGCAATTTTACAGCCAACCAAGCAAACCTCATCAACCAGAACGAATTGTTTTTCACTGAGGGAACAGCTATATCTTTCAGATTCAGATATTTCCTTTTCATTACACTTGTCTCTAAAGTCTGAAGATTTTGTGTTTATGCAAATAAAGATAATGCACTCAAACCTGTTAATGTTCAGAGAATTTGATCCTCCATCTTGTTGATCATCAATTTCAATATCCTGAGCCATAAACTTTGCTTCGTCAACATTGCCAACAACTTTCACAATCGCAGTGTACCCACAATGCCTCACGATAACAGTACCCAATGAAGAAGTATCCTGCAAAAGATTACTGATTATTTTCAACTTTCCTCCAATAAAGGGGTCAGGGATAGAAGCAAATTTTACAAATTAAGAGTAACTCAAATTTTCAGGATTCAGAAGGAACCACTTAAACTAAAAGCTTAAGCTGTGGAGTTAGCAAAGAAATAACCAATATTGATTAAGACACTCATTGAAGGGATAACAACATCCAACTCGGATTATCAATTTGAGCAACATGAACCCAGGACCTCCCAGCTACTATGGCTCTGATAACCTGTGAGGGAACCACTCATGCACTCAACTTAAAAGTAAAGCTATAAGATTGTGTGCCTCGAATGTGTACTGGAGATGAACAAGGATATCATTTCAAATTAAGAACTAGTAGTAAGACCAACCAAAGCTATTTTATGAACTACAAATATTATTAAACAATCCACTGTAAATGTCTCAAAACCACAGCAATGAATCTGCTTTGTCATCAGCCAGTTAAAAAGTTAGAATGTGATTCTGCAAAATAAACTTTTAGGGCTACTCTTAACACTCATGTCAGTAAAAGTCTCTGCCAATGGCAACATATAAGTTAAAGCTAACTATCATATCTAACCATTTGAAATATTGGGCTGCAAAGAACTTAGCCCTAACAAAGATAGCTAAAAGTATTAGGTTGGATTTGGTCAGAGGCAAGACATTAAAAGATAAAAAACTAAAAATATTTAGTACGGAAAACAACATGTTTGTTAGATGGAAGAAGAAGAAGCTGTCAAGAGATGTTGATCCTCGTGCAACAAACATCACTGACTGACCAGCAAAACTAATGGTGTTTAGGCTTAATATTATAAAAACAATCAGAATTTCAGAAAAATGAAAAGATTGAAACAGCTGTCAAGAGATGTTGATCCTGATGTCAACAACATCATTTGTTGTTTGATTCCAAGATAGATTTGAAGTCCCCATGGCCTCTGGTCCAAGATAAATCCAAATGGCCAAAAAACAAAAAATAAAAAGCATTACATTAGCCGACTTCGGATACTTGAAATAAAGTTATATAAGTAGAGTTTCCAAGAGTGTAACTTGAATTTTATTAGTTTAATGAAAATAATGAATGCATGAACAAGAACATGGACTGAAGAAAGTAGAGATGCAGATCCTCCAGCTAAACCGTCATCGTCGGGATAGAAAGAGAGAGATCATATTTTCCCCAGAATGAAATAATATTACTAGTTCTGGAAAATTGTATATCCTGTCACGAAATTTTTTTAACTTTGAAGCAAAGAAAGGAAAGTACTCACACGAATAGTGGCATTTTCATCTGCTGTTACACCTTTAAGTAAATTCCTTTGAGCAACTTCCTCTGCTGTCATACTGGAACATATATTAATTTTCTCTTCTGACTTTGGGCTTGCATCTGCTACATCACGTTTTACAGTAACAGATAAATCCCCTATTCGGTCCTCAAGCACAACTGACGCAGGTGAACCATTGATATTTGATTCTACAATTCGATTTATGGTTGAAACAGCTCTAAAGATTGAAACATCGACAAATAGACTGTGGAGTAAGAAAGCTTTCCGGTCTCGAACGACCCTTTCTTCCTCAGTTTTGCAGGGCAGGCTAGCCAATATTGCAAAATCTGTAGCCCATGGTCGAAGATCATATTCTCCATTTCTTCCCTGGCCTCCACCATTGCCACCCCAATTCTCATCTTCTACGGGAAAGGATGAGAAGTTTGACGAAGACTCAGCAAGGAATGGAGGGACAAGCCATGTGTTCGCACGAAATCCATATGGAAGATTGCCAAACTGTTGTAACAGGATAGGAATGCTAATTTATTTGATTAAAATAACATCAGCACGGAGATCAGATACTCTTTTTACTAATAATAGATATAAAAAGGTCACCTTATTGTGCTCCACATAAGCCTTCATCAAAGATTCATAAGCCTGCATAAATTGCAAGTTGGCAAAATTCCATTCATTAGTTATGAATCAAGAAATGTTACAGTGAATTTGCTTGTTGAGAAACCAAAACTGCAAAAGTTATGCCTACGGTAAATACCATCCCCATACCAACATACAGATAAGCACCAATTCAATGCATATATTATCCATGTAATCAGAAAGTTCAGGAATTAAGTTTAGCAAAGTTAGGTATGTTCAAGTGCAGGCAACATTAATGCAATGAACAAATAATAGCTATTCATGGAACAAATGCTAGCGCAAAACAACGCAAGAATGGCGATGCAAAATGATAGAACAAGGAACAAATTTCGCATGAGTGGCTAGATGTGGAATCGCTTTGGTCCGATGGAAGGAAATGAAGGGAACGAAATGGAAGCTCATTAGCATGGGACTAAGGAAGATGGAGAAAAACCTCTGGGTTTAATCCACCCCAAGTGTGGAATAGTGCTGCTTTGTTGTTTTCTCGTTCACTTGTTGCTTGGGGAATGTCTCAAGGGGCTTCTTTGAGATATATTTTGCGACATTGGAAAGCCCTCAAGATGTAACTTTTGCACTATAGCAGGAACAATCGATAATTTTCTTCTTTGACTATTAAAAAAGAAACAAATTCATCCTTTCACTTTTTGAAACTAACTTTTCCTTAACTTTGAAATGACCGATCTTAATCAACACAAATGTGGTTCTTTTGATGGCCATTTCAAATCTTCACACGTGCATCCCAACAAACTTTTGACATAGCAAAGAAAAGTTCCGAAATCATTTTGTTTTCAAAGATCTAACTAGTCTATCAGTAACGTATTCTCAAAACTTGGTAATAAACAATGTCCCAATGTCTATCTAAGCCAATATTAGAGCATGGTAAAATAATAAACTAAATTCAAAGTACCCACCTTAGCAAAAGCTTGGCTGAGCTGTTGCAGAAGATCCACCAGGGAGTGGCTCTGTAAAAAGTGCTTTGCCTTTGTGTAGAACCCTTTGACCGATGCAACCACTTGTATTAGCTTCCCATTGCAGATTTTAATCTGCACAAGTAATCATCTTTTCAGTTCAGGTGATGCATAAAATTCGCTATTATTATTTCTTTTAGATATTTTCTTGTACAGCAGTGAGTAAAGTTGTTAATTGCATCAACATATTCCACCAAATTTCTGAGTGCCCTCTTTCAATGATAGCAAAAGCAACGGCATTCATTGACGGCCGACACTTTGGTTCGCAACGGCAATTAATCATTATGGACTTCTATCTTAATATTCCAACAATGTGGCAGGACCCAGGCCATTTTTCTCAAGGGCTTGGATGAAAAGAAATCCATAATTTTCCGCGATAGCAAGATCATCAAAAACCAGGAACATTAAAAAAAAAAAATTGAATAATGCACCTGAATTTCAAAGTAATCACCATCTTGCTTCTCTTCCAGCTTTCGCTCAGACCTCCTCAAATCTGCACAAAGTAAGCACATAAACATACACACAACTGATTAATCAATCCATTCAATTCCCAAACCACTCCCAAACATCAAAAGGGATCAAAGGGAATAAAAAATAAAAAAATAAAAAAATAAAACTCACTGATAATAGGAGAAGAGAGATCAGACAGGGAGAAGAAATCGTAAAACTGGTCAAGCTTCGGCGGGGGATGGAGCGCCGCCATTTCGTGCACTCCGCCGGTCTCCGGCGCCGAGGTCTTCGATCCGGAGCGGTTTCCTCCGCTACAAGCCGGCGGCGGCGAAGTCGATCTCGCCGGCGGGGGGACGGTCTTCGGATTCTTTCCGCCGTCATCCTCCACCCCGGCACCGGAACTGGAACTCCGGCCGGATTTGGGTTTACTGAACCGCGTGGTGCAGGCTGCGATATCGAGGAGTCGCCGGACATGCGCCACGGCCAGCGTTTCCTCAGTGTAGTCCTCTGAGACAGAGAGATAGTGGCATAGACGTAAATAACGCGACGGTGTAGGGGCAGTTAGGGCCACGAAGTGGTGTGTATCACATGGGCCAATAGGACAAAAATGTTACAAGCCCAACAAAACGGGCCCAAGACAAGAGACTGACCGAAAGAGTCGCGCGTGAGTAATAGTTCCAAAATGTGCATTTCTTTGTAAATTTTATAACCAAAGATTAAAAATTAAAAATACTTCCCACGAAAATAAATGTTTAATTAATTTAAAATCATATATTATTAAAAAATGTCCAACCTTTTTAAAAGTGCATTCTTGTTAAGTGGGACACAGGTGAAAAAGGGAGGAATTATTTATACTTTTTACTGAATATCATATTATTTAGGGCCCTTTTACCCCAGTTTTATTCTTTTTTTAATTTTTTTTAAAAAAAGCTCAAATCAAAAATATAAAGTTTGTTAACTTTTTCCGCAAAAGGGTAGGCATTCACGTGATGGTCACGTGGGGGCTTAGAGTCAGTCCAGCCCCACTAGAGCCAATCTTTGAGTTTTACTAAATTATGATTAGTGCAGTGGTCCAATAAATTTGCATGCATTGCACTTTGATAATTACTACTAAGCTCCTATGACTGGTAAAGTTAAAATTAAATATTAAAAAAAAACAGCTATTTCTTAGAGGGAATCAATTATTAAGGAATTGGTCCCCACATTTTACTTAGCCTAACTTAATTGAACATGGGCTTTAATGCAGAGCCACATATTAAGTCAAATTATTTATGGAGACGAATAAACTTTTCTCTGCTAAACTGCACTATACAATGGTTGTCCGATGAATGACATATGTCACTGAGAAATTCTGATCGTTTGTATATTTTTTCTAACAAAACCTTTAATCTTATTTTTACAACTTGTTGTTTATACTATACATAGTTTTATAAACTAGCTTCTCGATCTTTTCTTTTTCTTGTTGCAAAAATAAGATAGTAAAAACAAAAAGATTGTCTTTTTCCCTTATGTGAACAACAGTTATAAAAACAAGATTCTTAAAATGCTAAAGTTTTTTTAGAAAAAATGAACAGACGGTCAGAATCTCTCAGTGACAAGTGTTGCTCATTGCATAGTCACTAGAGGGTGCAATTTGACGCCCCAAAGTCAAAAGAGCTTTGTCCTTTCCGACACTAATTATTTTTGTATTTTTATAAATTTAAGAAATTAATTACAAATACATATTGTTATAAATAAAAAGGTAGGATACGTGTGAGGAACATTGGTTAGCTCTTTTGTTTGTTCGTGTCTCCTTTCTCATAACACTGGCATTCTAAATGGGTGCGTTGGGGGGGAGAGAGAGAGTGCTTCTTTTTAATGCAAATAGTTTTCTGACCTACTTGAAATCAAATATTAAACAACACAAGAGCGGGCATTTGCATAGAATAATACCAAATTAAACTAAGGTTTACGATCCAAAAAAAGAAGAAAAAAAAAAGGGAAAATAATCGTAATCTCAGTAAGGGCTACTATTACACGATGATGTAAACATCGGTACTTTTGAATTTAAACCTGTGATTTTAAATTAGAATCTTAGATCCTAGATTCGAATTATGGGACCCACTTAATAATAAAAATAAATCGTTAAGGTCAATAAAATGCAAGTTGCATGGCCTATGTGCATAGAGACAGCTCAATTACCATTTTAATTGGGGACTAGTTATATATATATATATTTATATATATATATATATATATATATATATATATATATATATATATATATGTATATGTGTGTGTATAGATTTTCCCCAATGAGGAATTTTATAAATGAAGAAAATTAGAGAGGTGTCATTGACTCAATAATGTTGGCACACCAACCTTCAACTATAGTCAACAAACATGGCCTTAGAGAAACCAACTCCACTCTGTCGCTCAGCCTATGTCCTTTAACCTGTCCACAAATCAATTAAATTTATTATTCAAAACCAATCAAATTCAAGAAAAATAATTGTGAAAATGTGCATATATATAATTTTAGAAAATAAAAAATGGGGACCTCATGAGAAAAAGAATAGTTGGTGAGGTGGCAAGTTTCTACATTGGAAGCCAACAGCTTCCTCACATCCAGTATCCGGTCAGTAGAAATACCCTTCAATCAGAATCATAGCAGCATCCAATGAAAATTAATCAAACAATCAAAATCATAACATCCAACGAAAATTGATTTAAAAAAAACCCCTTGTTTATATCTAATTTGGAATAAATAAAATTCGATGGGGGGAAGCATGAGAGCCCCAGTGCAGCTCACTACCTTGAAAATGACTTGGGATTCATATGGAGTAATCACAGTTATGTCAAAAAAGCTGGGCACAACTGCGAAACGAGGAAAATTTTAAATCAAATGAAACTAAATAGAAGGTATAAAAAAATAAAATAAAAATTAATAATGGCCATAAAAAATGGGGGAAAAAAAAACATGAAATGGGTGATGAAATACAGGGGATTGTGGATTATAATTACCTTTTTCTTCTTGCTGCTGTTGCTGCTTCTTCTTCTCCTTGGATTTACCTTTACCTCCTTTCCCCTTCCCAGACCTTGCCATTTTCCTCCCGCAATCTTGTTCTAGCCAAATGTTCTTTTTTCCTGCTCAGAGAAACCCTGATTGGGGGAAAATGAAAAGACCCATTTCAGAAATTGATCCCCTCTCTGATGGGTTCGGTTCATCACAAAAATATAAAAAAAAAAAATCACAAGAAAAAAAAGGAAAAAAGAACACTGACCACAAGCTAGCATATGCAGAGGAAATGGGAGAGTGAAAAGGCGATGAACTGTTGTGTGAAGGGAACAGGGAGGAGATGGAGAGATAAGGGGGTTTTGAGCTTTTCCCTTTTTCCTCTGTCGTGGAGGATTTCAGAGGAATCCTGACCTCTCCTTTCTTGCTTTCACTGATTTCCCCACACACTCCATCTCTCTTTCTCGCTCTCTCTCTCCCTCTGCGTTTCTGCTGTTTGTTTTCTCGGGGAGGAGCATGTGAGGCTGGGCCTTTTTAAGCTCAATAGGTGAACGCAATGCGACAAAGTGGGGGGGGAGGGGGGAGAGCCGCTGAGAAACTGAGCGTTGATGCGGGAACGCGTGGCGGGATCGGCGACCGTGCCGTTTCTCACGTGTTGGGGCCCTCGGCTCGCTCTCTCACGAGGTGGTTTTATTTTTTCGACATTTTCCACGCCCGCCCGGCACTTGTTTCCTGAATTTTATTTTTATTTTTTCCCTTGTCAAAAAAAAAAAGAAGAAGAACCATTTTAAAATTTTAAAAGGAGATGATTTCATCTTGGAAAATTAAACAAATTTCATCTTAAATTTTTTTAAAATTAATTGTTTTTTTAAAATCAATTAAAAAGATTTCTCACGGAACCTCAGTGGCATCTTGATGTTTCTTCTAGAGTTTCAATTGCTATATCTTACTCCCCTAATTTTAAAAGTTATGTTGCATATGTATCATTTATTGCCTTTCCCCGCCTGACTTATTCGAGCGGTGGGAGGTGCTGTGTCTTAGAACATAAGATGGATGAGAACCAAAGTTTGACTCGCACCTTATAAAAGTCTTATGATTTGTCCAATGGGGGACCTTGAAAGTCACTATTCAAAAAATAATTGGATATTACTCAAAGAGGCGACTGATAATGCCCTCGATTACCAAAAATATATACCACTTATTAACTATATTTCATTTCTTTTTATAAATTTTCTTCATTGACCTTCATCCATCTATACATATAGAGGGGGGAGTGAGAAAAAAAAAAAAGAAGAAAGAATACAGTTGTAAAAGTTAATGTGAAATTATCAATGATTGACTTTTAGATTTTTATTTTTTGGGGGAATTTGTCACGTGTTTTTAAATAATTATACATACATAAAATATTTTATAATAAAATCATAAAATATTTATCTCGTAAAAATTTAGTAAAGAGTGTTTAAGTAAATGATAAAATATGCTCTCATATATTTATACCACGTAAGTTTTTTATAATTTTATTGTAAAATTATTTATATTACAGTTACGTATTTATGGCAAAAGATATGATTTTGCGCGAACTTACTCCTTGGACCAAAAGAACGGTTTTCTTACTTTACTTTAATATCATGTGTTTGTTGTAAGCACGTGAGTAAATTTAGTGGTTCAATCATTCTGTTTTAATTCATGAAGTTGTGCATTCAATTCTCATAATTCTCATGTGGCCGTTAAAATGTGGGAACCCAACCTTATTTGTGGACGCCTAAAATATTTTTGAGACCTCATTCACCGGCCAAGTTGGCTATCGGCCCAATAATTTTTGTGAGGAAGCACTCCTTCTTACGAAGTTACAGGGTTATTTTGTTGAGTTCCTCAAAATTTTATGTAATATATGTATAAGAAGAAAATGTTTTAGTGTTATGTTAATTAATTTTTGACTTTGATAATGTATCACATGGGCAAATCCAATCGGAAAACAAAAGCTACATAACTAAAGAAATTAAAACATGACCGTTATTATTACATCGAACCCTCTAAAATTTACCTTTAGTTTTAGGGTTGGATCCAACTTAAATCTCCGACGTTCTATATATCTTGCGTTGGAGAATCGGACCCAACGTAGTTTTAACAGTATCACCATGCTACCTAAAAATATAATTATTGAATGAACAAGAGGATAAACCGATCATAACCAAGGAAAATTAGTTCCATTTAACAACCAAACAACACTAGTTAATTATCGATAATACATAAATAAGCGAGTATTTACAAAATAAATACGTACACGGCATGCTACTGCCATTCATATTAAAGCCGTATCCACCCAGTAACTTTTACCGCACGTGCCCAACTTGGGTGGGTCCCTTCGCTTGTCTCAAAACGTAGCTCAAAAAAAGTATTAATAAATTAATTATGATAACTTTAATAATACAACGCACTTTTCATTCAATACAATATCCTTTTCTTAACAATAATAATAAATTTCAAATTTCACGTTCTCACCTTCATAAATAATTTCATGTAGGACCCATCAAATCATGACTCAACTTATTGTCTATTTTGAATAATGCTACTGGCGCACGTAAGAATGTGCATAATTCAAAAAAATTAGAATTTTTTGAAAAATTTTTTGACAGTCGACAAATTCAGGTAGAGATCGAAACTTTTGTAGGATAGTTTAGTGTTTCGGAATGGAGTTGAGAAAACTTTTAAAAATTCATAAATTCTCAAATTTCTTTAATTATAAAGACTTTTTTTAAGATTTACTTTTATCCCCTCACCATCCTCCTCATTAAAGAACCAATGTTAGCTTTTTGAGAGAGTTAATTTCGATCGAGAAATGGATTTTTCAAATTTTTGATTAGGAAATTTCGGTTGAAAAATTTCAAAAAATATTTTAGCTCAATCAGGAATCGTAATTAGGAAAAAAAATTAGAAAAAAGTCAAAAAATGATAATTTAGTCGGAAATTCTTAAATTTTCCCAATGAACACCCTACTCGCACATTAGGTTATTCTCAATATAACTGTTTACCCAGTTGAGGCCCAGTCAAAACTGCACTTACCCAAGCTTAATCTTGCAGCAAAAAATAAAGAATAAAAAAAAAAAACTCAATCCTAATAAAAAATTTTTATTTATTTTAATGAGAAAACATCCAAGTAAATATTTATTGAGGATAATAACTTAATCCCTTCAATTAATAATTGTACAATCAGATGGTTAGGAGGGGTATTACTGATAAATTATTTCCTTAATTTGCTCACACTTTTTTCCCCATTTTCCCGTCCTTTCTCTTCGTTGTTACTAACCGGTAATCAACTACTCATAGTATGACCCAAAATTAATTAATAATGAGAGGATAAACCTTAAGATTTTATTAATAGAGCGGTAAGGGTTGGAAGATGTAAAATTGTGTGTGTATATATTTGAACACACTCCTCTGTATAGTGCATTAATAAAGTCACCTTTTAAGGGAGAGTCCAACTTGAAAAAGTTATGATAATCTCGTTGACTTTGTTAGTTTTTACCTTAATAATGGTCTTGATTCTGAAAAATATAATTTCACTAAAATCTCACAATTCACATACAAAAGTAAGACTCACATGCATGATACATAGAACTCGCTCTTACATGCAAAGCCCATCTCTCATATGTGAGTAGTGAAATTTAGGTGAGATTATGTTTTTTACAATAAATAGCATTTCTCACTGAGTAATAACACTTGTACATCTTTTACATTGAGAGAATGACGTGACAGAATATGTATGGTACTTTTTGAGTGGTATTTTGGTCAAATAACAGTACAAAACCATACATATTCCGCAACGTGACTACTTTCGGTGTGAAGGTTGCATGATTGATGTACAAGTATTATTACTCTTGCTCATTTTACCTTGGACTCGTGATTTGGATCCAAAGGGACACCCAAGCTTTATTCAATACTAAGGTACTTTTTGAGTGGTATTTTGGTCAAATAACAGTACAAAACCATACATATTCCGCCACGTGACCACTTTCGATGTGAAGGTTGTGTGAAAGATGTACAAGTAGTATTACTCTTGCTCATTTTTTTACCTTGGACTCGTGATTTGGATCCAAAGGGACACCCAAGCTTTATTCAATACTAAGGTCGATTGAGGGTGCCCCATCGTTTGGGCCCTTTTTCCTCCCCCTAAACACACATCAGCCATTCATATCCGAAAGACTGACTTGTTTCTAATCTCATCAGTTCAACCTAAGGATAACCTCGTTTTTGTAGAGTGGTTTAAAAGATAAATTTTATTCTCAAATCTTTTCATCAAAATGATATAAATTTAAACACGAATAATAATTTTCTCATTGTGAACTTAAACTCAAACCTCAACAAAATATTAATAAATATTTTATCATTTTGATAAACCAATCTAAAATTCATTCGAGAGGTGAAACAAATAATGCATTCATTGTATATAAATGTCAAAGTAAAAAGTATTATAGTTTTAGATGTGGTCAAGTGGCTGCACTTTAGGGAAGGTGGATTTCAATAATATAATTATTATAAAGTAAAGTTTAGTGCCTCCATTAATCAGGCATGTGCTGGAAAAAGGAAAGTAATTAAATTTAGATTTTCATAAGTTCACTCGGTTCATGTGTTATACAAAATATGGTAATTTATTATCCAGCGCGTTCCATGCGGTGTAAAAAATACTATTATAGATGGATGTACTACAAAAAAAAAAAGTGTTGTAGATACGTTGATTGTCGTTCCATTTTATCATCGGGCAAATCAAACTTGTGAGTTTGCCCATATCTTTTCTGTCGTTCGTTTTGAGGTTGAGGCTTTATCCCCAGATGAGGTGATCTATTTGGACAATATACTTCAATTGTAGCTAGTCCAAAAAAGACGAGTAATGTTAAATGTACATCTTTCACCCATTTTTCATACTAAAAGCGGTGACGTGATAAAATTTATGCGATCATTTATTATTATTTGACTAAAATATCATTAAAAAAAGAAAATAACATAAGTTTTACCTCGTCCCCATATTGATACCAGGACATACAAAGGTCTAGTATTGCTCATCTCCGTGCTTTTTTTCCTTCTCCATTTTTCATTAAAGAGGTTTTTAAGGAGTCATTAAAGTCTTTTGATGGTCCCTTCCTACGATTTGTACCAAAATTTCTTCGTAGGCTGCTTTTGCAATTGCATGTATTCTTTGAACCATACAAATAATAATTAAACTACACGTGGTTCACATTAACTACAACTTTAAATCAATGCACTCATCTCCACTCACAACTCCCCACATGTTTCTTCTTTCCAGTCCTCATAAACCGCCCACTCCCCATGATGAGTGGAACACTGTCCCTTCTCAGGTAGGACAGACAGACGGTGGAAAATGAGCATTGAGTCCTCCCTTGGGACGGTGGAGTCCCTTAAATTATATTACTACATTACCAGTCACTTAGCGACAGTATTAAAAAGTCCCACCCCCACAAGGGCACCCTGCCCCAAAGGACTTGATAAAATTTAAAAATTCCACCAACTCCCCCCCTTTAATTTTAATTTACTCTCGGGAATGACCCTAATTTTGTATTTTCGCATGGGCCCTTGAATTCCTTTTCTCTTGGGGCAGCTAAGGGTCTATGTTGGCCTCAATGATCCGATTTTGTGAGATATTTAGTGAGACACGTGGGTCGTTGACGGTGACCACTTCAGAACTTGACCTCACTCTTTTTTATTTATTTATTTTATGTCCTCCCACACCCCCAAAATGTAATGTGGTAAAACGAGAAAAATATAATAATTGATTTCTTTGTCTCTAGTTTGATCATCAACCCCCTTTATATTTAGGAAAAGAAATGTATGGGATAATCTAGCATTAACTAGTTGAAGTATGTACTCGAAAAAAAATAATAATCACTTAATTACTTTTTAAACTTACTAAATCTATTTAAACTAAAACATCCCAAAACATTGTAGTTTGTAAAAGATTAAGTTTAAAATTTAAATAAAGATTTTATGTATACATATAATGATCATTTATCGGTGAGTTAGAAAATATATTTATCGCTCTAAATGTAGCAAACCTGATTGCGTATTACAGGGCTTCACGTCATTTGTTCATGATCCCTAAAAAGGTTAGAAAAGGGGCGCAAGGGGAAAATGCAATAATTGCTTCGTTTATGGCTTTTACCCATTTGAGAGCTTCACCCCGACTCGTTCAGTTTTCTTCCAGAGAGGAGAAAAGGGAAAAGGATAAATATGCTCAATTTATGAAATCGAGCTCTTCCGTATTTATAGTGAGAAGTACATTTTGTATTTCACCGATAGATGGTTGCTATGTATATATAAAATATTCTCATCATTTTATTAAGTTTTATACTTATTATTTTATAAATTAAAATATTTTAATAATTTTTATTTTAAAATAATTTGACGAGTATAAAAATTGAACAACCAACTAAAAATTGAGAAAAGAGCCTCCCAGAGATTTATGAACCAAGTATAACTTGTTGAGTTAACGTGTAGTTATGCTGTTTTAAAAAATAAAAAATAAAAAATAATATTATTTTAAATTTTATTAATTTTTATATGCGTATTGCATCTAAGCAATTGCACTTGTAAGTTATATAGCACTCATCATTAATCTCGGAGCCGATTTCACCTATTTAAAAATTAGTATTTCAACACGTGAAATTGCACGGACGTGTTCCGGCCAATAAGAAATAAGGTGATGACGTGTACGGTTAGTCTTCTAAGACAATGACGTTGGACTGCCCCTTATTTTGTGGGGCTCTTTCTCCAAAAACAACTATATTTGATTTTCGTACATTTATCAATATCTATATTTATATTCTTATAAAAGAAAAAAAATTTTAGTTTCGTCAACTAAAATTAACTTAAAATTTTAATTTTAATTTTTTTATAATTATGAAAGTTATTTTCTTAAGAAGATACACCCCCAACTTTTCTTCTTACTCCTTTCACTTTTATATTTTTTTAAATACATACTTATTCTCTCTTTTTTTCATAATTTTATATTTAATCTTTTATATTTTAATAAAAAATTTATTGAGCACGTAAATTGCATGTGCGATACGACTAGTACTATTATAAAGGTAAAGAACTTTCTGATTTCATCAATCAAAATTAATTTAAAATTCAGAATTTAAATTTTTTACAATTATGAAAGTTATTTTCTTAACCATTCACCCTCAACTTTTCCTCTTACTCCTTCCACTTTTTTCTTTTTTTAGTACATGCTCATTCTTTTTTTTTTCTTTATAATTTTATATTTAATCTTTTATATTTTAATAAAAAAGTCGTTGAGGACGTGCATTGCACGTGCGATACAACTAGTTAGTTGTAATGAAAATATTTTCCAAGTAAAATAGTTTCGGGGCGAAGGTTACAAACTTTTATATTTATTAGGATAAAAGATATTGATACCCATTTCATCAATTTAATAAAAATATTTACATCTCCAGTAAATTTTAAAAAGACACTTACATCTTCTAATTCTTTGGGATTAACTTTTTCATCCTTTACAAGTTAATAAATGATTAAAAATCATCTACTATGTGTTTTATAGTTGTAAAATACCAAGCCTCGTCAATATTATTTTTTATTAAATGAAACAAGGACTTTATATCACAAATTTTTATTTCATAAAAAAGGGACAAGCGATGATAATAATATGTTAACTGGCATTTTAGAGTAATAATAACTTGATAATTTTATTTTTGCTAGATTTCGACTTGTAATGAGCAAACAAGATAAATTCAAAAAATAAGGGGTGTAAGTACTTTTTTAAAAATCAGATAGGAGCGTCAATGATTTTTTTCAGATTAGTAAGAGATGCCAATGACTTAACACTAATTAAAAGAATAAAAATAACGATATTAATCTTAACTCATATAGCTTGTTGATGGTTAAATTGTGTCATTTGAAAACGTTAATTATTTAATTAGCTATAAATGAGAATGCTGGTGGCCTAAGCGGAGAAGCCAAAAATAAATTGTTTTTCATACTAAACAAATAAATATAGAAATATTGAATTTTAAAAAGAAAATAGATTGAGGAGCATGGAAGGACCACTGCATAATCTTTGCCTCTATGTCAGCTCACACGCGAAAAACGACGAGGGTTCCCTCCTTTTCATAAAGAGCCCCAGTGAATGATGGGAAATAAAATATTATTAATAATGATACTAATAATAATAAATACTCTGAGAAAGAAAAAGCCAAATGACCAAGAGCCAAAACTAAAATAATGCTATTAATAATAGACGGGCCCACAGACAATCAATTCCAATGATACACTTAATAAAAAATAGTATAGCTCGAGATAATAATAGTAATAATAATAATAGTAATAGTAAATAATAATGTTAATATTAATGAAAGAGACATGAAACTTATGGGAAAAAAATCTTACTAAAAGAAAAACGAAATTTAGATCTAATTCCTCTCAATATAGGTGTTGGTCTTATAATTTACTATTGCAAGACTAAAATTAAAAATTTAGTCATGCAATTCACATTTGCTAGACTCATCAAATGCAAAAAATAATTAGAAGAAAAAGGTTGTTCGGAAAAGAACTCCTCCCATTCCTCCCTTCAATCCATGGTACAATTTACACCAATTTTTTTGTTAAATGTATTTTTAAAAATTTTGAATGGTGTACATGGAAAAAAGAATGAAAAACACATATGCATATCAATTTTCAAGTGATTTAAAAATGCAAAACTTATTCATCCAAAGCAGAAAATGTTCAAACTTAAAAATAGTCGTAAAATTTTCCCTACTTAGGATGAATGGGATTTGCATTTTCAAATCACTTGAAAATTGATAAGTGTATGTGTTTTTGTATGCTATTTCCATGTATACGGTTCAGATTTGTTAAAAATGCACTGAACAAAAGAGTGACATAATTTGCACCATAAATTTGTATGTCAGAGACACCGGTATGTTCCTCTCTTCAAAAGTGGTGCCTTTTTAATAAATTTGAATCGTATATATGAAAACAACATACAAAAACACATACACCTATTAATTTTCAAGTGATTTGAAAATGTAAAACCTACTCTTCCAAATTAGGGAAACGTTCAAGCTTAAAAACAGTCTGAAATTTTCCTTGCTTAGGATGAATAAGATTTATTTCTCCAAATCACTTGAAAATCAATATGCATATGCGTTTTTTATTCTTTTTTCCATTTATATGATTCAATTTTTTAAAAAATGCCTTGAACAAAAGAATGATACAACCTATACCAAATTTTTGAATGTTGTAGCAACATGGTGCAACTTTCTCTCTTCAAAATCTCGTGAGACTCAGAATTCAATATTGCAAGACTTAATTTTTAATTTTATCCTCTCAATAGTAAATTGTGAGACTAATACTATAATAGGTAGATCAAATCCGTACACCACTTTAAGAATTTTGTTTTTTTAGTATTATTTTGGGATTTTTTTTCAAACTTACGCCTGAGTTGTACGTGTGCGTCCTAAATGCGGAATGAACATTTTCTCCCAGGGGGATTGAACGAAGGGGTATCAATTAGTTTCCTTATATTTATTTTAGATAAATTTAAAAGGCATAAATTTATAAAATTATCCCATTACAACCATTTATTGTAAAAAAAAAGTAAGGAAAAAATAAAAATAGAAAAAAGACTAAGTTCGACTAATTTTATAAATTCAGAGTCTTTTAAATTATGGCTATCAATATCCATTTATTTTGCTAATGTTGTAGATTTTCAATTTTCACTATCTGAGAAACAATCAGGACCGTTTGTATTTAAATTGTCAGTATTTATTTAGAGTGTGAAATGCATTATATGTTTGGCTAGTAGATATGTACTTTGAAAACCCTATCTACCCGAGGTTAAACTTCCTAAAATAATGTCATTTACGAAATGATAAGCTATGGTTAAGATTTTCAAAATACACATATCGACCATTCAACGGTCAAGTGCAGGGTAAATGTAGATGAACTTGCTTGTTGGAAATAGGATAAAAGGATATATATATATATATTTTTTTTGGGTTCAAATAGGGAATATTTGAGGATTTTTTCTAATACGTTTTCATACGATTTTGGAGTTATTTTTATATCATTATAGCTGTAGGACTGAAAAGGGAGTATGGAATGCATTATGTAATATGAGTAATGTTACTTATATCGAAAAAATCTATCCACTCAAATTCCACCACTCATATGTAGGGGTGGGTCTTACACATGTGATAGATGAATTATGTGGGATCCCCCAATACATGTGAGCGGTGAGATTTGGGTGTGATTACTTTTATCGGGACTAATAGCATTGCCCGTATAATATTTCTAACTTGTTTTCTTAATTTTTTATTGGTATCTGAGCACCCGCATAATACTTTAAAACAATACTTATGAGAAAATATTTTAAAAATTAATATATTTTCGGAAAAAAAAAGAAAAAAGAGAAAATGTAAATCATAGATGATTACGATTGCACGATTTTGTGTTGAGGTGAAAATTTTCATTCTGATCTGTTGAGTATCATTTTTGTCCTTCCTCTCATTCCAAACTATAAAACTTTATCTAATAATTTGAGAGCTAAATCATGTGTAACCGTTAGGGATGATTATGAAATTAAAAAAAGAAGTCAGACAATTGGACAATTGGTTTATAATTATACAGATAATAAAACAATGATTGGTGTAATTTCTGTGTAAGACACTTCTAAACATATTATACAGACTTCATTATATTTACTACCAATATTTATTAATTTATTGTATAACGTAATGCAATGGATCCAACTCCTCCGCTGGTCATTTATCTGTTAGTTACGTCATTAGCCCATAAAATTTTACTATTTTAAAATTTTAACCATACCAATAAATAGACCATAAAAATTAAGGATTGCAGTGATTTTTGTATAATTTTATGATATTTATGACTCTCGTCTACACAATTTTTTTTTTAATAAATCCTTAAATAGTTTAGATTTTTATGGTTGCTTCCCCATGGATGAGAGCCCTAAATACGATCAACCTGTATGAAAATTTATAATTGTACTTAACTTTCATGATATGTTTATTTGTACGGTTAGAATTTCAAAATAATGAAACCTTGGGAAACAGAGGAATGATCAGCATGGGTGCTGAATCCGTAACACAACTACTCAATGAGAAGATTGGCGAGGAGTTTACATTACATTTATGCTTTTAACCGATAACTTACATAATCACACAAAATAATATTACATATACTTCCTTTATATATTTTTTATGTTAAAACAGTGGTGTGACAAAATTTATATTGTTTTTTTTTTTTTGAAAGGTGCTTTAATAAATAATAATAAATAATCATATAAATTTTATCACGTGACCACTTATGAAAAATATATACGTGTAAACTCATATCTGCAACAATAGTTACGGTATCTCTTTAAGGAATAATTAGTCAATAATATATGAATCTCTCTCCATTCATCATCTTTACGTGCTGATAAATAAGGGGAGTAAAAAAAAAAAAAAAAAAAACTAAGGTGCCAAAATGGCCAGGCCTTTGGATAAAATAGGCGGACAGAGATTGATTAATTTATTTTTTGTTATTGGAACGTAGCTCATTAATACTTAGAATTGTTTTGACACGAAAATAATAAATAAAATCAAACAAATTAATTAATACTGTGCCATCGGGTTGGCTCCACGCCCACATCACCTTTTCTTTTGATCTTCAATTTTTAAAATATTTACTAAGTTTTTTTTCTTCATTTCTTTTTATCACTAATTTTTGTTCCTTAATTTTATTTGTACGTATCTATTCTAAATATTATTATATCACAGTCTTACGAGTTTTTGTATTATTTTATAAAAGCATTGAATGAAAAATTAAAATTTTATTTATTTAATGCATTAAAAATAAAATAAAAAACTCCCTAAATGGATTGAACGAGTGTTGCTATAAATTGTATCTTATTATGACTACTTGTCTTAAGGTAAACGCAATTAATTATTATTCCTTTATTGCTTTAACTAGTGACGGTTAGCAATGAAATACACTTAATTGCTCTAATTAATACCACCATGATTTATAGATATTTAGGATAATACCAGCCATAAATAATTGGATATGTTATTCTAGAATTTCTACAAAAGTCTGCATGGTAAAATTTTTTTGACAACGAGAGGAGACTAGTAAATTTTCATACAATCCCATAATGCGAGGAGTCTCCATTATTCAAATGACGAGAAGTAAAACGCAATTTTGTCGCCGGATGGAAAAAATATATGTACGCGAGGCAATTATAATGATTTGAATTGTACTAATATTACATCCTTTAGATGATGATCGTACACCAACAGATTAAATCAAAATTGGCCAATCAATTTATTTTACATTCTCTTTCAATTTATTATATACAATTGAAATTTACAAATTTGATAATGTCAGGTCTATAAAAGAATTCTAGCATGTAAAATTTCTTAGAAATTCTAGTGGAACATAATCCTACATAATTAATAAACGCTGTTCAATGATTAAATTATCAATTTAAAATTTTAAATTATTTATCCATGTTAAAATACAATTAATTTAAACATAGTCAATTTCCTCTTTTTTATTTTATTTTATTTTTTGCTTATAATATAAATCTCTACGGTATGAAACGAGGTGATGGCCCAATCCACTAAAACTCAGGAATTCTGTAAGGCCCAATTTAGAGGGCCTTTTCATGAGCCCTTTGGGCTCGACTCCAATAGAATAATTCTTTCTATCCTCTCCAAATCGCCATTAAATTTATAAAAGCACCTTAATAACATACATATAATGAATTAATATCTAGAGACTTTATTAAAGTTAAATAAATTTCCGAATAAGCTATAAATTGAAGCTTGAGTTTATTGAATGATGTCGTATTAAGGGCCCGTCTGATAAACTTTGAATATTAAGTTGAATTATTTGGATGGAAATTAAAAGACCTAAATTTAAAATTTTAAACTTGTTTGATTAATTTCTTATAAAACATATAAATAAGAGCACTTTACAGTTTTTTCCTAAAAATTTTAAATTGTGAAATAAAAATAACGTGAAATTTTGGATTTGTTTAGGGGTAATTCAATTAGAGATATCCAGAGGAGCCTCTCGCCGAATTTGATAAAATTTTCTTTGTAATTTTGTTAGAGGCACACTTGGTATTTTTGCGTGTGTGTGTGTGTGTTTTTTTTTTTTTTTTTGATTCTTCGATCAAAATTATTTTAGAATATCTTAGAAATGAGTGAGGACAAAATTGGAAAGAAAAATAAAAGTAGAGGGGTAGGAACTTGATCCGTACATGAGCACCACTTTTCTTATATTTTGATGATAAACACTTTTAAAAATGCTTTTGCTTAAATATTCAACGCATGTCGAATAATGTCAGTGCAATTTTTACATGTGAATTATACGTATAAATTTTCCGTTTAAATGTGGTTCTTCTATTTTAGAGCTAAATTAATCATTTTAAAAAGAATAATTTTAGTTGTACTTATTTCTTACACTCTTTGTATGAAAAGTGTTGATGGGCCGAATTTAAGTGGCTCTTTTATTATTATTTTTTGACTAATTTGTTTTTTTACTAAATATGAAGGTTTTGTTATTTTAGGGGTTAAATTAGTCATTTTAAGAAGACTAATTCTACTTGAATATCTTTCTAACCCCCTTCACGTGAAAAGTATTAACATGCCAAATTTTATATGATTATTTTATTATTATTTGACTAAAATACTCTTGGGGAGGAGCATTTAAATTTGGTCAAATAATTACTTTGATATGAAGGGTATGTAAAAAACATATATGTAATTTTATTATTTTCGAAAAAATTTTAGGGATAAAATTGGCTTTTTTTCAAATTTAAAGGCCTAAATAGACACAAATCCTAAACTTTATTTACCAAAAAGAAAAATAAAAAATCCCAAACTTTGGATTGAAAACGACGTCGTCTAGGCACGAAGTTCCTGCAACGTCAAACCCTACTCGCAGAGTCTGCTACAACTAGTCTCAGAGGGTTTAATGGGGAAGACAAGAGGGTGAGAGAGAAGCAATGCCGGAGCTGCCGGAGGTTGAGGTGGCGAGAAGGGCGGTGGAGGATCACTGCGTAGGGAAGCGTATTAAGAGTGCGGTGGTGGCCGACGACTCCAAGGTCATCGATGGGGTCTCCTCCGCCGATTTCCAGTCCTCTCTCCTCGGCAAAACCATTGTCTCCGCTCGCCGCAAGGGAAAAAACATGTGGCTTGAGCTCGATTCCCCTCCCTTTCCTTCCTTCCAGTTCGGTACGTATCTGAAATCGCATGTTTGTTTTGGTATGTTGCTGCTCAAAATTGCGGAGGGTTTTACTGTTGTGAGGTTCTGTTTGGTTGATAGGAAAATATAGGTAAAGAATTAGGCATTTAGGTTGTTCTTGAGCGGTGAGAGTGGGTTGGAAATGGGAATGAAATAATAAAGGAATACAAATAGGAACTGGACCCGCATTCCTGTTCCAAACTAGTTCTTAGTTATTATGAAATGCAGTAGAACAATGAATTCAAGGTACAGTTTTTATTTGCGTGGTCCACTAGCCTTTGAATGTAGAAGTTGCTTTTAAGATTAGCTCTTTAAAGCATGAAAGTACGTTCTTCCAGAATTTTCGCAATAAAACTTTGTACTTACTATGGTTACTTTGAGTTGCGGATGGATTCTAGTGCCTAGTTTCCGAAAAATTTAGGGTTTGAGATGTTAGTCCCCTTCATTTCTCTTCATTTTCTCAGCAACCGAATGCTGGTTTTATTTTACTAATTTTTGTCTTTTATATTTCAAATTTTCCAGAAGGTTTATCCTTAATGTTTTACAGGGATGGCTGGTGCTATTTACATCAAGGGAGTTGCAGTTACACAATACAAGAGGTGAGGCTTTAATTTACCCATGCACGGTGGTGAACCCATCTCAACTTTTTCAATTCAGCTCCGAACTGCACATTATGCAACTCCCTACCTTAAGAACCCACTTAAAGGAAGACAGCACAGCAAGCATTCTAAAAGTTTATATCTTTCTAACATTACATGATGGAATTCCAAAGCCACTTACCAGCAAGGGATTTATTGAGAAATGAAGGAAAGACGTAGATTCGACCTTGCCACTGGGTTGGTTGGTCACATTCCACTTCATCAAGACTTAGCCCCTTTTTCTTACTCACATTCCACTTCATCAAGACTTAGCCCCTTTTTCTTACTCACATTCCACTTCATCAAGACTTAGCCCCTTTTTCTTACTACCCAATGAATTTGTTATTATTATTGTAACATTTCTTTAAAATATTTTCTTACCCTCTTCAGTACTGCAATGATTGCACATTAGTAACTCACAACGGCTGTAGACACAAAGTTATAACTTTAGTCCCCCTTGCTATTTATTGGCTTGTGTGGAGTGAAAGAAAAGGCTAACTTTTGGGAGAGAGAGAGAAAATGTGTTAACTGATCTCGAAGGGAGAGAGTTCAAAATCTATGCCTTTATTTTCTAGTTGTAATGCTTGGAAGTTGGAATGCAGTAGATCTCATGGAATTACTGTCCTGTAAAGACTTCGTATTGGGAGGCAACTCCTTGTTGTGGTGGGAACTTTTCGTTGTACTAAAAAAACATAGATATTAAACTGGAAACATAAACTAGTAAATCTAAATTGATGGATAAGCCTAATTTTGTTATACCAAGTGTAGAGGCTTAGTAAGACTATCAAAAAGCTATATATAGCTCTATTCAAAAATGGTGCTAGGGAGTATGAAGGGGTGTTGGAAACACTTAAGAAAATAATCTTCAAACAGATAAGTTTATATGATGTTCAGAACTATGAGATGTCAAAATTATCCTTATGATAGGAACGCAATGTAAAAATCGCTTTTCCTTGGTAGCTTTGATACAAATTCTTCTTGTACTTTCCGATAATTATGTCTTTTCATTGGCATATGCTTTCTAACAGGTCTGCGGTAAATGATACTGATGAGTGGCCTTCTAAATACTCCAAGGTTTTCATTGAAGTAAGAACTCTTTTATGATTATATGATATATATATATATATATATATGTATGTATGTATATATGTATGTGTGTATATATGTATGTGTGTATATATGTATGTGTGTGCGCGTGTGCGTGCGCATGTGCGTGTGTGCGGTGCGTGCGTGTGGGTGGGCGGTGGGTGCGGGGTGTGTGTGTGTGTGTGTGTGTGTATGTATGTATGTGTATATATATGTATGTTTTTGTATATATATGTATGTATGTATATGTATATGTGTGTGTGTGTGTGTATTGTTTGTTTTTTAAGTTTTCCTAATGAATACGATGAATTGAGACTTAGCATTTTTTACGATTATTTTGTTTGAATGCTATTGAAGCTTTAATGATCTGAAAAGATATATGTAGAGAATGAGGGGCCTGCATTGTGTTTTGTACCCTAGCTTGTTATTTGCAGATAATTTTGTGTGCTATAAGTGAATATCACTGCGTTGTTCCATCATTGGTGTTATTTGCTTCTTTTTTTGTGTCCTTGTATTTTTCGTTTGTTCTACAATATAGTGAACTTCTTTACACTTATTTGCAGCTAGAAGATGGTTTGGAACTGTCTTTCACTGATAAAAGGAGATTTGCTAAAGTCCGCTTGCTTACAGATGTATTATAAGTTCATTCATCTAAAAGAACTTTCTCTACGTTCTGTCCCAGTTCCAGACTAGGGCTCCTATTTATGTTGTCATAATGATTCTTTTTGATGCAGCCATCTTCTCTGCCACCGATATCTGAGCTTGGACCAGATGCACTTTTGCAACCTATGACTGAAGATGATTTCATCAGCTCCCTGAGCAAGAAGAAGATTGCAATTAAGGCTCTGTTACTCGATCAGGTGGGCATATGTTTGTTCATATCTTGTACTTCGTGAGGTTATGTACTCAATTCTTGTGATGCCAATTTGTATATTGTGAACTTGGTAACATTTGCACTTTTCAGACCAAGGCATCTTCTTGACTTCAAATTGAAATTTCAATTTAAATCAGAAATAACCATCATTCCATGCCATGGTACAAATACTGTTTACATCTTGTGTTAGAAACTGGAGTTGCCAATGAATTAAGTTGTGACTTGTGAGTGCATGTATTCAAAACCTGATGACAAGGAATAGGAAGAAGACCTGATTGATATGATTTATCTATTGATTTGATTTATAAATCACCTTGAAATTTGTATTAGTTTCTATTTATTTGTTTCCCTATGCTTGGTGAAAATGCTGTATGGATGTGTTACAGAATTTGATACTTGTGTAAGATAGAACTAAATTTGGGA
Source organism: Santalum album (assembly GCA_034195605.1). Lineage (NCBI taxonomy): Eukaryota > Viridiplantae > Streptophyta > Magnoliopsida > Santalales > Santalaceae > Santalum > Santalum album. Next base: position 3,222,516 of record CM067258.1, read on the forward strand.
ATTTGGGAGAAAGGATGAAAGATTAAAGAAGGTAGACATAAAATTTTTGAAAAAAGAGCACCAATGGATTCTTTGGCTATTCCTTATACAAGTCTGTTGATGTGCTAAGAAGACTAGAATGCTAAAAATGGAACCATCGGAAGCAGTTAAAATTGAAATAGAGATTTGAGTGGATGGATTATACACTCTGATTTAGTTCCCCCTTTTATTTTACGTTTGTGTTTTAGAATGAGTATTTGGGTATGAACTACTTAAGTTAATACATACGTGGCTTGGTTTGTTCAACTGCTGTTGCCTAATCCTCACTATGCCTTCCCTATGTAATGTTGGACCATTAGGGAAAAATGAAGAAAAGGAAGGAATAGAGGACTTGACAAAGTAGCTTGATCGGGGTAAAAGGCATGATTAGATAGGAGAAACTGGCAGACAAAATTTCTTGTATAACTATTCATTAGTGTTATTATTGTCATTACTATTATATTTATCATTACAAATTGTAATTGGTCTTCTGTACATAAGTTATGACATGGTATACATATTAAATTCAGTTAAATTTCATGACGTCAAATGATGGATTTATTCCTTGTATAGTTCATTTCAAATTTAATTGAATTACTTTTAAATGCTTCTGTGATTGAAAATTTTGATAGTATTTTGGAAAGACTGTGTGCATGCCAGTGTTTGTAATACCACTCGAGGCTAATCAGAAAGAGATTACCCAGTGTCATGAATGTTCTGGTCATAGAAAACTACCGTCTAGCTCATGATGGAAATATTTTATCAGATGCAAACATTTTGGTTTTCCAATTTATATTTGTTTGTTTTCTTTTCATTTTGTAGACCTACATTTCAGGCATTGGGAATTGGATTGCAGATGAAGTGCTGTACCAGGTCAGTGCATTTGTTTTTTCAGATGCTGGTAACTTCTTCAATAATTTGGATTGGTGAATTGTCTATCTTTAATATTCTAATTCATGCTTTCGTTCCTCTCAGGCAAAAATTCATCCACTGCAAAGTGCTGTCAGTCTGTCCAAGGAAAGCTGCATAGCGTTGCAAAAGTGTATCAAAGAGGTAGGTGGCTGAGTTTTAGTCGGGGCCTTTTACTTGCAATTGTAGAAATTTACTTGGTGAGACATGCATTCTTTATGGCAAGTTTAGAAGACTATTTGTAGGTTATCCACCATGCGGTTGAAGTTGATGCTGACTGCAAGCAGTTTCCACTTGAATGGTTGTTTCATTCTCGGTGGGGGAAAAAACCTGGAAGGATTAATGGTAAGATTGAGTTGATGTCACCATTTTGACTGTAACAATTGATTTTACAGGTCATTGAAAAGGCAATTGAAGTTGGAGCGGATAGTAGTCAGTATCCTAGTAATTGGATTTTCCATTCCCGGGAAAAGAAACCTGGAAAGGCTTTTGTTGATGGTTTGACTCCTTTTCTTTATGCAATAATCATTTTAGGCTTGATATCCCTCCTGAATTAACATTAGATGCCATCATCCAATGAGATTATTGCATCAAACATGGTAGAAGCTGTTACTTTCATGGTCGCCTGAGGTTCCTGTTTGGATGCCTTTAATATTTATTTGCTTGTCTTTGTTTGATAATGTTGATCATTAGCGAACTTACTGTGGGCTTATGCTCTGACACATATTTGTGTATACGCCCGCGGGGGTGTGTGTGTGTGTTTGTCCAGCTTCCTATTAGGAAATAGCTTCTCATCTATATGATGGTTAATATTTCTTCAAACGCTTGTCTTTCTGGAAACCTATATTCAGTGTTGTCCCACGACTTAAATATTTCTGTCCTTTTTGGGTCATTTGGGTGCAGTATATCCCTCTTTGCAAGTCTGCCACTCAAATTATGGCCCATCACCAATGACAATTATAGATAATCCTATCGGCTGACTATCCTTCATTACTTCTTGTATCTCCTCAATGCACTGATACTAAAAAACAAAAAGAAGAAAAATATAAACCATAGGGAGTGGGGTACTGTAGCTATGATATTTCAGCCTGCAGATGAAGGCAATGGTGTATATGTTTTTCAAATAGTGAAATTCTGAATCTTTTTTTTTTTGGGGAAATATTGAAATTCTGAATCTTATTTCACAAAAAAGCCAATAAAACCATTAAGTAAATCCAATGCAAGTAAGCTGAATGACATAAATGTAAGTTCAGGAATTCAAGCCTGTTGCTGTTGACAGACATGGTAGCATGTAAAATGAGGACATTGGTTTCCTCATGAGGTTTTATCCGTATATTGTCTTGGTCGTACAATTTTCATTTTAGATTTAATGGAATATATGTGAAATTCTGAGTTCTCCCAGTAGATTAGAACAGGTTAGTAGAATCTGAATAAGGGTAAAAAAAAGAACAAAAAAACAAAGTGTACTTGCCTAGATTTGTCTAACATGGACTGTTCTCACTTTTCACAACCTGTTCCTGAAACTGACTGAGATCTTGAATGTTGTAGGGCATACTTATATACATATACATACATATATACATATACATACATACATACATCTATATATACACACACGTGCGCTCGCGCGCGTGCGCACACACACACACACACACACACACACACACATATATATATATATATGTATGTATGTATGTATGTATATATATATGTATGTATATATCTATATATATATATGTATGTATATATGTATGTATCTATATATATATATATATATATATATGTATGTATGTATGTATTTTGTCCCATGAATTCTACTTTCTTTTTTTTTTTTGGGTTAAACCCCCTCTCCCTTTATTTTGTAGCATTAAGTAATTTAGGACCCATTTACTTCATTGGGAAAACTTCATTTTCCGTTTCAATTATTTAGCATTTTATATATCCTAGTTCTCCTCATTTCAGGGAAGAAGATTGAATTCATCAATGCTGGTGGCAGGGTAAGTTCTTTTTAAGAAAATTCTATACTTTTCTTGTTCGGCCCGATGTTTATATATGGAGTTGCTCTGGTATTAGACGACCGCCTTTGTACCGGAGCTACAAAAGCTAAGCGGAGCACATGCTCCAAAAGCACCAGTGAAGCCTAGAAAGCAAGCTACTGAAAAAAGAAAGTCCCGGAAGGATAATGGAGATGACGAGGAAGATGAAAATAATGTCAGTGATGATCAAATGAAGAAGATGACCGGGAGGATGAGAAATGCAACTGCAGGTAAACGGAAGAAGACTCCTGCAAAAAGGAAGCTTAAGGGTAAGGATGACGACGACGATGATAATGATGATGATGATGCGGAACATGATGACGATGATGGTGTGAGCGTTGATGACGATGATACTGATGATCAGAAGGAGACAACGAAGGTGCCTAACGCTAAACAGACTAAGGTGACTAAAGCTAAACAGACTAAGATGACTAAAGCTAAACAGGCTAAGGTGACTAAAGCTAAACGGACCAAGTAAGTAGAGAAGGTGAAGTGTGTTCAGATAAAAAATTGTAAGCAGCTGTGATATCTTCAGTCCAAATTTTGGAAGAACGGCGATGAATGTCTTGAGGGGCTGCGTAGATGTCGTTCTGCAGTCTCTTTTGTGGTGGAAAACTCGAATATGGCAAATCCTACTTCTCTTCTTTCTTCGCCGTTTTGTAAAACTGATGAATGGTAGCAAGTGTTATCTGCAACTAAATTCAAACGGCTGTATGTATTGGGTTTTGGCTAAGATCAAGTGTGTTTTATTCCCTCTTGTTGCATGCTCAAGGATTTCTATTACCAGTAGAGTTTTAAGGGTACCGTACGAGAATCCCCCATTCAGGAAACCTTTCTGTTTGCAATGCGTTGTGCAGGAAATCTTGTGAGCTTCCATGCATTGGAAACAAAAAGTTTCTATAAATGGGCACTGGTTAGAAAACAGGATGCCGCTCCTCTAGAATTCCTCGAAAATTATGTCGCGTAGAATTTCTTTCATTTTGTCCATCTATTTAGAGTACACGGGAAGGATTAAAGCACCTGTATCCTTTATTTCAATCCACCCACTCAAATCACAGGGAAAAATATTAACTTGCCAAAAATAACTTCCCACCCGATTATCGCAAAGAAAAATAATTTCGATATTGTTAAACTAGGAGAATTGGAGTGAAAATAGCCCTCCCAAAGCTAGGGTGAGCTCCTCTGCTTGTCCTCTGGTTATCCCATAAATAATTTGATAGTAGATTTCAACTGTATAAATTGGAAAAACATAAGATAATTTATGAACTTATTAATTTTCATCAAATTTTCAGATTTTTAGGGTTCTCACTTTATGAATGAAATTTTTTTAAGAATATTATAACAATTAAAAATTTTTATCTTTTAGATGAGTGCCCTAAATATCTTGAAACTGTATCAAAATTAGTAGGTACATAAATTTCTTATGTTAAGTTTAGGAGCTAGTAATGTATAACAAGTTATTTGCTTGATAAACGAAGGACAAGTACCATTTGGACAAGTAGAAGGACCCCCCAAAACAAGGAAATAAGAGCGATTCAGTCCCCACAAAACCAGCCCAGCAATTAGCCCCGCAAAAGCGAGCATTTTGGAGAAAATTTATAGGCACCAAGTGTGACATGTAAGGGTCACACCTGGCCAATAGAAAGGCGACACGTCATTCTCCCTTTTAATGTAAAAGGAGCGTATTTATTCATAGACTCCGCCAAAATTCATTACATTCGTATTTATTCCTTTTTTGAATTCACAGAAGTTACCTCTTATACATTGCTCCTCTTCTCCATCAAAAGGGAGAATGATGTGCCATTTTTTTTATTGGTCGGGTGTGACTCCTATGTATCACACCTGGTACATACAAAAATTTTTCAAACATAATACTGGTGAACGAAGTAAATTCCCACGTAAACTTCAGACATAATACCGATGCATATATAGAAAGATGGGGCTAAGCATGAAATCAAATCACAACGTACTATACATATACCGTATTTAAACCAAAATGAACAAAGTTCAATGAATGTTACTGCATTGGTACGTCTTCAATTTTGTAACAATCTGACTTTATTAATAGCTATTAAAAGTAAATAGGTCCCTGCCAAAGGACCCAACAACACGTAGATACCCAAAAAAAAAAAAAAAACAATAATTTAAAATGACAACAAAATGTAAAACTGAAAAAGAAAATAAAAATAAAAAACAGAAAAAAGAAAGGGAAAAAAAGCACAATACATAAGAACGTAAAAAACGAAAAAGTTATAAAAAATATGCAAAATGTAAAAATGTAAAAAAAAAATATAGACTCAAGGAGGGAAAAAAATGACACACAACGAAAAGTAGTACCAGCTTTCAGCTAAACAAATAGATTTAAAATAATTAATAATAATTAAAAATGAAATTACGTAAATGTGTACAAAAATAAAATGAATACCAATAAAAACGGCGTAAAAGTAAAAAATTAGACACTTTAGGAAGAAAAATCATAAAAACGTATCAGTTTGAGTTAAAAAAACATGCATGCCCTCCCATGCTTCTTATTAATAATAATAATAATAATAATAATAATAATAATAATAATACAGAAAAACGCAAAGGCGAAAAATTCCCATTTTCGCCCTTTTTGTTTTCTATTTTCTCTTAAGCAAAACAAAACCCGCGCGCGCCGCCTTAAACCCCACATCAGTCCCCTCTCTAGTTCCTCCTCCTTTCCGCTCTGTGGATGCGCCGGATTACTGAATCGAATTAAGGTAAGAAGCTCCACTGCGGGTACTTTCTTACGTTCTTGAGCTATCGTTGATCTTATATTTTTTCTTGTTGATTCTCGAATAGTTCATGTGTTTATTCTAGTTAGGGTATAAAGGACACTCTTTTGAGCTTTACGTTTATGTTTATACTGAAAATTGCTATGAAAGTAATGTACCCTTATGCATAACGAGCTGTTTCTTTTTTCGTCACTTAATTTGAATTAACCTCGTAATTAGTGCAACTATAGTGGTGTTATGTAGTTCTCATTTTGGGTTTATTTTGCAACTTCAGTGCATCCAATTTCTGTCATCAAAACTAAAGTTTCATTTTTTTTTGGCTATACTTTATTGTTAGTTTTTTGGGAGGGTGGAGGAATAGGTTTCTCTAGCTATAAACAGCATTCAATTCCATCAATATTTTTTTAAGGCATTTCATACTTGTTGGCTACTGATCTGGCTATGTGATTTGGTCACTTTATTGACAGGAGAAATGAAGGAAATTGTGACTATCCAAGTTGGGGCGTTTGCAAATTTTATTGGTTCTCACTTCTGGAACTTTCAGGTAAACATTTCTTTTTAGGTTTCGTCTCCATCTCATTGTTAATTAGTTTTCTAACCGAAGTGATCAGTCATATCCCATTTTATTCTGGTCCTTGCAGATTGTGATGTCGTGCTCATAAATTTTTTTAATAAGTTATTAAGTTATTCAATTACTCTTAACTTATGGATTCTTTAAATGGCTAAAGTAAAATATACTTTGAGTATGAGCTGATGGAGCTATGTAGTGGCAGGCTATATTGACATCCAAATGGGGAACCTTTCGGATGCAATATTATTGTAGAGCATTAGATTGGCTGCTTATGATGCGAAATCATTTTTGGTTGGCAGCTTAAGATAGGAAGGGAAAGCTGGGTTGTTCTAAGAATATGCTCTAAAGCTGGATAGCTATGCAGTCAAAGTGCAAGAGCTTTGAAACCTACATACATTTTGGAACTGAAGGTTTGTGTTTTTGGAGTCTTAGTGTCGGAATTAAATGCGGGGAAGCAAAGTTTTTGTTACTTTATTATTTTCAAGATTTATAGATTTGGACTGGAAAGAGCAATAGAATGCAGTAGACTGCCTCGACAAATGAGTTCAGACAGCGTTGTGAAGATTAGTGTCGGAGGGGTGGGGGTGAGAAAATCATGATATCAGTTATTTATTTATTTTAATTTGTACTTCACAGAGATGGAAGTAGGAGTAAGGATCACATTGGTCATCTATGGATTGGTGGCAAGTTGGGGGTGGGAGATGGGTATATGAATGAGGTGTTCCATACGCCAAATCATTAGATATAATTTACTTATTGAAGGGAATGATATGTTGACCTAAGAGACTTTCCTTTTCTGGAGAAACATGTGTGGCAGCTTTTGGTTCTTGATACACTTGGTGTACATCTCTTTAATCCTTTCTCGCAATCCAATGTGAAAGTGTTATTGAGTAGCTTGTACATGAGTTGCTCCCATAGCACATAGGAGCCATTAAATATGGTAAAGTAAAAGGTTAAATTCTAAAATTTTAACTGTTCGATGTGCTTCATGATGCTTTTATAGATGGGTTGCATACATTTGATTTTCGCTAACTTGGAGTTGCACTTTTTATAAGATGATTTTTCTGCAACACGTCTCTTTTAATTTCAAGTATTTATTTGATTTTGTTCATGTTGAAGGATGAGTTACTTGGTTTGGCTGGGGACCCCCATGGTGATCCTATCTTCAAGAATCACAGTTTAAATATGGACGTGCTGTACCGCACTGGTGAAACTCAGCAGGTAAAACATTGAAAAGAAAGTTTTTCTTCGAAGCTAGAATTTGTGGATTCTACCTGGTGTTATTACATTAGAATTTATATTTTTACGGTATACAGATATTGCTGCACAATTGTTTCTGATTCCTTTTGTTTTTTGTTTTTTTTTGTTCTTTTTGTAGATATGATTGTGTACATTGAAAAGTTTCAACATCTGAATAACAAATATATGTTTATATAGCTTGGGTGAACTGATGATTTATTTTTAATTGTTTCTAAAGTATATGTTGCATCTCTTGTGGCCTATCCATGTAATATATTTGTTCCTTGAATCCATTGACATCCATCAGCTACTTTAACTTGTCATGAATGCAGTGAATGCCTTTGAGCATCTCTGGATTATCTGAAGCAACATTCTTTGTTTAAATTATTGAATGCATATAAGTTATATGTTACTGGCACTTTCTTGCACCTATGATGTATGTATATAACTTATTTCTATGATGGTTTATTTCTTAGACCTAAATAACTATTTTCCAACGAAACTTGTAGCACCAGCCTGCTGTTGATCTATTTTGTGATGTTGTTGGTCTGTTATGCTGATCATCTGTTGCCATGTCTTGTATCTTGTGTATGTACAGGGCATTCTTACATACACCCCTCGCTTGCTGTCAGTTGATGCTCCAGGTACTTGTCTTTTGTTAGACCTCCCTCCCGTGCATGAATGAAACATTATCTTTATGTTCATTTTTTTTTCATTCTCCTATTCAAATTAATGAAAGAATGGATTCTTCATCTCATGTTGTATAGGTTTTTTAATGAAAAATTCAAACAGATTCTTGAATTCCTAAAATTTTAGTTAAATGAGCTGTTGATTCTGTTTGTAACTTTGTATTTTGGCCAGTTGGTCAATTATATAACTCATGCTGCTGGCCTTCAATTATTGCCTTTTGTTCTATTCTGTTTTGCTCCATAATGGCCTGCTGAATGGCACTGGATGCAAGGGTGCTGAGCAAGGGGCAGCATTGTGTGCAAAGAGTTCCTGTGGTGGTCTTCCATGGTCAAGGTTGTGTTCACCTTGTGAAATCCGTACCCATTCGTTCGGGCACTTAGCAAGGGCGTCGAGTATTGTGAACATAGTTGTCAAGGCATAGAGAGCAAGGCGACCCTATGGTGCTGTACCTGTTCATTTGGGCCCTTAGTGAGGGCGTTGAGGATTGTGATCAGAGTTATCAAGGTAATGCCTGGACAACAAAGCGACCCTAAGGCACCTTGATATTTGGTGTCACCTAGGCAACACTATCAAGGCTTCGAGGCCCCCCAGGAATTCGTAGGGTTGCCTTGACAACTATGATTGTGATGACCTGTCGAAGCATGAGATAATTGAAAAAAAATAATTAGCATTACCATCAATAACATTCTTGGAATCACTTTCTTTTCTTTTTTTTTTTTTTTTGGTGGGGGGGGGGGGGGGGTGTCCTGAGAATCCTCAAACCAGCTACAGCCTTCTGTTTTTTGAGTGTCTTATATGACATTATAACTGGATATTTAGAAGGGCATGCAACATTCATTCTGTAATTTAATATTGTATTGAGCAAGTTACTCTTGTTCGAGACTTGTTCTATTGTGAACTAAGTCTTCTAGAAGGACTGTGGTGATATGTGATTGCTTTCAAATGATTGAGTTCTTGATGTTTTCAGGTTCCCTTGGCTCTGTAAGTTCACAAGGTACATTGTACAGTGAGCTGTCACCTGCATCATCTAGTGTTGTTACGTGGTGAGACACTTTGTTGGTTCTTGAAGATTTGGTGCCCCTATGGATGCATATTATTAGATATTATAATATATTAAACACATGTAGTGATTCTTAAAGTAGTTGAGTGGATATTTTGATGATGTGACTGCCAATAGTAACTTTGGTTTTTTTTTTCTTTTTGAAATAATGTATCATGTAATTTAGTGAGTTGGATGACGGAAGTGCTAGGTATTGAGGCGAACACAGCCATCATGGCCTAAAAACAATTTAACATCAAGAACAACATGTTTCTTAAATATTTCTTCCCATGAAGTTGTTGCAAGTTTACATGTAAAACATTAATCCACACACGAAACATTACCTGGAAAAATTAAGTAAATATAGAAAATGCTTGTATAATTCTTTCATTAACACTCCATCCCCATTTAAAGTTGTCTAGAAGCCAATGTATAAATATTCATAATGAAGCCGATTTTATTTTTATTTTTATTTTTATTTTTTATTTTTAATTATTTAATTATCTGTGCTCCCAGCATTCTTTGTTTATAGTAGATTATATGGTTAATATTAGAAGCCGATTTAGGTGGTATTATTGTTTTCCCATACAGTATAAAATGATCACTATGCTGAGCTGTGAAGCGAACACAAGTCTCCTTTCTGCCATGTAATACTGGAGATTAAAAATCAGCAGTTGAGCCAGTGACATAAGAAGTCCTGGGAGTCATAATTTTTGGGCATGAAATTAGGTGAATTGTATTTCATATCTTATTGGTGCATAGAATATAATAACAATATAGATTGAAACATATTATGTTTCAATTGGAGTCGCTATTGGATTTCTGCATTCTGAGAGGCGCTAGATGGGTCACTCCAGCCTGGCCTAGTCGCTTTGGTTCGATGATGGCATCTCCTCTCATCGTAAGTGCAAGGACGTAGGTTGGTTGCGGGTTCAAAGCCTATTGGGTATGTGCTTATTTATCGATCAAAAAGTTAAAAAAGAAATGAAAGAGAAGCCTATAGATAGAGTCAATTTGTGCAAGGGAGGGACGGAAAATTTCAACCTGAATGAAATTCAATAAAACGAGTGCTTTTCATACTGGTCGAAGAGATGAAAGTTCACACCATCCTCAAGAGATTTATGCAAACTGCGAAGATTTAATCACAAAATGCAAACTCTGGAATTTTCATTTAAACGAATATGATGTTTGACCCATCAACCTTGATTTGTCTTTATATTTTTCCCAGCATATTGAATATTACTAGCAATGAAGCACAATTTTGGTTGAGTTGCCGTTGGCTGCTTCATCTAAAACTGAAGCCCTAGATTATGTAATCAGCCATGCATGACAAGGTCTTAGGATACTAAATTAATTGATTAACTTATGTAGCCATTATGCTCTTCATTTGCCTGATGTGTCACATAATCATGTTTCCAGATTAATGTGCAGGAATGGCAATGTTTCCACTCATGTATCTGAACCTTTCAAGAAGAACTTGTTTTTGCGACAATTACACGAGGAGCAAGAGAAACCAGCTGTGATGAGTGGTATCGAGAATGGGAAGAATGATTATGAGAGCGATGTTTTGGACAAGGACATAGTTGAATCTCTGGACAATAATGTCCAATTCTGGACAGATTTTTCGAAAGTTCACTATCATCCTCGGACTTTATACGAATTAAATGGTTTAGGGATGAATGCCCAGGAATTTGTGAATTATGGAATTGGAAAAGATGCATTGCTGGGGAGTTCACATGGAGAAGAAATGAATGAGAGGCTTCGTTTCTTTGTAGAAGAATGTGATCATATTCAGGTGTATATCATTAGTAACCTGTTTATAGTCATGGAAATATTCTCTTGGAAATTCTTTTGAAACTTTCCTCATGCTGATTTTAACTTCAAGGAAAGCAAGGAAACGAGTGGTACATGTAGGACTTGTGTGTGCACCTGTTGGTTGTGCTGTTTTCTTTCTTTTCTTTTTTTTTTTTTTTTGGGGGGGGGGGGGGGGGGGGTGGTTGACACTGTTTTCTAAGTTGCTTCTTCAAAAGCTAGGTATCTCTCTCAGTGGAGCATTTTGAATTTCTGATTTCTGCAGGTTTGCTTCGAGAGGGCATATGGTTGTACTTGATAACATAACTGTATATCAGCATTTCATCCCACCTCTTTACTGAATATTGCACAGGATTGGCAATAACACTCATTCAAACTCATCCTGCCCATAGCTTTTCACGGAGCATCTACATCCAAAAAATTTAAGTCGGTAATTAGATCACAGTTTTATGCATGTGGATGACTTCTGGGTCTAGGCACAGTGTTGTAAATATTTCTGTTATATAGTATCGTGAATGATATTTCATACATTTGTTTCGAGGCATATATTCTATGTCACAGATGTAGAAGAGTATATGAACCATAGGAGTGTCATCTTTTGGGTGGTGAGGGTCTTTTCCCACTGACTTGAGCATAAACTTTTGTTGATGTCTATAGCAGTTACATGACTCGGCTAGTTGTTTAAAAGCATTTTAGAATGCCCCAGAGGGGTTTGCGTCTAGCCACCTTATATTTGCACTCTGCCACTAAGATGTTGAGGCCCAAAAATCTAAGTATGATTATAAGTACTAATTTCCGGCTATTTTTTACTTTTTAATCAGGGAATTCAATTTATGGTTGATGACTCTGGGGGCTTTTCTGCTGTGGCTGCAGAGTTTTTAGAAAATATTGCGGACGAGTATACAAACACACCACTGTTACTATTTTCCGTCAGGGGCCCTGGCAATGGCATGAATCTTGGAAGCCGTAAACAGACGACCCTAAGAAACCTTCATGATGCAGTTTCATTTTCAAAACTGTCATCATTGTCTAAATTAGTCGTGCCAGTTGGTTTGCCCAACCTGAGTTCAAGTAAGCACTATGAATCTGTGGAACCTCTGATGGGCCTCTCTTGTTTTTCCTTTCTGTAATGCATTTTGCTTCACCATGAGCTGAATCATTTTCCGGGGATCTGGCTCTTCTAGACCTTTTATGTTCTTAATGGACTTATTAATTAGATAATAATCTGCCTTCTTTTCATAATTCTTGAATTTTTATATTTTGGCATACTTAGTAGCTAAAGTTAATATTATCATGTAAACTAATGTGTTTTGCTCTTAAATTTGTCTGTTTCATATACAACTATGAAAACAGTTGATCCATGTTCAATAATTTTTCATAAATCTCTCATGGAATAATCTTCTGTTTGTATGTTGCAGGCAAAGCTTCAGCATTTGTTTGCATGAGAAATGAACAGCCTTACCAATGCAGTGCAGTTTATGCTTCTGCGCTACACTCTATTGGTCTTTCTTTCCGAATGGAACCTCCGGGGCCAACTGCAGATTCATCTCACGTCTCAGGTGGTGTGGATGTAAATGGTGTCATACAAATGTTAGCAGGCCAAGCTAGGCAAAGTTCAGTGGCTATTCTTGATGTTGCGATGCCAGCACCTTCCTTGACAGGTATATATATATGCCTAAATGATTTCCTTTTCATGCCTTTGAATTCGAGTGATTAATTCATACTTCTTGAATGTATGTTCTTTCAGAGAGACAGTTTGGACGGTCCTTGCTAGAGAGATTGCAGCCATTGACACCAGAGGTAGCAGAGGATGTGGAGGATTTGCAGGCTGTGGAATTCCTATCTATTCTTGGAGCCCTTGAATCAGGTATTTTCTCGAAAAATATATGCTAATTATGTGTTAATATTACTTATTATATCTTCTTGTCTCTTTACTTTTCACATCCTGATCTTATAGACCATGCTGAGCATGCTTCTTACGAACTTACATGATTTACAACCACTGTCTCCTGATTAAACATTTTTTCTATGAAGAACAGGGTTTTCTAAGGACTCCCCTTTTAGACATCTGCATTTTCAATGCATTTGTGCAATATCTTCTATGATTTCAATGCATTGAAAATCGACTTTCTATTAGTGGCATCTTATCCAGTGCTCTTGAGCACAAACTAGGAAAACCCTAAAGAATGCTCGCAATGCTCTGGATATCAAATTAATGCGATTCGTACTAGGGCTGCACTGGGTCTTGTATTACAGCAGCTGTGGATGAGTGTGTGTGTGCGTGTATTTGTGCAACAAAAGAAAAAGAATACAAAACCGGAGGACAAGGAATCTCTTTAGTACAAACAAAATAGAAACACGTAAAATAAACCAAAAGAGAATCAGAACAAATCACCTAGAGTATAGGCCTATAATGAACCATGGACAGCTACCTTCTGGCTTAATCGACAGGTGTAATACATTTCCTAGAAGAAACTAGGAGGGGTATTGAGAACTAATCATTTCCTGAAGTTTAGGAATGCATGCACTTGAGAAGAAGCTCACTTGTTGAACCAAGACGTGTCATGTGGTAGCATAGTTCCCATAAATCATTAGAATATTATGAGGTGTCGTGTGGATGGTCTGTTGTTTACTAGTTATACATAATTAGTCCATGTTTGATCCTTTTCATTCATTTCATCAATTTCAACTTTTTAGCATCTAACATTTTGTGTTTCTTTCTTTCTTTCTTTTCAAGTGTATAAAGTTTATAAACCCTTGATGTGGGTAAGATCAAGGGTTCAAGTTCTTGTATTTACTAGACCGCGTGCTGTGTTTATTTAATTAATCAAAAAAACTTGTGCATTATTTGTCTGCCAACTCTCTCCCTTTCAACTTTTAATGAAACTAAAAATTGAGAGGTTTCATTAATAATATTTGTCATAAAAGTAAAAGGAAACATTTGGTTGTCCCAATGGAAGTTTGAACTTAATGATCAGAAACTACTTTCTTAATTTGTAATAAAGTTCTAGAATGAAATTTACTTCTCTAGAAGTATATCTTCAAAATTGAGTACCTCATCTACTGTTTAATTTACTCTATTCCCTTGCAGAAGTAAATCGTGCATCAATTTCTAAAGTGAAGGGCAGTGTCTATGCTGCTTATGAACATGCAATATCTAGGCCTATGTTCTGTCACCTGTCGATCGCTCGCTGTCCTCTTCCAATACCGTTACCTTATCCTTCAATTTTCGGGACCCATGTCGGCCAACATGGGGAGTTGTTGGGCAGCCCTATGTCAGGATCCTCCTCGAGGGGATCGCTTGACGTGCATTCCATTCCCATGGCAGCGAGACTCCGTTCTAGCAGCGCTATCTTGCCCTTCTTGGAGAACCGATTGGGAAATCTTCGTAGGTATGATTTGGCTGTAGTTTTTGTGAATGAGACCGTTTTGTAATCATACTCGATTCCCTTTGCACTCTTCTTATCTTATCAGTCTCTCCCTTCGTAAGGCTTTTAACGAGGCATAACCCTGGCATGCTAGTCCCGCAGAAATGTACCCCTAGGTTTATGTTGTACTGGGTTTTTCCCGATAATTAATTAAAACTCTCCTTTCTCTTGAAAAAAAAATAAAAATCTTTGCAGGTACGGGATCGAAAGAGGAGCCCCCGCGACCGAGTTGCTTAGAAGTTGGGGTTTTGAAAAAGATGAACTGGAGGAGATGGGAGAGTCGCTGTTTAAGATGGTCAAGGCAATGGACCCTGGTTCTGAAGTGTCCTCTGATTCAGACTGAGTTTTTTAGGTCAGCGTGTGTACATTATTAAATGGTGGGTTTTGATTAGAACCCTAATGGCTTCATGCGTGTAAGACCATTTACTTTTGATTTGGTCTCGGTAGATAGAGCATGTTGGCATGAAATCTTCATTATACGAACAAATACGTATTTACTGCCTTATCTTTAAAGCATTTAACCCATTAAGCATTTTATTTTCATGCTGTCATCACTCAAGATATGAATTTATGAAATTTAAAATATATTTCTAAGAGAGAAAAAAAAAAAGAGAGAGAGAGTCTATCCCCCAAATAAAGTAGTTTTATTAGAAATAATTTTTATTTATTTACAGTTTTTTTTAACAAAATTACATCTTGCATAAGTCTAAATTCAGATTCTTTTTTGTATCCTAATACTAAAACTTGAACTGAGGACAAATTTTATTATCTAATGAAGAATTTAACGAGAGCAGGTACATGTAGCTAATAAGAAGAATGGGAAAATCCTGAGAAAATGATGCATGCTTAAATATTTCGATTCAATGTCACAAAAAGAAAGAAAGCTTATCCTTCAGAAGAGCTCAGCAAATAGCGACTAGCGTCCCTATCATGAAGGTTGACTGAACTATTAAGTAATTTTTTATTCCTTCTTTCTCGGGCTACAAGCCATATAATAATGATATTTCAATTAAAATTCAATCTTTATGCATGTGTATCTAGGATTAACGACAATTATATTTTTCTAACATTTTTGTAATTGTTATTTTATGCAGTAGATAGGATTGATTTTTTTTGAAAAAATAAATCCAATACAATGATCGATGGAGGATGATGACGCCCTTAATATCGCATTAGGGGACAGCTTTGGGACGATGATCCGAGCCCTCCAGGTGAGCAGGACGAAAACATGAACGAGGACAACTCCCCGTCTTGGCCGACATGGGTTCCAAAAATCAAAGGAAGTTGATGAGGACATGGGCCTTGACATTGCATGTTCATAAGTGTCACAGAAGCTTTCCTTCACTTTAGAAATTAATGCACGATTTACTTCTGCAAGGGAATAAATCAAATTAAACAGTAAAAGAGAGTCCTAAAGTAAATTTCATTCTAGAACTTTGCTACAGATTAATAAAATAGCTTCCGATCGTCGTTGAGTTCATGCTTCCATTAGGACAGCAAAATGTTTCCTTCTACTTTTATGATAAATATTATCTATGAAACCTCTTAATCATAGATGGGAACTTGAAATAAATAAAATGAATAAAAATGATTAAATACTAATATACTACAGCTGATTTACTCCATGGCTGGTAATATCTGACTGATGTATGAGAGCTATGCCACCACATCACACATCTTGGGTTCAACGACTGAGCTTCTTCTCAAGAGCATGCACTCCCAAACTCAGTACGTGAAAGCATTAAGCATGAGAGGGTAACTTCAAGGAAACTACAAGTCCTCAATATCTGAGGAGGTGTTTGCTAAACCAACGGAATCCTTTTTGTACGTTTGCAAAAAAGATCGGAAGGCTACCTTCG
This sequence comes from Santalum album, assembly GCA_034195605.1. Taxonomy (NCBI): domain Eukaryota; kingdom Viridiplantae; phylum Streptophyta; class Magnoliopsida; order Santalales; family Santalaceae; genus Santalum; species Santalum album. Next base: position 3,238,873 of record CM067258.1, read on the forward strand.
GTGCCAATGGCGGGAATTAGATTCATGATTTCTCAAATCTAGAGAATCTATATTCAAGTTATACGGGCAAATAGTTTTGGGCTGCCATGTCCCTAAAGCAATTATTTACGATGAAGTATTTACTGTCTTATCGATAAGCATTTTCTTTTGTTGCTGTCATCACTCAATAAATAAAGTTATGAAATTAAAAATATATTCCTAAGGCTAAGACTTGAACCCTTTGGTTTGGACATAGAGCGACAAATTTTATTATCTAATGAAGAATTTAACAACTAGCATATGTAGTTAATTGTTTTTGGAATTGGGGTGTTCAAATACACAAAGGATGCCATTGAAGAAAAAAGAAGAAGAAGAGGTAGTTAACACAAATAATGGGATGCATCTTGCGTGATTAAATATTTCAACTCAAATTATCCATATCTATGCTCTATACTTACTATTATAAAGCCAAAGGGTGTTTTGATTCAATTAATCATATATTTTTTCTTAACTTCTGTTAATATCCTTAAATATTATAATTATTTACTTACAATAATCACATAACTATTTCTATTTTTACTCAAATATTATAGTTATCATATAACAATTCTCATTTTTTTTCCTAAACATCTAGCGCAATAACTTTTGATAATAAAGGATCTAAAATTTTAATTTTTAAATATCTAATTAATTTAAAATTTTAACTTATATACTATTTTAGATATTATATATTAATCGAAAAGCTATTAAGCACGCGCAAGATATATGCGATACCGAACCTTAAGACGAGCTCACATGCGGAAACCTAAAGAAATGCTAACCGAGCTTCTCAATCTTCCAATTGCATGCTACCTTCATTTCCTTCCATAGCTCAATTTCTGCACTTGTCTTCAAGCATCAAAATGGTTCCAATGATAATGGCATCTGCTTCTTCCTCCCATATTGCCCCATTTGCCCACCTTCATTTTCCTGAAAAAATCTCATCCGAAAGCTGCAAATCCCTGGAGCAACTCAAGCAAATTCACTCCCATGCACTCCGTTTAAGCTACGTGTCAATCCCGGTTGTACAGGCTCGAATCATTGGTTTCTGTTGTATGCATGATTCGGGCGACATGGACTATGCTCGCCAGTTGTTTGACAAAATTCCTGAACCGAATGTATACATTTGGAACACAATGATGAAAGGATATTCACGCATAGGCTGTCCTAGAGACGCGATTTCTATGTACTTAGACATGTTGCAGAGAGATGTTCCACTGAACAATTACACATTTCCTTTCTTGTTGAAAGGCTTTACTCGTGATATTGCATTAGATTGTGGGAAGGAGCTGCATAGTCATGTAGTTAAGTTCGGGTTTAATTCCAATGTGTTTGTTCAGAATGCTTTAATTCATATGTACTCAATGTGTGGCCAAACTGAGATTGCCCGTAAAGTTTTTCAGTTGAGTTCAAAAAGGGACGTGATTAGTTGGAATACGATGATTTCTGGGTATAACAGAAGTAGGCAATTCGAGGAGTCCAGGAAGCTTTTTGATGAGATGGAGAGGGAAGGAGTGTTACCCAGTTCTGTTACGTTGGTTTCAATTTTATCGGCTTGCTCGAAACTGAAGGATTTGGAAACTGGCAAGAGGGTTCATCAATGTATTAAGCATTGCGAATTTGAATCAAACTTGATACTTGAAAATGCTTTGATTGATATGTATGCTACTTGTGGAGAAATGGATTCGGCGCTTGGCGTATTTGAGAATATGAAGAACAGGGATGTCATTTCTTGGACATCCATTGTCAAGGGGTTTGCAGATTCAGGAAAAATTGACCTGGCGCGATGTGTTTTTGATCAAATGCCACAGAAGGACTTCGTCTCATGGACAGCGATGATTGATGGGTACCTTCGAACGAACCGATTCAAAGAGGCATTGGTGCTTTTTCGTGCGATGCAACATACAAATGTAAAACCTGATGAGTTCACAATGGTGAGCATTCTTACAGCTTGTGCTCATTTAGGGGCTCTAGAATTAGGAGAATGGATAAAGACCTACATTTACAAGAACAAGATCAAGAACGATCTCTTTGTGGGAAATGCTTTAATAGATATGTATTTCAAATGTGGTGATGTAGAAAAAGCGCGTAAAGTATTCAACAAGATGCCTCATAAGGATCGGTTCACATGGACTACCATGATTGTTGGGTTTGCTATTAATGGGCATGGGGAAGAAGCCCTAGATACTTTCTCTCAGATGTTGAAAGCTTCAATTTCGCCAGATGAGATAACTTACGTTGGTGTTCTTTGTGCATGCACTCACACTGGTATGGTAGGAAAAGGAAGAAAGTTTTTTGAGGTCATGACTACCCAACATGGGATTGAGCCCAATATGGCCCATTATGGGTGCATGGTTGATCTTCTTGGGCGAGCTGGACGCTTAACAGAAGCTTATGAGGTTATAAAGAATATGCCCATGAAACCGAATTCAATTGTGTGGGGGGCTCTTCTTGGCGCTTGCAGAGTTCACAAGGATTCAGACATTGCTGAAATGGCTGCTAAAAAGATTCTTGAGTTAGAGCCTGAAAATGGGGCTGTTTACGTTTCGCTATGTAACATATATGCAGCTTGTGACAAAATGGAAAATCTTCGTGTGTTACGGAAACTGATGATGGACAAGGGAATTAAGAAAACCCCAGGTTGCAGTTCAATAGAGATGGATGGCTTTGTTCATGAATTTGTGGCTGGGGACCAGTTTCATCCACAATCGGCAGAAATATACCAAAAGTTGGATGAGATGACAAGAGACTTAAAGTTTGCAGGGTATTCTCCAGATACTTCAGAGGTGTTCCTTGATACCGAGGAAGAAGAAAAAGAAAATGCGTTGCATCGCCATAGTGAGAAGTTGGCTATTGCATTTGGGCTGATCAATTCAGGATCCGGGTCTACAATTAGAATCGTAAAGAACCTCAGAATGTGCGTGGATTGCCATCGTGTAGCAAAGTTGGTATCAAGAGTGTATAATAGAGAGGTCATTGTTCGGGACAGGACTCGGTTTCACCATTTCAGACATGGGTCATGCTCATGTAAGGATTATTGGTGAGGGTTCAGTGCGGGACAGATGATACATTCCAATGGATCATCTGATGTTGGGGTATGAAAATGCATCAAGGGCTCAAGTATTATGTAGATAGCTTTTGGATGTGAAGTGGAATTGGGCCATGAATGAAAGAAAACCATCACCATAGCTAATGTACATCAATGTAACATTGTGTTGACAGTTATACTTCTTTGTTTCTCTTAAATTTGTTTGTAGATCGTTAGACTATAGTATCTAATGAGACGAAGCAATGTGATGGACCGGATGTTTCATTTTTTCCATCTGAGGCCTAATAGTAAGTTCTATGTGAACTTCAACATCTTTTTAACTTACTTTTATTAATGTTGAAGAAAGCTTTTCTTTTTCTTCTCTCAAGTGGAGCCTTTATCTGTTCTATATAGCAGGATGAAGCTCCCTTTTAACACATCTTCTCTGGTACGTTTCGATAATCTTCGGATTCAGTGACTATTTTTTTCCTTTTTGCTGTTTTCTTCTAATTTTCATTGTTGGCATCCGAAATTGTTGGTTTGAGGCCTAAATGTTTCAGTTTAATGGGGCATGAATTTCCACATTATCGATCAAAGTACTGAAAGATTTACCATGCATTAGTTATTTTTGCATCTGTAATTGGTTGGAGCCTGTTCCACCAAAATTGCTGATCCCTCTGCCCCTTCCTCCCTCGTTCCCCTTTAAAACAGGAACTGAGTACTAATTTCATTTACAGCAGTGCAGCAAGCTCAAATCTTCCTCAGAGAGTGAATGCTTTTGCTAACTTGTGTCCAAATCCACACCAACGCATATTGCAAGTGCATGCTAGCAACTACAACACCTTAAATAATTCATAGGAAAAAATCAGTTCCATAGGATTATGTCAGTGCTTCAACATACTTAGATGCAAAGAAAGGTACATTAACAACGTAAATGGTCAACGTGAAATCCAAGGTTCACTTTGAAAAGAACATATGATAGCCATAATCTTCTTTACAAGCCCTAGCTACAGCATCAAGGGAATTATAAACCTAACAAGAGGGAAACAAAAAGGCACAGTTTTAGCTGTAGATGGGAAAACCTATAAGCTTCAAGTAGACCCCGGATCAAGTACAGGAAGTCTGCAATGTAAACTGATCGATTTGTCAGTCAGACGCGAACCAACAACGAAGAACTGGAATATGACAGTCAACGAAGCACCTTGTGCAGCAATTCCATAGAAAGCACAGTCTGGCTTTGTCAAGTGACAGTGAAGACTCTTTGCAAAGTGCTTCAAACTCACTTGCACAGATTCAGCATCTCCTTTCTGGATTGCTCTCTCCGAGCGAGATTGAGCACTCAGGTTTTGTTCCCCAGTTGGAACCTGTGCCTGCTCCCCAACAACCAACAGTTTGCGAAACTCTGCACCGAGTGTGATCAGGGTAGTTGAAATCTGCAAATGGAAATCCCCATACTTGGAGATGGTAACATTAAGCAATTCACCCACATGCTTCATTCGATCCACAAAGTTTTGTAGCTGACTCAGGTCTGGGATCTGAACTAGAGTGCGAGGAAGATCTTGGGCCGCGTCGAGTGCAGACTGGAGCTCAAGAACATCGGCCCTAGACAATGGTTTTGAAATGGGTACATCTTGGATGACTGCAGATTTGTAACCTTTGGTTTCAAATGTCAAAAATGGCATTGTTTGTTGTGACCCAGGAGGTAGTTTTTTAACCAACTTGATTTGGAGGCGGTTTAGGCCGGTCCCACTACCACTACCAAAACCATTGCCAACTTCTGTACAGATGGCGACGCTACTGCGTATTGCACGATGGAGGAGAGACATGTCGATGGAGAAGGCAATGCGATCATCATTCTGGCTGGAGATGCGGTAATCGTCAAAGAGAGCTTCTTTGCGAAACTGAGCGATGGATTGGACTCCATCACCGTTAAGGAGATTGTGGAGAAACATGGTGTGGTCTCTGGTGAGGTAGAGGTGGCATATTCTCCCCATTTTATCCAAGGCAGGGAGGAACCTTTTCTCTAAGAGGGTCACACCATTGTCAGTGAGAAATGCCTTGAACTTCATCTCTGTATCTTTCTAGTTCTCAGCAATTTGACTGACTTACTGCTTTGGGTAAGAAGGAAAAGCAAGCAGTTAGCTACATAATGAGCAAATTTCATACACTCTGGGTGTAATTATGTAAAATATACTCTCACCAATATATTGTATCGGACCCACAAGTCATCACACACTACATGGGAGACCATGATTGATGGGAGTAAATCCTATATAGATAATCCCTACTCCCAGTGTGGACGAATTATATTTTTCCTACATAAAGGTGGCTTGTATCATACTAGATCTGAATATCCTTCAGTCCTCGAAGTGTTGATTTAAACAAGTGCACCTAGCGCAGTATCTTATATAAGAATTAGACAAAAAGAAAGGAATAAGTATTCTAATATTTCAAAATTACAACGTTCAATAGCTACCAAACTAAATTAGAATGAAAAGCTAAAGAAAAATACAAAGTCTCTGCCCTTTAAACTGGAGATTATAACAAAAACAAACCACTGAATCAACTGTATAACTAAAGCACTTCAGTCAGTAATTTCATCAAACACATAAACAACAATCAGGTAAAATCTATGATTCCGAAGCACAATTAACACAAAAATGGAGCTCAAACACAACATATAGACAACAATAAAAGAAAAACAGTTACTATACATTCTATGTAATCTCGTGATGATTAATAATCAAAGAACGCAACAACAACAACAACAACAGCAGCAAAAAAAAGCCCTTACCCTCCTTACCCTAACTACAACGAATCATTTCAATTGAAGCAATGGAATGAAGAAGTGTATGATCTTTCGACCGTTGAAGGAATAATTTTCAAACGATTTCACTTCCTTCCCTTTCGTTAAATCCCAATGGGTGACCGATCGATTGCTTTCACAAATGTCGAGAGCTCGATTTAAAGAATCGAGCCGATATCTCTTCTTCTCCCCCCGCGTATGGAGGCGTTTGGGGAGTTTATAAGTTTATTTTTGTTTCGGGATCAAAATGGTTTATTTTATAATTCTAAAGGACCTGGGGATTTTGTTCATGCAATAATGAAGGAGCCACCTAAAATTGTTTATGGTAATAGTTTTGATATATGGAATGTTGTTTTAGGGTGTACGAATAGAATTTACTTTTATGTATTTTGTAAATTGTGATGAATCATTTAAAAAAATTGAGTTACCATATGACATAAAATCAAAAGCTCATCGGGTGATGAGCTTTTTTTCATAAATACCTTTTTAAAGACTAGTTTGATCAAGTAAAAGACTATCATACTACAAAAAGACTAAACGCTTCTCACATATAGTGTATTGCATAGAATCATGTAAATTGCGATAAGGTTAAAATTTATTTCTTAATGATTGTTATAACTCTTACGAGTGGGATGCTAAAATTATAAACCACATTCTTAATATGCTTCTCGATGCAAGCGTTAAACGGGGGACTGCTTGAATAAGAATTTGGCAAATGCTTTAGGACGATCGTGAAATTGAGAGAACATAAGGTTATAATATGTCTGAGTAGGAACAAAGTCTTAAATGCCTTAAACTGCTGGGTGTTAAGTGCTTGAGTTAAGTTTGTTTGGAGCCATTTTTCAAATGTTAGAATTTTGACCCAAGTATAAGCATCTGTTAATTCTTGCTTTTGTTATAATTAAATATAATCGGTACAAAAATTAGGGTTAATTGGTGTGACGCACAGGGCAATGCAACATGTTGAAATGTGGAACGAAGGGTTTTCGAGTTGGAACATGAGGATCCTTTCAATTTCTTTTCCTAATCAATTTCAATGAACTTTTCAATAATTTTAATCATACGAATCGAAAATCATACACAAATACATGAATAGGTTCTGCATTCCCAAATTTATTGACCATTGATATTCTTGTATTTGCATATGCTTTTTTTCAATCCATATGGTTAAAATAATTAAAAAGTTCATTAGAACTGATTAAGGGAATAAATTGAGAGAGATAAAATTAAAAGGATCTTCGTCGCTCGAGATGAGAGCATTATTTACACCAAAGAGCCTTAAGTAGCTCTCAAAGAGTTCGTTTATTGGTAGGTTTGAAAAATAAGTTTGAGCAAGCTAGAGAAAGCAAACTCAAACTCAGGTTAGACCACTGTTTGTAACATTAATCATCACAACATAGAGGAAAGATTTTATAAAACGTGAGAATGTGTTAAGGCTTTTGTAATGAAATTTTCAAAGTCCTTTTGCTCAATAGCTAAGAAGTATAGTGCACCCAAATAGTACAAGATGCCCTAGTAATAAGGGGACTTCCCCAGAGGCAGCCCTAGCATAAGAACCCACCCAGAATGTAATCTACCCAATACGTATGAGCAACTATTCAATGTATTGATGTGATAGGGAACAAGAACAATATCAACAACATTATGCTTCTGAAAAAAAATAAGAACGTCATTGAAACCATCAAGAACATTAGATAGATACAATATTCAACTAGTTCCAAACCGAGACCCCGATATGTTTAGCAAGCTAGCGGGCGATTAAACAAATCATCAGAAGTTTCACTGTCCATCTGTATTCCCCCACTAGTAAAAAGGATGGATCCCAAAACAAGGTTTCTCACCGTTTGATTCTTCCCATATTCATCAGTTCATCATATTCCTTGGCAACACAGAACGTACCACCATCATACATATTTACCAGACACTCTTAGCCATAAAAGTTCTTTCAAATTCATGATTATGTTGAGAGACAGCGCGAGATTCTTCTTCATTTACATGTTTGATTATACGTATAATAAATAATCAATACTGGAAGAAACATAAATCGGCAACAATCCAGCTTATACCAGACTGATAAGAGCTTGTTCATGTGTATTTTTTATGGGATGAGCCTGAACATAGGTTTAAGCTCATTCACTGAGTACTGTGAAGTGCTAGTGAATCATTCACAAATGGTACTCATGACCAACCTTCTTTTCAATTGAATGCTCACATATATGCTTCTTTTTCATGCGTTGGTTTCAAATATTATTCTATTTGCTACTATTATGTTGTATTTCGATAAAAATCAAGAATTAAGAAGCTTGTTATTGTTATATTCAGTTCATCAAATGCCAAACTGGATAAGTGCATTGCTGAGGACAAGTTGCCAGTCTCAGTTGATGACCATAAATTTACTTTAAAAGTCAAAGCTAGAGAAACTCAGTCAATGCTTAGAAAAGGTTCTAACAATCAAATGGTATATATACAGTATCTTCTAAACAAACAGAAAAATGCTACGAGAAAATAGAAGAGCCAACTCGTGTTACCAGGGCGTCTACACAGGGTGATCCTCTACAAGAAGAAGCTTGTCCAATATCTTGTCCAATGCTTGAACTGCACTCTTGTAACGATCTTGTGACTTCCTACCTTCGTCCACAACCTGCATAACACGTTTGTGCAACCGATCATATCTGTGAACTGGGTTAGTTTTGTCAATGCCACTGCCGCTATCATCAAGGATGTAACTGCGCTTAACATCTTTCCTCCATCGTTGAAGGATGTATTGAGGTGGGATCTCCTCCAACCCATTTTGGTTAAGCACATTCAATGCGTGCCTACACAAGTATCCCTTAAAATTAAATAACCCACAAACACAGACAACCTCCGCTTCCGATGCATTATACACAACCTCATAATCCACTGTCTCCCTCCTATTTTCATCAACTTCGACATGCTCCCTTACAATATATGTCGTGTTAGGCCCGTCAACATTTACTTTCCTTGCACCGAAACAAGAGCAAGCTCCCTCTACCTCGTCTTGAAACTTCTTAAAAATTTCATTTGTGTACAATTTGGAGAGCTGAAACTCAAAGTAGTATCTTGATTTTAGCATGAAAATAGGGTTTCTTGATAATGTATCACCCAGGGCTTCTTCCTGATGACTCATTTGTACAGCTTGGTCATATTTATCAAAAAATTCTTGCAAAGAAGTATGCTTGTGCAAAAATCCATCAAAAAATGAAGTCGTGTGCTCACCCTGACCGAGTGGAAGCATTCCTGCCAAAAAGGTTTGCTTCAAATAAGCTGGGACCCAACGTTTTCGATCTTCAAATAGAACACTAAGCCACTTATGATCCCTAATTCCATGATGCTGAATCATTTTCTCCCAACCCCCTTCAAATTCGTCCACTCTCAAAGAATAGTATACTACCCTACTCATTTCCACCCTGATTGCTTCAAATTCGTGCAACTCTCCCAATAACTCCGGAACCTTTTGCATAATATGAGATACACGAAGACAATGAGAAGCTCTGGGGAAAACGTCAGCAATAGCTGTTTGCAAGGATTGGCATTGATCAGTGATAATTACTTGTGGAGGGCGCCCAAGCATACATGTAAGCCATGCCCTAAACAACCACATAAATGACTCTAATGTCTCACCTGCAATTAAACCACAACCCAACAGCATATACTGTCCATGGTGATTTACTCCAACAAACGCCACTACTTCATGTTTATTTGCTAAGCACATAGTGTCAATTGCAACTACATCACTAAAGTGAACATATGCAGCTCTAGATCTTGCGTCAACCCAAAATACATTCCTCAAGCATCCTTTCTCATTGATATCCATTACATAGAAGAAGTCTGGACTTATTGACTGCATACGACAAAAGTAATTATGAATAGCTTGAGCATCTCCTCCTTTAAGCTTCAATTGGTTGGAATAATCAGTATTTATCCCAAGCTCTCCTTCATCAATATCTGTGCCTCCATTAACATCTGTATCAATGACAACCGTTCGAAACAATTGAATTTTTTGCACTTCTTCAGCATGATCCGACTGCAGTGTTCTTTTGGTTCCAACACCCAGTTTCTTATGGGATTTGTAAATTTTCTGGGTGGCTGGAGTAATCAAGTGATTGTGCTCAAGCTCAACTTCGATAATTCTCCACCTATTGGAGTCCATCAATCTAAATTTTATCATTGCTGGGCAGCCTGTTCTTGTTTCTGGTCTTGGACGGTTTGCTTCACTTCTCTTTTTAAAACCAGCACTGCTGCAGCTAAGTTTTCCTCTATATCTTTCTTTACTCTTTCTATACCACGTGTTGCTCACTCTAACCCCGAAACCCTGTTCCTTCGCATAACAATTGTAAAAGAAATAGACATCCTCGTAAGTCTCGAACTCCATTCCAACAGCAGGAGGTAGGGGATTCTCTCCTTGAACAAAGCCAGTTTTTCCAGCGAATTCTGGGATTCCGCAATCTCCTTCAATCTCATATTCATCAGCTTCATCATCATAAATCGGCTCACCATTAAGAGAAACTCCATCCATCTAGAATATGAAAGGGACCAAGAATATAAAGAAATGTGCCACAAATTTTGAGGCTTCGTTAATAGGCCCCCAACTCTCTCAATGGAAATCCATCAAAACACAACAGATAAGAAATCATGTAACCACTAGAGATGACCACATCAAGCATGGTTAGCGTCTACTAGGTCCAGTGGTACCAACATGTATAATAAAGCCTTGATGCGGCGCAAGATCAAGGATTGCATAAACAAGGGAAAGTGGAACCACTAGTATAGTGGCGGTGTCTCAATGAGTTTGCTTCAATAATAATCAATTTGTCACTGATAAGCTTAACCTACTAAGGCATTCTATCCAAATGCAGGCAAACAGACTAAAGTAGGAAAAAACAGAGAAATGGCAGAATTCTTTTATGCAAAAAGGCCTTTGTTTCTAAGTAAAGGAAGAACTCAGATGAAAAGCTCAAACTTGCCAATGATTGTTATGACAGTGAATCATTTATGAATTATCATTGGGCCTTCTTAGTCTTTTTGGTCAAACTAGCAAACTGAATTTGATGCGCGAATTGTAGAGCTCGCGAAACAGAAATTATGACCTCGTAGTTTGCTAGTGAGAAGGCAAAAAAACCTGCCATAGTTTTGAAATTGAAGAACTATCTAAGCTAGTCCACAAAATTTGAATTCAAACCCCATAAATCTAAAAAATTGTATTTCAGAAGTATGCCTATGAAACTTGATGACAACCCATTTGAAAAACAGTAGGGTAACTACATCAAACAGGCCAAAAACATTAGAAATGATAACAGAAAAACCATACAATGGTCTTGAACAAAGATAGCTAATTGTTCTTAACGCTTATAAATAAAGAATGTTAAGAAAAAAATTAAAAACACGTCAAATGCAAACACTATAAAGTTACCAGTAGCAGAGAATAATAAGAAGAAGAAGAAGAAAAATAATATTCAACACAATAAATAAAATTTATATATATATAAAAAAAAGGTCTCACCTTCTCTAAGATAAGAAGTTACAGTAGACTCCGGCGACTAGAATACTTTGGTTTCTGGCTTCCCAATTCATTGGAGAATCAAGGGGCTAGAAACCCCAATTTCTTTTATTTATCTATATTTTCTCAGCACCTACCAAAGCATCATCGATTAGCTTCTACGAACATTCAATTCTAGCGTTAAAGAAGCTTATAATATCAGAAGGATTTCGTCAACAAATCCAAATAGTTGCATACTGGTTCACGAGTTCCAAAGAAATAAAAGGGAGATTACTGTTGACGCATTCTCCTGCGAAACAAACAGAAAAAATTAGGGGCTGCGTCGTTACTCACCATGGAAGAGAGAGATCGAGTCAACAGCCGATTTTGTTGCTTGGATTGGACGGACCAACTTCGCGCGATGGCTAAGAGAGAGCGTAATTGAAAATAAGAAGACGCGGATTGAAGCAGAGAGGGCGGGTAGCGTCAGATTAGGAATAATTCCTAATTATTATAATTATATTTCAGCTTATAAATGAATTATTATCATAATACATATTTTTTGTGATTAGAATTGCCTTTGTCAATTGTACCCTATTTTCTTTTTCTTTTTTTGAAAATTATTTCCTATTTTCTTTTCTTTTGGATAATGCCAGTACCCAGCATTTTCGTTTTCATTTTTTCTGAGATTTATCAAATAAGGCCGTTCAGGGTTGAATCATCCAAGCCTAGCCCAAAAATAAAAAATTAAAAAATTCAGAGTGATCATACCAAATGATTATAGGCCAATTTTCATTCTAATAATAATTATTATATTTGAATTTCGATCCTCGGTAAAAGGTCCATTGATCTTCCCTCCTCAGCCAAATAATACAAATTCTCCAAAATAAGAAACCTCCATTCTCGCTTGGCTGCGCTTCCTGCATTTCCTGCGCGCTATTCCGCGGCTCAGTAAGAGATTGTGAAACATCATCAATTCTAATTTGAGATTTCATCTCTGCTCAGATATATGAGGTGCATAGGAAACAAGACTACATTTTTTTTTTGTTTAACCCATGAACAAGATGAACAGATGCATGTAGAAAATAAAATTGATTCCTAGACTTGTATGCTCCATCTTACCATGACGACCGTATGATCTGAAAAAGCCAGAATCAACCATTCTATACTGAGTAAAATTGATCTATTCTTCCATTTCTGATTTAGGATGCTTCCTCAAGGCTACACTGTTATATACAAGAATCATTTACTGTCTAACAAACTCATATGGCATGCACCCTGTACAATCATACAAAAGAGCTTATTAACACAAGAAAGAAGAATACCACACTTCATTATTATAGAGGCCTGTCGCCCACGAGGCGGACCTTATTCAACGACTCCTTAAACGCCTGCCAAGCAACCATATAATGATCTTGTGATATCATCCCCTCCTCGACAACTTGTAAAGCTCGTTTGTGTAAATGATCAAACCACTGAACTGGGTTAGTAATATCGACATTGTTGGGGCCAATATCGGGTACATACAAGCGCTTGAAATCTTTCCTCCATCGCGAAAGAATATACTGAAAGGGGATTTCCTCAACACCATTATAGTTAAGGATGCATAATATGTGCCTGCATAGGTAACCTTTGAAGTTAAAGCAACCGCAAATGCACCGAACTTCAAATCCTACTTTATCATACGTAACCTCGAAATTCCTAATAAAGTTACCCTCAGCCTCGCGTTCCTTTACAACGTATCTCACGATTGGTCCGCTAGCATGAACCTGGGTTATGCTTAAACAAGATGACATCATCTCCACCTCATCTTGGAATTTATTGAATATTTCTTTTGTATAAATTTTAGACAGTTGCAACTCGTAGTAGCATCTGGTTCTTAACTCAGGGATAAAATCTCTCGAGTCAAAATCATCAAGCACTTCTTTCTGATGCCTTTTCTGCAGAACTAATTCATACATGTCAAAAAATTCTTTCAAAGATGTTTGCTTATGGACATACCCGTTGAAAAACGGACCTAAGACCTCACCTTGTTGAAAATCGGACGTCCCAGCAAAAAATGTATCTTTCAAATAAACTGGGGCCCATCGCTCCCGGTCTTCATATAGAGTTCGAAGCCACCCAAGTTCTGTTACCCCAAAGCGCTGAACCATATCTTTCCAAGCTATTTCAAATTCATCCACTTTTATAGAGTTATAGACTATCCTACTCAGCACCGTTCGAAATGATTCAGATTCCTGCATATCTCCCAAAGTCTGGAAAATACTTTGCATGACACATGATAGACACAGACAGTGGTGCGCCCTTGGGAAGACCTCTGCAATTGCATTTTGCAAGGACTTACACTGGTCTGTAATGATGGTCTGGGGAGGTCGACCTGACATGCATGTAAGCCATGCCCTGGATAACCAAATATATGTCTCTACCGATTCATCAGCAAGCAAGCCACAACCCAGCAAAACAGGTTGCCCATGGTGATTTACTCCGAAGAATGACATCAATGGAATCTCATATTTGCTCGACAAGCATGTTGTGTCGACCACAACCACATCACCAAAGTAACCATATGCAGCCCTAGATCGAGAGTCAATCCAAAACACATTTCTCAAATGCCCCTCATCATTGAAATCCATTGAGTAGAAAAAATTTGGATCTATCAGTTGCACCCGACAAAAAAAATTATACATGAACTGTGAATCTCCCTTGTTAAGCTTCAAGCACTTCGACAGATCAACATGGCTATTATTTTCACTATCAGAGTTTGAGCTTCCATAAGCTGCTGAGTCTACAACAGGTGTTCGATACAACTTAATTGTCCGTACTTCAACTTCAAGAGTTGGCTCCACCTTTCTTTTGGCGCATGCATCCATCTTTTTGTGTGATTTGGAGTTTTGTGCCCTTTCAATATCAAATAAGTGGTTGTGCTCAAGCTTTACTTCATCCACCCTCCACCTGTTAGATTCAACTAGTCTCAACCTTATCATCGCCAGACAACCAGTTCTTGTCTCCTTCCTTCGACTATTTGCTTCTTTAATGGTTTTGAAACCCTCACAATTGCAACAGAGTACAGCACCACGCTTCTCTTTGCTGTTACGCTTTGTCCATGAAGATTTTACTCTAATAGCGAATCCTAATTCCTTAGCATAGCAATTATAATAGTTATAAGCATCATCATATGACTCGAACTCCATCCCAACTACAGGTGGGGGATAGTCTTTTCCTTGAGACGAACCATTTTCATCATCATCTGTTGTTGCATGAAAATCTCTAGCATTCTCTTCATAATCAAGCACTTGTTCGCAATCATTCTCAAGGTCATTGACTTCATTTTCAAGCAGTTGCTCGCTGCTCTGGTAACCTTCTTCCATCTGCATTATTTTGTATGATCAGGGGGAGTAAACAAAGAAGCAACCATCAGAGGAAAAAATTTGCAAAGAAATTGTAACAGAGTAAAACATTATCAGAAGAACATTGGCTTCCCAGCCAAATGAATGTCGTCTAGTATTCCAAATTATTAATCAAGAACTCATATTTGTTTAAACTTTGATCCATTTTACAACCAACTAGTATCTCTTTATTTAAAATTCAAATCCGGTATAATTATATTAAATTGAATTTTTAATAAGATCAAACAATTATTTTGCATTGCCACCCACCACTGTTTAGACAGATTATTGTCCATCTTAAATTACTCAGCCTTTTTTTTCTCGGGTAAATTAAAATTACTCATGTAGGATGTCATCATACTGCTACCCGTAATGCACCCTAAAAGGAGCGTGTTTCATTTAAGTTTTTCAAATTTTTTTCCCCTTTTTCAAAATGCAGCATTTCAGGGGGTGGGTTCACATGTCGCTGTGTGGTATTGCCATAAATACATTATTCTCAAGTTCTAAATATTCTATTATTATTACTATTATCATATTGGAGGGCCGTGGGTAGCAAGAAAACAACATAATCAAAGAACAACAATGGATCATGAAGGCATATTAGAAGTAGAAGCATAAAAGCTTGAAATATATATATATATATATATATAAATTGTAGAAGCAGGACCCCCGTGTCCTAGTTAGATTTATAATTCTTCGAATCCACATGCAATTGCCACCAAAAACTTCACCCATTTGCTTACCATTTTGTCAAAATGGATTCATCAACAATTGCAAAATGTGAAGAGTATATTTACTACAATCGAATAAAAATACAAAAAAAAAAAAAAAAAAAGCTAACCAAATTCAGCACATATCTCAAAGTGTCAATTTTCACCTCAAATTACACATCAGATGAGAATGAGTCTTGTAAGTGTGACACCTCTTCTAAGTTATAAGCGAAGCTCTCCTGTGGGTTTGAAAGAAACCCAAATTCTGGCAATATCAAAGAATAGCTAGGGTTAAGAGTCTTTGGGAAGGGGTTAGTGGGATGGACGGTTTCTGGTATTTTCATTTTCCAGTCCAAAGGTTGCAATCATGATGATTGATTGATAGGTGGACTTATTGTTTTATCAGTAATCATCCAATTTGGGATTGTTAACATATGTAGTCGAGTCATTCCTTAATATGCTTTAGTCGGGTTTGTGATCCACATATCATTGAGGGCTAATAGAGGGACTAACATCATTGGCATGGTAGCTGTATCTATCAACCCTGATAAGAACAAGTAGAGAGAAAAGGAGGCCTTTTCATTGTTGCCAGGATAGTTAGCAGCTGCGATTATTTTGATTTCTATTGCGACAAATTGAGCTATCGGAGGTGAAATCAGGTAATGTAAGAGCCAATTCTAGGTCTTTTTCCATTCCAGAAAAGATTTGCACATATTTTGTTGTTGATCATGTCACCATGCATATGCTCAATTCACAGTTACCACGGAAAATTTCTTCCTCACTAACTATTGCAATTACAAAGTAAACAATCCCAAGATACAAGTATGAAAAAATATATAATTCGACCCAAATTGACAACGGAATGCCGAATATACACGACAAACAAACATAAAACTTGGAAGAAAGTAACGTGTTAGAACCTGGAGGCGCTATGATGCTCTTAGGAATCAGAGAGGAGGAGTTGGAAGATGCGCCACCATACTCAAGCATCATCCAGTGCTCCTTGGGGCGAAGATGAAAGCGCCAGCGCCGCCAAATCGCGCTGGAGATCTGAAGAGATGGAGTGCGTCGCGAGAAAGAGAAACTAGAGAAAGAGGAGATGGAGAACGAAAGGAGAATGAGGGAAGCAAGAGAGAGGAAACGCAGGAACCAGAAGAGAGAATGAGAGAGGGAGAGCCGAGGGAAACCCTCACGCTCCTGTTTTTATTTAAGGTAAAAAAAAAAAAAAAATAAAAAAGCGCACACAGTCCCTTTGAGCAAAATCCCAAACGTCCCTTACGATTTCAATCGTTTCATTTTGACCCCTACAAAAGGATAATATACTACGAACACCCTCCATACCCCTTTTACATTGAAATAATAATATGTCAAGATTTCTTTTTAAAAAATATATTTTGATCAAATAATAATAAAAAATTATATAAATTTTAATACTTTTTAATGTGAAAAATATACATTTAAGAAAATTTTGTGTGGTTGATTATCACTACACTATTTATGGTAATGATTAATGGTACCTCGCCAAACATGTTAATTTAAGGCCAGTTCTTTATCTTTGCTTTCATCTCTCAATTATCTTTTAAGTTTTTGGTTAAAAATACTTTTTCTTGTATATGTACATATAATGCTACTCAAATTTTAATTTGCAAATTCCGATTCAAATCCTTTATTCTTTTTTAATATTATGCTTAATATTTTTGTCACAATTGATTATTGTAAATTTTATTAATTTGTATGACTTTTGTTCCTTTACTCTTTATCTTCTCCCCATGTTTATTGTATTCTTTTCTCCTTTTCCTCCCACCCTTGCAGCTCAGTTAAGGCCCAAAATAAAAGCAAAATAAAATTAAATAAAAATCATTAATAAGGGTATATACTCTAAAAGTTTATGGGACAACATGCACCGAACCATAATTTTGCGCAAGCTTGAGGAAGAATTTATATAAATTTTTACTCAAGGTTTGGAGAATCTATCATCTCAAAGTAGATAAACTATCTATCATAACATTCAAAAAAATTCTTTGATGTGTCCATTCCACAAATTTCAATGTTATGTATTGCATGACACGTGAAAAAAAGAAATGATATCTCAATTTTTACAATATTTTATGATGCATTGAATTTTTATTTATATTGTAATTTAGAAAGAGATAAATTATTATAATTATTTTAAACATTTATACTCTATAAAAATTCCATGTTCCTCTTCTTTTTTTAAAATTTTTTTTTCATACTTATTTAATTATTGGGGTTAAAGTTTATAGATTTGGCTTGTGTTGTTTTGAGGTAAACCCTTAGGAATACTTTAGGGATTTAGGGTGTCTAAATTTGTAAAATCCATAAATTTGTGGAAATAGACAATCTTAACTATCCATTATAAAAAGAATATGTATTACTTAAATTTAAAAAAGTGATGAATTTATAAATTTGGACAATTATAATTATTTCTTTTGTCACATTTATTTAACTCTATACTCTTTTCAACAATGAATAGTTAGGATCATCAAATTCTATAAATTTATAATCTTTAGAATTTATGTGATTCAAATTCTTAGAGAATAGGAATGTATAAGATTATCCAAATTTACAAATCTATTACTTTTTAAAAACGGACGAAGAAAATGGAATTTCATCGCATTAAATCCAGGTAGAGTTGTACCAATTTTACTATTCGTTCAATTCATAGTTCTAACGTATGGCTCAGGCTCTTCTCTCTCCTCTTCCTCATCTCAGCCTCTCCGCCATTCCATCGCCATCGCCATCCATTCACAAGCCCCAAAACTCTAGGTTTCCTAAGAAGAGCAGAATAGCAACGAAAATCACTGCAAATGCTTCCGACAATAGCGACGACACAGACGCTCCGTCCTTCAACCCATTCGGATTCGTCACCGATAATCCCTCCAGTCGCGGCGCCATCCAGCTTCCCGAGAACCCTGCCGAGGACGGGAACGTCGGCCAAATGCTTTATGTGAGAAGAATTCAGCGTTACAATTTGCATTTGAGTTTTTGTTAGTGGGTTTCGTGTGCTATTAGAGGGGTTTTGTGCGGTTATATTGGTTGATTAGAAGGCTTGTATGTTGAATTTAAAGAATTATGAGCTTGATATCCATACTTCCATTGCCTGTGTATTGTTTTGGCGGTTCTTTTGAGTTTTGACTGTTACTAATGAACTGAAGCAGTCAATTAGTTTGGATGATATTTCTGTTTTAATAACTTTTTATGCTTGGTTTTCTGTCCTTTATTTTAGAATGCCTACACTTCTGTGGATTTGATAATATGCTTATTTTGAATTATTTTTCATAAATAGCTTTTGTATTTTCCATTTCGTGAAAACTTTGATTTTTAGACTAATACACTTCATAATATTTGTGCAATGTTTTGCAGTTTTAAGCTTGGTCTTTATTAGGCAATTTATCCTTGTACATTTTCTCTTATGGTGTACGCATACTTAATTATGGTAATGGTTCGGTTATCAGGCTTTAAGATTTTTCGAGAACCCAAATTTGTCTAACGTGGTTCATTCTGATTGTAGAGGATAGAGGATAAAGGCAAGGATTATGGGACCTATATCAAATCTGGGAAGTTTAAATGGTTTGTGAGAGAAACAGGTCGGCTTTACTTTTCTGTGGCATCAATTTCTTTTCTTGTCTTTTTTAGTACTGGTTGATATTTAAATACCTGATGTTTGACAGGCTCGGCTGAGAGGCGGAGGGGAACCATTGTATTCCTCCATGGGGCTCCTACACAATCTTATAGTTACCGGGTCGTGATGTCTCAGGTTTTCAGCCTGATATTTTTTTTCTTCTTTTTTGAGTTTCATGAATTGTTTTCGTGCCATGCATCCTAGCATGGGGTATTGTATGTCCATTCTGCTCCATCTATTCTCTATTGATCAATGCTAGATGTTGATATCTTTATTCTTTTTTATCAATAAAGTATAACTTGCCTATTCTGTTTATGCTGTATGCATGCTTGTTTAGTATAGAATTACTTACTTGAAAACCTGTTGATTGTTTTCTAGTATAAAATATTGCCCGTTGACTGTTTTCTTAATTTTGTGTTGTAGCTGTCAGATGCTGGATTTCACTGTTTTGCACCCGATTGGATAGGATTTGGCTTCAGTGACAAGCCACAACCAGGATATGGATTCAATTATACGGGTTTGTTCTTTTCTGACTGTAAATTCTTGTGTATTTCCACTTATCAATGCTTTTCCAAATAAAACCCACTATACCAACAAGTAACATTTCTGCTGCAACAGAGGAGGAGTTCCATGAGGAGTTCGATAAACTGCTTGATGTGCTGGGGCTCAAGTCTCCTTTTTTGCTTGTAGCTCAGGTTTGAGGGGGAAAATGGTTGAAAACTTGGGATTTATGAGGAATTTTATGATGCATCTGTACTTCCCTTATGGATGTGGTCCCACTATGGATAGTTTTCAAATTCGTTAAAGCTTCCAAAATTTCATTGCTTCTTCTGATTTGAACATTTTCCAAAGATATAAATCAAGTAACCATGCTGGACTAGATCTACGTATCTAATCTGTTCTTTATATAATCTTCTTGTAGGGGTTCCTTGTGGGTTCCTATGGGTTGACTTGGGCCTTGAAAAATCAAAGTAGGGTATTGAAGCTTTCTGTTCTGAACACTCCGCTTACTGCATCTTCTCCCATCCCTGGACTATTTCAGAAGCTAAGGTTCAGCCTTGCCAAAATCTACTGATGAAGCATTTATAATACACTATGCAATGAGTATGCTTTAGTCCACTGCAACTCAAACTCTTTTAATTTGTCTACATTGTCTATCTAATCTATTTATATTTGTTGGTAGCATATTTTGTGTTATTATCTTCACTATTTTCATTCATATAAAATATAATTCTTTGGAAGATTTCATGTGGGAGAATGTGGGTAGTCCGTAGGTGAGCCTAAAGGTTTGACCTGATGAATCACTAGATGTTTATTCCAAGAGCTCGACTTTTTCAGCAAGCACAACTAGAATTAAAGTTAGTAAAATGAAAGAAAAGAGGAACAAAATTTTAAATCATTGTTTGTAGTTATTTCAGCTAGGTTCCATTTATACGTGTAATTACGGTCATAAAGTTTGTTCAAAAAAATTTATTCATCATTATCTATAGTTTTCCAAAAACAGATGATACAGTTAACAATATCAGAGAAAGTATGTTTAAGTTTGAATGTATTTCCTGTTTTCTTTTATTATTTTTTAATATATATTTCAATCCAGGCATTTAATTGAAGGTACTCGAATTAAAATTGGAAAGGGCATTACCGTCAACTTGCAACAAAAATTGTTGGAATCTATGTAGGTGACTCAGTCTAGCATTGAATTGCACTGTGACTCTTTGACATACTCTAACCTAGTCCTCCTTGTGACCAGTAAATAGTGCCTGTTAAATTGAGCAAATAAATGGAATGTATGTTTTACTTATGGAAGCATATGAATATAATGCAGAACTTGTTTTTTCCTCTTACAAACGTAACCTCAATTTTCAATCTTTCTTAGAACCCTCTCTTTTCTCCCAACTTATGGAGATGGTAGTCAATTTGTCCAAGTAGAACCCTGTTTTTAAGAGTGCTGTGCTGCTCAATGCTCATTTATTCTGCACTTATGATATATGCAGAACTAGACGCTTGACTTGAAATCTGTGTGTGTGGATGAAACTTATCAAATATAATGTTTTTTGTTTATTTTGTTTTGTTTTTGTTCTCCTTTCATCTTTTCCTTTTGGGTAATTTTCTTTTTATATATTTCAGAATCCCTCTTTATGGTGAATTTACATCCCAGAATGCTATCATGGCTGAGCGCTTTATTGAAGCAGGTAGCCCGTATGTATCCAAATTTTATTAATACTCTGCTACTCTATAAGCCCATCAGTGTTACATATATTGTCACTGCCTTGTATTATAGTTAAAAAGAATCCCTTTATCTGCGTTCTATGTTGTTTATTTTCATTGGCTTCCTTACCTTTTAGACACTTGAGAGTCATGGAAAGGTGTGGACATCAGCATTCACATCATGCTATTAGCATTCAAGAGTAGCTATACTAATGTGTATAATGGGTTTAGTGAAATTATTTAAAGAGTAAGGTGGCGTTTGTTTGCACTGAATTGGTGTTGAATAACTCTAAATGTTGATTCGGTCAGAGGTGGGCTCATTCAGAGCGTTTAGTAACGTCTCTGAATAGCTCTGAATGACCTCTAACTGAATCAACACTCAAATTGTGCTGAATGCTGAATACTGTACATGTTATAGCTTAAATTACAAAAAAGACTCTCATAAACAAAAGTTCAAATTCTTTTGGTGGCAAAACACTCCACTTTCACCCACTTAAGCCAGGTTCAACTTCCCTTCCTTGCTTTCACTTTTTTTTTCCTTTTATTTTTGCTCCTAATTGTGCACCCCCACAAAGAGAAAGATGAAAAGCTTGGAGATTTTAAAATTTTGGAAATTTTAATTTTGATTAAATTCTTTGATTTGGAGATTTTGATGTTAAAAATGTAAAGCTGCTAATTAATAAATAAATTTGAATCCATGACTTAATAATAAATAAATAAAAATAATAACAAGGGTAAAATTGAAAATATAGGTCATTCAGTTTTACTATTACATATTCAGTGTCTCTTATTATATCTTTTATCTAACCAGCACCAATTCAGCATGTATTCAGAATCAAAGGCTAATCAGACTTATTTATCAAACGCCACCTAAGTAACTCAAGACTATATAGTCAAATGTATGGAGGTTGCATTTATGTTGCAGACTAGATACATAAAAAATTCAAATATGCTTTTAGAGTATTAAAATCTCTACTCCTGTCTTTTACAGCATTAACTTAGTCATAGTCTTTGCATTAATTAGGACAATATTATAAACATTGCTACGTATGAATCAACAATTTTTTGTATTGTGTTCCTCTTACAGACGAACTATTGTTTTGACAGTTACGTCCTAAAGATTGAAAAGGCTGATGTATACCGGTTACCATATTTGGCTAGCAGCGGGCCTGGATTCGGTTTGTGTTCTTTTTGGAAAGTAAATATCTTTCTACAAAGCCACTATATAACCATAAATGCTTAGGAAAAAAAATGGCACGTAAGGTTTCTTCCTTTTTTGATGAGTTTGGTTCATTTGGTTGTCTCTTATATGTCCACAACGGTTGTGAATTAGACCAAAACTAGGGTAGAGAATTGAGTAGAATCAGCTTTCCTTTAAGCGGAATGGGTGACGTAGATATTTGTTGGAGAATGCACTTATGAGATATTGAGTCGAGGGACAATAGTGAGGTATAGTTGGCAATATGCGATTTGAAATTCCCTTACAATTCTAGCAGTGTGAGCAATATCGAGTATCATTTTTACCCTGCCAACAAGTTGTCCATAAATAGTGTGGTCTCATAAAGGCAAGTCCTCATCATTAATATTTTACATTGTGGATGTATCCACTTGTTTGGTTCAGTTAGATTAGCTCGCTTAATCAAATCTGACAATCCAAATGATAACCTCAAAACGCAAAAAAAAAAAAAAAAAAAATGTCGCTAAATCTTCCATCTTAAAAGAACAAACGCAGCAATTGTCAAGTTTCCAGTGCCCTCGTCGTTTTCTCCATTTATATTTAAATTGCTCTGAGTGAGTCTGGCACCTTTAAGTTGACAAAATTTATGGTAAAGGATATTAGTTGGAGAGAGTAACTTCATTTCTAAAGGGTACATCAAACATCTTATAAATTATACATATTGAGCATTGATGATCTCCACTACACCTATAAACTTTACATTGTGTAATATTGTTTCAGCTCTGCTGGAAGCTGCCAGGAAAGCCAACTTCAAGGCTATATCAAGCCAAATTGCAGCTGGATTTGCATCTGGAAGGTATGACATTTAACTGAATTTTGAGTAGTGGACAAAGGTGTTGGTAAATTCTCCTTATATGTGTTAACCCTGATATCGTTTCTTCACATATTTCTTTTAATACAATGATGAGATGGGCAGAGAAGTGCCAGAAGATTTGCTTATGTAAGATGAGAAGCTTTTGGAGAGTTGCTGGTAATATGTGTCTGGGCTACCGTGTAGTAAGGCTCTCAAGTTGGATAAAAATGATCAAGCACAAGATAATTTTTTTTGAAAAAATATTAGAAGAGTTCTCTTAATTCTAGTTATAGTTACTTTTCTTTATTTAGAAGTTTAAGCAAGAATTTCTCTTTCCTCTGCATTGTACTCGGGTTGGCATCCCCTTGGGCCTTTAATTATATTTCTCTATTATCAACCAAAAAAAAAAAGAGTCTAAGCAAGAAACACTAAATTTGAGGCTGATGGCAGCGGCTTAATCATATGGGCAAGCACTTTGGTTACCCGGATGCAATGATTGTGATGGCACTAGAACTCTAGTGGTTGAACATATCCCTCCATTGTATTGATAAGTTTTGCCCCATCAAAAAATCAATGTCTTGGTCAAATTACTGACTTGAATTTCACATTGAAGTCATCTTTTTGTACTTCTCTCGAGTGTCATGAATCCTTGAAGTTTTATATCTTAAATCCCCAAGGCTAGGACCAATGCTGAGGAAGAGTGCCGGTTGTTGGAGAGTGCCTAGGGAATTCTGTTTTTACCATTTTGTTTTATATGCTTGTACAGAAACTTCAGAAATCAATCTATGAAATTCCCTAACTTGACTCCCCAATGCTAAAACTGACTTTGAGCGAGACTTAAGTTTTTGGGGAGAGGCCGGCAAGAATTATTTGTGGACTTGCATTTTGGATGCTTGTAACATCTGGGGCCAGTTTGGGACGTGGTTGATATTAATTTTGTATTACGTGCTGAAATGAGCACCATATCCTTTTAAAGGTTATGGACATTTCTTTTACTCTCGGCATGCTTAGAAGCTTCTCCCCAGCAAGCTTGAGGAAT
The DNA here is from genome assembly GCA_034195605.1 of Santalum album. Classification (NCBI taxonomy): domain Eukaryota; kingdom Viridiplantae; phylum Streptophyta; class Magnoliopsida; order Santalales; family Santalaceae; genus Santalum; species Santalum album. Next base: position 3,263,238 of record CM067258.1, read on the forward strand.
TTACACAACATCCAGGCACTCTTGATGCTTCGTGTGGGTGCATAGGAAAAGAATGTGTACAGAGTGTAATGATATAAGATTTAAACCCATCAATCATGATCACCCATGTACCGTATTGGATAAGTAGAGTGATTATCTGCAGATCCAAAGACTACATGGAGGATTGTGATTGGTGGATATAAATTGCAGATCATTACATCCCGTGGCATGTATAAAAAATTTGCTGAGTGCATAGATGATATAGGTCAAACAAGCTTTTTCACATATTTGCCTCTGAGTAATGAACGCGTGGCTGCTTGAGTTGCAGATGGGATAAGCCAATTCTAGTGGCATGGGGAATATCGGACAAACATCTGCCTCAATCCGAGGCAGAAATCTTCCTGAAGCAAAACCCCAACAATGTCAAGGTTAAGCTGATCGAAGGTGCTGGGCATATGCCGCAAGAGGACTGGTAATCAAAATCGGTACACAGTTTATTTGCGTTAGTTTTTATATTCTTTAGGGTCTGAGCCATGACCTTCTCTTGACAGGCCTGAGAAAGTCGTTGATGTCCTGAAGTACTTTTTTTGAGCACATGCAACAAGCCGTTGTATACCAATGGTTGAGCTCATGCAAGGCTAACTAAGCCTGGAGTTATGAACACATTTTCGTTAAAGGGAAGGTATGCTTTAGTACCGAAGTATCATTGTTGAAATCCGTTAGATGGTTCTTCTACTTGCGAGTTTTCCATCGACATAAACATCATCGAGTTTACAGTCCAAATGGACTTGGCTGAATGAAACCAAAACCTAAAATCATCCAGTATTATATCGTCTAAGCCCTATAATGGTTGAAGTCAAGTGGTACTTCACCGCTGTTCTTAACCTGTGTGATAGTATTTAAAATTATGTAAATTGATATAAAACAGACCCACTTTCCCCCATGTAATGAAAAGGAGAGTATATTTGTAAAGTATGCAGCAGTAGCAGGATTAAGAATGTAAGATGTTAGAATTCCAAACTTAATATTCGTTTGAGTTGCCATTATTTTAGAGTCTCATATAGTAAAGTTTCCGATTGCTGTTTACTGAGGCAGTTCATTCTCGATAGCATACGTAGCTGCAAAGCCAACTGCAAAACGGGTTCGAGGGCTCAGTAGAGGTAAGTTACTGGCCAAGCATCAAGCAATACTCTCGATTGTGTGATTATGTACTGGGTTCCGCGATGAGGATGAAGTAATGAAGATTTAACGAATATCAGTTTGCTGATGTCCTTCAATAAGTTTTTAGGCTGCAGTTTTTTTTATTAAAATAATCGAATTACCATGAAAACATAAATAATCCTGCTGAAGGAAAGTGAATTAGTGGCAAGTTTTAGTTTTTTTTTTCTTTTTTTTTTTGGGGGGGGGGGGGGGGGGAGGAGGGGGTGGGAGGCAAGGTTTAAGGGTAAAGATTTTCACTTGATTGCAGTTCTGTGATATACCGAACACCATAAGTGGTAGAAAACTTTTTTTGAGATATATTTTCCTCAAACAAATGGATTAGTTGCTTATATAAAAATCCACAGTTCATCATTGAAACATTTGGCGAAAAATGATGGAATTTATTATATAATTCACATAAATAAGAAGTCATGAAATTTATTCTCATTCTCATTATCATCCTCATTTCAATTCATGCCACTCAACCGTCTCCTAAGAGTTTTGAATTTACCTCCTAAAACCTAACAAGAAGTTAGGTAAAATAAATGTATAATGGATCATATGCATCCCAAATCCTTGCATTTCAAAATGGCCCAAACACTCTCTGGACTAATAATGCACAGGGAACAAAATGAAATTAACAAATAAAAGAAAAAGGAGGCAAAATGTCCTTGTAAACCTGAAAAAGGGGGAGGGAGTGACAACTGAATGTATGAAATGCAGATAAATTAATGCATCTGCAACAAGGTAATTTTACCTCAGTTGAAATGGAAAATTGCATTGCTCTTGCACATAATTTACTCAGTCAAAGCACCCCAATCACCCAATCACCGTGAAGAATGGTTTCTAGATTTGGAATATAAACATAGGTGGAGAGATATTGATAAAGTTGAAAAAATTTATAAAAAGAAAAAGGGCTATGAACTTAAAACTCTATTTTCACAACTGCATTCGCAAACTCCGGGGATTCATACTGAAGCCAATTCCTTGCGCATATAATGGCTTCCAACGCTATGGGTCTCAATGAACTTTGGCAGCTATCAACCTTTTTGCTTACTGTATCAAACACGGAATCAGGAGCAATGGTCGACATTGGAATTGACAATATATCAGCCGCCATTTTAGATAGAGTAGGGTACTTCAACTTGTTCACCTTCCACCACCCCAAAACGTCGAATTCCTGCGTTCGAGGCAGAAGAGACTCTTCCAGGTACAGGTCCAGCTCAGATTTCGTCTGCTCACTGCTAGACATTTCTGAAATATAAATATCGAAATTGGAAAGCCCATCACCGATAGTAATGAGGGTTTCTCCATCAGGCGTCTCTGTTTTAGTAATGACTTCATTCCCTTCTTCCGAAAAGGTCGAAGGCGGAGGAAGCGTTTGCAAGGCATATTCAAGGAAGAGCTCATGGAGGCTTCCATCAACAATCTTAATCCATGTTTCAGCACCCTCGCCATAGATCTTGGAGAAACTGAACTCTACGAGCTTCATTTTGAACCGTGGATCCATGACTACAGCAGCAGCTAACACTAGGCATGAGTCCTTCCAATATTTGTCGAACTCTTCTTGCAATGGTCTGACCAAGTGACTGATAAGGGGGTCCTGACTCATGGCTGCATGTGTCAGCTCTGATTGAATTTTCCACACTTCCTGGAAGAATGCGTTAGCAGTTGGATATCCAGTGCCTGTTAAGATATTCGCCGCATCAAATAAAAGCTTCAAATACGTGCAGAGAATTTCTACTTGCTTCCACTCATCCATTGATGGAGATGCCTTGTAATCTGGGTCTGAAGCACCCAAGCAGGAAAACACTTCCTTTAATTCATAGGCAGCTACTAGCATATGATATGCAGTGTCCCATTTTAACAAGTCATCCATAAGTAAGCTCTTTGTGCTATCAACTTGAAGATGATGTTTCAGCTCAACGAATCTTTCTTCATGAGCTTCGGAGGTTTTCACGTACTTCACACTTTCCCGAATTTTCACAACTGCAGAACTCATTGAGTTCAGTGCGTCCAGTGCAAGACGACCCAAAATGCGAGCATAACAGTTTCCAATAGCCAACTGGCCATTAAGCAGAAGCGGGTTCTTAACTGAGAGTAAGCCTCTAAGATTTTCAACAACACTTTCATTTGTAAAAGAAGAGTCAACAGTCAAACTAAACAACTTGCTCCCCAAATTCCAATCGGTCAAACAAGCCACCACAGCATGGTTAAAGGCAACATTTGAGTCGAGAGATGGTGCCACAGCAACACTAAGAATGCGACGATGCAACTTCCAGTCATAATCAATGAAGTGTCCTGTCAGAATAACATATCTGAGGGCTTGATTTGAGGTCCACATATCCAAGGTAAGGCTGACATGCCCAGGCATTTCATACAGAAGATCAAGGAGGGCCTTCTTCTCCCTCAAGTATATAGCCACACATTCGGCCTGGATCGTATTGAAACTCGCAACATTGAACTGAGGTTGAAGAGTCCGGACAAAATCAATAAAACCAGGCTGTTCTACGATGTGAAGTGGATAATCATGTTGAATTATCATCTTGGCCATCATGTGGGTGCAAAGCTCCTGGTCAAATGAAACTTTCTCTGATCGGGGGGTTCCTCTGCGGTGTCTTTTGGGTGGATCAGTACCATTTTCATAATGGCCTGATCTGGTTGCATGAAATGGTGTAAGTTCACTCTTCTCCCGATTGTGTCGGCTCACAGGACAGATCCCTAGTGTAATATGTCTTTTGAGGTGGCTTGTACCAGCTAGTTTTGGTCCAGTGATGTATGCAAATGATTTCTTGCACTGCTTGCAACATGCCCGGGTACACCCCGCACTAACAGTTTCCACTGTGAAGTGTTCCCAAACTATAGACTTTTTCCTCCTGCGCTTATTAGGCTGTGCTTCTGGATTAGGTGGCTCACTGTTGTCAGCAGAGCCATCCATCTCTGTAGAAAACATTAGAATCAGAAATTTAAGAAATGGTAAAATACACAGGAGTTAAAGCACAAACAACTCATTTGACGTAAAATTTGTAGAAGAGAAATAAAAATCAGAACTGTTATTAGCATTCCTGGATGTGACACTGATGTTCAGTGGTGTGCAACTGTGCAAGCTCAATTAAGCATTAACATAGCAACTTATTTCATAGGTTCATCATAAGTAGGCCCAGAGGAACCAACTTCTTAATGCTAAATTCTAGGAAGCACAGAGAATCCTGCTGTACTCGTGTCCCACACATGCCGGACGTAAGCATGCCAAAAACATTATATCAACTGTTTGATTTACAGCAATCCACAAATCTGAAAACTTCAATTTTACTTCTGGAACTGTACAATGAGGTTCTAAACTGGGTAAAAAAAACGTAGGGTTTTCAGAAACAGTTGCTCATTTCTCAAAATTTTGGATTGTTTAGTAGTTTTATGCTGCCAATATAATGAAGCAGAACCTAACTAAGTAGATGGGGACGAGGTGTTGGCTCGACAACACATACGTAGAAGGGAAAGGGTATTAGCTTGCCCTTTTTCACATCATCACTCCAGGGATTTTCTTGAAAATGATTCAAGCATATTTTCCTGTTAAAAAATTTGAGGAATTGTTCAGTATAAATAATTTTCTTTGGTTTAGACATAAGGCTGCGCAGGCTTATATGGTGTCTATCTTTCTAATTAGCATTGTAAAAAGTTTGTTACTGAACCTTATGATTCGGCTCAGTTCATGATTTGACAACTATCGGCTTATATATTGAACATATCTATAATATAATATTTTAATACAAATATATGTTTATAAATACTTAATTATTATCGTATCTTGTGTATCAATATCCTAAATTTTCAAGAATTCATGTCATTGTTTCCCAGAATCCCATGCCCGTATCCCCATATCCTTCGCAACACTCCATTGGCTAAAACATTAAAGTCACGCATCTAATCAGGTGCCAACCTCATGCCTCATGGCTATACATATCCAACCCATAGCATTCCTAACAAGTTCAATCAGCATAATAGGACAAACACTCCTTAGAATCCCAGTCCAAAGGGAGGACCTCTCTCTCATTTTAGGTACCTTGTAGATAAAGTACTACAGTTAGCGGATGAAAAGCTATAAACTAGACCGCCCTTTCCTATTTTGAAGTGCTCTATTTTCTGTCTTTATTTCTCTCTTATTTTTCCTATTGGTGGTGGTGGAGGGTGGAGGGGCAGCAAACTGCAACTTCAATGTGTAAGTATGAATAAAAATACTATGCTACTATATGACTCTCTTAGCTAGTACTGATTCAAAAGAATTGACCTGTATACAATTAAATCAAGTTTCAAAGCCCTACTAAGAACCCATAGATTTCTGAACTGAATCTTGCACCTGATTCAACTCATATGCCTAACAACTCTCAGGAACTTCATAAATTGTTTCTGTTCGACAATATTACAAGACTTTAATATAATCAATGTGATAAATTCAGGGATACTAGTCAGTAATTTTAGAGCCATTTGTTCAGTTGGATGAATTATTACTAATTTGAACAGTTAAGAACAAGTTACAATTTGTTTGTATGGGCCAGCACGTGGGATTTGAAAATTTGGCAAGGACCTTGAAAAGTAACAGCAACTAAGCCAATCTGAAAACTACTTGTTTGGCCCCTAAAAAAATAGCCAAAAAAACATCTTGGTTGTATGCCCTTCAAAAGAAAACAGCTACATAAGTATGTTTGGTCTTTCCAGAAAAACGGATCGTAGTAATAATTAACTCAGTATAAGTCCGGTCAGAATTGCAATTGATGCATCATTGTGAATATACATTCCAGGCCACAATAATGAGATAGAAATTCTCAACAGTTAACTTAATGAACAGATCAAGAAGAAACATTTTGGGAGGGGGGGGGGGGATGGAGAATGCTAAAAAAAAGTTAATAAAACAACGGATTACTCTTTTTATCGGTAGATACACGACCATCCAACAAGTTTTGAACTTGTAACCTCTGTCGCCCTTACACTTATACAGTGACGACATACCATTGGACCAAAGCTTGTTGGCTACCCAGAACAGATCAAGAAGAAATGCTAGGGGAATTGCATCCATCTGACAGGTTTTGAACTTGCAATCTCTTCTCGTCCTTACACTTAGATATGCCATTGGACCAAAGCCTGTCGGCTACCCAGATTCCTCCATTTGTTAGAATCCAGCATAGCGGATAATATGCAATCTGCTAAATTTTGAAGTTTCCTCTAATTCAACCGTTTTTAAAATAGTGTAAGCCCAAACAAACACCGTAAACCTAGAAGCTATCATCTAAAAGAATGTGCTCCCTTGCGATCAATATAATCAACCTATAGAAAACAACAAAAAATAAAAGTGGGAAACAGAACCACCTTCGTGACAGCCCACACTGTCACCATTAAATCAATATTTTCATAGAAAACCAGGCGCATTGTCAATACAGCTCAAAAATAAAGTCAATTCATCTTAAAATTTAAATAATTATCTTCCACAGGTTGTAGAAAAGATACTCTAAATAAACCACCAAAGTGTTCTTTAATCATACGCCATATACTTAAGAGCTTGACCACACGTGCATTTATCTTTTCACCTGGAAATGCCCCGCCACCGGGGATAAAAGGAATTGGCAACACATGCATCAATGAAGCCATCTTTTCACATGCTAATGTGCCAACAGGGATAAAAGAAACGACCACAAACAAGGGGGTTCTACTTGAACTAAGGGCTAGTTTTGGGGGACATTATTTTCGAGCTTACAGGTTGAAAAAACACTCTATTGGACAGGAGGTCCAAAAAGCTCAAATGTGCCTACGAAAAAAAAAAAGAAAAAAAGTTTCCCAACAAGCTTCAATTTTCTTTTTCTGACTTTCCGAGAAGTCAAAAGCAGATTACCATAAGCTCCCACTGGTCCTAGAACATAACGTGTCTTTACTACCCCACGCTGAACATGCTACTGAATTTGGATGCGAAGAAAGAACATCTGTAGGCAATGCCCACTGAAGCAACAGGAAAGAGGCACACAATCCGATGGGCGTAAACAGAAAAAGAGGGGGAACAAGAAAGCAGAACAAAATCGAAAAAAGACTAAATCTTAATGAACTGGTGAGACTAAAAATCCAAGAAAATCTAAAGACAAAACCAGATCCGGGCATCAAAAATTGAGATTGAGTTGAAGAGAGCACCTGTAACAGTGAGCTCAGTTGGCCTCAGTGACGTTGACGGAGATAATACGCGTGCGACGTTTAATCCACACACACAGAGCGAGAGAGAGAGAGAGAGAGAGAGAGAGAGAGAGATTTAGGTCATGAAGGAGGGAAATCTAAATAAAGGGGATAAATGGAAATCTAGGTCAGGTCGTGGAGGGAAGGCTTGGGGGTATTTTGCCTCAATCACAAAACGGCGTCATTTTATGCGGATCACCGGAAACAGGGGAAGAAGTTGCGACGGGTGAGCTGATAGAATGAGACTTTCGGGTCAAAAATTTATGGGCGTCGACTGAAACGGTTCCACCTTGATCAAAGGGAATAATCCTATATGGACATAAAAGTTTTACGCAGATGTCACATAAATTTATTGAATAATCTTTTAGTAAGTGGTAGTATGTACCCTTATAAATTTATAACACATAGGCCTTTATGATTTTACTGTGAAATTCTTTGTTTTTAGCATGGCTCGATCAAAGGATTAAGGGTGCGAGGGCAGGGAGGAAGAGGTGGGGTTTGGAGGGCATGGACATAAAATCTTGAGAAAATTATACTTAATCCCCTGTAATTTGAAAATCAGAATATAATTTTCCTATAATTTTAATATAGTTGTAAAAGTTAACGCCATTAATACAGAAAAAAAAAAAAGCTTCTAACAAAAAACAAAAAAAAAAAAAAAATAGCAATCCTACCCTCTAATTTAAAATATAGAATCTCTTTATAGTATTAATCTTTTTATGCCACTAGTGATTTATTTATCTCAATCACATATTTATGTTTAAACGATCTATATATGGTGTGTGAATACATTAAATATTTTTTTTATCATATGTTTTTATGAATGTTGATATTTTTAATACGAGCATTATATTTTGTTAGTGGTAGAAAACATACAAGAAACAAAAAAAAAAAAAAAAAAAACCTTTGATAATAGAGGTCAAAGAGTTAGCATAGAATTAGTTTTGAAAATTATAGCCTATTTTTTCCTTTTAAACATTCTAAAATAAATAGAAGAAGAAACCATTAAATTTGAAGAAATTGAAGAAAAAGTTAACATTTTCAAACCCATTTAAGACTATAGAGGGATTATGTGTTGATTTTGAAGTCACAAGGGGTTCCCTCTCTATGGGTCAAACCACAAGGGGGTTACATATAATTTCCCCTAAAATCTTTTGGTTGTGAGTTTTATGGAGGATTAGAGAAAGTAACGAAAACCTTTTTAATAAAACTTTAAAAATCCCCAGTTTTAAGAGTTTTATAATTAAGTTGTATTATCCATCCTTTTCTTTTCTCCCATAAACTCCCAATCAAATTGTAAATGAAATAATTACTTAGATATATTATTGACTTCTTCCAACCCTTCCCCATAAATCGCTATCCCCTCCCTCTTAAAACACTATCTCCCCCCAATCGAACCCTTCCGAAGTGGATTAAGATACTCTCAAGTTCATATCTTTCGATTTCTCTCTCAAACTCTTCCCTTAATTAATTTTAATGAAATTTTTAATTAATTTAATTGTTCAGATCAAACAAACAACTCACAGATGCACGAAACTATCAATTTTCAAGAGTATTAATCATAGGCAGCCCAATTGCATTTTTTAGCCTGGCGTTTCATCGAAATTATTAATCGAGCCTAACTTTTACTAACCTGAAACTGTATTATATATTACCTCTTCAAAAGTGTTGCATTTCTAAAACTGTCATTAATGGAGCACTTATTATTCACTGAATTTCTAGGTTTCCTCTAGTTACTGCAATTCTTCTCATTTAATTCCCCCCAAAAATCTAAAAGATTTTTCCAATTCTTATGCTTATTCTCTACATTCAATATGTTTGGGGAATTTCTATGACTATTCTCATATATTTCGGTCAAAAAAATAGAAATTGTTGCTACATTCATAAGGGATCAAAATTTTTAATTCATTAACCTCCTTCGTCGATCTCTCTCTCTCTCTCTCTTTTTTTTTTCTGGTAAATTCATTCGTCAATCTTTTTTTCTTTTTTTATTTTGGTAAACATTCCTTCATCGATCTTTGATCTGTAGCAGGAAGAAGAACTTGTTCAATGGAGGCAAATCATTGATATTGTTAATTAAAAATTGCTATTTGGAACTTGTTTAGAAATTGGTATTTTTAGCAAACTACAATGCCTCGAAAAGTTTTATTTCTGACGGTTTAGTAAGCTTAATACTTAAACAAATGATCATGATTTTTCTCGTGTACACATGCGAATCATTCATCAACAGACTGAAAAGTATATTTTTCGCCAAAATACAGACGATTCCGATTGCTAGAAGTCTCTCTCCATAAACAGCAATTCCACATTAGTAGAAGAAAACAGATAAAAAGGAACTTTATCTGGATTAAGTTCGGATTTGTGAGAACTCAGTCCTAAAACGTGCTGTAGCCATCCAGTACGAGAGACAAAAAGAGTATGAGAACCAAGGCTGCTTTGGCGGCCTGCAAGTTTAGTAATGGTTTTCAACAAGGGGTGAAGTTATTTTATTATTCTTTCTCTTTACTTTTACTCATTTCCAAACAATTTGGATGTTGGTACTTTTTCAACTGTGAATAATTGTGGAAAGAAAATAAGAATTCATGCAAAATGAGTCGATTCTTATGGATTTTAAATTCTTCATCCTAAATATTCAAATAAAGACCCCCAAACATATAGCATATTCGTTAGATTAACATCATAAAAACCTAGTAAGAGATGTATATTAGGTTAAACCAATGAAAAGCTAAGCTGGCCAAAATCTACCAAGGGGTTTGTTGGCATTGCTTTTCATCTCCTATAGGGAAAATCGGTCTTTCAATTGGGTATGCACAAAATGCACAGTTTTGGGCTCTCAATGACCAAGTCAACAATGAGTTATCCCATTTTCAAGCCCATGGCTCAATCTTTAAGGAAATACCGCATTTATGAGCTCAAGGTTCAATTCCTAAGGGGATATCCTCTTATTGGGGTCCCTTGATTCACCTTTTCCGAGCCTATGACTTAATGATCCTATTTTTGAGCCCATCGTTCAATTCCTTAAAGGGACGCCATCTTTGGGCCTTTGGCCCACTTCTTTCTCCTTAATGGAGGAGCTTTCAAACTTTAATCCTATGGCTCCACTATGTTGTCCTAACCACATATGGCATCTTTCTAAAAATTCCCTCTTACTCTCATTTCTAGATGAGGAGATTTCACGCCCAACCCCTACATAAACAAAACCTAGAGTTTTGTAAAAAAAAAAAAAAGGAGATGACTTCTTCTATGAAGAGAACTAGTATCTTCCCCATTTTTTACCATAAGGAAAATCCATTAATGACAAGGTGAGCTCAGACTCTAGTGATCTCTGCAACTCCATGAGTCACAGAACTACATGGGTTTAATTCTCCCATGGAAATATGTAAAAATCCTTTGGGTTTTACCCCTCCCAAGGTAAAAGGTTCCTTCTTTCTCAAATCTTTCTGTTCTTCATCTATGATCCTGCTCATTCATGGAGTCACCTACTCCATCTATCCCTAAACACAAGGTCTTAATCGGATGTTTTTCATGTTGAAGGCATCGGATCATCCAGTAGGATGCTGAGACTTGAACCCCGAATCGAATAATAGACACCATTTATACTTATTTTCTTCACAAATAGGGTTTTAGAACCAATTTGATTATTATGAGCACATGAAAAAATTGTAACTAAATAGGAAACAAAATCTATTGTGGTTGTTTGTATTCATTTGCGCAAACATGTAAAAGGAATGAGAATTTATGATAATAACTAAAAAATTCAAAACCTTTGCTCAGTAACTCTCTTTCTACCCCCTCTCCCTTTATCCCCCCACGTTGAGTCTCTTCTTCTTCCCCTAATCCCTCAACTTCCCTCCAAGTCACTCTCCTGGCTCCATTTTCTCTATAATTTCTTATTTCCCTAACTTTGTTCGAAATCAACAATTCACGAATCACATCCTATAAGGGAGTGCACATAAAATATTTGAGAATTGAATTCTAAAATTTCAATATAAAACTGATTCAAGAATCAATTATCGTCGAATCGAACACAGCAAAATAATACAGGCCTTTTCAATGAAGCATAATCAATTACTGCACAAATCAAACACACAACAAAGTTTTTTTTTTTTTTTTCGGTGAAGCAATATACTCTAATCAGTCAATACCTCTTCAAGAAATTAAAATTTTTGTGTACCTGATCAAAACTCATTAGAGCACATAAAATATTTGAGAGTTTAATTCCAAAATCTCAATATAAAACCGATTCAAGAATCAATTACCGCCAAAACGAACGCAGCAGAATAATATAGACCTTTTCAATGTAACAGAACAACTTTTATCATAATATTTCACTCTTATAATATTCTTGAAATATAATAAAGCAACCCCCTCGATTGACAAATAAAGAAATTTTAAATCAATTGTTGGAGAACCGGAATAAGTGGTTTTAAAATCAAACCCTAATAAGAATTTATTATAATAATATCAGAATAAAATAAAACCCCAAAACATTAAAATTAATATGTTCAGAACTTATCCATTAGGGTTTGTTTTTTTTGTTGATGTGATACGTGGTTTCAAAATCATGGTGGCGGACGGAGAGTTGTTTGGGCAAAGGGTTCGTCCTTGGCTCTTTCAAAGACTTTGCCATGGCATACGTGTTTTTGTTAGCCAAGAAATCTTTTTGAGATTTTTTTTTTCCCTTTTCTCTTTTTTTCTTTAATTTCCTTAGGAGTCTTCGGTCTTTCTACTTTTTTGTTGGGAAGGACGCGGGCTAGTCTTTGGATGCGAACATAAATAAAAAGGCTAAAAAAATTCCCTGAATAACATTAAAAAAAAGAAAGAAAATTCTTAAACTAGCCATATGGTTTCCTATTTTTCTAAAATAAGTGTTTTCGGTCACACGCTTAATGAATGCTTGATCAATTTTAAATTGAAAATATTAATTTAGTCATGAACTTATTAAATACGTGACCAATTAAAATTTAATTTATTTCAAATTTTAAAAATCAATCATATATTTACTAAATATATGATTAAATAAAAATTAATTACCTTTAATTTTTTAAATTTAGTCATAAATTTATTAAATACGTGATTACCTTCCGACGGTCAAAATTAATTATACATTTATTAGTTGCGAGATGAGGAAAATTTGTTTTTTTAAAAAAAATAGAGGACCGTGCGGCTAATTTAATAATTTTCCTTTTTTTCTATATTATTTCGAGATTTTCTTTTTCAAAAGACGCGTCTTGCAATTAAGCCAGCCTGGCTCCCCGGCCCATTTTTGTTCCATCCCAATCCCACTCCATCCACCACCGCGCGTCACCGTCGCTCCCTCACGCCCAAACTCATCTGGGGCCCCACAGCCCCTCACAAGCACACAGGAGAAACACAACCACAATTCCCCCACACCCTATTCAATTTCCTTCATTCATTCATTACCCGCATCTTGGTTCCTCAAAAGACACGCGCCCACACACCCATTCTTACAGGCATCCCCCACTTGTCAGCTTTCACCAAAATGGCTAGAAAACGTCACAACATATTGGTCCTCCTCCACCTTCTCTTACAAGTGTGGTCGGCGGCGGCGGCGGCATCAGCGGGCCTCCCGACATTCCGAGAGGCTCCGAAGTTCAGAAATGGGAAGGAGTGCCCGAAGACGACGTGGAGAGTGGCGCACAACCCATCCATCATCCACATAGCCATGACGCTGGACACCACCTACCTCCGCGGATCCGTCGCGGGGGTCCTCTCGGTCCTGCAGCACGCCTCCTGTCCGGAGAACATCGTGTTCCACTTCGTCGCGTCGTCCTCGTACCGACGCGCGGAGCTCCGGCGGACCCTCCTCACCACCTTCCCCTACCTCAAGTTCCACCTCTACCACTTCGACTCCAACCTCGTCAAGGGGAAGATCTCGTGGGCGATCCGGCGGGCCCTGGATCAGCCGCTCAACTACGCGCGGATCTACCTCGCGGACCTCCTCCCCGCGGGCGTGCGGCGCATCATCTACCTGGACTCGGACCTGATCGTGGTGGACGACATCGCGGAGCTGTGGGGGATCGATCTGCGGGAGCACGTGGTGGGGGCGCCGGAGTACTGCCACGCCAACTTGACGCACTACTTCACGCAGCAATTCTGGTCGGATCCCGGGGGGTTGTCGGCGGGGGCGTTCGCGGGGAGGAGGAGGGAGCCGTGCTACTTCAACACCGGGGTGATGGTGATAGATCTGGGGCGGTGGAGGGAGGGGAGGTACACGGAGAAGCTGGAGAGGTGGATGAGGGTTCAGAAGCGGCATCGGATCTACGACCTCGGCTCGCTCCCGCCGTTCCTGCTGGTGTTCGCTGGAGAAGTTGAGGGGGTGGAGCACCGGTGGAACCAGCACGGCCTCGGCGGCGACAACCTCCGCGGACTGTGCCGTGATCTCCACCCCGGGCCCGTCAGCTTACTTCACTGGAGCGGCAAGGGGAAACCCTGGTTGAGGTTGGATTCTGGACGCCCCTGTCCTCTCGACTCTCTCTGGGCACCCTATGATCTCTTCCATCACGCCTCTCTGTTCTCCGACGCCTAGTTTTTTCGCCGATTGCACATAATCCCTGAATTTAAATAATCATGAATTTATGAATTTAGATTGTTATTCTATTTCTTATACTCCCAGTTTCACTCTATTTTTTAAAGATATAAATTCATAATTTCATGAACTTCCGACTTCAGAGATCTCCCGATCCTTTCCCCACAATGTGCTGCGATGCTTCGCTTTAGAGTTAGGTTTTGACGAAAAGGCTAAGAAAGACAGGGAGTGGAGGAGGAAAAGAGGCGGAAGCGCCGTCGCGGCTTATGACTCCCGGCCCGTCCGCAGTTGGTGGCGATGGTGGAGTGCGGTGGTTAAAGAACATGAATGACGGTCCTCAATTCTATTTTATTTTTTTGGATTGGGTTGCTTCTGTTATTAGCACGCGTTATTCACTCTTCTTTCTATTATTGCACCATTTCATGTCTATTTCTTTAGACTGATTTTTAATTAATAGATAATAAGGGCGCGTTTGGATTGGTTTTCTGAATGAGATTTTGAAATCCAGCATTTACCAATATTGAATTTATAAATTATTATTATTAATATTATTTTTGCTCGGCTTATAAATTATTCAGGTGTTTTGAATAAAGTCACGACGTTCGGGGGGTGTCTGGATTCCGCCATCTCTGTGAAAATAGCTTACAAGCCACGTCCTTGATATTTTAGGACTCGGGTTCTCTTCCGGACGCGTCAGAGATGCCCCTGACACGTTTCTCTCTTTTTTTAAAAATAATAATAATGTCCGGACATGTTTGAAACACGTGGAATATGTTGGTCTCTTTTTATCTTCTTCTTCTTCTTTTAAAATAATTATATATATATATATATATATTTTATTTATATATAAAATTTTCCCCTCCTTACCCGTGAATTCAAACCTTGGAAGATAAAGGCGTATCAGGATGAAGGATCATTGAGACGAGGCAGAGAGGAAACTTACTCAAGACGGGAGATGTAGGCGTGCTTCGAATCTCATGGGGGAAAACTGAAATTTATAACCTTAGAGCTGGGCAACAAGTAAAATAAAAAAAAATTAAAAAAACTATCCATGGCAGATTGTACTCTATAATAATCGTAATCTCGACAGTTTATTTAATTAGATGAGATAGATTATTAAATGAGTTAAAAAATAAAATCTTTCCCTTTGATTTGATTTCTTATTCTTAAATTAATTCCTGCACTCCTTCACCGAACTTCCTTTCCTACTTTAATTTTATTTTTTTCTTTTTATTCCATTCCCTGCTTACATCCAGACCCCAAATGATTTTTATTTTTTCTTCTTTTTTTTTAATCTGTTCTTGCTCAGCACCGTTATCAATTTTTTTTATCATTTGCTCCTCTTTTTCCTTCTTTTCTAATCTGCTTGTCTTCTTTGCTTTTCCATTTTTTTCTTCATTATCTTTTCTTTTTCTTATTTTTGATTGTCATTGATTTGACTTCGTGCCAAAAATTAAAAATAAAAGAATATCACATAAAACACGCATAATAAAAAAAATTCCCTCAAGATAAGCAAGCTCATCGTAAATCATTCATAACTTTACAAAAAAAATCAGTGAGAGAAAAGAAAGAAACTTTTCCTCCGTCTCAGAACCTTGTCTCTCGCCTCTTTCACGCTATCACCTCTTTGAATCTCGGAACTCGGAACGGCCTCAGATCTTCTCCGTCGGGGGGAACCTATGGATTTTTCTTGCGGAAGGGAGGGAAGTAGGGATTTCATTTCGGATCTTCCCGACGCGATCATTCACCACATCTTGTCCTTGCTTCCTTATGTCGAAATTGTTCGAAGCACTGCATTGTCGAAAAAGTTCAGATCTTTACGGCGGTCTTTCCCCCAATTCATTCTTAGGTCTGATTGGTTCGATTCTTCGATCAGAACAAGGAGTGTGACTGCTGGAGAATATTGGGAGATGGCTCTTACTTCGGCCATTGATTCCATCCAGTACCGCGACGAAGAAAGCCCTGAGGTTGGGAGATTCGCATTGGACTCCAGGTGGGATCTTGACTCAGATATTCTCCTTCGATTCGGTTCCAGGATTGATAGGATCGTACAATGGGCCTTTGATCACTGCGTAGGTACGATTGATCTCAACTTTAATCGCTGCTGCATTCGTCTTCCGCCATTAGTTTCATGTTCTTCTACTGTGGCTAGATCATTAACTGTAGTAAAGCTAAGGGGTTTCCAATTGGAGTTTCAAACCCTGCTTCGAAATCGCCCCTTTCTAACACATGTAGACCTAAAATTATGCTCTCTATCAAGCGATGGGGGCCTGGGATGCGACATGGTACCTGCTGGTACGCATCTTACCAGGCTGGAATTCTATGGCGTTGTGATCACGGACCAGTGGCTTAAACACTAGCTCCCAAAATTCCCTCGTCTTCAACATCTGAAACTATTTCGGTGCCCCCAATTGAAGAATATTGAGATCTCGAGCCCGCAACTCAGTACCTTACACCTGATTGATTGTTGCGACTTACAGGACGCTGACTTTAACAACCCATGCTAACTGCTTTCAGCTACGATGGTTATGTGCATTCATTGAAGCATTTCAGCTATTCAGCCTCTCTTCATGCCGAGATCTCTCTCCAGACTACGGGAAGAAGTGAAGATGTTCTCATGTTGTCTGAATTTCTCGGTGTATTCCATCCTTGCAAAGCAAGCAACGTTGCTGCTGGTAGGCCTCTTAAGATACTGGTGCTTAGAAGCAGTCCGATCACGAATGACTGGCTTAAAATCCACAGCATCTGCAACTAATTGGGTAACTAAAGACCTTTCACTTTCATAACCATGGAAGACTAGAGGAGGCCAGCATTCACACCCCCAAATTAAGTGTTTTCAACTATCATGGTGATTTATTTTCTCTCAAACGTTTCAGATTCTCCGTTGCATGCTCAGTCCACGCCATGCTCACCCTCAGGAGGATGGGAATGAGCAATCGTATCTGGTTCAATAAATTGAGAAAATTTCTTGGAATATTCGTGCACTGCAGAAAATTAGTACTCGGCGATAGTGGCATGCAGGTAACTTGCAATGATTTCCCAATTAGTCTTACTATTTATTTATTTTTTCCTACAAACAAGGACTCTCATTCTATTGATGTCTGCAGAATTTTATTTTCCCCAAGGAACTTAGAGGCAACTTTCCACCTCCATTGCATGAACTCAAGTAATTAGAGGTAGGATTCACTTCCATTTCAATTGACGGGAAGCACGTGAACATGAAACTATTGGAAGGCCTGCTTTGGCTATGCCCTCATCTGGAAGTCCTTGATTTTGCTACACATGCTGCAAAAAGAAAAGTGTTAAGGTAATGCATCTTTGACGGTTTGCGTTTTTTGGGGTGGAAAGTATTATTTCTTTTGGATTCTTTTAAGCATTTGAAATAGACCTATATCTACAAAACTAATATCAGAGCACTGCTTTCGAATTATTCAAAACATTCTATATAACACGCACACTCCATTTGGAAACCCCAACATGCGATAAGGTTTGATTGGAATTGCATTTGATGCTAAATTTTATGTTTGGAATCAAAAGATTTGAAGGAAAAAAAAATGGTTTACATAGGGAATTATAAGGATTTAATTTAACAAGCTTCTATGGATCAGACCCAAAGAAGTCTTGCATGGAATTGATTTCATTTGGGTTAAAAGATTATGCGAACCAAAAATATCCCTACTCCCATCTGCCCCCTTTTGATTTCTCTACCCATTATTCTCCCTCTTCCATTAAAATAATAAATATTTTATTTTATTATTAATATCTCATATAATATAGCTTCTCTTATTTATTTATTTATAATTATTTTCACTAGTTTTTTTTGTAGGTGATTTTATGATTTTGTTTTTTCAGAAGGAATTTATCAATGATGAAATATTTTATTTAATAAAGGATATTATTATACATTTTTATATTATGGAGGGATAGTATTATCTTATGTTTTTTATAACTTTCTAAATAATGGAATTGAAAAGATTTGCTTTGATTTGGGTTGGCTTCCAATCTTTGGATTTGAATTCTAAATAAATTCAAATCAAACCAACTGAAATGAAATCAATTCAATTCATTGTAAATTTGATTCCAATGATAAACCATCCGAGAACCATCCTACTGATAGACTGGGTTATTCTGGGAGTCAATTCTAGAACTGATTATTAGAACCGAAAGATCACTAAGAAACCGTTAAGGGACTTGATGATTAAGCCAATGTCTTGACCTAAACTATAGACCCAATCTTGAAGCTTTTTAATTTTGAAGAAACTCAGCTTACATAGCTTTGTTTCTTAGCCTAGCCGGTTACCTATTAGGTTGTGATGTGCTAATTTATTGCCTACAATTAAACATTTTATTGATTTTATGTGTTAGTTTATTGTAGTGTTGGTCTTTTTCCCCCTTTTTATTAATTAACTGGTTGGAACTGTTACACAACCGGACCGGAATGTCCCACTGTTGAAACCGGCTCCTAGTTTTGGAACCGTGTAGTAAATTGGATGTTTTTGGGAATAGCCATTTGAGAACAAGTTGAGACCGTCCCATTTGACAGTCTTCTATTGCCTCATGCGAAGAGTTCTTACACCTGGTGCGGGGACTTACATGCATCTGGGTTCTAAAACGACGAAGTTTTGGCACCCGAATGAAGATGGGTCCATCCACCCGAGTGAAGGAACTCTAACCTCGTACCTTATGGTTTTGCATTCTTCATTTTATTTTAGATTTGAATCATTCCATATTCTTCTACATGCCATTGTTGTTGCTAACCTTTCTTCACATTCTTTTTGCTTTCTGGTTATCAACTTCACAGTTCTGGTATGACAATAAAGTTTTAAGTGAAGATGATCTACTTGGTCGAAAGGTATGTCCTCTCGAATGTTGCAAACATTGTCTAGAAAAGATTATGTTAGAAAATTTCTCGGACGAAGAATCTCGTCGTCTGCATGAATTTCTCACCAACAGCACGAGGGTCTTAAAGAATATTGAAAGAAAATAAATTCATCATTCGAAAAGGCCTGGTTGATGACTTCGTGCTCGCACCATGGGTGGTTTTGCTTAGAGAATAGAATGGTTGTTCTTACTGTTGAGTTTTGTTTTAAATTATTACTTTAATTATTGCTTGTGAAGATTACTTATGTATTTGTAGTTTGAAATTCAGGCTACACTGCAAAAGAGCAGGAGCCTGTTTCATACATAGATTTTTGAGATTTATTTACTTGCCCGAAGAATATTGATGATACTTGGGGTAATTTTTGTAAATTGTGAATCAACTGGGGGAAGTTTAGGCCCGCCCAATTGTGAAAATATGATACATTAATGTAATGTTTATTGATTTAATATGACATGTAGCCCACAATGAAAATATTTTAGTTGCTTGTCGGAAGAATGATTGAAACAAGTGAGGAGGTTGAGTTATTTATATAGTGTTAGAAATAAAAGATTAAAAATGTCATATTTCTTGATGCACATAAAAGATTGATTTTTTTTTTTTTGCAATTAAAAAGAAATTAAAATGTTTTTAAATTGGATAGTGATTAAGAAGTTGAAGCATTTAGTTTCACTCATGTTGAGATTAAATCCCAGAAAAAAAAAAAGAAAAAAAAAAAGATGGCACATGCAATAAAAAAATAGAAAATAGAAAATAAAAATACGTGCTATTGCTATATGTCAAGAAGTATTATTGGACACTGAGCAAGGTTAAAGGTTCTCTTAAGTTGGGTACATGTATAGTAATTAAGGGGTTCGAGTACTTCTTATTACTAATCTCATGATAACCATACATAACATGAAATTTTCAATCGCCACTAGATGGATAACAGAAATAGTCTATCTTGAATGATAAAGAAGTAAATTAGGGGTATGCTGTTAGTCTACTTGTATTTTAAACATTTTGAGGATAGCATAAATTTTTGAATGGAACAATAATTGTGTCAATGCATGGACTCAGCCAGCCAATAATCTTGCCTTATCGTTGGGGACAAATGATATTTTAAAATGTTTTGAGGTTAACCTTAATATAATTTTCCTTTGATGTTAACTTTGATATTTTCCTTTCGTATTCAATTAAATTTTGGCGTCATTTTCATCCAAATAAGTGGATGAAAAATGGTCATGTAGCCCTCGCACGACCCTTTTTAAAGGGAAAAGTGAGAAAATTACTCCCTAAGTTCATCCAAATCACAAAATTACCCTTTTCTAATGCAACATGTCTACATGTCACTATTTGATTGACCATTTTTTTTTTCTCTTCCCTTCTACGTGGTCACTGCTGGCCTTCCCTTCTCCTCCACTTCTCCCTCACCTCTACTAGCTCCTTTGGAGTGTTATGGGTATTTTGTACTCTCAAGAGTATTAGCATCATTTGGATTATTTTTTCGATTTAAATATTTTATGAATTTTTCAGCCATTTTGAAGTGGAACTTAGTAGTAAGAGAAATTTTGAGTCTTCAGTGGTACTATAGTCATTTTGACCTTTTTTGCTTTCCGAGTATTTATGCATTTTTCTTTTACATTTTCTAATTTCAAGGGTATTTTGATCATTTTCCTTTTTCATAATACTTAAGGCATTATACATTTAAACTTGGGCGATTTAGGAAAATCATAAAAGTAATAAATCTAATTTGTACTGTTCACCCTTCTTGGGCACCCTCCTCAGCGTCATTATCGTAGCAAGATGTCAAATCCCTTCTCCGTATTCATTCAAACAGCATTTTTTATTGCCTTGGAAACCCCCATTTACAATAACGAATCTGTGCCTTCAAACAATTAGGGTTTGGTCTGTCAATTAAGGGAAGTTTTTGTGTTCTCCTCTTATTCTCTTCCGTCAATTTAGGGACTCAAATGGATTTGAGCGTTTTATCCCAACAAGTCACATGCTTCACACATGAATAAATTTGTCCAAAACTAATGGAAACCAGGAATAATCAGAATATCATAGTTTAATTGACAATTTGTTGAAATTGAAACTTGAGGGAAACTTATAGATCTCGGTCATGTTTTAGGGGGTGTCAGTGTAATTTTCTCAAATAGTAAAAATAGAGGAACAGGGCCACTTGGCACCGAACAAATTTATAAATTCAAACGTCCCCACGCGCATTCTAACCTTGTAAAGACGGAAAAGAAAGACGAAGGCTCCTTCTTCTTATCTCGTCTCTCTCCCTCTCCTCCGCTCCCATCTCGAACGCGATTCAAACCCTAACCCTAGTTTTTTCGCTGATTCGATTGATTTGGTTGACATTTTTCGGGTAAATTGGAAGGTTCTGAGGGAATCGAAGCCTCAGAGAGTAGACGGAGGCCCACAATGTCTGCAGCGGTGTGCGGCAGCAAGAGATCCTTCTTCGAAGACCTGCCTGCGACCCCCAATTCGTCGTCTCCCGTGTCGAAGAAGCTTCGCTGCTCTTCGCCAATCCGATTCTCGCCTTTCTCGCACTCGCCGGTGCCGAGTCTCCTCCATCGTCTCAGGGATATCTTCCCTGACATGGACGAGCAGGTCCTTAATGTTACTTTTTTTTTTTTTTAAATTTGTTTTGAGCTGTATTAGGGTTTTTACTTTATATTTTTTTTATAGGTGGAATGGAAAATTTATTGGGTTTTAGTTCCTAAAAGCAATTGAATTCTTAGAATTTGATCAAATAGCATTACATATTTGTTGCTGTTAACTTATTTTGAATTTTTTTATCCGTATTACTGATTATTATTGAAAGGTTTGGTGTGTTTTAATGGTCGATTAATTTGTTTATGTTTTGGGTGGGAAAATAATTTGTTGGTTTGTTCTTATAATGTATAAGGGACTGATATCTTCTTTTTAATGTATAAGAGTCCATGCATGAATTTGTGAGCATGCTAGTTATAGAGATTGATGTTCAGGTCCCGCTTCTGCCCTTGTATTATAATATTTGTGATGGTTCGAAGAATCCATGGAATTTTAGTTATCTCGTTTTTTTCTATCTTTATCCCGATGGGCTGAAAACAGCTCTTATTTTCTGTTGAGTAATAGTTTGAGTAAGCCTTGAATGAGCCCCTCAAAAGCTTGATGCTATATCTTCGTTTAATTCTGGTCATTGACTAAATGAAACTTTGATGAATAGCTAATTAATTTCTTTTCTTTCAGCTATTCTTTTCCCCATTCTCTATTAATATTTTATCTCTATTCCATTAATGCACAGTAATGAACTGCTTCATTGCTTTTGTATCTTCATGAAATTGATTATTTTCTAGTGTGCATTCCTTTTCATTTTAACTCTAGCTGCTGATGATTCATACGATTCTGCACTTCAGCTTCTTTTAAAAGCACTAGAAGAATGTGGAAATGATTTAGACTCTGCCATTAGAAGCTTGCATGAGCTTCGTTTGGGATCTGGAGAGGAAATAGGCTCTGCTGAAGATTCAGATGCAAACGTGGAGAAAGGTATTCAACTTCTTACATCTGAAAGAGCAACATACACGTGTAACTGGTTTGAGACCATTAGTTTTTAAGTTCTAACTTTTGCCTACCTTGTATACAGTATCTCATGACTTAGAATGCCATTTGAACTTCAAGCCATTACACAAAAATTAAAAATTTAATAGATTTTTTTCCGTATTTTGAGATTGTATATTTAGACCAGCATATTTCGTTTAGGAATTAACTTGAGAGAATCCTTGAACAATTTTTTTCATTAAACATTACTTGTGCAGGACTTCTGAAATTGTGTTTCACTGGAAATTTTCACTTTTATGATTTTGTATTGCGGTTTTACAAGCTAATTGTTTCTAACCGTCTTGCCTAGCAGTTGGTATCTTTAAGTGCACGAATCTCTCAAACAACTTGTAAAATCTGCAGGCACAGCGACCACTGGTGGAGATACTGCTGCAGTTGGGGACCCATCAGCCCCAAAAAACCTCCCAACAGATGGTGCCGAATGGGTGGAATTATTTGTGAGGGAAATGATGAGTGCAACCAGTATGGATGATGCTAGATCCCATGCGACAAGAGTGCTGGAGGTTTTAGAGAAGTCCATTACTGCACGTGCTGGTGCTGAATCTGCGCAAAATCTTTCCCAGGTGGGTATTTAATGTTTTAACGCACTCCACCCATTCAGTCAGGCTGCTACGATTTTTGTAGGAAATTAGTCAGATGAGTATGGCCTACAGTAGCCGCTTATGTTAGTATTGTACACTGAGAATCTTATAGAGAATTAGTCAGATGAGCATTGCTCAGAGTAGCTGCTTATGTTAGTATCGTTTTTCAAAAAACTATGAATAAGATTTTGTTAAGAAAGAAAATGGATGTTCAACAAAGGAGGATCTGGGCATTAATCCGAGGCTCTAAGCCACAACCCAAAGAGAGGAAAGAAAATGTATTCCACAGCTTATCTTGTGACATGAATTTTTCCCCTATCTGCTCCCCAATCAAATAGACAAAATAATAGAATAAAGCCACCCTGCCAATAGTTTGTGGAAAGAATGAATATGTATAACTGAGTCTGGACTAACCCAAGCCTCTCAAACGCCAAAAAGCTTTATCCATAGGCCGCAAGAGAAGCTACCATGCAAAGAACAAGTGCTCACTAGTGTCTGAGTTCTGAGAGCACAAATCACATACAATTTGTAACCTGCAAGAGATCATTAGTTTTTTTATTTTTCATTTTAAAAACAACTGTCTGTGCAAAGCGTGCAATACTGTAGATGATGAAAGGAGGAGTCGGCAGAATAGATATTCATCAAGGTTCTCCACCCTTTCTGGGGAGAAACCATAAAAAATAATGAATATTTGTGAGCGTTTGGAGTATTGAGAATTTTGAAAAATGGCTTCCAAGAGATGGATCCACTGTCCATAGAATGGAAGTTTGAAATACGAGATATTAACATAGCAAGGAGGTAAAAGGGCCTTTCCTCCTTTCTAGACGCCTTCCTACAAGCAAACACAATACCATCGCTCACCCTTAAAATATAGTAGATAATTGAAAGCTCAATTTCTAGGGGCTAGCACTAGTACCATTACTAAAACAAACCCTCACATCCAACCCACTAAACTATACTGAGGAACAACCTGTGCCACAAAGCATCCAGCTTAGTGGGAAAACAGCACTTCCCAGTTAGAGAATTTAAAACACCAAATTGTCTGGTCCCAAACCCCCTTCCTTTACAACAAATATCTTAATTGACCAAATAGTTGTGTTTAGAATACCCTGATCCAGACTGCAGGATCTGATCAGTTTGTCAATATATTGAGCTACACATACTAGGATCCTAAAATGAGGGAGACATCAAAGGGGAATGCTAGACAAACAGGCTTGGATCAAGATGTTTGGGCCCCCTAAGGAGAAACTGACATCCTTCCAAATTTTCAGGCAATTGATAACTTTACCAAATATGGTTCCTTTCCTGATGCTCACAGCCCTCAGCTTACCACCTGAAGCAACCCCTAATTGACTCATAGGCCACTATCGTATCCTACACCCAGCAGCAGAGGCCAACTCTGTAAGCATGCTATGGTTGTAATAGTGTCCACCAGTATTGTAATTTCAAAACAATATAAATTGGTTCAGAGTTGTGGGGCCGGAATTTGTTAAATTTCCTTGTAGAGGAGGTACTGTGTTATACTTTGCATATGACATGAATAATTTATTGCCAAATGTTTTTGTCTGTGGAGGAGATTAATTCCGCTAAATATATGCTTTACTATGTATTTAAATATTTACCTTCGTTGGGAAGGATTGAATTTGGATAGAATCTTTCCTGTGTTGCAACCCTTGATAATTTGAACCGTGAAGAAGCACTCAGTAGTTCATTGTGCCAGTGTCTTTCGAAGACGCAATTGGACTTCTTATATTGCTGGTGGTTTTAATTTATGATTTTCAAACTAAGTTTCTGTTAAGAGGCAAAAAATGGAGGTGAAAATATTATAATGGTGGGGCATGTCGCTAGGTTTTTGGTTGGCTTGAAAAGTAGGGGTAGAATATCTTGCTTCTTTCTACTGTTTTGAATAATTTTTGACTGGAATATTTCTTTGAAATACGTAGAATTAATTTATCCAGGAATGTTGGTGAGATGTTTATAAGAGCTTTATCCGGTTTGAGTTCCCTCCTAATGTTGCTCTAATAGAATAATTGCAAAACTTGTCATTTATGGTTCCTACGTTGTCAGGAAAATATGATGCTGAAGGAACAAATTGAAGTTCTGATTCGTGAGAACTCAATTCTAAAACGTGCTGTAGCTATCCAGCATGAAAGACAGAAAGAGTATGATGATAAGAATCAAGAGTTGCAGCATCTGAAGCAGTTGCTGTCTCAATATCAGGAGCAGTTGAGAACACTCGAGGTCAGAGCCAATGCTTCTTTTCTCCTCCTCATATGTTGTTAATGACCTTCAAGTTTTGTTCTGCTTGTTTCCTATCCAGGCCTTTCAGCTTCTCATGCATGTCCCCCTCCCCTCACGCCACCACCTCCTTCCCCTCCCCCCCACCCCCCCAAAAAAAGAAAGACACAAAAATCAGAGGTCAAGTTCTTTAATAGGGGATTGAAGTCGAAAGAAGCAAAATTGAATGGTGAAGGCATTAGTGTCTTAAGATGCACTACATAATTTCTTTGTTCTACAGCCCGACGGAAAAAGGGCAAGCATTCCATATCTTTTGTTGGAATAATTATGGTCCTCGGCAAATGGCTTGAAATGTTGATACGGCGTAAAGTATATGCTTCATTCTGATCAGTGCATAGTAGGTCTCTGGAATGTCCTATTCTTACATTCAAAGGTTAAAGGTTAAAGGTTATGAATATTGGACATTTGTACAGATGCTATTTGCCTAATAAATGCATCAAGTAATTCTTCTTGACGAAAAGACTGAAAAAGAAATTTTGGTAAAACAATTTGCATGTTGAGAACGTTAATGCAAGTTGCAAGTTCTTTCTGTTGTGGCAGGTAAATAACTATGCCTTGACAATGCATCTGAAGCAAGCTCAGCAAAGCAACTCCATTCCGGGCCGTTTCCATCCTGATGTGTTCTAACAAAGAGAGAGGACAACTGCACCTGAGGGGAGAATGGAGAGATCTAATAATTGCATGCGTCGAAGGGAGTCATCGATGAACGACCGATTTTGTTTGGTGTTCCTCTCAGGAGTTTGTGTGTTTTAGTCTTCCCGTTGGCCGGGTTGATGCTAAATAATCTTTTTGCATTTTCCCAGTTAGAGAATTTTGGCTAGGGATCCATAATCTCTCTGGAATTTTATGTAATCCTCAAGGAGATTGTTTAAATCAACCTTTTAGGCACAGTGGAAGATATCGTGCGTATTATAGCTGGGAACATTATTATAATATTGTAGAAATGTGCTGCTCTGGTATGGAACATTATTATTTTTTGTTTTATCCATGGCAGTTAAGGTTAGGTTGGCCTTTCGTGGACTTGTGCTCCTCTAACTAGGGTGTTTATTCGGAAATTTTGGAAAATTTCCAATTAAATTTTTATTTTTTGGCTTTTTTATTTTTATTTATTATTTATTTTTATTCCCAGTCGAACAAAAAATTTATCTAAAATTTTTTGACTGAAATTTTTTTATCAAGAAATTCAATTTTCTGATTGAATCTTTCTCCTAAATTCTATTTTCATAATATTTAGAAAAAATATAAAAGGAGAGAATGTGAAATGTAAGAAAATTTAAAATTCTAGTAATTAATTTAATTAAATTTCATTCAATCTTTTGAGAATATATTACGGTGATACTTCTTAATGATGACAATGGTAATTTAATAATTCCTATAATCATTTTTTTTACTGAAATAGTTTTAGTGGAATGACCCGCAAAATTATCATTTTTTATAAATGCAACATATCACCTTTCCCCAATTTTCTCCATTCTTAAAGATGTGATGTTGCTTTTTTTTTTTTTTTTTTTGTCACAACTTTATTTTTATAGCTTTTTTCCCACATAAACTTGACTTGTAGGCAAACATTTAATACCGTTAGTGCAGATATGAACACCGTTAAAAAAAAGGGGATAAATTGGATGCAATTTGATTGTTTAAGGGCTTATCTGACCAAAGAGATAGGTTAAAAGTTGAATTGCACATCGACATATAAGTTAAGGATGAAAAATGACTTTTCCCTTTAATGCAGGATAATAATATATGTACATTACTCACATATCCTTTACATCGAAAGCAGTCAAGTGATAAAATTTGTGAGATTTTGAATTATTATTTGACTAAAATATCTATTAAGAAGGGCTACTTAAATTTTATCACGTTATCTTTTTGGGTGTGAAGGGTGGGATCTGTTTACTCTCCCATTTCCTTATCCAATTGATGGTGCAATTTGCACTATTTTTTTTTATTTAATGCATTTTTTAAAAATTTGAATCGCAGAGATGTAAATAAAATTCAAAAATACAGCTACTTATTATTTTTTAAGTGATTTAGAAATGTAAATCCTATTCATCTTAAGCAGAGAAATTTTTATGACTGTTTTTAAAAGTGAATTTTTCTCTATGTTGAATAAACACTTAAAAATTGATAAGCATGTATATTTGCATATGTTATTTTTATTTATACAATTTTTAAAAAATTTATCAAACCAAAAATAATATAAATTATATCAAGAATTAAAGAGAGGAATGGGAGTGAATCCGAATCCAAGGGTGAATAATTAAAGCTTTCCCCTAATAAAAATTGTAGCGAAACTACCATGGACGACCCATATTCCCCCTTCACTAGAAATGAGCAATGAGCAGTAAATTGTGTGAGCCGCTTATTACACCTTCCATCCAATCTCTTCCCTCCTCTCCTCAATAAACCCTTCCATTCCATCCCGTTTTCCGCATGCACATTCAACAACCAAAATCTTCACTCCGACACAACATGATGAACTCCATCTCCTTTCTTGCTTAAACGAACTCTTCAAGAATCCCCAAGATTTCCATGTTCGTGCTTCAATGGCAATCACAACCCTCTGCCACCTCCCTCCGCCACTCACCTTCCCATCCACCGCGCCGCAATCTTCGTCTTCGTCTTCGTCTTCGTCATCATCATCTTCTTCCTCTCCTTTCTTCAATGGCGGGCTGCTGTTGAAACCCTACAAGGCGATTTTGCCGCTCTCCCCATCTGCTTCTCGTTCTCGTAAGCGCACCAGGAGGAAGGCGATTTCATCTTCTTCGGACTACTATTCTACTCTCGGAGTCCCTAAATCTGCAAGCGTTAAGGATATCAAGGCGGCTTATCGGAAGTTGGCACGCCAGGTACTGAAATTAGCTGACCGGACTACTAAATTTTGGAGGAAAACCACTGCACTGCTTTTAGCTATTAAAAACGTGAAAAGGTTCTTGAGAACCCTAATGCACCAGGTGTTTGATGATTTTGATTTTGGGATTATTAATATTTCGTGCGCTTTTCTGATGGGTTGTTTGAGTTGCCGATAAAAAAGAAGAAGAGAGAAACAAAAAACAAAACAAAAGAAAGCCATGGGTATTAAGACATTCTGTGAATGTGTTATTTTATAAGCTCTTATATTACGCAGATTCCTGAGATGTTTACATTGCACTATTCCCCCCTGATTTATGTCTTGCCGTGTCGTATTACTTTACCAAGAAGGCATTCATATCAGTCCTCGAGTTAAGTGACAATATTAGGGTTTAATTTACACGAGAAGAGATCTATAATTTGGAAGTATTGTTAGTTCGAAGAGGCATAAAGGAGTTCCTTTTTGATCAGCAGAGAAGAGTGCATAAGATGGATGAAGAGAGAATGCCATAAACACGTAAAGTTAAAAAGAAAGTGGAAGCCATATTTCCAAAAGATTACAAGATAAATGCCCTCTGGTGGTCTGAAGACATCCTTCAGAGCAGCTCCATTGGAAATTCCTCAAGCTGCAAGTCAAAGAAGCTAAGAATGCAATGCTGTCTCAAATTGGTGATGAAGTTTCTAATACAACAGAGTTTCTTTCATTCCAAATGCACCAGAGAGTTGCAAATACTGCATTGTACCCTAGACTTTTCTTTTGCTTTCCTCTTCCCATGGGAATGGGGATGAGAATGCTGATTACCATACCAGATGATGACGTTCCATTCTATTATCATTTATTGTTGTTCCATTTTCCTTCCATTCCCATAAGTCAAGCTCAACCCAATGACCTGTTTGAATGACAGGAATCAGAATGAACACTCATTCCCATCCAATTGCTTGATAACTTAAAACATAATAGAATGGTCATTCCTTTTCCAGCAAAGCATCATGTTCTATCTCATGATGTTTTGGTTAAGATCGACTTGGATATGTCCTTAAATTGCAAAAGTAATTAAATTCACTGACCAGATCTGAAAGGAAACTTAAATAGTGACGAACTTTTAACAATGCAAAATTTGACAC
Organism: Santalum album; assembly: GCA_034195605.1. Classification (NCBI taxonomy): domain Eukaryota; kingdom Viridiplantae; phylum Streptophyta; class Magnoliopsida; order Santalales; family Santalaceae; genus Santalum; species Santalum album. Next base: position 3,292,501 of record CM067258.1, read on the forward strand.
GGACTGACAGGTTTAGTAATCTTCCATGTGCATGTAGCATTTATTGGTAGATAAGAAATTAGTCTGATTCTTGTCATATTGATTTTTGCTCGATCTATACTTTTAGATAGTCTTAATATACATGTTGGTAGGTTAATTGATGCTAGTAAATTGGATTTACCTTGCATGTGTGATTTTATTTTTCAGTTTGAAGCATGTACTTTTGGGTTTCAATTGTCATTCCTGACTCTACCTGTTATTTCTGTAAGTACCATCCGGATGTCAACAAGCAGGCTGGAGCAACTGAGAAATTTAAGGAGATTAGTACTGCATATGAGGTTTGTATAAGGGACAACCGCATAGGGTACAACTTTATCTCAATAACATGGTGTTAACATTTTTGAACAGCATCCACATGGATACATTCAAAATATTTGCTTCATATTCATATGTTTGATATCTGAGAATGCTGGCTGTTGTACTTGATGACTCTTGATATGAGGCTGAAATATGTTTTACGCTGGTTGAATGATAATGTATTGGGCTTGCCAAATCAAGGTTTTGAAGTGCATTTACCTCGGTTATGAGTGTGCCTCCACCTGCTCATATGCATGCATCTAATAACACACACCATATGCGCGCATGCACACTCATGCTTATATGCATTCCTTTATGTTCATGCATTTAGGATCTTAAGATTGCTCTGATCATTATATGATCTATCAAATTAACAATATCTTTTGTATGGAGCATAACTATTTGTAAAATTTCAAGAAGACTGGGTCAGCCTGTTGGGTGATCCAGAGAATGCAGAAGTTTGAGAGTCAAAATTTTGACCATTGGCTTAGCCATGGTTGAACTGGTAGGAGTATTTGTATTTATGGTAGACAGACACATTTGGTTACATGACATCTAGTGGGTTATAGAGACTCAGAGTGTAACCGCAAAATCCAGTTGACTGGGCCAGCTGCCTGGATAATCTGAAGCCTCTGTCACTTTCTAATCGATTGGCACGGTTGACTGGACTGCTAGTATACTCAATGAACATATTAATTTCATGGTGAAATTATTACAAATTATCAGGAGACTATTGTTTACTCACATTTATGTGGGTTCGATTCGCACAGCTGTCCATACTTTCCCTTTTTAAATCATTAATTCAACAATCCTGACTTGTTCGGCCGATTTCTTAAATGATTGGTTTCTGATTTTCACGTGAGACCGTGGTTAAAGCAAAAAAGTTAAGACATAATCTCTCACTTCTCTGATATTGCCAGTTATCCACCTGGTAGATCCAGCTAACTAGATTCTGCAACCTTGGTTGCTAATATAACACTTCATAAAACATAGTTTGTCATTATGTTTTGCTTAAAATTTGACCTAAAATTGGTAAAACTATTGTAGTAACTGCTTCAATAATTCAGTTCAATCCCTATATTTAACTATTAGCTATTACATATGAACACGGTTCTTTTATGGTGATCTTATTAGTGGTGCAGTTTCTGCTGTAAACATTTATTTTCAGATGTTCAATCTTGTATCCGTTCACATATTTCTTTCAAAGCTATCTCAGACGTTATGCATTATGAATGTTTTGCATTTCTAATCATTTTAGACATGTTTATGCTTGTTTATTCAGCTTTTCAAATTGAATTTTAATTTCTAAAGCCTAACTTGTCAGGTGCTATCAGATGATAAAAAGAGGGCTTTATATGATCAATATGGTGAAGCTGGAGTTAAGAGTACAGTAGGGGGACAAGCTGGTGCTTATGCGGTACTACATTTTGTGCAAACCTTTATTAAGTTTGACCCTATGAATATGATTGAAGAGAGAGAGTTAGGCGGAAGCTTACATGTTCTTGTCAAAGTGACATTTTCACATATTGCAGCCACTCTATCCGGTGAAGGCAACTTTTCCATTCATCAGCCAATTAGAATTCTAGCCCAATTTACACATTATGGCCATCCATTTACAATGTGATACCCTCACCTTTCATACACTAAATAGGTGTATAAGGGCGCACTCTACTAATATCCACAGCACAGTTCCCTTATATTGATACAAAAGGAAAACTACATCCAGCGCATCTTATACCATGTTACTGAACACATTGCAACCCAAAAAAATGGTCCTAAACATAATGAAGTAAGAGCTTAATTATAAGCAATCATTTCTCTTTCATTGCTCACCCTATCCGTGTCGACTTCCTTCTTAAAGTGCTTACCTAAAAGAGGTTCCAAAAAATAGGAATGAGTGCAAAAGATCACTCAGTAAGGGAAAATCTACGAAATGTACATTTAAGAAAGATCAACTCAACAATACTCAACTTAAATTAACAATCACTGAGAGACCTAAAAGGTCACAAACTGTGTGTCTGTTCAAACCCAGAAACAAAATTCGACAATTTATGCATTCACCCATGCACGGGGTCAACTCAGCATATTGGGGCTCATCAATCAGCCAATAAAGCTCATTCATGCATTAACCCAAGTACGGAGCAAACTATTTTCGCTTTCGTGGTTGTTCATCTTAGTCAATGGGTTCGAATCGTTATGTTCTGCATCCAATGTAGCAAGTGGATTTAAACATATATGTCCAACGATGCTCAAACCATTGTTTAAGGTTTCAAATAATTATAACAATAATAGGATTAGTGGGTTCGAACGAATATTCCCAATAACAATCAAATCAACAATTTAGGCTTGAACAATAATAACAACCACCACAAATTGGATCAGCGAATCAAAAATGAACATGCCAAACAACACTCAAATCAATAATTAGGACTCAAATATTAATAGGTTCAATAAAATTCAAGAGGAAAGAGAATATTTCATCAAAATGATTAAAATCCCTTGCAAAAGAATAGAATTCCTTTGCAGAAGAATAATTTTCCCTTACAAAGAATAAGTTTTCCTTACCTTGAATTAGCAAATCGCATGTTGACACGAGCTAAAATGCCTTTTTCTCCACCTCTTCCTTCTTTTTTTCCTCTCTTTTCTTCTTGCGCTTCTCTCGGTTTTGCTCTCTTCTTAACTCCTAAACTTGCCACTGTAAGTGTGTTTGACATTTAACATAATAATATATATTATATACTCCTAACTTAGCTAATTGACTCATTGGGGAATCTAAGTTTTCTTCCTTTAACATTATGTAATGTTATGATAATATAGTATATATAATATAACGTAAACTATATTATATTATATTAATATAACATACATGTGCAAAATAACTACTTATATATTAGCTAAGTACATTTATAAGTAATTACTTGTTGTGCGTCCACTTATCACACTCTTACCATATTTCCCCTTCTTCAATTATTTATAAATTTCCAATTACGTCACATATTTGTGTTACTCCCATCCTTTACTCAACACAATTGCAGCACCAAAATATGCGATTTCAGACCTAACTTTACCTCAATTTCCAGTTAAAATTAGATGAGAATTTGGGGATATCACATGCACATTCTATGATATTTCATTATTTACATTCCCCTTTATTCATAGTTTTATTATATAGGAAAGAGTGGCGTCTGGTGATTGATATGGATGACCCAATGTTACTTCTTGTTTTTGTTCCAAGCATCCAACTTCAAACTCTTGGAATTGAGGCTTAGTTTGCTGTTGTTTGTTCTTCATTTTTTTTAATAAATATATTTGATTCCTACTTTCTGGAGGGATGTGATAGTGGGTGGCATGGTTTGCTCTATCCTGGCACCGTTTTACCAGTGGTCATGTTGTAAAGATCTATAGTATCACCCTAGTCGATTGAGCTAACTTTGACGAGTAACCACAATTCTATTGCTTGTTCAATGTTTAGTAAAGGCATCAACTGCTATTATTATCAAAATGGTATTTAGTATCTTGACGAGCATCTTCCTTATAAGTCGAATTGCATGTAGGATTTTATTTTTAACATCCAGCTTCTTAAGAATGATTTGCTCTCATACTTATAAAAAGACTAAATTCTTTTTAGGCCTGAACATTGTTGTATTTGTAGTTATTAAATCTATGCTGTGAATCCTCGTTGTAAATTTAGATAAAAAACAAAGAAACAGTTATGTTGAAAATTTTATTCAAAAATGCCAACAAATAAAAAATAATAAAAAATTAAATTGATCAATAAAACCGCAATTTATTAATAGGGTACCAAGGGGGTACCAACCCTTAAGACAAGATACAATGGAATTTTTTCAATTAGCTCAAGACAGTAACAAATAATCAAATTTACAAGAAAAAAAAGAGTCTTTGAGATTTAAAAGCCAAACACCCTTCAGCTGTTGAATAGAGATTTCTTGTCTGTCAAAGACCCTTTTGTTACTTTCCCTCCAACTAATCCAAAGGATGCTCAGTGGGATCAGGTGAAACAATTCTATCCTCTTCCTGCAGGGGTTCAAACCACCCCAAGCCAAGAGCTCCTTGTCGATGCTTCCCTCTGTTGCCCATTGGATACCAATGATAGTAACAGCGCAGTCGGACAGTTGCTTCACCCAAGGACAATGGAGGAGGCAGTTCACAGATTCTGCCTCACATTTGCAAAGGGGGCATCTATTGACGAGACAGTGCCCTTTCAAACATGCAAAAAAAATTAATTCTGTTGAACTTAAAAATTAAAACAAAGAGAACGTTATTTTATCTAGAAAGGGGGGAGATTGTTTTCTTTTTGACGGAGACAGTAACTTTCTAGTTTTTTGGGCTACTTAATCATATAGAACAATCTAGCTGGAGAATGCTGCTTCCATGCAAGTACACAACATATGCATAACTGCAATCTTGTACTTTTTCACTGTATAAAATTTGTTTTCCTCTCTGCAGACTAATCCTTTTGATCTATTTGAGACGTTCTTTGGGCCAAGCATGGGGGGCTTCTCTGGTATGGATCAGATGGGGTTCAGGACATCTCGTCGTAGAACTATTACTAAGGGTGAAGATATACGGTGAGTCAAGCAATCACATGGAACATTATACCAACTCTCTATGCTCCTGAAATTATGAGTGTTTTCATCTTGTGTATAGAAATTACCAGATTGCGTAGATTATAGTTGAAGCAATAGGAAGTTACATGGATGAGAAAAATCTGATAGTCTTAATTATTCAGCCAATTTGAGTTGTATAGCATTATTGGAAGGGATTTTGCGGCATCTACTCTAACTTGCTTCCAGGAAGAATACTTTTTCCTTTTCTTTAATATAGCTTATTATAACTTAGCTTTCTATTATTTGTGACTTTTCTTCACTAAGTGGCTGAGCAGAATATGTATGACTTAACTGTTACTCTAATCCTGTACGCAGATATCTGAGAACATAAACAGACGGTGAAAAATGGATACATGTTTAAAGCATTTCTTATTGGTTATGAGCTAGTTTTTCAATACTAATTAGTGGCTATTGATTGTTGGCTTAATAAGAGTGGTCTTACCTTTTGGTCATCAACTGTTATCCTTCACGTTGAAAGTACTTTTATTCGGCTTTATCGAACAATTAGCATTGACTCATGATTCCAAAGTTCTCCAGTTATGACGTGACTTTAGAATTTTCTGAGGCCATATTTGGAGTTGAAAAAGAATTTATGCTCTCCCATCTGGAGACGTGTGAAGATTGCAGTGGTACTGGGGCAAAGATAGGTTCCAAAATGAGGATATGCTCAACTTGTGGAGGGAGGGGTCAAGTGATGCGAACTGAGCAGACACCATTTGGCATGTTTTCACAGGTATTATAATACTGTTTGCTATATCTATCTAATCATGATCTGCCTGCTTCAAATATTGTATGCTAAGGTTAAATTTCTAGATTTAAACCCTCCAAATTTTGCTTGTTAAGTTCTTATGGTGGGGTTGTTTTTGGTAGCTGGGTATTTGGAGATTTGTGAAAGCTATAAAAGGAAAAAAGCGATGGGTGTGTTTGCAAAACTAAATAAAGTTTCCGAACTTCTATTTTTAAATTCATATACCGAAGGAGAGGCATAAGTAAACTTGTTTACATTGGCAGATAGTTCAATCACTTAATTATTATTGTCAAGTTGCATATGATGAAAGATGGTTCAAATCATGAAATCTTTATTCAGATTTTCTTTTTGACAATTTCCCTTTATTTCTTCTGGAGGTTCCAGCTATAATCAACCATTGTCAACAGGAGAATAACCATCTCCGACCAATCGTTCCCTTATCTTTTACGTTGTGATGCAGGAAAATTTGCATGATCTGTCTGTGATGGATAGGTGTGCTTAGAGTTTGCCAAAGAAAGGGACTTAGGGTCTTGGCTAAGGTAGAAAGTAGGATATTGATTAGAAACAGTCGGTTTTGATTCTCAATTGAAATGAGATCATGAGACTGGGAGTAATGAAGCAGATTGTTATAACTGTGTTCAGAAAGCAAAGCATGGTTTAAAGGCGCTAGGGTTACGTTGGTCAAAAGTCAAGGGGTTCGATGGTGCATGAACAGGATGTGAATGTTATCCAGGTGAACAGTTGGAGGAAGGGGATATGAGAAGAACGGATATGTGAATGTTATCCAGGAAGGATTACGTGGATTAAACATGTATCAAAATATCATGATTTCGTTCATTCAGTAAATCACCAATTTGTATAAGTATAAGAATCCTTCTGTAAAGACTAAGAATCTTGGTAGATGAGCAAGAATTCCTAAATACTTTTGAAGGCAAATAATACTCAAGATAAATCCCTAGATTGACAAAAAAATCTTAAAAATAATATAAATAAGTATGAGTGGGAATGCTGAATAAGGCAGATTAAATCTCTTAAAAAATAATATATATATATATATATATATATATATATATATATATATATATATATATACTTCTCTGCCACTGTCTGCAACATAATGTATGAGCCCCAGTATTGAACAAGGGTTTTGTGATGGAGGTAAGAAAACAAGGGGCAGATTGGCGCATTTAGGGGACAAAGTATGGTTCACTTTGAAGGCTTTTCATGGGCAGATCAAGGCAAAATATAATGCACTCTGAGACAATGATTGGAACTTGTTAACCTTATGTATAATGGATGGTCGATTAAGCAGATAGTGGAACAATCCCTCCCTGAGTGTTACATCTATATTAATATAATTTACTGCACATCTTATATACACAGAATAGGGACATAATCTTAATTGCTTTGACATTGTTGTAATCTGTCAATGACAGGTTTCTGTATGCCCAAATTGTGGTGGTGGTGGTGAAGTCATTTCTAAATATTGTCAAAAGTGTTCTGGTGAGGGACGTAATCGTGTTAAGAAGAGTATTAAAGTTAAAGTTCCTCCTGGAGTCAGCAAGGGAAGTATTCTCAGAGTTGCTGGAGAGGGAGATGCTGGACCTAAAGGGTATGTGGATGAGTTTCATCTGTAAACTCCATTTTAGTGTTTAGCTGCTATGCTTACTGGATGATACTTTATGTATTGTGCTTGTGGTTATCCATCGTCATTATGTCCTGCTTTTGATGTTAATATAAGGTTTTTGAGTTTAGGAAGTGTTGCCTGGTATGCATGCATCTCGTTTGGATGGGTTTCAGTGCTGATAGACTACAATATTTAGCAAAATTTTCATGAATTACCATTGCCATCTCATCTCAGTTCTTGTGTTCCTGAAACAATGTTCAAGGTGCTAAATGAGACTCTTTACTACTTGGGACTTCTACAAATATTTTAAAAACCATATAGTGAATCACAACACTAATACAATTCCTAGTAGCATCCAATTACCTTTGTTTTTCTTCTCTTTTGCTTTTGTAAATATACAAAACATTTTTATTATTAGTAGTAGTTTATGCTGAACATTACATAATTACATTGTAAACCCTCCAATTCCGATTGGTCATAATTGAGTATTTATAACTATTTGTGCATTTCCAGTGGTAAACAGGAGAGTTATGATAGGATTGCCTGCATCTAATAGAAGTCAAGGTCAAAGTGGACCATAGCTGAATTACCCACCATGGTACTGCTTTGATTTAATAATTTTATTTTGAACACACTATACTTTAAGGAAGATGGGAGACTCGCTTGAGGGTTTTTCGAATAGCACAGAGGCATTCTTATGGTGCTCTTCTCCGGTCTTTTTTGGTCATTTGCCTTGCCACTTTTCCGTCAGTAATTCGAAGATGACGATTTGGCTCGGGAACAGAGCTTATGCCCTATACCAGCCTCTTTATACCATACCCCGAAATGCCATATGAACACCTATGGGTTAAGGATGCAATTCATGCAAACATCCTTTTTAAATGCTGAGGCAAGGCTGCGTGCATCAAACCCTTCATATACCCTAGCATTGTGTTGGAGCCTTGTGCATGTGTAAAAGCTCAAAAATGAAAGGGGTGACACAAGTTTCCCCATATACCTGTTTTTGACACATTTATGTTTCTAGTCTTGAGTTCCTCATTAGTAAATACTATTTATTTTAGGACTTCCATGAAAGTTTGTTGGAGATTTTCTTGGTTTATCTTCAGGTTGGCTGCATACTCTAGTTATGCTCGCCAAACTTGTTCATGCATCTCTCTTATTTGGCAGCAAAGGTGGGGTAAATTTCATCAGAGGTCACTAGACTTTGAAGGTTGTCTCAAAATGATCACTGTATTTTAATTTGTCTCATTTTTTCATACCAAGTTTTCAAATATCACATTTCCATTATTTCTGTTAAGTCTCTTTAACAGGGAGCGGTTCCTCTCCATTTCATTCATCAATTTCTCTCCTTTCGCTCTCCTAGTCATTTTGAAGACATTTAAAAAAAAAATTTGACCATAAAGATCAAAATAACATACAAAGATGCTTGAGATTATCTATTTTCATGAGCTTTTTTTTTATAAATGCGGAACATATTCATCATAAGCATTGAAAATTCAGTATAGTTTCCCTTTGATTTTCTTGATTTTCAATGATTGTGATGAATATGTTTAACATTTCTAGATCTGATGAAAACTGATTAGTATATATATATTTAAATGTTATCTCAATCTGATTAAAATTTGGAATGCCTTGAAATTGATTAGGTGAGTTGAATAAAAAGAGAAATTGATAAATGAAATGGAGAGGAGCGGGCTCCCCATTGAAGAGACTTAATAGCAATGATGGAGTTGCGAGACTATGAAAGTTAAGTACGAAAAATGAGACAAATCAAAGTTCAGTGATCATTTTGAGACAACCTCTAAAGTTAAGTCATTTTCGATGAAATTTACTCAAAAAAGTGACTGGAATTTTAGAACACCAAGATTAATGTGTCAGTTAAAGGAAGAAATTTGTTTTGCTTCTAACAAATAGAGTGATATTTTTAGCCTTGCGCAACTAGAAAGGTTGCTCCTTTGTAACCATAAGATCATGGTTTGAGTTGTGGAAAAAACCTCTTTGCAAAAGGGCCAAAAAAAAAAAAAAAAAGAGCAAGGTGAAGGCTGTGTTTGTCAAAGGACCCTTGCTGGCAAAGTGGGGAGCCTTGTGCAACAGGATGGCCCCTTTCTGAAAATTTTGATACTTGACTTCTGAATAAGATTTTACTTGAGTCAGACTGAATTGATCCTCTGTTTTTGGCAGGGGTCCTACAGGTGACCTTTATGTATACCTTGATGTAGAAGAGATACCGGAGATTCAAAGAGATGGGATTAATCTCTGCTCAACGGTTTCTATTGATTATCTAGATGCCATATTAGGGGCTATGATTAAGGTGAATGAAGTTTTTCCTTTTTTTTAATTAGAGTTGTTAAAGTTAAGTATTTATGTTTCTTGTTTGGTTCTTTTGGCTTCTTTTTATTTCAAGTTTGAAACAGTTGGTCATGAATGATCAAAAATTCCATTAAAGGTCAAACTTATTAAACGTGACAAGGACAATGAATCCAGAAGTTCCACAAAAGATGCCCCCTCTAAATGAGGCCCTAGTGTTCGCTTAAGATGGAGAACCATATAGGAATTTCCATTTTCTGTCAACTGCTTTTTACTGTCTTTCTGATCAAGTAAAATATCATGAAATATTTAACCATATAAATATAAGTATATACTTCTTAACTTTCCTTTGGTATGAAATTTTGACTAAACCCCTTTTATTGGATTCATTATTTGGTTCCTGCCCTATCAGGTTTTATATATTATTGTTTTCATTTTTGTTAAACGAAAACTTCTGTTAATAAGAAAGAAAAAATACAAGCATCCAGGGCAAGAGATCCTCATCAGTTATTTTCAGATATTTCATGCTTGAAGAATATAGGCCATTGAGTCTTTAATTCTTGCAATTAATGAGTATTCCTTAATAAAAGAAATATAAACTATTGAATCCCGTATTCCTACAATTAGTGTTTGATGTCTTAGCATTGAGACAGGTAACGACGGTTGAAGGTATTAGTGACCTACAGATTCCTCCAGGTACCCAACCAGGGGATGTTCTAGTGTTGGCAAAGAAAGGTGCACCAAAATTGAACAGGCCATCATTACGTGGTGACCATTTATTCACAGTTAAAGTTACCATACCAAAACGTATCAGGTACTCCTTACTTTTAGTTATCTTATCATCTCTCTATTGCAATGTTTTCTCTTTTTGGCTTTTTTATTCTTTTTGTTTCTTTGTTTTTCTTTTTTTTTTTTTTTTCTTTTTTTCCCTGCCTTTCAGGGACTTCTCATGCATGAAAGTTACAATCATTAGTTTATTTCTAACATGTGATCCTTTTACAACCTAAAACAAGGGCATATATATTAATAACTTCTTCTGCATGCATTGCTGTTTTTAATAGTTCAAAGGAGCGTGAATTGCTTGAAGAACTTTCTTCTTTGAGTAATACTACAAGCAGCCGTGCACGGATTCGCCCTCAAGTCCAGCCAGCTGGTAAGCAGTTGATGTATCATTTTCTAAGCTATTCATCATTGAAGTGGATTATATTGAAATCGTGTATGTTTGTGCATCTCTCACGAGCATTGTAGTTTCTTAGATTTTTAACAGAATAGTTCATACCTAACCTGCAAAACTATGCTCATCTTATTAGAGAAGTAAAAAATAGTTTTGTATTCTTCATAAATGTGATTTTATGTGTTACTGAGTTGTGCAACTTGGACGTGATGTTTGGTCCTTGCAGCTGAGCGTTCTGAAGCTCCGAAGGATGCTGTTCCAGACGGTACTCAGGAATCAGGAGATCAGAACAATCTGTGGAATCAACTAAAAGGGTTTACTGGGTAATTTCTTTTCCTTCTCCTTAACCTACTGAATGCTGTGCGACTTTTATAGATAACAGCTATAGATTTGGTTAGTGCAATGAGCTTTTGTCCAACGAATCAGAGGCCTCAAGTATGGCCATGATTCTGTCAGTGAACTGTAAACAGGAAAACAAGGAGATTGGGCAAAGGACTGAAAAGGGTAGTAATGCCAATAATAAAATGTGCTTGATAAGTCAAATATGAGAGTTGCTAATTACTAAGACTTTCTGACCATGATTATTACGATGGCAAGCATTAACATAAAATGTTATTAAACTACTAAATTAAAATAAAATGTCGCTCATCATGACTCTTGGACACCAGAGGAAATTCTCCCTACAAATTTGGTGGCTGCATCAGCCTATATTGCAAGGTGGGAAAGAATTTATTAACAAACAGTTGCTTCAGATGCATAGAATTTGACGATTTAGAGCCAAGTGTTATGTAACGTCTAGTTCGTTGTAAAACTTTGTAGTCTTCTTGTATTTTAGGGGGACATTTTCCTGTTAATCAGTGTGCTATCATACTTTATACACTGGCTTTTCAAGCTGACTAGAAAAATATGGAACTTGCAGGTCTGTTGCAAATGGAGCTCTGAAATGGCTGAAGGACAATCTCTAATTCAGTTTCCTATACTCTTTGAAGTCTGAATTCATCGATACCGCAAAACTTTGTCCATCATTCAGGCCATGGATTATTTTTCCTCGCAACCTGGCTCTTGAATGATCGTGCAATAGTTTATCCCTCGAAACCTTTGATGGATTATACGCTTAGCAATTTGCCTGAAGATATCTAATGGAGTCCACATTGGGTATTCTTTTCTTTTCTCCCTTGTAAAGTTTAGTATTTGGTGAAAAATACAGATTCACCCACCTGAGTGTATTGATTGGTGTACTGAGGAGGATGAGATCACAAAAGCAGGTGGGTTTAATTATTTTTTCAGAGAAATATGTTTTTTTTTTTTTGGTAATAATTTATTAATAGAGCATTTTTCAATTGTGTAAGCTATTGAAATAATGAAATTCTATATGCATCGACCAAAGGATTCATCTTTTTATTGTGTCCTAAAAGCACTGATTGTGTCCTTAAAAGAGTATAATTCTTTTCAGGCTCTAGCAATTTAGTCCGATACTTGAGTGGGTAAGCTCAAGATGAATGACCCCGAGAACTGCATTGTTTAAAAATTCAAAACAAAAGTTTAAAAATGGAAACCCACTTTAGGAGAGCTGGACACATTCCCTATTTCCCAAGCAACTCAATGGGCTTCAGAAGGGAAAGTATATGGCCAATCGGTAAAGCTATAGAATCTGGACCTCAAGGGTTAACATGATTTAGTAAAATCAACTACGTAAATTTGATGCCCAATGAAAGGGTGTCCAAAATTAGGTCATACACCATTCTCCTGAACTGTGAAACTGTAAAATGATGCCATGGCTGCATCTTCAACTACAAATCACAGAAAAGTTCAAACCAACTCAAACTATGAATATAATTTCTAGAAAAAAAAAAAAAAAAAAAAAACCTCTGAACGTAGCGTGCCATCTGCATTACCAGTTAGCTGCAAGCACAAACCCAGAAGAAACTAAAACACGAACTGAACTGTATGGCAATCTTTATGATAAAAGGCATGTTTTCTTGGGGAGTAATGGAGTGGACAAAGAGTAAACATTTACCTTCTTAATCTGCCTCATATTCTTCATACAATCAATTTTCACGGCTTACATGGTGACGAGCTTCTGAAATTTTTAAACAGTGCCCCATAGAAAGATACACCATATTACTGGCTTTTGCTCCATCGGATTCATCGACTTTTCACCACTGTTCCTGCTCATTTCAATGGTTGCACCATTGCACAGAATGCCGACGACTCCAGCTAGACAATTGTAGAGCTATTCTTCAAAATATGAAGGACAATGCACGCACAGAATCCCTTAATACTCAAACTTACAGCATGATGGTCCACCTCTACACTTCCAGGGTCATCGTATCTGAAACCACACTACTTATTCACTTCCAATTCCCCAAACGATGCCTTGTACACCAAAATAGGCCCATCCTGCTTCACTTTCTCATGCAGACAACCATCTGCCATTTTACATTCTTTTTGGAATAATTCAAGAACTGCTCTAGCATTACTGCTGTGCAGCTTGCATCTCAAATAGATGCATGGAACTTGAAGATGGCTGTCTAATCTTAGTATGAAAACTATGACATGCCACTACCTACACAAACTCATGCATTGTAGCCTTTGAAAATGTGTTGAAGCTCTTGCTTTTAGGCTTGAGATCACTCAGTCCAGCAACAATGCATCCCTAAGATTTATAGGGATCCAATCACACCAATTTCATGTAAACAAATAAAAGACCAGGATATGTTCACTTTCCTCGCCAACCTTTGGGCTCACTCTACGGGAGCTTTTAGTGGGTTACGTCTGTCAGATTTATTTAGGGATCGGAAAGCTGCTTTGTTTTGGTACAATTCGTTTGTTTTTTATCCCTCTCATTTCTTCTCTGTTGCTTCTCTTTGGAGGATGTCTTGTCCTCCCTTTTGTACACTCTCCCTTTTCTAATATATTTAACCCAAAATAAAAAATAAAAAAAAGTCAGGATTTACTTTAGCTTTTTCTTGAGAAAACATACTGAAGCAAATGCACTCGAGTGCACCATTCTAGCTTGTGGAACTCATGACCTTAGAATTGAAGAGGCTGCTATGCCACAAGAATGGAGTACCTCTACTGTGTCTCTACATGATCTTTGTTCATCTGTACGATAAAATTTTTGAAAATTTCTCATGGATAGATTAATAAGGGAATATACCCCTTCCATTCCCAGAAACCTCCATTTTTCCATACACCCTTCTCTTAATTCTAGATGACCAGTCACTTTCTTTCCATGTTTGCTCATCACCTCAATCCTTTTTATCATCCTCTAAGCAAACAAATTTATAATATAAGGGCTCCTTCATTGCACGTTACACTAGTTGTTTTCCTTTTCTAAACTAAATCCTCTAAACAAGGCACAAATAGACACGAAAGACATCTTCCAGAGATTTGAACTCCAGCTCAATATCTGGTTTCAAGCAGCTACTAACCTCTGCAATTGAATTCTTCGATTTGTTCTTGCCTATATCCCTATTGGCCAACTCTATTAATCTCGTCAACAGATTGAGAGCTATCTTTTGCGCCTTTTACAAATCAAAAAAAGAAAGAGATTGAGAGTTCTCTTTTGATTCTCCATCTTGTACAGAATACGGAAATCCATCTATACAATAGCATGTATATGCATTATGCTGACATAAGTTCCTATCTATCGGAAAAATTGTATATGCATTGTGGGACGATTTGTTTCTTTCATTTTTAACTGAATAATACCGACTATGAGATTCTATACTACCAAACAACGGAAATTCCTATCTACTGGAAAATATCTCGCCAACCAGACAGGAAAATCATACAAGGTAACTATTTTTCTCAGAAATAATGTTCTATACCTGACCAAAGGGAGACTAAGTTGGACCAACTCACGCCATTAGGGCTTTTCTTACTGCAATCTTCCTGTAACAGCAAATAATGTAGAATCCCGAAGCTCAGAAATTAAATTTATGCAACCATGAATATCCTCTTGAAGTTTTCTTCTTGACAATCAACAAAAATTGCAGCATTATCACATAAGAAATTCACATCCCAACTAACCTTATGAAGAAATCCATACAACAATCTTGTTCTTCTTGCCTGCAGATAAAAGGAGACCTTTACCATCAATAATGTCGCCATCTTCAATCCTCTTCTCTTCACTAACAACCTTCTTATTATTCAAGTACAGCCCCCCTTGCTTCAACAGGCGGCGTGCAGCCGATTTACTATCAATCAGTCCACTAGAAACTGAAAGACCAATAACAGGAAGATTCAAAACTTGATCGTAGGCCAAAGAACAAGACGCAATATCCTCGGCAATCCCCTCGAGAACATTCCAGTCCAATTTTGTCTCAGCTCCTGGCCTCAATGCTTCCGTTGCCTCCAGCGCCTCTTTCAGCCCTTCTTCTCCATGGACAAACCGTGTAACTTCTTCCGCAAGCTTCCGTTGGGCCGTGTTGGGGACATACCCAGGTCTTTTCATGCCACTCTCCAACTCAACAATCTCATCCATATCTATGAAGGTAAGAATCTTGAGAAACCTCACCACATCAGCATCTGTAACAGAGAAGAAGTACTGGTAGAACTTGTAAGGGGAGAGCATAGAAGGGGACAGCCAAATAGCGCCGTCCTCGGACTTGCCAAATTTGGTCCCATCACTCTTCAAGAGGAGAGGAAATGTCAAGCCATAGGCTCCTTCTTTGTTCAAGATTTTCCGAACCAGTTCGGTCCCTGCGGTAATATTTCCCCACTGATCACTTCCCCCAATCTGAACACTCACACCCTCATTCTCAAACAGGTAGAGGAAATCATAGCCCTGTAAGAGCTGGTAAGTGAACTCAGTATAACTCATTCCTTGATCTGATTCTAACCTCTTCTTCACACTCTCCTTGGCTATCATTGTCCCAACCCTAGCATATCGCCCCACCCTTTTCAGGAAATCCAGCAGCCTAACCTCCTTCCACCAATCATAATTGTTTAAAACAGTAAAAGATGACGAAAATGAATGAGAGTCGGACCTGACGGGAGGGAGGTTCGAACTGTATCTCAGAATGATGTTGGTTATGGTGTTCGTAATCCCGGCCATGTTCTTCTCTAAATCGGTCGAATCAAGCTCGGGCCTCTCCGAGCTCTTCCCGGAGGGGTCTCCAATCCTGCCGGTGGCGCCGCCCACCAACGCAACGGCGGTGTGGCCGCACCTCCGGAACCACGAGAGCACGATGAGGCCGAGGAGGTTCCCCAAGTGAAGGCTCTCGGCGGTGGGATCGAAGCCGCAGTACACCTTGAGAGTGCGGTTTACACAATCCCGCCGGAGATTATCGCCGCCGGTGACGGAATCAAGGAGGCCCCTCTCTTCGAGGATTCCCACGACGTTTGGGCTAGGGCTAGAGTTTGGGGCAGACGCTAGGGTTTCCACCGCCTCCTGAGCCCGTGCGCGGCTGCTAAGGGGGCAAGAGAAGGGTGGTGAGCGGTGGAAAAGTGACGATTGTTGGAATTCGGAGGGAATGAGGAAGGAGAGACTGCGGTTCCGGCGGCGGTGGAGGAGGAATGACCTCGGAGCGGCGGTGATGGCTGCTACGGCGGCGGCGGCCGCCATTGAAGGAGCGATTGCAGCAGCCATTGCTGGAACCAGACTACTCCCTTTTCTTAGGGGTGGAAATCAAAGTAGTCGCAGAGTTTGGTCTTTTCCATTTTTCTTTTTGTTTTGTTTTCTGTATTTTTTCTTCTTTTTTTTGGAAAATTCTACGGATCCTTCGAAAAAATAAATGGTTAAGAAATTGCGAAAGCTCATGAATAATTCTCGTCATTTATTATTAAAAAAAGTAAAAAATTAGAAATAAAAAAATAAATGATTAAGATCGTATAAATTTATGACTTATTCAAATTTTGGAGATCCTAATTCCCTTCACATTTCCTCCGCATTAAAAGTTAGGGTGATATGAAAGAAAAATTTATGATTTTTTTTTAGAAGTGTTTTGGTCAAATAACAATACAAGATCATAAATATTTTTCATGTGACCACTTTTAATACGGAAGGTGTATGAAGAGGATCCAACTCCCATTTTAGACTTTTGAGACACTATTCAAAAGGTTTAATCGAACAATTGGAATAACATTCAAAAATAACTTCATTTTCACGAGATTTAGTGTGATGCTAGTTATATATTTTAGTATGAGAAGATAGCCTAATACTGAAATTTTTAATTTATAACCTAAACTTATATTAGTAAAATAATTCTAATTTCTATCTACTCACGTCCACTTCCATCTGCTTTTATTAGGATAAATGCTTGTAGGGCCAAAACAAAACACCTAATTTCTTCATTAGTAATATTCCCAAAAGAAAAAACTGTGAGATATGGATGTGGAATTAGTAATATTAATTTCTTCCATGATGAATAGCATGAGCTGCTAACTGGAATTTATTTTGTAACTTGAAATTCGGAGTAAAATTTTTTTTTTGGTAAATTAAATTAGGAGAATATTAGTTTATTCGTGAACAATGCGCTAATGTGGAACTAGAAAAATTATTTTCTAACACGAAATCAATAATATTATTTTATTATTGTAATATTATCCAATAATATTCCTAAAAAAATAATATGTACATCCATCCTAATAAAAGTGGATGGAGATGGATGTGAGTAGATGGAAGTTAATGCGAGGATTAGAATTACTGCACTATTATTAGTGTTGCTAAGAGATTTAAATCAAAATAAGATGAGAGTAAATAATTATTTAGACCTAAAAAAGATTGAGAAATTAGGCCCTTAAAAATATAAAATTTTAGTGCCTAAATTAAAATATATTTTTAAATTCTCAAAGCTCGTGAAAATCGTAATACTTGTGTACTTTATATGTTATTTAAATCCGTATAATCAGAATAGTTAGGTTTATTAAAAATATTTAAAATATTATAAAATTAGGTGCATCCAATAATAATGAAAAGTAGAGTGCGTCTAAAGGGAATCGGATTCGGGTGAAGGCCAAACGGTTCCGATAAGGTACAGTCTGGCAACGTATTGCCTTGTTCCCTTTCTCCTCAGTTTCTTATGTTCTTTGGGCTTTAATTGGCTTATGGGTTTTCCTCTTTGGGCCTTCAATGGGCTTGAGCATTGTGTTGAAGTTTAGTATAGCAGCAGCTTCGTATGGGCTTGGGCTCTTATTTGCTATGGGCCTTAGGTTTTGAATTGCGGAGGAGCAGGGTAATGGGATAATTAGAATTTATTATTGATTTAATTTGAATACTTGCACACACTATCAAGGCTCCTATGTAAACTTTTTCTTTTTCATTATTTATCTTCTCCTAATACTTATCTATAATAATATATATGATCCATTTGATGATAAAATTGGATGTTTTAGAATTTTTTATTTTTGTTTCAAAATTTAAAAGACGTGCCACTGATTAAGATTCATATCATCCAATTAAAATTCAGTCACTTCTAAATTCCTATTTAAATTATTCCTCTTCAATCTAATCTCCTTTTAATCCCATTATTAGATCCGTACCTCCATCAATCTCTTGCTCCGTATAAAGATCGCTTGCTCGCCGTTTCTGAGAACCCATTCCTGCACCAATCGCTCCCGAAACCTTCCCCCCCTTCTCCTCCCTTTCCTAAAACCCTAGCCCTAATCCTAATCCAATTCTTCATCCGATTTGCAGGAATTCTCTATCCGACCCCTCCTCAATTCTCTTCGGAGTTGCAGAATCGCGGTGGAAGGCGGTAAAGATGGTGTTAGCGGAGTTAGGCGGGAGGATCTCCCGCGCTCTCCAGCAGATGAGCAATGCGACAATCATCGATGAGAAGGTCCTCAACGAGTGCCTCAACGAGATCACTCGCGCCCTCCTCCAGTCCGATGTGGAGTTCAGGCTCGTCCGCGACATGCAGAGCAATATCAAGAAGATCGTGAATCTCGACGATCTTGCAGCGGGCCACAACAAGCGCAGGATCATTCAACAGGTACCGTTTGGTTTCGTTGCCTTTTGGTTCGTCTGTGGTCTATTGTGGATATGGTAGCAATGAAGTTGAATTAGAACCATATGATTTTCTTGAGTTCCGCGCAAACTCCACTTAAGTAATCATGACAGATTGTGAAGTCTTAAATTAAGCTATTATTTCCTGGGCATTTGGCGGGATTATATTTTCATACGACAACAAACTAACCCTAAATCCCAAAATTTTGGGGTTAGGGACATGTAACTGGAACAAGAAATTGAGCCTGTCGTCCATAGATAAAGGTTATCTGTGTCAAATCATTCCTATGTACAGGAGGATTATTTATCCATTCATAGAAAGACCGTAAAGAAGGAAATAATTGCTATTTCTTTAGTGCAATCTATGTGTAAAATAGTCCAATATATATATATATATATATATATATATATATATATATATATTCCTTCCGTTTTTTATTTCCATTTGAATTCCTTATTGAACCTTCATTTTAGCACCACCTTTGTTGTTTTTGTTTTGTTATTCTTTATTCCTTCTGTAGCAGGATGTGGATCTTGGGTCATTATATTGCATTTTTATTGAGCCTAATGAACGTTATATGTATGGGCTTTGACCTTGGATATAATTTCTCACTCTTCAAGCAAATTGTGTTGCTTCAAGGCTATATTTAATGAGCTATGCAAAATGTTGGATCCTGGGAAGCCCGCTTTCACTCTTAAGAAAGGGAAATCAAGTGTGATCATGTTTGTTGGCTTACAAGGTATCTTAGCTATTTGTTATGATTCTGTTTATGAATTCAGTTGTTTAATTGATGCATTTTATTCAAAGAAGTTTGAGACATCTGTGCTAGTAATCTGCATTCATTGCAGGAACAATTCTTGTGTCTAAATTTAGCTGAGCATAACCTTCTTCTTTGTGAAAGTTTTTATACTTGGGTCCAGGAGAAAAAAAAAAAAAAAGAATGCTTCGGAAGAAATGGTCATGTGGTCATTTGAAAATAATTTAAAAGATGCAGATATAAAAGAAAACTTGTAGTTTGCCATCGGAGTTGTTTGGAGAGTCATCATGACACCCCATCCCGCATCAATTTTGGATAATAATTTTGGATGGTATTTGCACTTGGATCAGCCTACTACCCAGTGAACTGATTTAAGCGTATCTGGACCATTGTTCCATCCAATGGTTCCTTGTGTTAGTTGGTACTTGGTTTACTTGGGTGCTACAATCAGTGTTAAAGAGAGACTCGTGCTAGTAGGTTGTGGGTCAGGAGTGGAAAACAGAAGTTTGTGTGCCTGTAAGATCCTGTTACCAAGATCAGCGGCAGGGTGGAACACCAAGCAAAGAGCTTCTATCTGAGCAAAAAACTCTGTGGCAATCTCGAAGGTGTTAAGTTGTGGGTGAATATCACTACCTGAGTACGTTTGTTGAACCATGAAAAGAAAAGGTGATAATGGGTCTTCAATCATTGTGGACATTATTTGAGTCGGAGAGATTTTGATACCTTTATATAAGCCTGGATCAACCTACTACTAGCCTGTATTAATTAGCAAGCTTTTTACTTTTTTCCTTACTAATAAATTTTATTTTCTATAGGAAAAAAAAGAACTAATTTTTGCATCCATGTATCCAACCCCAAACATTGGGGACCAAGGCATAGTTTGTCATTGTTACTGTAATTTTATTTATGCATGCATTAAATCCATACCAGCTCAGCTGTTTTTTTAAAACCTTACAGGGTCTGGAAAAACCACAACATGCACAAAATATGCATATTATCATCAGAAGAAGGGTTGGAAACCTGCATTAGTATGTGCAGATACATTCAGAGCTGGTGCTTTTGACCAGCTGAAGCAAAATGCTACTAAAGCTAAGATTCCTTTCTATGGAAGGTGCTTTTCTTTCATTTATTGGAAACTTATTTTTATTGAATCTGACTGGCTTCTATTTCTTCCTGTACTTTAGTTAAATAGGGGAAGATAACAAATAATATGTTTGTTAGTCTAAATTATGCTCCAGAAGATTTTTATTCTTGGTTTGAGAATTAATGTTGTAAAGAATGGAGGTGTGGTTCTAGGATGATAGGAAGATCTTGTCTGAGATGTAAATTGGAAGGGGAATTATTAGTAAGACAGGTCAAGTTGAGCAAGAAAAATGTTCCTTGACTAAAAGCCATATAGAAGGGAAAGCATAGCAATTCCTCCGGAACCACTTAACTCATATGTTGCTTTCCCCAAGGTTGTGCTCCAAATAGCTTATCAGCCCAAACTTAGTGGCAAATAATATTGAAAAATAATTGAATTTCGGGTCATTTATCTCTTAAAGATTCATGAGTTCACCTCTGAGAGAAAGGTAGATTGAAAATGTAGGGGGGAATCTTTATTTCGAGAGGGAATAACCATTAAGGCCAAAATAAATTTGATTTTGGCTAGTGTTTTATAGTTCTCTCCTTGGTCACGATGCAGTGCAAGAAAGGTGGAGATGGAGTTTATGAAGAAGTATAATGGGAGGGCACAAAATTATATTGATGAGTTGGCATGTCTGGATTTCTAAGTTATTGAGCCCAAAGCTTGCTGTGATTTACAGTGCAGTGCTTTAAAAACTTTACTTTTTTTTTTTTATGCAGTTACATGGAATCGGATCCTGTAAAAATTGCTGTGGAAGGTGTCGAAAGATTTAAGAAGGAAAATTGTGATCTTATAATCGTTGATACAAGTGGTCGCCACAAACAGGAAGCTGCTCTCTTTGAGGAAATGCGTCAAGTTGCTGAAGCAACGGTATACTTCCAGTATTCCATGTATCAATGATGATGTGATTCATGAGCACGAGTCCTAACCTCCTCTTTATTTTTTACTCCAGAAACCAGACCTTGTTATATTTGTTATGGATAGCAGCATCGGTCAAGCTGCATTTGATCAAGCACAAGCATTCAAGCAAAGTGTTGCAGTTGGAGCTGTTATTGTCACCAAAATGGATGGACATGCAAAAGGAGGCGGTGCTCTTAGTGCGTAAGTGCTCCACCTATTCTTATGATCTCTAATGTTTGCTATTGGATGCATGAAACTGTGATATTTGTATCTAATTTGATGAAACTGAGAATCTTAAATTTTTTGAAGTTATTTTTCTTCTTTTTGATTGGTAAATACATGTGCACTCAACTTAGTAAGTACAAGGATCAAACCTTTGACCTTGCCCAGGATCAAGATATCTTATTCATATCCTTTGTTTTGAGCCCATAAAGAATAGCATTCAAGATTCCATGTTTTCATTGCCAGTTGTCATGAGTAATAGTATCACTGTGTATTGGACGATATGTTCTTTACTGTTTGCAAGTATACATGATTATATGCATGCATTTTGCCATAACATGGCTTCGTGCAAATATGCTCTTCACCTATGATCTCCAAAAAAGATAAAGCCAAATGGTTTGAATTTGTACGACAGGTTTATAACTTAATTGTGGGAGGTCTGGTCAGCTTGTAAAGGTCTTGACTCAAAATCTTCTAATCAATAAGTACTTTTGTTGATCATGCATCTATTTAAGTACAGTGTTTTCTTTTCTTTTCTTTTTTTTTTCCTTTTTTTATTATCCATTGAATTTTGCGTACTCATCTGCATTGTTTTTACGTAATGAAATGTCTCAACGTTTCAAAAGAACTATTAGAAAGTTAAAAAGAAAATATTGGTCATTCATAGTTGGGCTTTGACTAATGTGGTCCATTAATGTTAATGCAGTGTTGCAGCAACAAAGAGTCCTGTCATATTTATCGGAACTGGAGAGCATATGGATGAGTTTGAAGTTTTTGATGTTAAACCATTCGTCAGCCGTCTCTTAGGTATGGGCTATCTTTTAGCAATCTTGTCTCCTGTGTTTTTGATGTTGAAAATCTTTGCTAAATGTTGTGATGGTGTGGTTGGTAAATTTGTTTTTCGTCTTTACATAGGCATGGGTGACTGGTCTGGATTCATGGACAAGATTCAAGAAGTTGTGCCCATGGATCAACAGCCCGAGCTCCTTCAAAAACTCTCAGAAGGGAACTTTACTTTGAGAATTATGTATGAGCAATTTCAGAACATACTTAAGATGGGCCCAATTGGTCAGGTTTGTTTTTAGCCCTCTTTTAGTCTGATTGCATGGATCAATTACATGATTTTGTTATTATTTCACTTCTCTTTTCTTAGTGGTAGTCATTCTTGGCATAATACATGTACATCTTGTTTGCAATGTGTTAGCCAATGCAATGCAGTTCTAATATTTCACCTGTCCTCCTTAGAATCTTAATTTATAATAATGCATAATGATTTTGGTTTGCTAGTTTCTACCAATGTAGGGGTATTAGAATTTATTTAATTTATTTTATGCCTGTTAGTATTAACAGAATATTGTGGTAAATGTAATTTTTCAAGTGATTGTTTCTTGCAAAAATATTACATAAGCTTTCCCATTCCTCTGGAAATTGGGAAGGTCATACTCTTGAGAGAAGCCCCCAAGAGATGATCCAAAGTCGGGCAAGATAACAACTTGGCTTGGAGCCAGAGTTTTCATGCAAAAGATTCTATTGTTTCTTTCTAATGAGATGAACCAAATAATAGCAAACATAGCCCCTATCCATAAAGCTATGCTTTTCTTACCCCTTCCTTTACCTCAGGGGACCGTTTCCAGATGCCCACCAACAGAACATAGGGGCATTGAATGACTGGGTGTTGAATCAATTCCAGATCCTGAAAACTATGCACACTCATTTGGAGATGAGGCTTTATTTGGCCTCTGCATTTGAAGAGGATCATTAGTATTTATACTGTAAGCAGTGCAATCGAGCAAAACCTCTGATTTTGTGAGGGATTCTTGCTTGCGAAATTCTTTTAGAAAGACAGTGAAAAAACAGGTTGGAAGGATAGCAGATGATTGGAAAAGGAGCTACAAAAGAACACTTGTGGATGTAACAGTTATCATCCCCTTTTAAACAAAACATGATTACTATAACATTTCTGCTCTCCTTTTTGTTGGCAGTCAATTGTCAATTTGAATTCTTTAGGGAGGTGGTATAATTTTTTGGGAGGTCATCCTATAATTAAAAACAAGAATATACTCCTATTATATAGGCTACATGTATTATTTCCCCCTTCATTCACCTTGATTTTAGTTTCTTTTTGAAATCACAGAATCATGAAAAATTAAACTAAAAACTTGGATGTATTTTCCTTTTATTTTTGAGAAGTGTAGAGTTCAAGGTAACTAATAGCGCGTGGGGAGTGGACCCTTGCATAAGGCCGGGGTTTCTAGCCACCCTTCGGGGGCTCCGTTTCCTCGTCACCATGAACAAAAAAGAAAAAGAAAAAAAAGGGGTAACTGATAGAGCCATAGTGTGCATATCTCGTTGTGCACACGGTTTCGACGGTTTCGACGTTTGCTTTAGAACTTCAAAGAGAACTGTTCTGAATGCAGGATAATGTTCTCAGTTGTTTGATTGTTTTACTATAATTATTTTTTCTTTATATTTTTTAAAATTTATAAGTTCAGTGAAAGGGTTCTTAGAGCAATAATATGTTATTTTCACATGACAATGCTATGGACTTGTAATTTTCAGATACATATTTTTATCAAAATCCATTAGCCGGCATATGTTCCTTCTATTTGTCTTTTTTTAAAACTTGCTTGGGATCTGTGTGATTCTTCCACCTGTTAGGCAATTTTTAAAATTTTAACCGATGCAGTTTTTTTTTTTTTTTTCCTTTTATTAGTTAATAATAATCTCTTCGGTCTACACACGTACACAGGAGACAGTTGCTGTCAATAATTTTTGAGGAATTTCATTTGCACCACTTCCTTACCAATCTAAATCTGTTCCTTGATAGGTCTTCTCAATGCTCCCGGGATTCAGTGCAGAGTTAATGCCAAAAGGTCGTGAAAAGGAAAGCCAGACAAAGATCAAGCGCTACATGACCATGATGGACTCCATGACAAACGAAGGCATGTCACTTGGGTCACTTTCGTATAAATTCAAATTTATGCTGCTTATAGTAATGCCGCTAATATACTGCAGAATTGGATAGTGCCAATCCAAAGCTTTTCAACGAGTCGCGAATGATGCGGATTGCACGAGGATCCGGCCGTTTCCTCCAAGATGTAATGGAGATGTTGGAAGAGTACAAGCGGCTAGCGAAGATCTGGAGCAAGATGAAAGGGCTCAAGATTCCGAAGAAGGGAGAAATGAGTGCCTTGTCCCGGAATATGAATGCTCAACAAATGAGTAAAGCCCTTCCCCCACAAATGTTAAAGCAGATCGGTGGCATGGGCGGTTTGCAAAATTTGATGAAACAAATGGGTTCTAAAGATATGATGGGAATGCTTGGAGGCGGTGACAAGTAGTTCTTTCGCAACGAATTCTACGATGGCATTGAATTCATTACTCCATGGAAACTGAAACCGGTGGTTAGGAGGGTGATAATTCATCTCAGTGACTGCGATAGACTCTGGTTTGGTAATTAATTTTCGGGGACTGTTCTTTTCTTCATCCTTCTCTTCTATACTGACTTCTCTGAATATTGTAGGTTGGGTTAGAGGTTTTCCTTGTTAGTTGCATTTTATGTATCTTAAAGAGGAATCATAGTGGACCATGATTTTATACGAACTTGAGGTTTATATCTTTGAGGTCAAATTTGGGAACATAGCCGTGAGATACCTGAGTTGTGGAGCCATAGAAGCTGCATTTTTATAGTTTAAAGATTTTTAATGTCTGGGGTACATTCATTTGAGATCGATTCCTGTGTAATAGCTACCACGTCGTTTGATTTTTTTTTTAATTTAAAATAACTAGTCATATTTCAACCCATTCGATTTTTTTTTAAATTTAAAATAACTAGTCATATTTCAACCCATTCAAGAATACTCGTTTTTCCAAGTTAAAATAATTACTCCCTATTTTATTCTATTTTTTAGGAATAAACATTACATTCTCTTTCGAGACTTGACTATTTGATTTCTAATTAAGATATATCCCACACACAAGCCGAGGTTCGAAGTGACCCAAAAAACAGTGGATCCAAAAAACAGTGGATCATAGTCCTTCGATTATTTGTCACCATAAATTTCACCATTCTAGAGATTATTATTATGTCACCATAAATCTTACCATTGTCACATCCTTAAATTCAGGATAAGAATTCAACGCACATGAAATCCTTGACTCACATCTCATCTTAATTGCTTAAAATCAACATATACAATACACCGATCTCACATACACAGAACGAGCAATAGGGACAATGTATAAGATGATACAATAATAGCCCTTACCATGGTTCCTTGTAAAGAGAAGTATGCATGCATGCTAATGACGTCATCTTTCCAAGAACTTGCTCAGAACAGTTTTCCTCAAAGGGACTTCCTCATCATCGCTATCATCGTCATCGTCTTCATTCTTAGACAAGGCGGCAGTTGTATTCAGCGTGCAACGAATAACTGAATTGACCTGTTTTCTCAGAGTTGCATTGTCAATAAAAACATCAGTTAGCATCTTTCTCAACTGATCATCTGTCGTGTCACCGGTGTCGTTTCCATAAACTTCTGCCATCGAACTTTCAACATCTTGAGCTAAGAGCTGTGCCTGCATAGATTTATTAAGTGAAAAACAACACTGGAAAAAGCAAGGGAAACAAAAGAAATTGACGCTTGTGTAAATTTCCACACATTTCTTGAGCTACAACATTCTAGTTAACGGGAACTAAAGAAATTGACGCTTATGCCCAGTTCCATGTTGCTGACATAATCATTCAGTACTTGCAAGTACCAAGTTCTTTATTTCACAAATTTCTCGGTTTAATATCATACAAACAAGTGCACTGCATGGGTTTCAATTTTGCATTATACTTTAAATTTCTTATGAAGTATATCTAGTTATTAAAATTAATTGCACCTATGAAATATTGATCTTTCTATGAAGTTCAAAGTTGTATATTGGTTTCCTTAAACTGTCTATTATTTTATAAATATATGATATGTACTATAGTTGATTTAGTTACAACAAGAAGCTTAAACCTCTTTTGCTAATAGAGTATTTTAAGTACTCTACTTGGAAAGGAGATACGTTTAATGCATTGGAATCACAAAGTTTATCCATCCAATGCACGTCTTTCCATAAGTGGTGTCTTATCCGACCTCCTTGGGGAACTCATCAGGAAAACCCTTTAAAATAATACTTGTAAAGTAGGAAGCAGATAAGTCGGCACATAAATAGCGTAAAGGAAATGAAAATGTTAGATACTAAACAATGAGTATTAATAAGGGAAATGAAAGATGTTAAAATAATAAATATTTAAGCACTTCCTTGACTAGGCACAAGAGAATTAAAGTAATATGAAGTGAGAGAAATTAAAATTGTTTTTTGGATTGCAATTGTCCAATATGCATGAACTATTCTGAACCCTGTTTGCTTAAAATGAGACTTATAAGGAAAACAGCAGGCTAAGAAAAGAAAAACCACTTAAATGAAAAATACCTCAGCAAGGAGAAGACCTATTCGATTGTCAGATGTTGTCAGTAGATCAATAGCATCAGAAGGCGATGAAGCATCGACAGTTAATTTATCCTCCTCCTCAATGAGGAAATTCACACTGCATTCCAGGAGTCGTTTGTGAAGGATTTCACATTCATGGAGCAACTTTGAATTAGCAGCATCTCCAAGTTCCCTTCTTTTCTTTTCCTTCTGAAGAGCTCTCTGCAAATACACAGAACACCACGATAAATACTAGTGTGTTATTCAAGCTCTACATGACAAATAAAATGATTAAGAAAATGCAGGGTTAAACAAGAGAAAGACATAAGAAAGGAAGCATCAGAAGTATCTCCAAACAATGTGCCTTAAAAAATTAAATGTTGCATGCTAACATGGAGAAGAACTATTGAATTTAAACAGCATTCAAGTTAAATAGAAAATAACACAACTAAAACGAGCAATTCCAGAACTACATGGTCTAGAAAGCGCTGAAACATTAAATTGGAGATCGACACAAAAAGCAGAAAAAAGCTAAAAAGGATAATATTGACTTCAACTTCCTGAACTGATGTAGTAGCTCTACAAAGAAATGTAACAAAGACAAGAAAACAAAACAAAAGACACATCGTAACATGAACTACCTCTACTTCAATTTTTTCTTTTAACACTCTTCCCAGCTCCTGCTTCAATTCTGTGTGAGAATTGCGAAGAGATTTGACCTCTTTAACAAGGAGTTTGACATCAGCTTTTGATTTTGTTTCAAACTCTTCATGATTTCTTTGCAATTTCACAAGCTGTTCTCTAGTAACATCCAACTCCTGAAGCAACGCTTGATTCTCCTGAATGATGGATGCTTTTGTCGACTCTGCCTGTGACTTCTCTTCCTGAAAGGTTCGAGCAGGACTTAATTTATTAAAGTTTAAAGAAAACAACAGAAGAGACAGTGAAATGACTGTTTATAAAAGAAAAATGGAACCTGCTCAGCCTGCAATTTCAACTCCGTCTCCAAACACTTTCTCCGAAGTTCCTCCATATCCCATTGCATTTGAGTAAATCTTTCTCTTTCAATTAAAATAGCCTGTTGCATGTTATCTTTGCAGCTCTGTCTAGTGGTTTCAAGTTCCACTTCCAAATCTTTGACCTGCAATAGAAAATGTTCCTGTTCGGTCATATCCACAGGATAAAAATCATCAAAGATGTCAAGATTACTAGGAAAATGTCAACATATGTAACATAATTCTTTAGCTTTTCTGTTCCTTATGAACATAAGGATCTTTCTTTGTAGTAATATAACTAGCATACCAAACCTGTGCATTGACGCATTTTGTTCATATATATTGCTGGGTTACTATTTATTTACTTATATATTCTTCCGGGGTAAGCAACACGATACTAAGTTCCCAGAGTTGGGCAACCAAGTGAGTGCAGCAGTGTTAAGATAGAAAAGAGAAATTAAGCCCACACCACTAACGCCAGTTTGGCTAAGGTTATTTTCAGCTTTTTTACCGGAAAGGCTCTTTTCGACCAAAAGAAAGGTGTTTGGCAGATCTCTGAAAAGCTCAAAATAGCTTTCCAAAATGCCATTTTTCGCTTTCCAAAACAAAACAACAGCTTCTCATAAGCTCAGCCAAACCAGCCCCAAGTCTTCAGCTCTAGTAATTCTATGCATAACTCAAAAAAATTATTTGCTTCCTTTTTTAATGGATGAAAATACTTTCCCAAAGGTAGCTACAGCTTTCCAATTTCATTCAAGAAATTCTTGTGCTTTTTCAAGGCGTGTCTTTCTCATTTAATGATCAGTTCACAACTTTTAAGTTCCTCTCTAGTGACTTGGTATCAGCCCGGAGAGAAAGCTGTTGTATAACATTGGATTACTTTGTTTTACTAGTCAATGTGGCTATTTTTTCGGCTGCTATTTTGCAATCCATCACATGCAATTTTTCTCAATATATCAAAGTAAAATGGATAATATGGTGCAGACATGCTAAATGTAACCACAAGAAACTTCACTGCAGCATTAAAGAGTAGACAGCTTCCTTCCTTAAAAATAAAACTCCAGACAAATTCTATTAAAAGCCATTATGAGTTCATGCCATAATCTCCAGACACATAAATATCAAACTTTCCACAAATTGTCTTCTACCAAAACACGTTGGACACGATCCTTCTCCAGGACCCAAGCTAGAGCTCATTAAGGCCTCAAGAAATAAGAGACAAAAATAAGATTTGACAAACTCAAGACAAAAATAAATTGACTTGTCTCTTGGAGAAAGTTAATAGCAGCTAAAATTCAAAGGTAGCAATTGTTAAATTTTCAAACAAGAAGGGGCATCTCATTATCTTAGAATCCATAATACAACAGTATATCACTTCAATCATCCAGAGGGTGGAAGGTTTGGGTGAGCAAGGAGAGGGGAAGAGGGCCCTGATTTGCTCTTAGATGTTTGGGCCAATGAAGGATTCTGAGAGCGAGTATGTCAACAATCTGCTCAGCACTGCCAGAACCTTCTACTTTGGCATTAGCAAGTGTCTATAAGTATTCATGCCATGCAGCATGTCCTTCACAGTGCATCTACAGTTCTTAAATCTAGTGACATGACGCTCCATCTAACAAAAACAAGTGAGATGACTCTCACTTGAAGCAGATGGAACACTGGATTACCTGAAACCTCCCAAACCCTTTCCTATACCCTCTTCCCTTTTTGGGTAAACTAGGGTTCCGCTTAGCATAAGTCATTAATATAATATGATTAGAAAAAGGTTCATCATGAAACAGTTATTTTAGGTGATACGAAGCTCTTCTTTTTGGGAACTGATAAAAACCACTTTCACATCAAAAGCCGGTTTTCCTTTCTAGTCAAAAGTCCAGAAGGAGTTTAATTCAGACATGGCAAATTCAATCTAGAACACATGTTCAACCACCTCATTTTTGTTTTATTTTTATTTTGCAAGAATGGAACTTGCTTTCTTTTGAAAGGTATTGGATGTTATTCTATTTATTGCCATGAATCAAACAAGCCGGGTCACATTTCCATATGGTTTTCCTCAGCTGTAGAAGATGTTTCTGAGTTGTGCAATGTGTAAAATAGATCTCACTTGTGGGTCCTTCAACAGCTATACTGGGGACATGTTTGCCACCCAGGAATTGAGAACCAGATACGATAGAATAAAAAGAATTGCAGAGGAAATCAGTCCAATAGAATATAAGAAATCCCATCCAGTAGGATTTTTCTAATATCTAAAGTACTCTGAGAAAATTGCTCATCAAATAGACGCACCCCATTCCATGTACCGTACCATATTTTGGGTGCGCTTACATCAATACATACAACATACCAAACATCAGATACCATGTGTAATCCTATCTGATTGCTATTCAACATAACAAATATGAAATGGGTGTATGAAAAGAGTCTTAGCAACAGCAAATGCTAAATTAAAGCTCATATGATAAATCTTCTCCTACAGGAAATCTTGATAAAAACCTGTAGTACAAACGCCTGACTATATACAATAAGAGAGCAAATAGCACTTAAAGTTATAAAACCCAAGAAATTAATTATAAATGTGGACACATCCAGACAAGTTTTCTTCAACATACCTTTGTTGTAAGGCATTGTCTCACAGCTAGTTCCTGATTCAATCTTGCTATAAGATCTTCCATGTCTGTTTTTATGGTAACCAGTCTATGCTGCATCGTACGAAGAACCCTGTTCATTTTATGTCGCTCTTCTGATGGTAGAGCAACAACCAAGTCATTTGGAAACTCCAAATGTAAGTTGGTAAGGTTATCAACCGTTCTTGGCACTTCAGAACCTTCTGAAAGGTTGTGTGATCCATCATCCACAGAATTGGCTCTCCCAGAGGTTAAAATTTCACTAGGTCTTCCAGAACTTATTTCACTTCCAATGCTCTCTGTAGACGATGTCTGAATATGGCCTGCAAGCTTGCCACTCCCCATTTCAGATAAAATTTCAACTTCATCCCCACGTGGGGCTGCAGCTTTGGAAATTCTTTCACCAGCATCACTGTTTCCTCTTGTGACTTGCAAATTATGTCTGTTTTCCTGATGGGAGTCCCCTATAACTAAACTGCTATTGTTGTCGGACATCCCATAATTAACACCTGCTCGAATTGGACCGGTTAAGTCTTGGTCGGATCTTGGTGTTCCAATCTCGGATTTCTCAGAAAAAGAATCATAACCATAATCTGAAGCAACTGATGAATTAGCACCAAGCACAGAAACATCAGACCTTGGTTGGAATCTGAAGGCCGAAGAAGTTGCATTTGAAATTTGATTCATATCATCAAATGCTGAAAAGTACAGCAATCACAAATTAGCACCAACTAAGTGTACCACAGAAGTACAAAAGTACCGAAGTTTGCTTATCATCATATATACATGAAAGTCTAAAAGACAACAAAAAGATATGCATAGAGGAGACACCTACAAGACCTTGCAACAGCTTCTAGCTCAAGAAAAATTGCCACTGGAGCACTTCTCGATATATTAATGTCAGAAAGCAGTTTCTCCATCCATTCCTCCAAAGAGCGCCTTCTCTACAATAAAGCTAAAAATTTTGAGAATATTATTATTATCATCTACTGGTTTACCCAACAAACATATTTGCATGCATTCTCCACAATAAAACTTTTTTTGATGGGCAAAGAAGATTATATTAACTACGAGAGATGAGGATGAGAAATCCTCCTTCAAAAGAAAACAAAAGAACTACAAAAACAAAGCTCTCCAATCTTTCAAAGAGGCCTCTTGGAACATGCACCAAGCTACAAGCCAAAGAGAAGAAAGTAGTAAAGTCTTCTCCCACGCATGTAAAAGGAATTTTGACATCGCCCCAGAAAATTCTGAAGTTTCTTTCCAACCAAGTACACCAAAGATCAGTGAAAACAGCATTGCCCCATAAATGCTTCCTCAACTTGCCTCTTCGAAGAGCCCAAACATCTCAAACAATTGCAGCAAAGAGTCCAAGAGAACAAGCAGTGCAAAAACAAGTGATCACCAGTCTCTTCATCACAATAGCACATCAAATGCATTAGGAGAGAGGGCTTTCAGAGGCCACATTTTTTCATTGTAAGTGTCAAACCTATTTAGTTATGAGGCAGTGCCCTCTTGTATGAAACAAAAATGAGACACTATTATTATTTTTTCATGAACAAAGAAGAATTTAT
The DNA here is from genome assembly GCA_034195605.1 of Santalum album. Lineage (NCBI taxonomy): Eukaryota > Viridiplantae > Streptophyta > Magnoliopsida > Santalales > Santalaceae > Santalum > Santalum album. Next base: position 3,324,937 of record CM067258.1, read on the forward strand.
TAATAGAGAAGAAGAAAGTACAAAGGAGGATGAAAGTGAATTTAAACAGTGTTATCCACCATCCAAAATGTCATCCCAAAGCAGAATTCAATTTCCAATCTCCATTTTGTAGTGAACATTAATGGTAAACAAAACGGGGCAGGGACTGAGATATGATTTTCCAAGGGGCTTGCACAAGTTGCATTGGTACAACAGAAGCAATCCACCCATTTAATTGAACCCATGGATAATCTTGGTCACCCTATTGCCACAAGCATTTGGCGCTTGCAGAAAGCACCACAACCACTACTTTCAGTCTGCTATAAAACAGGACATTTCTGAAAGGTCCCTGTATGCAATTCAATATGTATTGGACACGGATAACATGACTATGTATTCGATATATATCTATACATATCCAACCTTTTTCAAAAAATTAATTTTAATCATCCAATACATGCTGCGAGGATCCCTCCAGGATACATCTGGATACATCTTGACAATACAAGGCACATCTTCGTTATGGCAAGGGTTTTCTGGAAATTTTTTTGGAAGGAGGTTATAATTTTTACAAATTCTGGGAAGGAAAATATGCAAACAAAAAAAATACTAAAAGCCCTAAGAATTCAGTATCCTAGGTTTTTAAGGATTCAGTAAGTATCCCTGTAACAATATACGTGCCTCGTAGCAGGACGAAAAGGAGCATTTCTCGCAGTTAAGGCAACGCTCACACAAACCACTCACACGTATTAGAAAATGTTGAATATAATGTATGTTTTTAATTACATAAAGCATACTCCATCGCATCCCCATTTCACACCTGAGGTCACATCCAATACCCACACCTTATGACCCTCTCTCATATGTACAACACCCTAGCTTCAATTGAAATAATTTACATGGAATAAAACATTTTAAAACAGGTATGTTAAACCAAGATCGTTTCAAAATCAGGTAGGATTTTAAGAAAGGTGACAATTAGGATCCAGGTGGTGTGACACGAAGTGCCAAAGAAGCCAAGTCTTAAGCTATCATGCTATTATAGAAATCTAAAGGCACTTAAAGAAAAAAAATTCATAAAATTTCCAATAGCACTAGCATGGCAAAGATTCATGAATAGAATGTTACACAACCACTTCACCTACAACTTGAGTTGCTAAGCTTGCAATGTATATCAAGCCATAACAACCCCCTCACATGCCAACCAATCGCGCGTGGAGAGGACCCAAAAAATAAACAGGTGAAACGCCGATTTGTGAATGATAACATTGTTTTGGATTATTTATTCTTCTTAAAAAAAAATATCTGTTTTGGATCATAACATGGGGAACAAGAGTTGAGCCTGGGACTTTTGAAAACCATGCTTCAGATACCATGTTAAATAATTGCTTCACCTAAAGCTTAAGTTGTTAGCTTGTGGTCACATGATGCATATCGATCCCTAACATGTATATTAGCTACAATATACGAAAACATTGGGGAAAAAATATTTACCTCCTCCAATGATGTCCTTGTTTTAATTCTGATAAGCCTCCTTCGAGGGGCTGGCGGCAGGCTTTTCTGGGGAAATGTATTTTTGAGCTGACAAAAAGAAAACAAATCTGAGAAAGATTAAATTTCAAGAAATTCCCATGAATATGCTTAAGGAAAAATTGAAATTAGCTTACAGAAAGGGTGAAACAGGGGTTATTACTCATTAAAATTAGAAAAACAGAGAAACCTCTTTCCAGAGAAATGCAGAAGAAATTTAAAATCACCTCAGAAAGTAGCTTCAAGAATTCATTAAATCTTCGCAATATTACCCGTGTCGTAGTGACCCCTTCGGGAGACTGTACACCAACTTGAACCCTGTACAACTGTTCCTCATAAAAGAAACAAAGAACTAATTAAAGTACAATATTGCCAAAAGTTAGCCAAAAGCAGTGGAAACACAAGACACCACGACGTCCATTGCCATTATGATGAAAATTGCAAACTACTCACATTTTTGCCAAAATATTGGAGACATAATTGGAGAAAAATAAAACAAAACAAAAGAAAATGAAAAGGGAAGGCATATTCTAATCGCCATTATTCCCACATCCTAATGGAATAACTGATGTTTTTTAATGTAATTGCAATGTCAAAAAGCAAATTGTGTATAGAAGGGGAGCTCAAAATTGAGCAGGTCTAAAAGACATCAGCTAAAACCAACTTGAGCCAAAACCTACCATCAAGGCCTTGAGCACATCCAAAGCATACTAGACACTCATCTTTTCAATCTTTTCTTCATGTGGCACTAACCAGTTTCAAATTACAGAAGCCCAGAAAGGATGGTAATTCATTTTAACATGTCATTGACCGGAAAATTATACAAGGTTTTTATATCCAAAAAATATATTAAATATTATTTCTTATACCTATATTTTAATTTTAATTAATTTTTTTCCCATTTTGCTCTCGTATTAAAACTAACAATGTTTAAAATATCTATCACAATATATAATATTTGAAGATTAAGATTGCTGATTAAGTGGTTGAGTCCTTTATTTCTTTTTTTAGGTTTGTTTTAATTTCTTTATGTTTTTTCTCTTCCTCATCAATTATCCACCTATGACCCCATTTATTCATCCATACATCAGACCTTCCATCAAGCATCCATCCATTTATTTTTCCATCCAACATTTCATATCCATTCATCCATACCACTTATCTATCAAATTATCCATTCATCTTTTCATATCTATTGATCCATCCATAATGCATAAATTCATCCGTCCATTCATCGATCCATCTATCTGGCGATTACCAAACTATCCACCCATCACCATTTTTTATCCATTCATAATCAAAATTGAAAATAAGACATGTAAGATATCATAAATTATTGAATTTGACATAACCTTAGAAATGTTTAAATTTTGGGCTCCTGCATATGCATAGGGCACGAAACTAGTACACCATATAATCCAAATGTTCTTTTTAACAAAAGCATGTGGTCTGGTGCGAAGAGGCCCATGTTCCTTCATGTTTTGACAAGGTTCTAGTTGAAATGATAAAAGAGAATGAAGATTCTGTTTATAGAGAAATATAAAATTGCATGAAGCAATGCATATAGAATTAAAGCAATTAGATAGCAATGTATCCAACATGACAACTACAGGAAAAAAAAAGAAAAAAAAAAGGAGTGTTTCCTACGGTAACAAACCTTATTGAAATTTCAGCCTGCGAAAAAATAAAAGCATAAATTAAAAACCCTTTGTCTGCATTGACCACCCAACATAAAAGAGTATCAAACATTTAAATCACCTCTGACAAAACAGAGTTTACTGGGATTTATAATAATTTAAAATGCAACAACATTCTTGAGAAAAATTTGCGTATGCTAGTCTATGCTTCATCAAACAAAATAGACAAAGTGATGGTCTCTAAATGGGGGGAAATTAAGGGACTCAAACAATACTATAAGCAAAATGATTGCCAGAAGATGCATTCAAAATTACTTTACATGGGTTCATTTTTTGATCCCACTAGTTGAAATAGAAATAGAAGCCAATACCAGAACTAGTTTAAGCAAGATTTAGCTAATAGCCTTGCTACTAGATATGTAAGTCCTTCAATTCGTAAAAGCAGAGATTTATACCACCACAGAGTCTGAACCACTTGCTTTTGGCAGGATAACCCAAGAAGGAATCGTGATGCAATAACTCCATCCAGTATGAGGATCATGTGGCCAAATGGTGTCCCGCCCGTCCTACATTTAGAAAAGAAGAACTCCTTAAAATCAGAGATACAATCGAGTCTCATCGAAACCACGACTGTTGCATATGGTTGTGATTGTACAAAATAAAAATCATAAAGTAATATGGATGTCTTCACTATGTGGTGGTTATCGGAGTTTGGGGCCAAACTCCAAGCGCCACCACTAGAAGTTTTTGGCAAAAAGCTCAAACTCTAAAATTTCTGCAAAAACACAGCTTAATAAACCCGTAACAGAAACCGCTACCGTGTAACCAGACCCAGGATAAAAGAACACAATGATATTGATTGGCATATTTCAGAGAACATGAGCAAATATATAATAGCAGCCAGACTCGAGCTAACACTGTGGTTAATGAAAAATACGATGATATACATAAAGAAGAAAGATGAATGACATGTAGAATAAAAGTTTCCTAAGACCAAAACACAAAATAATATTACTTGAAGATAACTCCTAATAAGTTTCAGTAGATGTTTCTTGTAACATCATGATTTTCTTTTCTTTTTTCTTTTTGATTGGTAAGAAATCACCGAGCCAATCTAGAAGCGACAAGGATCTGAGCAATTGACCTTGCCCAACATCAAGACTTTATATTAATTTTCTCTTTCTTTTTTGGTTATTCAAACAATCAAACAGACCTCGTCCCCTAAGAGGAAGCGAATCTGGCCACCACTATGGGAGACAAGAGAGAGTCAGTGAGCTACAAGACCATGCTCACACACCAACACTGATTAAAAAAACAGAAATTTTACTTCTGGCATTCTTTAAGGTCATATGGCTGCAAAGATGCAGATACAATCAGTCAACACTAATTGCTCTTCAAAGGAATAAAAAGGAAAACGCACACTAAGAATGTTTTTCTTCTTCTTCTTCTTCTTCTCACGGATAACACCAAAGACTGCAACATTCCAATTCTTAAGTTTGCTTTTCGGAAGATTAAATTCAACAATAAACGGGTAAGCATTGCATCCGATCGCTCCAAAGCTATCCCACCGTTCCTTGTATTGTTTGAAAAGGTACGAAGAGCAGTCCGGGCATTTTCAAGAAGAAAAGGAATGGGACCCTAACATCTAACCTTGCTAACTCTAAGACTACAACAAAATGATCTGATACATGTCTAAAAGGTCCCCCGCCCCGTAGCTATCTCACCACTCTTACTTGGATAAGTATATTTCACCGATCAATATTCACTAATATTAACTTCACAACCAGTCATACACATCACCCTCAAGCACTTCAATCAACCCAAACAACAAGACCACCAGTTAAGCACAGGAATCAAATAATAAGCAAACACAACCCCAAACATCATTAATTAAAACTTATAGCCTCGGCTTAGAAAAATAACTGTTTGCCCAGTGGTACCAACTAGTGTATCAGATCCTTCGTATTGGACTGGTCAGCGATCAAACCATCGTAGAAATCAAAATTTGATAAATTAGCATCAAAACCAGTCATATACATCACACTCGAGCACTATAGTAATCAGATCAAAAGCTATAAGGAGTCCAAACTTCAATACTTAAAACTAATTTCAATTTTTTCAATCCAAAGAAATTATACAGCAAAAGAATACAAAATTAAGGCTTCAAAGCATAACCCTAGAGATTTCTCATGCTTCCTACCCATTTGCGCGGCGGGAGGCTCCAGTCCATTCCTAGAGGGAGAGGCGAGGTGCCGTCGTGGCGATGCAACGGAGGGCTACGATTGCGCATCGGCGGCTTGTACTCAGTTGGCTCAGAAGGCATCGAGAAGGACAAGGGGGAGGTACGAGACAGGGATTCGATAACGTGATCGGAGAAGGCGAAGTCGAACAGAGAGAGATCTTGAGTGTACATGTTCATCGCGGCGGCGGTTGCGGAGGCGGAGCCGGCGGTGGTGCTGTTCGGTCCCTGCAGCGGCGGAAAGCGCGTGTTGAAAGGATGAATAGGCTTCTCTCTCTCTATATCTACAATTCTCTACTGTATTCGGTTTCTCTCTCTATTGTTCCGTTGAAGTTAGAACGGCCGGTTTGATCATTTTCCTTTTCTTTATTCATTTTTTTAACGAGCAAAAAGTCCCAACGAAGGATAAAAATAATAATAATAAAGCACAAAAAAGGAAAAGAGAAGAAAAGAAAATGGAGTTTTAGTTATGCCATGCGTATCAAGTTGGTAGCATTTTCGAACTTTTTTTAATTTAAAATTTGCCCCTTTTTTATTTATTTCCCACTTAAATTTTTTATTAGTGAAGTAATTTTAATTTTTTTCCCAACTTTCAGCAGTATATGTCTATTATAAGGATAAGTATGAACATGTAAGCATGCCGAACATGTCACCCAATGATGGTGTAAAAAAATATACGTTGACTTTATTTTATTTTAAATAGCCTTCATAATTTCCCTTATATTCAATCTATACTTTCATTGGTCAATCATGTATTATCATGGAGCTCTTGACAATAAGGGGAGAGGAAATAAGAAAATATTTGCTCAATATGATAATCGAAAGAAGTCTCATTTCCGATAGGTGTTAAGCATTGGATCAAGTTATAACATAGACGATGTAAATTCTCTACATAACAATATGAAATTTAGAATAACTGAGAAAGCATCATTTAAATAGTAACATAAAAAAATTCAAACTTACCTATTTAGCTTATAAGGCCAGATACCATAATGGAAGTGTAGAGCAAAAAACTTTTACTTGATGCAACATTTAATATCTTATTTTCGTAACTCTAAGCAAGGTTGCAAATCAAATAAGCCAATTTGTGAGCTCGCCTTCACGAGCTGAACACAAACACAAATTTTGGGCTCGGCTCCGTGTGTTCATGAGTTTTATGGCCTTGATTGGGTTTTCTTTCTTTCTTTTTAAAGTAATGCTACTCATCCAAAAAAAAAAAGTAATCTTACCCAAATCTCATCACTCACATGTAAGGATGAGTCCCACACTCATTTCCAAAAAAGCAATACCACTAAATCCCACCTCTACGCATAAGTGGTGGGATTTAAGTGAAATTGCTTTTCGGGATGAGTAACATTACTCTTTTTTTATAATTTATATATGCAAAGCAATTTGACCCTATTGATCGTTTATAGAATCAAGAATTATATTATTTTGGACTCTTTCTCATTCATTTATCGTTTATAAACAAAAATTTTATATATAAATATGATTAGATTATTATTTTTATCAAACGAACAAGAATTCAAAGGCTAGTTGTCTTTTCATAATTTGTGGCAAACTAAGTCAGGGCTCGTTAAAAATTAAACAAGCCGAGCTCAAACACCAAAAATTGGGCCCATCGTGAACACGAGCCAAGCCCAGATACAGGTGGGCTTGGCTTGAAATTTGCTCATTTGCAACCCAAGCTCTAAGAGTTGAATTCATTAGCTAATAAAAGTTAATGTTAGAAAAAAAGGAAAACTAAAAGTTTAGTATATAAACCAAACTAATGTGAGAGTATGAGATTTTTTAATAATATAGAGTGACATATTCACCATGTAAACATACTTATGTGGACTTTTTTGTCGAAGTAAATCAAAGAATCGATGGAAATTAGGGAAAGGAAATTGCTTCACTAATAAGGTATCAGTTAGAAATTGAAAAAAAAAAAGGTTTAAAACTTAAACCAATTAAAAGTGAAAATATGAGATTATTTTTACCATTGAGTATTTTATTTTTTATGAGAAAATAAATTATACTATTGATAGCACATGTAATCACTATTTAAAATTCTACCAGTCTTTCAAACAAACTCAACCTAACCAATAAGAAGAGCATCGAAAACTGAGTATACCCATAAAGTTTCAAATAATTTAATGAGTTTCTAAAATATCAATTTGCCGACTTTCTAAAATCAAATTAGGCTATCCCACATTGTCTTATTTGCTAAAATTTATATCCCATTAGCATTTTATGTTCATTTGATCCATGAGATTAAATTATTTAAAAAACAAAAATTCTTCAACCATCATCACCTTGAAAAAAATGAGAAAAAGCTTTGGCTAACGAGAAGTACCCCAAAACTTTTATCGAATCACTCACGGAAGAGTGTCGCGGTTGCTTTTTGATAAAGAAATTCCGTAGGAGTCTCACTTTTCTCTTTGCAACCTCATCACTTCAATTCAAGTTTAAGCCCATTCTCTAATCTCCCACCGTGCTTAAAGTAAGTGTGTGACTATCACCCCGTATGCATTATCCAAAATGTGAATATTCATTCATAAAGTACCCTTAGTATTACTTTTTTTCCGTAATTTTGAACTTTCAAAAGGGCACTTTAAATTATAAATACATCCATTCATAAACTGTCCTGCACGAGCGTACGTAACATTCTAAGACCATGCATCACTCATGAACATGTTTTTTCTTTCTTCTTTTGGTAAATCCATCACTTAAGAACTATACTGAAAATTTCAATTAATGCCCTAAAGGCACTCCACATTCATACATCCTGTTTAGCACAAAGCCGAATATTCCTTGCTCATTATCAGACAATCACTTATTCACAAACCTCATGTGGGGCAAACCCTTTCTTTCATTCATCAATAGGGCCCTGGTCGGTCACTTTTCCGGGCTGGGATCGATAAGTGGAAGTCATAAAAAAGAGATGTTTCTCTTCGCGAAAAATGGTGGTTCAATTTAATGTTGTCTAACGAGGAGTTTGAACACGGATATATGAATTATGAATGACTCGCTATCCACTCAGTTTCTGGGTCATAATCAAATCTAACTTGTTAGACTATATAAGGCAACAATTATCTCATGGCTGGGGCAAGAGTTAGCAAGACACTGTCAAATCGTGGGCTTCTACGTGTTCTTGAATGGCTATAAGAATAGAGTTTTTGTCTTTTTTGGTGGTAATTTCTTTTAAAAGAAGTGGTCGCACATGAATTCCCACAAAACTAACAAAAGAAAGCTTTATATTTTATTGCATAGAGAATTATATATCATACAAATATATCAAATATTATTTTTGAGAACAAAGGTATTCAGAACTACCAACTAGGAGACTAGTCCCTCAAAAGAATTGCATCCCTCATATATGCATGACATGTCAAGTCATCCTATGAGGATCAGACATGTTAGCCTAGGATCATGCGCGTCATTCGAAACTCCTAAAAAGATAATCAAACTTGAGATATCCTCAACGAAAAAAGCCCTTAAATGTTAACATAACTAAGTATATTAAATATTTTTTTTATAAAAGGAGAATTCTTTTTGTTTAATGAAAAGAGAAAAAGAAAAAGGAGAATCCTTAAATAAGGACATTGAATATGAATCTTCATTCATATAGTCATCTAATATTATCCAACGAATGATGTCTTAAACTTGGTGTTACTTTTTCTTAATTTGGAGCTCTCGAAAGGATCGTACTAAAATGATTACTGACTTCTCACAAGTCACTAAGGCCACCATTGCTCAGCGATGTTTCATAACGCCATGGGACCCAATATTACACATCAATTGTGATCTCACCGATCTGTGAGAGGTCCTAAGACGTTGGTGCGCATAGTCTTTTACCTTTCGAAAAGCTACGTAATAAGTAAAAGCTAGATAATAAGTACACAAAGGCAGTGCTCAGAAAAAATAAAAATAAGTACACAGAAGCAATGTTGTGGGTTTCTCCTCCAACAACAAGACTGCAGTACTCCTTCAGTCGACTTGTCATTTTCCAAAACAGTGGCTGATCCCGGGTACGTTCGGTGCACCTATCACATCATGGGGATTACAGAAAATTACTTGGGCTTATGGGGTTTTACTTTGATTAAAATTTATGAAATAATGTTATAGGTACGAAGAATTTTATAATAAAATTATAAAAAATTTATATAATGAAAATTTATAAGACCATAAGTTATTATTTATTAAATATTCTCTACTAAATTTATATCACATAGATTTTTTGTGATTTTATTATAAAATTTTTTATGTGCATGAATTTATTGAAATTTATGTCATCGAAGTTAGTTACTTCGTTATAAATTTACATGATCGATCTATCAGTTTATCGATTTGCTCTCTACTAGTTTTTAAGTACAGTTAAAACTATGTTACCTAATATCAATTTACAAGTTCTTGGCAAAAAAATTATCCAAGCCAAATTCATCTCATTTTATGTGTAAATTTTGCATAATATTGGGGCCCATCGAGACATGTCTGTGTGCGCATGCGCAAACTGTGAGCACACGCTCGGGTGGCTCCACATCACATGCATGGTTCCCCCGTCACTTTACATACTGTTTGATTCAATTCCAAGGGTAAATTTTACCCATGATCACTTTAGAGTTGGTTTTCGTGTATTCACACAACTTTAATTCGATACAAATATTCAATTAAATTTTAAAATTTATTGTAGTTTCATCGCTCCTTCCTATATGGCTAGTATTTTCACTAGTAACGTTGATTTGATAACGTTGATTTGATACAATAATGTGGTGACTGTGGGCTCAATTCTTAAACATTAGTTGCCCGCATAGGATTTTTTATTTTCCCATTCTTTTTTTGTTTTTCCTCCTATTTTGTATTATATTTCCAAACCCTAAATTTTAACAATACCCGTCCTTTCCTCTGCTATCATGCGCTCCTGCACATTTTTTCTTTTTTCTTTTTTTTTGCTTGGCTTCTTCCATGGTTTTCTACTTGGAACATGACAATATTAAGTTTCGTGCACTTATATTATAATGCCACTTTTCGCTAAGAAAAGAAAAGCTAGTTTCATTAATGTAGTGTTGGGGAAAAAATTGATCCAAACAGTACTATCCATGTCGTCCTATTTTTCATTTCTTATTAATGTTGAATTAGGTGAACCATGTTTAAAAAATATATATTGGAAGGTTTTGATCTAAGGCATTTGTAAATTTAAAAAGTTAGATAGAGCATTTATGTAAATTAAAGTCCAGTGATCATTTTGAAAATAATCCCCAAGTTCAATAATCAGGCATAAACTCGCTGCATTAGTTCATTTCAAGCCATGTCAGAATGTCAAATCAGCGCCATCAATATAAATACTAACAGTGTGAGATGAAGTGATGGAATTAAAATAAATTTAAAATTCTAGTGAGATAATTGAGTCAAATTAATGTTCAGTAAGCATCTGAAAACCGAACCCATTGTGTAATGACCACGGGTAAAATTTACCTCAATTCCCATCAGAAACTTCAACCAATACATAAAATGAAATTAAATGTGTAGTATGCTAGGGTTAAAATTCTGAATTCTGCGTTTAACATTTAAAGATATTCCGATAAAAATATAGGTTTTCAATATATATATATATATTAGTGAACGAACATATGCCTCAGTAAAAATCTGATAAAGGAAAGTCTAAAAAGGGAGAATTTATTTTAAGGGGAAAAAAGGTACGTACTCAAACTATTCTTCAATAGATATTCTAAAAAATTAAAGAAAGTATCTCACTTCGATTTTGTTTCAAACTCAGATTTTATTTTGACCCTGTTCTATGGCCGAACAAATTCGATCAAAGGCTTTTAGAATAGATAAATAAAAAATAAAAATTACAAAATGAAAAACTTGAACCCTATTATTTGAGGTTGATGGATTTTTTTTTTCTCCGTAAGGATAGCTCATAAATATATATTGCATGAACTTTATCTCAGTATCTATCAGTGTGCTGAGACATGTAAGTCATTTGAGGATACAAGGTGATGGCTTTAAATTGGATTTTTGGGGACTTATCATCTTGATCAGCAATGAGAGGAAGGGGTAAATTTCCATTTTCATAATGTGGAGACTGTTTGGCCATTGGATGCCCTTTGTGGGGAGACAGAATATGCAGGCAATAATTCGAGGGAACAGCCGCAAAAGATGACCACTCGTGTGTGGTTAGCAATTAATCGCATGTCTTTCTTAGCCTTGAATAAATTATTTTAAAATGCCAATCGATTCGTAGGATCATGATCATGTGAATTTCATGAACAATGCGAATGTTTAAATTTGATCATAATATCAGAAAATTGCTTGATTAGGTTTCATCAACGAATCCCATCGATAATCACATTTATAATGCCCTATTTGATCGTCTTGATAGGATAAGTAAGGATTAAAACTCTAACATGATATGAATAAAATAACTATTAATCTAATATAATTAATACCCCTACATAGTGATAAGTAATAGGACTGTATTCTATAATTCCTACTCAGTGTTTGCGTTCACCAAAATAAGATTGAACAATATTTTTTCCACAATTTTCAGCAACAAGTTAACAAGATTTAACACATTAACAAATTAGAAAAAATTGGATAAATATTTCCATAGATCCGAAAAAATTAACAAATTTAAAAAATCCAATGATATGAAAAAATTAACAATTATTTTTTCCTTAAAAAATACTTTAAAGAATATTTATAGGAAACAATTATAAGGAAAGAAAATTTGGTTACATTTGCAATATTCAGTACAGTATAAAAAAGATTCAAATTCATATTAAAATTAAAAAGGACAAACTAAAAATCCTATTGATTTTGAACAAGTAAATCTATTTATTTTCAGGCAGATCTATTAATATGCTCATGGTGAGTTGAGTGTGTCTAGTCATGAAAATAAAAAAAACTGTATAAGCGAACTAGACAAATAAATCTTCAATTTTTTCCTAGGAAAAAAATCGATCAAAAGAGATAAACATGAAAAGAAAGGTAGAAGAAGAGGAAGAAGAAATAGGAAAAGGTGGAACATTTGCATGTAAGAATGAATGAGAGTAGAAGATAAATGGGTTTTAGCAATGACAATTAAAGAGGATAAACGATGATGAATTCTAATTTTTGAGTGCATCGCTATTTTTTCCTCTGTCACCTCCTTTTTCCCCCCTTATAAGTTTGATGTATCTCCCTTCACCTGGGAGTCGGTTATGAGGACTCACGTATAAAATAAGATAATCAGGTTACACGGAGATAAGGAGGCCCAACTGAATAGCCAAATTCGCTGCTAATGCTTGCACCAAACACTTAATATGACTAGAAACGAACTAAATAATCACATCCAATCCTTTAATCTGGGGTACCGGTCGAGTATCCCGACTACTCACTTTGGAGGCGTGGCCATCACCTCCATGGATATGTGCAAGCCACGGCTTAAAATGAGTTATTCCTCACCTTATATTTTTCTATTGAAAACCTTTTTCAATCCCACTGCATTCTATTTAGAGAATCAAACAATTTGTTAAACCATGATTGTGTTGGCCACACGCATGAAAGCATGTGGGTAACACTTGCATACAGTGTTTGATTTTGCAGCATATTAGATCCATACATAGATACAAATAAATAACCAACAACCAAACAAAAGGGAAAGGGGGACCATACTGCACAAGTAAGGTCAGGCACATATAAAATCCTCCTTTCCCTAATTAAATTAAAGGTCTTTTTCTTTCTGTAAGCTATTCAATGAAAGGCCTTTACTTTTTCTTTTTTTTCTTTTTTTTCTTTTTTTTTTATAAAATTTTCCCCCTTGCTAGGCCTTCTTCGTTGTGAGATCACATAGAGAGGATATTTATTTATGTCCTTTGGAATTTTTGTAAACACCTAAGACATTTCATATTTTCCTCTCCTTATTCAATATATCATGAAAATGGTTTAAATTAGTAAAATAAATTTATAATAATTTGCATCACCACCAGCAGGTGCCACTGGTTCGATCCAATAAACAATGCATTAAAATTATCTAATTCTATGGCAAATTCTATAATAAAAATTTATTTACAAAGAAAATTCAAAACCTTTTTATCCAAAGCTCCAGCAAGTAAAGATTACCTGTTCATGAGGGGGCAACAGTATTTTCTGCGACGGATGTGACCTTGTCACGTTGCGCAACTACCCCCGCACTGTGTTTGTGTGTAAATGCAGTCACAGAGAAAGCGTGGAGCTTTCTGTTTAACGCTGCGCTCTGATGTACCCCGTTCCACCATCCCTCCTTCCCCCACACACTTTCCTTTAGACCCTTTTTCCTTTTTTGTTGTTACGCTCACTTTCCCTCATATCATTCTTTAAAAGCTGCTGCTGAACAGATTACGTATTGTATAGTGTATACACTTCTCCTCCTCAAGCCCCTCTCTCCCTCTCTCTCTCTGTGTTTTGAGTTCTTTCATTGATGATAACATGAGATAAGGTGAGGAGAATGAGGAGCACGACGAAGTTCCTGTCATGCTTTTCCACAGCTTTCTTGAACTTCTTCGGTGTTGATCCATTGGGGTTTTAAAGGAAGTTCAAGAAAGCTGTGGGATAACATGGCCCATTCCAGGACTTCCATGGGGATGCATCCTCCAATTCAACTCGTGGCTCTGTGTTTTGGTCAATTTCTATTTAAGGTAAGTTGATTGGTGTAATTTTTAGAATTTAAGTTTCTATTCTCACGCAAGATTTCATGTTGAAATAAAAAAAAAAATTAGTGAAATTGGAAAACAAGGTTTAGCATGAGGTACGCTGAGTAGTATGGAATAATTAATTTTCTATTTTCGTGCATGATTTCATGATTCAACTAGCATTATTTTTAATTATAGGGAGCAGTTAGAGTACATTATTTCATTATACTCGAAATAAGTATATAGATCAATATGGTTTCTCATGTTTAAATCTTAAATCAGAAATTAACCAATCATTGTTAAGTCGCCAGATTTTGGATTACAGAATGCTGCGAGCATTTCTGGGTGTTTCGAAGTACTTTCTCGCTAGAACTCGAAATGGGGAATCATGATTTGTGAGATATAATAGTGATAGATCAAATATTTTTCATTTCTTTCTACTTTCGTTCTCTTTTTTTCTTTAAGCTATAAGCCAATTATTTGGAAAGATAATCCCGGTGTATGCAGATTCAACTCCCTCAGTGCACCTAATTTTAGAACATTTTAGATATTTTTCAACCATTCAACTCATAAGGTTTTAAGAAAAATGCAAAAATGTACGGGTATTATAATTTTCATAAGATTTGAGAATCTAAAGCATACTAATCTGCGCAATAACATTTTGGTACAATTTTTTAAGTACTAAAATATACAATTAGCACCACATTAAAGAGTATGAAAATAAAATTATTGATATATTTTTGCATATTCTTATCGTCTATACGGTTAAAACTTTTAAATAGTATATCAAAATTTTAAAATTAAGTGCATTAAGAGATATTGGGGTGAAATGTATTTGAGAAGAGCCGGATCCGATGTACACACTCGAATTTTAAAGCTTAGACTGGGGTAGCACAAGCATACTAAAGAACCCCAATTGAGACATACATAGACTCTTAGTAAGTGCATCCAAAATTCAAATATGATCCCATAAATTATAAGATCCACTTGACTTTATAATTTCAAACAAATAAAATGTTTAAGTTAACGGTGAGACGAAGTTAGGAATAAGCTAAATTTAGTTGTGCCTTATGATGTTTAAAAATATATATATAAGACTTAAAATAATGTTATTTTAGATTTTGTTTTGCTTTTCCCTTTTTATGTGTGTGCTGCATCTACATTAGTTGTAGTAGCTGCACCAAAATTAAATTCATTAATTAATTTATATTTATTCAAATTAATGCTTAATTTTTTTCATTTAAACATTGCTACATTGTGTGTTTTTCACCGATCAATACGCTTGCATCTAAATAAATAACTACAAGGGTTTAAAACTTGAACCTTGAACAACTCAATGATTTATTATATTCGCTGGTATTATTAGGCCTAATCGTGTCCATATTTTTCTTTTTATGAAAAGTAGTGCTACATGCCCCTGCTAAATGCCAAAAAGAATTTAAAATTTTATGATAAGAATCAATGGTTACAGACAATTGGGCAATTTGCTTAAATGTCTAGATAAAGATTCACAAAACATTTGTTTTTTTCACAATATGATTGAGATGTTATGAGTACATAGATTTATTGTTTACAAAATCTCATTGCATCATTGGTTTGAATATTCAAAATATTCAAAACCCACATCAATATTTGTATTCTATAGCAATTTAACCATCATGAAGGGACTTGGATTATTTATATGAATTTTCAAAATTTGAAAGGGGGGGGGGGGGGGGGGGGGGGGGGGGGGCGAGTAAAAATACTATGTAGCGTTGGCCCTAACACTTTGCTTATGAGTCAAAATGGAGAGAAAGGTAAGGAAAGCCATACATTTCCTTTCAAATCCCTTGTTTGCGAGCTTCTTTATGGAAAAAAAAAAAAAAGGAAAGGAAAGAAAATAACCCATATTTTCCTTTAAAAAATAAGAGGAATCGGAGGGGAGGTAAAATAATTCAAAAATATTTTGTAATACCAATTATATTTTTAAAAGTAAAAATAAAAAAAAAGTAAAGAAAAGAATGAAGTGAGAGTAAAATAGTATTTCTAACTTATAAATCAGGCTCCTTTCCCTCCACAACTTACAAACAAGACTTTCCTTTCTAAGCTTACAAGCACGAAAAAAAAAAGTTAAGACGATCTCCTTTCCTTTTCTTCCTAAATGTTACTCATCCTTTTCTTTTTCCTTCAAACTCACAAATATAGTGTAAGCGAGCTCCATCCCTATTTATTAATAGGCTTTAGTTACATGACAATTATTCCCTTTTAAGTGGTAGAGTATCGATAAAATAAAAATATCACAGATGCCTAATTAGATATTGTGGTAGGGATAGGGATGATTTTAGAATTTCCAACATGTATGAGGACGGATTAGAGACTGCTTACCCTAATTACTTGTATGTTTATTTATTTAAACTAGTTATATAGCTTGAACTATTTTTTGATAAATTGCGCTTTAAATATTGAAAAAATTTACGGAAGGGCTGGCACCGCAGAATTGCCGTAGGAGGAGCTAGGGCAAATTCTCTACTCTTGTCGTTTAGCAGAACGAAGAAGAAGCAATCTCCCGACTCAGAATCGTCTCTCAGATCTTCTGTGTGTGAGGGAATCATGGATTTTCCTTGCAGGAAAAAGAGAGATACGGATTTAATTTCAGATCTCCCCACGGAGATCATTCACCGCATCTTCTCCTTCCTCCCTCATCCCCAAGTTGTTCGAACCACTGCGTTGTCGAAAAAGTTCAGATCTTTGTGGCGTTCCTACCCTGAATTCGTTCTGAGGTCTGATTGGTTCTGGCCTTCGATCAGAACAAGGAATTTGACGCCTGAACAATATTGGGAGATGGCTTTTGCTTGTGCCTTTGATTCGATCCAGCTACGCGATGAGCAGAGCTCTAAGCTTCGGAGTTTCGTATTCCACTGCATGTGGACTCTTAATTCAGATCTTCATCTTCGAGTCGGTTCCAGTATTGACAGGCTTGTACGCTGGGCCTTCGATCACTGCGCCGGCGAGATTGATATCAATTTTAGATCTTATGGCTCATACATTCTTCTTCAGCCATTAGTGTTCTCTCATTGTACAGAGGTTAGATCAGTAACTGCACTTCAACTAAGGGGCTTCCAATTGGATTTTCAGATCCTGCTTCAAAATTGCCCTTCTCTGAAGCATGTAGCCCTAAGATCTTGCTCTCTACTCACAGGAGAGTGCGTGGAATGCGCCGCGGTCCATCTCACGAATCTCGAATTTTATGAAGCTGGGATCACGGACCAGTGGCTTAAAGGCTACCTCCCTAAACTCACTCATCTTCAACATCTGAAACTACGTTTCTGCAACCAATTGAAGAAGATTGAAGTCTCGAGCCAGCAACTTCGAGCCTTACACCTGATTCATTGTCGCAGGTTACAGGAAGCTCACATTAACGCCCCAGAGCTTACTGCTTTCTACTGTAATGGTAGTTTGCATTCATTCAAGTGTTTCGGTTATTCAGCCTCACTTCATGTCCAGGACTGGAGAAGAACTGAAGAAATTCGTCTGCTATCTGACTTCATTTCTATATTCCATCGTCGCAAACCAAGCGACCTTGCTGCTGGCACGCCTCTTAAAACATTGTTGCTTCATTGCACTCCGATCACGGGTGAGTGGCTTAAGAGCCACCTCCCCAAATTCCCGTATCTTCAGTATCTGGAAGCTGTACGGGTGCACCCAAGTGAAGAAGATTGAAATCTCGAGCCAGCGACTAAGGACCCTCCACTTGCATAATGAAGGAATGCTGGAGGAGGCCAACATCGATACCCCCAACTTAACTATTTTCGGGTATCATGGTGTTTCAGATTCGCTCGAACATTTCAGTTTTAGCTACTCAGGCTCGCTTTACGCCACTCTCCTCCTCCGGAGTAGGGGAATGGACGAGCATATACGGTTCCAGAAATCGGTTGAATTTCTTAGAGCATTCAATCGTTGCAAAAAATTAATACTCCATAATAGTCGCCTACAGGTAATTTCTATGATTTTGCGTCACTTTGGCTAAATACACTTTTGGGCGAGATTCTATGGATTACAAGTGAAATGACTATGTTCATGGATCATAAATGAATAAAAAATAGGTATTATCTATTTAAGAATTGATAAATATTATTTCTTATTTATTCCCTTTATAATTCGAGGAAGTAATTATTTTATTCATATTTTATGAAAATATTAATTATTACATGTTGTATTTTTATAGAATACTCATTCAAATTTTCACGAACCAATGGTGTCGTTATTGTTTTTTTTTTCTCCATCATAAAAAAATATGTGTGTCACTTCATTCTATTGGTGTATGCAGAAATTGAATTTCCCCAAGGAACGTAGAGTCCACTTTTCACCTCCATTGCATGACCTCAGATCATTAGCGGTAGGGTTCAATTTCTTGTCGAGAGACCAAAGGCACGTGGACATAGAACTGGTGGAAGGTCTGCTTTGGCTTTGCCCCCATCTAGAAGACCTCGATATTACTTTTTCTTCCACGAAAATGAAATCTGCTAAGGTAATGTATCTTTGATAGCTTGCATTTTCTTTTGTACCCTTTAATTATTTCAAACTTATCCATGTACGCCATTTTTTGTAGATATTTACAATTTTATGAATCGCGTTCTTTATATGCATCATAATTACTGCTAAACCCTTTCCTTTTTTTTTTGGTCGTTGATTTTACAGTTTCGGTACGACAATAAGCTTTTAAGTGAAGATAATGTGATTTGTCGGAGGATATGTCCTCTGGAATGCTGGAGGCATTATTTGGAAAGCGTTGTGCTGGAAAATTTTACGGATTATGAATTTTCTAGCCTGCGGCAATTTTTCACCGACAACGCTAGAATCTTAAAGAGGGTCGAGAGGAATTAAATTCGCTGAAGTTCTAAAGGCCTCCATTGATGATTGTGACCTCGTACTCGCAAGAACAAGATGGTTGTTCTTTCTTTCAAGTTTTGTTCTTAATCATTACCTTAATTATTTATTTTAAGGTTGAATGCTCTACCCTTGCTTTGAAATTTTAGAATTCCCGATTCGTATGAAGACGGATCAAAGAGTGCGCAATCTAATTAGCCGTATATATTTTAGTTACCCATTTAGATTGTTTTGGGTTTCTTTTTCCCCTTATTTCACCTACTTATATAGCTTAAAATATTTTCGTATTATGGAAAAGTGTTGGAACCATCTGACAGTACGAAGGTATAACTGTTTTGACCATTTAGACCTTGTTGATGAGTGATTTATCATGAAATCAATTTAACATTGATTAGTCCTTTTGATTTTCATGTATATTCAATTTGTATGGTTAAAGTTGGAGGTGGCAAACCAGCGAGTCGGGTGAGCAGCAAGCAGTTCAATCTGCATTATGGGTCATGACAAGCGGGTGTCAAGAGAGTGGTTAAGACTATATAGTGGGTCTTATCATGCAAGGTTATCGTGTGAGTAAGTCAGGCTAGTTGACAGGTCAAAGATTCACATTATGAGTACAGCTTATATTTCTTTTAGTATTTTCATAAACTAATTAATATTTAATAATAATTTTAATTTTAAATCCAAAATAATATTAAAAAAAACCTAATTAAAAATAGCAATTTGATAGGTTGGTCGGATCATGAATCAAAACAAAACGGATCAAGAGCGGGTCAAGATTTTGAATATACCAGATCCGATAGGATTATCATATGAGCGGGTTAACAGGTCGTGAGTTATGATTATTGACTCTAGTTGAAGTATATAGAACAAGATCCAAAACGTTACTGTTTTGGGGATTTGTATTAAGCCCTCCCCATTCTTATTTAAGTTTTTTTAGAACTTTAGTAAATTTAACTTTACATATTTATTTAAATTTTATAATTAAAATTAACGAAAAGGTGAATGAGCATGGAAAAATAAAAACATGTACCAATTTTCATACAATTTCATCAGGTCTAATGTGGACTACTAAGAAATCAAAACTATTAAAGAAAATTAACTTTTTGGTCCCTTAAGTTTGAGATTAGTGTTGATTTAATCTCTCAAGTTTGAAAATAGCTGATTTGGTCCTTGAAGTTTTCTTAAGGTGGCCAAGTTGGTCTCCAACTAATGAAACCGTTAGATTTAGATAAAAAAAAACACATGAGATTTTAGAGAATAATAAATATGGAATTTGCAAACAAAAGCCTATCAATTTTATTTCCTTTTGTTGTACTAAAAGTTTATGAAAAAAATTATGATATATATATGGAATTTAGGATAAATTTTTTCATTTTTAGTATACGTGGAAACTTTACTTGCTTTTTTTTTTTTCTAAAAGAATTTTAGGAAAAGGCCTATTTTTGGAAAAATTGGAGGACCATTTTCTAAATTGAATTTAAAATTTTTTTAATTAAAAAATTGATAGGTTTTCTTTCAAATTCCAAATCTCCATGCAAATCTAACAGTTCGATTAATTGAGGACTAAATTGACCACTTTCAGGAAACTTGAGGGCCCAAATCAGTCAATTTAAAACATGAGGGAATAAATCAGAGTAAATTCCAAACTTAAGGGATCAAAAAGGTCATTTTCTCAAAATATTATAACTATTTCGAATAATTAATCTAATGGATGAAAAGTTCATATATAATAAAATGTATGAAATTAGATAGGTGATGTTATTTTTTTTCATGCTCATCCAATCCATAAGGTTGGAAAATGGGCCTCAAATAAGGTGAAATGATAGATAAATTATGTCTTAGTAGAACTCAACAAGCCCTAAAATTAATCACAAAGTGGAGTATGCACCCGGACCACACGTAATTTGTGTGCCCCTGCCACCAAACAACATTACTTTACTAAAAAATCAGTGTGCACTAAAAGTTTTAGCAAAACAACGTCGTTTCTAGGACAAACGGACATAAATTATGTGCATCCGGGTACATATTTTCTTTTCCCGAAATCAATTAAGTGGAAAATTTTTTTGACTGTACCCGATTACACCCCGAAAATTAGTATCAAGCGATCTCAGTGCTCAGAAGCGTCTTCGATCTTCTCTGTGTGGAAGTGAATTATGTATTTTCCTTGCGGTAAAAAATGAAAATACGGATTTAATTTCAGATCTCCACGTAGAGATCATTCACCCCATCCTGTCCCACCTACCTCATCCGGGTTCATTCTTAGGCCTGTTTGGTTCTATTTTGGATCAGCGCAAGGAATTTAACGGCCGAAGAACAATGGGAGATGGTTGTTAATTGTGCCTTTGATTCAATAAGATACCTCCATGAACAATACCAGTTGCGTTTGGATGGTAGTAATGGAAACAGAAAAGGATAAATAAATTATTTTATGCCATGTCTAATTTTTCTCTCACTATCTTTTTTATTTTATTCTCTCTTTTTGTAATGAATAATTAGGATTGTCTGACCACAAACTCAAGAGTTTTTAAAATTCAGAAGATCATGATCCTCATATTCGTCTAGAGAGAAGTTAGGTGATATCATTTAGTGTATTTTTATTTTGTGTTTTGTTGAAATAATATTACTTTTTAATTTTAAGAAGCTCTTTAAATTTAACCGGATCAACCATATTAAAATTTCTTTTTAAGGATTCCTAGATTATAATACTATTTTATATTAGCCTTCAATTTTCTTTCTTTATGGCATTCAATTTCATAAAAAAAAAAAGGTTACAAAGAGAAATTCAAAATAATACAAATAAATAGGAAAAAAATAGAAATCAACTTTGAAACCCACCAAAAATATAAATAAAGTTGAAAATAACATAAATCGAAGAATCCTAATCATTAATAACAACAATATAAGGGGAAGACCCCGTTATGAAGTAAAAATTCAGACTCTCAATATTTGAAATCAATACAAAAGAAAAGAAAAAGATTGGTAAATTTTTCAAGAGAAAGAGGGTTGCACTTGATGATATTACCCAAGTGTTGTTCATGTAGGGGGATGGCTCTAGTGATAAGGATGTCATGTATTGGGGAGATCATAACTTTGGGAATGCTGCCATTTTTCTTCGGCGCTAATGCCAGGGAGATCTCCCATCGGAAATGCATGATTTTGAAATCAAACCTTAATTATGACTATTGATTATAATAACATTTGATGGTGACATAATTTGACGGAAATGCATGATTTTGAAATCAAACCTTAATTATGACTATTGATTATAATAACATTTGATGGTGACATAATTTGAAATGGCGTCAAAATTAATTAAGACGTTCAAAACTTGTCGATTCACGAAGGGGCACTATCTTGTGGCAGTTTCTAGAGAAATAGCTATTTGTGCAAATAATTTATATGGAGCTCTCATATCACTTATGCTGTTAAAGAGTAGGGGAAGATCTCTGGTTATGGAGAGTTTCCATTGGTATATGAAAGGCTGCAGGCTAAGAAGAAGGAAATTAATCGATAACTAACTAGGGTTAAATCAACCCTAAATTGAATTGATTTCATTTGAATAGATTCAGAATTCAAGTTTGGTTTTGAAAAATCAATTCAAATCAAATCAAATCATTTTAATTTCATTGTTTGGAAAGTTAGAAAAATTATAAAAATTTCATAAGTTGATATTATTGTCCGTCTATGCTAGAAAAATGTATAGTAGTCTCATTTGTTAAATAATAATATTTCATCATTAGTAAACATTTTCTATAAAAATAATCCATAAAATCATATATATAAAAACTAATGATAATATTAAAAATAATATATATGAGAAGATGTATTATATGTGATATTAATAAGGTAAAATTGCATTTAACCCATGTGGTTTACCCAGTTGTAGAGAACCTCTCTTTATTTTAAAAATCAGCAGATAACCTTCCTATGGTTTCAATGGATTTGCAAAAGTTAACTTTTTCATCAAATCTAACTACTTGCTCTTCTAAAAATTTGTTAGAATGTTTAATAGAAAAAAAATAGACTTTAATTTCCCAAATTAGTGAAAACTAACTCCTTATCTTAATCACAATAGCTCCCAAAAAACTAGTTGTTTTTATAATTCTTACACCACGAAAAATATATATTTTGCAACATCTCGATCCACGGCCTTATCACGGGATAAATTCTCACCCAAAAGGAATAGCCAAAAAGGTACTTTTGGGATCATTGGCTTGAACTTAAATATCACACTCATAATTCCCACACTTTTCGATGTGGAATTGGGGTATCACAATCTCCTCTACTTAATATGCGACGGTTTCGTTGCAGCATATTATAGTCAATTTCATCACAAACACGTCACCAAGCAATGTGTATTCGAAAGGTGGCTCGTACAGACACTAGAGGTGGCTCTCACCCCTTATCAATGTAGCACTTTGCACGTGGCATTTAGTTCCATATAGGACTTTGTTCCATATTTTCGATTGGTGTAGGCTCTAATACTATTCTGTAACAGCCTGATCCACGACCCACCATAGGGCAAATCCTTACCCAAAAGGGATAGCCAAGAAGGTACTCTTGGGATTATAGGCTTGAACTTAAATATCACGCTCATAATTTTCATACTTTTCGATGTGGGATTGGGTATAATATATTTATCGTACAAAAAGAGAGAGGTATTTGTATGTGTATCTATCTAGATGCTTATAATATTCGTATACATATTTCTAATCATCATAATTGGTTGGGAGGTGTCCATTTATTTGGATACCACTACGGTAGGGGTTAAGAAATTAGTTTATAGGTAATTTGGGAGATTAAAATCTTTTTTTAATCATATTAAACTCTAAAAAATTTGTGGAAGAACAAATTGTTAAATTTGACGGAAAAGTTAACTTTTACAATTCCATTGAAACCACAGGGGGTTATGGACTGATTTTTAAATCACGGGTAGGCTCGCTGCAACTGGGTCAAACCACAGAAGAGATTAAATGTAATTTCCCCTATTAATAATAACGCATAATTTTTATTATTTTAACGGAGAGGGTAAAGGGAGGGTATAAAGAAAGGAAAATGGTGAAGAGAGATAATGAATGGATGAGATAAAAAATAAAAAAAAAAAGGGAGATAAGAGAGAAGAGAGGAGAGAGGGAAGAGAGAGGAAACATCAAATAGAATGTTGGTTTATTTTTAGGCTAACATAATCTTGAGGAGTAAATCAAATTAAATCGTCTCAAATTAGACTCTTTTTGATCAAATTTGTAATGACTAATAAATCCATGTAAAATCATTTTTAAATCAAATCAATTCTTATTTTAGACTTTGCAAATATAGAATTTATTAAGCAAATCAAATTCCAAACCAAACGAATTCTTATTTTGGGGTTTTCGAACAAATTGTTAGAGCATTTTAATTTTGAAAATATACGAATAACATAAAGATGTCATATTCTTTTATTTTTGTGCATAAATATTTTTTTTTCTGTTATAGGGTCATTAATGGGGAGAGAGATGACACATCTATTTTTTTCAATTAGCAAGGGCTCATGAGATCAAACTCGTGCCCACAAGCTCAACCTTATTTTTGTTTATTTCTTTGACTTGCTTGTTCGATAAAAATAACAATCTAACCAAGGTGATACATATAACTTTTGTTCCTAAACTAACGCAAGTCTTACTAACACATACGATATGTACGGTCTAAATTACTCTACCTATATAATAAATTATATAAAAAAAAAAAATGGAACCAGCCGGAAAAACGTAGTAACTCTCTTCTTCTTTCTGTACTATAAAGAGGAGGTCTCTCAGATCTTCTGTGCGTGTGAGGGAAGCATGGATTTTCCTTGCAAGAAAAAGGGAAGCATGGATTTAATTTCAGATGTCCCAGTAGAGATCGTTCACCGCATCTTGCGCTTCCTCCCTCATCACCAAATTGTTCAAACCACTGAATTGTCGAAGAAGTTCGGATCTTTGTGGCGTTCCTACCCTGAATTCATTCTAAGGCCTGGTTGGTTCTTTCCCAGCTTTGAGATCTCCAAGCCTTTTAAGTCTTTCATGGCTTATATAGTAATAAATGTTCATAATGATTCAAATCCATAGATCCCGGTCTAGATCCGAAATTGGAAATGGGTGCTCAAAATTGTACTTAGCGGGTCGGGTGCGGCGTTCCTGTCACTCAGACCCTTCTCTCTCACGTCTTTCACGCTGTGTCTCCTCTTTGGATCTCAGAGCTCAGAACGGCCTCAGATCTTCTCCGTGGGTTGGGGGGACTATGGATTTTCCTTGCGGAAGAGAGGGGTATAGGGATTTAATTTCGGATCTTCTCGTGGGTATCATTCACCACATCTTGTTCTTGCTTCCCTATGTCGAAATTGTTCGAAGCACTGCATTGTCGAAAAAGTTCAGATCTTTATGGCGTTCTTTCCCCCAATTCATCCTCAGGTCTGATTGGTTCGATTCTTCGATCAGAACAAGGAATTTGACGGCTGAAGAATATTGAGAGATGGCTCTTACTTGGGCCATTGATTCCATCCAGTACCGCCACGAAGAAAGCCCTGAGGTTGAGGGATTCGTATTGGACTCCAGGTGGGATCTCGACTCAGATCTTCTCCTTCGAGTCGGTTCCAGGATTGATAGGCTCGTACAATGGGCCTTTGAGCACTGCGTAGGTACGATTGATCTCAACTTTAATCCCACCAGGTTCACATACATTCTTCTTCCGCCATTAGTTTCATCTTCTTCTACTGTGCCTAGATCATTGACTGCAGTAAAGCTAAGGGGTTTCCAATTGGAGTTTCAAACCCTGCTTCAAAAATGCCCCTTTCTAACACATGTAGACCTAAAGTTATGCTATCTTCTTGCAAACGATGGGGGCCCGGGATGCGACATGGTCCCTGCTGGAACGCATCTCACCACGCTGGAATTCTACAGAGTTGTGGTCACTGACCAGTGGCTGAAACACTACCTCCCTAAATTCCCTCGCCTCCGGCATCTGAAACTAATTCGGTGCCCCAAATTGAAAGATATTGAGATCTCGAGCTCGCAACTCAGTACCTTGCACCTGATTGATTGTTTCGGCTTACAGGACGCTGACATTAACACCCCAATGCTGACTGCCTTCAGCTATGGTGTAATGTGGATTCATTGAAGCATTTCAGTTATTCAGCCTCACTTCATGCTGAGATCTCTATCCGGCCCATGAGAAGACTTGAAGATGTTCATCTGCTGTCTGAATTTATTGGTGCCTTCCGTCATTGCAAAGCCAGCAACATGGCTGCTGGTAGTCCTCTTAAAACACTGGCGTTCCAGAGCAGCCTGATCACAAGTGAGTGGCTTAAGAGCCGCCTCCCTCAATTCCCTTGTCTTCAACATCTGAAACTAATAGGATGCGCCCAGTTATAGAAGCTGGAAATCTGAAGCCAACAACTGAAGATCTTCCACTTTCACCATTTTGGTTCCTTGGAGGAGGCCAACATTGATACCCCCAACTTAACTAGTTTTGAATGCCGTACTGCAATAGATTCGCTCAAAAGTTTCGTTTTTAGCCATTCAGCCTCACTCCATGCAACGCTCTGCCCCTACAGGGGGGAAATGGAGGAGCATCCCTGGTTCAATAAATTGGGTGAATTTCTTAAAGCATTGAGTCATTGCAAAACAATAGTACTAAGAAGTAGTCTGCAACAGGTAATCTCAACGATCTTTCTTTCCTAGTCTTCTTCTTCTTATTATTATTATTTTCCTATAAATAACGCGCCCATTGTGCTTCATTCTATCGATGTTTGCAGGATTTGATTTTCCCCAAGGAACTAAGAGGCATCTTGCCACCTCTGTTGCATGGCCTCAAGTCATTAGAGGTACATACCAATTACATGCCAAGTGACCAAAAGCACGTAGACATGGAACTGGTGGAAGGTCTGCTTTGGCTTTGCCCTTATCCAGAAGCCCTCGATATAGTTTTAAATGCCTCAAAAAAGAAAAGTATTAAGGTAATTTATCTTTGATGGTGTTTGCATTTTTTGGGGAGGAAAATGTTGTTTCTTTTGGTTCCCTTCAATTATTTCAAATATGCCTATGTTTATAGGATTTGGATCCTCCCCAGTCCAAAATTTGCAGTCCTTGTGCAGTTTTGCAATTTTTTTTTTATTTTTATACATTTTTAAATAATTTAAACTGTATGGATGGAAATAATGTACAAAAATGCATAGACATGTATGAGATTTGAAAATACAAAACCTATTCATCCTGAGCATTGAAAATTAAGTATAGTTTTTTCAATGCTTATGATGAATAGTTTTTATATTTTCAAATCTCATTATTTTCATTCATACTTTTAAAATTATTTAAAAATATATCAAAAATAAAAAATTCCAAAACTGCACAGTTCCGCCCACTTTGGACCCGAGGGGATCCGGTTCCATGTATATAAAGCTAAACTAATGTCAGAGCGTTGTTCTCGGATTCTTCAAGACATTCTATGTGTACCCCATAGTCTTGCATCCTTCATTTTCTTTCAGATATGAGCTATTTTTTGGATCATGTTTTGCTTGTGCTACGTACTTGTTGCTAACCTTTCTTCTTGATTTAATTTTTGGCTGTGACTTTACAGTTTTGGTATGACTATAAACTCCCGAGCGAAGATGATTTACTTCGTCGAAAAAGAAGTCCTCTAAAATGCTGGAAGCATTATCTGGAAAAGATTGTGCTGCAGAATTTTTCGGATGAAGAGTCTTCTTGTTTGCGTCAGTTTTTCACGAACAACGCGATGACCTTAAAGGAGATTGAGAGAAATTAAATTCGTCGATGTTCTATTTGGTTGATGACCTCATGCGCTCGGCAAATGCGTGGTGTCCGATGAAATATTTGAGACTAAGATGTGTTCTTTCTTTTGAGTTTTCTTTTTAATTTTGCTTTAATTAAAGTTTAGTGCCTATTTTGAAATCAACCTTAAAGTTCTTAGCGACCATGAATAAAATTTACTCCTAGTATGGGAGGAGTACGGAAGTCACTTTGAATAAGATTTCAAAACGAGGGAATATTACATATATATTTTTTACATAATTTTTACATTAAAAGTGATATAGTAGCAAAATATATATAATTTTATATTATTATTTGAGTAAAATATTATTTTAAAAAATTATAAATATTTTATCATATTATTCTTTTAATATGAAAATTATGTGAGAGATGTATATATAATATTATTCATATAAAAAGATATAAGGGTTTAGAAAGTGGGGGTGGGGGAGGGAAAGATAGGAAAAGAGATGAAGTCATTTTTTACTCATCATGGCATTGGGCGTGCTTCACACACAACCTACACTGTTCAAGAAACGGTGAATGATCTTATGAATGCATAAATCATAACTCTGCTGATGAAATGGTGTTTAGTACCCTTTTTTCGTCCAAATTTTTTTACAAATACACTTTTCTGATATTGAAGTGCGTTTATAAATACCAGAAAAGAATCATATTGAAAATATTTTGACAAAAAGTTATGGAAAAATTGTACTTAATCTTCTTGTGGTTTCATCCCAATTGCAGGGAACTTCCTTGTGGTTTGAAAATCAGCATATAAATCCCATGTGGTTTCAATGGATTTGTAAAAGTTAACTTTTCCATCAAATCTAACCGTTTGTTCTTCCAAAATTTTTTTTTAAGTGTTTAATAGAAAAAAATTCCAAAAATTAACTCTTTACCTCAATTACAATACCTCTTAAAGAACTAGTTGTTCTTATAATTCTTAAGCCATGAAAAAAATATATTTATTGTACAAAAAAAGAGAGAAATATTTATATGTGAATATACTTAGTTGGGATTATGAATATATAACCTTTATAAAATATATATATATATATATATATTTTCAAATTATAAGAAGTATAAAAGTATTCATTTATTTGAATATCATCATAATAGGGGTCAAAAAATTAGTTCATGGGTAATTTTGGAAATTAAAGTCTTTTTTTATCATATTAAATACTAAAAAAATTATGGAAGAACAAACCGTTAGATTTGATAGAAAAGTTAACTTTTACAAGTCCATTGAAACCACAGGAGGGTGATGTGCTCATTTTTAAACTACATGGAGGTTCTCTGTAACTGTGTCAAACCATAGGAAAGTTAAGTGCAATTTCTCCAAAAGTTATTTTCTTTTCAAATAGTATAAAACAAATTGACAGCGCCTCACTTATCTCAGGATGACATTAACACTATATTTTATTTTTCTTTTCTGAAAAGAGACTCAATCGCCTGAATCTAATAAATTGACATGTTTGCTCATTACAAGTGAGTAAATGAGAGAAAAATAGTTCATAGAAATTGTTGAATAAAAATGGGTATATGGTAGGCACTAATGAATCTTAATATTTATGTCTTAATTGAAAATTTGAAAAAGGAACACTGGAATTTAGTGCATTTTTTCGGAAATAAAACATTAACTCCATTATTATATATACAAGCACCTCCAATAAGATAGTCTCGCCTTTCTTATTTCTTTATTTAAATTTTCTTAATTTTTTCTATTTTTAAGTATTCTTCTTATTATTATTTTCAGTAATTTACCTTTGGAATAATAATGTAAAAATTTAATAACTTACTAGGTGCTTCTATTTAATGGAATTAATGATAAATAAATACAAGTCATCTGTTAAAAATAAAATAAAAGTTATGTCATAAATAAAATTTAAACTATAAAAAAAAATTAAAAATGACTCAAATAATTAGGATCTTTTAGAATTTTTTAATCCTACCGAGTTTTGAGCGTAGGCGAAGTGTACGCATTCTCTCTCTGTACTCTTCTTCATCATCCCGAAGTTGTGACCACCCCAGAGCTCAGAAGGGTCTCAGATCTTCCGTGTGTGAGGGAAGTATGGAGTCTGCCTGCAAGAAAAAAGAGAGATACGGATTTGATTTCAGATCTCCCCGCGGAGATCATTCACCGCGCCGCGTCTTTCCTTCCTCATCCCCAAATTGTTCGAACCACTGTTGTCGAAAAAGTTCAGATCCCTGTGGCGTTCCTACCCTGAATTCGTTCCAAGGTCTGGTTAGTTCTGTTCTTCGATCAGAGCAAGGAATTCGATGCCTGGTTGATTCGATCCTTCGATCAGAACAAGGAATTGCCATTGATTCAATCCAGCATCGCGACGAACAAAACCTTAAGCGTCGGAGGTTCGTACTCGACTTCAGGTGGACTCTTAATTCAGATCTTCTTCTTCGAGCCGGTTCCAGGATTGACGGGCTCTGATCACTGCGACTGTGAGGTTGATCTCGATTTCAGATCTTACAACTCATGCATTCGTCTCCCGCCGTGAGGTCCTTCTTGTTGGGCAGAGGTTCGATCGTTAACTGTCCTGAAGCTAAGCGGTTTCCGATTGGATTTTCAAATCCTGCTTCAAAATTGTCCTTTTCTTGAGCACGTAGTCCTGAGAGGTTGCGCTCTACTCACAGACAAGTGTGTGGAATGGGACATGGTTCTTCTTCGAGCCACCTCCCTAAATTCCCTCATCTTCGACATCTGGAGCTAGATTGGTGCATCACCAATTAAGGAAGATTGAAATGTCGAGCCAGCAGAGCTTACTACTTTCAATTAAAATGGTAACCTGCATTCGTTCAGACATTTCAGATATTCATCCCCACTGCACGCCGAGTTCTCTCTCGGGACTACGGGAGGAACTGAAGATATCCATGTGTTGTCTGAATTTGTTGGTGGACTCCTTCGTTGCAAACGTTGCTGCTTCATGGCAGTCAAATCACGGGTGAGTAGCTTAAAAGTTACCTCCCTAAATTTCCACATCTCCAACATCTGAGACTAATTGGGTGCGTCCAATTAAGGAAGATTGAGATCTCGGGCTAGCAACTGGAGACCTTCCTCTCTGATGGAATACTAGATGAGGCCGGCCAGCATCATTACCCTCAACTTGGCTGTTTTCGAATACGGTGGTGCTTTAGATTGGCTCAAGCGTTTCACTTTCAGCTATCCCGGCTCATTCCATGCGACGCACTCCCCCTAGAGGAGGAGAGTGGAGGGGCATACCTGGTTCAATAATTTGGGTGAATTTCTTAGCGTATTGGGTCATTGCAAAAAATTAGTAGCGAGTGATTGTTGCAAACAGGTAATTTCTATGATTTTTCTTCGCTAGTCTTTTTATTTATTTATTTTCCCTAAATAATGACGCTTGTCACTTTGCTCTAAAGAAGTTTGCAGGATTTGATTTCTCCCGGGCAACTTGGAGACATCTCGCCACCTCTATTGCAGGACCTCAACTCATTAGAGGTACAGGTCAATTCCATGCCAAGTGACCAAGATCACGTAGACGTACAACTGGTGGGAGGTCTCCTTAGGCTATGCTCTCATCCAAAGGCCCTCCATATTGCTATGCCACAGGAAAGAGGAGTATTAAGGTAATGTTTCTTTGATAGTCAGCATTTTTGGGGGTGGAGAACAGTGTTTCTCTTGGACCCTTATAACTATTCTAAACATATCTATATCTATGAAGTTAAACTAGTACCAGAGCGCTCCTTTCGAATGGTTCAAAACATCCTGTATGTATTCCATGGTCTTGCATTCTTCATTTTCTTCTAGACATGAATAATTTTATGGATTATGTTCTTCTTACATCCCTTAATTGTTGCTAACCTTTCTTTTTTCTTTTATTTTTGGTTGTTGACTTTATAGTTCTGGTACGATTATGAGCTTTTAAGTGAAGATGATGTATTTCGTCTAGATATGTCTCCTGTAGAATGCTGGAAGCATTTTTTTGGAAAAGATTGTGCTGGAGAATAGAGTATGTGCCTGGTATGTCTGCCCTTAAAAATGACATCATTTTAATAAAAAAAACTTAGTGCATGGTAAAATTTCTTGGCAAAACAATGTCGTTTTAAGGGTATACGCCAGTAAATTGCGTGCGCCCGAGTGCGTACTCCTGTTTCTAAATATATATTAGCAAAAACTTGACACATGCTGATAGAAGACCATTTAAACAAAGGCAAGTATTGTAGGGGTGTTTTTGACTCGTGAAATTAACATTAGTGCCATGTAGGGGAATAAACGATCAAAATTATCATACAACGGTGGGGAAGGGATGCATTCCTTATCGATTGTGAATCAACTGAGATGTCAACTAGTCTTAGGTATCGTCTGATTTGGTAAAATTAATGTTCAGAGACGCTTCAAAACTTAATATTCTGAGCCCATTCAGATTCAACAGATTCTGAACTGTTTGTTCAGAATCTCCTTGGTTCTTCACTCGTATTATTTGTTCAATTGTATCGTTGTGGGCTCAATCACCTGATAAGACCTTGAGGGTGGCCCATATGGAGGCCCAATAAGGCACCACCATGGACCACGCCCGGAGTTGGTCCATAATTGAAGAAAGCCCATAAGAAAAACAAAAGTAGAGCAACCTTATTATGGGCCACGTTGAGCCTACCCATAGTTGAAGAAAGCCCATGAAAAAAATGGGTCCATATACAGGCCCAAATTCAACCAAGACCATATCATAGCATGCATTTCAGCAACTGATCAGGGATCATCCCCACATTTGTACAATTCAAATTTCAATAATAAACCTCAAGCACATTGAGCTAAATGCTAAAAAAACAACAATTTCTAGCAGCAGCAGCAGCAGTTGGAAGCTGTCTTTATCCCTGTAACTACAGAATTAAAACGCGACAGGCTGCAGACAAATAAAACTTCAGGCGGGCATCTGTTACGGCGGGAAAGAATAGAATAGAACTACACAAATGAAGCGACCCGAAAGAGACGCACGCGCACAAGAAGATCAACGGCAGCACCGAGCTTGCGTCCGATGCAAGGAGCATATGCTCCATAGAACTGCAAGAAGAACAAAATGCACATTTTTCAGTGATGATCCCAACCTTTGCAACATAAAAACTTTGATTTAAGCTCACAGTCTCACCTTATCAGAACAACATTCATTTTGGGAGAAAATGATGACCAAACAAAGAGGAAAACTTTGAGGCAACAAGAGAGGACAAGGATAAGAAACCAACAATGGGGCATAGTAGATATGGGACGTGGCTCAGTAGGACTTACAGTTAGTTTAATCTGGTCCTACCCAATTATTTCATTCATGGGTAGGACCATAGATAAATAAAATTCTGTATATATTTATTATCATATGTTTCACACTACATGAATCAAGGGCCTTTATGCTTGGCTTTTGTCCTTGCAGCAACTCTGAGTTATGTGATGTCACAATCTTCCTCACCAATGACCAAAAGGTCTCATCCAACTCTCTCTTGCATTTGGTACTTCTCCCTACTTCCCAAAGCACACACTAAATCTTCCCCTTCCTTACTAAACAATGAAACCACTTTCACAGCCTAGTCTGAAGAACCCTGTTTCACTACACAAGATGGTTCATGCTTTAAGTGCATTCCGGTGGATGAATGCTTGAGAAAATTACAGACTCATTCTAAATCAAGAGACCGGTGTGGAAAGTTACCACGATTAATCTATTGGCGAGGCTCCACAAGAACATACAGCGGCTTTCCGTTTAGCCTGCGTTCTCCCTGCAAGACGTGCGCAGTCCAAATCAACGATCGGTAAGAGCAAAACAGTATCAGGAAATTTTGCTTTACTAAGCTTCCTCTACTGATAAGAATCACAGCATTAAACACTAAAAAACATAAGATGATGACGAAGAAAAAAAATACTACAAATCCCAGCCGTTACCTTGAACTCAGGCACTCCGATTACACATGCACATTCGACTACTTCAGCCCCAAGACGCTCTAGGAGTATCGGATTACAAGCACATGAATCGTAAGAAAAAGGAACCATGCAGATCAAGAATAAAAATAAAAACTAAGGCTGCAAAGAAATCTTTACCTAGAAGTCTTATTGCTGCAGAGAGAGTCCCACCTGTAGCCACCAAGTCATCGATGACCATCGCACGTTCCCCAGGTTGAACAGCCCCAACATGCATCTCTAAACAATCGGTCCCGTATTCGAGTTCATATGTTTCAGATATAACTTCTCCTAAACATTCATTGGCACATAGAATCCTATTATACTACACAAGAATTGACAGTACATTATATGTTCAAAACAACTGTGAATCAAACTGAGTAGAACGGGGTATGCATATGCGTACCGGGCAGCTTTCTAGGCTTACGCAGAGGAACAAATTTTGCACCAATGGCCAGGGCAATTGCAGGGCCAAACATAAATCCTCTAGCTTCAACTCCTAAAATATGTATCATTAACATCGTAAGCAAACGATAAATCAAACATGAAAAAATAAAGATAAATGAGTAATAAATACTTCAAAAGACTAATTACTAATCATCGATTGTTCTCATTACAACACAACCTAATTAAGACAAACTCAACACATTGAGTTTGACATGTCAACTCTGAGACCAAGGTCTCTAGAGGTAAGTGAAAGATGCCATTCCTTCACAACCAGGAGCAACTTGCAGCAAAATAAACTGACAAATTTACTTGAAGCTGCACAAATCCAAAATCTACCTTTTTTAAACCAGTATTTGAATACTAAAATACTTTTGTCTCACTTCCGCAAATCCTCCATCAGACTTGAAAAAAAAAAAAAAATTTGTCGTATACTATGCCAAGTGAATAGAAGATATCGAAACGACCGATCTTCCCATATATCGTCCCCGATTTACGGGAAAAGTGGTTGAACAATCAAGAAATCTTTCTCTAAACTAATGGTCAACTAGACAATATCAAATGGTTAAGGCTGCCAGCTGAAGCACACAGTCCAATTCTTAAGCATTGTAATCCCCACTTAAAGATATAAACAATGGAAGTGACCATAACCTTATGCCATAATATTCTAATAGTGTTTTAATCAGTAGGGTCAACAAGGTTTAATCCTCCTTAGCATCAACGATCCGAGCTGTAAAGCAATAGTAATACATCCTTATCTCTCTTCTTTCTTTAATTAAAAAAAAAAAAAAAAAAAACCCAGCACTCCACTCATCAGACAGACGAAACACAATAGTGAGAAATTATAATCACTTAATCAAACTATTATCTTAATTAAATATATCACAAACTTTGACACAAACATAATCTTTCATTCTCATGAACAATAATAAGGACTCGTTTTACATTATTTAAATTTTTCTCTTCGTTCTACTAGACATGACTTTGTGACTCTTTCAACTTATCAGAGGATGGATGTTGTCCCTGAAAATATCATACTGCAGGAAAGGAGAATAAGCTGCAGAGTTGTGAAACAAATGAAATTGCGGAAGCAAGAAAATCTTTCTCAAAATGTACAAATACCGTTGCGATTTCGCATCGATTTCATTCCCGATTACGCGGTTTGAACCCCGCCATTGCCAACACAAAGGCAGGGTTATTTTTTCAAACAGTTTTCGGATTCGGTACAGGCAAGGCCTTGTGAATTAGTCAAATAATAATTAAACAAAGGGTCAGACGGCAAAGAGAAGAGCCCTATAAATAATACACAAGAATTGATCAGGAACCCATTACAGATTGTGCAGAAACATGGACAGAAAGATTGCACCTTGATATTATTTTTCTCAAAAGATCCAAAAACATAAATGTTTTTTTTTTTTTTTTGGGGGGGGGGGGGGAAGAAACACAGTGGCTCATACTTTGTCAACCCCATTAGCTCATGGGCTCGAGTCTTAGAACTATTTTATTATAAAGAAAATAAATAGCAGGAAGATAAGTTCCATCATACCCACTAGGCATATTTGTTTTCACAAAAGATGATGATTAAAGGGGAGAAAAAGGAGACGCATACACTTTTTTTTTTCCTGCTGTTTTCAACTGTTTATGAAATGAAAAAAAAAGAAAAAAAAAGAAAAAAAAAAAAGCTTCCTCTGAGAAACCCATTTCTAAAACATTCCCATCTTTTTGTCTCATTCTCTCAACATAAAAATAAAAACCCCATATAACTAACACAATAATAATGAAAAAACGTAAAGCAATAAAAATTAAAGGAGAGAGGGATGAAGATATACCAGCAACAACAGAGATGCCCATGTCTCTGTAACGATCCACAAAGATGTCTACTGTGTCTTTGAACGCCTTGTGATCCAATAGCAGTGTGGTTATGTCCTGAAACATTATTCCTATCTCACGC
Organism: Santalum album; assembly: GCA_034195605.1. Lineage (NCBI taxonomy): Eukaryota > Viridiplantae > Streptophyta > Magnoliopsida > Santalales > Santalaceae > Santalum > Santalum album. The sequence goes on from CM067258.1 coordinate 3,360,913, forward strand.
CAAGAAAAATAAAAAAATAAAAAAAAGACGAAAATCAATTAGTACTTGAGGAACAGAATATATCCCAAAAAGGCCAAAAAAAATTTATAAAGAAAAAACCTGGTTTGGGGAAGTGAGGCACCACCCTAATTGCTTCAGAAATGGTCTTCAACCTTGGGTCTCCCTGCAACCCATTCTCTGTTGCAAACATCACTCTCCCTCCCTCTCTCTCTCTCTCTCTAGAGCGCTTCCCTCCCAAGCCCCAAATCTCTGGGTTGCTTCAAAAGCCGGAAGAGAGAGAGGGGCGTGTGTCAGTGTGTGCGCGCTTTAAAAGTATTTACCTTTTTTCTTTTTTTTTCCTTTTTTTTTTTTTTCCCGGTTGGCCAAAGCTTATAAGGATGATGTGATCCAATTGCTGGCAGAGCCGGTAATTTATAGACCCTTATTTATTACTTGTTTTATATTTTTTAATTAATTTTGATTTTTTCATGTTTTTCTGGGGGTGGGGGGAAGTATCCAATGCTTTTAATGTACTTTGAAACTGCAGTGCGTCAGTGCACAAAAGAAATTTCCATGTATCGGTCAACTGGGACCAGATCTTTATATCGTATCTCTTTATAAAAATAATATTTTTCAAAGTATGTGCATTTATATGATAACTTTGGCATTAAATAAGAAGAAATAGTTCTTCACGACCATGTGCTTTTGTTGTTGGTGAGTTATTTATTTGTATAGAATGCATTGGCGCTTGCAGTATATGAGAATTATAGAAATGGATGCTGGTGTGTTTTGAATGAAGAACCTATCACAAAAGGGCTTCTACTCTTGATGGTGGAGTGTGACAACTCAACTATTTTGACAATTTTGTTAATGAATATGTATAATTGGGTCCGACTCATTGTGTATATGCCAAGTTAGGGTTTGGGTCCTTCTAAATGGGGGGAGGGGAAAAAGAAAAGTTTTGATTCAAATCATGTAATATGAATATGCTTGTTGTGCCTCATCAAAAGAGTTTTAGGAAAAAATAAAAAAAAAGGAGCAATACACAAGCAGGGCCACGAATTAATATGCTAATGACGTGATTTTTTTTTTTTCAAATTTTTAACCAATACAAAATTTTAGATTTCTAAAAAAAGTGTGAAGCGATGATGTTAAGGGGAAATATTCAGAAAGAAAGCACCTTAAATAAAAGGTAGAATTACAAGGAAAAAATATGCAGGAATTGTTTGGATTTTGATAAATTGGGGGCCTAATAAAAAAATGTATGGCCTTTGAATGATTTAATGTAGGGACTTTTACTTGCTACACGGGCAGGGGCATAAACTTAAGATTTGGGCCTTAAGCTTATAACTTTTTTAGTTTTTTTTTTTTTTTATAGGGGGGAAGAAGGCGGGCTGCCCCCACTTTGGTTCCACCCCACTGCTCAAGGTCAACTAAACTGAGTAAGATTCTCTCAATTTTATATCCGTTAAGTTATTATTCATATTTTTTTTTTACTTAATTTTTATGAATTTTTTAATAATTTTAATCACATGCGTAAAAAAATACATATATAAATATATAAGTATATCAATTTTCATAAGATTTAAAAATGAGTAATTTATTCACCCTAAGCTTTGAGAATTTTAAATATATTTTAGTATTTTAAAAAACTCTTTAGTTTCCCTAGATTTCAAGAATGTATAGGTTATCCATTTTCAAATCTTATAAAAATTTATATAACTATCTGTGTTTTGGTATGTTATTATGATTCGTGCGATTAAAATTATTGCAAAGTTCATAAAGATCCAGTAGGAGACGATCTTGCAGGTGAACTTGACGAATGTAAAATTAAGAGGATCTTGATCCCAATCAGACTAGTGAAGAAGTAAGAGAATCTGGCCCTTGGTTTTTTCCCTTATTTTTCACATTTTATTATATTTTTTAATGACTTCTTGTTATCAATTTGGATGGAACTGGATTAGAGTGATCTATTGAACTATTTTTGCAACTATAGTGAGTGTTCTAAAAACAATTAAAACTAGACAGGATCTTTTAAAAAATGGCCTATACTGCACGGGGTGTTTAGAAATTTTCTAAGGAGAGAGAGAGAGGGGGAGGTAAAGAAAGGATTTTGTTTTGAGTCCCATGAGACCACTAAATGTGATTCTAACTGTTTGATTAAAACTTCTAATCATATCATACTAGTTACTAGAATTTAAGTCAAAGTTAACATCTTTATTATTAATGTTTATATTTACTAAATTTTCATCTTTATTATGAAAATTGGCAATGAATTCTTATTTTTTTTCAATATTCTTTTAATCCGTGCTTTTGGAACTCATAATCCATGTCTCATATGTGGCCACAACAAAGTCCTCTTTCTTTTTCCTCTCCTACCCTTCATCATTGCCCGCATAGAATTATATACTTGATAGTGCTAAAATGACCAACTTTGTTTATAAGAGCAAACTTACACGTAAAACCTCAAACAAAGATTTCAACATTTGGATGAAAATTTTTATGCTTGTCCTACAATCCTATAAAAATTTGAATATCAATCGGTTAAGGATGAGATTTCATCCATACAATCCAAGTTAATAGTTTTTCATGTTGACTTGATACAAGTTTGGATGGAATGTCGTCCTTAAATGGATGGGACTCAAATTTTATCGACTAGTAGAATGTAATTTAAAGGTTCTGATCCACCAATTGGAATTGTTATTTGAAACCTTTCACGGGTTTTACATAGGTCTATTCATGTAAACAAAGTTGACTTGCTTACTCGCATTAATATTCTCTTATGTGCGCATATTCATCTCAGGGATATGTACATGCTCATCTAGGGACCGAGGTGGGATATAGGATGAGGATGATCTTCTTAGTCTAATGGACCTCCTAGTGAAACAAAAAGGAAAATCTCCATAATAAATTAAATTTTTTTTTTTTTTTACCAAGACAGTTTAGGTCCAAGTTGTACAACCCCTAGCCTTTTATTAGCATGCAATTTTCTTTTACCTATCATGGACTCTACATTGCTTGGTCAATAATGTGACATAGGACAAATTCCATATTTGTTTTTACTTTGACTAAACAACATTTTATACTGTTGAGATCCACTATTAGGTTCATACTAAGTTTTAGGTTAAATTATTGAACTTTTTGACTTGTCAAATGGTAAATTATCTATCTTCAAATCTTTCCTGTCTGTACTTAGAATTAAGACAATTCTTTGTCATTATTTATTTTTATCATTGCAGATGTCACGATGACAATGCGAAAATATTATTTATCGTGCTATGATCATTATTCTTTTGCCTATTATTACCTATGCGTTTGGAGTAATTGATATTAACTTAATATATTTTCAGTTTGGTTAATCTTTGGGTGATATTGTAGGACTTCCCAACAATCATAGATTACTCGTGTGGGGAATCAAATGGCCAGGAATGATGATGTTTAAGAGCAGTTTATTATATTTTTATTTTTATTTACAATAATAGATAAAATGCTTATTATCGTTTATATTTTCCTTTTCAGTAGACGATTATACGGTCTCATCGTACTAGGCTACACCGGTCCACATTGGGTCATTTCTCTTGGTGCGCCCGAGATTCTGAAAGGCCCAAATCATGGTCAGGCATTTTGAAAATTTTGAGCTACAAAGTGGAAAGAGATTATGTGAATTTACCCCAAAGAAGGAAAAAAAAAAAGAAAAAGAAAAAAAAAGAGAAATTAAAACATAAATTATGCAATGAAAGTTTTTAGTATTGAAACTTGGTGTCAAAAGATATGCATCAAAAGTTTCAAATCACATTAATGGCCATATTTTTTTGTTATGTATTCGGTTTTCAAAAAGAATTCCTTTACGAAAAATTTATATCAAATATCGCATAACAAGTTTAGTGATTCGTAAAATCTCGTGATTTTAATTAAATTTTTTTTATCGAAGGCACAGAACGGTTAAAATTATTGAATACAAAATGTGTTCAGTGATTTAACTGTTATCAAATAGGTCTTTGGAGTAGGTAAAAATGCTTAATCATGGAAGTTGTTAACCAAAATTAGGAAAACTATTTTTTATTTTATTTTTAATTTATGGTTAGAGTTCTACTCTTTCACTCTTTTCTTTGTTTTTGTTTTTTTTTGTTTGGTTAAGAATAATTCTGTGTGTATCAAATCAATTTGTATCGAATCACATAAAGTAGTGTGGGCCCTACATATGGAAGCACACTCCCTCTCAAATTTTATCCGCACCTTAACCATTTTGAATAAACGTAACACCACACTTTTCAAAAAAAAAAAAAATCCTAAATAAATCTCATAGATTATATATGAAAGTGAATCATACATATAAATGTAAGTTCTACTTATCACATCTGAATAATGAGATTTATTCAGAATTACTTTTTTTTTCAATGAATAGATTTATCTTTAAATAAATCCAGTCATCCTTACAGAATTCGCCCTTAACAAAAGCTTACGTATTTGGTAGAACCCACCAAACAGGGCTGGGGACGCATCCTTAGTTGAGTGGAGAAATTTATTAATGATGAAATTTGAAAAAGAATAGCATTTCATGTTTTTAGATAAAACGGTATGCATCACTAATGTTGGTAAGAAAGTAAGAAATGAGGATCAGCTCACTAGAATCTGGCCATTGCCAGGTTTTGAACATGAGGACTGGGCCCTCTTAATTTTACCAGAATCTGGCTATTAACCGAACAAATCTTGAGAATATACAAAAAAAAACACTTATTAATATCAATTTTTTAATAAATTTGGAGATGCAGGATCTAAATTCTTCCAAAGGATTGATTTTTTTTATAAAAAAAAACAGGATATTTTTTGAAAATTTTTACTAATTTTCAATGCTTAAGATGATTAGATTCTCTAGTTTCAGATCTCATGAAAATTAATATCTTTATAATTGCTTTTTTTTTTTGACTTGTAGAAATTAAGAGAATCCTTGTCCGAAACATAAGATCTTTTTTTTAAGAGAAATTTGTTGTGGCTATTGGATTATGATCCAAATAACAGGGATGAGTAAGCATTATTTAGATCATTCTTGTTGAACTCCTGTGAATATCATTATATATTTGTAAAAACTAGTATTAAAAATGCTAATTATGATTATATAAGCTGTCACACCTCATTTGGGTCTGACGGGTTGAAAATAAAAATAACGGAGTCGCCAACCTACTTTTAAGGAGAAAAATAGAGAAAGTCTTAAAAATTCCCAAAAAAAGGCCTTTGAACCAAATAATGGATTCGGGAGTCTAATTGTGTGTGAGAAAGGTTATCAGCACCTCACATCACCTATGCAATGGGATAGTTACTATCTTTAATTGGGTGCCAGTGATCAAAAAATTTGTAAATAAAATTAAATAGTTAATTTTGATTTAGAATTAATTTTTAATTTAAAATAAAGAAAGAATAAGAAATATATGTAATTAGAATATGTTGGCTAAAGATTGTCTCTTTATCAAGTATGAGAGGAGTTTTTTTATAACTCTTTTTATTTTATGCCCAAAGTTAACAACGAAAAATAATGATAATAATTTTTTATTTTCAAACATGAAAACAAAGAGAAGAAAGATGGATAATGCTTATATACCCTTTTTGATTCAAAAACATGGATATATTTCATAGCCGATATCTTATGTAAAAGAAAAATAATAAATAGAACCCTAAAAACTAAAAGGAAATGAATTGTACGAAAACTAACCTAGTGATAGAAAATTCTTAAAATAAAAAGCTACTTGTGTACATTTTTCCACTAAGAAAACAAAGTTCAACTACTTACAAAGTTTCAGAGCCTCAATGATTTTCCTCTTCTTTTGAGCCTCCTGATTTTTCTAATAAATTCCCTGTAAGAATGGAAGAATATGAGGGCTCTCTCCAAAATTCCTCTCCTCTTTTGTAGGTTAACCTTGCTTGCACTCTTTCTTTACAAATTTAGTCAATTCGAAAAGAGACCACTTAAAAAGGGAATCCTTACATTTCTATCCTCTAAACTTTTTACAAAAGATTAATTTTGGAATCCCTGTCTCCTAGTAGCACAGTGAAGACGAAAGTATTATTTTCACATTAATTAACCAGTACCATGATGATGATCTAATTTATCCTTCTAAGAGATAAATCAAAGATAACCAATGAAAAAGGAAAGTATGCGGAAGTTAAGAAACTATTTTTTATATTTTCATTTTTTCTTTGTTTACTATTTTGGAATTTTAAAATTAGCCAATAATCTAGTTTTAAGGACAAATTTGAAAATAAAGTAAAATAAAACTAGAAATGGGCCCTGAATATAAACTTGACCCATTTTATTAATTAAACTAGGGCAAGTCTAATTAGGCAATTGAATCCAAATTAAATTAACTAAAATATGTAATAAGAATTTAGAAATCAAGGTTTGAAATGTCTAAAATTTAAATGCGGAACAAATCATAATAAAATCAAGTGCTGACATAAGCCATGCAGTATCGGCAGATTCTATATCTAGAAGAAAATCTAGATGACAATTACATGATTCGAACATATCTGTAACATGCATTTTGACTTGAAAAAGTGGTATAAACAGGCAATTTAAAAATACTTTAAAGAAAATTTTTCAAGATTAAAAGATCCATATTGGATACTACTATGATTACAACATCCCTACCATAACTTGGACTTGAAATTTTGATTACTCACGGGATAAAATTTAAAACAATAATTGAAATAATAACATGCAAGAAAATCCTGTGCGTACGCATGTGAAAAAATTTAAGATTGCTGACGTGTTAAACTTGGTGAAAAGGAAATCAAAATTATGTCAATATTATTGGCTAAGGGGGTGTTGGGTTTGGCCCGTGATGATTTTGATACGAGTCTATTCTTTTACATTTTTATTTAGTTTATTTCGGAGCTCAAAATATTTATTCTCAGTCCAATAAAAAAAATTTATATTTCACTTATAACTCATCAAAGCAACTCTTTTATATATATATATATATATATATGGTCGCATGAAATAACAATTTTCTTTCCGTTCCATTCCACACTCTAAATAAAAATTAGTGCGCATGCTTATGCCGATATCTTAATAGTAAGATTTGTATTAGATGCTACGAATAATAGTATATATGCCGTGCAAAAGAAAATCTTTATCGAATAGTTAGAATATCTTGAACATAGATTTTGTGCATGAAAATATAGAACTATGATTAAAAAAACATATAAAATTGTCACAAAAGGGAATTGGCGTGTCAAACTTAGTAGGATGACAAAGAGAGAATTCATATTTGCACTTATGTCAATTAAAATATCTATATTAGATACTACGTTGATGATCTTTTTGACTTTGAAATTTTGAACAAAAAAACACGTGCGAGAAAGTGTGAACGACTTTGTCCAACATTTGTTGGCAATGTTAGTGTGAGTTTCATAGAATACATTAGTGGATTTTAAATGTTTAAAATATATGAAGGAAAAGTAGATAAAGATGAGTATTCTGGAAGAATTGAGCCTTTTGCTATGGGAACTCTCAACAGTTCGTTGTTGTCTTGTTTTTTCTTCCTCTGCTGGGAGTTCCCTGCAGGCGCCTAATGCAAAAATTGTGACTTAGCTTGTAAAGTTAATCGTAACGATCGAAAGATCATCAAATCATTCAGAAACTTATGCATCTATAATTTTATATACAATTTACTAATGTATAGACTCTTCATTTATGGATAGCATATTAATACTTAAACTGTTGTCATAAACAGCGGAAGCAAATGGCAATCCAAACAAAACGAAAAACAAACCGAAATAGAGAATACAAGAATTACGTGGTTCAATCAATGTGATCTACATCCACGGGTGAGGCAAAAGAAATTCCACTATCACAAAGAGAGTTACAAGAGTTCAAAATCGATTGAATCGATTGAAAAAATAAAAATACTCAAAGAACTCGCTCCTCTCTCTAGAATTCGGGAAAAAAACTACCCGAGAAAACTCTTGTGAAGCCTGAAAAATGCCCAAAAAACTCACTCCTCCAAAACAGGTTGCACAAAATTTTTCAGGTCCGATGAGTTGAATCAAAATTTAAGACATACTTAACGATCTTTCAATCCTTACATTTAACTTTACTAACCAAATCACAATTTTACGGTAAACAGAACGGCAAGCAAGTACCTAGCAGGGAGGTTCCCAGCAGCGAATCCCCTTTCATAAGGTCGGTACTCGGTCAATAAGGGATGCAGGAAATGTGCAGTAAACCATCACAAAATCTGGTAACTTAATATTCTTTTTTTCCCCAATGCATCACTTTAAAAGGACGAATCATTATCCAATCACTTATATTAAAAGATATATTTATAATAACATTGATATTATTAATTTATCAATGTTTCAAAATAGAGAAATGCTATACACACTCTCTGTATCACTCAAATTTGACGAATTGTAAGATATTGAAAAAATGCCTCATAATTTTACATAAAATTATAAGGCATCTCTTTGTCTCAAAATTCATGTGATTTCCATGAAATTGAGAGCGTGCACAGCATTTCTGTGAAAAATATGAAAACCTGAGATGGATTTACTTTATCTCTTAAATGATTACACTAGATTTTATTTTTCTAACATTCTTTTACTTATATATTATATTTAAACTTTCTTGCAGTGTGAGAAAGAAAAAGTTTGCAGCCACTAACCAAAGGTCCTAAACCTGCCCCTCCCCTTAATTAATAGCATTGGATTGTTAAACTTAAGTTAAAGAAACTTTAAATAAATTCTAGAACCTGGCGACCCACTCCTTAAAAAATAAAAATAATAGCTGTGAAAGCTTTGAAATCATTTAATATTGGTAGCAATGGTGTAAGGTTATGTGTAGGAGAACTGCATAGTGACAAGATTTGGTGCAGACAACCTTATACTTCTTTTTGTGTAATGAACACGTTTTTCTTTAAAAGTAGATCGTTAGGCATTGTCGCAAATTCTTATTATTGTGCTGCCTTTTTTGGTTTGTATTTAGGATAAAGATTGTTTTGTATGAGTACAAGCCAAGTCGTCATTAGAATAGCCTAAATAATGTGAGATTTAGGTTACTCTGAGTGGTATACAATGACTTATTATATACACGAGTGTTGAGAAAAGTAAAATGTGACTATGTGGGCATGAAAAAATGCAAACCACCAAATAAGAATCAAATTCTAAAAGGATCTGTTTGAAGTAAATGGACTTGTTTTACAACTTTCATTTACGATGTTCGTATTATTCTTTCATTTGTGCGCTTAAAGCTAATTGTTGTGTTCTTGTATGGGTTGGGCCCCACTGCCCAACAAATGTAACATTAAAATAAAAATATTTGCATTTTTCCCATTCACTGATTCTTAAACCATAAAAAAGAAAAGTATATACATAGAGAGAAAAATATTAATATGAGCATAATCTTATGTGAATATACACTATTTAGTCCTATTTTTAAAAATTCTATTCATATGGATCAAAAGGGCAGGAAAAATTCAAAGAATTTTCTAATTTTCTTAAAGTTTAATAATGGATAGTGTAACACTCCAACCACATCCCTACCAAGGCAAATCCTCATTCAAAAAGACTACCCAAGAAGGTACTCTCGAGATCATAGTTTTGAATTTAAATATCACACTTATGATCCCCACACTTTCTGATGTGGAGTTGGGGTATCACAGATATTGTTTTCTTTTTCAATATTGAAATCAAAGAGATCTCCGCCGTCATAACTTTCATCCTTTAGATGATGGACGAGCTTTATTTGTAATGGCTGTTGCACTTAAATTAGGTACAACACACACACACACACACAAAAAGTAAAAAAAAAAAACAAGTGAAATCTAATTTGACATTATTTTGAGTTCAATTTTTTTTCCCTTTTAATATTACAAGGTAGTGCTTCAATTAAACTGGCTGTTGTAGATTAGTTTTTTCCTTAAATGATCGGTGTACACAAATAATAATAGCATGAAAATTAATAAATTCTCCTACCTTTTTTTCTTTTTTTTTTTTATGTGAATAAACATGCCATTAGATATAGGGTTGAGTACAATTTGTGGGTGGAGAATGATTTAGGGACCCTACAATACAACATTGTTCTAGGTAAGAACGGAAAGGAAAAATAGGGCCAAGCCTAGTGGGCCTGAGTTGGGCCGGACCACAGATGATTTGGAGCTGTCTGGGCCCATATTTGAGACTAAGGGCCCACACTCTGTTAGAGCAAGTTGAGTTACTTTTCCCAAAGGCTAAAGGGGGTGACCTATGGTTGTGGGGCCCACGAAATGGACGTACGAGATCACTGTTCACGTGCACGCGATGTGTGTACTGGCAACCACGATCGACAGACTGATGAGTTTAGATCTCTGTGGGCCCCACAACCTCTTTTTTTTTTAAACCCATATCAACTTTTTTTTTTTCTTAATTCTTTTTTTTTTCCCCTCCCCGTTTTTGACCTTTTTGAGAGAGAATCACCCCATCTACCCCTCTTTTAACCGTAAGATAGATGAAAGAGATAAAAATGTAATTTAAAATTATAACAAAGAAAAATGACGGAATCATTCCATTTTAGAGTTAGATTTCCCCAAACAAGAGAATGAGTCATTCCTAGAAATGGTTATAGAACATTATTCCGATGCAGGAGAAATCACACTTTCAAAAAAAAATCGATTTTAATGATCTATCGCATTATTAAATGAGTACAAAATTAACATAATCATCATTTTACTGTAGAGTCGACTCTCACAAATTAAATGAGCCTCAAGTTTGATGTATATTATGCTTTCTGCATCAAATACTTATTCGTATAAAACTACCGATAGCAAGTATCGATAAAAGTATTGTTTTTAATCGCATCTCTAACCTTATTTATTTGTTTATTTTCAACATATCGAAGTTCATTAAGTGACATTCTAAATGCTGATGAATCTTTTATTTATTGATTTATTTTTTCTATTTCTTATTATGGTCATCTTTTGACGGCCACGATCAATCAAATTCTTTAGAAAAAGAAATCGCTGTCATTCATAAAAAAGATCGAAAAAAAACTTCTTGGCTTTTTTGATTGAAATTTGGGCTTAAGTCAACCAACGTGTTGTATGACCTTTCTTTAAAAAGGGTGCTATGATCTTTTCTCTTTTTCTTTTTCTCTTTTGATCTTATCAGATATTTTTTTATTTTATTTGATGGGACCGCATTATTTTTTATTTCATCCTTTTGAAAAATAAATCAAACAATAAAGTTTCACCGACCATCAATTTGGTTGAATAGTTGGCTAATCTTATTAGTTTAGCTGATTTGGGCAGCGGTCAACTTGCCTAATGCACTTGTTTATTCGATAAGTACATACACATCTAACTTATAATATAAGGATTTAAATGGTATAAACTTATTTTTCTTCATAACATGCGAAGATTGAGACAAGTCATAGTTTGATTGATAATTTGAAACTATACCCGTAATATCTCATGACTTGTCAAATCGCACTTAAGATAATCAAATCTAATTCAATCATAAAATAATTTTGGCATACAACCAAACCTGACCCGCCCCAATTAGACCAATTGTTTAGCATGCCCATGTTTGTTTGTTTTCCTTTTGGTTCAAAATTATGATTTTTGATGATTTTTGATTGATTGTTGAAAAGTAAAAGAAATACAAGTTGTACAAATAAAGTGAACTCTTAATTTGTCAATACGTAACTTAACGTAGCCTATACATAAATATATACCTGCTCATGTTTAATCCAACAATTGCCACCCTGTAGATTTATAGGTTTGGCTTCCTCTCTAACCGCTGAATGATCCAGCAGTTGCATAATCATTGGATGATGTTTTTGAAATTCTTTTAAATACATCTAACGATATATACAACTATTGAACCGTCCAATAAGCCGAAGAGAATTTTTATAAACTTGCCCTCAAGTTGGGGTAGGTATCTTTCTTACGAAATAAATGTGATATTGGGAAGATAAACCAAAATTATAGTACACTCTTCAAAAAGGCTTCCAACTACACATAAATACAAGTTGACCTGCTATTATTAAGAATGGAAAACGAGAAATAAGAGTCGACAAATTAGGGATAGTGTCATACATCCAGAAGGAGCCAGAGAGATGGAAGGATAAGGGCAGAAATTAGAGGTCAAAATAGTGTGTGGCCTACAATTGGTACAAAGATATGGTGGTTGGAGAGTATCTAATGTGTTAGGAATATATATTTACCTTTTACTTATCCTCGAAAACAAATTTGTTTCGACTATTTTTTATTATCATGAAATTCTTACATACACTTATATATATATATATATATATATATGTGTGTGTGTATTGAAGAGTATCTAATGTGTTAGGAATATATATTTACCTTTTACTTATCCTCGAAAACAAATTTGTTTCGACTATTTTTTATTATCATGAAATTCTTACATACACTTATATATATATGTGTGTGTGTGTGCGCGCGCGCGCACGCGTGTATATATGTGTATATGTATGCATATTATAATGAGCATGCTTAATTTGTACCTAGTTATTCCAACTTATAGGCCTTCTAGTTGCTCGCTGACTCAATAGAGTCTAGATACGGAAGTACGTAGCTAACCTAACATACCTGACCTATCCGACCTACCTAATAGTTTGGTGGCCTCTCGGTCCCTTATTCAATAACTGCTAAACTTTGAGATATTTCAAACCTATACTATTTTGAAAATCTTGAGATCCCTTATTCAATAACTGCTAAACTTTGAGATATTTCAAACCTATACTATTTTGAAAATCTTGAGATCACTGCCCACTACGTGTGTGCGTGCGCGTGCATATTACAATGAGCACGCTTAATTTGAGCATAAATATTATAAAATTTTCACCTGTTTACATTGAAGGAATATGAAAAAAAAAATAAAATGTGAGGACCTTATTTAAGTCTAGGATTACAACTCACAAGCCCTAATTTCATCATTTCCTCTCAAAAACAAATTATCATTTTTCTAAGTTCGGGATTACAAGGACAGAAGGACAAGTGGCTCAGGTTTCGTTTTGGGCTTCCAAACAAGATGTACATTTTTATTCGCACTGAAGTGAATGTGGGCCAGGGAAACAAAACGGGCCCCAATGGTGGATTTGTTTTAATTTTCTTTTGGAAATGGGGTCCACCTCTAGTGGTCTGGGATTTTGTTGGCATATTGGTAATTTCACTGCATGGGGGTGTCATGTTTTTGGCACTTAAAAAGGATTTTAACTTTTAATTAAGTTCAAAGGGACAATTTCATATGGCTTCTCCTCTCTCTCACCCCATTCAGTGCTATGATGATTAAATGTTTGGCTAAATTAGTTAAGATTTCGGAATTGCATCATCTACCACAAGATCGTTTGAGTGCGTTGGTTGGTGGTTCCTTTGGTTTTATTTTCTTGCTATTTATTCAAGTGGCTGAAGTTGGCTAATACATATGTATACGGACATTTTTATCGATTAAAATGATATTAATAAGTAATAACTCAGCTGATATTAATTGAATTGTAGAGTCATTTCACCTTCTCCATTCTAACCCATCGATAAAATTTCATTTCTTGTCAAATTATATACATACATATAAGTAAAGTGTTTGCAGTGTGCCGCAGCTTCAATGCTAATGCACCTCTAAAACGATGTCATTTTGCTAAATTTTTTAAGTACACTTAAGTGAAAACCCCCAAAACGACATCCTTTTGGAGTGCATTAACATCTAAAAGTTGAATTCCATTAAAATTCATGCTAGTGTATTGCTTTTCTCTTTTGGAAACGATATTTTATTGTAAAAGGAAAAAGTGCAACGCTATGATCCATTATCATGGCTCAACAAACAATTCCTGTCAATCAATGGAGAGCTCAGACTTACTTGATGATTTCATGACACTCAAACTCTGGACATATCATAAACTACGCAGAGGAGCACCATATCTCCAATTCTCACGACGATGCTAACGTACACTTAGAGGCCTTTTTCCGCCGCCGCTACGAACGAAACCGGGCCTTTACGGATCACCTGATCCGCCGCGAACTGATGAATCATATCTTGGATCCCTGCAAATGCAACCAAGAAGTCTCCTGCATCCGTTTGGCCAAGCACTTTAGTCACCACCATCTCTATTGTATTAGACCTGTCCAAGTTTTCCATGATAATGAAGTTCATAAATTACGTAGTTTTGGAGCTGAATAGAGGTAAAGTAAGGAATTGTTTGGATTGCGAGGAGATGGATTTTATTAATCCTAATTTACCACAAAAAAAAAAATCTATTAATCCTCAACATTCCAAACACAACGTAATGCTTTTCTCCTAGCTAAAGGAGGCGGGGGGAAAAGAAAATGAGTTGGACCTTAGTAATTGGGCCTTGGCAATGACCCGGTCCATCTTCCTGAACTCGGCGAGGACACTAGCCAAGGCTGATGGGCCGGACCGACGGGCACTGATCGGGCCGAAGGGGAGGTGGAAGATGCACGTGGACTGGATCTCGGCCATCTCCTCGTCGAGCACGATCTCCTCGATGCGCGCATCGTGTATCAACTGCGAGAGGAGGGGCTCGATCTCGACTGGGCTCGAGCCGGTTAGGGCGAGGCTACGGACGAGCTCAAGGATGGAGGATGGGCGCCAGTCGCCGAACCAGGCCAGGGAGGCGAGCTCGTGGGGAGGGACCCAGTTTGGCATGAGGAGTTGGGCCACATCTTTGGGCCTGGTGGGGAATAAGGCCCGGTTGTGGTGGGCCTCGGTACCAGTCCAATTGTTCATCTATGAGATCCTCTGTGGTCCATTGGGCCTCCAGCTGGCCCTCTCTCTGGGCTTCTCTTGTCTTCTGCCACGAGGACGCTTCCCCTAAATATATAATCATCATATAATAACTCAATAAGCTTCAATTAAGCCCTAAAAATGTAATAACAGAAGGTTTCGCGTTTGTCGAACCTGCCCCTGTTAATGAATGAGATGTTCAAAATTTTACAACCTTTTCAGATGGGTACTTTAGTCCATCAAAATTTATGTGATGATTCAACACCGAGCCGGTCAATAATGAAACGGCCAACAAACAGAGAGGGGAAGATTTTGCATTTTCCATCAAAATTTTCCCGCCCCAGAAACCATACGTTTTTAAAGAAAAGAAAAGAAAAGAAAATGTGATTTAGGGGAAAGAAAATTTTGTGGGTCTCGAAGTTTACCTCGTTTGGTTGGATCTGGCTTGTTATTGTGCAGGATCATGGAGCTGCATTCTCTCTATGATTTCTCCCGTTCTTCCATTATTATCATCATCGAGATCTCCATCTTCTTCCTTGTCTCCTCCTGTTTCCGATTCCGATCCCAATTCTTCTTCAACTTCAACTGACTCTTCCTCTCTCATCTCTTCAGCATCGAAATAGATTTCTTCAGAGTACTCTCTGCAAGGAATTACATGTTTGGCTGGTGAGAAATACAGAATCAAGAAAGGAAAATACGGACACCATCAAAATATTGGGAGAATTCAGAACCCCTTTCTTTTTTCTTTTTGTTTTTTCTTAAAATTTTGTCGTTTCTTGGTAACCAAACAAGAGAGTCCTTTGTATATGCCGATTACCCACCATGGAAAAGGAGGAGGAGGAGAAGAAGAAGGATTGGAGCTTACAGGAGGGGTTGAGGCGACGCCCTCTTCATCTTTGTCTGATCTTTCTCCTCTTTTTTGTGAGCTTTCTTACAGTTTTTTGTGAGATTTTTTTGAGTTGCGGCGTGAAGAGGAGGAATGGGGGAAGCTCACGATTTATAGACCGGTGCGTTTGGGCCCATAAATGAAACTTTGGGCCTTGGGCTTGCTTTTTGAAGTAAAGCACACACTACATATCCATCACATCACTGACATGGGATTATTTTTGAGGGATATTTTGATCGAAAAAATAGTAAAAGATCAACTAAAATATATATTTTTTTTTAATACTTGTGAGTCTTACGTGATGGCTTAGTATATAAAAAGAAAAATAAGGGAAAAGAAAAAAGAATTATATCATACGGCCAACTTATGTTTGTTATGTGAAATGGAATAGGGTGAGAGTAAAATAATCATTTCATTAAAAAATAACATGGATCATAAAGCAGAGTAAGAGTGAATGGCTCTTTGGAACGATTATGAGGGTAACATTATGAATTAACTATTTTATTCCAACCATACTCTTTTGTTTCAGCGAGATAAGTATTGCGTGCTTGCGAATCCCTTTCTTTACAATGTTAATGATGCCACATGATTAATATTCACGAGTTGGTATGTTTTCTTGACGCCAATTCTTTTATTGGGCTGGGTGAATTTAGTGTGTGCAATAGAAATTTTTTCTATTTTAGCAGCCAAAAAAAAAGAAAAAATAATATCATTTAACTATAAAAGAGGAAACCAACTACGTAAAACGAATGAGCATTAAAAAAAAAAAAGAGAGAGAGAGAGAACAAGCAACTTTTGAAATCATATGAAAATTGACCACCATATAAAATCTATACGGATTGCCATCTAAACATTCTAAATGTATGAATTGAAAGAATATGGTAAAATATAATAATCCATTAATTTTTATACAATTAGCGTTAACAAACTTCTTTCATTTAAGTGGTGAAAAACAAAAAAAATATGAATAATTTGATCTAATTTGAGTTTTCATTGCTAGTTGCATAAAAATTAATGGGCCTTCTCATCCAAAAAATAAAAATAAAAATGAGCCCTCATATTCTTTTCATACTCTTCCAATCCATATTGTTGAAATTTTCGGATCATGACCTATATGCGTCTCATAGGATGACAATGTATCTAACTATCTTCACTTTTATAAATTATATACAGCTTATCAGAATCTGCAGTACAGCATTGGACACTCACTTCCCAATTGTTCCATATACTTCCAACAGCAAACAAAACTTCACTTTACAAGTACTTTGGGGCATACAGGCGCAAGGGACTAAAAGCAAAGTTCATACAGGTTTAATGTTTTCTTCGAAAAGAAAGTGGTACATTACCTAGCAACAGTAGCAGCAGCACTGGAACCACCTTCTTTAAAAAGGATGCTCGCAACTTGCCGTGGAACCCATTCTCGGTTGACCCTACCCTTTCCATTCTCATAATTCTCATCACCCTGCTGAATTCGATTCCTACAAGCCTTCCGTTTTGCATTCACGTTTCTACAAATGAAGAAACTGGATTTTGTGGCGAGAAAAAGACCCAGTCCGATTACAAGTGGTCTCACACCCCAGTGGAAATCCTCAATATGACGGTACTTCTCCACCACCCCGGGACAGGTATCGAAAGACACTGGTTCCACTTCAGCTGGGTCTGCCAGGAAAAAGTTTGATTCATCCCTAAACACAAATCTCCCAGGAAAAGTCAGAGTAAGACACCCATTCGGGAGTATTTGGGAAATCTTTCCAGCAGCCCACGACCCTCCTCCAATTTTATGGGGCCACCCGAACCTGGGATTGAGAACATTTGTCCTCAGCTTTACAAACTGCCCCACAAAAAAGGCTTGACCCAATTCAAGCTCCGAAGAGTTCCCTGTCCAAAGAGTTTCTAGCCCTACAAATCCAACAGCTGCGATACCATCACGCCCTAAAGAACGAAGAATACCCACAGACGAGTGCTGGCCATTTTCATCCTTCAAGTGAACCCAGTCACCAGCTGACATGCCAGATGTCACCCTCTCTAGCGTTGACACGTGTACTCTTAGGGAGTTGTGCGTTCCACGAACTCTAACAAGCACAAAACCCTCACGATCCGTATCACTCTCCATTCCAACTATGATCCCATCTGGCACATCCAATTTTTCAGGTTTGCATTCATTTAGAGGCTTCCTTGAGCGAACTGTGTCACCCACTTGGAGATGGTCCTTTGAGAGGAACCATAATGTAAAGCCATTGCTGTTTGTTCTTTCTGTATTGTTAGTGCTGCCAGAACCAATCCATCCACCATCACTGTAAACTGCATTCTGTGAGCTGCAAGATCAGTTTGCAAGTTATCAAAATGTTGGAATGAATCAAATGCTTCCCTTCACAGCAAACTTTGTACATGCATTACAAAAACAAGTGTACTAAAAAAAAAGAGTAAGATTTCTTCTAGAAGAGTGGACCACTGCATATTTATTCTTGATTTGATCTGTTATCACTCAGGATGTCTAAGGATCCTTATTCATGTTTTGTACATTAGTCCGCCATCAGCAAGATTCTCAAAACTTAGAGCAGATTTGCCTCATACTCACTGCAGGGATTAGGATTTGAATTTTATTTATGGAAAATTCTACTTGTACATCCTTCATACCAAAAGGGTGACGTGGCAAAATATGTGTGGCCCTTTTTGAGTGACATTTTGGTCAAATAACAATACAGGATCGCACATATTTTGCCACGTGGCCACTTTCGGTGTAAAGGGTATGTGAAGGATGTACATGCATTATTGCTCTTTATTTATATAGTGAAAATGCTTATAAAATAGCTACCAAAACCATATTAAATAACAGAACATCTCAAGTAATAAAGGATCAAAACGAAAAAATAAGCAGTGGTATGTCCTATTCCTATATAAAAAAATTCAAGAAACTTTTACTACGCATGATTCTGGTCAGGTTCATTATATATATATATATATATATATATAAAATGGAGAAGATGTTGATTAAAACTAATAAGAGTGTAATAAAAATGTTTAATTTGATTTCTGCAAGCATAAAATGTTAAATACAGATTACTAAATCCATATAGTTTGTATTTTCTTGGAATAGTATGAGCCGTTCTGCTTTCACAGGCATATATACTCTTATATTGATAACTATTTCAGAGATTCCTGGACCAAGCAATAACAAGAATAGAGAATAAATGCTCAGTTTGATTTATGCACTGCTCACTATATAAATTTTTTCCTTCCAACCAGTACACATTTCCTTGAAGGTATGAGATGGTTTCAAGCTAGTAAAGTTTATAGATTCTTACATTTGTAGCTATTTCTAGTACTAGAAAGTTGCACCAGCAGTAATTCTGAACTACAAATACAATACAGTCAGAGCTAATGCTCTTAAAGATACTGTCCATAACTTCCAAAAACACAAAAGCAACACAGTAAGCTCCTGAATCAGAGCTAATACATCTTGAATGATAAAAGATCAAAATGAAATAGATAAGCAGTGGAATATCCTATGTATATATATAAAGTCCAGGAATCTTTTACTGCACTTATATATTTAAAAAAAAAAAAAAAACAAGAACCTTCCAAGAACACAAATGCACGCAAAGGCACATGCTAACAAATATTTTTATTTTGAAAGGCCAATCTGGTTATTGGATAAAAATTAAGGATATGCTGTTTAATATGAATTCCTATATTTTCAGGGGAAATGATATATGTGATATATTCAACCAGTGACAGGAGTGAGGGGTTCTAAATTTACTTCAAATTCAACACACTAACATTAGAATGAATATCACGTCATAAATGACAATAGTAGATGAGGACACTAGTACATGAGGGCATGCTCCAAGAAAAATTATACCATTTTTAATATAACTACATCAATCAGTTTTTAAATCATAAAGAGTAAATAAAGAACAAACCTCTCAAATGCTTGTAAAATATCTGCCATTAAAGGTCGATTCCGTGGGTCATATTCGAAGCAACCTCTCAGAACACTCTCAACAGCAGGAGGCAATCCACCTGGAACATGAGGTTTCTCTTGCTTTCGTACAACTAACTGACATATTTCTTCAATTGATCTCCCAAACCAGGGCTGCACACCGGTCAACATCTCCACAATGCTGCACCCAAATCCCCATGAATCCGTTTCGAAGCATAATGGGCCTCTTACTTCTGGCTCCCATTGTTCTGGAGCCATGTAGTTTGGTGTTCCAAGCTTGACAGCTAAATCTGAATCGGGTAATGGAATCCCAAGAAGCAGATATGGAATTCCAAATTCTCCAAGGATTGCGTGGCCATCTTCATTCAAAAGAAAATTAAAAGGCTTGAGGTTCAGCAAGAGGATCCTTAGTGAGTGCAACTCTTCAGTTCCTTTTGCCAACTGGATTCCATACCTGTAGCACACACTTTTCTCAGAACTGCCCTGTTTTGTCACACAAAAATGCATATAGGAAAAAGACATGATCTTCATATTCATCACCTTAAAATGTCAGGCAATGGAAGCTTCCCTCCCTTAAGTTGAGCCATTCGGTCACCCACTGATCCCTTATAGAATTTCATCGCAATGCAAACCTGCCAAGTCTTAACCAAGTAAATAATAATAAAAGCCATACCAGTAATCCTTAATATATTCTTGTCACTTAGTTTTGGATTTATAGACTATGTTAAAGAAATCAAGGCCCCAATTACTAGGCATGAATAATAAAGCGCCCATGAACAAATATGTAAAATAACTATAAATCACCTTTCCCCTTTTAATTGAGATTCCATGCAACCAGCAAACACCCTGAAAGCCTCGAAACTTCACAAATAAGCTATCCAACTTATCCAGAAATGCTTGTATGTGGTCATCCTTCATTGGATGTAACATCTTAACAGCCACTTCATGATATTCATCATAATCATCTCCTTTCTGATGATGAGTTGCCAACCATACATCACCAAATGCCCCTCGCCCAATCCTGTACTTGAGTTTCAATAAGGAAGGCTCAATCCAGGAACTACTCTGAGTTGCTGTAGCCACAACAGTTCTTAGGTGCTCAGGATCACCTTCAAAAAGCTCATACTCAAAAGAGGCTGCTGGAGGAGGAACTGCTCCAGCCGGTTCAGCCATCTTTACAATTGGAATTGCAGAATTGACTAAAAAGGGATAGCAACAAAAACAATTCCAAATCAAAACTAGTTATTAAATCATTATGGCTGGGAAGAACTAACAGTTGAATAGAATAAAACCAAATATAAACCAGCTTCAAGTGAACAGTCTAGAAGCCACAAATTTGAAAGCAAAAATGCTTTGCCACAACCACCTAGACTAGTGTAGCAGTGGAACAATAAATTTCTCGTTCACCTAATAGCCTATGTAAAGAAATTGCGATCTACGATTTATGTGCTATGATGGAGCTTGATGCACACTTTGACTTCATGTATTCACCAAATCAACCAACGTAACTCGTCCCCCCAGACATTCAACTGGAATCATTAATAGACAGATCAGATGGCACAGTGAGTCTTGACCTAATTTTGACTAATAACAACAGATGCAAACAAAATTACAGCTAACTGACAATAAGCATATCTTGGAAGAAAGAATTGGTTATGGAAACTCAAATTTTAAGCCCGGGTGCTTCTGTACCGTATGCTTGCATATATTTATATATCCATCAATGAGTTGGACTCCCCCAAAATCAAACTTACAAAAAGAAGAACTAGTAAATTTATTGTTTAAAACTATGATAGGAAAAGGAGATCAAACCATGAATATCTGGAGTTCAGAATTAAGTAATATGACTGACAAAGTCTAGCACTACAAAGAGCACAAAACGAGCAATCCAGCTCTTCGTAGTTCTAATGAGTGTGTGTGTGTGTGTGTGAGAGAGAGAGAGAGAGAGAAATTACTACCTAGTGATGAATCACCGGCTGCGAGAATCTGCTTTGAATCTGCAGGACTGGAAATTATTAAGAAAACCCTAGATGCTCGTAAGAAGAAGAAAAGAGTCGGAACCTCGGATGTCCGGTGCTTATGCTCGTAGCCGATCGCTACGCCTCTCCTCTCCCAAGAAGATTCTTCCACGTCGCCAGCGAAACGGCGGAAAGACGTGTCCCTTGTAACCGCCGGACGAGTCGCCGTGTCCTCTTCCTGAACGGTAACTTGCTGGTAACCGTGGATGGCGTCAATACGCAGATTTTAATAATACAGATTAATCGAGCATGGCGACATTGCCAAATTTCGCATCGCTTTGTTATTATATATAAACTTCATGTTTTTTGAATTGAAATAATTAAAATAATTACAGCGATTTAAATTTTCATGTGTAGTTTACAATATAAATATAATTTAATAAATAATAAAACTGTATTGAAAATTAGTATAATATCGTATCGTATTTATTATGCTCATTTAATCTGTGAGATTAACTTTTGAAGTGACCTCCATATCCTGGAGGTTACGAGTTAGAATCCTTATTATATTGAATTGTAAAGTAATTTTTTATTTACTTTTTCTTTCAAGTTTTAGCCTCATTTATAATAAAAAATCAAAAAAAAAAAGGAATAAAGAGAAGATAAGTATAATTTTCAACTCATTCAAAAAAAATTTGACTTTTTGAGGGTGATAACTTTTATTTCGATAATTATTACCTCATATCCATATCAGCTAGTCCTTTGTTTAAAACTTGGATGAATAACTAAGATTTTTGAGGTACATATAACGATTATATAGGCTGCATTTATCACACTAAATACACATGAAAATAAATTGGCCGTTCAAACTTACATATCAAAAGAATTCTTTTTCCATAAATTATGTTGAATTGAGTCGTGGTCTAAAACTTTTCACTTGAAGAAGGGTTTGGTTTTTGAAATGTTGAAGATTGAAACAAGGCAGCTGTGACTAAAAGATTATGGATGCTAGTTTGTCGCAATGAGACCCGGAATGATTTTGAACCACAGACGAAAGCTCCTCATTTTGAGCCTTGCTATCCGACTATTAGGACTAAGGATTTTTCCCATTAGCCTCATCTTTGGTCACAAAACTTTTCTTGTCCATCTCCGTTTGTGAAAAGCATTGGCAGCATTTCAATCTAACGCTAGGATATTGTTCCATGGGAGCGGGCGGTAGAAGTTCGATTCGGTCTTTTTTGGTGTCATAGGGGAGGGATTGACATTTCTAATGCACATTCAGTTGTGCCGGCAATTCCCCTTCTTCCTTCTCGTCTTTGAAAAATTGGGGTTTCGAGTTTTTTATTTATTTATTGGGGGGGGGGGGAGGGGGGGGGAGAGAGGAAGGGGGGTTGTTACCATGAAAAATCTATAAAGGAGACCGATACTAGCACTAATGCACCCTTGCCGAAAAATAACATTCTTCACAAAACCTCATGAGACCGCTGGTGGGTGGGTGGATTCACGGACATGGAACTAGAGATGGCAGAGGGGATTGGTCCTCTTGGTCTAAACTAGGATTGCCTCTTTGAGCTTGTCTGAGCCTCTTTAATGTA
Organism: Santalum album; assembly: GCA_034195605.1. Lineage (NCBI taxonomy): Eukaryota > Viridiplantae > Streptophyta > Magnoliopsida > Santalales > Santalaceae > Santalum > Santalum album. Next base: position 3,384,007 of record CM067258.1, read on the forward strand.
TATATTATTATTCAATTGCAAAGTGTTTGTTTTTTGGGTATCAAACAACAAATATTAAAAAAATAAAAAAAAGGAAAAGAAATTGCCCACGGTCTTGAACTGCACCCATACAATTGGTCAATGATTACCCCAGTTCTGACCAAGACCATTTAGTCAACAGTCCTTGTACCCTGGCTCATGGTTTGTCTAGGGTCATCCCATAAATGTGGACCCACTCACCTACTAGGGGTCGAGGGATTTTCTAGGACATCCCTTTTTAGGGAGACATCTAGACATGTTCTTTCATATGAGACTGCATGGTCTCACCTAGTAAAAGATGGAGCCACCAAATTCCAATTTACAAGTAATTTCTTAATGGAAAAACAATCAAAATTTTCATGTCATATCTTGAAGAGTGTATCCAGGCAGCGAGTTCTGAAACAAACATTGTGAAGCCAACGGCTTGACCAAGTGCCAAAAGCTTTCCTGCACAAGTCTATGCCTTAATTAACCTCTTATAGGCAATTCTAAAGGGATGACTCCTACCATTAGACCCCTTTCCTGAGATGCCCTGCAATGTGGAGAATGAAAGACATCCGTGCAAGAAGCGACTGAACTTGAAAGCTCGCATGGAAATATCATCATCACTTTCGTAATGGAAGTGCTTAAAGCGGTAGTCTTCATCCGTATTGTTGATGTTGCCGTCCTCATGCGTCCATTCTATTGCTTCCTGAGCATTTAATCCTGATGATATGCACCTGGGCTTCAAGCTGTAGTGGATTATTATTAATATTAATCTTATTATTATTGCCTAGTCATCAAGGAAGAGAGGGGTCGTCCTATTCGAACATCACAATGTGATGGTCACTCTATATAATGCTAATGATTGATGGTCAGCAGACATTTTAAAACAACAAAATGGCAAATATATATATAATACATTCAATATAGGTTCAATCAAAACCATGAGGCTGCATTTAGATGTTAGGAACGAAAATAGGAATGAAATGGTCATGAAAATTGCAAGGAAATGGCCATTCCATTCCGTTCACATTCTGGCAATCTAAAGAAGTCCCAAAAGTGTAAGAAAATGGTTCTCATTCTAATGCAGATTAAGGAGGCTTTGTTGCACCTAGATGACTTTTAATAGAATTCAGGTTTAATGTATGTGACAGAAGCATGCATGCAACCATAAAAGAGACCCTCACCTCAAGTATTGTTTGCAAGCAGCTCTCCTGTTTCTTGTTTTCTGTTTCAATGGTTGATAGTTGACTGACAAATGCTGAACAAATTGAAGCTGCATATACCACAGCAACAGAGAAGGTTAACAATCTCAGATGGCACCCAAATTCATATAGACATAAGAAATGATAAATCCATAAATATGTACAAAGAGCTCAAACAACTTAAAGAAATACAACATAAACCTATAACCGGAGTTTATTCGGAAAAAATGGCAAGAATCATTTTGAATCCTGAAACACTGATCCTACAAAGATTTTAAGGCTCAAAGTTTGAAGAATAAAGTCATCAGGATTTCTCTAATCTTTTCCAATTAATATTACAACTTAGTTACATAAAACTTGAAAAGTATGAAGATGTTCATTCTTCCAACTTGATGATTAGGAATACCACTTGCCTAGCAATAATATACAAAGTATAAGAGTTAATATTGTGACATTGTCTATAAGAACCTTCTTTTAAAGTGTTAGCAACTATAACTTAAACACAATTGTTGCCTAGCAATAATAGAAATATAAGAATTAAAGTTGTGAGCTTGTCAATAAGACACCTTTTTAAGTACAATACCTATAACATAAACAATTGTTTCACGTGTGATAAATTTCTCTACCTAGAGAAGTCACTGTGTAGATTTAATCTTGTAGTACTCATTGATACCAATTTTCTAAAAAGTGGCCTAGGTGGCTGCCTCGGTGTGGCCGCGGGGGGTGGGGGGTGAACCACTCGCCTTGGAGAAAATCGAGCTCCAAGGCGGTCAACAACCAGAAATGGTCCAAGGAAGTCAAGTCAGATTTAAAAGAAAAAAAAAAACTTTTTTTAAAGGGAAAACATGCATGTCATGTGCCACTTAAAGAAAAAAAATGATATATATACCCAAATCGCACACACTTTTCCTTTCCCCTCAAAAACCCTAGAACCTATCTTCCTCACGATGGCACCCGACAAGTTGACAACGACGACTTCTCCTCTCCTCCACAGCAGCTATTGATCAATCAACAAGCTTCACCCTCCTCGACAGCAGCAAGTGATGGAGTTCTGCTCCCATAGATGACCTTCAAATAAGGTGATATTTATGGAAGGACATTCCGAGGATTGGTGGAAACATGGTGTTATGTAAAATGTGAAACAATATGCAATTTGTTATATTTTGATATGCTACTTTGATAATATTCTATGAATTTATTCAAATAGTTGTATATAAGTACTAGTATTTTAAATAAAATAAACAAAAATCCGCCTTGGCCGCCTAGCCCCCGCCTAGGCGGCCCATGCACTAAGCGGTAGTTCGAACCCCTAGGTCCACTTAGCACTTTTTAGAACACTGATTGATACTATAGAAGTTGGCAGGTCCGGGGGTAAATAGGAATGTCAAGCTATTAGTCCCTTTGACCCAAGCAAAATTTACCAAAATTCTATATCGTGCTTAGCAATCCAAGAAAGACAATATATATATATATATATATATTGTGTTGGTGATGAACCCATAAATACCAAGTGTTTTGGATATTTTTATTCCCACGTGCAACGCTGGTGTTTTTGCAAAGCCTAACATGGTTTTATGAGCATATTGAGATGAATACAATAAAAATATGAAATAGTACATGAGATTTTCAAGAAGTATTCAAAGTAAAAGGGGCAAAAAAGAGTGCAAGTTGATGAAATGAATTGTCACTTTTTTGACAATTACAACCTAGTTCAAGAGTGGATCCAAATTTTGCACCATACTAGGCAACTAATGGCTCTACCTATTTTAATATAATATCTTTTCACAATATTTTATTATATCCATTAATCGAAATGCCTAAAATTTTGAAGATACATACCTGTTTATGTGCCTAAACAATGTCTAAAAGCAGTCCCATGGAACCAACAATCCATGGAACCAGCTATTCTACATCTCAGCCACCATGACCAGCAAAAAATAGTTCATGACAAATGAGATTCTAAAACAGAAAAATCATTCTAAACAGTCCCTCGACACTTCCCTTCGGTTGCATCTAAGGAATATGGATTTCACCTACAACATTTCTAGGGAATGCATATATCTAAACCAATATCTTTTCTCCCTCACCAAAAGACTGTAACAATTTACTATAATATATAAAATACGGTAACAAGTAACCTACTTTTGCTACTTCCGGAATTTTATTTATGTTCAGTCCAACAGAAACCCTAGGTATTGGTAAGAGTTGCCCATGCTATCAATCTGACCCTTAACATTTTCCAGATGTTTTTGTTAACATATGCCAAACTTTTATTAAGACAAAGTGGCTGTTGTAGGGAATTTTCTGATGCTTGATATGTTGGTACCACTAAGTGCAGGACTGTCAATCCAATCAAAGAACTGCAAATGGTATAAACTAATATTTCCAATACGTACATGAACTTGGTGCGGGGAACATGAGAAGGAAAGAAAAAAAGAAACCTGATCTCCATCCTTGATCCCGAATTTTTTTATGCATGCCTTGTCATTTAACAATTTCTGACCTTTGTAGCATAAACAGAAGTGCCCCCACAAATGTGGCCTGTCATATCACATCGCAAGAACTAAAAAGAATGGCAGTGTAGTCAATCGTCCAGAGTTAAGAAATTTAGGGGTCCCTGACTTATGCTGAAGTATAATCTTTCATGAATGCAACTTGGAAAACAGGGTTTCCAATTAGTGTTGCTTTTGAGTATGTTAGAAAGGTCTTGAAACATGCTCTCCACATTCTATAAAAAATTTAGACCATTGGAAAAGCAAGGTTTTCGGATTAGTATAAATGGGAAACTTGAAAGAAATTAGACCATTACATATTTAAGCCTAATTTTTAGAAATGGAAAATGGAAAGCATTACTATAGCTAAATGGGACCTTTATACTTTTGCCTATACTCAATAAGCAAATATAGATCTTCCCCATAGAGAAATATAGGTTGAAATAACTTGTTCTTTGCGTTCACAACCTTGAAATGAGTACTAAAAAATAATGAGCATACCATGAAATCTTGCCATGATCTTTCTCTAATGAAGAACTGAAAAGTTCCTCTACTCCTTGTTTGAGTACTGCTAATACAGCATTACTTGCAACATGAATATCTGCAGAAACAATACAACCCAAAAAACAAAAGAATAAGCCACATAAACAACACTTACGGAAAGCAACAACAAACTGCTCCAACTCTATGCTTCAAGCTGCATTAACTGGATCATGCTGGGCTCTGTGGGCTTTTTTGCTTCAATCATGAAGTGTAAAGTGAAAAAAATATAAAATATAAAACCAAGACATTTGAGCAATTAAGTAGAGAAGCCCCCAAAGCACTCAGTCAAGTAAAATCCCATATGGCCAGTTCCTGATTTGGCACATTGATAAAGACGCCGTTTTAGGGAGCCAAACAGTGGGCATAAAGGGTTTCTCAGTCCAATAACCTCAACATTGCCCTCAAAACAGTCGAAATTTGCAACCAAAAGCAAGAAAAGAAAAGAAAAAAAAAACAAAACAAAGAGAGGGAATACAGATTTGATCTTAAATACGATGCAATTGCTCCCAGAACCATTTAAAACCAAGAATAAAACCACAGAAGCAACCAGAAACAAAGGATACCCACCAACAAAAAACAAAGAAATATAACAAAGTCATTACCAAAGAAAGAGCCGTCCAATTTGAGGATGCACAGCGTAATAAGCGCCTTCTTGGGGAGTTTGCGGTAGGAGAAGGCTCGATGATGATGAAGCGAAGACAGCGACTCCAACGCATCCCGTGGCCTCTTCACCGAAACCCTTGGATTCTTCTCCTCCTCGTCTCGCCCAATCCCTAGCATAATCATCACAGCTAATCTGACCTAATTCTTCGCCCACTGCAAATCACGCTCGTTCGATTTGGATTTTGAGGGTTTAGAGAATAAAAAAGGATCTACAGAGAGAGAGAGAGGTGATTTTATTGGGCGAGGTGAGGAATGTCGGAGTGATGTCCGCTTATTTGTCCGTCGTTTGGATTCAAAGTCGGAGACCGTTATTCGGGGGGAGTGCTGCTCCTGCGGGAAATGCGTTTTGATCCTTTTTTTTTTTTTTTTTTTTTTTTGGTGTGCGTCAATGAAATTCAAAAATCGTCCTAATACCGGTCCCCTAATAAATACGGCACCCAAATTTACTTGGTAGTCAATTTTGAAGTCAATTACTAATCGGGACCAGACGTGCACGTAGGTGAGCCCCGGGCAGCTATGTGTGTGATCCGGACTCGCGTCGAGGGAGCCAGGATTGTTTTATTAATTTTGAACCATCCATAATCACAAGAGTATTAAACATTATTTTAATTATTTTTTTTGATTTAAATATTTTATAATTTTTTCAGCTATTTTGATGTAGAGTTTCGCCATAAAGAGGATTTTAAGCTTTCGGAAGTATTATGATTATTTTGACTCTTTTGCTTTTCGGGTATTTGGCTAATATGAGGAAATCATAAAAACATTTGGTTCGAGTTGTACTACTCACCCCAAGGCCATTATAATGGTAAGATAAGATAAGATATGGTATTTTCTTTAAGCTTGTTGATTTCATGGATTCATTTTTTTTTGTTACAGAGGAAGCTAAAATCTGATGAATAGGTAATGAAAAATTAATTCACAGTTCAAAGTAGTATAGACTTGAAGCCGTGACCTCCACAATAGGGAGGCAGCTTACTATCGACCAAGCTAATGCTTCCGGTTGGAAAACATAAACGCATAATAACTTTAATTTTTTTTCTTATTCCTTTTTAATTATCATTTACTTCAATTTTAGTGTTGTCTTGAAAAAATGAAAAAATTTCCGAATTTTAACAGCATTTAAGATGCACGGTATAGTTGATACATATGCAAGTAGTGAGCAATGCCATTCATGAGTAGTAGGAGTGATTGTCACTATATTTAATGCTAATTAGTCATTAAATCTTGGTGCTGGCCCGTGTTAGTGATTTGTTTTTTAAATTACTATGTGGGACGTTTAAGTATTTACTAACTAATAAATGTTGGTATGTCATTAATGTCACTTAAATAGATTCAATGAAATAGTTTTTGGCTAGTGACAACATTTGATCAAAGTGTTGCACCATTTCGTGTTTAAATAGCCATTCAAAGCTTTTCCATTTATTTTTCCCCTTGTTATTTAAGAAAAAAGAGTACTCATTTTGCTTGTATAATCTATGTTTTTTTTTATTGACAGGACTTTATTTTTCACTATTTTTTTTCCATAGAATTTAAATAAAATCCTTTAGCAAATTAAAATCTTGGTATTGATTAAAAATATAAAGCAAAAAAAACAAAAGAAAAAAGAAAAAAAGAGGCACTGCATTGACTAGTCACTGTCATATTAAATTTATACACTAAATATCACTTCTTACTTGCTCTTCTTAGGTGCCCCATTTTTCCCGATATCTCATCCTAATTCTATCCTTACTCGTGAGCTTTAAATTCGTGTTTATTTATTTATTTGGTTCATACACATTATGTTGACAGCTAACCATGATAAATATATTTTCAAAATTTTTATTCATATAAGAGATAAAAGTCTAAAAGAGCATACTATTTACCAAAAAAAGTCCTCAAGAGAATATTTACCAAAAAAAAACAAAAAGAATCTTAAAGAACATAAGTCAAGTAAATACATATATAATATATAGTCTTAATATATACCAAAAGGTGCAAATAAACTGAGGCTAAAATGCTAACAAACAGGACGAACGGAGCACAATCTTACTTGGGCTTAGCTCGTTTAACTAACAAAATAAAAAATTATACTTATGCTCGACCCATTTTTAAAATATATATATATTATATGTAAACTCGAATAAGTCGAACGCGAACGGGTCTGGCTCGGGTCATTGGCAGCCCTACTTGTAAACGGTCGAGCGTGCGCAGTAAGTCGGTGTCGTCCCACACACGTGCGACCGCAAAACCTCATCCTCTCCGACCGTCTCTCTTTACACACCTGCTTCACTCGCATCTTATGGACTGAAAGGGGTGGCTCCGCTCCTGAATCTCATAAACCCTAGAAAACCTCCGTTCATCATCTCCGAATCCCCTCTCTCTCTGTTTCTGTCTCTCTTTGTTCTCTTCTCTTTCTCCAGATTTCTGTTAGGAGATCTATCTCTAGGGTTAGGGCTCTAGGGTTTTGTGTAGAGATCACACGGCATGTGGAACAACGGCCAGATTGCGCCGCCCCCGCCGGGGACCGGAGGCTCCTCCATTCCGCCGCCTCCAGCTGCGCAGCCCTCGTACACGGTGCTCCCCTCGCCGGCCGAGGCGGAGGCTCGGCTCGAAGAGAAGGCGCGGAAATGGATGCAGCTCAACGCAAAGCGGTATGGCGACAAGAGGAAGTTCGGTTTCGTGGAGGCGCAGAAGGAGGACATGCCTCCCGAGCACGTCAGGAAGATCATTCGGTGAGTTCATCTTCTTGTTGTTTTGAGTTTGATTCGGTCATCTTTATTTTCCAGGCTCTATCCTAGGGTTTATGGTTGTATCTTAGGATCCAGAGAAGTCATGGGTTTTCATATACTTGATGTTCAAACTTACAGAGATCACGGTGACATGTCCTCCAAAAAGTTCCGTCATGATAAACGTGTATATCTTGGAGCCCTTAAATTCATTCCGCATGCGGTTTACAAGCTTCTGGAGAACATGCCAATGCCTTGGGAACAGGTTCTTTCCCCTCCTTTTCCTCTGTCAAGTCTGTTGATTCTGGTCTGCATCTAACACAGACTGCTTCATTTAAATATGCGATTAAGGGCCTTAAGGATTCCAAATTGTATGAGCAATAGGTCTTGCATAAAAAGGGTCCCGTTTCTTTGGCTCAAAATTTACTTGCCAGGCTACTTGAAACAGATTTCATGTAATCCCTAGAAATTGCTAATTGTTTCTGCTTGCAGGTCCGCGATGTGAAGATTCTGTACCACATTACAGGGGCAATCACATTTGTGAATGAAATACCTTGGGTTGTTGAACCAATTTATTTAGCTCAGGTATGTCAGTTTACTCTAGCTTCCCTCTCCATCTATTTCCCTATATATTTACCTCATTTATTCCTCATGGATGTTGCTGGCCTAGCTGTTGTATTCTTCCTGCTACTGTTTCTGTTGTCTGTTGTTTGTTATAACATCAGACCAACATCTCTTCAATTTTGTTTTCTCCTGGCGTATGATGGATGATTTATTTTCTTTTTCATCGTACAGTGGGGCACAATGTGGATTATGATGCGAAGGGAGAAACGGGATCGTCGGCATTTTAAAAGAATGAGGTTTCCGCCTTTTGATGATGAGGAACCGCCTTTGGACTATGCTGATAATCTGTTAGATGTAGATCCTCTAGAGCCAATTCAATTAGAGATGGATGAAGAAGAGGATTCTGCTGTATATACTTGGTTTTATGACCATAAACCTCTTGTAAAAACAAAGCTTATCAATGGTCCAAGCTACCGAAAATGGCACCTCTCCCTCCCAATCATGGCTACACTTCATCGGCTTGCTGGCCAGCTGCTTTCTGATTTGATCGATCGCAATTATTTTTATCTATTTGATATGGAGTCATTCTTCACAGCTAAAGCATTAAACATGTGCATACCTGGTTTGCATTCTTCACTTCTCTTTCTTTTATTTGTTAGATTTTTTTCTTCTCTTAGATAAGAGCTTGTTAGAAGTTGTTTACTAGGCTATTGAATTAATATCCGTTTCCACTGAGATGCATTATGAGTAACTTTGTGAAGCAGTATGGATTTTCCCTGTCTTCCCCCCTGCCTATCCATATCCTTCTCTTTTGTGGGGAATGATATTTCCTAGGTTTTCTTGGTTGTCTGGTTTAAACTTAATGCTAGTTTGGACAGAAAAGGAAGGGAGAGATTCTAACATTCAGGAAGGAAAAGAAAGGGAGGAAGAGTGTTTTGACTTTCTATTGTTTGTGATTTTGCAAGACAATATTCACTAATTTTCTTCTCTTGTTAAATAAAACATAATTTATAAATTTAGAACACTATTTTACCCTCGTGCGACTCTTTCCTCTTTTTTACTTTCAAGGGGATAATTGGTACTACAAATATGTCATTAAAGTTACTTTCCTGTCTTGCCTTATGTAATATGAATTCTACTCGATGTTTTATTTTTATAGTTCTTTACTAATTGTTGTTTCTTGCAGGTGGTCCTAAGTTTGAGCCTTTGTACCGTGACATGGAGAAAGGGGATGAAGATTGGAATGAGTTCAATGACATCAACAAACTTATCATCCGGTCGCCTCTGCGGACAGAGTATAGAATTGCATTTCCTCATCTTTACAACAATAGGCCCAGAAAAGTAAAGCTTGGCATATATCACAGTCCCATGATTATGTACATAAAAACCGAGGATCCAGATTTGCCTGCATTCTATTATGATCCTTTAATACACCCCATAACTAGCACTAATAAGGAAAGGAAAAAAATTCATAATGAAGATGATGATGATGAGGAATTTTGTCTTCCCGAGGGGGTGGAACCTTTGCTGGCTGAAACTTCTCTGTATACTGACACGACAGCCGCAGGCATATCACTATTGTTTGCCCCGCGCCCTTTTAACATGAGATCTGGTCGGATGCGCCGTGCTGAAGATATACCCCTTGTGTCAGAGTGGTACAAGGAGCACTGGTAATATTTTGTTTCCTTAGATATGATCTTTTCAGAAAATATAATTCTAATGGTGAACTAAACCTTTGATGTTCGTTTCTACTGTATTGTTGCAGTCCTCCAACATATCCAGTTAAAGTACGGGTTAGCTACCAGAAATTATTGAAATGCTTTGTGTTGAATGAGCTGCATCATAGGCCACCCAAGGCTCAGAAGAAGAAGCACTTGTTCCGGTCTCTCCAAGCCACCAAGTTTTTCCAGACAACAGAACTTGATTGGGCCGAAGCGGGCCTGCAAGTTTGTAGGCAAGGGTACAACATGCTGAATCTGTTGATACATAGAAAAAATTTGAACTACCTTCACCTTGATTATAATTTTAATCTGAAGCCTGTGAAGACTCTCACTACAAAAGAACGCAAAAAGTCACGATTTGGTAATGCTTTTCATCTCTGCCGAGAAATCCTGCGGTTGACAAAGCTGGTAGTTGATGCTAATATCCAGTTCCGTTTAGGGAATGTAGATGCATTCCAATTGGCTGATGGGTTGCAATATACATTCTCACATGTTGGCCAACTGACTGGCATGTACCGTTACAAGTATAGGCTTATGCGACAGATCAGAATGTGCAAAGACTTGAAGCACCTGATTTATTACCGTTTTAATACTGGGCCAGTGGGAAAGGGACCTGGATGTGGTTTTTGGGCACCAATGTGGAGGGTATGGTTATTCTTCCTTCGTGGTATAGTACCTTTACTCGAGCGGTGGTTGGGAAATTTATTGGCCCGTCAATTTGAAGGGCGCCATTCAAAAGGAGTGGCCAAGACTGTCACTAAACAACGTGTTGAGAGCCACTTTGATTTGGAGCTTCGTGCTGCTGTGATGCATGATGTTCTTGATGCTATGCCAGGTATGCTTATAGCCTCATGTATGTATTTGTTGTGCTATGCCATTTTTTTCCTTTTCCTCTCACTTGTGCAGCGGTTTAGCTTACTCTATGTTCACCATGCCAATTTGTATGATATCACAGAGGGCATTAAGCAGAATAAGGCAAGAACAATCCTTCAGCATCTTAGTGAAGCATGGCGCTGTTGGAAAGCAAATATTCCTTGGAAGGTATCTTGCCTGTTGAAGTAGTTATTTTTTTAAATCCTGGTCCTTGTGGTGCTCATCTTACTGGTGGAATTTAACAGGTGCCCGGTTTGCCCGTGCCAATTGAGAACATGATTCTTCGTTATGTCAAGTCAAAAGCAGATTGGTGGACAAATGTTGCTCATTATAATCGCGAACGTATAAGAAGAGGTGCAACTGTTGATAAGACTGTTTGCCGGAAGAATTTAGGAAGATTGACTAGGCTATGGCTAAAGGCAGAGCAGGTTTGTTTTTCTTGTCATCAGTCCAATTATATCTTATTCAAATAATGTTTTGGATTCCTATCCATAACCAAATTTTTTGCTGGTCTGTTTCTCTTCTTTTGGTTCCCAGTAATTTCGGTTGTGTGCTTGTATCTTTGCTGCTCATACACTTGACTCTCTCTCTCTCTCTTTTAATAGGAACGGCAGCATAATTATTTGAAAGATGGTCCATATGTAACACCAGAAGAAGCAGTGGCGATCTACACGACAACTGTTCATTGGCTGGAGTCAAGGAAGTTCTCACCTATTCCATTCCCTCCACTTTCATACAAGCATGATACAAAGCTTCTTATACTTGCTCTGGAGAGATTAAAAGAATCTTATAGTGTTGCCGTGAGATTGAACCAGCTTCAGAGGGAAGAGTTAGGTCTTATTGAGCAAGCTTATGATAATCCACATGAGGCTTTATCTCGGATTAAGCGTCACCTGCTGACCCAGCGTGCCTTCAAAGAAGTAAGTTTTAGCATATGAGAACTGAGTTCTTTTTCTGATTGGTAAATACATGCGCTCAACTTACTAAGTACAAAGATTCCAACCCATGACCTTTTTATGAGATGGGTTACTTTTGGCTTGTTGCTTTGCACCATAGTCAGGATTTGACTGGATTAGTGTCACTTTACAGGTTGGTATCGAGTTCATGGATTTATACAGCTATCTGATTCCAGTTTATGAGATTGAACCTCTTGAGAAGATCACAGATGCTTATCTTGATCAATATCTATGGTATGAAGGTGACAAGCGCCATCTTTTCCCTAACTGGATTAAGCCAGCTGATTCTGAGCCTCCGCCTCTTTTAGTTTATAAATGGTGTCAAGGTATAAACAATTTGCAAGGTATATGGGACACCAGTGAGGGGCAGTGTGTGGTGATGCTTCAGACGAAGTTCGAGAAATTCTTTGAGAAGATTGATTTGACAATGTTAAACAGGTACTCCTAATTTAAATTTTTTTTAACTCAAGTTTATTAAAGCATGAGTTCTAACTTCTATGTTCTGCAGGCTTCTGAGACTGGTTCTTGACCACAACATTGCTGATTATGTCACTGCCAAGAACAATGTTGTATTGTCTTACAAGGATATGAGCCACACAAACTCATATGGCCTCATACGAGGTCTTCAATTTGCTTCATTTGTTGTTCAGTATTATGGCCTGGTGCTGGATCTCTTGCTTCTTGGATTGACTCGAGCCAGTGAAATTGCTGGTCCACCTCAGATGCCTAATGAATTTATTACATATTGGGACACCAAAGTTGAAACACGGCATCCCATTCGATTGTATTCTCGGTATATTGACAGGGTGCATATATTATTCCGTTTTACTCATGAAGAGGCACGTGACCTTATACAGCGATACCTTACTGAGCATCCAGATCCCAACAATGAAAATATGGTCGGATATAACAACAAGAAGTGTTGGCCGAGAGATGCAAGGATGAGACTCATGAAACATGATGGTATCTGTCCTTTACCCCCTTGAGGGTGACCATTTTTAATTCACTGTGGGTTATTTGTGCCATAGAGCACTGACATTTTTCTATATTTTGCCAGTCAATCTTGGGAGGAGTGTTTTCTGGGATATGAAGAATCGTCTTCCTCGAAGTATCACAACATTAGAGTGGGAAAACAGCTTTGTTTCTGTTTACAGCAAGGACAATCCTAACTTGCTTTTCAGCATGTATGTAAATTATATAATCTTTGTACTTCATTATGACTCCTATTTCATATGTAAATATGAGGAACACAAGGTGTTATCTTGTCCTGTTTTGAGCTAGCTAATTCGCAGTCATGTAGCCTTTGTGATACTTCTGTGTATGCTGCATATCTACAATCTTTAGTGTCCTTTTCTTTGTGATACTTGTTATTTGACCTATGACAACTGTTCATAATGTATCTGCTTGACTTGAAGGTGTGGATTTGAAGTTCGGATACTGCCTAAAATAAGAATGAGTCAGGAGGCATTCAGCAATACAAGAGATGGAGTCTGGAATCTGCAAAATGAACAAACTAAAGAACGAACAGCAGTTGCCTTCTTACGGGTTGATGATGAACACCTAAAAATTTTCGAAAATCGTGTGCGACAGATTCTTATGTCGTCAGGTTCAACGACATTTACAAAGATTGTCAACAAATGGAACACAGCTCTTATAGGTACTACATGATATTATATCGTGTTCTTTATACCCTTTTAAGAGTAATGATTGGCTCTTATTCCAGTGATCGTTTACTGATTACATCTGGGGGGAAAAGAAATCCTGTTTACTGATGCGTTGGCTTCCTTTTTGTAGGGCTCATGACATATTTCCGTGAAGCAACTGTCCATACTCAGGAATTGTTAGATTTGCTGGTCAAATGTGAAAATAAAATTCAAACGCGTATCAAGATTGGATTGAATTCAAAAATGCCTAGCAGGTAGCCATTTGTTGCCAACCATTACATTCAAGCTAGTCTATTGCTTGCTGCATTTTCCTAATGTGCTATCACTTTCAGATTTCCACCTGTCATCTTTTACACTCCAAAGGAAATTGGGGGACTTGGCATGTTATCAATGGGCCACATATTGATTCCCCAAAGTGATCTCCGATACAGCCAACAGACAGATGTTGGTGTAACTCACTTTAGAAGTGGAATGAGTCATGAAGAAGACCAGCTGATTCCAAATCTTTATCGCTACATACAGGTATGATCAATTGCTCTTTTATGCTTATATGTGTACACACACACACACACACACACACACACATATGTTTCCTTGATATGGCTTGAAATTTTTATTCACTCCGATGTCTGCCTTCTACAGCCATGGGAAAGCGAATTCGTGGATTCACAGCGTGTTTGGGCAGAGTATGCACTGAAGAGACAGGAGGCTCAGTCCCAAAATAGGCGTTTAACACTTGAAGATTTGGAAGTAAGTTTTCTGACGACTTAGTTTACAAATCTCATGCACACAGGTTGTTTGGGTTGATGTTCTTTAATGTGCTTTTGTTTGGGGTAGTGGATTAAACTAGGATAATGGGAATGACTTTTTGACTTTTTGCTTTTACATTGCATTTGTTTAGATTGTGAAGGACTTAGTTCTGCATCCCCGTGTAAAAGTTTCAGCTGTTTTCTGTGTTAAGAAACCACCCATTTCCCCACCAATTCTTTTCTCGGGGGAAAGAACGTGCAAGGCGAGGTTTTTGAATTTGTGCCGTCTTTAATAAATGTCGGGTTTGCATTAACGCAAACTATCATGAAGCTTCAAACCTAATGCATATCATCTGTTCATCTAGTATTGTCTAAAATTCTTCTGATGGGGAATGTCAGTATCATAGTTCAAGCCGCCATTTTGCTTATCCCAATGATGTGTTATTTTATATACCCGAGAAAAGAGCTAGTCATGTTAAATCACATAACTGAATAATTTAATGGCGAACTGAAGCATATCCAGGTCTAATTAGTTAGTTTTTGTTTTCGAATTTTCAGTCTAACTCATCAAGGCCTTACGTTTTGGTCGTTAGACGTTTAAACAAAACTATTTAAAAGAATAAAGAACAAGGAAGATGAATTATTTCAATTGTGGTGAAGTCATACATATTCAAGTCTGATTTGTTTAATGAGACAAGCTATTATGAATTATTTATATCAAATCAATCCTCATTTTTTTTTTTTTTTAAAGTTCCAAAACTGAAATTGAAACAGATCCCATGTAAATTGATTATATCTTTGGTTTGGAGGTTTTTCAAATGGATCGTTAGAACCTCAAACTGTCATTTAGCAGAGTTCTTCACTTTAATTTTTTCTCTAATTACTTTTGCAGGATTCATGGGATCGAGGGATACCTCGAATCAATACTTTGTTTCAGAAGGATCGGCACACCCTGGCATATGACAAAGGATGGAGGGTGCGAACTGATTTTAAGCAGTATCAAGTGCTGAAACAGAATCCATTCTGGTGGACGCACCAAAGGCATGATGGGAAACTTTGGAACTTGAATAACTATCGAACTGATGTCATCCAAGCTCTTGGGGGAGTGGAGGGAATTCTTGAGCATACTTTATTCAAGGGAACATAGTATGTGCTTTTCTTTTTCCGCTCCCTTTTCCTTTTTTTGGTTCTATTTTTTATTTTTATTTTTTGTTGTCTTGTTCTACATTGCTCTTTACTGTTAGTGTATCTCTAACTACCACTGTTTTTACTACTGACATTGCTTAACGGGGAAAAATGCGATCCAATGAACTAGTTTGCGAATACATTTTTTTTGGCACAACACGTCTATATAAATCTTGTGTTTCTTATTCTATTTCCAGTAGCAGTGCCTGTAAGAAATCTGTATTAGTTAAAACTGTAGGGGTGATTGGAATTATTGTTCATAAAGCTGGACTTTGTAGGGATTGGCTAGCACTTATTTTGTTGCTAACTCTTTGCATTTGGAATTTTCAGTTTTCCTACCTGGGAAGGTCTCTTCTGGGAAAAGGCATCTGGCTTTGAGGAGTCTATGAAATACAAGAAGTTGACTAATGCTCAAAGATCTGGGCTCAACCAAATTCCTAATCGTAGGTTTACCCTTTGGTGGTCACCTACAATAAATCGGGCAAATGTCTATGTTGGTTTCCAAGTTCAGTTGGACTTAACTGGAATATTTATGCATGGGAAAATCCCAACCTTGAAGATCTCTTTGATTCAGATATTCCGTGCCCATCTCTGGCAGAAGGTCCATGAAAGTGTTGTTATGGATCTTTGTCAGGTTTTGGATCAGGAATTGGATGCTTTGGAAATTGAGACGGTGCAAAAGGAAACTATACATCCTAGAAAGAGCTACAAAATGAATAGCTCCTGTGCTGACGTTCTTCTTTTTGCTGCCCATAGATGGCCCATGTCAAAGCCTAGTCTGGTGGCTGAGTCAAAGGATGTGTTTGATCAGAAAGCAAGCAATAAATATTGGATAGATGTGCAACTTCGTTGGGGGGATTATGACTCGCATGATATTGAGCGTTATACTCGTGCTAAATTTATGGATTATACAACAGACAACATGTCTATCTACCCATCTCCAACGGGTATGCCTTCCTGTTTCTGTTTATGGTTTTAGCTTCATTTGTTTCTTGTGTTTCTTGTATGTTACGAGTAGGATCAAATATAATTCATTTATTTTAATGCAGGGGTAATGATTGGGCTTGACCTAGCATATAATCTACATTCTGCATTTGGGAACTGGTTCCCTGGATCAAAACCACTCCTTGCGCAAGCGATGAATAAGATCATGAAGGTGCTTAATTTAAGCATGAAGTTCTTCAACATTTTTTTCCCTTTTTAAATGTGGATTTATTGACAATTAAGTGCAAAGAAAACTAAGTGCTGTTGTCGTTTATATATGCAGTCAAACCCTGCCCTATATGTTTTGAGGGAGCGGATAAGAAAAGGTTTGCAGCTGTATTCTTCTGAGCCTACTGAACCATATTTATCATCGCAAAATTATGGGGAGATATTCAGCAATCAAATAATATGGTTTGTTGATGACACAAATGTCTATCGTGTTACAATTCATAAGACATTTGAAGGAAATCTGACGACGAAGCCCATTAACGGTGCCATCTTTATATTCAACCCAAGGACTGGGCAGCTGTTTTTGAAGGTATTCTCTCCCCCATTGCTTTCATGGAATCAGTTTCTTTTTCTTCAGTACTGGATTTAACTTCTTACGTTGGATGCCTTCATTTAGGTCATCCACACAAGTGTATGGGCTGGGCAGAAGCGTCTTGGTCAGCTGGCCAAGTGGAAGACAGCAGAAGAAGTTGCTGCTCTTGTAAGGTCTTTGCCTGTTGAAGAACAACCAAAGCAAATTATTGTCACTCGTAAAGGAATGCTGGATCCCTTGGAGGTTCACTTACTGGATTTCCCCAACATAGTTATCAAGGGAAGTGAACTTCAGTTACCATTCCAAGCTTGCTTGAAGATTGAAAAATTTGGTGATTTGATTTTGAAGGCCACAGAGCCACAAATGGTTTTGTTCAACATTTATGATGATTGGTTGAAGAGCATATCATCCTATACTGCATTCTCTCGACTCATTCTGATTCTCCGGGCACTTCATGTCAACAACGAGAAGGCTAAAATGCTACTAAAGCCCGATAAAACGATCATCACTGAGCCACATCATATCTGGCCTTCTCTCAATGATGACCAATGGATGAAGGTAATGTGTAAATGCTTTAGTATATGCATGTTTGTTAAACTGATGCACTGAATGGGTTGCTTGTTTATTGGATAAAATGCTAATTTCCTGAAGAGAAAATTGTTATCACAAGGTCAGTTAAAGAATTTGGAAATTTCTTCAGACCCAACAACCGCATTTGCTTTCTGGATCTTGTATCAGCTCATATACCTACATCTGTTTTTGTTAGCCAAACATCACATTTCTGTTGATGCAGGTTGAGGTTGCTTTAAGGGATCTTATCCTCTCTGACTATGCTAAGAAGAACAATGTAAACACATCAGCTCTTACACAATCTGAGATTCGTGATATAATCCTTGGGGCTGAAATTACTCCTCCCTCACAGCAAAGACAGCAGATTGCGGAGATTGAAAAACAGGTGTTGTTTCCTTGCTGTGTTTTTATGATGTTCTTATTTGTTCCATTCATAATTTCTGGGATTTCGTCCTTTGTTTCTTGTTCACATTGCTGATAGGTTGCTATAACAAATTTTAATTGATTTTCAGGCAAAAGACGCTCATCAGCTGACAGCAGTCACGACTAAGACTACAAATGTGCATGGGGATGAACTCATCGTCACCACCACAAGTCCATATGAGCAAGCTGCATTTGCATCTAAAACTGATTGGCGTGTTAGAGCTATCTCTGCTACAAATCTCTATCTTCGTGTTAATCATATTTATGTGAACTCGGAAGACATTAAGGTACTGATAGATGTTTAATGTTGATTAGCTTTATAGAACTGATCTGACTATATGATAATTACTGAAATTTGAATGTGCAATTAATGATCACAGGAAACGGGATATACTTATATCATTCCCAAGAATATTTTGAAGAAGTTTATCTGTGTAGCAGATCTACGGACCCAAATTTCTGGGTACCTTTATGGCATAAGCCCTCCTGACAATCCACAGGTCAAGGAGATTCGCTGTATTGTGATGCCACCCCAGTGGGGGACACATCAGCAAGTGCATCTCCCCTCAGCCCTACCCGAGCATGATTTCCTAAACGATTTGGAGCCTCTTGGGTGGATGCACACCCAACCAAATGAGCTTCCTCAATTGTCACCGCAGGTCTGGTTTTATCACTTCCCAAGAAAATTCTTAGGGGTTATAGAGAGTGGCGATTTACTGCTTTCGTTATTGTTGAGGAACTCATGGTTTAGTGATGGTATCTTGCAGGATCTCACTGCTCATGCTCGAATTCTTGAGAACAACAAACAATGGGATGGGGAGAAATGCATCATTCTGACTTGCAGTTTTACACCGGGGTCGTGTTCTTTAACTGCATATAAGCTCACACCGACAGGTTATGAGTGGGGACGTGTCAACAAGGACACTGGAAGTAATCCTCATGGTTACTTGCCCACACACTACGAGAAGGTCCAAATGCTGCTCAGTGATCGCTTCCTTGGGTTCTATATGGTAAGATGTTTTACTATTTCCGTAGAGCTTACTGAAGATTATACATAAGCCTTTTTCTTGATGTGCATTTATTGGAACTTCTCTAATAGAAGATTTAAATTGTTTTTTCAATTGTGTTTACTGGTCAAGTTTTTGCACGAGTCTCGGTAAAATTATTGAATGTTGAGATGCTATGAATCCATCACATGTAGTTGCATTTTATAGTTTGTTGTTCTGTCTAAACATTTCTCAGAAATACAGAAGACAGCAAGCACCCAATTCTTGAAAAAGTATCATAAATTAAAGAAGAGTTCCTGCATCTCTCAAGGGCGTTGGTGCCTTAAGTTTTTCTTGGAGCTTTTCTTTAGTGAAAAAACAAGTGTTAATTCTATGGAATTGTATAAATTTTGAAGTTTCATGAATACTCTAGGGGAAGTTCTTGTTATGCACCCTTATGTACTTATAATTCAGGTAGTGGTTTTATTATGTACCCTTGTATAACTGTAGTTACAATCAACAATGAATGAAAAGGTTACTCTAGTTCCTAAAGAGAAGCTAACCAAGATCATTTTCATGTGATTATTGTTTTACAAGATTCCGGATAATGGTCCATGGAATTACAACTTTATGGGGGTGAAGCATACAGTAAGCATGAAGTATGGCATCAAGCTCGGGACGCCACGGGAATACTATCACGAGGATCACAGACCCACTCATTACCTTGAGTTCAGCAACTTGGAGGAGGGTGAGACTGCCGAGGGAGATCGCGAGGACACGTTCTCATAAATAGGCTTTCATTACCGCTGTTCCAGCTTTTAGCTCTTCAAGTCTAAACTAATTACCGCTCAATGCGATCTGTCGACTGTCATGACAGAGAGTTGAGGCTGATTAGGTCCACTCCGTATGCGGGGCGAGAGTCCTGCGGTAACTGATACGAACTGTGTGCCATCATAATTATTGTAAGGTGTACTAGGAATGATGGAGCATAAGTTGTAAATATGTGATTTTGTTGGAGAGGAGAGGATTTTGTTGTGGTGAAATACTGAATTTTGTATATTCTCCGGTTCCTGAGGAAATTGTTGCATGGTGCAATTGAATGTTCGTTTTTAAAGAATCTGAAAAGGTACTCTTGGAGCACCAAACACTTGTTTGATTCACTGCAACAATTTCGAGACTTAATTAAAGGAAATGATTGCCATTAGATTTTAATTTACCAAATTTTTTTTGATCGAACAAAGGGAGATACATTAATGAGAAATATTATGCTGCGACGCACAAGTAATTTTAGCTAACAAGTCGGCAACCAATCACGTTGCCCTCTCTACGTATATATGACAAAAAGTACAAGGTTGAAAAGAGGAAACAACATGTTGGATCTTATATGCAAAGCTAATCTTTTTATTCCGAACTTCAATTTTAATTTACCAAATTGAAGTCAAGCCAAACTATATTTGATTTCTTAAGCCTGGCTCAGCAAATTGATAAATTAAAATCTGAAGGGGTCATATTGGAATTTACTGTTTGAGCTTTGAGTTTACCTGGTTAAACACTGTTAAGCATGCCTCTAATAAATCAATTCATGCACTCATATTTGCACTCAGATGTGATAATAGTCCAAAGTGGGAAACAGTTCCGATCCATTTGGAATCAAATCAATAATTGATTTAGAATTTAAATCCGATGCCTGAGAACTAACTCAAATCAAATCAAATCATTTCAATTCCATTATTTGAAAAGTTATAAAAATTATAAAAAATTTCTTAAGTTGATAATATCATCCCTTTATACCATTAGTCTCATCCATCAAACAAAAAGATTTCATCATCAGTAAATTTTTTCTACAAAAATAAAATCATAAAATCATATAAATAAAAACCAATGATTATATTTAAAATAACAAATAGGAGAAGTTGGATTATATGTTTATTAATAATAAAGCAAAATTTTTATTATTCTAGGGACGAGAGACAGAGAGAGACCGGAGAGAGAGGAAAGATAAAAGAAAATTAAGGCTATTTTTGGGCTAACACATAATTTCGTTACTGTCCAAAAAAAAAAAAATCTCTTCTCAAAATTTCCCTTTGAATAGGCTAACTAAAGACACCGTTGGCTCAGGGTTCACAAACTCAGTAAATTTAAGTAATTTACAAACCACTTGACAAATCATGCATTGCCCAACATTACACACCACTTGCAAGCCACGCTTTTAATCCTGCTTACATCACTTTGAGAAAAAAAAAAAAAAAAAAAAAAAACCGCACGCCCTAAAAGAAACATAGGATTTACTTTCACCGATCACAATCACGATCTCTACATAGGATTTACTTTCACCGATCACAATCACGATCTCTACGCAGTATATTAAATAGAAAAAAAAAAAAGCAATCACCTAACTATGAGTCCAATACACTGTATAAGAGATCGTAACTTGTGAGTAAATCCTATGTCAAACTCCCAACATATCCAAATATTTGGCCTAGATCCCAGGCCAGGCAGTGAGGGGGTGGGGTGAGAAATGGAAGAGCAAAGAATTCCTTTAGAATCTGCAAAAGAGCAAAAAACACAAGAAACATGGAACTTTACACCCAAGTAGCATCTTCAAGTTTGTTCTTCAACCACTTCAATCCCTTGGTTTTGAATCTTTCTCCTTGATTATTTCCAATTTGTCGTCCGGCCCTGATGCCGCATCATTTTCTTCATCTGCGCCCCTGGACAGTACATCATTTTGTAGAGCAGAAAACTTCTCCTTCAACTCTCCTCTCAGCAGCTCCACCACTTCAACCATTGTGGGTCTCCTCTCTGGTTGATCTTGTGCGCACGCTAGTGCGACAAAAACCATTCGTTTCAGCTCTTCCCCAACAAACTTCCCGTTCAGCTTCGGGTCCGCTACTTCATTGAGTTTCCCCTGAGCGGCCAATGGCAGAGCCCAATCGATGACACTGCGCTTTGTCACTTCACTCATCTTTGCAATTGGTTTCTTACCACTGGCGAGCTCAAGCAAGAGAACTCCGAAGCTGTACACGTCAATGCTCTCCGACGCCTTCCCTAACATTGCGTACTCCGGGGCGAGGTACCCCAGGGTGCCCTTAACTCTCGTTGTTACGTGCGTGGCACCATCAGGGACCAGTTTTGCAAATCCGAAATCAGCGACCCGGGCCTGGAAATTAGAGTCCAGCAGCACGTTGCTTGCCTTGACGTCTCTGTGGATTATGCGTGGGGTAGCATGGTGGTGCAGACAACTGGATCAAATAGAAGAGGACGTTAAACATGAGAGCTGGAGATGATGAGAGAAGAGTAAGACTTACGGGCAATTTGCAGGGTTTATGATAGGCTGCTTTTGAGTTTTCAGAGTATTACAAAAAAAACAGCTTTTCAAAACAGCTCTTTCACCATCTACAGGCACATTGCTTTCCAAACCCGCTACGAGCAATTTCAAAAGTTTGCCAAACAATGCCTACTTTTGTCAAAAACAGCTTTTCCAACATATAAATTAAAAAATAAGGTCTTCCAAACTGGCCCTTAAGTTGCATTTTAAATGTCTTAAGTTGCACTTTGAATGTTGGGAATGGAATGAGCATGAGAATCGAGTACTAATGGAATGGTCATCGTCTCATATGAGGAATTGATCAAACATTAGAATAAAGGGAATGAAAATTCACGTTCCTCCCATTCAAACAGGTCCTTAAAACTTACGCGATGCCCTCAGCAGAACCAATTGCAATACTCATCCGTCTGTTCCAGTCGAGAAGGCATTCTGCAGAATGCTGGCCATGAAGATGGGACAGCAAGCTCAAATTGGGCATGTAATCATAAACAATTAGGCGTTCTTGGCCTTCAGCACAATAGCCACGTAGACCTAGCAGATTCTTGTGTCGAACTCGTGCAAGAACCTCGATCTCGACTGCAAATTCCATCTCTGCTTTGTCACTCCAAACTTTTAACCTTTTAACTGCAATCTGCACATATATAATCAATATTGAAAAATTGACTCTACCCAAACTAAAAGATCACTCTAACTATCATCACAGTGATTCTTGGAAAGTATTAAGAGTCAATGTACAGCAGGAAAAAGCGAAAATGGACACAAGGCATCAGGATTTTGCCATGAATCCTCTGATGTCACTCTTTCCTAAGAAAACCTAATACAGTCAGAAATAAAAGGCTACTGACACACAAGATCAGATACCTAAAAGCAATTGATTGCAAAAATCGAAAGCTGACCAAAGCACAAAAACTATGCTATACTCTGAAGATTGGCCTTGCAGCTTATCTGTTCAAAATCTACCCAAATTTAGAATCTTTACATAAATGGCCACGTTGCTTCTGTTGGTGCGATTTTGTAAATAATGAACTTCATACCTGCACTTTACATTTATGAGTAAGACCAGACAGTCCTACGTGTAAAACCTTCCATCAAGATTTCGCACCTATTGAATCCAGCACAAGAGCGAAACCTGAATCCTCATTTTAGTTATATTAGACACATATTTATCTTTGATTGTATAAAATATGCAGAATCATGACATATTCGCACCTACCACTAAAAGTTTGCAGATAAAGCAAGCCAATAAAAAAATAGTTCACAGGAAGCAACTCAGCGTAAGTCAGTAAATAATCATATAATTTTAGGTGGTGGCACCTTATAAAATTTATAATTAATTAAGCTGCGAAAATACCTCGAGAAAAAACTCCAACTATGAGATGGCAGAAAAGGGTGCCAATTGGAATGTCCTACTTGCACAGATCTGAGCTCTCCCCTTAAAGGAAACCATTACCCCCCTAGTTTATGGTGCAACTATACACCATTGGAAATGTTACTGGTTGATTTGTCCAGTGCATGAGCTGGAGCATTTTGATTCCTTCCTCAAAATGAAGGAAAATTAATTTATTAATTTTCTGACTGGCATAGGAATATAGCAGCAGTCAGGAATTTAAGCCCTGTGCAACTTAAGGTAAATAATATTTTGTAACTTCTACGTGATATTAATAGGATTTTTCGGCTCTTTTAAAGAAAAAAGAAAAACATGTTCAACCCTCTTAGTTTGACCTCTCAAATATCAGAATGGGATCCTATCATTTTGCAGCTCCCCAATTTTCAACTTCAATTATTGAGAACATGAGGGCCATGTAAAAGACCTTGTACGTCACGGTGCTGTCTTGCAAACTAAAGCAGAGCTTTCTCCCTGGCAGTAGCATTTCTGTTCTCTCCCAGTCTACAAAATCCTCCTCAGTACAATTTGCAATTCTACTCTAATCATTTTATAAATAGGACTCGCATGACAAATGAACAAGAAGGAATGCAAGGTTGGAGCCCAATTGCCCATATAAATCCTTACCTTTTCCAATGTGCTAATTGTTCACCACATACTCCCATTTAAACTTTTAACATAAAATTTTTGATGAGATTTATTTTCTTCTGCTCTCAAATCTATTATGTTAATTAGGCAAGGGCAGTAATATGATTTCATTATGTGCAAGTAATTTAGTAAACCATCAGTAATGACGACTCCATGCTTTATATTATTCAATATCAGCTAACTTGTGCAGCGTTAGGCCAGTTATAACCATCAACCCAGCAACAGAGGATCGTTCAAGGGGAATAGTCAAGGGGCCGTAACAATTCATCGTGTCCATTTCTTACATGCGTGGAATGATGGTCTATATTCTTTTAAATATTTTCTACACAAAATCGGAAAAAATCCCATAAACCAGAATGCTATTTTTAGGTGTTAAAGAAAATCAAAGCTATCTCAACATGCTCTAATTTAAGCTCTTAAAGCTCCTGGGGTTTTCAGCCTACGATAAATTGGCAACAGGTGGGATGACCCCAAGATCTTAATAATTGAATAGCTCGATTTTATTTTCCCAATGTGAGATAATATTTTCAACATGCCCCCTCACGTGTCGCAACAATAGCACCAGAAGCAATTGGGGGTAACGTGGAGCATGCGTGACAATGCTAGCATCAAAAGCCTGAAAATTGCCTGGCTCTAATATCATGTTAAAGTCCTAGGGTTTCCATCCTCCAACCAAATGGAAATAGGTGGGGTGGCCCCAAGATCTTATTAATTGAATAGTTAGGGCTTATTTTTTCGATGTGGGATAATGTTCTCAACATCAACAACATCATAAGAAATTAGACACCATTAAGAAGATATAATATGTGCTGCCATATGTCAGTTACTGTATATTGCCCCAAGTGTGCGAAACAATGTGAGATAAAATGTACTTCAGAACTCACCATATTCTTGATTTTTCAAGTCCTAAAACACTGAGCAGAAGAACTAGAATTTATTCTTGGTACTGCAGATTCATCGTTAATGTATTTCACGAATCATGAGTGTTGTATAATGATATAATTATCGACTCTGCTCCCTAAAGTTCTTGGACAGTGCTTGACCTAACTACTGGTTCTGTCCACATTTATCTATCTCCAACAACTCTATTGTATTCACTCAACTAGGGAAGAATCAAGCTTAAATGGCCCATTTGGAGCAACATTACACTATCCTAGCTGAGACTAGCCACCGTCCTGTGAAGCCGATCTTCACAGTATTTAGGGGAAAATGCCCTGAACCCTAAGATAGTACAAACATAAATGTAGCATTGATGCAAAATCCCCTCTCACGAGACCAACCGGTCAAATCAAATCAACTAACTGTTGCAACATGGTTAGAGCTCCTTGATCAATTAATAGAAAGTAACAGTCACCATAAATAACGTACATGCAAACTACATTATAAATTTTAATTGTACCTGCGATCCATCCCAGAGCTGTCCCCAGTATACACTGCCGAAACCCCCTTCTCCGAGCTTGTTATCGTAATTAAAATTGTTTGTAGCTGCGTGCAATTCCTTCAATGAAAAAACCCTCCATGGGGTTCGCTTCTTCGAATTGTCCTTCCTATACAATGGACGAAATATACTACATATCAAACCACCAACGACAATGATTCAATGGAATGGAAACAGGAATATCATGCCTTTCTTCCATATGATGAATTCAACCCTATAGTCAGCATAGCTAAAAGAATAGAAAACTAGTAACTTAGGTCTTCTACAATTATATAAATTGGTAGACTTGACATATACGTGTATCTCATACTCCCAAAACTAAAATTCCGACTACCTCTTTTTCCCTCAATTTTCTCGGCAACCAAACAGGGCAACCCAAAATTTTCAAATTGACAAATTTGTGCCCTGACCTTAAAAATCGAAGTCCCAAATCACCACAGATCAACAGATAAATACATATGCACACAAATTTAGGATATCATCAAATCAGTATTAAGCTTCAAGGGATGGATGAACAACTTACCGATCCGACCCTCCTCCGCAAATAAACATTGAACAAAAACCCATTTCCCCAATCAATCGAAACTAGCTCCTTACGCTTCCCCCCTTCCCCCCCCCCCCCCCCCCCCCTCTCTCTCTCTCTTCTTGTTCTACTCTTCGTATGCTTCTTCTTCACTGTAGCTGAGATGATAAGAAGCTTGTATCTTTTTGGTGTGCAAACAATCTTCGGTGAGCAATGATGATGACAGAACTTAGCCGCGGATACCGCGCTTTGACAAAAAGGAGAGAGAGAGAGAGGACAGAGAGAGAGAGAGGTGATTTTTGCACTTTGCAAAGAAACCTCTTCCGCAAGTTCTCTTTTCCTTCTATCCCTTTGAATTTCAAACGGGTGGGGCCCACGTGTGCATTAATATCACCGGTTCTTAATTAAGTATTACAGTTTTTTCAAAGAGGACAGCCAGTGATCACTTTTTCTTTTCAATAAATATCACAAAAATGCGATTGGTGAAAAAAATTAATTTTCTTCTTTTCTAACAGATCTTGTGAATTATTGACGTTAATTAATTTAGGAGCATATGTGATTTGATATTGTTCTTCAAGGGAACATGGATTATTTATTTATGGGAACTCATATTATTAACTCGGAATAAAACAAGAAGATAAAAATAAAACTTGTGAGAGTTTTTGAATGATTTTTGTTGCAATTTATGGTAAGTGGGCACATGAAAAATACAATTTTTAACTTATTAATGATTACTTTCTTACTGTTTTAATGAAGTCAAGGTGGATTATTGACTGATTCCTTGGAGGCCGGAACATCTGCAACACAATTGTTTTTTATAGCTTTAAGAAAACAAATTTACTATTCACTGTCAGGCATTAAATATTTTAACCCCCATTATATCACATGATTTTGTTAAATTATTCACAAATCTTCTCCCACATGCTCCATCTTGAGCCCATCAACTTTTATTTTGGGGCAATATATATATATATATATATATATATTGAGAATTAGGTTGTCTAGATTCATGAAAAATTCGTCTATTTTTCGAGTGGAACTCTCGAGTGGAACTGAAGCAGTTCCTCATCCAAATTTGTGAGTAAATCAAGGGATATTATAAAACGAATGCAGCGAGACTCAAACTTAGGCATGAGTTATTTCAAGCCCAAACTCTTACCGAAGGGAAGTAATTTTGAGTGCAATATTATTCTAAAAATGCAAAATCTGAAGATGAAATTAACTCTACAGACCCAGTTGACCGGAATTTGAAAGTGGTGTTGACTACTCCCTATGCCAAGTTAGAACCAATTGGACTGTCCGGTCAGAATTAAGTAAAATGGGTTAACCCCACATTTAAGTTCCATCTTATTGGGATGATGTTGCGCTTGAAATAAAAGTTCAAGGACTCAATTCAAAGTGTATTCAATCGATGTTCAAGTACTCAAGTATTCCTACGCAATAATTTCATGGGCTTAATCAGCCCCCTTTTGTTTATGACCACTCTTGGCTAAACTTAAGTGCTAATTAAACATTAAGATTAATTGCTCGTGTTCATAAGGTTCATGATCCTCAATTCATGATCTATAATGCACTTACTGGAACTCTCTTTTTGGTACTAGGCTCGACTCAACCCCAAGCGATAACTCGGATGCTTCATCTCCCATACAAATCCATCCATCGATGATTTTATTCGTTAATAAACATATATTAACTATAATTTGATTAATTATGAAACTTATTAGAGGGAAAAGAAAGTTTTTTTTTTCTTTTTTTTTTTTTCTTTTGGCTTGTATAGAAGGAACAAAAGGGGAGAAGAAAGTAAATTTGCAGGTAGAAAAGGACATAGAATAGGGGCATTGGGAATAATAATTCTCATTTCTGTATCTTAATGCCAATGGGAGTGCATGTGAATGTGTTGGTCTCACATATATACATTGAGAAGAGACTATAAAGAAGAAGAGGCTTTTGATTTATTATTTCCATGAAAAATGGAGGCATCCACACCTACCCATACGGATGAGTGGTTCTCCAACAAACTGAATTCCCACCATGGAAAAATGAATCCACCCAAGGTGATGAATAGCTTACCTCTTGCTTACCTCTTGTCCTAAGTACTCAGGAGTGCTACAATACAGCTCACACCACCTCTTTTTTTTTTTTTTTTTTTGCTTTTGCATTGAGGCTAATAAATAACAATAATATCAATAGTTAATGACAATAATAGTCATAAACAGAGCAATAATAATATTAGGTTGTGGTTGGATAAGAAGAGGTTTATGCTAATGGATCCAAAAGTCAACCTGTCATTTTAGTTTAGGATGTAAAAATAAACTATTTTTTTTTATAGATAAAAATACTTTGGTAGTAACTTTTACACGAATTTGAAAGTAAACGAGATCGACAGAATGGTCTCAATTGGAAATGGGATTGCACGTGTGAAAACTCAACGTTAGTCTTCCTAGACTTTCTCAAGAGTTCCGTGGCAGACCACAATAGAAGATGGTAGTTGAATTTTCTAAAGAGTTGGAAAGTACCCTATTTTCCCTTTCTTTCACTCCTCATGTATCGAAAACAAAATGCTCACATAGTCGACTTTAACTTGTTCTTTTAAGGGTTCTTTTGATCAAGTAATAATGAAAGAATCCGTTGAAATTCATCATATTAGTATTTTTGGCATGAATAGTGTTTTAAAAAATATACAAGTAGAATTTTATTTATTTATTTTTTTTTGGAGGGGATGATGTGTATGCGTGCAATATACGTTATTGCAATCGTTTTTTATTTTGAAGGAGGGGGAGCGTGTAATGAGGCTCAGTTCTTGAGCTAGGGAGAATTTATCATTTTACTAATAAAAATATTATATAATTTATGAACTGAACCTCTTAAAACTGTGTCATTTTAGGAGGTAGAAAAGGTCGTTTGATCTTTTTTTTTTATATATATATATATAATGAAAAACAACATCGTTTTAAGGAGCTGAGCCTCAATTTATTTGCTCTCTTTTTATACATTGCTGGAGAATTTAGCACTTGACAATCACTGATTTCTCAATACCTAACTTAAAAATGAAGAATGAACACACGCGCGCATGCGCATACACACACATATATATATATAAAATAGTCTTTTCAAGAAGAGAAATAATTATGTTTTATGGAATAAAGCAATATTTCTGTGGGCCATTTTTCTTCTTCCTTTTTTTGGGTTCTGACAATTGAAACGGGTCGTTGGAGGTAAATGACACTTTAAACCCTAAAGTTTCACCACTTTTTGACATTGAACCTTAATCTTTTTTTTTTATTAGATTGAACCTTGAATTTTCACTTCCGTGTTGAATCAAACCCTGCCGTGAGTGCCGTCCAAATCAGTGGATGAAAAATAATCACGTGCCTTTCACGTGACTATTTTTTGAGGGTAGAATTGTCAAACCACGTCTCTTACCCTTCCTCAAGCATTCCATTGTGAACGAAGAGCCCTAATCTGACCTAATCTGATCCCTCTATCTAATGTTCGAGGGATCAAAAACCATCAATTGATTCTTCTAATTGTTGCTGTTGTTGTTTTGATACTTCGTCATTCCACATCTCACGATCAAGCATGACTTAGAGTAGCAGCGGGGAAAACGGCAGCAGGTGCCGGCACCTGCAAATCCTGGCCGTACATCATATTTCAATCCCCAATTAGGATGCCCTCACGATGGAGTGGAAGCAGCAAATTACCCAGAACGTGGCCGCAATCCCATAGCAAAAATCCTTAACATTCTTGTACTGCGTAGAAATTTAAAACCTTAATTGGGGATTGAAACATGGAATAGGAAGAGACAGGTAAAGATAAATGTTGGGTTTGGTTTTCTGTTTGTGAATAAACTAATTAAGATTTTATGTTATTTTCCCTTCAATTTCCAACATTTTATGACTTGTGTGGTTCTCTATCATTCTCAAGAAAATTGTAGCGATGGTCGTCGCAGCAATTCCCTTAGCCTTGTCCCTTCTCAAACCCCATGATTCTCACCTTCTTTCGCTTTGGCGTAAACTGTTCATAGAGCCATGGTCACTTTGGGGAATAGCCCCTGAAACTCCCTATCCTTCGCGAACAGTACCTGGGCGTTGGAGCTGTGCAGAAGGCCGTTTGGTATAACATTATAAGGACGCCGCCGCATGTCAGAGCAATCAAAAAGCGAAGGCAACAAATCTCGCCATAGCAAAAATCCTGAACATTCTCGTACCCTAGCAGAAATTCGAAACCATAATTGGGGATTGAAATATGTGTGATCTTTCAACTATGGCG
Organism: Santalum album; assembly: GCA_034195605.1. Taxonomy (NCBI): domain Eukaryota; kingdom Viridiplantae; phylum Streptophyta; class Magnoliopsida; order Santalales; family Santalaceae; genus Santalum; species Santalum album. Next base: position 3,414,421 of record CM067258.1, read on the forward strand.
ATGATGAAACCCCAATCTTCACTTGCTTGCTCTCATTTCTATTGCTCTTATTTCTCTCCACTGCCGAGTTGTTCATTCAGGGATCCTTTAGTGGTACATTCTCTCTCTCCTCTGTTCTCTCTCTCTCTCTCTCTCTCCTCAATTCACTACTCTCTCTCTCTATTTTAATCTTTCAGCTATGGCGATGGGAGACTTGAGGAATGTTGATGGATGTGGTTTGACAATTCTACCCTTAAAAAATGGTCATGTGAGAGGCACATGATCATTTTCCATCCACTGATTTGGACGGCGCTTACGGCAAGGTTCGATTCAACACAGAAGTGAAAATTCAGGGTTTGATCTAATAGGGAAAAAAGATCAAGGTTCAATATCAAAAAGCGGTGAAACTTCAGGGTTTAAAGTGTCATTTACCCGGTCGTTGGGGATTGCTTGCAAATGGTTCTACACCCCTCTCAAGGCAATTGAAAGGGTCTTTTAGTGCTTGCTTCTCATGCAATGCACCATGGACCTCTTTGGAGATTTAGACTCACTTGTTTTGGGAAACTTGTGGACAGTTGTTGATCCATTTGCTGCAAAATGGGGTTTATCTTGCAGAGTTGGCAAATCTTATCAATCATTTGTGTGTCAGATTAGAATATGTGCATTGTTTTTTCTTCCCCTTCGTACAAAGGAGAGAGAAAGGGGAACCACACATTCTTCGCCACAAAGTTTGGCATGGATTGTTTTATATATATATATATATATATATATATATTTTTTTTTTTGTAGTAGCCTGGATTGTTTATTTGATTTCATAATGTTGGAACATTTGTTGTGGCGATATCAAATAAGCATGAGATATGTAGGACTTACCCTCATCGACCTGGCCCAAAAAACTTAAACATGAATCCATTTAAAAAATATTTATAATTACGTTGCAAAAGCCCTAGTGTAAAATTTCCTAAGATTTTAATTATTAAAAAGATAAATACAAGAAGAGAAAATGCGTTAAATCGCGTGATTTCGCCCATAAATCTAACATTAATTTACTAAAAACTGTAAATATACCATAAATGATTTTACTTCATTTATAATTTTTAAGGAAATTATACTTTATTTTAGTCGAACCCACCTAACTCATATTCCCTTTTCACGTTAAGAAAATTTCTATAAGAAGAAATATAACTTGTTTAGTTTTATAAGCACTATTGAAGACTAATATAACACAGTTTTAAACTTCTCAAGCGTACTCCTTTCTAAAAAAAAAAAAAAAAGGGGGTGGGGGGGAACACTTCTCAAGCGAACACGAATGAGAAAATGAACCAACTGCAACTCAAGAACTCGACCAACAGTAGAAGAGCGAGAGATCCATGAGCTCCGGCGACCGATGAAGATTTTCCCGCCGATCCAGGCGGATCTCCGCCGGAAACAATGGTGCTCGATTCGTGCTGCACCGTCCTCGCAGCAGTCCCCAGCGATTCGCAGTACCCGATCCCCGAATCCAACGACGGATCGGAGCCGTACACGAAACCCTTGCTCGCATCGAAACAGAGACCCGAGTTGTTGTAGAGCCTCAGCTTCCTCCGCATTTTCCAGACCAAATCTCTCCTGATCGGGACCGATCCCGTCAACCGATTGTCGTTCAGCCTCAGCTCGCTCAGATCCTTCAGATCCCCAAACCCCTTGGGGATGGAGCCATTGAGGCGGTTCCGATCGAGGTGGATCACGCGGATCCGCGGCAGTTTCGCGATCGAATCAGGGATCTCTCCGTACAGGTTCATGCTCGAGAGGACCAGGATCGTGAGATCCTTCATCCCGTCGAACGCGTCCCGTGGGATCGAAGCGGAGATCTGCGAGTTTCCTTTGAGGATCAGAGCTTGGAGGGATTTCAAGCTCTTGAGTGCCGCCGGGAGAGGGCCTGAGAGGCGATTGAAGCTCAGATCCATCAGGATCAGATCGGCGAGCCCCTCGATCGAGTTCGGGATCGCACCGGAGAGACGATTCCGGCTGAGATCGACTTTGATCAGCGACCGGAAGGTTCCAAGGCTCGCCGGGATCGCTCCGGTGAGTAGATTCTGGCTCAGATCAAGAACACTCAGAACCGGGAGCGTTAAGCCGGGAATTGAACCGGTTAATCTGTTCGAGCTCAGATCCAAGGACCGTAGACCGGTGATCCGGTTCAACGAAACCGGAATCGACCCGTTGAGATTGTTCTTGTGAAGATCGAGGACTCGTAGCCGGGTGAGATTCCCCAGCTCGGGGGGGATTGGGCCCACGAGCCCATTCTCACGGAGCACGAGGTTTTGTAGGGACGGGCCCAATAGGCCCAAGAACGCTGGAATGGGCTTAGGGTTGTGGCCCAAACATCGGTAGAAGAAGAGGGTCCTAATGTGGGGGAGCTTCGTGATGGAAGGGGAGATGAGGGACCGGGTCGGGTCGCACGCCGGGAACGCCGTGTCGTCGGAGAGCTCACCGAAGGAGAGCGACACGACGTGGAGGACATTGTCCTTGTCGGGCATGCACTCGATCCCGTGCCATCGGCCTCGACAGACGTCGGGGATCTCGGTCGCCCATTCGTTCCCAGTCGCCCTCATGATGTCGTACACCGCTCTCTGCTCCCGATCGTCGGTTCGGGCTCCGTCCTTGGTCATGGCAAAGCCCATCTGCGGCCCGTCAATTAGCGCACCTGGTGCGCCGGAATCCGACATGACGACGGTGTAGGAGAAGCTCAGGGGGATGGAGGTCAGAGCTAGGAGGAGCATCGTGTGGAATGTGAGGACACGCATTGTGAAACGAGTTTCCGACGTGTGTGTTTTTGGATTGGGCTTGGGCCGATTTAAGGGAGATGATTAAAGGCTGGTGTGTGGAAATGAAGTGGGCTTATTTATGGGATCACGAGAATGTGGAGGAATGGTAATAAATGCATTGAATTTTTATTATTTATGTATTTATTTATTTATTTTTATTTTGCATTTATGACGATCACGGGAAATTGCTCATGGGTTTTAATGTCTTTAAGGCTTTTGAAAAATATGCGTATTAATGTTAACTGAATTAATAAGAATTTATAAACTCTAAGCTTTTACGAAAAAGAACTTTAAAAAATCAGTTGTATAGATTTTTTCCCTGCTGAATGAATAAAGAGTCGTCAGATGTGAAGTATTACCTTGGCCGTGAATTTTAGGGAAAAAAAAAATTAAAACGTAAAAAATGATAAATAAATAAAAAATGACGTGTGTTGTTCTGTAGTTTTACACATTTACGGGTCTCTCAGTTGGATTTTTAAATATTAGTTAGGGCTTGTTGATAAAATTATCAAATTAAGCGCTTTTTGAAGGATGAAAAAGTAATTTTACATTTATAGGCTTGGGCCTATCAGCTTCCAGGTGTACCCAACATTTTCCCACACCAAAAACTCAAGAGGGTTAAAAAAATAAATAATAAGAACCGTAAGAGTCTCGACTTATGTAGATAGTTCCTATTTATTTATAAGGTGGGTATATTTTTTTCACGGAAATTAGGTGAATTTGGTTTCTTTAGAAGAGTATTTATACTGTCGTCTGTACATATGTTATTTACTGTGTCTTCATAAATAATTTTTAATATTTTTAAAAATTTTAATCCTATTAATTAAATGATCATAAAAAATAATATGTTATAATATTTATTTATATAACTAATAAAGAAATATAAACTGTTTAACTGTTTTAAATATTTAAATATAAGAAATAAAAATTTTATATATAAAAAATTATATAAAAATTAACATTATATCTTATTTCTACTTTCAATATATAAGATTTAAATTTTATAAATAAACATTAAAAAATTAATTTGAGATTTGACCATAGATTCACTGGGCCCAATTTCTTTCCTCAGAAACAATTTGAGTTGGCATAAGCAGCAGCTCCACGTGGAGATGTAGTGTGCCAACGCTTAAGGCAACGTGGCCAAACGATACCATCATGTAGATTCAGATGGTGACACGTGTCCTTACGTACACATATAATCTCACTCATCCATGCAACGATTTAGTACCAATTTCCACTTCGATCGAGAGAGAGAGAGAGAGAGAGCGAGCGCCATGCAAGAAAAAAGGGAGAGGCCGTCCGATGAACCTCGAATTCAGAGGAGCGCCGAGGATCAACGACTGAGGGAGAAGACGGTGAGGGATCTGACGGCGGAGAAGAGGCGGCTCGTGGAGGTGCCGTACACGGCCTCCCTCGCCGACACCATGAACACGCTCGTTGCGAACCGCGTGACGGCGTTGCCGGTGGCGGCGCCGCCGGGCCACTGGATCGGCGCCGGGGGGTCGTTGATAGTGGAGTCCTGACAAGGTCACCGGTGCAGTAAGGAAGCACTACATTGGGATGGTCACCATGCTCGATGTCCTCCACCACATCGCCGACGGCCTCGATGGCAACGAAGAGGGCGGTAACGGCGGTTTCGATGCGAGGATGTCTGTTCCGGTGTCGTCGATCATCGGGAACTGCCTCGAAGGGCTCAGTCTTTGGACCCTAAACCCTAATACCAGGTCCGGTCCCGTCTCTCCGTGTTTTTGATTATGTGATCCAAATATTGCCTTGAAGGGTTCGATGTGTTTTGGTTTTCATAATTATGCTTTTGGATTGAAAATTTAGTTTAATTTTACAGTTGTTACGATCTTCTTGCGAATTAGGCAGCATGGATCTCAGTGATTTTTGAAGTAAAACTGATCTGTTGCTTGATGAGAATCAGTTGGTGTCTTGCGAATTTTGGAATTGATTCACACCTAAGTTAAAAATGATACATGGGAAATGTTATTTAGTCTCTCATTGCTTTTCTTTTAAATATGTGTTAGGCTTGGTTTGCGAAAATGTAATAGTTATTTGATAGACATATAATATTGTAAGAAACAATATAATCATGTAGCACGGGTTTCATGGACTATGATAGGATAAGGAATAACTATTACCAGTACTTATAGATGGGATACATAGCTATTTCTAACACACTTCCCTCGCAAGGCCTTATAGTTATCTAGAATAGATATTTTATTTTTACTGTATTGTATTTCATGAACCAATATTTTGTGTCATCCTAAGGACTATGCACGCAGTTGTCTAAGATCCCTAGAACGATGAACAACCTATGTGGGCGAATTCAGTTTTTTTTTTTCCCCCCTTTTTGGGCTATATTTTGTTACAAGTATTGTTGTTGTTTTTTTTTTTTTCCCACTTTATTAGATGTTGATAGCGGTTGGACCCTCCATTTGAAAGCAGGTGGGTGGAATGGTAACAAAATGCCGAAGAACTTTCGCTAAGAACTTGATCTTTATTCATTGCGATGTTCGTCTCCGATCAAGTTAAAGTGAATGTTTTGGTTCGTCATTTTCCAAGTGCAGCTTGCTGCATTCATGATAAAACTATAGTTCGTATTTTACATTTTTCTTTTAATGGGTTGTGTTAAAATTTGATTTGTTGCTGTTATGAATAGCATCTTGGACAGTATGGAAGTTTTCAGCAAGGGGATCCACCGCGCCCTAGTCCCGGTGGACAGCCATATGGAGAACATCTCAGGAGCAGAACTTCAAGAGAATGCATCGAGCTATCGGATGCTTACACAAATGGATGTGTTGAGGTTCTTGAAGGAAAATGCCTCCGAACTGAGAGACATTGTAGCGCACACCGTTGGGGAATTGGGAGTAGTCACCGAAGATGTTTTTGCAGTAACTCATGACATGAAAATTACCGAAGCCATGAAGTGCATGAGGGCTGCTTCTCTCAGCGCGGTTCCTATAGTTGAGAGATCGAGCGGCCTCCAAGGGTCTCGGAACAATCAGCTAATAGATGTAAGTTTCCTGGCTATTGTGCATGCATGGAGTCCTTAAATCTTTTTGATTCTTGTTAAGGAATTATTTGTATAGTGAAAGCACATCAGAAGTTGCGCGTTTCATCTCACCGGCAGGTTTTATGAGCAGTTGTTGCAAAAATTTTCCCAATGGAAAATTTTTATGGTATTAGGAAGAAGGAAAAGGGGGTGAAGAAGAATTTACAAAATTCTAGATCGATACTTCATTAAATCAAAAAGACTGTAAAAACAAAATGGACATAAAAGAAGACGATGGGGGCATTTGGTAGTCGGTAGAGTAGGAACCCTAGGGATAATTAGACAGGCATTCCGACCGAGCCAGACATTTTGAACATTTCATGTAACGAAATCAAATATACAATAATAAATCCTTGATGCGGGACGATGTCAAAGGTTCGAAGCCTTTTAGTTAGTTGTGCATGCAGGTATTTGCCAATAAAAAATGGTAAGACAATAGTCATGGGATGCAGATAATGTCCTCTTATTGACTGAACTACCTTTAAACCTTCATTGCTCAAGAGGAGAATGAGTGTTTATTTATGTGATATATTTCATATGAGGTCTTTCTAAATTTCCTAATGGATTGGCTATATAAATGAGGCGTCAATTATTAGTTCATGCGGTTTATCATATGTTTCATGTGATTGCAATGCCATCGAATTAGGGATAAATTGCATAATTCAACTACTAGCTCAATTAGTATCGGTGGTGATTTATTACCCAGCGTGGCGCTAACCTTCCATGCTCCCTGTTTGCCTTCTCTTACATTTTATTCTTGAGCCAAGGCTTTAGTAGTCGAGTCGAGGTACATGATATGGCAAAAAAAAAAAAAAAAAAACATCGTTTTATTATTTCATGAATAAAGCCCAGTTGGACTCTGCATTTATGTCAGCATTGCAAAGAGACTGCAGAACAAAGGAAGTGGAGTCAACTACCTTGTGACCTTTTGTTCTACTTTCTCTTGATATATAATGCTTGGTATTATATGTGCATCACAGAGATTCTTTGACTTGTGCCCTGGAACATGCTTTGATTTTCAGGGCCAATTTGACATGTCGACTTATTAAACATAAATAGAAGAGAAAATAGTGGCTCGTGTGACACGTGATTGCATTCGTACTAGGGAGAAGGCGCCCACTAGATGAAAATAGATGTCCGATAAGAAATATCCTGGAACATGCTTTGATTTTCAATGCCAATTTGACATGTTGACTTATTAAACATAAATGGGGGAGAAAATAGTGGCACGCGTTACACGTGATTGCATTCATACTAGGGAGAAGGCACCCACTAGATGAAAATAGATGTCCGATAAGAAATACCACGTAGGCTAGTTTCGGGGATCTTATTTTTAGGAAAACCTTGATTGACAGATTTTTCGGGGATCTTATTTTTAGGAAAACCTTGATTGACAGATTTTTTTAGAACGACTTTATGAAACTGAATATGGCTTGACCGTCCTCTTATTGAATCAGTTTTTGTGTGTAAACAAATAAACTGTCAAGGTTTCATCCAAAATCCATTGGTAACAGGGGAGTAGCCCAATATGAGTACTTTAAGCGTTAGATCCCAATCCTAGAATGTGGAACTCAATATTTCCCCACATGTGTGCAACATGGGAGCACAACCGAACCACCCTTGGACAGAATAGAATTTGGGTCACTCTTGAACTAAACAAAATCAGGTTATGATACTATGGTAAGGTTCCACCCAAGTTCAATCGGCAGCTAGAGAGTAGCCCAAACATGTCCAATGTGGGACTCTCAACAATAACTTTTGAGAACTAGAACGGTTTTTAAAAAGCCGAACAAACTCACATTGACCTATGTATATGATGGCAGGGGAAAGGTAAGAAGCTTGTAGGGACATTTTCCGCTACGGATTTGAGGGAATGTTCAGCTTCCCAGCTGCAGTCTTGGCTGCACTTGAGCGTCATCGACTTCATGCTGAGAGTCTCCACGAGCCCCTCTCGTCTGGCCTCCACCAAGTTCAAAGTTACAAACACGAGAGAGCTTGTTACCTGTAATTCCGCATCGCCTCTTGAAGGAGTGATTGACAGGGCAGTGAGCCGACACGTGCACCGAGTTTGGGTTGTGGATAGATTTGGCTTGCTTGCAGGGCTCGTGTCTCTCACGGACGTCATCAGAGTGATAAGATTTCTCCTTGCTTGCTGATACTCTTATCATTTGATGGTCAATGGTAAATGCTTGAATCTCTCTCTCTCTCTCTCTCTCTGTCTCTGTCTCTGTTTTTGCTGTCTCTCATCATGTGTATAATGTGATATGATGATATCCTTAGTTTTGTAATAATTTGTTTAGTTCTTCATGCAGTCCACTGTTGTGGGTATACATATATGCTGCATGTTAACTGGTGAAAGGATTCAAACCAACACGAGTACCAGTCAGATCGAGTAGTGTTCTTTTTTCCCCACTATCGATGTTGAAATGACGAATTATTCAATCAATTTTACTCGGCATGGAGCATTGAGAGAGGTCGCTTTGGGAAGAAATAGAGAGTGATATGAGTTTCTTTTACGACGACTTACATTTATAGAAGAGCCTTTGGGTAAGGGGCTATTTTTGAATTTTCATATAAGCTCGAAGTTATTTTTAAAATTTTCTAACGTTCGTAAACATATTTTGAGTCTTCGAAAAATTTGCTGAGCGCTACTTTATTTTCTCTTCGAAAAGTTGGATGGGGACGTGTGGGGAACAAGGTAATCGACTGTTTAAGAGCATCAGTTCTTCCGTGGCTCCACTTCCCAAACGGGCCCTCAGTTGTGCTTCTTTTATTTGCAGATCCATGAGAACATACCATGTGATCATCTTACTTTATTTTACTTGTAAAACAAGTTAGGTGGAAAAGCAAATGATGTTCATTCCCACCAGAAGTGGAATCATTCCCCGAAGGGTTACTTGTCGGGCAAGCTGTAGGAGTGCAGTTGAGTCCTCCATAACTACACAGCTGAGTAGATGTGGACTCTAAATGTGTGTAGCACATCTGGGATGGGACCTGTCCTGTGTTTCTTCTCAACCACCGTCCAACTTGAACGGCTTAAAAGAATTGGGAGTAATTGCTTCATTTAAGAATGTGTTCATTCATTATGAGGGAAACATTGTAGCTGCGTTTGCATATTGTGTCTGAACAATGTTGTGCACAACCCACAAATCATGGGAAACTCTTGAATTGTGTGACACTCAGAAAAATGTGAATAATTTTACGCAAAATCACAGGGCGTGCATAATTTTAAGAAATTATAATTACAGGGCGTGCATGATTTTGGGGAATTATATTCCTTTGAGCAAGCTTTTAAATTTTATTTACGATTAAAATGATTAAAAGAAAGGTAGGGTTCGTGATATGATAACACTAGGATTCAAATCCTCTCAATCTTTTTTCTTCTTTTTTTTTTCCGCTAAACTGATTGGCCGTAAGGATGATTTGAGAATGATTTGACTTTCCTTCGATACACTTAACTTTTATTACTCCTTAATATACTTTTTAAATTTTGATACACTCATTAAAACTTTTAAACTTGTTTGTTTTCATGAGATTTGATGTCATGCTAGTTGTATATTATAGTACTTAAGAAGCCGAGGCTTTTAAAAATTGTAGTAAAGTTTCAATACTTTGATTATTATGTATTAGATTTTTAAATTTCACAAAAAGTTCCATTGCTCAATATTTTTATATGTTATTTGAAATCATTAAGTTAAAATAGTTTAAAATGTCTAAGAAGTTTAGAAGGCTGAGTTAGGCTAGTGCTATAAAAAAACAAAAAATAAAAATAGATGGAGCCAAGTTTTCTAAAAAGAGTAAGCTCATGTGCGGTCGGTGGAGGGCTGCTGTAAGCCATTCAAATCATTTGATTAAAGATCATACTTATATTTCACCACCCCGAAAAAGAAATTAAGTCTTGTCATACTATAAAAGAGACTTAAACTTTGGCCATTAATGAAGGAGTTTCATCTATAAAGTTTAGTATAATTTTAATGTGTATTAAATTTATGTTTATATTACAAATTGTAAATCGATCAAAATTATTTTAATTATTATAAATATTTATATTTAATGAATACGATGTTTATATATAATAAAATTTTTATAAAAATTCTTCCTTTTTAACTTACGGAAGAGCGATAGAATTGAATCTTCGTATACTTAATAATTTCAATTTTTTTTATGAATGTAAAAGCAAAAAAGGGGCATTTGTTTGTCTATACCCCTCTAGTCGCTCAAACTTTATTTAATTAGATGAAATATTTAGCTCGTGGTTAAGTTCAATGGATTCCTATATTGAATTTTTTTTTTTAAGTTTCTAATCTCGTCTTTTCACATCATACATCTTAATTAGTCATAAATGCATTCAAAAAAATATTCTTTTAATAAAAAATATATATATTATCATTAGGGGATAAAAAAACTCAGGTAAATCCATTAATTTGACTTTCACTTGCAGCATTAATGCCTTAGGTGAGATCCAAACGCATCCTCCACGCATTAAATTCTCACTTCCAATTTTCCGCCCAGCAAGTGTGATATGGTTCGATCCGATGACCCGGACTCTAAGTTAGGCTACGTCTTTAACTAATCATGAGTTATAATTAAATAATTAAAATCTAGATGATTCGGTGGGTCAAAGTATGAGTCAAACAAACTCTATCGAAAAAAAATTAACGAAAAAATGTCATTATTTGTCTAGGACGTAAAAAAAAATAGAAACAGATCAAGTGTTTTAGAGATGCAAAAGAAAATTAGACTACAAATCCATTTATGTGCAATGATTTATTAATATTTTGTATACCAAGTCACATATATTACATTTACGTCTAATCATTTCATAGTAGTAATATTTAGCTAATATATTGTTTTAATATTTTATCTTATACGATTTTCCTTAAGTATTTTTTATAAATTATCCTGAGAAAAGTATGATATAATTCTGAATTTTAGTCATTACCATATAAATGTATTATTGATCAGTGATGATCTTGCTGTAGTTTTAAATTTTAGTCGTTACTTTATGAATATATTATTTATTCGACGGTTTACTCGGTATTTGATTGGATTAATATTCGGGTCGGGTATAAAAAAAAACATGCATTCAGAACCCATCAAAATCCAACCCCCAACAGTCTCAACAAGAACAACATTCCCTGATCCGATTTTCGGCCACCAATTTTTGTTGGAATCCCCGCATAAATCTTCATCCACCCTCCAACTCCCGACCCACCTCCCCCCACTTCCTTCTCCAATCATAAATCTACAAATATCACCTCAATACTTCTCAATGGTGATCTCAGTTGAATCCCACCACCATGAACGGCACCACAGGACCCGTCCGGCGCCGCCCTTCCTCTGCCCTCAATAAGGGGTCTGCTAGTTTCGCCGGATTCGGTGGCGCCGCCGCTGTTGTCAACGGTTGCGGCGGCGACGGCGACAGACGCGGGGGGATGAGGAGGAAGATGGGTGCTTTCTGCAGGAAGGCTTCGTTCATGAAGTGGGGGAAGGAGGAGGTGGTGGGCATGATGTGGTACCACCCGGTGCCGTGCGTGTTTGCGGCGTCGCTACTGTTCTTCATGGCGGTGGAGTACACGCTCCGGATGGTGCCGCCGACGTCGCCGCCGTTCGATCTGGGGTTTGTGGTCACGCGCTCCCTGCATCGCGTGCTCGATTCCACCCCCGCCCTCAACTCCCTTCTTGCGGCCTTCAATACGGTGAATAATTGTTTCCAACTCTTGAACATTGCAATGCAATTGGGGTTTTTCCTTTTCTTATCTTGAGAAATTTGGGGTTTAACCTTGTTAAGTTTTATCCAGTTTTAAGCACCTTTTTTTTTTTTTTTGTGGGTTTTGTGCTGAAACTGCATTGCAATTGAATTGGGATTTTGGTTTTAATAGATTCTGGATTTGAATTTCCGTATTGTGTGGAACATTTTTGTGGGTTTTGTCGTGAGATGATGCAAGCAATTGGGGTTCTCTTTCTTGTCTTGAAAGACTTGGGGTTTTTGATTTCTGTTTAGGTGTTCGTGGCGATGCAAACGACGTATATTGTATGGGTGTGGGTGGTGGAGGGGCGCCCACGGGCGACCATTTCCGCTCTTTTCATGTTCACTTGCCGTGGGATACTCGGTTACTCCACCCAACTTCCTCTCCCTCAGGTATCTTTACTTTCTTATTTGGAGTTTCTCTCTGTTCTATGCTTGAGGTGTCACTTTCATGTACTATCCATTCATTCAAAGCCGCTGAGTAGTGGATTCTTGTATATGTTTATGACTTGTTATTGGTTGTAGTATTGTAGAAGTAATGACAAGGAGTCCTGTTTTGCCTATATAAAAAGGCATTGTGTACTGTGGGATCCTCAAACTTGTAACAAGTGGAATTGATTTTAATTTGGGAGACTCTTGGACTTTGTCTGGAGTTCTGAGGAATTTAAAGTGTACTTTTGGAGTCATTGAGGCATATACCGCAAGTTTAGATGCATTACGTTTTGGGATAATTGGAGCTTATAGTTTAATTATGTGAAAGTGGAAAACAGTTGATGCAATAGCCAATTCTATATAGAAGCGGCAATAAGTTTACTTTTATCAAGGAAGCTCGAGTAATTAGATAGCAAATGAAGAATGTTATGGATGAAAAAAATATTTCTTTTAGCCGTTTTGGTATGGACACGTATGGAGTAAACTAATTAATATTGGATTAAATACTAGTGAAAAGTATGAATGGTATCACTGTCTCATTAGTTTTCAAGATGCATCCATTAGATAAGACTTGATGTGTTGGGATATATGTTTTCAGATGGGGGTTCCCCCTCGGACGTTCACTTTCTTGAAGCTCCCCTCTACAAATGCTTGAATTCAATTAAACTAAATAAAATGATAAGACTCGAGCAAAGGGAAGTATAAATAATTCGTATTATAGGGGCGTCAAATCATGTCCATCATGGTTGATGGTTGATATAAAGGCCTCTTCCTTTCTTCTAACTTCTGTTCTGAGGACGCACAGAATTTTGTTTTGCATTTAGTGCGGCAATTTCAACCAGTAGTACGTATTAAATACTTCTCAAATGCATTACTGCTGCACCCATATGGGTCTCGTTATCTTAATTATTATCATAGTCATGTATTTGGTTGTTTTATCCATACAAAACCTACTGATAGAGTTGATCGTAGAAATTCAAACTTTAAAATTAAGTTTCACTATTTCTTTAGGATTGGCTGATACTTCAATTTTCCCCTTCCAGCAGATTTTGATCAAAATGTGCAACACGCCCTCTCTCCATCCAAACATACTGTGATGATGTAAAAGCAAAGGCCATGCTTCTACAAATCTCAAATACTAATGATTTAGTTTGTTTAACATAAAATTTTATGTTAAAAGCGCGCTTTTAGCTACTTGGATCAACTGACGGTTGCCAATTCCTTTACAGCATGAGGAGTTCATTTGCTATGTGAAAGGTATATAGGCCGTCATAATATCATTGGGATTGCCCCTGAAACTGCAAGTAATTGCATATTTTCCACCCAATACCTTCAAATCAAAGTGCTGCATTTTGGTCTCTCTTCCTCCTTTAAGTTCAACATGATCAAAGCAATGTAGTATTTGGTTTGAAATGATCATCGTTTGCTATTTAATTATAGGGATCAATTTGCAAAAGTGCTAAAGTTGAAGGCCTGACCATTTTTCTTAAAAAGGTAAATGGATATTGAGGCTTCTCTTAAACTAAAAGCGGTTATATATTTGGGATGAGAATTATTATTAATGAATAAGGTGTTTTATTTGTGCATGCACAAGTTTGTTGTGATATCATATGAAGAGAAGATTGGCTGCTTTGTAGTTTTTGTGTTTTACTCGACTTGTTAAGATATTTCAGATCTGCAATGATTAAATGCATAGAGCTTCTATTATAGAAGAGATTTCTTGTAGCAGCACCTGACCTCTTGAACCTTTGTCTTATCGCACAATATGAATGTCTTTAAATGGTAGTTGTTCTGTAAGACTATAATGAAATTACAATATTTAGTAAATTAAGCATTCTTTTGCATGGAACAAGTATGGGTGAATCGTCATAAATTTCATTGTAAATGCAAACATGCTAAGCAAGTTCGTAGCATAGGTTAGTGCGATTTTTAAAACTTGGGCAGACATGAGTACAGTTATGCTGATTTCGGCGGAGGCTGGTGTACATTAATGTTTTAATGGTGACTGAGTTGAACATTTTCTTCCAATTGACAGGGATTTTTGGGTTCAGGCATGGATTTTCCAGTGGGGAATGTCTCATTCTTTCTGTTTTTCTCGGGTCATGTTGCCGGGTCTGTGATTGCGTCCTTAGACATGAGACGAATGCAGCGATCGGGATTGGCATGGATATTCGATGTTCTCAACGTTTTACAAAGTGTGAGGCTGCTAGGCACAAGAGGTCACTACACCATCGACTTGGTCGTTGGAGTGGGCGCTGGTATTCTTTTCGACTGTCTTGCTGGAAAGTATGAAGAAAGCAGGAGAAAAACAGATTGTGCGGTACCCATTTCTTCATATCCTGACCACCATGAAATATAAAGGGGAAAGCATTAAGAAAGCAAGAGAACAACAGATTCTTCGGTACCCCTTTCTTCACATCCTGACCACCATGAAACATAAAGGGAAGAACCTTTATGTGAATCACTGAACTGTAAATGGCAGAAATGAACTAGGGATTTTTGGGGTGGGGAGGGGGGGTGTTCTAGTGGATTGATGAGCGTCATTTGGTTAGTTGTTTTTTCTTTTAACTGATGTTGCTTCTTTTTCCTCAAGGATAATACACATTTATTCCCTTTTTTCAAGTAAGTGGTTAGTCTTTTCCTTTTTCTACACCGGTTTCTGAGAAGAGGAAGCTGATATTCTTTCTACTCAAATCCTTTTAATTTGCTCATTTCTTGTCCCTATTACTGATGTTTGGAATCGTGTCGTGTTCTCTTATCGTACTTCTCCGAGCTGACAGGTTCGTGTTCTTGATTGGACTGATCTTTTGAGAACTGAAAGGAAATTATGTTGGGTGCACTCTATAAACGCGTTGGAAAAACTTGTGCTATTCTTTGATAGGTATGGGAGCAGCTGAGGACACGGGAAGAGCAACCATTTTAGTCGAAATATCGTCCATTGGAAAACTCTTACCAGGTACTGATCAGCTGTCAAGATCACAAATGCACTAACCATAGCCTAAACAAAGAGAAAGGATGACAGTGGGTCACTTTGGCTAAGCTCATTAGGACTTGTTTGGATGGTAGGAAAGAGAATGAGACTCATTTGGCTGGTGGGATTGAATAAAGGGATGTGAATGGTGATTCTTATTTGTCTTCCATTCCCATTCAATAGGGTTTGTCAACAATCTCATTCTCACCACACCATTATCATCCCTGCCATTCAAACCCAACTCAAGAGCTTGTCAATGTTCCAACTTTCATTCCCATTCTCACATACCATTCGCATTCCCATTCCATTCCGCAAAGATCTTCAACAAACTTTGGTTACTCTGAGGGATGGTTCTATAGTTTCCTAATCCTGTGACATAAGGTGCTGGGAGCAAGCCCTAGGGAACCCAATCAACAGTGAATAAACATGTGTGTTGAGGGGGTTTCGGAGTGCTAGCACCACTTTGTGAGCTTTGAAGTCCCATACTGAAAGCAGAAGTTTGGATCTGAGACCCAACAATTTAAGGTTTTTTGATCAAGTGGAGGCTCCTATTAGATCACTCTTTCTATATGAATTTCTCTAGTCTCTAGGACTGGTATCATAGGGCCAGGTGTCTGAGTAAGGCCCAATGAGGCTGCAAGTGCCACATGTGGATGGACTCCATCAATCAATCGCCTTTGAGTAATGTAGCCATGTGACCTTTGTCCATTCCCAACAAACAATAAAAAATAACTAAAATCAACTCAAAGAAAGTCCAAACAGCGCACAGTGGTTCCGCTGATTCCGTGCATCAAAGCAGAAAACATACAAAGAAAGACCAGAGGACAGCCACCACCGTCCCCTTGCCCCAGCCAGCCCCCAACTCACATCATGTAAACCCACATTCACTCACTGGCCCAACTCGAGCTCTGCCTGCCTACACAAGACACTCTTCTTCCCTTTCGTTCTTCTTTTTTTTTATTTTTGATCTCTGGATTGAATGATTATTATTAGTAGGAAAGAGCAGGGCTTTAAGCAGCGCCAACATTCTTGATCGCCTTGGCTTGCTTCTGAGCCTCAGTGGGCAACTTGATGTCGCTGGCGAGTCCCACGGCCTCGAGCATCTTGATGAAGTACCATGTCATGTCAAACTGCCACCACTCGAACCCGTGCCTCGCGGAGAACTCGAACGCGTGGTGGTTGTTGTGCCATCCGTCCCCAAATGTTATCAATGCATTAAACCTGTTCCATAGTTTTCACCACCCGTCAGCTCTCCTCCTCATCCTCGAAAGATTAGTGCAGTGACACAGTGGAAGATCCAACTTCGGATGTGTTTTTTTTTTTTTTTAAGTTGTTTTTTTCTTTTGCAAAACAGAAAAGTGGAGGGGAGTGAGGATCCATGTACCAATTGTTTCTGGAGAAGTCACCGGTGTGCCACACACGGTCCCCCCAGATGTGGCCTCCAGAGTTGACTAGCCATGTTGCGTGGTAGACGGCGCACGTTCTCACGCCCTGCAGCATGTCCGCCATTGGAGAAAGTTTCCAATATAATACCAAGTGTCACTTTAGAAAAACGATGGATTTCCACAAAACAATAATGTTTTTTTTTAAAAAGAATTACACTGACCAGTACCGCACACCCAGATTGAATTTGCACCAAGTGTTATGGAGAAAATTCAAAAGAGAACAAACGGTGAATCACATCAATGATAGCTAGTGGGTCGATACTTCTAAAAATCACTTCAAGTCAAATGGTGTTTTAAGTCATCTCAAGATGTCTAGATTAGAGTACTTTGGCTCTAACCGCCCCTAGCTTAGGGACTCTTTTTACCTGAAATTCTAAAAGAAAAAATTTGTACAAAAGATGAATCTAAGGCATGTTTACTATATTTACAGGGACCACGGACATGAGCAGTCCTAGAAAATGAATAATAATCGTACTGGCAAGAGTTTCCAACACTAACATTTCAGTCAGTGGCGCACTCACTTAGGGACCCATAATAATAATAGGGTCAGCTGCATTTACCCACCTACTAAAGACTTCCAATCCTAGGTGGGCTCAAATCATGTATCAAATCATAGGTGAGGTAATTATTGAGATAAATTGACCACGGTCAGAGTTGGTGGGCTTCGTGAATAAAACCTGTCCATTAATAATGGGATTCATGATTTTTATTTTTATTTTTTCTTTAAAGGGGTTTAATACGTGACTCACCATTCCCCAAACAAGGTATGGGAACCCTCCGACGGCGTAGAGCAAGGCCCCAAGAGCAATGGGATGTAAAATGTAGGTCTTCTCAAGAAACCTATAGTATGCTTGTGACTCCAAGTCTTGCACGTTGGTCCTTCCTCCACACTGCCAAACAAATAATCTGCCATTAGTTCTCAAATTATATATAAACCTTAGATCCTAGATAATTTTATATTATAATGTATACATATGTGTAGAGTAAAATACATTTTAAGCTCTGATGTTTATACGCAGTTTGAGATTAGATCTTAAAGTTTTTCACTTCTGAACCTTTCAGTTAGCGCCGTCCAAGTCAAAGATGAAGTAGATTTGCACATTTCTTTGCTGATCGGGGAAGAAGAAGTCTATTCTTTTTCATGCAATTTGTTTACCAAGTCTACTCGAGTCCATGCAAAGTGATTTTAACCTACCCCTCGACCAGTTTGGATGATGAGCTTATTTTTCTCCACGTTTGATACAGTTCCGAAAACTCAAACTATTTTTTGAAAAACTCAAATATGCTTGACTGTTTTTCTAAAAAAAGCTATATTCAATTGCATCTTCGAGAGCAATTATTTTTACTTTCTAGAAAAATCAAAAGAAAATTTTCATGATCTCCCCCAAGCTGACCTACACGACACTCACCTCGTTCTTTCGTTTTTCTTTTTTTTTTTGCTCTTTTCAGAAGATAAATAAAAAAGAAAAAAAAAGTATGTGTTATACCTTTTTATCCAAGGTCTTGCTGTCAAAAAGCCATCCAAAATGAGCTTGCCAGAATCCTTCAGTGGGGGTGTGGGGGTCCCTCTCCGTCTCACAGAGCCTGTGATGGTGTCTGTGTGTGCTTACCCAATCTATCGGATTTCCCTGAACAATATCATGAAAAACAAAATTAACATAGCAATAAAAAAAAAAATTAAAAAAAATAAAAACCAAGTTGAATTACTTCTCATATACGTGTATATGTCTTATATTATGCATCCATCCATTTTTGAAAGATTATATCTAAAACTAGTACGTCGTTTTGATAGAAGTGTCACCTGGAGCGTCTGGACACCGACGTAGGCGAACAGGTACTCGAGGGGCTTGGCGAGCTTGACGCTCCGGTGGGAGAGATTCCGGTGGTAAGAGAGGGTGATTCCAAGCAGCCCGGTGGCACAGTAGAGCTCGAAGGCGACCCAGAAAGCGTCCCAGTTGAACGTGAACGGCGCGAAGAGCGCGAGGCCGTGCATTGCGGCGACGGCCCCCAGGGTGCCTACGTCGAGCGAGCTCCACTCCCTCCCCAGCGAGTACACGTTGGTGGGGCGCACCACCGCGGTCTCGGAGAACGGAAACCTCGTGCCGGTGGAGGCCTCCCTCTCGAGCGCCGCCGTGAGCTCCTCCGCGGCGCTGCTCCGGACCACTACCGGGCCCGGGGCGCGCCGCCTAATGCGCGAGGTGGAGAAGGAGGAGATCGAAGTTTCGACGAATGGACGGACGAGCGCCGCGGAGGAGGAGGATGGTTGTTGTTGTTTGCGGGACTTTCCGGCGTTCAGGAGGGGAGAGAATGGCAGGGAAAGAGAAGCCATAAGAGCCATCCTCTTGTTTCTCCCCTGACTCAATAGGGCTCCTTTAGGAGATAGAGAAAGCTATAGAGAGGGGGGTGGGGGTTTGTTTCTGCGTTGTGTGGGTGATGGCTGGTTTTTTAGGGCATTGGAGGGGGGGTTTTATAGGGTTTTTCAGGGGGATGGTGGTGAGGGATTTTTCTTTTTCTCCCATTATGGGTTGCTGAGGTGGGAGAGAGAGAGAGAGAGTACGAGGGTGGTCAGCATGTGCACACAGTCCTTCGCAGACTAAGGTATAGAAGATAGTTGGCGGGATCTGGACTCTCTCCACTTCGACCCGGTTCCACTTCGACCCGGTTCAGTGTTGAGTTGGTATAATTTTTCTCATAAAAAGTTAGACTGCAGTATTCTTTAATTGGAGAGGATCCTAATCCAATTTTTTTGAGAGGGTTATGGAGATGGGTGTTTCATTTATTGGTATGTTTAATTTTCCGTAGCTTCTTATTTAGCAAAACATGCACGTGGGACTGCAGTGCAGTCTCACCGGAGAGGATCCTGGTCCAGTTTTTTTGAGAGGGGGGGAGGGGGGTTGTGGAGGTGGGTGTTTCATTTATTGGTATGTTTAATTTTTCGTAGCTTCTTATTTATTGAAACGTGCATGTTTTTATGTTTGTAAGTTTCATAATGCCTTTTTGTGTGGTGAGGTTGGGAGATTTGGATTCTCTTCCATCCTTTTGAGCAGATTGTGTTCCAGTTTTTTAACTTTTTATTTTTGATAAATTTTTAAGTAATTTGAATCATACAGATAGAAATAACATAGAAAAATAATTAAGTATGCCAATTTTCATGAGATACTGAAATACATAATCTATTCATCCTGAGCATTGAAAAAATGACATTTTAAAAAAAATATACTGAATTTTCAATGCTTAGGATGAATAGCTTTTGTATTTCTAACTTTTATGAAAACTAACATACCCATGTATTTTCCTATGTTATTTCCATATGTATGGCTTAAATTATTTAAAAATTATCAAAAATTAGAAAAATTGCACAATTGACTGCACAAACAAATTGAAGGGAATTCAATTCCGAAGTTGGGAAATGTGTTATAAGGTTGTAAGAGTAATCTATCATAAATTTTCTCCATTTTCTTTGTAAGTGGCACTACACAATTTCACTTGAATTTTGGGAAGAAATTTTTGGGTGGGACAGTGTCATGCCGCCGCTCTTGTTAAAATATTGACAATTCAACCCACATTGTAGAGAGTGGAAGATAATTTATGACTAGATTACTCATAAATTTTATAAAATAATGTATTTAAATTGAGTTGTGATGCAAATGATGTTGTATTATCGTCTAAGGAGCTAATAATGACAATAAAAAATAAAAATAAAAAAAGCAATCAATTTTGTATGGGGCATGCAGTAAATAGGGCCGCGACCCTTGAATCTAAATAACTTTCTCTAGTCACCTTAAAAACCAGATAAACCAGATAAAATTTTTATTCATCATCAAATTTTGTTGGAAGTCATCCTAGTGAAGTTTTGGAAATGAGTTCGATGCGATATATGCTAATCTTACGCTCATGTTAAGTGTGCTTATTTTAACATTTCTCTCTCGCGCGTGTGTGTATATATTTGGCGAACCGAGTGCACCACTAGTTCAATAAATTTCAATATTATGAATTAAATGAATATAAAAAAAAGAACATTACTTTGCGTCATATTGTCATTGCGTAGACTTGTCATTTATATATAAATGAGAATTTCAGATCAAATTGGATAATAATATATATATATATATGTATAATAATTTTAAAAAAAATTTATTGGTTTTTGTGGATGGAACTGGACTGGTTGAAAGAGTCGAACTTAGTGCGCTAATAATTTAATAAATTTTAACCTTATGAATTAAATAAATATAAAAAAAAATATTACTTTGCGTCATATTGTTATTGTATACACTTCTCATTCATATATATATATAAATGAGGACTTCATATCAAATTGAATAATAATAATTTTGAAAAAACTTTGTTGGTTCTTGCGGATGGGACTGGACTGGTTGAAAGAGTCGAATCCAGAGCGTGCACAGACGCCAGAAACGACACAGAAGATACCAATCGTGTGGAAGGAGTGCGATCCGGACCGGGTTTTGGGCAGTCCGATGGACGGACTCGGAACTGGTGGTGGACCAAGTCAACGAGTGATTGAAACATAATGAAAAGTTTTAAAAATAAAAAAAAAAGTTGGTCAATTAGGTCTGATGAACAGTATAATCATTTACCACCACAAATTAAATTTTCTAATGCATTAATGGAAGTATGGACAGAATTGATCACAAATTGTACTCTTCTTGAAATACAGTTGTGGTGTGTATGTACGCTCGCGCATGCTAATGTAGAGCTTTTTCTCACTGTAGCATAAAAAAAAAATTTAATTTCTTAACATACCCTATCTTTTCAGGGTTTGAAAAACGCGGTCGGTAATCGCATTTTCTCTCTCCTCACTTCTGACAACCGATGATTGGTGTGTTGGGACGCAGAAAGGTGAAAACGCGGTTGCTGTCCGTGTTTCCCTTTTTTTTTTTTTGAATTCCTATAATGACCAAGAGAGGACACGTGTCGTTCTCCTATTGAAATCGCGGACGGCGTCCGCGTTTTTCTTTTTTTTTTAATTTTCCTGCGGCAGAAATTGGACACGTGTCATTCCTCCATTAAAATCGCGGACTGCATCCACGTTTTTCTTTTTTTTTCGAATTAATTGGACACATGTCATTCCCTCATTAAACTCGAGGACAGCATCCGCGTTTTTAATTTTTTAAAATTTTCCCGCCAAAATCGAGGATAATAACTATGTTTTCTATTTTATTTAAACCTTACCCTCTAACTCATTTGGTTAGAACTCTATTTATCAATTATAAAGTCCCATGTTCAAACCCTCCCTCTATCACCTTTTACTTTTTTTTCCCACATATGTTGTTCTCCCAATTTTTTTATTATTTATTTTGATTCATTTTTCTTTCCATTAAAAATTTTAAAAGTCAAGAAATTGGTGAAATTTGGTAAAAATTTAAAAGTACTAATTCAAAATTCAAAATTTGAAATATAACTAACCACTAAAAATATAAATTTGAAATATAACTAACCACTAACAATTTAAATTTTAAAATACAACTAACTACTAAAAATTTAAATTTTGAAATATAACTAATTACTCAAAATTTTAATTTTGAAATATTATTAACCACTTGAAAGTTTAAAATTTAAATTTAAATAATATTTTAAAATTAAGAATTCCAAATTTAAAATTTAAAATTTAAAATTTAAAATTAAAATTTTAAAATTCAAATTTCAAAATTTGAATTTGAATTTTAAAATATACATAGCAATTAGTTATATTAAATTTTTAATATAACTAGCTACATGGAATTTAAATTTTGAAATATAACCAACTAGTCAAAATTTTCATTTTAAAATATTATTTAAATTTAAATTTTAAATTTTCAAGTGGTTAATAATATTTCAAAATTAAAATTTTGAGTAATTAGTAATATTTCAAAATTTAAATTTTTAGTAGTTAGTTGTATTTTAAAATTTAAATTGTTAGTGGTTAGTTATATTTCAAATTTATATTTTTAGTGGTTAGTTATATTTCAAATTTTGAATTTTGAATTAGTACTTTTAAATTTTTACCAAATTTCACCAATTTCTTGACTTTTAAAATTTTTAATGGAAAGAAAAATGAATCAAAATAAAAAAGAAATTGGGAGAACAACATATGTGGGAAAAAAAAAGTAAAAGGTGATAGAAAGAGGGGTTGAACATGGAACTTCATAATTGATTACTAGAGTTCTAACCAAATGAGTTAGAGGGTGAGGTTTAAATAAAGCAGAAAACATAGTTATTACCCTCGATTTTGGCAGGAAAATTTAAAAAAATTAAAAACGCGGATGCTGTCCTCGAGTTTAATGAGGGAATGACACGTGTCCAATTAATTCGAAAAGTAAAAGAAAAACGCGGATGCTGTCCGCGATTTTAATGGGGAAATGACACGTGTCCAATTTTTGCCGCGGGAAAATTCAAAAAAAAGAAAAACGCCGTCCACGATTTCAATGGGAGAACGACACGTGTCCTCTCCTGGTCATTATAGGAATTAAAAAAAAAAAAAAAAAAAAGGGAAACGCGGACTGCAATCGCGTTTTCACCTTTCCGCGCCCCGACACACCAATCATCGGTTGTCAGAAGTGAGGAAAGAGAAAACGCGGTTGCCGACCGCGTTTTTCAAAAAGTAGGGTAGACAGAGAATACCCTGAAAAGATAGGGTATGTTGAGAAATTAATTTTTTTTTATGCTACAGTGAGAAAAAGCTCTGCTAATGTAATATTAAGTTCTGAATTTTATAACATTAACAATTTTATAATGAAATAACAGTACGTCTATATATCATAAATTTATTGTAACACTCTTCATCAAATTTATGCCATATAAATTTTTTTTATAATTTTATTATAAAATTTTTTATGTACAAAAAATCCCTTTCTGGTCTGGTTTTAACACCCATGACTCGATAGACAAGTACGAAGACAAATAATAAGTACATGCATCTCCACCGAATTTTGGTCAAAAATATACGGATTGATCTGACAATAAAAGTGAAGAATTCAAAGCTATTTTTTATCCGTATAGGATTGTTTTAGCTAGCTTATGCTACCTTAGCTATTAAAAAATAAATATTTTGTAATTTTTTATATAATTATTATCGACACTGATTGACCAACTTAATGGTGAAAGTTATAACTGTCGATATTTTTTAATATTTTAATATTTAAAATGAAGGCTTCACTCATCACCAACCCTTCATTTAATTTACAGAATGAGATGAAATCAGTATTCTATATGAATATTACATGAAGAATTAGAATACTATGTAAGGAATAGTTCTTTTTAAGATCCATGACTGAAATAGGTAAACACGTCTTTGGCCACTCGTAATGGTTATTCCTTATCCGTTGCTTGTTTATTCCTTTAGTAAATTACGAGAGTAACAAGTTTACTTATTAGGTAATATTCATATTGAAAAACTATTATATTTCATACCACAAATCAAACGATCGACAAATTTATAAAAACTACGGGATCTTTCTAATTTTTAAATATTTTTATGACTTTGCGCTCATATTAGACGTGCTTATGGTAATATTTTTCTTTATTCTTATAAGTGAAGCTTTGGTGATAATACGCTGAACATATTTTTCTCCGTCAAGCTGCACTGCCAAATCAATAGAAAAAGATTATTCATTTAATGCCTTAAAACGGTGACTTTCTTTTCTTTTTTTTTTCTCTCTATATTAGCAATATCTTATTGTCCCACAAAAACACATTATTGCTAAACTATAAAACTGTCATCATGCTTTATAAAAGTGCAATGCTACTCATTTCGAGAAAACAATCACATGTAAATTTTACCATTCATATATAGAAATGGGTCTCACACATGCGATGAGAATTAATCTTACATATGAAATTACTTTTTTAAAAATAAGTAGAATTATTGTTTGTAAAATGGATACACGAGTTCCATGCCATATTTGTTTATAAAATGAATACGCGAGATCCACGCCGATGTTTTATTATTATTATTTTTTGATCCTCCAGCCGACTGGCCCCCATGTTTTTAAACAAATAATTACTGAAATCACTATTTAGTGGGGTAGAGTTAATTTATAAAGAGTCACGAGCCCCTATGGCCTTTGGGCCGTGGACCCGGGAAAATATATTCCAGTGGTCCCCAATTTCGTCGCCCTTCTTTTTTAGCTTTTGTCGGGGTCATGGTGTTAACATGTGCAAAATTTTATGGGACCGTGTGGGAACGAACTATTTCGAATGTATTCATGAGATTTTCCCTTATATGAGTTGGGAAAAAATAAGGGCATTTATTAATTTTTATAAAATTTAGTGATAGATAAGGATATTATTTTTAATATTGAAATATTAAAGAAATTTCAATCATTAAAACTTTTATCGTTTATATGATAAATATTTACTAGTAATAATTATATGAAAATTAATAAAATTTTTTACTTTTTAATATTCTTTTAATTCGTATGAGTGTGAATTTTTTAATAACGAGCTCAAATAATTTGTCATTATGTGTATTATGAGCTCTCCTCCTTTTCCACGTGAAGAAAGGATTAGGTATCCACACTTTTTTATACAGCTAAAAGACGCGTGGGTGAACTCTCTGGAATCTTTTATTTTATTGTGCAATTTTTGTTTTTGAGTTTATTTTCTTCTCCATGGATGCCACCTTGTCGTGGTCCCTGAGTTGTCAGCGCATGGGGGATGATGGGGCTCAATATTTCGAGATTTTCTGGACATCTTAAATATTTTATACATTTTTTTTTTGTGGTTTAAGGGTTTTTTGGGGTCAATTTAGACATTAAAAGCACGGCATAAGCTGGCACAAGTTGATCAAAAATAATATTTTTTGTTCGGGTTGGCGTCTCATGATACAACGTTTTTGTCCTTTAAAATTTTATTTAACTAAAATACTTAATAAAAAGCTTAAATATACATATATATATATATATATATATATATAAAAGAAAATATTAGAATGAGCACGCACTAGCTTAGGTTTGTTCTGAAAATGCCACCTATGAGGATTAGAAGAGCATGGAAAAATAGGACTTGCTAACTATCGCACAGTTTGGTAATGCTTTAGGCTTACATCTACGGGATGAAAAATATAATGACTAAGATCTCTTCGTATTTTAACATTTAAAATGAAAGCCCCGCAAATCAAAAAATTATATGAAAGTTAGTGAGTTCTCTTATTTTTCCATGCTCTTTTAATTTGTAAGGGTGGAATTTTGAGAATAAGTTCCGGTTATTGTATACTCAATTTGTGCTCACACTTGGTGTACTTATTCTAACATTCCCCCCCCCCCCTCTCTCTCTCTCTCTATATCTCTCTCAGTAAAAAAAATGGAAATTAAGAAGTTTATTAGATTTTTTTATCTATGATAGAAGCAAAGACTTAGTACTTAGGCCCCGTTATGAAAAATCTAATCATACAAATTGAAAGAACATAAAAAAAAAAGATAAAAAGACTTGCTAATTTTTATAAATTTTTACGATGCATAAGGTTCTCATCAAAGTAGTGAAATATTAAAAGATCTAAATCATTATAATTATTTTAAAATTTTCACCATTTATATGTTAGGTGTATGTTAGCACAAATTACAGGAAAATCGACCTATCCTCATATATTTTTTTCATATTATTTCAATTGATACAATTAGAATTTTTATAATGAGGCCTAAATAACGGATGTTCACCTATTCCGTAAATAATTTTTTTTAAGATTTTTCCTAAATCCCATTTATATATATATATATATATATATAGAAGGAGCCTCAGTTTCAATTTTTATTGTTTTATTCTGTATACTTTTTTATCCATACTCAATTCAGTTAGATTTGGACCTTGTGAATTAGAAATTATGTCATTCACTAAAGAAAATGAATAATAAATTTGAAAAAACCTTGAATTTTTGAATTTGAATAATCTAAACTATATATTTTCTAATTACCAAAAAAACTATTTATTTTCTTCATTTTAAA
Source organism: Santalum album (assembly GCA_034195605.1). Taxonomy (NCBI): domain Eukaryota; kingdom Viridiplantae; phylum Streptophyta; class Magnoliopsida; order Santalales; family Santalaceae; genus Santalum; species Santalum album. Next base: position 3,440,800 of record CM067258.1, read on the forward strand.
TTTTTTTCCTTTTTTAATAATGAATGATTGGAATTGTCTAATTTTATAAATTCATGACTTTTCAAATTTAGGGGAATCATATTTAGAAAAATTAAAAATCTTTACATTTAATGATTAGAATTGTTCAAATATACAAATTCACGAATTTTGAAATTGAATGATTTTTTGAATGTGAATCACCTAAAATTAAAAAAGAAAATCGTAGGTTTTATAGAATTGGACAATCATAATTACTTTTTCTTTATGTTTACCCTTTTTTTTCATTATATATAATTAGAATTACTAAAAATCACAAATTTAAGACTTTACGAGTTCAGACGTCCCAAATCTGGATGAGTCATGTTTCTCTGCGATTGAACAGAAAAAAGAAAAAAGAAAAATCTAGCTAATTCAACAATCGATGAACGGAGAATCTCCTTCCGGTCGGGATTCCCTCCCCTTGTCACCTTCTCTCCCCAATGCCCGGGGTCACGTGCGGATCCCACCAGTGGCATGAGTGGAGAAGTCACGTGACCGTGTTTTGTCCGTCGCACCGCGCTCCTTGATTCCTCGACTGGCGTGTCTCCGTCGCGGGTTTAAAAGACTGCATGCAGCACGTGTGTGGGGCCCATCCGTTTCGTTCTTTTATACCCGTAACCATCATTTACTGCCCCAATTTTTCTCCGGTTTGTCCCCACAAATGCAAATGGATATGGATTTGTTATGGTAATTTGGCGGATCGAATTAATTGCGGGTGATTTAAATATGGGTCAAGAGTTAATACAAGTAAGTTAAAATTATTGAGTGAATTGAACAGATCAGTGGGTTTTAGGGTTCACTTTCCTGGTGCAACAAGGGTTTAGTCCTAATATTTTCTAAAAATCAATTAATATTAAGCTAGAAATTTAATCTTGAACAAAAAACACTTGATTTTCTTTTTGACTCTTGTACCACTTGAGTTACAAGAGTCTTAAACCGTCAACCTCTAACTATGGAAGAATTGGCCCACTTTTAAGGTAAATCGGTAAATAATATAAGGCTGCAGATGGCAGGAATCGAACCTGATTCATCTCTGTATAGATGCATTGTCTTACCATACAACAAACCCATGAGACCAAAAAAAAAGAACTCTTAATTAGCGATGACAACTAATTGTGTTCCAAGACAGGCTGTAAGTCAAGGCGAATGAGATAAAAGCAAGTCAAGATTATTTTATGAGGCTCAAATTATTTGGATTGAATGTCATTCTTAGATGAACAAGGCTCAAGTTTTATTAAATAGTAAAACATCATTTAATTTTTTAATCTAACAATTAGAATCTTTGTTTAAGGACTTATGTAGGCCCTTGCATGAATTTGTTCATATAAGTAAATTTGGTTCAATTACTATTATTAGCATTCCCACGTACATATATACGTACACATATACACACCAAAATATGATTAGTAGAAATGACTCATACGATTAGAATTTGTGACGGCTAAAACTTAGTGTTGGAGGTTGAATTAGACCTAGTTTCAAAAGAGAACATTGTAGAGAAGAATGAGACCTATTAAGCGGTGAAGAGATTGAATTAAACTTAGTTTCACTAGAGAAAATTATAAAGGAGGTCGAGATCTATCGAGTGGTGAAGAATGTAAAAATTTGATACAACTCCGCAAGAGAGTCGACCTTGAACGTTGATTGTTGAGTGTTGACCACTGACCTGCGTTCATCTATTAATAGGGGCCCATTTCAGTGACATGGTACCTAGCTAGTATTCTAGGTGATGTGGCAATGCCACCTAGACCATGGTGGCACAAGTTTGGGTCAAGCAATTTTTTAGGGAATTTGACGAGATTTTTGTCCTCCCCATTTCTCACTTTAACACACTATTTTTGGTTAGGTTTTTTTAATTAGTGGGGAGTTTACCGTCAACTCCATCATCCAACCTTGAGGCCATGAACAGAGCTTGAGGGGATAAGCATTTATTTTTAAACCATAAAAATGTTTAGTATAATTTTTTAATTTTATTTCAAAATCAATAACTAAACCGAAACATTCCATATTTAATTATCATTACAATACTTATCATATATGTGTTCTAATGAAGCTAATGTTTCATGAAATTTTATAGACGTAGGAAGTTTATGGTTAATAATTATTTCAAGTTAAACACCACAATTATTTATCGATAAAGGTTTTTTTTTGATAAACATGTGAAATGACTGGATAAAAAATTATTATTATCAATAGTCAAAGGAGGGATATGTATTTAATATTCGTCAAAATTAAAATTATTTATGAAGCTTACCTAAATGGTTGACTTGTGATGCCGACAGGGTGTCATATTTCCTTGTCTTTATCTTTGCGGAGAATATTTTCCTTGAAAGCATTTAATTTTCGAAATGAAAATATTTTTTCGATGGAATAAACAGAGCATTATAATTTCATGGCCTTTATCTTTTTTATGGGAATATATCGATGAAAATGTGTGCACTGTAGCAATTTATTTTACTAGCAACGTTCATTCATATATAAATCTAATAGTTTTCACATTTCCCAGAGATTAATGTATTTCTAACACACCCGTGAAAATTAAACCATGCTTCATTAAATTATTACTATTAAATAAATAATACAATACCCACGTACCACTAACAGCAAAATGTTAGCTCAAATAGTAATTTCGTTCGCATTTAACATGCAAATAATTAGATGGACACGACGTAAGCCATATGGTTCTTAATTATTATTTTTTGGGTCACATTTCCTAGAAATATATCTATTTTTCGGAACATGTGGACAGTTCTCTTGATCAGATTTGGTTAGCTAGACGGTCAACGGTGGTTCGGCACCGTTCAATGAGGACTCGTTCATGCTGGTTGCGTTCAGGCCCCACGTTACCATTGAATAGTTCAATAATACAGGAGAGTTTGAGGGCTAAATGTCTTCACTGCTCGTTAAAATGATGACGTAGCATCAGATCTAGATATTGAATAGTCCAAGTGGTAATTAATCTGGATAATATTAAAATTTTCAACCTCAGAATATGCCGAGTGTTACTTTATCAATAGTTTGTGAAATAAAAAAAAGTGAAGCAAAATAGTATTTAGTCAGTTTGTGATGCTCCTTAAATTTTTTTTAAAAAAATCAAATTTTAATGTGGAGAAGTCTTCGGTTTGCAATTTTAGTTGTGGTAAGTTGCAAGCATTTGAAGGTGGTGTTATTCACACCTCATGATTTTAAAGATGTAGAGGTAAAATGCAATAATTTAAAATTGCATGGAGGATATGGAGATTTTGTGGTATTTTCAATTTATATTATTTATTTATGTAAAAATTTAGTATGACAAATAGTTGAATTTTTCAGCATGCAATTTATAAAAATAAAAAAAAAGTGTGAATTCACTAAGATTCTGTTCATAACTCATTAATTCAGCCCCTGAAACAATGTTGGTATCAAAAAAATAATAATAACAACGTGATCAAGATTAGATGATTTTTCTTTTAAAAATGATGCCGCTTTAAAGGACTTAGCTTGCCTCGATGTATTCAAAAACCTTTTTTTTAAAAAAAAAAAAAAACCCAATAATTGTTTTTTTTTTTTGTTTTTGGTTGGTCCCCCAATTTTCTTCTTTCTTCAGTAGCTGAAGCTGCACGGAGTCTCCCAAGCTCCCGATGGATCACTGGGGTCCAAAAGCTTAATGTATTTTTATTTTACGTTCAACAATGGCGGGCATTTTGTTTTTTCTTCCGCTTTGCGTACGTTGACCAATGGATGGCATTTCTTCATACTACTAATGTATGATAAAATTGAATTTCAAGAATCAAACAAAACCCATAATCGTGTTTTGACAGATTATAGTACTAAATATTGTGTTATATGTTTGAAATGCCTAATCAAATCCTTACTATTTTTCTATTTTTTTTAATCTTTAAAGTTGAATTTTCAACCAGAAAAAAGAAAAAAATATATCATACTTTAAAATGACGGTAACAACTGAGTTAGTTGATATCAAAAATAACATTCTTTTTTCTAGAATAATTTCTTTTTTATATCAGCAATTGCACACAAAATATAAAACAATTCATTTATTTAACAACCCTACCATTGACGGAGAATAGATTTACATCAGCAAGGATATACAAAATATAAAAATATCTATTGATTTAACATTTATACCATTTGGGATTAATGATGCTCCCACGAGGATGGCATGGGAGCAAAAAAGAAATTAAGACACTTGTGAGGATGCTTAAGAATTATTATCAGTTTGGAATCTTTCCCAGTATTCTAACAACAGTTTCACTAATCTATGTATATTTTTTTTAATCGACCACTGATCTATATTTATTAAATAATATAGTTCATTGCTTTCAAGATCAAGTCGGCACGTGGTTGGTACTCCAGTTTCTTTCACATGACTTGCATTGAAAATTTGTAATTTAATCAAATATAAAACATTACGTGCTCCCATGGGAATTTGAAAAATCTGAACCTTAAAAAAGAAAAAAAGAAAAAGGAGCTACTTAGGGGATCCGACTCTCCTGTTGGGCAAATATCTGCTTAGCCGCCAGATTTTGATCTTCGAAATCCATTGATAAGTTTCGAAATCCATTGATAAGGGATAATGTACGAGAAATCAAATCATATATAAATTATCAAATCTTCAGATATCCCTAAATGCTATGAGGTGTTTAGACATGGTTGAAGTGGTTGATTGAATGAGAGGATCACTATAATAATAGCTCTATGTGAATTTACCAAAAGATAAAAATGATTTATTTGATATTATAGATGACTAGTTACACAGGACTGGTTTGTTTTTGTAGGTTGGTCCGGCCTATTCCTCTTTCCTTGTGCCTATTTCACTTTATAAGGTCGGTTCACAGGTACAACCTTTCTCACTTCATGGTGTACCCATGGATTGGCTAGTTCTTTGGAAGGCCGCAACTTATTAACCACTGCAATTGGGTATTTCTAAAAATAGCAAGTGTGATTCCTACTTTCTCATTTCTAGGGTTTTGGCTCCGATTGGCAAAGGATCAAAAAACTTGCGAGTTATGAATCGGTTATAGAAACCATGAGTCACGTTGGGTAACAATTTCGAATCCGTATTAGTTTGCAGAACTTTTGTTATTTTAGTATTTTAACTGTGCAGATAAAAACACCATGAAAATTTACAGGAGTTCGAAATTTTTTATACACATTGATGGCGATTGGAAAATACGTAAATCCTTGAAGAGTTCAATGAATTTATGGTTTTCTTTTCCATTGAAAAAGCCCTAAACACCGGAAGTATGAAAATTCAGAAACTCCCATAATGTTTCACGCTCTCTTCATAAGTACGGTTACAATTTCAAAATTATGAAGTTTTGCGGACTAATCGAAGCAACAAGCATGCGCCAAGCTATAAGAGCAAACACTTGTTGATTTTTGAATCCTTGTAATAGTTTTAAAGCAAAGGAAAAATGGGGACAAGGAGATCAAACTATCACTAAACCTAATGTGGCATGAAGCAATGTTATAAGTCCAAACAAATTACACCACGTTTTAGGTACCACCAATACAAATAAGTGCTAAAGTCAATTGTTATCAATATCTTTGCTTTTCTATTTTTGTTATTGAGGTGTCTTTAATTGACCATACAAGTTAAGTTTGTACTCTTTTTTCCTTACTTGATTTTTGTCCCCTCTTATTGATGCATTCAATAGAAACATAAGCAATCACATAGGGAGGAGAAAAGAGTGATACATCATGCAGACATGGGTCCCACTATAATCACCTCATGATGCGCGTGATATTGCAGTTAATACATAATAGAACATAAACAGATAAGCAATAAAAAAAACTCCTAATAAGATTCTTGCATCACTATTTAGGTGCGTGTTGATCATCAGCCACGGACACGTAGTAAATAATAGGCCTAAATAACATATAAAACTTAACTTACGTAGTAAATAACAGGCATAAATAACGTATAGAACCTAGTTTTCGAGGGCTTTGCTGCAGGAGACGATGCTCCCCCAAGTTCATTGTAGTTAAACGAGCATGGAAAGTATAAACCATCTCCAAACACTTATGAAAGAAATAGTGTTTAGTTGAGTTGAGTTACTTTTTTACCCACTACTTTCTTTTCTTATTTATCGTGGCTGTGGTGATAATCATGGTTAGCACTAAAGGAGATGGCTAGTAGTGACCATTAATTATTTGCTTCAATACTTAATTGATTATGCCAGCACATTTTGCCTCCTGAGGTTCTCTCTACTCCTCTTGCTTGGTTTGATTAGACAATTAATCATCTCACTTAGACTAAAAAAGGTGAAATCATCCTCCATATGTCGCTCTCTTCCTCAATTAATTCTTATTTAATTAATAAGTTGGTGAGCTCGACTTTTCTCTATTTTCTTCTTCGTGAAACGTTCAACTTGTTCCATGGGAGGAAGTATTTTTGAATGATGAAATCAGTTTTTGATTTTGAAGTGTCACTCAGGAGAAAGACAAAAGTAACTCTCACTCTTTCGGTGGCAATTTTCTTTAGTGTAATTATTGCTGATTTGATTAGTAGAGGAAAGCACAAAAACAAGGAAAGCTTCGCTATAAGCAACAGTAGCAAACCCAAACTCTAAAGCCACATTGATACCTCCGATAATAAACCAGGCTCTAGAAGTGCACTGAAGCAGCTAGATCATAAGAACCGCCCAAAAAAAAGCGGAGAAACTGATTTGATAGATTTCATTTTTTATATAGAAATTAGGAAATATTCTATCAATACTTCCTAAACTATGACTGAATTCCCAGTGAAGTTTTAATTCCAACAAATTTTCCCCTAAACTTTGGATTTCTCAATAATTTCCACCACCGTCATGCCTGCTGTTAGTTTTTGACGGATTTCTTAACATATTAATAACGTGATGGACTATTAGAGGTAAAATTAGCAAATTCTCTCCATTTGAGACTCGAAATTGGAGGAAAAGAATGAGAGACGAATAAAAGAAACCCTCCGGTCGTTCGACTAAAGCTATCAAATTTGCTTATTCTTTTCACTATTTTTCCCTCACTTCTGGGTTTTAAATGGAGAAGATTTAGTAATTTTACGTCAAGAGGCAATCGGTGTTTAATACATGAAAAAATCCGCCCAAAACTAACCGAAAGCATGCTAGAAATTATTAAGAAATTCATAGTATAGGAGGCAATTTGTCAAAATTGAAACTTTAAGGGGACATTAGAGATTTCGGTCATATTTTATGGGGTATTAATGTATTTTTTCTTAGAAATTACTATAAAAGTTGGAAAATATCAATGGAAAATATCAATGTGAAAGCAAAGTGATGCCTTTGCCGCCCGAGAAAACGTGGCTGCACCTTCTTTGGGCTACCAAGTTTTGGATTGTGGTGAAGCCCACAAATTGCTTTTTAAGTGCCAATAATTGAATCAAGTTGCAAGGAATTTGAATGACGAGGGAAAAAAAAATCCAAGAGACAGAAAAACCTGATTGTGGGGGGAGGGGCCATGTCGAGGGCTTCCTCTCTTTGCTTTTCATTTTAGTTGTCAATAATGTTCTGTTTGATGGTACAAATGGGATAGATAAGGATTAAAAATTTAACTTGATATGAACAAGATAACTATTAATTTTATATGTTTAATATTCTATATAGTATTTGGAATATAATAAGATAAGTAATAGATTTGTATTCTATAAATCCTATTCGGTGTTTGGTATCCGTCAAGATAAAATTGAATAATTGTTTTTCTACAATTTTGGCTACAATTTTAAAAAATCTAACATATTAACAAATTTGAAAATATTGGATAAATATTTTTTCAAAGATTACAAAAATATATATTTTTAAAAAAAATCCAATGATTTGGAAAAATTAGCAATTTCTTTTTTCTTAAAAAATTCTTAAAGAATATTTATATGCAATAATTATAAGAAAAAAAATCTAGTTATATCTACAATTTTCAGCATAGAACAAATAGATTCAAATTCATATTAAAATTAAAAAGGAAAAACTACAAATTTTATTAATTTTGAACTACTAAATCTATTTACTTTAAAGCAAATCTATTTATCTACTTGTGTTATGGTCTAGCATGTTTAATTATGACAATAGAAATGAGTGAGCAAACTGGACAGACAAATCTTTAAATTTTTCCTAGAAAAAAAAAGAAAGGGAGAAGAAGAGGAAGAAGAAATATGAAATAGTTGAACCTTTGCATGTGAGAAAATAAATGAGAGTAGAGAGAAATGGGTTTTTGCAATGACAAGGAAAGAGGATGAAACAAATATGAATTCTGATAGGACTAGAAATGCACTAAATAATACAATTCGGTCCTCTTATCCACGAGTTCAAACACAACGGTTAAAGGTTTGAAAGCTATAGATCAGGAAGAGGTGTTTCTACCATTCAACTAATGTGACATCTGATTCTATGAGTGGAATATAGCGAGGGTAAAATCGAGTGGAAATTGAAATACCATTCTACGAACCAAACGTTATGTAAACATTGAAATCCTTATGAATGAATCTATTTATTCTTCTACAAATCTAGCTCCTCTGCTCGGCCAATCCCTGCTTGTTCAAGTGGGATATGTCAAGGATCTGATTTTCGCAAACTGCAACACTTTACAGCTTAGAAGAGAGAGAAGAAACTACACTTAGATTTACTAATTTCTACGTGACTTGGTAATATACGATGTTCTCATCTAACAACTGAAAATTTCAACATAATCGCAACTATTTAATTTTCACTAATTAGACAAAAACTTTGTTTGTGAAGAAATTATATGAAAACTTAGAGGCTCTCACTATTTTTTTTATATTTAGACAAATAGAGGCATACGGATTGGCCCAATTGAGATCTTCCAACCGTTTATTATTTGTGTTTTGAAGTAGAAAAGGCTAAAATGAAAAAGGAGAGGCTCATCTGAACCCTCGGAAAGGGCTCATCTCGTAACGTCGGCCGACGTTTCCTACAAATTTTGTCTTCATACATTAATTCACCACTCTGATGAGCCTGAGACACCTTCGTTACGTTTTTTAGTTAGATTTAAATTTTGCAGGATGCATAAATCGTTTAATCACTGATATTTGTATAAGTTTGACGTGTAAAATTTAAGGAAATATGAGTAATTTTATAAATAAAAATTTAAATAAGAGCGCAGAATGCATGTCAAAGATGATTTTCACGTGATATCATCCACGTTTTACGATTCCAAAATCATATAGCTATATTTATAGGTTGTTTCTTAATATATCAATTTTTAAAATTTTGTAGACATACTTTAGTGATTCTAACCCCTTGAATCTAAATATCTTGAAAATTTATATGGAGATGATAATTTTTTAGAATAATAAATATTTCAACTATGCTTTGAAATTAGGGAAAAAAACATTGGATATTGAGACACCCTTCATCTGTCTAAAAAGGTATTCACACCTCCTTCTTTTTTTTTTCTTTTTTTTTCTAAAACCAACACTCACGACCGGTAAATCCTTTAAATTCACATTTCTATCTATTACAAGTTGCGAAATTTTTTCTGAAAGGACACCCACCATCACGCTTAAATCTTTTAAATTGATATTTTTATGTGTTACAAGTTGCTAAATGATTAAAAAGAAATTATTAAGTTATTATTACTTTGAGATGCTATTTGTACCCTCAATTTTTGTGCATTATTTTTAATGGAATAAAACTTACTGAATAACGTCCTTATTTTATTTAATAAATACAATTATAAAAATTGTGTACCTTATTTTATGGAATTTTTTTTCGTAAAATAATGTCTTTGTTTTACTTAATTGAAAATAAGATAGGCTTGGATAAGAGTATAAGTAATATTTTTTTTATAATGTTAAAATGTACAGTAAATGTCATTTTAATCATTTACAGACTTATAATGGGTAAGAATGTCAATTTTAAAAATTCAGGGATGGTGAGCTTCCTTTTAGAAAATAAAGGGAGCATCAGTAATTTATCATAGGTAAGTGAGGGACCATCAATGTCGTTTACCCTGATAATAGTGTATAATTGTACCAAGCCTTGACATGAATTGTCATTTGCCCCAACTTTTAGCAAAGATGGCGAATGGTCCAGATTGAGCCAGACCGTGGACCAGACCTCAAGGACCATTAATGGTCCTGGTTCGGACAAGAACCACATCAAACGGTCTTGGTCGGTATCAGGACCATTTATCAAATTTCCTAACTTAGGGCCAGGACGATGGACTGAACCCTATGGTTTAGATCCGGTTCGGTTCCGATCATTTCATTTTTGCTTTGAGCTGTAAAAAATATAAAAGGAGATCAATACTTTATTAATATTGTAATTGAATAAGAGAACATAAATATTTTATCAATGTTGTAAATGAATTATACGAAGCTAAGAATTTTATTCATACTGTAATTGAATAATAACTATTAAACACCCTATCCTCTTATAAATTAATGATTTCAGGGTGCTAAAATTTATTTCGAATTTAATTTGCGCTAAAGGCTTTCTAAAACAAAACACACTCAAGAAGGTTCACCCCTAGAAAAATGACAGAAATTCATATGAGAAATTCTAAATAAATGGCACTTTCCTTGATGGAGATTTGTAACATCACGAGAAAGTCACCTTGGCATGGAATAAGCTCATTAAGGGATGAATGACCTCTGCTAGAGTACAGATAAAGCATCACAAATATGTGACCTTTGCCTAAAGCAGGGATAAAGCGCTACAACTACGAGACTTTGCCTAAAACCCTTTTGATTGCTGATTGATCACAATCGAATAGCAGGAAGTATCCCAACGTTGCATATTTCTCATGTATTAAAATTATATTTTAAGTTTAAAATAAATACAAATTCACAAAGCATAAGAAGAAAATATTTTAATATTTGGTCCCGTCTTGGACTAGGACTGGACGGGATCATGTTGCCGCTAGATGTCACCGGTCCCGCACAGATCATATTGGAGTCTGTAACTTCTTTTATAAAAGAGACGCCTTTCTCTCTGCTACTTTTTTATAATTTGTGTTGCTCATAGCTTGAACTTTGGATTCTCTGGATCCTCTACTACAGTATTATTGCTCGTCAATCAATTCATCAAGCCACCTAGGTTTGTCCCTTGGGATTGTACAAATTGTTTCACATTAAGCGAAAATGAAAAAGAAAAACATTGAACATGCCCAAAGGCTAAAGGACATGACGACAGGTCGGTGCAATGGGCCCTGGCCATCTGACAAATTCAGATTTCTTTAAATTTTGCCCCGGACCTCTACCCAAATTAGCTTGTTGGGTAATGGCCAAACTTATGGTAAAGATTCTTTACTCCGTTAAACATTGAAAAATATTTTTTAAAAATGGCTGAAAATATAAAATCCTATTATTAGAACTTATTAATAGGGCTACAAATGAATTGAGCCGGCTCTTGGGCTTGCTCGTGTTTAGTGAAGAACTGATTTATGATCATTTGTTTGTCAAGTGAGTTGAACACAAACATAATTTTTGGACTTACCAATTGATTGTTTGTTTTGTTCATTTTAGTATACATGAAAGCATGACATATGATATATGTACTTTGGTTATTTAAGACTTTTATTTATAATTTAGAAACAAGCAGTATCGTATATAAACATGTTTATTATGGCTAATTGTTCGTATGGGTTAGACTAGTCAAACAAACACGAATTTGAACTCTTTATCTCTCTATGCTTATCTGCGAGAGTTAAAAAACTTGTGAGGAGAGAATATTAAACTCATAACTAATACGAGCTAAGCTCGAACTCAATCCCAAACTAAATATATAAAGCAAAAATTAGTTGGATTTTCAACTCGAACTCCCGGAGGATCAGCAACCTCCACCACTCCTGCAGCTATCATCCATCACTGTCGAGCCCGGCAAAACGCAGCTTTTGTTGACATCCATGGGTTAAAATGGAAAGAAGCTCTTTTCCTTTTTTATAAATACTTCCTTTTATTGACGCCATAAAAGCAAATACACACGTGTTTAGGAAAAGGTAAATTGAAAAAAATAAAATAAAAAATAAAACCGGGAATGGATCCCACCTCCAAAAACATTATTGGGTGTTGCTTATTAACAATTTCTCGTGACTTTAACTATATTTTTCGTTTATTTTATGTCCTAGTTGACAAGCAAAAATAAGAGGAGAAGAGATAAAAGAATAAAAAAAAAATAACAAAGGAGCCCAAGGGAGGGAGAAGAAAATAAAATGTAAAATACAACAATCGAAACTATAACTTGAACAAAAATTCTTCGATAGTGAGTCCTCTCGGCTCAAATCAGATTTGGTTAGTATCGTTTATCTCTTCAAACACTTGCTGGTAGGTAAAAAAAGAAAAAAGTTTGTTTTTTAATGACCTAATCAAAGAAAAGGTGGGGCATTTTATTTTTGGACATTTAATAGTAAAGATTAAAATAAAATTTAAAAGTCTATGCACATATAAATTTTCATATAAGTTGGTAATATGCTGACCCTTTATATATAAATACATATAGGGTAAAATGAATAAAAAATGTTAATACCAAACCTTTCTTTTTGTAAAAAAAAAAAAAAGAATTTGTACCCATGAAGGGTATACATAGTGTTAAATTATATGAAAATTTAGAAGCACATAAATTTTTAAATATTATTTCGATTATTAGGGCTAAAATTTTAAAATAACATATAATTTACGGGTAAATTAAGGGAAAAGCTCCTGGCAGAGAGAATCCCTCCTCCCAAGCATCTGCAAGACTCCTGCAGCTAACATCCATCACTGTTGGGCCCAACAAAGCGTAGCTTTTATTGACAACCTATCCATAGCTTCTGCGAAAATCTATCCATAGCCTAAAATGGGAAGAAGTTATTTTCCTTTTTTTAATACGCACTTCTCCTTTTTTACACCATCAAACAAATCTTACGCTCCTTTGGTCCCAAAAGGAAAAAAAAAAAAAAACAAGAAGCAATCTTATGCTCCAATCGGAGGGAGGGAGAAGATATCCTTTTGCATCGTTTGCACACGTGTTTAAAAAACGTCAAAATAAAATTGGAAAAAAAAAGGAAAACGTGAATGGATCCCACCTCCACACTGGGAAATACTTTCGGATATTACTTATTAATAAATTTTCATGATTTTAACTATTTTTTCTTTCATTTTGTACCTCAATTGACTCGTAAAAATGAGAGGAGAAGATATAAATAATACTACAAAATGCGACAATCCAAACTATACCTTGAATAAAAATCCTCAATAATTGATAGTAATGGGTGAATTGGCTAGAATTTTAAAGTTTAGGGTAGGATAAAATGTGACAAATTATTTTTTTTCCCCACAAATGCACTTAGTCTAATAAATACTAATGGAATTCACTCTTAAGTACCTAACTAGGTTATATTTTTGAGGCCTAATGATAAAAATAATTATACACTTTTACCCCTCTTTATATAAATTTTAAACTTCTAGTTTTCTGATTTCAAACCTGTATTTATACTAGTGAAACAATTTCAATCCCAACCTTAGCTTCATCGACTTTTATTAGGAGGGTTGTTTAAATGATGCAAAAAAAAAAATAAAATAAAAAAAATGTTAGCACCCTGAATAGTGGAATCTAATATTTCTCGAACTCTAATATTCTCAAATTCATTCTAGGGTGGTTGTATTATTTATATTTTTGGCTCTCCATTTCTCGTCGGTGCTTATGTGGACTTTCTTTTAATCGGGATAAAGTAATCACCTTAAGGAAACTGGATGGAAATTAAAATGAGGATTAGAATTACATCACTAATATAAGTTCATGTTTGTTGGGGTCACTTTTCATCCCATCCAGGGAAAATTGGTCTTTCAATTGGGTATGGACACGATTCACACCTTTAGGCTCTTATTGACCAAGTCAATCTTAGGCCCAGCCCGTTTTAGGACAATGTCACAAGTTTACCACAAAACAGGCCCAAATTCAGGAGAAGGCTCTTTTATTCAGGCCCAAACCTTTGTAAAGGCTAGATGGGCTTATAGGGGGCACTTTGACTATTCTTTCGGTTTAGTATGAGCTTAGCAGGGCCCACTTTGACGATTCATTGGGTTTTGTTTTTTGTTTTTTCTTATTTTTTATGTGTGAGACGCACCAAAGTTAAGTCAATTATATAAAAATAAAATTGTAGCCTCTCGGGAATTAGTAAATCAAGAACACAGCTCTAATACAAGTTATTATTTAAAAAGGATGAAAAAGAAAAACATCAATAGAAGCACACCAAAAGTACTCCGTTTTGACCAAAAAAGAAGAAACTATGGATTCTATACATTGCCTCGTCCCCTTAATTTGGCTCCTAAAATAATTTCACTATAAACAACTCTAACCAAAGAAATACAAAGAATATATAAAAAAAATAATAATAGCTTTTATAGGATTTGATGTAATGCTAATCTCATATTTCGGCGCTTAAAGCTGAGCACATCAAGGCCTTTAAGAATTGTACTTAGCTTTTAAAACATAACAAAAGTAATAGGTATGCCTCATGAAAATCAACGATTCTTATATTCTTATGTCCTTTTCATCTATAAGATTACAATATTTTAAAAGCGTCTCAACGGGGTTTAAGAACCATTAAAAGAGTTACAGAGTCATCCATCTCTAATTCACTTGATTGAATTGGCCGGTAGGTGTTTTCTGAACTCGAATAAAATTGCTCAATTTATAAATATACTCCCTCGATCATCGGTCAAATAATCTAAATTAAAATAGAAGAAACCATGGGGTACCTACAAATAAGCAACCCATGCGTGAACATATGACAAAGGAGTAGCCATTTTGCACTGCCTCGAGCAATGGAGCCTAGTGTAATAATTAAATTATAATAACCCAAACGTGCCCTTATTACCGCAGCTTTTTGTGGTAATCAACAAAGAACACTCACTGGTGAAGCAACCAATTCTGAATTATTGTTCCATCCAGCTTTTTGAGTCTCACAAGAAGAGAAGATAAAGAGAATAGAGAGGACTTCCAACCCAACATTTGGAATTTCAAAGCCAGAAAGGAGAAGGGTTTAAATAAGGGTTCAATACAAATGGTGGCCACGGGAGAAGAAATCATGATTAGAGTCCGGGTTAAAAAAGGGCCCCTCTTTTATTCATTTTTTTAATCAATGCCCACCACTTTTTTAGAATTCACGTATCCTTCACATTAAAAGTGATCACGTGACAAAATTTATGTGGTTTTGTAAATATATTTAGAGAAGGACCACGCAAATTTTGTCATGTTTTACGCTTTTAATGTGAAGCACACACTATTGAAAAACTTCTTTTGTCATGATCGCCGACAACCCAACTCAAGAAAAACCCTAAAATGGAGCGGGACACGCCACAAGCCAATCACATATTAACTTTAATTTGTTTTTTTGGTAAAACCTCAAGTAACTTTTGATATATTTCTATAAAAATTAATGTAACTATTCTTTGAGATTTACATATGATATGAAGATTGTGACGCCCCGTCCTATGTCCTATGCAAGTTTTTCTCACAAATTATGGACTCATCTTCCAAAGGTTTGCTTACGTCAGTCCAAAGCATGCTTTCGTTCCTTTATGCTTACTCCTTTTCAAATGAGTAGTTTATTTAGGGTTTGGCACCTTGCTACCATGGACTTCTCTTTAGCATGCCAGCATTTTTTTAAAATGCTCTCTCTCTCTCTGTCTCTCTCTCTTCCGCTCTCTAGGGCATGAGGAGGATAAGAAAACATGAATGATTTACAGTACAGTCCAATAAGAACAATATAAGATCACTAATTAAGTCCACAGCATTTGTTTCTTTATATTCTATCATATGATTTCTATTCCACTTGAACTTTGTCTAACAGCAGGTGGAATTTAATCAAAATTTCATAGGATGTCCTTTTTGGACAGATTAGGATGCCAATAAAAGTATAAAATAATTACCTTTGCTTAGTCTAATTATGCACCAATCAGGGTCACATCAGTTTTGAAATTTTGAAAAAAAAAAAAGGAAAAAGAAAAGCATCATGATCATTGATCATTGTAACAAATGTTAAATAATCTATGGTATGTCGATGATAATAGTTAGTATTAATAGATGATGAAAAATTAAAATTAAAAAAATGCAAGATTTGATTAGAATCCAGATAGGGAAGGGAGCATGAGTCGTCTACGATTCAGTTTTGTCTGAACCGAATTAAATTTAACACAATCAAATACTCCTTTAACCACCTTATTATGAAGCTCAAGGTAAACATGACAAATTTCCAATTGGGGCATGGGTCAGATCATAATGCACATGAAGAACAATTTGATTTTAACCTAAATGGGCTGTTGTGCAAAGAGAACATCCCATCTGCAACAATTTCTCTGCTTCTTTTCGTTTTTCGTTTTTTTTTTTTAATTTTTTTTTTTTTTTGGGGGGGGGGGGGGGTGTTTGTGTGTGTGTGTGTCCATGTGAGCCCTTTTAAAAAGTCTCCCAGATATCACTAATGCCTTCTTCTGAAGGACAAAAAGACAAGAGCACAGACCCATCTTGCCACGTGTCATCCCAGCTAACCCCTCCTGTGACTGGAGACAACCTCAGCTAGGGTTACTTCTGTTCACCCTTTCCCGAGACTCCATGGCATCTACAGTGCCTGTCAGAGAGTGAACTAAAAGAAACAGTAATGAGACTTAACATGGTCTGGTCACTCAGGCCTTGTAGGGCATGTTTGGCAGCTGCGGAGGAGGGGGAAAGAGGAAAATTTACATGAGTGCACCTTAAGCAGTCGGTGAAATATGTATAAATTTATTCATTTTAAAAAAAAATAACTTTAAATAAAATTTATCATTTACATAATGAACGAGATTCATTTGTATATTTGAATGGTAAGATTTATTTGGTATTTACTTAAAAAAAAATAGTATTACCCTTAAAATATTGGGATTGTATAAAATTCGGAAAACTCAAACTATTTGCTAAAAAAAAAAAAAATCTCGAACCATCCGAATGGACGCACCACGATGCACCCCTCCTTAATGATTTTCATTGAGTTTTACCTTTTTTTAAAAAAAAAAAATTTTTATGCCATCATAATTAACCTACACGAGCAAAAGGAAAAGAGAGAAAAAAGCGAGGAGTTAGAGGAGGTTAATACGGGAGGGAGAAGAGAAAAAAGAAAATAAACAAAACTTCTAAAAATTAATGAGAGATCGTCAACAATTACACGTAAGGGAATATTGAGCTTATTTCCAAAATGTAAAGATTAAAACACATGGTGTTAGCCTGATTTATAATAATAATAAAAATAAAGAGGGAGTGATTGGAGTATTTTTTAAAAAATAAAATAAAATAGAAAATGCAACCCCTAAATAACTAAACAGAAAATCGCACTTAACCTTCGTGTGATTTAATCAAGTTAAAGGAAATTTTCTTATGATTTGGAAATTAGCATTTGACTTGACATGTGTTTTTATTGGAGTTGTAATAGTTAATTTTTTTTTATTAAAGTTAATTGTTTGTGTATCTCGAGTGTTGTAAAATAATGAAAAATAACTTTGATGTTTCAAAATATCTTTACCTTAATAAAAAAAAGAGTTTGGTAAAATTTTTTACAGATATCAAAACCTAATTCTATTGTTTTATAATACTTTAGAAGCACAAATTGTTCGCTTTAATGAAAAAATTCTAATAAAACCGATCGAGTACTGATTTTCAAGTTACAAGAAAATTTCTTGTAATCTAATAACTAAAATAGAAAAATTACAAGTTTAATAGAGGGGGAGAGATTACCGAGTGCAGGCATTTGTCTGGAACGGGATGAGTATTTCAATGCAAGACGAGACAGCACGCGATGTACTCTCTCTCTCTTTCTCTCTCTCTCTCTCTGGGCACAGTTTCTTTCTTCTTTTTTCCTTCTTTTGTGGTTGGCATCAGAATTGTTTTGGGGTGAAAAATGCCATTCATCCCTAGGAAATCCCACTCAATTTCAACTTACACTTTTTTTTTATGTGCTGCACACAAATTGTGATGAAGAAGACCAAAACACGGCCACCAAGTCTATCAGAAACTATGAGAGCTTTAAAAAGTTAGATGAGATCGATGGTAGCATTATTCTTTTTAAACTGATTTAATAGATGCGACACATTTTTGATTATATTCATTTATAACTTTCATGGTGGTACATTTCTTAAAAATAATCTTGCTAGGAGATTTACCCATTTATGATTGTACATTTTTCTTTCAACTTGTGAAGTGATTTGACCCTAATTTGTTAATGATTTCAATTAATTCTATTGAAAAACTTTGACCCATTTTTTATGACCAATGCATAGTTCTTTTATGAAAATCTTTATGCTTTGAGGCCCAATCCGAATAAAGTACAAAGAAATCACTTTAGCCACCAAAAAAAAAGGCACTTTTCTTATCGCATTCATTGAGTCAAAAAGTTTTTTTCTTGTTCGCGTCGAATGCCAAATTTATTTATTTATTTTTTTGTAAAGATTACTTTTTGGCCTAACAATATTCTCTTTATGTATGTAAACGAGACCTTAATACATATGATTCCCGAGAATTATTGCATCAAGTCCCTGTGCATAAACATTGTCATAACCAAGTTCTTAATCATTGATTAAAAAAACAAACATTGTTTTCTCCACACTTCTATTCTCACATTTGTCTCGACTACCCAGACTCGTGCAAGTTGCCATAGAGTTCACTAAGAACTTCATTAAATTCTGGTTCCATCCATTTTATCATTATTTTATCTCCTAACCGAACTTTTGAATCCATAGGGTCCACAACCCCACATTCAATCCCCCCTCCCCCCTCCTATAAATTCCGAGGTCTATTGCCACATTGAATGCCCTGCCCTACTCCACGCCACCCAAACAGAAGGAGGGAGAGAACTTAAAAAGAAAAAAAACTCAATCGTCGCGGTATAATATGCGCTGAAAGTGATCCTATCCTCAGCCAAAACGGGGTTGCCGGTGTGGTTGCTCGGGTTCGCCGCCGATCGCTTGCGAGCCGACATGAACCGATTGCTCGCTCTCCTTTTCCACCAGGTCTCCCTCCTTCCTTCTCCTTAGATTGCGTTTAGATGGTGCGAGTGAAATGACTACGAATATTTCTTTAGTTCATTGTACTTATTATTGTGTGTGTGTGGGTGTGTGTGTTCTCAAAAAGTATAGGGGGTGTTGGATGAGCAGTTCTTGCAGCTGCAGCAGCTACAAGACGAGTCATCTCCAAACTTCGTGTTTGAGGTTCTGAGCATCTACTTCCATGAATCCGAAGACCTCTTGAAGAATCTACGCTCACTGCTGTATGTAATCAATCTCCTTCACTTCTTTCTCATCTCCAACCTTTGTGTTTCGCCAACATTTATTGCTCACAAGGTGGTTTAACATTGGACGCTCTCTACATTTGTTGTTAAGTGAACCCATCGTATAATATGTGTGTGTTTGTACACCCCATAATCAAATGATTTACATGTCTATTGGATGTTGTAATCAATCATCTAATTATGGCCTGTATGTGTATGCACAATGATTTTGGGTCTTCATTTGTTGTATTTATGAACTTTTACAATATAATAAATTCAAATTTGTACACCAATAAGTGCATGAATAATGCTATTCATTTCAAAAACGCAATCCTATTTAAATTCCATTATCCACACGTACATATGGACAAGTTTTATACATACGATAAAATTTAATTTTGTATATGGGTTCAGTCTCTTCACACGACTTGTAAGATTGTTTTTTTCGAGATTGAGCAGCATTCATTACTCTATTATATGTATTGTGAATATGAACATAGGTGTGTGGATTGGACAGGACGGATAAAGAGTTTGCAGACTACAAGAAGATGGGAGTGCATTTGAACCAGTTGGTAGGGAGCAGCTCCAGCATAGGGGCTCGCCGAGTCACCGATGTCTCCGTCGCCTTTCGCAATGCTTCTCTCCAAAACTCTCGCCCCGGGTCTGTCCCTCACTCCTTTGAAGCCCATATATCCTCTTGAAATCAAACGATTTTGTATCATATGAATTATCGAACACTCACCTGAGTTCGGCCATATGATTAATTTTATGAAAATAGAGTTCTCGTGAGTTTTTTATGTTGTTATTCGCTCGGTAAATCCATTCGATTAACACGGGACCTTTCTTTAGAATAAAGTCTCCAATCCTCCAAATGCTTAAAGGGTCAAAGATGTGAGTCTGTGTACGTGCAGGTGCCTACAAGCCATGGAGATGCTTGAACAGGAATACTCTTATCTCAAGAACAAACTCGACGAACTCTTCGATGTAACATTTTCACACTTCATTATTCTTTCAACTCCAAAGAGTAAATAAAACCTTACTAATAATTATATATGTATATGTAACGATGGCGCTGCAGATGGAGCAACAGCGACAACTAGCAACAGGGGTTCGATACCCAATGCAGCACTAGAACGTCGCCGTTTGATCAAATCCGGCACCCTGCGAGATGAGACGGGGGTAGGAGACTAGAGGAGGGGGAGGAGGAGACGACGTCGTACGGTGCTGTCACCTCTGCAGATTTCAGTCTTTCTCTTTGACTTTCACATCATTCATATCACTGTAATCTCTCTTTCTTAATGGCGACTGGTGTGAAATTCAATTTATTTTTGACCTTCTTCTAGTCTTTTCGCATATTATTATTACTACCGTTATTATTGTTATAATTATTCATAGATTGTATGGATCAATCATCCCAATGACTCAAAAAATAAAATACATATAAGAATAAGAAAATGCTAATATAAGTAAAGGAAGGACGCTTATGGATCTTTTGAATTTATAAACCTATGATTTGTGCAATTAGATGATCCTATACATTCATTATTAAAAAAAAAAGAGACGGAAGAAAGAAAGTAAAGAGAGAAAAAAATTGAATTCTTAAAATTATTTAAATTTATAAATTCGTGACATTTATAAATCGAACTAATTCATATCATTTCTTATATGCTCAAACTCGCGTAGGATCCATATAAAATCAAACACCAAAGTTCTAACAATTAGACTATGAATCTTATCCGTATCCAACTAGCTTATAAAATTCGAGGCTTTGTCTGACTACAGACAAGGTTTCATTCGCTCAAGTAGTCGAATTTTACATTACGTATTATTAATGTTCTTGTTGCTTAAATGGAAGTCTTTCATTTATTGCCAAAATGAGGTTACATATTAGCAAATAAACAGCAATCAATGGCCACAATCACTTTTGTGGGTTTGCTCCAATTATTATCGTTGTTATTTTGATGGGTTTAAGATAAGGGCCCGCCCAACTTCTACTTCGGGCCTGACTTCAGTGACGGCCCACTTGATTTCATGGAGGAATCTCTATAGCATGTGGAGTCGGGGTGATTTATGGGCCTACCCCAACTTTGTGACAAACAAAAAGAAATAATCTACATCTTTGAACCAGCGGTAGAGATGTATTAAAGGGACCTTTTTTTTTTTTGAATGAAGTTTATATTACAATTGCCAAAATACATTAACATAAGAAGACAATCAGCAACTGTTCTTTTCCTTCTTTCTTGTGTGTGATTTTTTTATATTTTTATTTTTAATGATAGCCAAAAGATGATACCAATTCACACAAGTATGAAAGAATGAATTTGGTCCCAATGAATCTGAACTACCAAGAATGTCTTGAACAATGAAGCTTGGATTTGTTCAGCATCAAATGGAGTCAGGAGATTTGAAAGCACCGCCACAGCTGAAGCTGTAGACACCGATGAGGAAGATGACCGAAAGGATCCTCGAGCTCCAAGACCCTGTATTGCAACAGATTACGAAAATAGGAGCATATTAAAAAGGAGACTGGACGACGAAGCACGAACAAAAAATAATGATTCTCAGTCATTATCTTATACTATATGTACAGCAGTCGAACCTTTCACTAGTAATTCGAATGAATTCAAACCCTTTTCTAGCTTTGATGAAACATGTCGTAGTTGTGTCACTTGAACACAGATAAGTACAGGGAACTGTTATTATCAGATGGGAATTTCTATTGCTAAATAAGTCCAGTGGTCATCCAGTAACATTCACAAAACTATACGTAAAACCAGTACTTAATAGAGAAACTATAACACGAATTTCTGGAAATTTCCGTACAGAAAATCACCTTCCCAAATGGGTAAATATATATATAACTATTTATCGTAATGTAAGAACTTTAATGGTTTATCTTCCCACAATTCTTCTTTTTCCCGGCTTTACTGTTAACATAAATCTTTGAGGCCTATGCATAAGAGAAGGAAAGAATTCTATGTAGCAATGTTGATTGAGTTGCAATTTTATTTATTAGCTAACAAGGACTGCGAATTTTCAATGATAAACATAAAAAACATCTCAATTTTCTTTATTTCTCCTACATTCTACTAACTAACAAGTGACAAACTCATGCATAACTTAAGAGTAATGAAGTATTGGTTACATGATTCGTGAATGTTATTAGCTAACAAGTAAATTTGCTAAAAGGAAAGAAGGGCTTACTTTGAGCTAATAATGAGGAATCTGCTGAACTAGGCACGAGCCCCGTGAACCCTATGTTATAGGAAATGCTCCCGTCGGCTTTAAAAAGCCCGAAGTTCCTTTCAGAGGTAGGCCCAGGCTTCAAATTCTCATTGAACAATGCAAAAATATAAGCCTTCACCACCTTCTTTGGCCTATATGGGGTGCCCTTCTTCTTCGCCAACAGTTTCCGCAGCTTGCGATTATACGTCTTTGCATTCTTTAGATTTGCCCCAACTTCATCTGCATCCCCATGAGAAGCCCAGCCAGTTTCAGAAACTATAACATCCATCTTCTCAAACCCAGCTTTTTCCAAAGCAGCATAAGCCGCGTCAATCTGGGCTATGAACATATTATCATAGTGTAGATTCGTCTTTGCATCATGAATCCCAGCATTTGACAAAAAAAGAGCGTAGTTTAAGTCAATGTGCTCGGGATCACTCTTGTAGGCCAGAAAAGGGTAAGCATTTATGTGAAAAGGGGAACCAATCTGTGAGAAGAACTGGAGGAGTGGTCTCATGTACACAAGAACATCATCCTTGAAAATGCACGAAGATGGAGGGAAGGAATTAGCAAAGACGGCCTCTGAATGAGGGCTTATGACCTGAACTACCTTTGTCAAGTTCAACCTATAAAGGGAACTGTACACATTCTTTACCGCACCTAGTAAAACCTCTGATAGTTCCAAATTAGTGCCTCCCAGAATCTCATTTCCCACGGCAATGCCACGGATATGAGTCCCTGGAAGGAAGGGCTGCACATTTTCTTTTATCCAGTCCATTGCGCGGTCCTCACTCACGCTTACTTCACTTAACAACTCATTTGGAAGCCCGACCACAATCTCAAGTCCTGACCCTTGAAAGGCCTTAAGGACAGAATGATCGGCATCATAGATTTTAACGTTCTTTATCTTTGCTGCTTTGAGTAGTGTAACCACACTTTCTGGCTGGGGAATATTGTCGGCAATCCTGCCATAATTTATCCCATATGTCCCCGTAAACGCGCAAACTGTTGGAACTGCCGGATAAAAGTAAAGGTCATCTCCAGTAGGCATAATGGAACAAAATTGATATTGAGACAACAAAAATTACTTTTATCCTTTCTTTACTCATTCAAGCTTGATTGAAAACTGAAATTATCGGAGTAATACAATCCCTAGCAGTTGTGTTCGGAATCCCAGAAGAGATTAACAACATTGAAATGAAAAGAAATACAGAGCTTTTACAACATTACAACATAAATATCATAGCAGCACAATCCCTGACATGTTTAAACTTTAAAAGTTGCCATGAGAAAGTCAATCCTATGTTTAGGCAACCCGCCTTAACTAAAGGAACTTAAATGCATTCCACGATCACGTTACGAAATTGTGCACCCAATAAATTAAAGTCAGAACTAGGTGTCACACTCGCAAACTAAATAATGATTTGAGGCGTAAAGATGACTCCACCAAAATTCTAATTCTGCCTCTAGCTCAAAAAGAGTTCAACTATACCAATATAATCAGCCCCAAACATCATAATGATATAAGATTTCAAAAAACCAAAAACACACTAGCATTAACAAGGAAAACATATTCAATGGCACACCAGAACTAATCACGACAAAAGAATTCACAGAAACAGTAAGATATCTCAGAAACCCAACAGAAGGGGGTAGTGGGTGGACATACCATTAGAGCACAGGAGAGAGAAGAGGAGAAGGAGCCATGGAAGGAAAGAAGAGAAACCCATTTGTTCGGAGGGGGGGATAACGACGGAAGTACAGTCAATTTGTAGAAACAATGAGGATGAGGGTTGGTATTATTCTGCTTGGATTCCACAGCGGTGACGTCGAGGAGGGGGTCACAGGAAAACCCGCGCACGTTGTACTTCGGATTCGTGAATTCCATGGGGGGGGGGGGGGGGGGGGTGGAGAGAGAGATTCGAAGCCTTGATTCAAAGATGAACAGATATGGAGGAAAGGTTATGATGGGGACTGGAATAGATTCTGGCTTTGCCATCTCTCTTTCTCTCCCGCAAAGTAAACCCTTCTTCCCCCCCACCTTTACGTTCTTGGCTTGAATCTCTCCTCTGTTTGTATGTAAGAATATAAAACAAATGGTTATACCTTTCGTTGGTGAGGAGCAGCCTGGAATTTTATCGGTGGCCACGCTCTCATGCGCCCAATGATGATTCTATGAATGCACCAAATACAGGTGCTGCACCGAACGCCGGTGGCTATTTATTTTGTTGCAAGCTCATTTTTAAATGTTTTGTTATTTCCATCAGTCCGCCAAATGTTCCGCAAGGAAGGAGGTGCCAGGATTTGAACCTATAACCTGCCCGCTCCCAACCTGTTAGATTGGATGGTCGAGTTAGTATCCTTCGTAAAATTACAAAAAATTTTATTTGATGTATTTAAAAAAAATATTTTAATAAGTGACAATATTTACTTTAGGCAAACCATGAGCTTTAATACCGGCTATTATTATCAAAGTAACGACACATAGCCTAACACAGTGAAAAGGGTAAAAAAAAAAAAAACACATAATAATATACACAAGATTTACGTGGACTTTTGGCAAAGCCCCTCAAACAGCAACCAAGCCTAGCACGCCTCACAAGATAAAGCCCTTGTAAAGAAATCGAAATTACAAAAAGGTCCTTTACCAAATAACATAAGGTAGGATAAAAATTCCTTTCGCCATAAGGGAACCACGAAAATAACTTGACAAATTAACTAGATTCAAGCTTCAGATGTTATGTACATAACTGTACTATTTTGAACATCATTTTGTACCCACTAGAATCGAATCTCATGTGCACGAATCACTTAATCATCAATAGTTATAAACTTAACATATACAGTTAAAGTGATAAATTTCGTGTATATAGATAAATGTTATAAGGAGATTAAGTATTGAAAAGAAAAATAAGAGCTTAAATAGGAGTGCAGAAGCTGATGAATCTTAATTTGAATTTAAACATATAATATAATATATAAAAAGTGAAAGTAAAGTTCATGAATCTCAAATGATAAGTAAATAATTTATTAGTATTTGTTATCGTGTTTATAGAAAAAAAATATTTACGAAATCGGGAGTGTAACATATGTCAGTTTATGAATGCTTTAAATTTTAGAACAAAAATCTAGAGTTTAAACGATAACGTATTCAGTATGGGTTTTAAACGGAAGAGTAGAGAAAAATAAATTCAATAATTTATAGTTAGATTAGATCTGATATATAAGGGATGAAATTAAGTAATAAAAAGAGATAAATAGGATTCTTAAGTTAGTGACACGTGTCAAAGATATATTTGCTTAGAATATGATACATGACAAAATTAAGTCTTACATACCGTCATCGTAGCTCTATCAATCCACTAATATATATAATGTCACCTCTAAATATAATTTTGTAGGATATTTGAGAAAATGTTTGAGCGTTCATTGAGCACCGACATTTGTAATCCTGTTGGTGCACAAGGATACATGTGCTCAATGAACGCCATAACACCTGACTTTATTTTACTAGTTGATGAACTTCTTGTTCTTTCTTTTGGTGGGGGAAATGATAAGGCTGAGCAGCTGATATTGTCATTTCAATAGGAAATTGAGACACTGCCAAACATTTAATAGTGTGGAAAGCCAACTATACAATAAAGAAATTATGTAGGACAAAATAGGGACACATAATTCCTTTAAAAATAAATAAATAAACACAATTAAGGGCAGATTGTTTAGTGCCATGCTTGACATTGACTAAAGATAAATTTAAATAAACCAATGTGATAAGTCTAACTCAACAGGGAAAGCCAAAAAAGAAAAAAAAACCAGAACGAGATAATTCTAAGATTAGATAAAAAGAAATCTCTGTTGGGCCTTGCCCACTTGTGAGAAAAATTTGTAAAATTTTTGCAAAAGAAATCATGAATTTTTATAAAAATTTGTAGGTTCTTTGAAATTGTATCTTAAAATTTTCAAGATGGGGTTTGGGTGACATGTTTGTTGTGTTTACATACGGCTATGCTCATGATATATATAATGGACAAGTGTAGTCACATTTTACTGCATGTCATATTTCTATATCTTTATCATGTCTTATCTACTCGAGATTCCTTTGTACGCATATTTAAACTCTCTCGTTTCGATACTTATCTCCTTCTAACACATCTGCTAGACTTATCTTCTCCTTAGCATGCACTTAAAATCAGGACTCTCCTTTTTCTTCAATTTTGCACGCAAAATTTTATCATTTAAGTTATGTACAACAAACTTATAATTATTGACGATTAAATGATTCATACATTAGGTGAGATTTGACTCTAGTGTTTAATAATAGACATAAATTAGCACAACATAACCTTATAGTTAAAAAATAAAGCACATAAGATATATCTCCAAAGAATAAAAATTCTTAAGATTGGATGTAGTATTCGGTGAAAATATGGACCTCAAGCGGTCTATTGAGAATGCTGTCCTAAGATCTGATCGTTCAATATAATAAGTTCTAAAATTGAAATTCCTAAACTGTCCTATTTATTAGTAAGACTATTTATGAGACGATTTCAAGACAGTTCTCAGTTCCATAACCAAATCGACGTACTCATAAAATGACCCATTTTATGCGCAAATGAAAACAAAGGGAACACAGACCGCAGAGAGGACCGCAGAGAGACCACGGAGAAGGAGAGATCTTATTGTTGGATGCCCTTGCATGCACCTTGTTTTCCCTCGATAGTTTAAAAGAGAGACACAAGTGGGAATCAAATGATCTGAATTCTTGCATCTCTTGAAGATTTGTTTTGAATATTTCTTAAAGATGCAGAGAGATTATGTTTGCAAAGATACGGATGAAGAAATGTAGTCATGTTTGTCTACTAACATTTCTATATTTTCGTAAAAGCTCCGTTATACACTATAAGTCTATTTAAAACCGACTCTCACTTGTGAAGGCAAACCCCACCCGCACACATGTGAGAGTCAATTTTTTTCAACTCGATGTGTATGGGAACTTCCTTCACAAAAATAAGTTATTCAAATAAAACCAACGTTTCGAGGGAAGGGTTTAGGTAATAATCCATATCATATTATAACTAATTGGACAGCTCAAAAAGATTTACACCCCCGGATTACATTATTTAACTACTTCGCGGCCAAGAGAGTAAAACAACAGAATGAAAACAACACAACACAAAAATACCGAAAATTGAAAAACAAATATAAGAGTGAAGAAAAAAATAAAGAAAAGTTCAAGGTAACTGCAACATCTATCTCACACGCAGCACAACGCATTAGTTCAAGATTAGTTCTGCCGATCTACTACTGTTCTCTCTCCTCTCCTTCATCTCCATCTTCAAGATCCCAAAGAAACCGAGCATATGAAGCCAAAACATGACTGCACATAAGAAAAATCGAATTAATATCCACCAACGCTACGTTTAGCTAAGGTTAAATGAGATGGAACATCATAAGGAATAATATTCTCGTAAAATACAAGTAAAATAATCGGTCTACAATCGATAAGAAATAGTAATTACTAAGGAATCGGCATAATTCACGTTAAAAAAAAAAAAAAAAAACTATTCCTCATGTATTCTTTTTTACTGTGCATATTATATTTTTTTATGGAATAATTATGAAACAAGGGCTTTGTTACCAATCTTGAGGAGCAACTTTTACGGCTCTGTCAAAGTAGGTTTGAGCACGCTCAGCGTCCTTGTGGGTCTCCCAAATTATATCTCCATACATTGATAGAACATTAGCATCGGTCGGATTCCTCAAAATCGCCCTCTCACAGTACTCCTCTGCTTTACCCAGATCTCCAACACTCTGTTCATTCCAGATTTTGTCAAGGAAATCGTAAGAGAATTAAAATGAAACCCAGCTGTGCAAAAACTCGAAATTTCATTTTGCCCATATATATCTCAGAGTCCTAGATTAGTCATTTACTCGTATTTTTCTGTGTCTCTACTGGGGTTTTCTCGCACTTTCTCGGCAACCAAACATGATGATTATGACCTGAGATTGATATTTACCTCTTTTAGGAACTTGGCATAATTCCCAAGCAAAAGAGAGTTCCCTGGATTTGCCTCGATCATTTGATCATAATAAGCGCGGGCCCGATCAATCGTATGGTCAGAATCAGGAACCTCGCCGCCGGTTGCGAGGCCCGAATCTGTTCCCGGGAGCACCTGATTCGTCCCCAACACTCGATGAGGGAGCTGCGTTTTGTTCTTGTCAGGCTGCGTTCTGGTCAGCGGCCCTTTTTTCTTCTTCTTGTTGGGGCTGCCGTCGTCGTCGGAGAGGGACAACGACGTAGTTTTGGGGACCGATTTGGATCCCAGGAGATGGAGAAACGGGTCCGGTTCTGAGATTAAATCGTTGAAACGGGTTATCCATGATGATGATGATGATGGCTTCAAGATCGAGGAAGAGGAGGTTCTGAGAAGCATCTTAGAGAGAGGGAGAGGGGAATCTGTGGAAGATGAAGTGAAGAAGGTGAATACCTTTATAGAGGTGAGGAGGTGCTGAAGGGAAATGAATCTGAACCGTTGAATCATGACCCAAGTTGGAGACGGCAGAGATACAGTGTACTCGCGTCCACATCTACTGCATGGGCTCTTTTCCTTGCCCAAGATTAATAGTACATATATATTCTTCACACACATCGTACATTTGTTACGTGCATTATGTACTTTTTTAAGAGTAAAAACAAAATAAGAATGGGGAACGAAGAACCCACCTCGAGGGAGGTAGAAGTACTCTGATAGTTTATTTGGAAGAAAACAAAATCTCAATATGCTCAACCTAAATAAATTTTCCGATCTCTATTCCTTGAAAACATGGATATATTTATACTATTCCTTGAAAACATGGATATATATATATATAACATAAAGCGTAATATAATTCAAAATAACTCGCACATTACTTCCCCTTAAAATCTCTCCCACTAACCACTTCTCTTAAAACTACCAAATACATCCAAAAATTAAGCCACCCATCATATAATCTCAAATATCTAAATAAATGAAAACCGAAAGGAAACCCTAATATTATGCCAGTAAGATTCCATCCCCCTTAAATAAACCATGAGCTCAAGGTTTAACCTCCAGGATCCCATAATTGTAATAAAGATCCAATTTCAAGAAATCTATTCTTTTTCACTTTCATAGTCGCTTCCTTAGTCGTAGGCTTGGACACTCTTCTAGGAGTGACTGTAACTTTCTTTTCAAGCCCGACCAATGGTTTTGGTTCTGACTTTGCAGCCGTCTTTAGTTTCTGGATAGCAATTGTGGGTTTTGTCTTGAATGTCATTTTTGCTTTTACCTCGTTTTTGAAATCATCTTTCAATTCTTTCAAACTTTGTTGAAGACGTTCAATATTTTCAATCATACGCAACATGATAAGTTTAATCTCTTGCACACTGTCACGTAAATCTTTACTTATGGCTTCCACCACTATGGCTATAACAGAAAAGCTAAGCTTTGATACCAATTGTTACGTGCCTCATTGAAAATAAAAATAAAGTAAGAATGGGGAAAGAATAACCCACTTCGAGGGGGTAGAAGTCTGAGGAAGACAAAAACTCCGTACGATCAGCAAGCTAACTTAGATAAAATTTTTGATCTATATTCCTTAGAAACATGGATATATATATATACACACAACATAAAGTATAAACAATTGAAAGTAACCCCCACATTTTTTCCACCTAAAATTTCTCCCACTAACCACATCTCTTAAAATTACCAAACACATCCAAAAACTAACCCTTCCACTAGATAATCTCAAATATTTAAATGAATAAAGACTAGAAGGAAACCCTAATATTAGGCTTGTAACACACCTTTAAAACCGTAAAGTAGTATTGCATATAGAATAAGGATCACGTGAATTTGGAAAAGTCATGAATTAATGAATTCGTACAATCTTAGCCATTATTTATTTTTTCTTGTTTCTAGATTCTCTCTCTATCTTTTCACAATGAATGGTCAGGATTGTCTAAATACACAAAATCATAGCTCAACGAATTGACCGGATTTATATCTACTAACCTTCACACCAAACTTGGTGACATGACAAAATTTTTGTGGCCCTTTATTGTTACTTGACCAAAGTATCTCTCAAATCGGACCCCTCAAATTTTGACCTACCATCACTTTGCTGTGAAGAGTGTACAAGGAATGTGCATGTAGTATTACTCTACATCATAAGGTTTTAGGGGTATTTTGATCGAGTAACAATAAAGGATCACACAAATTTTATTGCTTCGGCTTTGCATTTGTGCTAAATTAAGAATATTGATATTGCGTAAATTATTATTTTTTCTTTGTGAAGTAATAATGTTTGTTATTTGATCAAGAAAATAAATTATGGGATGACAGAGCTTATTTTTTTTCCTTTTCGACTAAAAAAATACTTTTCATCAAAAATTAAGTGTTTTCTAATTTTCGAAAGCATAAATAGGAATCTGAAAGCTAAAAAAAATAGCTTTTAAAAAATATATATAATAAATAGCTTCTTTGAATTTTTTTTTTGAATTTTCAAAAAGCTAAAAAAGAAACATGTTATATGCTTCTCTTAAACTATTTGGATCTGGGTTAAATGTTCATTTTTACTAATTTGGGCGCATTTACAATTTGGGTAGTCATTTTCAGACCCAGTAACCTTCATTAGTCACTAGGAATGAATCATTGTTGAAAAAAAAAAGGAGAGAGAATTAGTGAAGTCTCAGCATCAAACGCCCCACAATTTGTTTAATGCAATATATCTTACTGTATGCATTTTTCCAGTGTAGCGACAATCAGTACCCACATAGGTCAAACCACACACTAGGGTTATTGATGAACTTCAAGAATTATTTTAAAGACAGTGGTTTGAACACATGCAAGCTAAGAACTGTTAATGATATTTTTTATTTTAATATATATATATATATATATTTTAATGTAGGTTGGATGGAGTTAAATGGCATTTATGGGTTAGAGTTTATTAACCTAAAAAATCTTAAATATAATGATAAATCTAACGTCATTCCTCTCGAAACAGCAAGCCTAGTCATACTCCCTTCTACATTTACACTGAGAGGATAGGATAGTTTCATAAACTAGCTTTGCATTAAAATAGTTGCACTCTTCCCTCCTTCAACGTAAGGTCATTTTAGTAAAATATCATACATTTTTAGTATAAGTGTACTCGGGAGGAAGTAAGAGTAAATTTATTCTTCTCAAAATGTAAGTAGGAGTAAATGTATTCTTCTCGAAATATAAGGAAACTGGATAAATTTTCTTGTACTTTGAAGGGTATGTTTGACGATGGTCTTTCTAACCAATCTCCTAGGGATCCATTAAAGAGTGCCCGATGATAGAACTTTTACCTTTTAAAAAATAGTGAAAAGTTCTGAAAGACCCCCTGTAGTTTGGGTCATTTTTTAAGAGACCCCATGTGGTTTAAATTTTGTTTATCATGCCTCCTGTACTTTTATTTTGTTTACAACAGACCTCCTCCATCCATTTGCCATCCAATTCCGTTAAGTGGGGGGACACATGGCAAGCTCTTAAATTTTCACATCATTATTTTAAATATAAATTATTAAAAACAATATTAAAATTTTTGAAAATAATTAAAAAATGGAAAAAAATTAAGAAAATATAAATAAAAAAATAAGAAAGGAGGACAAAATAAGAAAAAGCCTAACCTATATTTTTATTTGTCATGAATCTTAACATCTGCATCTCAATTGAAAATTCCGAAATGCTAGCCTCTCCTTTATTATTTTTCAAATTTTTAATATTATTTTTAATAATTTATATTTGAAATAATGATGTGGAAATTTAAGGACTTGTTATGTGTCCCCGCACTTAACGGAATCGGATGACAAATGGATGGAGGGAGTCTATTGAAAACAAAATAAAATTACAAGAAGCGTGATAAACAAAATTTAAATCATAAGGAGTTTCTTCAAAAGTCACCCACACCACAAGGGGTATTTCAGAATTTTTCCCTAAAAAATACATTGACATGACAAATTACTTCAACTCGATGCATCAAACAAGGGAATCTTTTGATAAGTTGTATCTTATTGGGTGGTCTGATAGCACAAATTGGGTGCCCAGTCTCATAGCTAATGGAACATATATATTGGGCTGCAATGAGGGGATGGCTATTTACTACCATCTCCTCCATCTCCATCTTCATCACCATCTCCATCTCCTTCTTCAACATCCCAAAGAAACCGAGCATACGAATCCTGAATATAACTGCACATCCAAACTAAAATAGTAATTCGTAAATATCATATTAACATCAAAATGAAAAAATTTTAAAAAAATTGGCACGCACGTGAAAATGTCGCTCCAGTTGTTCCGAATTCCAACAAAGACGGAGAAAAGATTACACAATTTTGAAAAAGATTGATCCATCTTTACAGTCTTGAGGTGCAGCTTCTACAGCTCTCTCAAAAGTAAGCCGGGGCTCTCTCTGAGTCCTTTTGGGTTTCCCATATTATTTCTGCATGCATCGACAGAACGTTCCCATCACCTGGACTCGCCGGAATCGCCATCTCGCAGTGCTCCTCGGCTTTGCCCAAATCCCCACTTACCTGTTCTTACCGGATTTGGGCACCGACGCATAGAAGAAGTTGTTGGGAAAAGAAAAATACAATAAATTTGTCAAAATACGGGTACAATAATAAATACAATACATTACTACGTACGGTTATATACCTCGTTAAAAACCTTACCATCAAAAATTCAATAGAAAACCGAAGTAAGGAAAAATAGTAAGAATTGGTCACTCCAAAAAAAAAAAAAAAACATGTCAGGAGAGGCTTATTAATGTTTATTTGTGTGAGCAAATCAACCATTTCACCATCTTAATGTTTATATCAATCACTCGCATATGGCGTCATGTTCTGCAATTCATGGTGCCGCATGAGCCGTCTGGTCCATGCGGCGGCGGATCTACCAATGTGCTAAATTTTGAAATTATTGCTCAAAGTTCTACATATTTTAGAGTTTTACTTAAATTTATCCCAAATTACGGGTCAAACTGAAAATGAAAGACACCTGAATCTAATGAATAAAACTGGGGCTCATATATGCAAATTTTATTAATATTTCACCATTTAGATGATAGCACTAAACATTATTATATTGTAGCCTTAAACATTATTAAAGTGTATGTAATTTAGTAAGTTTAATTATAATAATTCTAGAAACACATTGTTTTTAGAAAGATGATCAAGTGTCAAAGAGTATAGCAGATCTCGTTAAATGGTGTTTTGTAATACATATCTATTGACTCAATAATTTTTCAAAATGTCTGGTAAACTATAGGTATGTGTGTAATATTGCCCGTTTGTTTAATTTTTCTCGTTCTTTCATTATGTATCATTAAAATTTCTAAATTTTGGATATGCATTAAATCATTCAAGAATAAGCTGACGGTAGATGCACAAGGCCTACTACAAGCAAATCAAATTTATTATCTGAAGGGCAGATCAAATTGTAAAGATGTGTTACACACATCATGATAGGATAGCATAACACATTGCGCAAGGATAGCGTTGAATTATGATGGAGCCGATCCCTATTTGCTTTGCTGTTTTGAGCCTCGTCGGTCTAAGCCCCACCCCCCCCCCCCCCCCCCCCCCCCCCCCCCCAAAAAAAAGAAAAAGAAAAAGAAAAATATAGCATAAACCATTAAAAAAGTATTTAAGAAATAGTCAAATTCACGAGTGTAACTAAACAGAAATATATATTCAACTCTTATCCATTGGTAATAGAAATGGCTCGTCTATTCCTTATTTAATCCCTTTTTCATTCATGAAAGCAGTCATTTCACTCATAGTATATGAAATATTATACCCTACCTCTTATATTTCTATAGATATAGCTATTTCATTCCTGTGAACCATACCTAATGTAAATGTTGGCCAAAGGCCATCCTTTCACACAATTAAACGAGTTTCAACTTGGAGTGAGATTATGATTCAGATTTTGGTCTGATATTAGAAGATACACAAAGGGGTTGCATTGAAATACAACTGAAAGCAAGTTCACATTTACATTGTACATACACATTCCATATTTCCCTTCAAATATACCCTATTGCTACGCCCCTGACAAAATATTACTGCATTATGCAAAAGACATGCTTACTCGGCTACCGTCTAAACTGCGATCCTTTGCTCGGTCCGCCATTATTCCTCCCATCCCATGCCGAAGCCCAGAAGAATAGAGAGAGCCAGAAGAAAACAGCAAGGAATATCCGTGCGCTTTCTTGGGATTTAGAAACATTTGCAGCAAGTCCTATTTCAGCAAGCAGCATACAAGCAATGCAAAATCAGCAATCAATATTCAGAATAATTAAACAATGGATTTATATATTCATAATTATTTTTTAAAAACGAAAGGAACAGAAGCAAAAGAACAAGAAACCAACATCTTATCTGGCTTGAGATAGTAGCCTAGCCATCTAATCCATATATAAGCAGCAAAACAAAGATTATCTCAATCTGTACCAAGGGTTCAAGATATGGGTACGTTTTCTTAGGCCAAACACTGTCAAATTTCATTGCCATAACTACTCATTTATTAAGAAGATTGTTCAGATAATCTTATCAATATCATCCATTTGAAAATGAAAGGACATTCAACGTATAACAATAAGCCTCCAAACCTCAAAACAGGGTTAGGAATCAAATAAAGAACAAATAATCCTTCCATCTCCAAGCATTAAAATTGGGCACAGATCAAGATCATCTCAATATTTCTTCAAGATTCATCAGTTGAACCAAAGTGAAAGGATCACGCTTACTTGAAGTGGAGGCAAATTACTAAGCAGATGAAAATTTCAGGGCATGGGGCCTTTGTGAACCTAACCTACCTACAATAACTAGAAACAAGAAAAGGAACACAAACAACCAAGCACGAGAAATTATATAAGATGACACAATAAGAGAAACAGAAAAGTTGTGTCACTCACTCAGAACGAAGTGGGGAACAAAGAGGAGAATAGGTGGGAAATTACTAGTTTAGATTTCTTTAGGAGTCAGCAAACGATATGAAAACCAATGTTACCAGCTACCACAGTGACAAGAAAACCAAATCAAAAGTTTGATGCCATCAATAACAAACTAAAATGATAACGAAATCAAATGACGATCTGTCCAAAACTAGTCTTATTGTCAAAAGGAATTTGAAAAGATAAAACTTCTCAAGACAATTGTTTCTCGTCTTGAATGAGAAACAGTAGCAGGTGTATCAAAAAATGCGGCCACTACATCAAAATCACAGCACTAGAGACAAATGAAGAAATTAATACCATTATTTAGGTTCTTGCATGGTGAAAAATTAATTAATCTTAATTCAAATATAGGGAATTGAGGTTGGGACAAGGCTTCGATTCCATTTCCTCGGATCTCTTAAAACAGCCCAACAACAGCGTCAATGCACTTATAACAGTAATATGGAAACCATCTCCACGCTTAATCTTATAAACTATTTGATCAGAAAGTGAAACAAACAGATATGCCCAAAACGCAAAACGACCAGTTTCGTGAATCCCCAGTCCAGCTCATTCAAATTTGAAAAAAAGAAACAAAAATTAATGCAAAACTATTCCGATAATGAATCTAGTGTTCAATCTGAACCCGAAATCCGAGCCACGGATTCTTTGACAAATTGAGTAATACCCTGATCAGACCCAAGTGAACAAATGATGAGGAAAGAATAATAGCCCTCAGTTACAATGAAAACAAAGCATAACGCAGAAACCCTAGAAATACGAACAAGCACAAGTAAGCTTATACACCCAAAAACAAACGTATCCTCCCAAGCATAATGATTATGATCCGAACCTGTAGAGGGATTCCCGTTATCAGTTCCAGACGAATCAGATTCCGGTGGCGGCGGAGGAGGCCTCGGACTCGTCGTCGATGCGAATCGGGCGGACCTGATGGGGAGATTCAAGGTGGGGATGGGAGACGAACGGTGGAGACGAATCGAAAGGGGAGAGGAGTGAGGAGTGAAGAATAGAGGGGAGGAAGAGGAGACTGAACCGCCGCCGGGAGCCATGGTAAAGCTCCGGTGAGCTGCTGCGGAGAAGGGTGAGACCATCTTTGGACGATTCGGGGTTTAACATCTTGATTCTTCAATTTAGGGTTTTATATGAGATGAATCAGTCCCGAATCTAGACCATTTTGCCCATTGCTTCTATTGAAATCTCATAAATGTCAAAGAGAAACACCAAAATGCCCATGAAGTCCAAAAAGTCCAAAATGATTGAAAATATCCACAAAGCCCAAAATACGTCATAATCTCACAAAAGCCACTCTCTTAATCAAATCTATAAAACACAGTCAACTTTTTAAATAGGCTTAAGTTGGATCACTTGAATAGACTCTCAATGCAACTAAAAATTCACAGATCGCTAGAACATGAGAGTAAAAGTTTTAATAATGCAAAAGGTTAAAATCTGTTTATGTAGTCTCATGTGAACTCTGTGAATAATTTTGTTTCTCTATGTTGCTTATATAACACATGTATAAACACGAGACTATGTATCGAAGCAATAATCTTTATGTTCAGATCATTTCTGATGGATTTGAAGAACAATTAATTTAATTGTGCCGAAACCATAGAGGGGAGGAGTAAAGGTCCCTGTAGGACAAAAGGATCCCCACGATATTGATGGATCTGTGTATTTTACTCACTGTATGTTTTCACTGATGCTTTCCCTAAAGCATTACTGAATTTGCAGCTCTGAATGACATGACCCTTGGCATTACAATACAAACTC
Source organism: Santalum album (assembly GCA_034195605.1). Classification (NCBI taxonomy): domain Eukaryota; kingdom Viridiplantae; phylum Streptophyta; class Magnoliopsida; order Santalales; family Santalaceae; genus Santalum; species Santalum album. Next base: position 3,478,051 of record CM067258.1, read on the forward strand.
CATGTTTGGTTGAATTCATGTTTATTATTCAAACCAGGCCATTCTCCTAAAAGTCCATACATTAGTTACAGTACATGACAACACCTTGTTTGGCTGAATTCACTTTGATTAAAGCTGGGCTATCCTCCTAAAGTCCATATATGGGTATGAAAGGACACAGATGGATAGGTCTTTTCACACTAAATAGCTCACCTATGTCAATAGCAGCAATGATAATCAGTGATTACTGGATGAATAAAAAGATTTGGATGCTAATCCCAGACCTAGTTTCAGTATAATACCAATGAGAAATGCTAGAGATGGGATCGAACAGACTCGAAGTGATGAGACCCATTGTACTTAATCAATTGAGCTCTTGAGCAGTTGTGTGTATTCATTTGTGCATAATTTTCATTACCCTTGGTATTGCCCTGCCATTGATGATGGTGGTGTACTTGAAAGCTTGATAAATGGAAAATGTTTTACAAGAAAACGATGTTTCTTCTCAGATAATTTAAAATGCTAGCGTTAAGGTAACTATATATTTTCAAACCATAAATCAAGTTATGCGAACGTTCTGAATGGTTTATATACAAAACGTTATATAGAGCATTACTCCTTACTAAACTTGGAAAAAAAGGAGAATATTTTACATATTAGGATTGTGTGTGGATAGAAACAAGGGCCTGGGTTTGATTATGCAACCGTGATTAGATAGTGAGGATACAAACTCAAAATTTATATTCTTGTTAAGAAATTTGAAATCGAGGCTCTTTACTGAGCACATTTATGACTTGTTTGGATGATAGTGATATCAATATGGATAGAAATGCTAAATCTCATCCGACTATCTAGTAGCATAAAAAGCAATGCCATGGTTATGTCCTCGTATGAGATAATGATTATTTGATTCGTATTCTCATTCCATTTTTATCATCCAAATACAACTTTAATGGTGGAATTTTCTAACTTTTCATACAAAGGGGGATCAAAGACATACAAACTGCATGTACACCCTCCTAACCTAGTAGCTATAAGAGTTCTAATTCATTAACAAGTTATACTAATATAAAACACCATTCTCACGGCTTAGAGAGAGTTCAAATTAAGTTTACATTTTATATACTACACGATTGTGAGGGAGACATGGTCTATGAATTGACAAAAAGGAAAAAGAAAAAAAAAAAAAAAGGAAAGTAAATCTAAGGATGAAAGAGCTGATTCCCACACCTACATTTCCAAGAAAGAAGATAGTAGGTGTCATCACCTCCACGTGCTTGACCTCCAAAGCTTTTCATCTTTTGCTGAGGATGATTGTGATGATGATCAGGAGGAGAAGGAACCACCAAGGTCGCAGTGCAGGGCCTGCAGCTCAAGCACTTGTTCACACACCTTGGTGGCCTTGACCCCAGCACCATCTTCCTCTCCTCATGCCCATCTCCGGACTCCACTGACCCAACTACAAGAACCCCAACAACAACAAAAAACGCAGTATTAAAAGATTAGTATGCACCCTAAGGCGACATTGTTTTGTGAAATGATCACAAAGAGACGACCCATTTCCTTCTATCAGAATGAGTTGCTTTGGAATGATCATGTATACAAAACTAGGGGCAATGGCACTGAATAACTTGGAAGACCATCGGTGCTTGCAATGCATTAAAGCTTTTGGGAGCATTCTGGTAAGATAGTTCTAAGATTTGAAATCTTAGCCAGAGGGTACTACTGGCTGGAAGAAACTCAAAGAAGGGGAGGAACAATTTATCTTGCAGCAACAGTTAAAATGATCAGTGATGGGAGATTAAGTAGGAAAGAACACATGAAAGCGGTTTTGGTGAAAAATGGTTTACATTCTTTTGAAATACACATTGACTTCTTACCTGACTTGGGAGGTAGAAATGTGACAAGGAAGAGGATCACCAGAGCCACAGTGGGTGCCATTTTGAGGTAATGTGAGTGAGAGGATGCTGATGGAGAGACCAATGCCATCAGCCTGAGGAAACTGCATGCCATCAGAAGAAAATCAAAGGAACACAAACACAGAGAAAACTTGATATTTGGAAAACAAAGAAGAGAGAAATGTGATGATGAGGATTTTGTGACTAAGAACAGGAAACAGAGAATTGAAGCTGTTTCCTTGAGAAGGGCAGATTTTAGTTTAGCCAACTAAGAGAAGGGAAATATATATATATTCATGTCCCTGGTGGTGCTGGGAAAATGTGTTCATGTATTTTCCTTTGGGTCGTTTTTTGGGAACTGCTTCTGATATGTACTGACTCTGATGTTTTTGTTTCCTCTTTCTTTTTCTTTTTCTTTCTTTTTCTTTTTTTTTGCCTGGTGAATGACAATTGAAGACTATTTTGATGGTATCTGGTTAACCAAGTTGACCGCCCACACACACACACACACTCCAATCAACCATCTTTACCCTTTCTGTCATCAACACACCCCTCCATTTCAATCAATCCATCACCAATCTTTATGTGTTTAGTTTCTGTCTTATAATTGGGTTTGCGTTTTTACTGTTAAGTATTTTTGTTTGTTCGATCCCCGAGTGAGTCACGGGTTGCAAGAAGTTAGCGCAAGGACTCATAACTCATCGGAGTTGAAAAAGTCAACAAAGTTATGAATTCAAATAGTCTTAGCGATTTATTTCTTTTACCAACTAACTTCTCTCTCCACTTTTCCTTTTGTAACGAACGTCGAAAGTTATCCAAATTTACAATTTTATCATCCTTATAGTTTCTCTCGCTTACTCTTTCTTTTCAATAAATGAATAAACTATCTAATTTCATAAATTTATGACCTTTTAAATTCGTAGGATCCATTGGATTGAGATCTTTTAAATTTAAAAGTCCAATTTTTTGTGAATTTAGATAATGCTGTCCATTCATTGTAAAAAAAAAAAAAAAAGAGAAATTAAAAGTGAAAGAAAGTCATGTTAAAAATTATTTAAATTCATAAATTCATAACTTTTTCAAATTCAGTCGATCCATATTCGGATTCACATCCATCAAGTAAAGATTCTTAAGAAGCATACATGTGTTGAGGTGGCAGATTTCAAGAAATCTTAAATTTTTCGAAAAAACTCCAAAGTGTCCAAAAATTTAAAAGTTCCAATCGGAAATAATAAATAATTTTAAGAAAATTAAAAAAATTGGCATACGATCGAAACTGTCTTTCTGAAAATTTGGAAGAGCCGAATTTTTGGCAAAACGGACATCTAAAGTAGGCAGTACGGCGAACGGCTTGGATTTCACATCAGAGTCAATTTCGTGGCGACGTCTGACATTCGCAAATTGCTTATTTTTAAGTATATATTTGTTTGTTGGGTCCATGGAGTTACGGGTTACGGATTGCTTGTGGGGGAGTGAAATGGATCCTTGAAAAGAGTTTAGAAAAGTAAATTTAAATAATTTTAGTAATTTATTTTTTTGTTGATTAGTTTATTTTTTTATTTGTTTTGTAACGAATGATAAAAAATATCTAAATTCATAATTTCATGGCCGCTCAAATTTCGAGGGTTCTAATTGTTATAGTTTCTCTTACTAAATTTTTTAATAAATAATTAGATTTAAATCTAATTTTATAAATTCACAACTTTTTAGATTTAGAGAATCTATTAGATCGAGATCCGCTAAATTTGAGAGCCCCAAAATTTGTGAATTTTAACGATTCTAACTATTCATTATAAAAGAAAAAAGAAGAGAGAGAAATTAAAAATGAAAGAAAATAATATGTAAGATTGTTTAGATTCACAAATTCATAACTTTTTCAAATTTAATCGATCTGGATGGATCCATATCGATCAACTAAAGATTCTTAAGAAATACATACGTATAGAGACGTGTAGGGTTTGAGAAATCTTAAATTTTTTTAAATCTTTTTTATTTTAATGGTTAAGGATTTAAAGATTCGATTGAGAAAATTGAAAAAATATATTTTAAAAAAATATTTAAAAAATCAGGAATCTGATCGAAACTTAAAAAAAATAAAAAATAAAATCGGAATACCTGAATTTTTGGCAACACGAACTTCTCAGTGGGAGTACGGCGAACGGCTTGGATTTCACATTAGAGTCAATTTCGGGCGCTTAGTCAACTGATCCGACGTCTGACATTCACAGAGGGTAGCTTTTTCTAAATACTGTAGACGTGATAAGATAAGACTACCCGTGTGTGGGGCCAGTAAATTTATTTTTTTTACTGTTTAAATTATACTCGTGACATCATTCTCTGGAACGAGTTTATTTATTTTTGGGAGAAAGTCATCTCATCAGCAAGCTAAGATTCTCGTCGTGAAACAGAAACACAAGCTAAAGTCTAAGATGAACTGCCCTTGCTGTCGTTTGATTTTGACATGATATGAAAAGGCACCACCATTGCTTTCCATGTCTACTTTCCAAAAATATATATATATATTTCACAATTCTGATGAAATAAAAATACAACTAGTTAAAATAATTTTATTTATACATCTTAAAAATATCTTTCATCCACCAAAAATGTTAATGCACGAATTTTGACTCGATTTTAATTGTTACTTCACCGGACCACTACTTAGAAGAACTCGTTATCGATATTTCGATAGGAAGAATGTTATTAATACAAAAATGTGCAATCATATAGAACGGAAGCATTGAACGATAAAAGCTGAGAAGAGTGTTTACCCCGGGATGATCGGATTACTTTCTTCTCAGCCAAGGTTGTAAAGTGCAATTCAGAGGATTCTATACATAAAAAATTGGGGCGATTCCAATATGAGACCATGTTAATAGGACTAAAAATCAAGAGCTTAGGCGAAACAGACTTTTTTATGCTCTGTTCATCTCTTAGCCATAAAACAAATTCTAATGTTACAACAGCAAAAGCGGCGACGTTCGATCTCCGACCATCCTTCAGTATGGTTCTCAGTCATACATTCCCTCCTGCTCCCAGACTCCGACGAGTACCTCGACCATTTCCTGTCAGTTTTTCAGATTAATGATCAGTTGGGTAAAAATGCATATTTTCAGGCAGCGGTAACTGCAACTATCGTTGCCATTAGGTTACCAGCACCGAGCCATACCGGGAGTGGGATTGGCTGGGGAAAGGGCTTGTTGCTCCCGAATAAACTGTCATACATTGCGTTCCAACTGCAAAGCCAAAATAGTTCATCAAGGCATTGATGATAAGTGATGATAAGACGAATTGGGATGGTTCACAGTTGATGCGTTAGTTAATATAAAAGAAAATGCATCATGCCATGCTGGGTTTTCATCTTTCAGACTTCTTGTAAATACTTGGAAAGCACCCATATGCTCCAACTGAAATAGACTGCGAGTTGACAGATTATCAATGGGTAAAACCAGCTGTTGGCAACACTGACCATAAGCATTTTCTGCGAACATTAGATGATATTAAAGAAAATACACTACAATTTAACGAGGAAACAAATGAGGTACTAGAGACCCTCTAAACTCTGGAGGGAGCAAAAGAACGAACTTCTCTTATCTTACATGAGTTCCCACAGGAGGATGATTCCAGCAGCTATATTGAAGCTTGTTCACATATATCCTTCTACTAGCTAGTAGAATTCGAGTCAGATTAGGGATGAGGTTCCACCCAAAATAATCAAGGTTTGCAGCTTTTATTGACTCATTTGTTGATCAAACAGAAGTCTACCTTTAACTGGCTAGATGAATCTTCATTCATAATCAGAAGAGGCAGAGGCTCAAAATCTTAACTACTAGAAGAATGTAAATGGAAATTTTAATCTAACAGTCAAAATCCCTTTCTAAGGTAATTTGTGGGCTGGCCCATGTAAGCAAAGTTCGGTCAGTTGCTTACACTAACATTGTGCTGCCGCAGATACCTTCTACTGTCTGTGAGACGGATTTCTGGGCAAAATTATAGTTCCTTCCAACCATATACAGGACACAGCAGAAGGGAAAAAAATTAAGCAGGTCCCAAATGCTTTAAACGCTTATAAGACTAGAACTAAATACAAAAGTGCGTATATAAATTCTACTTTTACCAACTAAAATGTAGAGAGTTGCACAGTAATCAGCTCCCCTCTCCACACTGTTCAACAATACAGAACTGCATAAAGCAAACAAGACACTAATGGAACAGAAACAAGAAACCATATCAGGTAATCGATATGGATCTTCCTTTGCCATACAAAGACGGCATCTGTAGCAAGGACAACTCAATCCGTTGACCTGGACAAATTTGAACATAGGAATTATAACTAAAACTGAAAACATATCATCAACAGTCAACAGGTCCAAATTCCAGAACAATGCCCTAGAATAACAGATTAATTTTCTCAAAGTGTCCAGTCAGATCTCCATTGTGTCAACGGCAACTATTTTCCTTTTTCTGCAAAAACCTATAAAAAACAATGGTGGGACGAAGGGCAAACTTCTTGGGAAAAAAAAACAAGAAGCACTCATTAGAAGAAGCTAGAGGGAGTTAAATGAAAGGTTAATTAGCCATGATAATAGCAGGCACAAGGTTCTTGTTTCATACAATTTACTTCAGAAAGAATAGCAGGAACTCACTTCAATTTGTGTTCTCGAACTTTTTGAACCCGATTCTTGGATCTTCTATTTCTAACCCAATGCTGCCTCGTTTCGTTCCAGAGAAGAAGACCTGCAACCAGAAAGTTCCAAGTTGAAACGACAAATTTTGAAATAATAGAATTTTGCAGCAAATAGAACTACTTTATCAGAATAAATACATTGTAAAACTGACTAAGACCCCGTTTGGCAATGCTATTGAAATTGAGCTGAAATCAGAAAACAAATTCCAGGTCAAATTCTGTGAATTATACGTCAGCTTGACACAGCTTTTATGTTTGGTTAGAATTGAACCAGAATTTCAGCTATAAAATTTAGCCAAAGCGCCTGGTGACTAAAAAGGCATTGAAACTAAGTGCCATCTGACGTTGCATTGAAAATGTAAAATTAAACTACTGTTCAAGGGCTTGTATAGTGGTCTATAACAAATCCCATACAGAGAGTAGCTGCATTATCAGAGCATGTTAAACCCAGTAGATGCAGTAGGGATAACTGAACTCAAAGTACTACCATGATTTACAAACTCAGAAGAGTTGTGAGCAGTGCCAGATCCAGTCTGGGGATCAAGGTTCTGGGTTGATGTGCTAATAGATGAGATGCTTCCCTGTGAATGAATGGCACTATTGTCCACTTCCCATGCACTGGTGGTCCAGAAATCCTCACTACGTTTTTTAACTGTCCGACCTTGAAGTCTTAGACCATTTGACCGCTCATGTATTGAAGTCATCAGTGCTGGTTTGGTATCACATCCAAGACAACCACTGCTCTGTTGCAAAACATGGTTCTGTTACAAATCACATATGTACAACAAATTTTTTTCACACAAAGACAGATGCTCTACAGATAAATACATAAGCAATTAAGTATTAACACTATTCTACAGATAAATAAGAAGTACCACTGGCCATTAAATCACTGACAGAAGATAAAATAGTAAAGAGCACAACGATATTAGCAAAGCTCCACATTTCTAATCATATATCATCTAGTCCTACCATTACTTCCAGCTGTGAGGTACACACATTTGTTTGCGGTTTCTTAATTGTCTAACCCTCTTTTCCATACAACAAAACAGGCTTTATACTAGTCTTACACTACATTCTTTCAGCCTCAAACGTACAATACAATCACATAAAGCTCAGTACTTCTCCCACACGAAATATAATTCGTATTTCCCTCTATCTTGGCATGAGTTTTAATGGTTGACCCAAGATAACAGAAGTGATCACTCGTTAGTATCGCCTGACCATCTGTGTTAATTTCAGTATGACTAACTTCCTTATGCTCACTGCCATTACTCCATTTTGGCCCTACTCAACGTAAGGCTTAGACTCTCTAGTGTATGTGTCTGTCGCTATAATTGCGGCAACCTTTGGTCTCATTGCCCAAAACTATGTGGCCGACAAACAGCAGCTACCCTAGGACTTCGTCTTGAAAATGTCTAGTGAGTTCATTCATCACTACTGCACTCAATGGCAGGGATAATTTTGAGTCTTGGTAAAACCTACATCAATAGGACCATCAGTTAGGGTTTCAAATATCCTCAAATTCATGGTAACCCCCTCTTACATGTCCTAAAATACATTATGAGGTTAAATTCCTTTCCCCATCAAATCCCACCAAATATTATTATTGGAATTCTATCATTAGAATTCTCCATATGAATAAAACCATATTCAAGTTTCCTCTCCTCGCCATGAATCTCTCCAACAGGCCAAAATTAGTTTTTCCTAGAAGTCGTGGCACTATGTGGCAACCTAAACTCAAATACTCGTTCACAGTTCTACATCAACACGACAATTAAATTGACAAATTTTATAACACTTCTTATAGTAAAATTGTTTCACGAGTTTTGAACATACAGAATTTAAATTTGATCCCTATTTGGTCGTCAAAGCATCCAGCTATTCGCAACCCAACAAAGTCGTGTGGCCATGCATATACATAAGTGGGAAAGAAAACAAAAAAAAAGAACCCTATCCGCACATTACAGAACCTGGAATGCCAAAGCAAATCAAACTAAGCTGAACCAAAATATTGGGAAAACCTAAGCTTTGCTCGGTTGAATTTTAAATATTGAACCGATAAGAAAAATAAAATCAATTCAAAAATAACTAATATCCAGAATGTCGAGAAAGTCAACCCCAAGTCACATCAGATCAAAACACAATTCAAGCACAGAACTACTCCGCTAGATTCTACTAATAATTCACAGCTTATATCTATAGAAATTCAAAAAATATTTTGTAGCAGGAATCAGAGTAATTACCCCATTCACACAATACTGCAGCGGACGAGAGAGAGTATGAAAAGTTTATGTAATTACAAAGAATACATCAGGTGCGCCGGCATCCCATAGAGGAAGGAGAGATCAGGAAGCCATGTGAATCAGATCGAGACACAAAAGAGAGAGAAATAGGAAGAATGATCTCAATCGACTGATGGTGTGTTTCTGTGTATGTGAGAGAGCAATCCCCATCTTCATTCCGGAAATGGGTAGTCGCCGCCCTCTTCGTTACCTAATCAGCGAATCTCTTTTTCTTTTCTTTTTTCCACTAAATTATTTGAGTTTCTTTTTGAATATTTGGAAAAAGTGTTTTTACCGCCTCCATGTTAATTTTTATTTGATTTCGTCATTTATATATTTTTCATTCATTTTTTTTTTAAAATAGTTAAGGAGCTTATCTTTAATTTAACTGCTAAATACGCAAAATTTGATGAATACTCATCCAATGAAATTTAAAAATTAGACCTTATAAAATCATTTTAGGATTAGATTTGTCAAACCTTTAATATTTTAAAAATATTTTATTTAAATGATTTTTTTTTGCCAAAATGTCTATCTATCTATATATATATATATATATATATATATATATATATATATATATATATATATATATCTTAAATCTAACGGCTTTCTGAAAAAGGCTAAAAAGAAAAAAAGAAGAAGAAGCAAGAGACTGCTTACTATAGATTTTCAGTTATTGTACCCAAATAATAATAATTTTATAACTCTTCATAATAAATAATAAGTAGATTCATTTCTTTTATTTTAAATTCACATAGAGATTTAATTATACATATTTATAACCTCAGACAAAATAACTAGAAGTTAAGTGAAAGTTGAATTTAAGGTGACATATCTATTTAATGAAACATTGCTTTTATCTAGTCAATATGTAAATTTTTATTTGGTCTCAACATGTTTTCAGGTTATCATTTTTTATTCAAAATTGGAATAAATTAATATTTTTTTATAAGGAAAGCGGCCATCTATCAAGCTTGGATGCTGTCCAAGCCTAAATTATTTATAAAAAAAAAAAAAAAAGATAAAGGAAATGGTCCAATTTTCTGAAATCTTGATTACTATCCTTTGAAAAGTATGATTATATTGATTTTTCGTTTATAACTTGTGAATTGAACCCTTTAAACGATATGATTTTTCTATTAAAAAAACTTGAAAATAGATTATTTGCTTTTATTCAACCCGATTATCAATTAATTAAAATTTTTTGATTTACATTTTAACAAAACCAGTTTGCGTCGTCTTCTTCAATAGGTAGAAACGAAACCCATCGATTCGCCACCACCATGCTTCTGGCGGTCCTCTTCACGAACTCTGAGGGAAACATCTTGGTTGAACGGTACGATTTCATCACTTGGATCCATTTTGACATGCACCCAATTCGATTCAGATCTCTGTTGTTGCTGTTCTTGGTTGGATGGTTCTTCTGATTTGCTATGCTTTGACGGTTTGAACATTTATTGGGTCTTTGGCTCTTTTATCGTATTTGATTCGGTCAATGGGTACTGAATTATATGCTATTTGATTGTGCTTTTGATAGAATTTTGTGAAATGGTGTTTTAGGGTTTTGGTGATGGTATTGTTTTTCTAGCCCTGCTACACTCACACCCAATTCACAGGAGAAATCAAGAATTTGTGTCTTATTGTTAAACTCCCCTAGTTTTTATCAAAACTACATGCCCTGCCGCAGTGACCCAATTCTTGATTTCTTCCTTGACTGGGTTTTCCAATGTTGTTATAGCGGTTTTAGTAACATTAATATCCTGCTCTAAAGCGGTGAAAAGAAAAACATAATTAATTGATCAAACTTTGATTGGACATGCAGCGACAATTAGTTGTTGTTCCTTCATTGCTGAGACAGTCAAGGTTTCAGTTGATTCTACAATGCAAGATGCTACTTGTGTATAGTTACTTTGAGTCTATGTTTATAGGAAAAATAATGTTGCTGGTGGTATTTTTATACATGTAAACGTGGTATACCTTAATGCAGTGTAACTTTTCATTCAGTAAATCTACTGAGTCCAACTTTGATGGGACAACATAATTCATTTATCTGTAAATTTCTTATAATCAGGCTCATGGCTTTGCATTGAACCTTACTACTGAACTGAGTTTGGTTTCTGTGGGTTAACAAGATATGAAAAATTGACACTCACACAAATTTACCTTGGATTGCAGTTATAATGGAGTTCCCGCAGAGGAACGGCTACATTGGAGATCTTTTTTAGTTAAGTTAGGAGCTGATAACCTTAAGGGCGTTAAAAATGAAGAGCTCCTTGTTGCTTGCCATAAGTATGTTTGCTCCCTCTGCTGTTACATTAGAACAATGTGGCTGATACTTAAATTTTGTTCAAGTTTTTTCTGGAAACTGCTAATATTTGTTTGTCTGCATGTCTTGAGCACTTGTGGAGGCCACACAGGGAGTTGATTTCGACATTTTAATTGCTCAACCTGAATATTTTTAGTGCCTTAAAATATAACCACCAGGGGATTTCATTAAATGGCTGCTGGTCAGTTTTTGATATTATTCAATATCATTCTTGTGACATACATTTGAAACTTGTAATTTAAAATCCCTTTGAATTTTATTGCATTGGTGGCTCGGAAAAAATTTCAATCCCACAGTATGCCATCCAATCCAATGCTCTAAGTACATCCCACATGTTCTATTTTGAAGCACCATCCAAAATTTTGTTTCTATTGGTTTGATATGCTTGGCACTACTGCAGATTAGGGTAGATCAGCTAATATAGTGGCCTACCGAAGTCTTTAGTTATCTATGTTTCTTTTGGCGTTTTAATAGTCTTTCAAGATCCCTCTATCTGTTCTGTCAAATCACTTGGGAAGCAGAAGCAGCTGTGTCTTGTCTATCTGCCATATGCCATCAGCCTCCAAGTGGCACATTTCTGTTTGAACTGGAAGTACTGAGAAACTTATTTTAGTATAAATAATTGTAAACATTTTGACTGCACGTTCAGCCTAAACATTTATAAGTTTTACTTAGAAAGAAAGGCAGTTAATGCATTTAATGTTTAGTTGAATTGATCTTTGGTTGTTCTCAGATCAGTTTATATTGTTTACACTGTGCTCGGAGACGTCAGCATTTATGTTGTGGGCAAGGATGAATACGATGAACTTACTTGTAAGTGTCTCCCATTATAGTTCTTTTAGTGTTCTTCACACAGATCAATACTGATCAATCAATTTGGAGTTAGTGAGCTGGGTCCTGCGTTTATGAAGTCTCAATAGTAAGTTTTTTAGTTTCACAAGTTCTGATGAAGGACTTTCTTCCCGTCCCAACACTAGAGGATTTATCATCTACATAATTTAAACAGCTGGTTCATCTTAAACTCATTGCTGTTTAAAACTGATAGCATGTGTGCCGCAGTGGAATATGTAAAATAATGCCATAATGTTGCTTAAGAATTCAAAATTGAAAATAATAATAGTATGGAGAAAGAAAGCACTATACAAATCGAGTTTGAATTAAATGTTGCCCTGTCACTTATTATTTGTTTCTTTTCCTTTTCTCTGGTTGGTATTCTCAAGTGGCCGAAGTGATCTTTGCCATAACATCCGCTGTGAAGGATGTATGTGGAAAGCCTCCGACTGAGCGCCTTTTCCTGGATAAGTATGGAAGAATATGCTTGTGCCTTGATGAAATTGTTTGGAAGGTGAGATGTTGTTTGGGCATTTATACAAGCAGTTGAAGCTTTCATTCTTTTTGGCATCCTCTGGTTTTACTTATGAAGAAAACAAATATTGAAAAACTATTGTACGCAATGAATCACTCTTGCTTCATCCATAACCAAGTGACATATTCGCATCTAATCTAATTAGTGATAATGCTCTAGTGAAGTCCTGGAGTCGGCATGTCAGCATCATTTTTGGCACATGGCCAGTTTGCTCATCTACCTGGCCTAACACTTAGAAATCATTAGTTTGACGAATCTTATTTTTCCTCTTCATTTTTACTCCTGCAAACCTCTTCATTTTCCTGTAAAGTAAAATACTGCAAACATCTTTGTTTTCTTTGGGGTTAGGTTTAAAAATAAAAAATAAAAAAAGCTCTTCTCCTCAAACCGTTTTCCAGGAGAGAAATTTGAGAAACGCCTGATTTCTGTTCTCTGTCTTATCTGAATGCAATGAGTCTTCATGCAAAACCACTTCCTTCGCATCATCATTAGATCCCTTCCTCTCTCTACTTGCAATCTGCTTTATATATGTTAATCTTCTTATATTCTTTGACCTGTGAATAGCACGTATTCATGGCTAGGAAATCTTGAAGGTGCACGTTCAAAACAATGTTACATTGGTTTGGTGCTTCTGCATTGATTATTGCGTCTGTTCTTTGTGAGGATCACCATTATGGGTATCTCCAATGCCTTGAATGTTGAGACTCTGAGCTAGCCTCCCTTGTCCTTCTCCCAAACTCGGACAGGATGAAAACTCCAGCTAGCCTGGGGCCCAACTTTTTAAATTCCTAGCTCTAACTTGTAGGATTAAGGCTTGAGTGATATCTTACTGACATTTCGGCCACTTCATATTGAAGGGGATGCTGGAGAACACAGACAAAGACAGAATCAAGAGACTGATTAGGCTAAAGCCTCCTACCGATGTCTGACCACAAGGTTACTTCTCAAGGAATTGCTGATGATGGTGAAGGTCTCACGTGGCTTGCCACCACAAATTTATGTATTTTCAAACTTTTGTGCAAGTGTTGTATTGCTTTTAATGCCTGAATTAGATTTTTGTGCAGTCTATAAGTCACAGTTTTCTACTGGAACTCATACGTGGACTGTGATGTGCAGATTGTCAACAACATAGATATATAATATTATTTGTACACCCTTTACATGTCCTTTACACCAAAGCGGCCGTGTGGCAAGTTTTGTGTGGCTAATTTGACCAAAACACGGAGTGAAGGGTGTACAAGTAGAATTTTCTTACATATATACACGCTATAATGTGACGGCATAGTATATATATACACGAGGACTTCTTTGATCTTTAAATATGTCGTTTAAACCGTGAAGGGTTGGTTAAGCAAAGGACCTTTCTTTGATACATCATGGTTCGATTCTTGGAACCATCCATATTTGAGATACTCTATAGTGGTTTGTGAGGGTTGCTTGAGCTTGAAAATAATAGCTCAATTTATGGGCAAACCCCTCCGATCTGAAAGAAATATATTTTCAAAATTTCAATTTCCTACAAAGGAAAGAGCTTAAACATTCTTGTATATTAGATGCAGAATGTTACTCATTTTGGAAGTGGTAGATTTATGTTTTTGCTTCTTCTTTTTTATATTTTCTCGCAAAAAAAAAAAATAATAATAAAGGGGGCTTTTGGCAGGGTTTAACTTTTTGATAATATGCCTTTGTAGGAAAAATAGAATTTTCTCTTCATAGAGCTTGATAATGCATGTTTTCTTTGCTGAGGTAATAATTCAACATCATAATTTACTATTGGCTGGGGAAAGGGCTTGTTGCTCCCGAATAAACTGTCATACATTGCGTTCCAACTGCAAAGCCAAAATAGTTCATCAAGGCATTGATGATAAGTGATGATAAGACGAATTGGGATGGTTCACAGTTGATGCGTTAGTTAATATAAAAGAAAATGCATCATGCCATGCTGGGTTTTCATCTTTCAGACTTCTTGTAAATACTTGGAAAGCACCCATATGCTCCAACTGAAATAGACTGCGAGTTGACAGATTATCAATGGGTAAAACCAGCTGTTGGCAACACTGACCATAAGCATTTTCTGCGAACATTAGATGATATTAAAGAAAATACACTACAATTTAACGAGGAAACAAATGAGGTACTAGAGACCCTCTAAACTCTGGAGGGAGCAAAAGAACGAACTTCTCTTATCTTACATGAGTTCCCACAGGAGGATGATTCCAGCAGCTATATTGAAGCTTGTTCACATATATCCTTCTACTAGCTAGTAGAATTCGAGTCAGATTAGGGATGAGGTTCCACCCAAAATAATCAAGGTTTGCAGCTTTTATTGACTCATTTGTTGATCAAACAGAAGTCTACCTTTAACTGGCTAGATGAATCTTCATTCATAATCAGAAGAGGCAGAGGCTCAAAATCTTAACTACTAGAAGAATGTAAATGGAAATTTTAATCTAACAGTCAAAATCCCTTTCTAAGGTAATTTGTGGGCTGGCCCATGTAAGCAAAGTTCGGTCAGTTGCTTACACTAACATTGTGCTGCCGCAGATACCTTCTACTGTCTGTGAGACGGATTTCTGGGCAAAATTATAGTTCCTTCCAACCATATACAGGACACAGCAGAAGGGAAAAAAATTAAGCAGGTCCCAAATGCTTTAAACGCTTATAAGACTAGAACTAAATACAAAAGTGCGTATATAAATTCTACTTTTACCAACTAAAATGTAGAGAGTTGCACAGTAATCAGCTCCCCTCTCCACACTGTTCAACAATACAGAACTGCATAAAGCAAACAAGACACTAATGGAACAGAAACAAGAAACCATATCAGGTAATCGATATGGATCTTCCTTTGCCATACAAAGACGGCATCTGTAGCAAGGACAACTCAATCCGTTGACCTGGACAAATTTGAACATAGGAATTATAACTAAAACTGAAAACATATCATCAACAGTCAACAGGTCCAAATTCCAGAACAATGCCCTAGAATAACAGATTAATTTTCTCAAAGTGTCCAGTCAGATCTCCATTTTGTCAACGGCAACTATTTTCCTTTTTCTGCTAAAACCTATAAAAAACAATAGTGGGACGAAGGGCGAACTTCTTGGGAAAAAAAACAAGAAGCACTCATTAGAGGAAGCTAGAGTGTGTTAAATGAAAGGTTAATTAGCCATGATAATAGCAGGCACAAGGGTCTTGTTTCATACAATTTACTTCAGAAAGAATAGCAGGAACTCACTTCAATTTGTGTTCTCGAACTTTTTGCACCTGATTCTTGGATCGTTTGTT
This sequence comes from Santalum album, assembly GCA_034195605.1. NCBI lineage: Eukaryota > Viridiplantae > Streptophyta > Magnoliopsida > Santalales > Santalaceae > Santalum > Santalum album. The sequence continues at coordinate 3,493,883 of CM067258.1, forward strand.
TCTAACCCAATGCTGCCTCGTTTCGTTCCAGAGAAGAAGACCTGCAACCAGAAAGTTCCGAGTTGAAATGAAAATTTTTCAAATAATAGAATTTTGCAGCAAATAGAACTACTTTATCAGAATAAATACATTGTAAAACTGACTAAGACCCCGTTTGGCAATGCTATTGAAATTGAGCTGAAATCAGAAAACAAATTCCAGGTCAAATTCTGTGAATTATACATCTGCTTGACACAGCTTTTATGTTTGGTTAGAATTGAGCCAGAATTTCAGCTATAAAATTTAGCAAAAGCGCCTGGTGACTAAAAAGGCATTGAAACTAGGTGCCATCTGACGTTGCATTGAAAATGTAAAATTAAACTACCGTTCAAGGGCTTGTATAATGGTCTATAACAAATCCCATACAGAGAGTAGTTGCATTATCAGAGCATGTTAAACCCAGTAGATGCAGTAGGGATAACTGAACTCAAAGTACTACCATGATTTACAAACTCAGAAGAGTTGTGAGCAGTGCCAGATCCAGTCTGGGGATCAAGGTTCTGGGTTGATGTGCTAATAGATGAGATGCTTCCCTGTGAATGAATGGCACTATTGTCCACTTCCCATGCACTGGTGGTCCAGAAATCCTCACTACGTTTTTTAACTGTCCGACCTTGAAGTCTTAGACCATTTGACCGCTCATGTATTGAAGTCATCAGTGCTGGTTTGGTATCACATCCAAGACAACCACTGCTCTGTTGCAAAACACGGTTCTGTTACAAATCACATATGTACAACAAATTTTTTTCACACAAAGACAGATGCTCTACAGATAAATACATAAGCAATTAAGTATTAACACTATTCTACAGATAAATAAGAAGTACCACTGGCCATTAAATCACTGAAAGAAGATAAAATAGTAAAGAGCACAACGATATTAGCAAAGCTCCGCATTTCTAATCATATATCATCTAGTCCTACCATTACTTCCAGCTGTGAGGTACACACATTTGTTTGCTGTTTCTTAATTGTCCAACCCTCTTTTCCATACAACAAAACAGGCTTTATACTAGTCTCAAACTACAGTCTTTCAGCCTCAAATGTACAATACAATCACATAAAGCTCAGTACTTCTCCCACACAAAATATAATTCGTATTTCCCTCTATCTTGGCATGAGTTTTACTGGTTGACCCAAGATAACAGAAGTGATCACTCGTTAGTATAGCCTGACCATCTGTGTTAATTTCACTATGACTAACTTCCTTATGCTCACTACTCAATTTTGGCCCTACTCAACCTAAGGCTTAGACACTCTAGTGTATGTCTCTGTCGCTATAATTGCGGCAACCTTTGGTCTCATTGCCCAAAACTATGTGGCCGACAAACAACAGCTACCCTAGGACTTCGTCTTGAAAATGTCTAGTGAGTTCATTCATCACTACTGCACTCAATGGCGGGGATAATTTTGAGTCTTGGTAAAACCTACATCAATAGGATCATCAGTTACGGTTTCAAATATCCTCAAATTCATGGTAACCCCCTCTTACATGCCCTAAAATACATTATGAGGTTAAATTCCTTTCTCCATCAAATCCCACCAATTAATATTATTGGAATTCTATCATTAGCATTCTCCATATGAATAAAACCATATTCAAGTTTCCTCTCCTCGCCATGAATCTCTCCAACAAGCCAAAATTAGTTTTTCCTAGAAATCGTGGCATTATGTGGCAACCTAAACTCAAATACTCGTTCACAGTTCTACATCAACACGACAATTAAATTGACAAATTTTATAACAGTTCTTATAGTAAAATTGTTTCACGAGTTTTGAACATACGGAATTTAAATTTGATCCCTATTTAGTCGTCAAAGCAGCCAGCTATTCGCAACCCAGAAAAGTCGTGTGGCCATGCATATACATAAGTGGGAAAGAAAAGAAAAAAAAAGAACCCTATCAGCACATTACAGAACCTGGAATGCCAAAGCAAATCAAACTAAGCTGAACCAAAATATTGGGAAAACCTAAGCTTTGCTCGGTTGAATTTTAAATATTGAACCGATAAGAAAAATAAAATCAATTCAAAAATAACTAATATCCAGAATGTTGAGAAAGTCAACCCCAGGTCACATCAGATCAAAACACAATTCAAGCACAGAACTACTCCGCTAGATTCTACTAATAATTCACAGCTTATATCTATAGAAATTCAAAAAATAATTTGTAGCAGGAATCAGAGTAATTACCCCATTCATACAATACTGCAGCGGACGAGAGAGAGTACGAAAAGTTTATGCAATTACAAAGAATACATCAGGTGCGCCGGCATCCCATAGAGGAAGGAGAGATCAGGGAGCCCTGTGAATCAGATCGAGACACAAAAGAGAGAGAAATAGGAAGAATGATCTCAATCGACTGATGGTCTGTTTCTGTGTATGAGAGAGAGCAATCCCCATCTTCATTCCGGAAATGGGTAGTCGCCGCCCTCTTCATTACCTAATCAGCGAATCTCTTTTTCTTTTCTTTTTTCCACTAAATTATTTGAGTTTCTTTTTTAATATTTGGGAAAAGTGTTTTTACCGCCTCTATTTTAATTTTTATTTGATTTCGTAATTTATACATTTTTCATTCATTATTTTTAAAAAATATTTAAGGAGCTTATCTTTAATTTAACTGCTAAATATTCAAAATTTGATAAATACTCATCCAATTTGTGAGAATGAAATTTAAAAATTAGACCTTATAAAATCATTTTAGGATCAAGGTAGATTCGTCAAATCCTTTATATTTTATTTAAATGAATTCTTTTTACTAAATTATCTATCTATCTATCTATTTATATATATATCTTAAATCTAACAGCTTTCTAAAAAAGGCCAAAAAAGAAAAAAGGATGAAGAAGCAAGAGACTGCTTACTATAGATTTTCAGTTATTGTATCCAAATAATAATAATTTAATAACTCCTCATAATAAATAATACGTAGATTCATTTCTTTTATTTTAAATTCATATAGAGATTTAATTATACACATTGATACCATCAGATAAAATAACTAGAAGTTAAGTAAAAGTTGAATTTAAGGTGACATATCTATTTAGTGAAATGTTGTTTTTATCTAGTTAATATGTAAACTTTTATTTGGCCTCAAGATGTTTTTAGGTTGTTATTTTTTATTCAAAACTCGCCTAAATTATTACTTCTTTTATAAGGAAAGCAGCCATATATCAAGTTTGGATGCTGTCCAAGCCTAAATTATTTTTTAAGAAAAAAGATAAAGGAAAAAATTATTAACTCATTTCAAGTTGGTCCAATTTTCTGAAATCTTGATTACTATCATTTGAAAAATATGAGTATATTGATTTTTCGTTTATAACTTGTGAATTGAACCCTTTAAACGATATGATTTTTATATTAAAAAAACTTGAAAATAGATTATTTGCCTTTATTAAAAAATTGGTTTACTTTTTATTAAAACCAGTTTGCGTCGTCTTCTTCAATAGGTAGAAACGAAATTCATCGATTCGCCACCACCATGCTTCTGGCGGTCCTCTTCACGAACTCCGAGGGAAACATCTTGGTTGAACGGTACGCTTTCATCACTTGGATCCATTTTGACATGCACCCAATTCGATTCAGATCTCTGTTGTTGCTGTTCTTGGTTGGATGGTTCTTCTGATTTGCTATGCTTTGACGGTTTGAACATTTATTGGGTCTTTGGCTCTTTTATCGTATTTGATTCGGTCAATGGGTACTGAATTATATGCGATTTGATTGTGCTTTTGATTGAATTTTGTGAAATGGTGTTTTAGGGTTTTGGTGATGGTATTGTTTTTCTAGCCCTGCTACACACACCCAATTCACAGGAGAAATCAAGAATTTGTGTCTTATTGTTAAACTCCCCTAGTTTTTATCAAAACTACATGCCCTGCCGCAGTGACCCAATTCTTGATTTCTTCCTTGACTGGGTTTTTCAATGTTGTTATAGCGGTTTTAGTAACATTTATATGCTGCTCTAAAGCGGTGAAAAGAAAAACATAATTAATTGATCAAACTTTGATTGGACATGCAGCGACAATTAGTTGTTGTTCCTTCATTGCTGAGACAGTAAAGGTTTCTGTTGATTCTACAATGCAAGAAGCTACTTGTGTATAGTTACTTTGACTCTATGTTTATAGGAAAAATAATGTTGCTGTGGTATTTTTATACATGTAAACGTGGTATACCTTAATCCAGTGTAACTTTTCATTCAGTGAATCTACCAAGTCCAACTTTGATGGGAGAACATAATTCGTTTATCTATAAATTTCTTACAATCAGGCTCATGGCTTTGCGTTGAACTTTACTACTGAACTGAGTTTGGTTTCTGTGCACTAATATGATATGAAAATTGACACTCACACAAATTTACCTTGGATTGCAGTTATAATGGAGTTCCCGCAGAGGAACGGCTACATTGGAGATCTTTTTTAGTTAAGTTAGGAGCTGATAACCTTAAGGGCGTTAAAAATGAAGAGCTCCTTGTTGCTTGCCATAAGTATGTTTGCTCCCTTTGCTGTTACATTAGAACAATGTGGCCAATACTTAAATTTTGTTCAAGTTTTTGCTGGAAACTGCTAATATTTGTTTGTCTGCATGTCTTGAGCCCTTGTGGAGGCTACACAGGGAGTTGATTTCGACATTTTAATTGCTCAACCTGAATATTTTTAGTGCCTTAGAATATAACCACCAGGGGATTTCATTAAATGGCTGCTGGTCAGTTTTTGATATTATTCAATATCATTCTTGTGACGTACATTTGAAACTTGTAATTTAAAATCCCTTTGAATTTTATTGCATTGGTCGCTCAGAAAAAATTTCAATCCCACAGTATGCCATCCAATCCAATGCTCTAAGTACATCCCACATGTTCTATTTTGAAGCACCATCCAAAATTTTGTTCTATTGGTTTGAGATGCTTGGCACTGCTGCAGATTAGGGTAGATCAGCTAATATAGTGGCCTGCCGAAAGTCTTTGGTTATCTCTGTTTCTTTTGGCATTTTAATAGTCTTTCAAGATCCCTCTTTCTGTTCTGTCAAATCACTTGGAAAGCAGAAGCAGTTGTGTCTTGTCTATCTGCCATATGCCATCAGCCTCCAAGTGGCACATTTCTGTTTGAACTGGAAGTACTGGGAAACTTATTTTAGTATAAATAATTGTAAACATTTTGGCTGCAAGTTCAGCCAAAACATTTATAAGTTCTACTTAGAAAGAAAGGCTGTTAATGCATTTAATGTTTAGTTGAATTGATCTTTGGTTGTTCTCAGATCAGTTTATATTGTTTACACTGTGCTTGGAGACGTCAGCATTTATGTTGTGGGCAAGGATGAATACGATGAACTTACTTGTAAGTGTCTCCCATTAAAGTTCTTTTAGGGTTCTTCACATAGATCAATACTGATCCTTCAATTTGGAGTTAGTGAGCTGGGTCCTGCACTTGAAGTCTCAATAGTAAGTTTTTTAGTTTCACAAGTTCTGATAGAGGACTTCCTTCCCGTCCCAACACTAGAGGATTTATCATCCACATAATTTAAACAGCTGGTTCATCTTAAACTCATTGCTGTTTAAAACTGATAGCATGTGTGCCTCAGTGGAATATGTAAAATAATGCCATAATGTTGCTTAGGAATCCAAAATTGAAAATAATAATAGTAAGGAAAAAGAAAGCACTATACAAATTGAGTTTGAATTAAATGTTGCTCTGTTACTTATTATTCTTTTCTTTCCCTTTTCTCTGGTTGGTATCCTCAAGTGGCCGAAGTGATCTTTGCCATAACATCCGCTGTGAAGGATGTATGTGGAAAGCCTCCGACTGAGCGCCTTTTCCTGGATAAGTATGGAAGAATATGCTTGTGCCTTGATGAAATTGTTTGGAAGGTGAGATGTTGTTTGGGCATTTATACAAGCAGTTGAAGCTTTCATTCTTTCTGGCATCCTCTGGTTTTACTTCTGAAGAAAACAAATATTGAAAAACTATTGTACCCAATGAATCACTCTTGCTTCATCCATAACCAAGTGACACATTCGCATCTAATCTAATTAGTGATAATGCTCTAGTGAAGTGCTGGAGTCGGCATGTCAGCATCATTTTTGGCACATGGCCAGTTTGCTCTTCTACCTGGTCTAACACTTAAAAATCAGTAGTTTGGCGAATCTTATTTTCCTCTTCATTTTTACTCCTGCAAACCACTTCATTTTCCTGTAAAGTAAAATACTGCAAACATCTTTGTTTTCTTTGGGGTTAGGTTTAAAAATAAAAAATAAAAAAAGCTCTTCTCCTCAAACCGTTTTCCTGGAGAGAAATTTGAGAAACTAGAGAAACGCCTGATTTCTGTTCTCTGTCTTATCTGACTGCAATGAGTCTCCATGCAAAACCTCTTCCTTCGCATCATCATTAGGTCCCTTCCTCTCTCTACTTGCAATCTGCTTTATATATGCTAATCTTCTTATATTCTTTGACCTGTGAATAGCACGTATTCATGGCTAGGAAATCTTGAAGGTGCACGTTCAAAACAATGTTACATTGGTTTGGTGCTTCTGCATTGATTATTGCGTCTGTTCTTTGTGAGGATCACCATTATGGGTATCTCCAATGCCTTGAATGTTGAGACTCTGAGCTAGCCTCCCTTGTCCTTCTCCCAAACTCGGACAGGATGAAAACTCCGGCTAGCCTGGGGCCCACCTTTTTAAATTCCTAGCTCTAACTTTTAGGATTAAGGCTTGAGTAATATCTTACTGACATTTCGGCCACTTCATATTGAAGGGGATGCTGGAGAACACAGACAAAGACAGAATCAAGAGACTGATAAGGCTAAAGCCTCCTACCGATGTCTGACCACAAAGTTACTTCTCAAGGAATTGCTGATGATGGTGAAGGTCTCGCATGGCTTGCCACCACAAATTTATGTATTTTCAAACTTTTGTGCAAGTGTTGTATTGCTTTTAATGCCTGAATTAGATTTTTGTGCAGTCTATAAGTCTCAGTTTTCTACTGGAACTCAAATGTGGACTATGATATGCAGATTGTCAACAACACAGATGTATGCCCTTCACACCAAAGTGGCCGCGTGGCAAGTTTTGTGTGATCACATATTGTTATTTTACCAAAACACAGAGTGAAGGGTATACAAGTAGAATTTTCCTATATACATGTACACACACTATAATGTGACAGCATATTATATAGCATATTATATGCCTGATACAAAGTATTGCCGATCAGTTCTAATCTGTGCAGATATACACAAGGACTTCTTTGATATTTAAATATGCCGTTTTGTTAAGTGTAGGACCTCACTTTGATACGTCATGGACGTCATGGTTTGATTTTTGGAACCATCCATATTTGAAATAATTGATAGTGGTAGTGAGGGTTGCTTGAGCTTGAAAATAATAGCTCAATTTATGGGCAAACCCCTCCGATCTTAAAAGAAATATATTTTCAAAATTTTAATTTCCTACAAAGGAAAGAGCTTAAACATTCTTGTATGTTGGATGCAGAATGTTACTCATTTTGGAAGTGGTAGACTTATGTTTTTGCTTCCTCTATTTTTTAACATTTTGGAAGTGGTAGATTTATGTTTTTGCTTCTTCTATTTTTTCTCAAAAAAAAAAAATATATATATATATATATATATATATATATATATATATATATATATATGAAAGGGGGCTTTTGGCAGGGTTTAACTTTTTGATAATATGCCTTTGTAGGAAAAATAGAATTTTCTCTTCATAGAGCTTGATAATGCATGTTTTCTTTGCTGAGGTAATAATTCAACATTTTGTCACAGAGACCACTAGCATTGGATCCTTGGTCTTTGGTAGAGTTTCTGTATTTATCAATAATGGAGGAAAAAATTATTTCCTAGAAAAGAATGCATAGAAAGTAAGTGTACCATCTCTTCCAAAAAAAAAAAAAAGTGTACCAAAGTTTGACTTATTTAATTTGTTATCTGTTTTTCCCTCAGATGAAAACATTAATGGACTTCATTCTACAAAATTTGACAGGAAATTATTAAATCATGAGATCCCTCTAGAAAGTTCTATTCTTTTCTTTTTTATTTGGATAAATGAATTATCAAGAACTAAGGTTGATTGGATGGTGAAAATGGGATGAGAATGAAAAGAGAATGGGATGCCAAAAGGAATTGAAATATGTATGATAATTTCATCACTAAATATGCTACCAAACAATGGAATGAGAATGAGTAATGATGTTCTCGTTCTCATTCTCATCGTCTAAACGTGTTTTAAGTTCAACTTTTCACTTGATGGTGAATTAAACTAGGGATTGGAAGCAAAAGGAGCCAAAGTCTTGGAAAAAGGCGAAAAGGATTCACGAATGCTTTCTTACATTTTGTACCAGAATCTCAAATTTGTCAAAATATCATGAACTAATGGCCGAAGGTTAATAAGTAAAGCTTCTTTTTTTTTTGAAAAAAAGGTTAATAAGTAAAGCTTTACATTAATATACATGAATTATTGATAATGGCAAATATGAATAGGGAAAAGAAAAGGGAACACTATAATTTGACGTAAAGTATAGTCCAATAACTGATAACCAAATGTGTAATTAATTTTGAGTGGACCCACATAAGTGATCATTTCTATAACCCTGTTAGGTATGTATTAGAATACATATCTAACTATCATCGGTCCATAACTTAATAATATAGTGGTAGACTTGACAAAGTAGTTGTATTATATTAGAGAAATTTTACTCGAATAGAATAATTAATTTCAAAATCCTGTGCATGTAAATTCACAAATGTGAATTGGAAAAATTTTAAAACTGGGTGGGGAGGGCTCATTAAATATAAAGCTCTTTCTAATTTTGCCAAACTCAGATGAAAAGAATTAAGAACAAATTTTAACCAGTCACTGCACAACCTTAATGACCAGCTTGTCTCCACGCTCATAAAAGACACCAAGAAGACACCTTCCTACTCTCTCTCTCTCTCTCTGTTGAAGAGCTTTGAAGATTTGGGCACAATGATCAAATTCACCTCCTTTCTGCTGCAGTTTTCATTGATCATCATCTCCTCAAATGCCAGATCAATCATTCCACAGCCTCACTCACTGGGATCCCTGAAGATCAATAAGACCCAGGTATGATTCAGATCCCACTGCACTATTTCATCGGCTATGTTAACACCGCCTCCTCTAAAATTCTCTGGTTCTTTGATGCGTTCTCTTTATCAAGCACCCCAGATTCAAACATTTACTTGAGTTTGGACAGTTCAGGCAGGGTTCAATGATCCACTAGATCCCATCTTCCTAAACCCTAAACCCTAAATCACTGAATCAAGGGGGAACAAATACATTGTCGGGGTTTGTTCTTTGTTTCTTTATATCAGCATAGATATGAATCGCGAACTGGGGTTATTTATTACAATTACATTTTGATCTAGAATGCGAGGTCCTGTTCCTTCACTGTGGTAATATCGACAAGCTGTTCTTCAACCTCATACACACGTGACCACATCAGTATTGCATTTGGTGATGCTTATGGAAACCAGGTTTGTCCTTCCCCTACCCCCCCTCCCCAGTTATCAAATTTATTTATTTCCCAAATTCAACACCGACCCATTAGACAAAATCACATTTTAATTACTGGGTATCTCATAATTTCTTTTCTTCTTACGTTCATCCAACTCAATTTAAATATATTCTGTAAATTTACCCGGTGTGGTTGATGCTTATGGCAACAGGGTTTGTGCTTGTCACTCTATTGTTTAATACACGATCAGAATTTATAAATTTCAACCGTATAGATTATAATAGATCGGTAGAGTATGAAATAGCGGAGAAACTCGCCAAACTTCATAGAATTTGATAGTCTTGATTTCTAATCTATGCAGTGAAACTTTTTTCTGCTGAGTCTAGATATTTTTACTAGAGTTCTCTTTTTCTAGATTAAAGCTCAAGGCATCATTATTGAATTATTCGAAAATTTGTGGGTGTTTTTTATTAATATTTTCTGGGTCTTTTTAATCCGTACGATTAAAACATGCATACAAGCACCAAAATCTCAATTTAAGTAGCTCATAATTTTCCTTTCCATTTCATTTATCCCAGTTGACAAACATTTTCTGTGAATTCATCCGGTGCTGTCAGGTGTACGCACCGAGGCTCGATGATCCATCGACGGGGACCTTTGAACGGTGCTCATCGGACACATTTTACCTGTCGGGGCCGTGTACGTACCAGATCTGCTATCTGTATCTGTACAGGAGTGGATTCGACGGGTGGAAACCGGACACGGTGACGATCTATGGTTACAACAGTAGACCCGCTACATTCTATTACAAGACCTTCATTCCGGGTGGTGTTTGGTTCGGGTTTAATCTGTGTCATGGCTCATCTTCCTCTAAATTGGCTATGTAGATAACGTATCCCCTGGAGTAATTTCTTATTCTGTCCGTGTAATTTGACTTTGGGATTTTGTTTCCCTTCTAAATCATCTATATATATATATATATATATGAAAATAATGACATATTTGATTCATGATAATAGTTTGTTCATTTCTTATTTATTTTTATTATATGTTTTAGTTTTAGTTTTGATCAATCAAAATATTTAACCTATCAATAGTAGTATTATTGGATGTGGATTTCCCAAATTTGATAAATTATGAATTTATGAAATCATAAAATTTTACTCATTCATGACCTTAAAAGATAAGGAGATAAACTAAAGATGTAAGAAATTAATGATTAGGATCATTCAAATTCATAATTTTTTCTAAATTCAAGTGATTCATATTTAATAGCACTGTCAATAAGATATAATACGCTATGAATGAATTCTAATATTGTTGCATTGCATTCATGCAAGTTAAATTTGCACCTCGATATGAACTTTGAATACATCTATTGTAAATTTATGAAAATTTAAGAATCAATATTGAATGCGAAACTGAGATTATTTTAATAAATTTTTATGGTTAACTGAACCCGTTTTAATGGTTTAAAATTATTTTTTAAAATTAAATTATAGACAGTGAAAGGAGAATTTAATTTTAAAACGAGATTATTTTAATAAAATACTTTTAGTAAGATTTATTTTGTAAATTTATTTTTAATCTAAAAAGGTTTTTAAATTTTCTTTTCTTTTAATTCTCTCTCACCCTGTCTCACTCGGTGAAGTTCCAAAGCCCTAACATTAAACCCTTGATCCCTAACCTTAGAATTTATTATCAGTAGTAGGAATGTATAGAGCAAAGGAAAACGATGGCTACGAGGAGGAGGAGTTTCTCCACTGCGAAGATGAAGATCTTAAAGCTCCACATTCCACTGCCTGAGCTGCTGGCGAATCCGGTAAATTGTTCGATGCTGTATTGTATCTTATTTTATATTTTCATTGATTTCTGCTCTGATTTGTTGCCAAGAACGTGTACATAAGATAAAGAACAGGAATTTCTCTTCTCTTGTAGATTATATACATGTTTTAAAGAACACTGGTTATTACGGTATGTGAGAAAATAAGTAGGAACAAAAAAATTTAGTTCTGAAATAGTTTTGCAGTAAACTATCTGGCTTCAAACAGGATGTTAGGATTTTGTATTCTCCTTGCATATCTAGGTTTTCCAAATGCCTCACTAGGATTTCTGGGCTTTTAGTTTAACTTTTTAAATTTTTAGTAGTGTTTTTTTTTTTTTTTTTTTTTTTTTTAAGTTTTGAAGTGTAGCTTGGAGTTTACTGCTAATGACTTGCAGATTAATGGGAAAAAGAGGTACCCAGTTTGTGCATCTGTGCGCCCACTTATTTGTGTGTGTTGGAAAAGTAAAATAGAAGCCCAACTATTGCCTCCATTGGGCTGAGCAGGGGGAAAATGAAGAAATGTTGAAATCTGTGTTGACTATTCTAAAGTGTTGCTCATGATTGTCTTCTGGGAAAAAATATATATAATTTGACACCATGTCGTAGTTCCATATTCCGTTTAGGTTTCAAGTTGCATCTTGTTATGCACCATGGAAGAATAGAGCAAAGTTTCTTAGGCCTGCTAGCTGACTTAGTCATGATGTTTGAATTTGCTCTTGAGTTTTCACACTCTCATTGCAGGCCTAAGCATTCAGTGCTCCTGCAATTGTCTTCTTAACCTCCATCAATCAACTCTACCGATCTTTGGCGGTGCTGATCCTCTCCACAACTGTTTCCCTCTTTCAGATTCCTGCATTGCCTCCATCTCTTGGCCCTCGATCGTCACTGTTTCCTTAAGTTGACCCTGTTCCTGTCCCTTGATCGTCTGCCTCGACTGTGTCTCTCGTCTCTCTCTCTCCTCCTATCTGACCTCATCTTTTCTCGTTTCCCCATTTCCCCATTTCCCCATGTCGATTCTGTCTACATCTTGTCCCTTTCTGTAAGCAACTGTCTCTGTTCTCTGTCTACGAACTCCCTCTCTGATCTATCTTTCGTATCTTTCTTCTGGCTGTCTTTCTCAACTCCCTCCTCATTCCCTCTATGAAATACGTCTTGATTTGCTTTGCTCTCATGAACACTTTCTCGAATCCCTCTCTCAATTCTCCTCAGAGCTGAACCTTCTCTTTTTGGTTGTCACCGGTCGTGCTACCATCGGTCAGAGTACCAGGGTGAGTTCACCTCTCCAGTCCAGTATGTGCTCTTTTTTCTGTCTTGTTTTTCTGAATAGTAGTGTTCCGATGATTTTGGTTTTGGATGTGTTGATTTTAGTTTAAAACTTGTCTATGAATGTCCATCTCGTGTATCTATTTCTGATTTGGGTTATGAATTTAATTTTTCTATCTGCCCAAATTTATGAACAGTTTCAATTCAACCTTGGTTTTGGTTTTGGATATATGCTGATTTCAGATTCAAACTTGTCCATGGATGTTAATCCGGTGTTTCGGCTATGAATTTAATTTTCCTATCTGCTCAAATTTATGCAGGGTTTCAATTCAACATTCATTTCATCAAGCAGCACCATGGAACTAACTGCTGCATCAGGCACACAATCAAATGAAAATGATGGTAGTCGTGCTTTGTGGAAGTATGTGATAAAATTGGAGAAAATGGGGGATAATGGTGGAAATACAAAGTTTCGATGTACATTCTGTAACAAGGAGTTCAAAGGATCCTATTCTCGAGTTAGGGCCCATTTACTTAGAATTTCGAGGCGGGGAATAGCAATTTGTACTAAAATGACACCTGAAATTTTAAAAGAAATTCAAAGGACGCAAGAGTCTACATCGAGAAGCAGTCCCCCTCAGGTCCCACTTACACCTTTGCCGCTCAGCCAAAGCCATTCGGTGGGCCTAGTAGTGGGAGGAACCCGTTCAGTGAGGATGGAGGGTTATGAATCAACAAAGAGAAGGAAATTTGAGAATTCTCCTTTGGCAAAATATTTTGATGTGGAGCCTAGGGAGACCTTGGGAAATGAAATTGCTAGGGAGACCTTGGAAAGTGAAATTGCTAGGATTTTCTATTCTGGGGGTTTGCCCTTTCATTTTGCTAGAAACCCCTATTATATAAGCTCATTTACCTTGGCTGCCAACAACAGCATTCCCGGTTTTGTTCCTCCAGGGGAAAATGCTTTGAGAACCTCATTGCTTCAAAAGGAGAAGGTACGCATTGAAAATTTGTTGCAGCCAATTAGAGGATCTTGGAGTGAAAAGGGGGTTAGTATAGTGGCTTACGGGTGGACAGATTCTCAAAGAAGGCCATTGATAAATTTTATGGCTGTGTCGGAGAGTGGGCCGATTTTCTTAAAAGCAATTAGCTGTGAAGGAGAATACAAAGACAAGAACTTAATAGCCAGCTTGATCAAAGAAACAATCACAGAGGTGGGGCCACAAAATGTTGTCCAAGTAATGACGGATAATTCTCCACTTTGCAAGTCAGCAGGAATTCTTATTGAAGCTCAATATCCTGGCATATTTTGGACTCCTTGTTTGTTGCACACACTTAATTTAGCTCTAAAGAATATTTGTGCAGCCAAACACTCAGACCAGAATGATGAAATTTATGTAGAGTGCCATTGGATCACAGAAGTGACTGAAGATGCAATGATGATAAGAAATTTTATCACCAATCATTCAATGAGGTTGGCAATTTACATGGAATTTCCAGACTTGAAGTTGCTTTCAGTTGCTGAAACAAGATTTGCTTCCATGATTGTCATGCTTCGAAGATTGAAGCTTATGAAACAGACCCTCCAAGAAATGATTATTTGTGAGAAATGGTCTTCTTATCAAAAAGATGATGTGGTTATAGCTCAACGTGTCAAGAATACCTTAGCTGATCATGTATGGTGGGAGAAGGTTGAGTATATACTCTCCTTCACTGCACCTATTTATGAGATGCTTCAAATGGCTAATTCGGATAAACCATCTCTTCATTTGATTTATAATATGTGGGATTCAATGATTGAAGAAGTGAAAAGGATCATATATGGGCACGAGGGGAAGGAAGAGAAAGAGAAGTCAAGGTTCCATTCGGTGGTTCATGGGATTCTAATCGACAGGTGGAACAAGAGCACCTCTCCGTTACTGTGTCTTGCACATGCATTGAATCCAAGGTGATTATAATTTATAACTTTTCAACATTGTTTTACAATGTTTAATTTCTTTGAAACTCAATCGATCTGTTCCGTTTTTCTTTTTCTGTTTTTTGAGGTACTATACTCATAAATGGCTTGAAGAGGATCCAAAACGTGTTCCTCCTCATCGAGATGTAGAAATTTCCACTGGGAGAAACAAATGTTTGAGAAGATACTTCCCAGATAATGAGGAGAGGAGGGCTGCATATCTTGAGTTTGCAAGATTTTGTGGGGCTATGGATGCCTTTGCCACGTCTGATTCCTTGCGTGATAGAGGGGATTTGGATCCAAAATGTTGGTGGGCAGTTCATGGAGCTTCAGCACCCATGCTGCAAGGAATAGCCCTAAAGCTACTAGGGCAGCCTTGTTCCTCGTCCTGTTGTGAGAGAAATTGGAAGACCTATTCATTTATTCATTCATTGAGGAAGAACAAGATACAATCTCAACTAGCTAAAGATTTAGAGTTTGTTCACAACAATCTTCGGCTTCTTTCGAGGAAGAGTGAGCAATATATGCGAGGAGACTCAATGATGTGGGATGTTGGAGGCAATGAATTTGATTTACTTGATGGTGCGGGGGAACTTGAAATTGCCGATCTTTCACTTGACGAGCCTGAAATGGAAGCTATGATTTTTACCGATGATAATGTTGGTGATAATATTATTCAATTTGAAGTTGGATCAAGTTGATCTTTACGGAATTGTAGTGCTCTTTTTCTACTTTGGTTTTTTTTTGGTTGTGTCTGACTAGGTACTTGATAGCGATGTTACATCGTTCTTGAAATGGAAGCCATGTTATTTTTTATTTTTTGGCTTAAGTCATGTGGAAGTTTCTCTTTTTAGCTAGTAATATTAAGTTTTTGTTTCAACTATTTATGGCGTTTGTTATGCATGTGTTAGATAGAAGTTATAGATTTTCAACAAATATATATTTAAAAAGCATCCATATAATGTTGTATCTGGCTGTATCCATATCCTTAATTTTCAAGACTTCAAGTGTCCATTCATCACCACTTCCCGTGTCTGTATATTACGGTATACATTTCTCGCAGAGTTTCATAAATTCCATCACATATGAGAGACGTGTCTTCTTTCAATTTCGAATGTAACCGAATATGGGATGTCATGTTTGGTAGGTATTTATACCTCATGGCTTTTCTTTTTCCTTCTTGTTGATTTTCTTGTCTCTTTACTGTTTCTTCCCGTTGGTTGACAAACTTTTTTTTGGTTATTGGTGTGGGTGTTGGAATTCTAAGTTTGGGATTCAGGGAGATTCTGTTGAAACTAGAGCTTCTTCGAGCCATTCAGGGTATGAATGTTTTCCGGATGGCAACTTTTATTGTCGCATCATAAAGCTTTTTAGTGCTACTAATCACTTTGTTGGATATAGCAGCTTTTTCATGCTAGGGATTCTAGTTTTATTTTCCTTTTTATTTATTCAAAAAAAGCTCTTTCAACGGTTAAACAGTCTTCTTTGGATATTCGTCCCAACCCAAGAACAGTTATAACGTTTAGAAGTTCTTTGTGATATTGTAAAGTATGCTCAACTCTTTCCACAGTTCATAATGTTCTTTACAGGAGAAAGTTGATATTTTGATATAAAGTAACTTATTTCTTTCTTAGATCGTTCACATTCATTGAAGTTATTCGGTTGTTTGCTGCAATTAAAAGCTGAAATGACTTGCTGAGTTGATTTGAAAACCCTAATTCGCAGAATTATTTACGGTAGCCGTGATGGCGTTTAGGCAGCTGTACTGCTCTCACCTAAGTGGTTTTGAACTTTAATCTTTCTGGAGCACATTTTGTATGCTTTTAACTTGTTTTGTACTGTCTATTCTGTTGACAACTCAATCCATAATCATGATTTCGGCAAGAAACTGTTCATGTAAACATTTACATGAAAAGGATCTCGAAGTTCACTTATACAAGGTAATTAGCACGTGAGGCTTTTCTTTATAGGCCCCTTTATTCACGTCTCACATTCACACGTGCATTTGTGTTGAGGGAGTATATTTGTGTCTAAATTGTTTGCATGTTGCAAGTCTAGATCATGCATTTCTCTATATCGGTCGGCTGGTTCCCTCTATAGATCCATAATTGTTTCTCAGGTTTTATACCTGTCATGAATTTGAGAGGTTTAGTATCTATTTCCCTGGTATCAAGGTTGCTGTCTTGTACATGGTGTTAATACCAAAGATCACAAGAATATGCTGAAAGATGAAAGTCCTCATATCGTCGTTGGAACTCCTGGAAGGATCTTGGCTCTAGCAAGAAACAAAGACCTTGGGAAAGGGCATGTGAGATTTTTTTTTTTTCATGAGTATGAAAAGATGCTTGAATCACTTGGTATATGATTAAAACCCAGTGCACAAGGGTTCCAGCTTTGCAAGGGCTGAGCCTTCCATTGGTTTCATCTTGTTAGATCCTTTTTCTTTTTGGATTAAATCACTTGTCATATTGTTTACAGACAAACAGATGTGCAGGATATCTTCAAGTTGACCACTCATGACAAACAGGTTATCATGTTCTCTGCAACATTTAGTCGAGAGATCCATTATGTTTGCAAGAAATTTATGAGTAATATCTTCCTCTTTCTTTTTTGAAGTCCGTCTTCTGTTTATTAAACCCAGTTCTTGCAGCAGGCAAATAAAATAATGCAACTTTGGTGGTTTTGGTTATGAATCCATTACTCGTGGCGTCGAAATCTCTGACAATCCTGCGATACTTTTGGAAAATGTTGGACTAGTTTATTCAACATTTTATTCTTGCAAATTTCCCACAGATCTCCCAGATATCCCGAATGTAGTTTCTAGATATTCTGATTATGTCTTGAGGATCCTGATTTTAGGGTTCATAAATATTATTCTTGGAAGGAAAATGTAGCTGGGGATGTTAGCTATAAAAGACCCATTTTAGTTTTTCTTTTCTTCATCGAGAATCTGAGTAAGATCTTCCCTTCTCCCTCACTCTGTGTGAGAAATGTGTCATTAGTGAGACCATCAATGGAGGATCTCTCCATATTGACCAGTATGGTGTCAATAAAACCACTTCTGCTACCTCAAGCAGTGAAACTTGATCTAGATAACTGGAATTTATTGTTCTTCCCCCTGTTGTTACCCTTTAGTTATTGGTGTGACCTGGTATTTAGTTGGTATTAAAGCTAATTGTTGGTCTTGCTGAGCATCAAAATGATCTTTTTATGGCTGTTTGTGTTGTACAGAGGCGGCTAGGGGTTTCATTTGCTCAGCCCCAACTTGAGTTACAGTCTCTGGATATGAAGCTTTGGCATAGGTTTATGAGATTGGTGTTGTTTCATGAGCATGAAAGCAGGGATCCTTCTTTGTTTAGTCTTATTGATTCAGCTTTCCCTCGCTCAATACCAAATGTTAGATGTTAAGACTGATGAATCACTTTAAGGTTGATTGTTTTATTGGCTTACGGCTTGTTTGGTTCATCGTAATGGCACTTCATTTCGAGTGTGCTCTCAAAATAGTTATTACCGCACTGGTCGATTGTATGGTTCATAATAGCTATTCTTTACTTATTCAATTTCTGTTATTTTCATTTTATTCCATTCCACGAGCATAAGTGCAATCAAAGAAAGTGTAAGTTAAGAGTTCGATTAACATCGTTTTATTAATCCGCTTAATTTGGATTCATATTAAGGCTTTCAAATCTTAAGCTTTTCAGGTGAGTTATCCGTACCCTCTACGATTTGAGTAAGTTTTGTTTCACCTTCTGAGGATTTTGACAGTGGGGCTATTATAGAAAATACTTGCATACATTACTTTTAAGTTAATTTACTTCTAATATTAAAATTCCGTAGTCTTAAATAATCTCTAACATAACAACCAACTGATGGAACTTTTTTTTTTTCGTAAAAATACATTTTTATTCCATTAAGTCTTAAACACATTTGTGATTTTCAATGAAATAAATAAATAATTTTTTTTAAAAAAAATGACATTCTTATTAAGTGTTCCTAAACCACCTAGGGGCTCCCTAGCTGGGCGCTCAATCACTCGAAGACCGAGCTTTGTTTGATAATATAACCATTCGATTACTTCAAGATCAAACTTTGTTTTGATAATATAATCATACGGATTGAAAGAACATTCAAAAATTCATGTACTTATGATTTTCATGAAATTTGTTGACGTATAGACCCTTTATCCATAGGATACAAATTAGAATTTTTTTTTAACAAGGACGAAGGTTAAAGTGTTCATATTTTTATCCATTTTACACAATGATGCAAGGGCCTACATCACCAAATCTTATTGAAATTTATGGGTACTTAGATTTTTTAATGCTCTTTCAATTTATATGGCTGTATTGTCAAAACAAAACGCAGTCTTGGACTAATTGGGCACCAAGCCTGTGCCTAGCATGGGAGTGTCTCGTCCTAGGCCATGTTTTAATTTTTTAAAAATGAATAAAGCAAATGAATTTGTGCAATTAGATAATTATAGCCTTTAATTGTAAAAATAATAAAAATAAGAGAGAGAGACTAGACATGAAAAAAATGATTGGTAAAGTAATTTAAATTCATAAATGTATGACTTTTTCAAATCTAAGTGATCTTAATTCTTGGAATATTAGGTTGGTCAAAGGGTAAAAGACCATTTTATCCTAAGTGGTCAATTCCAAAACCTCAAACATCACCTTATTATGGCTCCTCTTGTTATGGCTTACAGTCTCCTCAACCTTGGATTTCATTTTCCTTAGTCTTCCTCATTCCTCTTCTCCTTTCATGGGGAAGTTCCTTAATTTTGAGTGATCTGGGGAATCTATGCTTCATAAGCACTACATTACAAGATATAATATGAGGAAATGGGAATCCCAATGGAGAAAGACTTGTTGAGGCAATTGCTTGACGTACACCAAGTGTTCGTGAAAATTAATCAATGAAGATGACCAGCTCCTCTTTGTCTCTCCCATGACTCTTTTTATTTTTTAATTTAACTTTCACCAACTGGGTTCTTGCTTGCTGCGAAATCAATGGGTTTCACATGCCATTTACTACTCTCATTTTAGAAGAACTCTCCTCTTCAAGCTTTCACTAGCACATGGCCCACAAGCCTTCATGGAGATTGACAATCATTAATTCAGCAATAAGGTACCTATAATCTAAGCTATTACCTGGCTTTTCTAGATTATCATACACCTTTCTATATATATATGGAGCAAGGAAGAGTACTATACAGCAAGGATGCTAACAACCTCACTTTGAGATTGTTTTAGCTTATAGAAATGGTGGGGATTGCTCCCACATGATTTGGGTTTCTGTTTCCTCTTTATATACATCAATTTGGTTTCTAACTTAATCATGCAATTTGATCATGTGTGCAGGAAGTCTCTATTGTTTTGTTGCTCTTGTCCGTGGCTTCTTTTGGGCTAACCAGTGCTGCTTCTTTTAATGTGCTGGACTATGGAGCGGTTGGAGACGGAAAGACTGATGATTCCCCTGTAATTTCCTATCAGTAGCTCTTTATGATGTAAATGCTGTACATTTGGGTGTGCTTAGGAGCACAAAAAATTGAACCCCTAGGTAACGCTTGGCAAGAAGGAATGGAATCATATTGAATGTATGGATATTAAACGACAAAAGGTGGTTTTCATTAGAAAGCCTCGCTCCGTTGTCATTCCCATCATAGCTTAAAAAGAGCTTAAGCATGGGAATCAGCACTCCTTTGTATGAGGAAATCCTTGTTTCCATAGTTTAGTTCTTTGGGGATGACGATGGAACGTGGCAATCTAGTGAAAACTAGGTTTGTCCTTTAAAACCTGTTACATCCATCCGATGCCTTAGAATCTCCTAATTCCAAGTACCCTAATGTTATGTTTTGAACACTCCCTAAATTTCGTCATCAATTTTTACCAACTTTTACTTCAAAGAGTCTAGATGATATCTCTAATGCAGAAGTTTTTCCCCCTGAAGTTACTTATACGAACACTGCAAGGCGGCCTATCTATTGCACTTCTTTTAATGCAAGAAGGCCTACCTACTGCACTTCTCTTATTCTTTCCTTAGCTTCAAATTGATGCATAACTATATTCTTATATCATAGCATCAATCGAACTAAACTTCTTCTGTTTGCTGCTAATTTAATACACAGGCATTCCTTAAGGCATGGAAAGTAGCATGCCAAGCTCTTCAAGACACTCCAAGCCTTGTTATCCCCGCAAAGAGGACATTCTTGTTGAAGCCCGTTACCTTTGGCGGTCCATGCAAACCATCTCGCATCAATGTTCGAGTAAGTACCATACCCTAATCAATAGGATTACCTGAGGCTGCATTTGGAAACGTCGAATTGGAGTTCTGGATTTGAAATCATGTGTATTTCTGTGTGTTATGATTAGGTACTAGGAAACATAGTTGCGCCGAATCAGAGAGCAGCATGGAATGGCCACCCTATAAACTCATGGCTCGTCTTCTCAAATGTGAATGGGTTAGTCATCAATGGAGGAGGACAAATTGATGGACAAGGATCTGTTTGGTGGTCACAGACTTGCTCAGCCAATGTAAATTCAATTCAATTAGCCTCTATCTGTTCTCTTTTCCCCTTTATTTTCTTTCTTCTTTCCAAGCTTATAAACAACACACTGAGACCATTGCTACTCATGTGAATATATTCAGGGCGGAGTCTGCAAGGGACCAACTGTAAGTAGAACACTCTTTAATATTTCAAATTTAAATTTATTATGTTCTTAACAAACTCTTCTTATTAGCTTTCAAAATAAAAGAATATGGAGCAATATTGGATGATTATTTGAATTGGGTATGGCCAGGCATTGACATTCAGAAGATGTAACAACCTTCGACTCAACGGGCTGAGACACATTAATAGCCAAAGAAACCACATGACCTTAACTGCCTGCAACCGTGTAATCATCTCTAGACTGCGTATAACTGCGCCTGAAACGAGCCCCAACACCGATGGCATCGACATAGCCAGCTCCACCAATGTTCAAATCCTTAACTCCTTCATCGGAACAGGTAATTTTGCGTTGTTCAGGCCTCGACCCAATTTCTATTTTGATCTAGCCATATGTTTACACTTATGTTAATTCTTATGTGTATTTTTAGGTGATGATTGCATTGCTATAAGTGGGGGTTCATCAAACATCAACATTGCTGGCATCACCTGTGGACCAGGCCATGGCATAAGGTTAGAACTCCACTACTTGATGGTCTCTTTTAGACATGTATTGGCTTCTCTATGGTTCGCTGTAGTCAATTCTCCTCGTTGTTAACATTGTGTGAGCCTACGTGGTTTGAAACTGCAAAGACAAGCTCTTTTTTTTTTTTTAATTAATTTTAGATTTGGACATAGTTATAGAAACTGGATTTTGCAGCATTGGAGCCTTAGGGCATGGAGGGTTTGACACTGTGGAAAATGTGAATGTGAAGAATTGTACTTTGAAAGGAACTCTGACTGGAGTTAGGATAAAGACATGGCAGGTAATGGAAATTACTTCAGTTTTATTAAATATAAATAGTCATGTGCAATTAAGAAACTTTACTTCCAATTTTATCAATTTTTTTCTTCTTTTTCTTCTTCTTCTTTTTCTTTTTTTTTTTGTTTTTTTTGTGGCTTTTGCTTTTTAATTTATCAAAACTTTGATTGCTTGTAAATACAGGGGGGCTCTGGATATGCTAGGAAAATCTCATTCAAGGGAATCAAGTTCACAGCGGTCAATAATCCAATAATCATCGATCAATTTTACTGTCCAGGTCAAGTCAACTGCCAAAACAAGGTAAAGATTGCTGCCTTCTCTGACTGAAAATTACTAAATGTGGAAACCAATGAAGCAAGGACACGCCAGATTGATCAGTGTATCCTATTAGTATGCGTCTGATACGTATCTCGTCTGATACGTGTTAAGTGTTTACTGTATACGCCTCAATATGGAATCAACTCAATTCAACCTCAATCACATTTAGTCTAATATTAATGTATTACCATATTTTATTTTTATTTTTTTCAGAAAATTATGTATTACTGTATTCTGCGCACGTTGCGTCTTACTGTTTTCGGATATTAATTTATCTCCATATCTATATCATATTATGCAGTCACAAAACTAGCAAGTTCTTGAACTAGTAACCGGGAATTGCTTATATAGAAACGTAGATCAAACAAGATCCATGTGATTGTTTAGTGCGAATTCATTGGACCAGAAAATAAAAGAGTAGTGATAGGTGCACAGAAAAGTTTACAGAATAAACACATGAAGTATGAATCTAGATTCTCTCCATTTGTGACGAGAATTGGGCCATTTATTTCCACCTTTGGATGTATGTCACAGACTCTAAATGCAATCACAGCCATTCATTTCTTTTGTGATGATAAAGTACACATTTTTTAAATTTAACATGAAAAGGTAAAATAAATGGTTGAGATTGCATGAGGTGAAATGAGTGACTGAGGTTGAAATGAATGATCCATTTTCTGACACAAATGGATAGAATTAGGATCTCATGGGGTATGAGGCCCTTTCACTAATACAGTAAGACCCAAACGTTGTGTTTGATTGGTTTTTCTATGCACATTTTTTCAATGCACCTAAACTAGACGACCTTAATTTTTTACTTCGAATTTTCTCTTGTTGCCAAATTTACAATGTGCAGACCTCAGCCGTGAAGGTGAGCGACGTGACATACAGCGGGATCGTGGGGACATCGGCTATGGAGAAGGTCATAAACTTGAGCTGCAGCCAGACTGTTGGGTGCACCAACATCGTGTTCGACCGTGTCTACATCACGCCAGCAATCCCTGGAAGGAAGGCTTACTCCTACTGCTACAATGCCCATGGTACCGCAAGCCACACGAAGCCCGTGATCACTTGCCTCTCCAAAACCTTGCCTAGCATAATCTAAGTAATAATCGACTGCAAATTGAACCGTCGGTACAATGTTGCTGTTGTTGTCGTAGCTGTGTGCCTGAAATAACGATGGATAGGTGGTATCTCCACAGCTCTTTCAAGTGATTGGTGCAAGTTTCGAGTCGAATCCAATCATGCGTATTGATCATCTTGTTTTCCAATTTTCAAGCTTACGTGGAAAAAAAGAAAAATTAAGTGTTAAATGATTGGTGTATGTGATTTTCTGTAAACCATCAGTTTAAAGGTGAAATGATTGTTAGTGCATGTCTTCTTGTTTATCTTGTTTATAAAAGAGCCAATCTTTCTAGGTGGTCGCCCTCACAGCACCGAAGCACCAATAGGCTCATGCGACGTGCCCAGACCTTCCCTTTCTCGACCATGCGCTCTCTCCTTCGGCCATCTCTCCCTTTCTTCTCTCTATTCCTCTCTCTCTCTCTCTCCCCTCTAAGCTCAACAACGTACTCTGCCGCCCAAGTCGCTGCGCCCAATCCCAATCCCTGCACAAGACCTTCATCGTGGCGGTGAATCTCCAGATCCTGGGGCCGAAGCACCACAACGCCGTCTTCTACTTCGCCACCGAAGATCCCATGCCCGCCGGATCCCTCCTGGTCTGGTTCGTCTACGGCGACGACGCCTTCTGAAACCAGCGGTTCAAGATCGTGAACCGAATTGTGAACGGGCCGTGGATCGTGAAGGCAGCGGTGGGGAATTATAGCGCATGCTTGCTGGGGAAGGTGCTGACCTGCACTTACCACAGCGGGCCCATCGGGAACTCCGCCATTGCCAACGCGGTGCTGCGCCTCCCGCCGCCGCTTCCACTTTTTCCTCCCAGTGGCACTTGTTAGTCTTTCTAAACTAGACTCTCGGGAGCCAATTTGTGTAGAAAAGAAAAAACTTCTTTCTTTAGAGAGAGAGAGAGAGAGAGAGGGGGGAAATAGTACAGGAGGAGCATACGACGTCGTTAAGGACTAGCCGGGCCTCGTTTTGCTCGACTCCGACGCCGTAAAACGGCTCAGGCTCCGGGCCAAGCCGATGGAGCCCAACCAAGAGCTCCGGCCCAAGCCGATGGAACCCGACCAAGAGCTCCGGCCCAAGAAGCTCTATTTCCACGTAGAATTGCCGAAGCTCTATCCCTCGGTCCGCCCTGCGGCCCGGCCCGTAAAGGGCCCGAGACGGACTTGGTTCGGCGGGTCCACATGGGCGCTAAGGACCGTCCCGACCTGCTCATGCTCTCGCGGAGGTCGGTTTCGGACTTTGTTCGGCCTACACCGGCGGCGGAGGGGGCGGTGAGGGTGAAGATGAGGCTTCCGAAGGCCGAGATGGAGAAGCTGATGGCGGAACAGTAAGGATGAGGCCGAGGTGGCGGAGAAGATCTTCAATATTTATTACGGGGGCGGCAGAGCAGCAGACATCGCGGAGGGAGGCGGCGGCGGCGATGACGAGCTTTTCCGGCCCCGAAAGGGCCGTGGAAGCCTTGGTAGCATTAGAGAGCGGCGATCCAAGGGCAGGGAGGTACGATTTAGATAAGACTTCAATTCGCAATGTCATCATTCCTCGTTAGGCACGTATTAGGCTCGAAGCATGTTTATTTTTCTAAAATTATTTATTTAAATGATGTAGTTTTACGACGGATATTTATGCCTAATTAAAAATGATATTAAAAGTAAAATATTATATGGGTAAATTATAGGGGAAATTGTACTTAACCTCCCTTAGTTTCACCTCGTTGCAGGGAACCTCCCTATGGTTTGAAAATTAGCACATAACCCCCTATGGTTTCAATGGACTTGCAAAAGTTAACTTTTCAGTCAAATCTAACGGTTTGTTCTTCCAAAAAAAAGTAAAATTAGTCTTTAATAGAAAAAATAGACTTTAATTTCCTAAATTACCAAAAATTAACTCCTTACTTCAATCACAATGGCTCTCAAAGAACTAGTAGTTCTTATAATTCTTTGGCCATAAAAATGATATATTTATTGTACAAAAAAAGAGAGACATTTGTATGTAAATCTACCTAGATGCTTATAATATTCATATACATGTTTCTAATCATCATGATTAGTTGGAATTATGAATATATAACCTCTATAGAATATATTTTTTTTAAGATACAAGAAGTATAAAAGTGTCAATTTATTTGGGTACTGCTACAATAGGGGTTAAGAAATTAGTTTATGAATAATTTTAGAAATTAAAGTCTTTTTATCATATTAAACACTAAAAAATTTGAGAAAGAACAAACTATTAGATTTAACGGAAAAGTTAACTTTTGCAAGTCCATTGAAACCACAGGAGGGTTATGTACTAATTTTCAAACCACAGGGGGATTTCCTGCAACGAGGTGAAACCACAGGGAGGTTAAGTGCAATTTTCCCTAAATTATAATGTAAAGGATTCAAAACATTGACCGGTAAAATATTGACAGATATATATATATATATATCCTGTCACAGAAAATTGCAGCTCACTTGCTGGCGCTATTTAACCTTTCTTTTTTTCTTTTTTGCTGTATAAAATTTATAATTGCATATTTAATTGCTCTATCCATAGACCTAACTGACATGCATTAAAAAATAAATCACGTGCGTAGTTTATAATTGAAGTTTTTATATATTCTGAACTTGCATTCCAGATTGTTTTGGGTGCTTTAAATCTTACTTTTCAATGTTCATCTCCTTTATTATTTATACATTATGTATCATTAATAAATAATTTTTTAATAATATATGACATTAAATTTATTCTAATTATATATTATTTTTATTTTTTATATTCTTTAATTTAAGACCAATATTAAATATATTTAGTTGTTGTTTAGACTTCCAATTTTTATTCTAAGATTTACATGTATTGGAAAGGTTGCTCTAGACATTGGGAATTCAACTACTTTTGGCTTCTTGCATTTGTACCTTTCTTCCATGATCTCTCAAGCTTAATCACTTCCAATCCAACTCTCCCTCTTTCACTCTATCTCATTCACACACATGCTAAGACTTTTTCTTTTCCTTCCCCTTTTAAGAATAAGGGCTTAAAAGTCAACAAGACAAAGCAAACTACAAGAGGTGAGACTTCGAAAGGACTTCATTATTACAATCGGCTAACAAAATTAAATCCAAATAGTGAGATGGTCTCCCACATCAATGTACTTCACTAGTCAATATTCATGCACACTTTCTTCAGAGTTAGCGTGAAAAACCTTTCACTTTCTAGTCTTGTTGAAGCAATGCCTTAATATCACGGATAAGTCTCACAGGGTCAGCATCATCCACAAACATCCTCATTAGTATTGAAACAGAAGTGCTTGAATTAGATTCTACAGTTAGATTATCCTCACAATCGGTATGAAGGGTGGGTGAATGATGTGCAAGAAAAATCCTGAAACTAATAGTAAAATTGGGTCATGGAATGGAATGCGCATAAACAAATAGTTATTTCATAAGAATATAATATGAAAGAAATACTATCTCCAAGTGAAATGACTAAAAATCACTATTATCATGCACTATGGGAAAAATTAGTAGCTATCCACAAGGATTATATATCAATCCTCACCCAAATTATAACTTCTTGCAAGATTTCTAACCCAACATGAATGCCTTGAATATATAGATGAGGTGAAATTTAGCCAGGATTGCATATATTACACACACACACAAAAGCTTAAGAATAACAGCACACAAAACCCCCCCCCCCCCCCCCCCCCCCAACACACACACACACACGTATAAAGTTGGTCACGTGTGTGTGTTAACACACATTCCATGGCGCCAGGGATTCTAGCGAGGGTGAAGGAGAAAAAGAGGAAGCGGAGGAGGCTGAGTTCGATAGGGATTCGTTCTCGAGGCTACTGTGAAGGGTGACGTTGAGGGAGGCTAAGTTCTAACCCATCTTCTGTTTCATCTGCGTTCTTTTCTAATCCCCCTTTTTTTCCTTTTTTTTTCTTTTTTTTTCTTTTTTTTGTTTTGTGGATCCAGTTGTTGGCTTTGTGTCGAATATGCATCCACTAAATCCCGCACCGGATCACACCAACCATCATGTTTTCCTTTTGTCTCCCAATTTTTTGATTTATTTATTTACTTTGCTTCCTTTCATATTTTTACTGAAGCACAAATCCAAATTTTGACACCTTCAACTCTTGTAATTTTAGAATTTGTAGACTAATTTCTGTCTTACATACTTTTTCAGTCAATTTGCAAGTTGACTACCCGGAACTTTTTCTTTTCTTCTTTTTGCTCTGTTCCTCTCACTGCTTTTAAGTGAATAACCCCTCTAATTCCAGTTTTATGCGCACGCACACAAAAAAAAAAAACATCGAAAATTAAAATTTTTATTGTGCCTTCAATTCATTTAAATTAATTAATTTAAAATATTTATTGTGCTTTGTAATTGAGCACGATGCGGCCAGTAGCTTTGAAAGCTAAAGAAACACAAGAGATTTGAGATTTTGGGACACGGTGGAAAATGGATGGATGTCTAATGAAAACGGAGGAGACGTAAAGGGAAAGGAGGAATTAAAAAAAGATAACCGAGAAACTCCAAAAAGAATAATGCGATGTGCAACGAAAACATGGTGTCCGCTTGGGTTGGCCTTGTCATGCGCCCCTACATGTTGGCCATGTTCAGTATCTCCGCCAATTCCATAATTCCCTAATAATAATGAAAAGAAATGTTTGGTTGGGTTAGTTTTGTGATAAGGTATTGGCTCTAGATATGAGTTAGGTTCAATTCCCATCATTCACAATTTTATAATATTTATCGATTTACCTGGAAACTGGTTTGAGCGGGCAAACCAGTTTCTCCTAGTTGGAGCCTGATCGTTTCGAACCTGTATAGTCTAGGCGATACGGGAGTCTCATATTTTCCTCCAAACTTGTTTCACTAATGATGATAGTTCCAACATTTTATTAATGCAAAGTCTCATATTTTCACCTCCTCAATTAATTAATATTTAAAGAAGTATGTGATATTTCTGAGCAGTTCACGATCCAAAGATATTTTAAACAGGGTTGTACATGAAAACGGAAGAATCAATTGTTGTTGTCACATATGACCAAATTCAACTAAAAACTATAAAGAGTAATACTACTTACACATCCTTCACACAACTTTTATACCAAAAAGGTGATGTAACAGAATATGTGTAGTTCTTTTTGAGTGGTATTTTGATAAAATAATAATACAAAATCATATATATTTTGCCACATGGTCACTTTCGATGTAAAAGATGTATAAGTAGTATTACTCAACTACAAAATCGTTTACTCGAGTCGGTTTTTCCAATGGCAAATTCCCAGTCGCCCCGACCCGCCTCCTAAATTTCTAGTCCTCCTAAATTTCTAGTTTTTCTTATCTGATATTTTATATGTGTATATGAAAGTCAGGATCTTGGCACGTGCGTTCGTCACGCCCGTGAAGCGTCAATTAAACGATGTCGTTTTTGCCTTTCACGCCCTTTTAATTTTTTTTTCCCCCCTTTTATCTTACGCCTCTTGTCCCTTGTTGAGTTCGTTCCCCCGGTTCGATCCTCTCTCCCTCTTCTCCGTCTCCCTTGAACTCGGCCACGGGCCACGAACCCTAATATTCTCCTCGCCGCCAAGGCCAAACTCCGCCATCTACATCTCTCTTCCTTCGACCACACGACAATCAATGGGTGGGGGGATCTATGAATTCGATTCTATTTCAGTCGCTTTCTCCGTTAATTAGGTTTGAGTTTCTCCAGTTTCCGTATTCGACCGCAACATCCGTCACCGATCGATCACAGGTTATGTTTTCTTTATCTGGACTCGATCTCTATTATTTTTATTATTTTCATGCAGTTCTTTGATCAAGTGCAATACAAAATACAAATCGTAGATATGATCTCGTCCCCCTCTCAATCCGTGCCCCACCATCTTTAAACCCTTAGTTTTCTTTCTTTGGGTTTGACCTATTTGTGCATGGATTATGTCCACCCACCTCTTCTGATCTACAAAGAGTAGGCAGTAATCGATTTCTATGTCAGAATATGGGGGAAAAATTGTCGTAGAAAATTCCGTTTCATGGTTAGACGCTCATTATCGGGGCAATGCAAATGACCGAACATGAGAAATTCATTTCTTAATTTGTGGTGCTTGGTTTGGCGTTCTTTGTGTATGTGCTCTCTGAACAAGGTTTCCGCTTATTAATCCGTGTCTTCTGGTAGAATGATTGATACTATTTTATTTAATTTTTTCTTGTTGCTTAAAATATTTTTTAATTGCGCTTTACTTTATATCAACTGTGGATATGTTTATGGACGAAGTGTATGTATACGAATTTACTATTTTTTTGGTGGAGGTTTTACTTGTTTATCTACATTGTGTTTATGTCATTAGTACTAAATATTTAGAAGTTAAACTTTTTGATGTGGATCAAGTTATTTGAAGAACTTGACCCTTTTTTTTCTCGTTGTATGGATGACTTTACTTGTTTGCAAAATCCTTTACTATTCAATTTACAGGTACTTCATTGGTCTTCGGTAGAATATTGATTTTGACAACCTTGATTATAATGGAATTAGGCTTGTAATTGCTAGGTTTGGTTTTTATGTGTTTTTACCATTCAAGTATGTCCGTAAGTTGCACGGAAAAGAATAAAAATTCCCCCTTGGCAGTTCTGGTGTTAAACTTTGACTTTGTATTATGCAATTAAACACCCCTGGAAGCAATTCTACGCACTTTTTAACACAAACATCCTGCTATACCATTTTTATGAATCCCATCTCCCTTGTCTTTTGGATCTGGAATTTTAATGATGTGTGTTGCCTCCGCACCATTACAGTCTTTTCTCATTTTAAAATTTTGTTGGTGAAGTTAATATTCTTTATCCCATTCTTTTTGTTGTGGGATCTTGATAGGTAGGCATAGTACATGAATTTGTATTATCAAAAATACATACAGTTGTGATCGCCAAGAGCATGTATTTTGATTCTTGGCTTAATTCGACCTTCAATTTTGCTAATGCTGGATTTTTTTTCATATAGGATAATAGGTTATTTGAAGGCATCGTCTATGAATTTGCTTTGAAAAGAATATCTCTAAATACTTGTTATAACACTGTTAGTTTTTTGTGACTTGTGCAGGCTTTGAGATTTTCTTTCTTTCTTTCTTTTTTTCTTACCAAGGGGACAAACTAGTTCTTTTACTTAAATATGACAGCATATGAATATATTGATGGTAGCAGCTGTGTAAGACTTCTTTGAAAGGAATATCTCTAAATACTTGTTATAACACTGTTAGTTTTTTGTGGCTCGTGCAGACTTTGAGATTTTCCTTTTTCCCTCATCAAGGGGACAAGCTAGTTCTTTTACTGAAATATGATAGCATATGAATATATTGACAGTAGCAGCTGTGTAAGACTTCTGTGGCTCTGAAAAATCATCAGCTGCAAGTAATTTTTGCCTAGATGTGAAGTGCTTTCTTCCATGTGAAGTCTTGCGGGATTTTTTTTGGGTTTCCCAATATATGGCGTGTTTGTATTGAATGTTGTTGGATGTTGTTTTGGGTCCTTGTCTCATTATGGTTGAATCCTGATTATACCAAATTTGCAATATGCAGCTTCTAGATGAGGAAAAAAAAAAAAAGAAGTGGAATAACTCTCACTCTAACCGTTTATCATTCATGAACTAAGTCGATGTGAAGTAAGGTGTGGCTTGTGTGCTTTGTATAGAAGTGAAAACAAATGATACCTTGTTTATCTACATTGTGTTTATGTCATTAGTACAATATTTAGAGGTAAAACATTTTGATATGTGGATCAAGTTATTCTAAGAACTTGACCCTTTTTTTCTTGTTGTATGGATGACTTTACTTGTTTGCAAAATCTTCTAAATTTTACTGTTCAACTTACAGGTACTTCATTGGTCTTAGGTAGAATATTGATTTTGACAACCTTGATTATAATGGAATTAGGTTTGTAATTGCTAGGTTTGGTGTTTATGTGTTTTTCCCATTCAAGTATATCCATAGAAATAAGTTGCACGGAAAAGAAAAAAAAATTCCCCCTTGGCAGTTCTGGTGTTAAATTTTGACTTTGTATTATGCAATTTTTCTTTCTTTCTTGTAATAGTTGATGATGGATGTGCTCATCCTTCAAAACTTCTATGATCAACAACCCCCCCCCCCCCCCCCCCCCCCAAACAGGAAAAAAAAAAAAAAAAAACACCCCTGGAAACAATTCTACGCACGTTTTAACACAAACATCCTGCTACCCCATTTTTATGAATCCCATCTCTCTTTTGTCGTTTGGATCTAGAATTTTAATGATGTGTGTTACTTCCGCACCATTACAGTCTTTTCTCACTTTAAAATTTTGTAGGTAAAGTTAATATTCTTTATCCCATTCTTTTTGTTGTGGGATCTTGATAGCTTTTGTAGGCATAGTACGTGAATTTGTATTGTCAAAAATACATACAGTTGTGATTGCCAAGAGCACGTGTTTTGACTCTTGGTTTAATTCGACCTTCAATTTTGTTGATGCTGGATTGTTTTTCATATAGGATAATAGGTTTTTGAAGGCATCGTCCATGAATTTGCTTTGAAAAGAATCTCTCTAAATACTTGTTATGACACTGTTAGTTTTTTGTGACTTGTGCAGGCTTTGAGATTTTCTTTCTTTCTTTCTTTTTTCTTATTAAGGGGACAAGCTAGTTCTTTTACTTAAATATGACAGCATATGAATACATTGACAGTAGCAGCTGTGTAAGACTTCTTTGAAAAGAATCTCTCTAAATACTTGTTATAACACACTTAGTTTTTTGTGACTTATGCAGGCTTTGAGATTTTCTTTCTTTTTTTTTTCCCTCACCAAGGGGACAAACTAGTTCTTTGACTTAAATATGACAGCATATGAATATATTGGCAGTAGCAGCTGTGTAAGACTTCTTTGAAAAGAATTTCTCTAAATACTTGTTATAACACTCTTTAGTTTTTTGTGGTTCGTGCAGACTTTGAATTTTCCTTTTTTCCTCATCAAGGGGACAAACTAGTTCTTTTACTAAAATATGATAGCATATGAATGTACTGACGGCAGCAGATATGCAAGACTTCTATGGCTCTGAAAAATTATCAGCTGCAAGTAATTTTTGCCTAGATGTGAAGTGCTCTCTTCCACGTGAAGTCTTGCAGGATTTCTTTTTGGGTTTCCCAATATATTGTTTGTCTGTATTGAATTTGGATGTTGTTGTTTTGGGTCCTCGTCTCATTATGGTTGGATACTGATTATACCAAAGTTGCAATATGCAGCTTCTAGATGAGGAAAAAAAAGTGGAAACTCTTACTCCAACCATTTATCATTCATGAATTAAGTAGATGTGAAGTAAGGTTTGGCTTATGTGCTTTTTATAGAAGCGAAAGCAAATGATGCCTTGGTAGCAACCGAGCACTATCCTGGTCAAATCACAGTAATATTTCCTCACAAAAGTGAACTTTGAGGACGTACAATTTCCATAAACAAAGCAGGTTCCAAACATGTTCATAATATATTGCATTGCTTGTTTGATTTTTGTGGAAGTAAATATTCTTATGGAACAGACAGGTAAGCAGCTGTATAAGCCTGTTCTTTCACTTTTCATATCTTTTTTATAGAATGATAAGGGGTTGAACTAATTCTAGGATGTGAATGTATTGACGATAGCAGCTGTATAAGCCTTTTATTGCTGTCTGAAAGATCAGTTTCAAGTGTTTTTGGCTTGATGTGAGTGCTTTCTTCCTCATGATGTCTTGTGGCTTTATTTTTTTCGGTTTTTCTATCAATGGCCTCTAGGCATTGGCTTTGGATGCTGTTGTTCTGGTCATTGTCTTTTTATGATATAATTTTGCTAGTCTCAATCCTGAGTATACCATTTTTGCCATCTGCAACTTCTAGATTAGAACAGGTGTTATAACTTTGATGTAAGCCACATATCAGCCATAAATAAAGGAAATGTGAAGTAGAGCAGAACCTTGAGAACCATGTGCTAATCAAAGGAGTGTTTCCTCATGGCAGTGAATTTCAGGGATGTGAAATTCCCAGAGACACGGCAAATCCCAGGTGTGTTCATGTTATACTACATTGCTTCTTCTTTTTTATTATTATTTATTTCTGGCAACACTCTTATGGAACGAATAGAGCAGGTCTAAACAAATTAAATATCTCCAAACTTCAAGTTGGCCAAAATTTGGATGGAAACAAGAGTTTATTGCTTCCATGCTTGCCTAAATTCAACACTTAGGATCCACATTCGGAAGGCTAACCTCCACTGTTGAAGCTCGGTCGCATTTTAATGCTGCCACCTACCATTCTGGTTCATTTCATTGGAAGAACTTTGGGATTTCCAGCTTGGGGTTTCTGGGGGCTTATTTTGGGCTCTGGTGATAGATGTGGAGAGGCCGTTGAGATGATTGCCCGATGGTGGGGAAGAGAGGGGATGGACAATCAAGGAGAATGTGCGCCATTAACCCCATTTGAGTCTCGTTAACATATGGCCATTGGGGAGATATGGAAACAACTGAGAAAAAATAGGTTGGAGAGGAATAAACCATGTGTGAGCGTGCTATTATGTCCTACCTCATAATCCTTGTATTTACTAAATTGGTGCCTGTGTGTTTATCAATGGGAAAAAAAAAGAAAAAGAAAAAGAAAAAGAAAACGTGTAGTGAACCAGGGAGAATTAAGTATCTAATAATTTAGGATTTATAATAAATCCTGTCTTTGGGTGAGTTGGGGAATCATTAATGCCCTTTTGTCGCAAGGATTTGGAGCAGCAGCACATTCTGTTTCCAGTAAGAACTGAGGAACCCTTCAAACTCTTGCTTTGTTCGTGCACACAGGATTCGCTTTCTCATACACATTAGTTTTGGATATTGCTTAATCTTTACTTTTTAAGTTTGTTTTCCTTAAGGTTTCCAACCTTTTTTCTTCTGTTACCAGCTAAGCTTTGTGGACAAGCCCCAAAAGAAGATCCTCGAAGGCGATGTAATTAGGCCGAGGAGGCCCAAATACAGCACACCAATTAAGGTGAGAAGGCCCGTACTGAGCCCCCACAATGGCGAAAATGGGGAACAAAGATGGGTATACAGGCCCAGGATGTGCTGCATTGTTCATAAGCGGTAATAAATCCTATGAGGCCCACAGTAAGACCGTAATTGGTAAAATAGTGCAACCCAGTGGATTTATTTTGTGGTCTATACAGGCCCCAAAAATGTCTTGTTTTTTCTTTTACAGGAAAAAAATGTATTTTTCTTTATAACACAGACCCACTAACCCGGCCTCGGAACCCTTGACTGCATCCAGAACCAGGATGATGTTATTGGGTTGAGGGAGCGCGTGTATTGGCAAGTGATGAAGGTCTTCAAGAACCAAACATTTGACCAGTACGGCCTTGCATGAATCCCAAAAGGAGGCCCAGCAATGCATTTACCAGACTAAAACACCGGCAGATCCACTTTGACGCCCTCCAGCCCCGTATATTTGACCCGGCAAGCCCAATTAGGATTAAAACTTAAGACACAGTTAACCAAAATTTAGGCCCATCAAGGTCATGTGACGCCTTACAAGGCCCACAAATGCAAAATCAAGGGACAGCTGACCCAATTCACACCAGCAGGCCCACTTTTTGGCCTTTCAGGTCTTATTTTTAGCCTTGAGGCCCATTTAGAATCCAAATGATACATCCTATGTTCGTGTGCGGCCCACCAAGGCCCAATTTACCAAAATTCAAGCCCAACAAGAACCCCCATAATTCCAAAATAGGCCCATTGAGCCCAAGAACAATTAACAGTAGGCCCAATATTAGGTCATCAGGTCCAAAATGTGCCCCCAACGGGCCCAACGCAGGCCCGAGTTTTCAATTATTGGGCCTGATGGGCCACTTGATGGACCCATATTGGGCCTTCTATCAACGAATTTTGGGCACGTTGGGCCTTATGCAATTATTGGGCCTCTTGTTCATTGATTGAAGGCCCAGGACAACTCACGAGGCCCACTTTCAGGCCTGCAAGGCCCTTTAAATGGCCCATCAAGCCCAATTGGACTTAAAACCGGGCACCCAGGCCCAATTAGAATTCAAACTACCTCCCAGGCCCAGGTGCGGCCCAACAAGGCCCAATTAATCAAATTTCGGGCCTATTCCATAATTCCAAAATGATGCCCATTGGGCCCAATATTGATTAACAGAAGGCCCAGTAATAGGTCATCAGGCCCAAAATGTGGTCCAGCCAGCCCAACAAAGGGCCCTGGTTTTTCAATGATTGGGCCTGATGGGCCACTTGATGGACCCATATTGGGCCTTCTATCAATGGATTCTGGCCACGTTGGGCCTATCTTGGAATTATTGGGCCTTTTGTTCGTTGGTTGAAGGCCCAATACTACCCAGCAGGCCCACTTTCAGGCCTGTATGGCCCTTTAATTGGCCCATCAAGCCCAATTGGACACAAACTGGGCACCCAGGCCCATGTGCGGCCCACTAAGGCCCAATTAACCAAAATACAGGCCCAATAAGAGCTTCCATAATTCTAAAATTAGGCCCACTGGGCCCAAGATTAATTAACTGGTGGGCAACTAATAGGTCATCGTGCCCAAAAAGATGCCCGGGAGGCCCAACAAAGGGTCCTGACTTTTTTTTTTCAATTATTGGGCCTGTTGGACCACTTGATGGACCCATATTGGGCCTTCTATCAATGGATTCCGGCAATGTTGGGCCTCATTTTGGAGGTATTGAGCCTTATGTTCATTTATTTAAGGCCCAGTAGGCCCACTTTTAGGCCTGCAAGGCTCTTTAATTGGCCTACCAAGCCCAATGAGACTTAAAACTGGGCACCTAAGCACAACTGGAATTCAAACCATATATCCCAGGCCAATTTACCAAAACTCAGGCCCAACAAGAGGTCCCATAATTCCATATTAAGGCCCAGTAATTGGTCATCAAAAGGGCTTTTGCTTTTTCAATTTTCGGGCCTCATGGGCCACTTGTCGACCCCACATTGGGCCTTCTATCAATGAATTTTGGGCTCGTTGGGCCTCATCTTGGAATTATTGGGCCTTTTGTTCGGTGATTGAAGGCCCATTACAACCCAGCAGGCCCACTTTCAGGCATGCAAGGCCCTTTAATTGACCCATTAAGCCCAATTAGACTTAAAACTGGGCACCCAGGCCGAAATTGTGGCAGAAACAAAATAAGGTCAAATACAGACCAACCAGCCCACTTTTAGGCTAGTAAGGCCCTATAGACAACCCGTAAGGCCCATTTAGACTTGAAACAACGCATTGCAGGTCTAGTTAACCTAAACTTTGGTCCACCAAGGTCAAATATGAGGCCCAATAGTTCCAAAATGAAGCCACCAGACCAAAGATAAGGCCCAACAGGCCCGAAATTATGTAAGACGCAGCCCATCACGGCTAATCCGACTTGGATCTAGGCAACCTGCTGAGCACGCCTTGCTAACTTCATGCACATATTGAAGCTACAATTGAGGAAACAAGAGAAATTACTACCACTACAAATTTACTTGCACCAATAAAAAAAGAAAAGAACGGTTTCTGCAAAAATTGTTCCGACTGCAAAGACATTTTGCAAGCCCACGACTTAGTGATCCTAAAATGACGACCCACTAACGCGTTTTCATCAGAAGGAAGAGCTGCGAGAAACAGGCATTATCCCATCTCCTGCCAAAAATTTACAGCAAGAAAACATAATTATTTTTATGAGATGCACGAAATAACAGCTATCATGCAACGATGTGCTCATTAAACATGTTCAAGCAAATCAAATGTAAACCTAAGATCAGATTTCTACTTTAATGAAAAAAGGGGCAGGGTCGATGCAAGTGAAGAGCATACCACAACTCTTGGGCTCTAACATGTAAGTGAAAGTGCCTTTCATCTGGCACGTATGAGCTTTGCAGAGTGATCATGGGTTGAGCATTTCCTTGCATTGCTTCTCTTCTGTAAAAGAATATATGTATTGTCATTTATGGTTGACATATGCCCATCAACAAAGTTATACAACTTGTAGAAGCTGCAACTGCCCCCACAACTACAACAACATTATCATCCAAATATAATGCAATGAAGCCATATTATAGGAAAACCAAAACGCTAAGCCACAAGTCATCATGTGGAAGATGGTTTATTGGATCTCTGGGCAACATTTTTAGCTGAATTTTCAATCAAAAGAACGGTCATTATATTCAAAAGGACGGCGTTATTCAACTCCAAGAATTAGTTCACCCCAAAAAATAAAAATAAAAATGTGCTAACTACAACTTTGTAAGCTCACTCTTCAGGGGTGTTCAGTGGGTTACCTTTCTGTCCTCTTTTGGGATCTTTCTCCTCAATATCTTTCTTCTTTTCTCAAAAATAGAGGCATAAAGGGATGAGCATATACCACTGGCTGCAATAAGAATAGAGAAATTTTCCCCAATACAAAATCAAAATTTACCACCAGAATTGTGTCTGTGTGAGCGCAACATTTATATGAAACAATTTACAACAAACACGTACCAGCAATTTTTTCCATTGACTGCAAAGGCTTCAAGAAATGAGCATGTCCACCGACTACAATATGAAAGAAAGAAAAATCCCCCAATAAAAAATCAAAATCTACCACCAGAACTTCCAGGGGTAAACATTTCTGTGCAACCTATTTCTATAAATATAGTTTTAGTTGGTAACTCAACCTAGCAATTATAAGCCTGATTCCATATATAATGAACATTGTGAAAAATGAGATGTTACAAAACATCGATAGAAGGCACATTAAATCGGAATATAAAATTGTAATATTCAACAAAAGTTAGCAATACTAACTCAATATTGCTTACATTGTAACCAAGGGAGACCAACATATTGTTAGCATAGTGAGTTATTATTATTGTTATGTTCTGGTATGGGCATGCCCACCCTATTAGTTTGTGTTTATTATAAATATATCTCGTTGGGTCATTGGGACTCTACGATTTATGTTCATACCATTAGAGCATAGATCGAAAAAACCCTAACCTCCCTCCACCAAAACCCTAGCCGCAGGCCTCCTCCCCTTTCTCTCTCCCAATCAGCTGGCTAGTGGCCAAGGCAAAACCCTAGCCGCGCGCCTCTGCCTCCTCTTCCCTCTAATCAGCCAGCCCTAGACTCCCTCCTCCACCAACTTCTCTCTCTCACAGTCTGTTGAACCAACCTCACTTAGGATGAGGCTAAATGTTTAATTTGTTTGGAGATTTTCTGCTCAGCCACATCCAAGTGATGGTTTTCGATGCCATTCAATGGTGTTTTTGACGATGAGTAGCTGGTTCGAGCTCTCTTTGATGATTTAGGGTTCAATGAGTTTGAACTCCATTCTCTATTCTGATAGATTGGGCGTTTGCCCTATTTGTTCATCATGAAAAAAGATTATTCGAGTTCCCCCACGGTGATTTCTCACCCTCTGGTAGATGCACGACAAGCTGCTGATGGTGTTGTTCAACCTTCTAGGGTTGCTGAGGCTATTTCATTGCCATGCCTAGGTGAGAATTCCCTTAAAGATCAGTCTACTTATG
This sequence comes from Santalum album, assembly GCA_034195605.1. Classification (NCBI taxonomy): domain Eukaryota; kingdom Viridiplantae; phylum Streptophyta; class Magnoliopsida; order Santalales; family Santalaceae; genus Santalum; species Santalum album. Next base: position 3,532,881 of record CM067258.1, read on the forward strand.
TTTTGTAGCGTAAAAATATGATGAAATTTCTGCATGGTCAAGATCTTGGCCAATATCTCACTGACGCTCCACCAAATGAGCGCTCCCTCTTTTATTTTTCTTGGATGACTATAAAGACTATGGTTGCCAATATCAAGACAATCAATGAGTTGTTTGATCTTCTTGATGATATGTTTACATTTGTTAATGATTTATCTCGATTATTAATACGTTCAAGGATACTCAAACTGGGTGATCACTCTCTGAGCATTGGACTGTGTTTAAGACGCTAGCCGATGAGTTTACTCAAATGATGCCCTTCACATCAAGTCCGGAGAAATTTCGTGAGCAGCAAAATCAGATGTTGGTTATTAGTTTTCTGGTGGGCTTGGGAGCAGATTTTGATGCTGCTCGATCTCAAATATTGGCAGATAGCAAAAAGTTTCTTCTCTTGGTGAGACTTCTCGTCAGTTCAGCAAGCGGCAAGCAAGGATGAGACCTGTTTGACAGGTCCTTCCAGTGGTGAGCAGTCTGCAACCTTTGCTACATATAGAGGTTGTGGGACTGGTCTAGGCCATAACCCTTTCGGTGGTCGTGGTTCTGATTTCCTTTTTGGTGGTCATGGTTCTGATGGTGGTCGTGAGACGCACACTTGTAACTACTGCAGAATTAAGGGTCATATTCGTAGTTCTTGTTATAAGCTACATAGTAAACCCAGACAGCAGGGTACTAGTTCGACACCTGCTGCAACTGCCACTGCTCCCTCTAACGAGAAAACTGTTACTTTTTTCACTGCTGAGTATGATAGATTCTGGAGTTTCAAGCGATGCAGGGCACCCCTACTCAGGTTGCCTTTGCTCAGTCCGATCCTCAAGTTCCATGTATGGCAGCTACACCCACTTCCTGGGTAATTAATTTTCGCGCAGGTGATCACATGAAAAGTTTGGGTGGTATTCTGTTTGATTATTCTACAGGTTGTATTGGTACCAGTATTGCAGCGGCCAATGGGTCCACTTTAGCTGTTTGTGGCAAGGGCATGGCTTGTCCTACACTAGATATATGTCTTCAATCTGTTTTATTTGTTCCTAGCATGGCTTGTCCTACTCAGGCTGCCTTTGCTCAGTCCGATCCTCATGTTCCATGTATGGCGTCTACACCCACTTCCTGGGAAATTAATTCTGGCGCAGGTGATCAGATGACAAGTTTGCGTGGTATTCTGTCTGATTATTCTACTGATTGTATTGGTACTAGTATTGCGGTGGCCAACAGATCCACTTTAGCTGTCCATGGCAAGGACATGGCTTGTCCTACACCAAATATACGTCTTCAATCTGTTTTATTTGTTCCTGGCGTGACCTTTAATTTTCTATATGTGAGTCTCTTTACTCAAAATTTACATTGTACTGACTTTCTACCCTGATTGTTGTCTTTCTTAGGATCATCCTTCGAAGAGGATTATCAATAGAGGTCAGTTTGTTGATAGTCTTTATTGATGGATAGTAGATGTTTACTCTGGCTGGTGCTGTATTTGTTCCTACACCTTGGACGTACGCTGTCGGCTTGGTCATCCTTCCCTACCAAACCTGATGATCCTTTGTCCCAATTTTAAGCCTATCGAGTCTATTCAGTGTGAGACGCATTAGTTTGCTAAACATCATCGTATTCCTTTGTTGTCACAAGTCAATAAACGAGCCTCGGCTCCATTTCAGTTAGTTCATTCTAATATTTGAGGGCGTTCTCCAGTTTCTTCTATTTTGGATTTTTGCTATTATGTAATTTTTGTTGATAACTTTTCCCGCATGACTTTTATATATCTAATGAAAAGCCATTCCGAGTTATTTTCTATCTCTCATTGTGAGATAAAACCCAATTCGGTCTTTCTGTTCAAACTCTCCAGAGTGATAATGGGCCAACTTTTAGGCCGGCAAGGCCCTATAGGCAACCCATAAGGCCCAATTAGACTTGAAACAAGGCACCATTGGTCTAGTCGACCTAAATTTTGGTCCACCAAGGTCAAATATGAGGCCCAATAGTTCCAAAATGAGGCTACCAGACCTAAAATAAGGCCCAACGGGTCCAAAATTATGTGGGACGCGGCCCATCAGGACTAATCAGATTTAGATCTAGGCACACCAGGCCAAAGTACGGCCCACCCAAGTCCCAGGTAACCAAAATTTAAGCCGGTCAAGGTCAAACTTTGCCCAACAACATGAGAACTAGGCCACCAGGCCCAACTTAGGGGCCATGGGCACAAAATTAAGCGACAAGGCCCAACTGTGCAAATTTGAGAGCTGTCTTGGTCAAATTACACTCTTCAAATGCACTAGCCCATGGAGGACTCCTAAGTTATACCCGAGCCAGCTACAAAGCTCATAGAGGTCCGATATATTAAAGAGAACTGCAAGACTATAAGGGGCACACTGCCGAAGACTGGTGCTTTAGGGTTTAGGCCTCTACAAACCTATTCCAAAAATTAAGGTCAGCTTGTGAATGGAAGTGTATTTGTTTTACTTAAATCCACAGAAGTTAGCAAGAACTGTTGAACATTTTGAAGCACTGCATGCCGAAAGAAAAATTAAAATAGGTGGGCCAGCCGCCAACCGGCTGGGCACGCCTTGCTAACTCCATGCACATATTGAAGCTACAATTGAGAAAACAAGAGAAGTTACTAACACTACAAATTTACTTGCACCAATAAAACTAAAAAAGAATGTTTTCTGCAAAAATTGTTCTGACTGCAAAGACATTTTGCATGCCCACGACTTAGCGATCTTAAAATAACGACCCACTAACGTGTTTTCATCAGAAGGAAGAGTTGTGAGAAATATGTCTTATACCATCTCTTGCCACAAATTTACAGCAAGAAAACATGATTATTTTTATGAGATGCACGAAATAATAGCTATCATGCTATGATTTGCTCAATTAACATGTCCGCCTAAGATCAGATATTTACTCGAATGAAAAAACGGGCAGGGTCGATGAGTGTAAAAACATTAGTAAGAGCATCCCTGGCCAGCACTAGACCTGCATCTTATCAAAATATTAACTTTGAAGTATAATGAGAATGATGAAATTTAAATTTAAATCTGGTGCTAGAGAAATCAAATTGAAGAATTTAAAGGCCCAAGCATTAAGAGTTGGTAGTTGCAGTTGTATCGCAGGTAAACAAGAAGTATGGGATAAGAATCATATGCACATAAAATGTTAAAAGAAAAGATAAATAAATGGAAGAGAACATTGTGAAGGACAAGTGAAGAGCATACCACAACTCTTGGGCTCTGACATATAAATGAAAGTGCCCTTCATTTGGCTTCATCCTAACTCTAACTTGGCACATGTGAGTTTTGTCGAGTGATCATGGGTTGAGCATTTCCTTGCATTGCTTCTCTTCTGTAAAAGAATATATGTATTGTCATTTATGGTTGACATATGCCCATCAACAAAGTTATACAACTTGTAGAAGCTGCAACTGCCCCCACAACTACAACAACAACATTATCATCCAAATATAATGCAATGAAGCCATATTATAGGAAAACCAAAACGCTAAGCCACAAGTCATCATGTGGAAGATGGTTTATTGGATCTCTGGGCAACATTTTTAGCTGAATTTTCAATCAAAAGAACGGTCATTATATTCAAAAGGACTGCGTTATTCAACTCCAAGAATTAGTTCTCCCCAAAAAATAAAAATAAAAATGTGCTAACTACAACTTTGTAAGCTCACTCTTCAGGGGTGTTCAGTGGGTTACCTTTCTGTCCTCTTTTGGGATCTTTCTCCTCAATATCTTTCTTCTTTTCTCAAAAATAGAGGCATAAAGAGATGAGCATATACCACTGGCTGCAACAAGAATAGAGAAATTTTCCCCAATACAAAATCAAAATTTACCACCAGAATTGTGTCTGTGTGAGCGCAACATTTATATGAAACAATTTACAACAAACACGTACCAGCAATTTTTTCCATTGACTGCAAAGGCTTCAAGAAATGAGCATGTCCACCGACTACAATATGAAAGAAAGAAAAATCCCCCAATAAAAAGTCAAAATCTACCACCAGAACTTCCAGGGGTAAACATTTCTGTGTAACCTATTTCTATAAATATAGTTTTAGTTGGTAACTCAACCTAGCAATTATAAGCCTGATTCCATATATAAAGAACATTGTGAAAAATGAGATGTTACAAAACATCGATAGAAGGCACGTTAAATTGGAATATAAAATTGTAATATTTAACAAAAGTTAGAAATACTAACTCAATATTGCTTACATTGTAACCAAGGGAGACCAACATGCCACCCCCACATCATGCTGTTCCTCAGCTCATGGAGACCAACATTGGTTGCTGTGTTTTAATCTGTTTTCACAAACAGTTTTCTATCAACCACAAAACTGTATCCTGTTCTAAGTGGATTGTCTTATATTATATATACCCCCTCAATGAACAAATTAAACAAAAGAAAATTGAGGGAGTAATGATTCATGTGGACAGTTATTAGCTTCTGAGAAAAAGTACTATTCATTGAGGCATTACCACAAACAGCATATCTGCTTTCTGTAATAAAGTTGAGTTCCTAGGCTTTAAATTTGTATCCAATAGAAGAATCTCCTCAAAATTCCCATAGCACCCCAATTCACGATCACAATAAAATTCAAATTTACAGATCATATTGAAGAACAAGTTCAAGGGATTCAAGAAGAACTAGCACCCACTTGTAATGCAATTCATAAAAGTCAAATTGCATCTGCACATAAAAGTTATAAATTTACTGAGAAATTACTAATCATACTCAGAGTAGCGACATCAATATGGTGTTGCAGGCAGCATCAGGGTGAGAAGGAAAAAGTGACGCAGGTAAAAAATAATAATAATAATAATAATAATTCATGTGGATATTTATTGTTTTATGAGGAGAGTAATGGTCATGAGGGATTGTCACAAACAGCAGGTTTGCTTTCTGTAACGAAGTTGAGTTCCTAGCCTTTAAATTTGCATCCAATGATCCAATCTCCTCAAAATTCCCAATCCCAACTTCTGAAGTACCCAAATTAATCACTACTATAAGATTCAGATTCACAGATTCACATCGAAGAACAGATTCAGGGAATTTAAGAAGAAATTTTGGGACTTACGAAGGTCTTAATTAACTCATTTTTTAATTGTTGCAATCAAGAGTGATGATTAAAGGTTTACAATTAAGTAAAAAGACCAACTTCATGCAATTTCTCAAGCAACCCCTAAAATCTCACCGGAGCTCCACACATATCCAATCGTAGAAAACCAAGCTTCCAAAGAGAGTACCCTTTTTCCCATCAATTTAGTGCATTAACAGAGATAAAAGAATTGGTTCACTAACAAAGGAGGGAGAAATATATTATCAAACAAGCAATAGAAGTAATGACTAAGGACAATACCCTCGTGAAAAATTTTACGGCATCAAGGGCTCAAAATAATCGAAATCTTATATATAATAACTAAATCCACGAAATCAGAATGCAGGACAAGCATCTCCTCGTCCTCTTGCGACGAGAAGCAACGTCAAATCAGAAAGGCAGAACCTAACCCTACCGTCCAAATAAATCACGACCTAAAAAAAATGCATTCCAAAATCGAACTCAATCAAGGCCCTCATGATCACCTTGGACGATTAAAAACTAAAACTATTGAGATAAGAAATGGAAGCCCTAAAATAAGACCCCAATATCATTAAATTTTCAAAATAACTGCTCAGAATAACTCACCGCCGAGGGAGGAAAGAGTAGATCAAAACACAAGAAGAAATTAGGGTTTGTGGGTGGTCAATTTGCTGTTCCTCTTCTTGGACGAAGGGGCCGATTTAGTCTTTGGTTTTCCATGGGAGATCGAGGGGGTTCAGATTTGAGGGAGGAGAATCGGACTGGAGGAAGGAGGGCGAGAGAACCGGTTGGTTCGGGATGGGGTATTAGGGTATGTGAGAGAGAGACGAAGACGGCTTTCTGAAAAGTTTTTTTTTTTCATGTAAAAAATGAAAAAATAAATAAAAGAGGGATGGAACACGTGTCAGATATGGGTGGGTTCTCATGCCCATCTACTTTTACATGAAAGTATATAAAGTATATTTGATTATATCTTTTTCATAGGATCAAGCCCTGAGCCACCAATGTCATCGTGGACAATTGAGCTGCCGTGGTATGCTAAATAATAAAGCTGGAGAATTTAATCACTCTGATATTAAAATTCTTAATTTTTTGTTATTTAGTTGACATATTAAAAGTTTAAAATAAAATTAAAAATAAAGTTCCTATAGGAACACTATTCAATAATTTCATAATAAGAATCTAAGATAGCCCAAATGATTGAATGCATAGGAAAATTAAAAATAAGTATAATAAGAAGAAATGTGGCAAAAAAAAAAAATTGAGATAGCAGGTTTTATGAGTGAAATCTAAAAAATATTTTATCGGATATATATAACATTTTTTATAAAAGACAAATCATTTTTTCCTTGCTTTTCCTTAATTGTTCCAAACACCAAAAAGTGTAGAAAATGTTTTCTTTCAAACAAACAAAGCCATGTGTTTCAAATTTTTAATTTTTTATACTTTCTTTCACTTATGAGGGTAGATTTAAAAAAGATTATGAAAAATTACATTTAATTTTTTTAAAAGTGAGGAAAAAAATTGCTTTCAGAAGAAACTGTTTAATATAACATTAGTATATTTTTCTTGCTTTCACGAGTATAATTAGATTTAAAAAAAATGTGATTTTGAGTTTTTTTGAAGATTTGTCAAACATCTCCTTTTTGGAAAAAAAAAATCGGTATATAAGTAAAGAAATAAGCTTTAAATTGTGAAAGATAACACGGTCAGGCTCTTGACTTTGTCTTGTTTTCTCACGTCAAGATTCTCCACGACTCTCTCTCCTAGTTAATATCAACGTATTTTTAGATTTAAAAGATAAAAAGTAAAGTGAGGCTCCATTTTTTAATCAAAACGTTATAACAATTTATTAAGATAATATCATTTTTGCGGCCTCAATTAAGCTTAGTTTACTCACATGATCCTTTATAATAGTACAAACAAATTAACACGTAAAAATTCATAGACTCATCAAGCTTCATAAGATTTTGAAGATATGAAACCTATTCATTATGAGCATCGAAAATTCAAGTGTCTTTAAAACCCACTAATTTTCCTAATATTCAATATTCCATTTTGATCCTTGTGGTTAAAAATGAGTAGTTGTTTATTACATGCTATAAACAGAATTAACTTAAAATTTTCTTCTAAAGTAATAGCCACCAAAAGATTAAAAACAAGGCGAATCGATTCAAAAGATTCATGGTGCTGAACATTGGAGTAATGACTAAAAGATAATATTTCAAACTAAAGAAGTTATCAATTGAATCTTTTGAAACTTCATCAATGTGGGTTGTACTCACCCATGGAGAGCTGAACTGAAGACCTACGATCATCGAGTTTTTACTCTTTTTTCCCCCTTTTTATCCCTTCTTGTGCATTTTCACCTGTGGATTAGTCTTTTCTATTTCTCAATGGGGACAATTTTTATCCCTCATACATTTTTTCCCGTGGATTAGTTTGTTTTATTTTTCAATGGGGACAAGAAAGGGACAAAACTTAGTGATAGAGTGTCACCTTGATGCAGTAAAAGTCCTTAGTTCGAGTCTAATTATCCCTTGACCCTCCGCTTCCTAACACATTGGTTATATCTTCACTAGTATTTTTTTTCGAAAGATGAATAAAAACTTTAGAGATCACTATTTGAAGTAAAATAAGTCAGCGAAAGTGTTCAATGGAAAGAATATTATCAGGAATTTTCAAGATACAAAGTACATAAAAAAAAAAAAATCTTTCATAGGATGAACTTTTTCTTTTCTCTTTTTTCCAAATAAGCTTCTCTGCTTGTTCAAATGGCTTTATTCAGCAAATAACTTAGTACATATTTAAAAATTATGAATTTTCCTTGTATGAAAAAAATACTATATATAATATATGGATTCCATAAAATTTGAGGGCCCATAAACATCTTAAAATGGAGAGGTATTTTCTCCTTATTTTCTTGACATTTAAATAAGAGAGATTGATAATCATGATTGTACAAAGCCTAGATCTAGATCCTCTAAATTTACAAAGTCATAAACCTAAGGAATTGGACAATCCTATCCATTCATTGTCAAAAAGACAAAAAGAGAAACTAAAAATAGAAAAAATAGAGAAACAAGACCGTCTAAATTCACCGATACACAACTTTTACAAATTCGAGTAATGCAAATCCCCAAATCTAAGTTTGAAGGTCACTTTAGTAATTCCACCACTTGCCGCGCTCTCGCAACAAATAAAACGCGCCAATCCATACCACAAAACAAGCTCTCCCTCTCTCTCTTTGTTATTCTGTCTCCCGCCGGAGTCACCGCCACCGATAACATCTCCGCCGTGAGCGGAAGCGTCGTCGGCGGAATAATCTATGGGGAAGAAAGACGTGGAGCGGGCGGGTCTGCCACCGATGATGCGAGCTCCGCCGCCGGTGCCACGGCTCCCGATCGTCGTCCTGAGCATCTTCTTCGTGAACGTGGGGGCGTTCGCGTACACAATGTACGTTAACGATTGTCGGGCAGAGGCCGGTGCCGCGCGTCGCTGCGTCTTGTATTCCTACTTGGGCAGATTCTCGTTTCAGCCGCTCACGGAGAATCCGCTCTTCGGTCCTTCCGCTATCACGTAACGACTCTCTCTCTCTCTCTCTCTCTCTCTCTCTCTCTCTCTCTCTCTCTCTCTGTGTATATATATCTGTGTCTTGGATTGTGATGAGATTGTGTTTTTCTGGAAGGAGGAGGGAATTAGGATGGTTATTCGTTTGGGAGGATCTGGGGAGCGGGTTCTGAATTGTGTTCTGGAATGAGATTAACTGAAATTTTATGTATTTGAAAATTAATTGAAGGAGGAAGAATATTTCCTGCTTTTAATTTATTTTAGTTGCATTTTCAGAGGATTTGCGTTTTCTCAATTTTGATTGCTCGATGGAAAAAGAGATGTTAATGTAGAAAAAAGGGTTAACAAAAGGAGAAGGCCAAGAGGGGACAGATAACAAATTCGAACACGAAACTGTTGAAATGCAGAAGGAAAGAGCTTAACAATTCTGTGTGTGTGTGTGTGTGTCTCGGGCTGCAATGATATTGTGTTTTTTCTGTAAGGAGAGGTTTGAGAATTGGGTGAAATTGGTCCTTTTGTTGGGGGGAGGGAGCACAAATTCAAAGACAAAACTGCTGAAATGCTGCAGGATAGAACAAAAAAACTGCTGTGATATAAACAAGTTCCTACTACATCTCACAGATGATATTTGCATAAATATACACAACTCCTCAAGATCAGTTTCCTTCATTTGAAAAATGCAAGCTTCAGACAAAATCGTCACCATATACATGAATATTACTAATATGTTGTCTTGCTTGAATTACCAGTTGCGATTTTAAATTGACGTAGCAATTACAAGGATTGAAACCATTGATCTTATCTTTAACTGCTACCTCAATTTCGCAGGCTTCAAAGAATGGGCGCCCTGGAGTCGAGCAAAGTAGTGCGTGGTGAAGGATGGCGTCTCTTTACGTGCATGTGGCTCCATCTCGGAGCTATCCATTTACTAGCAAATATGATAAGCCTTCTCTTTATCGGAATCCGCTTGGAACAGGAATTCGGGTTTTGTAAGAACTTCCAACATCTTCATATGAAAAATGCACCCTTTAAAACCTTAGATCTAACCCTTCCTTTGCTTTTGTTTTATTTTATTTTATTTTTTTGTGTTTTTTGGGACTTGGTATTGTTTCGGAAGTGAAAATTGGGATCCTGTATGTGCTCGCCGGCTTGGGGGGAAGCTTGGCATCTGCCATCAAGCACACGGGATCTGAGAAATCTTTATCCGTAGGTGCATCCGGTGCAATTTTCGGGCTTTTGGGAGCAATGCTTTCTGAGCTCATCATGAATTGGTCAATCTATGAAAACAAGGTAACATCTCCATTCAATGCAACTTGTTTGGAGAACATCATACCCATAAGAAAGAATACTTGGAACCTGTCAGCAGAACAGTTAATAACCCCCCTATAAATCAATTTTAAGGCACTCACATAATTCTAACTACATGAATAAAAAGAACATATAAAACATGATCACGTGTCAATATTCATGATATTTGAGGATATGAGACCCCTTGTCCAAGTATTGAAAATTCACTACATATTTTGAATATTTTGAATGCCTTGATTTGCTGATGGTTAAGTAACAAGATTTATGAATAGCATAGTAGAAAATCATGAAAATTGACTCATCTTGTTTTTGTGTGCTCTTTCCACTTGTAAGGATAGAATTTTGTAAAAGTGCCTTAAAATTTCTTAAAGGGAGCATTGGAGGATCCTCTAGTTCCTGCTTGTTGAGGGCATCCGTTCTTTCATTCTTCTATTGATCCTGCAATTCATTCTGATTAAAGGCTCATCATGGTACATTTGACTTTGTCATTCAGTGTACAGCACTTGCAAGTCTTGTCGTCATAACCGCCGCGAATTTGGCAATTGGATTTCTACCTCACATGGACGGTTACGCTCATTTGGGAGGATTCTTGGCAGGTTTTCTTCTAGGGTTTGTTCTTCTTATGCGTCCTCAATTCGGATACATAAGCCCAAAGTATGTTTCTCCTGGATATGACATAAGGAAAAAGCCTAGGCACAACTTCTGTCAATATTGTCTGTGCGTTACTGCCTTGGTTTGTGCAATTATTGGGTAACATCTCTTAACATTCTTTTTTTTGCAACTATTAACTAAAAGGGACTCACAATATTTTTACCAGGGTGGTTCTTATTATTTGGTAACTTTGACAGATTTGTGGCTGCCTTTGGGTTGGTGTTCAGTATAAAGCTAATAAAGGAAGGGATGGTCATTTTTGAAAAGTTATAAAGCTTGGCTTCTTTGCAAACCTTGCTCCCTCACTAGACATGACAGGTAATGAATATACATTATATGTATGAGTTCAGTGTGTGTGAGATGCTAAGTTACTTCCAAAAAGTGTGAATGCACCTAGAAGAGCCCATGAAAGGAAATATTCATATAACTTTGTTGTGTATAAACCTTCCATGTAAAGCGTGAAAACTCAAATGATTTAAAATGATTTAAATCTTTTAGCGTTTCACCATCTAAATGAGGATGCTATGCATCAACAAATCGTATGAAAACTGACAGATTCTCGTATTCCTTAATGCTCTTGATTCATGCAGTTAAAATTTCTTTTTCAAAAAGACACCCATGTAAGCTCCAAAAGGTGCATTCACACTTTGTGGCGCCCCCACAAACATCATTCCATGTAATACGTATGCATGCAAGATGCAGGTACACTTATCTACGTGTGTGAATGTATAAACACATCACTCTCTTTTCTTTGAGCAGCATATAAATATGTAATTCTCAGTTCATACTGTTTGAATTTTCATTGACATTTTAGGTTTGAACTCTCTCCCTATGGGCAAAAATACCAGAAAAGGAAATACAGAGTCTCTATTACAGACACATGACCAGCAGAAGCATCTGCCTCTTGTTCATGCTCGAGAGAATGTTGTAAATTGCAAGTTCAAAACAACCATTGAAGATGGGTAGTTTTTAAACTCTGTATTTCCCTTGTTGACAGAATAAGCATTTTAAGCATTCTTTATCCACAATTGTTCCTGATGAATTAGCATATACATCCTTTACAGAAGAGTTCTAATTCGATTATATTTTCAAGCAACACCTACCTATTTATCCTTCGCTGTGACTCCAGTTCCATTTTTATGAACTATTCTATATCTCGCATGAATCTGTTCGTCCGAAGAACGTATATCGGTTGTTCGCGACATTGTCGTATACGAAATCACGAACAAACCTGCGATCCCCAGAAGGACGAAGTGAAAAAAGGAAACAAAAACAAAAGTGTTGCCAAATATAACTCCACAACAAAATCTATGGATTGAGATGGTTGATCACTTACAGAGGTACAAACTGTAAGAAGAATGCCAGCTGAGGGAAGGGTAAATTGATGCATTCCATAATCTTCAGTACAGCTTCTGACTTTATGTATGACCTAAAATCTCCATCATGAACAGATAGAAGTAACAAGTAACCCATTTGGCACAACCAGTAGATTATGTAAAAACAAACACTTCTTAAAATCAAGAACCACATGAACTTGTGCAACTTTGTAACAGTGATTTACCGATCCTTCTCAACAAGCACAACGCTGGATATATCATCAGGGTCTCTTCCGGATCGCCTCAGCAGTTTTTTCCCAGCTTCACTTTGCAAAGCTTCAAACCTAATTCTCCTACCCAAAAAAAAAAAAAAAAATCAATAGTTTTCATTCTCTAAGAACTGAGATTGATATGATGAATTGAGAAATTTGGTTAGTCAATTGAACCTGTTCCGGTCGTTTTCGCGGACGAACTTGACACCTCCATTGCATAAGTTGCAGACGCCTAGAAAATGAAAAAAAAAAAAAAAGAAAGTGGGTAGGGTTTTAGCAGTAACGAAATAGAGTGATGGCTCAGGATTAGGATTGGGAGAGTTAAGATGCGCCGTACCGTCGAAGAGCATGATGGGTCTCGAATCACCGTCGAAGAGACTCGAAGTCGCCTCTTTCCACTCCGCTGCGTCCCCTCGAGGGGGAGCAGGGCGCACGGCAGCAGAAACAGGGGCTGCTCGCCTAACGTGCGCCGGGGTCGGAAGGGCCAATCGGGCGCATCCGCCGTGAACGGGAGCGACAAACGCCATGGTTGAAAAGCTTAATAAAAAATAAAAAATAAAAATCCGAATTCCCGTGGGAGAAAGCCATAAAGGCGAAAAAAAGAAAAAAAGAATTGGCCTTTTTCTCGTTTTTTCTATGTGGAAATGTGGTTGCCACGTGGAGGGTTCAGTCACCGACCGATAAAACTGGACTTTGATCAGAACCGTCTAACTTTCTTGGCTTCTTGTTAAGCTCCTCCCACTGACAACATGGGGAAGATCAAATTCGTCAACTCTTCGCCACTGCTCTGTAAAATCTTGAAACAAAGTTAATACGCAAAATGCTTTTGAATGGTGGTAATAGGGATGAGAGTAAGATCAAAAAGGAGATGAAATAATTATTTTTATTTTATTTTATTTATAATTTGCTCAATGATGGAATAGAATGTGATGACATTTATAAATATAAAACCAATAAATACATTATTAAAATATTGCATCAAGACAAAGAATAACGAGATCCCTTATAAATCATTTTTAAGGCACTTACTAATTATATGAATAAAAAAAGTATCCAAGCACATGTCAATTTTCATGATATTTGAGAATATAAGACCTCTCATCTAAGTACTAAAAATGCACTATATCTTTCGAACATTTGGATTTGCCTAACAAGTTCTACGGGTAGCATAGTCTTAAATCTCATGAAAATTGACTCAGTTTTTGGTTTTTGTATGCTCTTTCCATTTGTATTAGGACTGTAATAGTTATTCTCTCATATAATCATCTCATTTTTATTCTTTCAATCCGAACAGGTCCTTAAGATTGAACATATTTTGGTAAATTTAAATATACATGTAAAAATTTGAATTTTTATGAGTAAAATGCCAAAATAAGCTTCTTGGCTTCATAATTATTGGTCACATTAAAGCATTTTGAGTGGTATTTTGGTTAAGTGACGAGACAAGATCACACAAATTTTACCGTATCGCTAATTGCAATATCAAAGCGGTATGAAGTATGTACATACATGCATTATTACTCTTGGGCACATATTGTATAATTGAGCCATTATGTGACAATATTTTAGTTTGGGGCCGAAGTGACATTCAGATTAAAAGTTCAGGGACTACCGGTGTAAATTACAATATTCAATGAAGACGTAAAATCGAATGCCGACAGTAGTGAAGGAGAGGATCGAGAAAGAGGAGAGAGCATGGGGATGATCGGAGAAACCAAAGACACCATCAAGTCCCTTCACTTCTGACAACTTTTCACTCGGGCCGTCATTCTCGATTCGTTCCAATCCCACACTCATTTCCCTCTTCTCATTTCCCTCTTCGTCCCTCATTCTGGAAATCGATTACCCTTGTTGGGGGATATTCCACCATTAATAGAAAAGTGACATGTGATTCAATCAAATAGATATCTCGGGCCCATATTTTCATAGGACAAGGTAAAAATTATAACAAAATAGTGAGGATACTCTAGTCCAAGACCAAAGTCATGTGCGCTCTTGTAATTTCATAATCATTCCCCAAGTGACTGCATTTGGAAGCCTTTATCTAGACTTTCTCTCACTATCTTTTCCGGCCATTGCCTCTACTAACTCAAGCATGGGAGAGTGCTTCCCGAGAACCCTTTGGGACACATTCTGATGACCTCTTTCTACTCTCAAGTCTTAGACTCTAGGTCTTTCGCTCACCTCACCTTCATATCCCTTTGTGGCACGCGTTTGCTATCTCTTATAAATTTATCCATTGGCAAGATTTATCGTCAACAATTATAATTATTTATTGCAAGATAGTTGCTTGATTGTTGTTACCATTTCACCATTTCATCCATTAAATGACTAACAACAAAATCTCATGTTGCTGTTGCTCTTTCTGGAAGCATGGAAGCTGGTTTTAAAAGGGCAAGCCCAATTTTCATGGAACGCCCGACTAGAGGAAAAACAGGTTCTGCAGCCAACTAGGAGTGACCAGCCTCCCCCCTTATGCCTGTTCTTTATTATTTATACACTTTTGCCTTACCATTAGCCAATGACTTCTACTAAGACAGTGAAGATGCTCTTCCCAGAAGTTCTTCGTTAAGGAAATGATTGATGGCTGGCTTCCTCTTGTACTTGGCTTCATGTTTGGCAAAACTTGGATCTCTAAATAAGTTTCTGAAGCTTTTGCTTGATAGGCTGTACCCTCTTATTACAAATAATCATTGTTCTAAAACTTTCACTGTTCCCGTACTTTAGTATGTGTTTATACAGCACCTGTTGCATTGGAAGCATATTAATGTCTTATAGATGCATTACTTTGATCCACCTGAGCTCCACTTCTAGGTCGACCCGTCTTTGACGAACCTAGTTCAAGTGGTTAGTGGGAGCTGCTTGGAACCGGAGGTAGTTGCTATATTTACTAGTGTGCTCCCTCCCACCGCCACCGTATGTGAGGTTCATCCTTTCATGTGAGTGATGAGATTTGTTTGAAATACACTATCATGACGAGTAGTATTACTCAATCATAAAAACATATGAAAGTAATGTCAGATTACGCTTCCAATTTTTCCTTTACCAATCAAATGTTGGATTAAAAGAGACAAGAAAATAAAAAAATAAAAATTGAAAATTCAGACCGGATCCCCTTAAAAAAATAAAAAACACACAATACGTAAATTTTCACCCAGTAGATAAAAGGAAAACTATCATGGTTGGAAAATTTTATACGGTAGCAATGCCCCCAAACGACATTGTTTCCATCCACTCTACAAATGTCAACCGTTCGAATTGAATGATCATAAAAAAAATGAGAGGACATACCTAGTTTTGACAAAATTTTATTACATATAAACCTCTCAGGGTTTAATATTCAAAAGAGTTATAACATCTTATAACGCTAAGTAATTTATATTGTTAATGAAAATTAAATATATAATAAAATTGTATGAAAATTAAAATTATAATATATCTTTTTATTTTATTATTTTTACTATTTTTTGGCACGCTCGTTTAATTTTGTTTAGTGAAACTACGTCGTTTATGTGACGAGGCTGGACGGGGCCCATAAGCCCATGGGCCGATATCGGAGGCCCGGTTACCCCCTCCGATATCGAACCCTAGCATGAAGCGGGACGAAAACCCAAGGCTCTAGAGATAGAGAGAGAGAGAGAGAGAGAGAGAACACGGCTAGGGTTTTGAGATTGCGGTTAGTTCATTGCTTATACATGGAAGACCTCACGGGTTATGTCTAACTTGCCAAGGTACAAAATCTGATTTTGATCTGAGTTCCACGCTCGGAATCTTCATTTTGGACAAAAGGGTATGCTGCAATCAAATAGCACTATCAGAATATGCTCTCTCTGCGTCCGATTCTCAGATTCAGGGCTGCTTCTGACACGGCAATCGCCGCAATTGCATCTGCTGATTCTACTTTCGCACCCACTGCTAATAAGACTATTTCTTTTCCGGCTACCAGTGGAGATTTAACCCATTCTACTCCTGCCCTTTTTAAGCTCAAGGCTGAGAGGAATCCTGAAAAGCTTTTTAATTTGTTCAAGGATAATGCCCAGAATAGGCTAGTCATTGAGAATCGATTTGCGTTTGAGGATACCGTGTCCCGTCTTGCTGGGGCCGGTCGGTTTGATTACATTGAGCACTTGCTCGAGCAACAGAAGACTCTTCCGCAGGGTCGGCGCGAGGGTTTTATTGTTAGGATTATAATGTTGTACGGAAAGGCTAGGATGGTTAAGCATGCTCTTGATACTTTTTACGGTATGCATTTATTTGGGTGCCCGCGGACCGTCAAGTCCTTCAATGCTGCACTCAAGGTTTTGACGATTACCCGTGATCTGGCGGCGATTGAGGAGTTTCTAAGAGAGGTCCCATGGAAATATGGGGTTGAATTAGATATTTTTTCTGTTAATATTGTAATCAAGGCGTTTTGTGAAATGGGTATATTGGATAAAGCTTATTTAGTCATGGTAGAGATGGAAAGGTTGGGAATAAGACCGGATGTTGTCACCTATACTACCCTTGTATCTGCATTTTATAAGAAAGGACAATTGATGATTGGAAATGGATTGTGGAATCTTATGGCTATCAAGGGATGCTCACCTAATCTTGCGACCTTTAATGTTAGGATCCAATTCTTAGTCACTAATGGACGAGCATGGCAAGCTAACAGTCTGATGGGTATGATGCACCATCTTGGGTTAGAACCTGATGAGGTTACATACAATTTGGTGATTAAAGGCTTTTGCTTGGCTGGTTATCTTGAAATGGCCCATAGAGTTTACTCGGCATTTTGCAGGAAGGGTTATAAACCTAATATTAAAATTTATCAGACTATGATTCATTATTCTTGTAAGGGAGGGAATTATGGTATGGCATACACCATGTGTAAAGAATGCA
Organism: Santalum album; assembly: GCA_034195605.1. Taxonomy (NCBI): domain Eukaryota; kingdom Viridiplantae; phylum Streptophyta; class Magnoliopsida; order Santalales; family Santalaceae; genus Santalum; species Santalum album. Next base: position 3,549,998 of record CM067258.1, read on the forward strand.
TGGAAAAGAATTTATTTCCGAATATAGACACCATCTGTAATCTACTTAAAGGCCTTCTGAAGGATGGGAAGCATGGGAAAGCTAATGCAATCCTGATGTTTGCTCAAAAAAGAGTACCTCGTTTTTCTGTTGAGCAACTGGCTGCTCTAAAATCCGTGTGGCGTCGGGGTGATGGACAGAGTCTTAGAAATGAGGACTAATTCTAATGTGAGAGTGTTGCTGAAATTGTTTACGCCTTAGTCAATCCATTTGTGGACTTGCGAATTTAACTGGATATGAATATTCATGGAAAATCAAAGAAAGGATGTATCCTATATTGTTCAATTATATGTTTTGCCACCTTAGTAAAGTTGGAAGTACATGAGGGTTTGAAGGCTCTATATGGACAGTTATCTCGGAATTTCGTCTTGTAAGTCATTGTGCCAAGTATTTGCTCCCTCTCTATCTATCTTACTCTAGTTCTGCATGGTGCTGCACCTGCATAAGTGGCTGTGCTTGTATGGGTACATGGATTCAGTTACATTTCATTATATGTGCGTATATATATATAGATACTTGTCAGTTACATCTCTTTATGTCTGCATGCATAGAACTTCCATTAATGTAACAATTATGCCATCTTTAACACTTTACATTATAGTTTACTGAAAAGAAATTGATCAATGGAAGCTTCTAAATATAGTCTTTTGTCATTCACTGGTTTCAGATTTGATGATGAAGAACAAGTTTTTTGATAGAAGTGATGAACAACAAGACAGTTAATGGAGGGAAATCAAATTCATCTTTGACAAAAATCAAAGTGCTGTAACTGGTAACATTTTAAAATATTTTTCTCAGAACTCTTAGACTTAGTAAACTTGCAGACTTTTTTTGCTTACATACTTGTTTATCTTTTTGTTGCCTATGGATTTCATATCTGAAAACTTTTCTTATTACAAGGATTAATAGATGCCATACTGAAGCTATACTAGGTATGCGGAAGTGAAGTGTTACTTGTTTATCTTTTTGTTGCCTATGAATTTCATATCCGAAACTTTTCTTATCATAACTGCCATACTGAAGGTGTGCGGAAGTGAATGCTAACAGATTCTTATTTGAAACCTGGCTGTATAATTAACTGCCTAATAGGCCTTTTATTAGAATTCTCTCAACTAAACTGTCTGCATATTTGCCTCTACGTGGATCTAACTGTTTTCGTAAATTGCCATCTTCTCTGTATTGATTGCACTGAAAAGAAAACAAATGTGTAACTTATATGTTGCAAGTGCTTGGATGTGCCATAATGTATTACTTTGGTTGACATAGATAAACACTTCCAGCAGTAAAACATGAGTTATCTGGTCATTTACTAACTGTGTTGGTAACATGAGTTGTAAGAGTCACCCTCATTTATAGGTGCTATAACTATGGGTTTTGAAGAAATATAGACTGGGCTGTGCTTCTTTTATGCCAAGAAAATCCGAAATAATCTTCCATTTTCAAGCAGAATACAGAAGAGGTTATTGTCAACTGTGTTTAATTTGTAAACGAATTTATGTATGCATTTGTCATTTCTAGAATTGATGGTAATACCATTTGCAAATGTGTGGGTGACTCATTATAGCAATTGGCTGAAGGCATAATGACTTATTGCTCTGGATACTTAAGTTTTATGTAGTTAATTTTGTGCAAAACAGAAAGTTTTTATTTAATGATGAAATTTTATTGTGTACCATGCCTGCTGGTTTTTACTGCATTCCATAGTTGAAATGAGTGACTGTTGAAAACCCTTTTTCCCAGTAAGTAATATCTGTAAAACCCTTTTTTTAGTGTGGAGCTGATAAAGAAGTTTGATCTAATGTCTAATATCAAAGTAAATAAGACTTGGAGTTGGGAATTATGTGCATGAGTTCTTAAGAGTTTCTCCTCATATGCATTAATCCTTTTCAACTACCTGATTTTAATTTCTTGTTTTGGTTCCACATTCTTGGGAGGCTTAATCTGTTGTTGGCATTTGTTGTTGATAATGATGATGATGATGATTGTTATACATCTCATTAGTCTGTTTGCGTCTTTTCACGAGTGGAAAATTTTTGGTTGTTGTTGTAACTGGTCTAATAAGTAATGAACTTGTTGCAGACGCCTGAACTTTACTAGTTGCTTTGCTATGTAAACCTGACTCCTAAATTTTGCATTCAGGATATAATAATGGCCGACTGGCTTGTAACTGAGTTCAAGTGGAGAGTGCATTTATGTCTTGCTGCCATCTCTCCTTTGCTCTCGTTGCTGCTCCCCCGCTGATTCAGCATACCCTATAGCATCAATGTGTAGTCCATTTAAGAATTTTCCAGCTTGGGTATGTTCAATTAGAAAGTCTTTTAAGCCTCTCTTCTTCTTCTTTTTTCTTTTTTTTCCCCTTTTTGCTGCAATTCACATTTTTGCTTAATGACAACTATGCTTTCCCAAAATATATCCTCATCATGTATATTTTGCAAATCTATGACCCACCTGACCGAAGAATCAGTTTTTAATACTAAAGTAGAACTAAAAACATTTTCTATATCTCTTTGGAGTTGAATTCATAATCAGCTGCACTTTATGGAATATTCCAATGCTCCAAGCAGCTCTGACTTTCATGGATCATTATTTGATATTTCATTTTTTTCATAGTTTCTTTGAAAATATCCTGATTAAGCATTTTCAATTTTGTTTGTTCAATTTGATAGTTTTGTATTGAAACTTACATTATTCATCCATTTACAGGCATGGCAAGTTTCTATCCTGATACTGAAAATTTCTGCAATCTACTTTCTCCACCATTGGATGTGTCCTAACATAGCGTAATGGAAAGAGCCATTGGGTCTCTCCTGTGAAGTAGCCCGAAGCTGGGTATACAGGTGGCCTGTCAACAGTTCCATCGGTATGGATCTCAACGGGTATGAGAAGAAACTGGGTCACGTTGCCAATGAATCTTTGAACAAATTTTAAGCAATGCAGACCATCTTCTGACCCGAAGTGCAAAAGCTACTCTACGATAGATGAGAAGTCAAAATGGTTTTGTCTGAATGTGTGTGCTTCTGAATCAATCATTCAGGATTACTGAATAAATTTGTCTCTGGAGCAGATTGGCGATCGGAGCATCGACACTGAAAATATCAGATCGATGCTTCCGAAGTTGGTCTGAATCTGAACTGTTGAGCATGAGTCCTATTTGATGGACTGGAAATTAGACGATATGCATCTGCAAATAGATTTGTTTGATTGCTTGAGATTGAGTTCAGCATGGCTCATCCTAATTCAGTGCAGGCAATCTCTTTGATGTTTTTCTGTAAAAAGGCAGAAAGGATGTTTCTTATATGTATAATAGGGCTAGTGAACTTCTCTCTTCTGATCAAGTTCATGTAAGGTTCAAAGATGAGATCATAGAAAGATTCTAGCAGTTGGACTAAAATTTTATTCACATATTACGAACCAATAAAATTTTAGATTGGATGAGGTTTCATCCAAACAGTTAAGTTTAGATTTTTTATTTTTTTAGTTGGCCAACTGAAAAGATGATAATTTAGTAGTTGTTAAATTTTGACCATTTTTTGTGTAAATTTCAATTAGACTCTAATTTTACTAGCTAGTCTTATATATGTAAAAATTTTAATTTAATTATTAGACTCTCTATTTATGGTGCAATCTGAGCTGTATTAGAGCTTGCCCTAGCTAATTTTCATGGATATTGAAACAAGATAAATTTTTTGAAAAGATTGAATAGTATTTCTTTTCTTTTTTTTTTTGTCAAAATGACATAATTTTGGGTATCAACCCCTTGCCAATTTAATTTAATTTAATTTTTACTACTATTTGTCGTGTTTTTTAGTACTTGGCACAAATTTGCTCCAAAAATCTCAAACACACGCACATGAATAAACTCCAAAACCCTCCGTGCTCTCCTTTCTCCCCGCCATGTCCAAAGCCGTTCTCTCTCTCATCAAGAAACCCACACCTTCTCCAGTCCGCCCCATCAAACCCCACATCCACAGATTCCTCAACGAAGCTCTGCGAATTCTCCAAACCCAACCTCAGCCCCGATGGGAGGAATCCCTGGAAACCTGTGTCTCTGAAAACAATGTCGTCTTTTCGGACATTGCCCACCATGTGTTCGATCGAATTCCCGACCCACAATTGGGCCTAAAGTTCTTTGATTGGCTCTCCCGACGTCCTTACGGGTGCCCTTTCGATGGGCACGCTTATTCTGCGCTCCTCAAGCTCTTGGCGCGGTCGAGAGTGATTCCAGAAATCGAAATGGTGTTGGAAACCATGAAGGGCGAGCGGATTTTGCCGACTCGCGAAGCAATGGAGGGTGTCATGAAGGCATATTCCGATTCCGGGTTGGTTGATAAAGCTGTTGAATCGTACTCGTTTGTGTTAAATACACTTAACTGTGTTCCTAATGCTTATGCTTTTAATTCCTTGCTTTATTCGCTAGTTGAGTGTGGGAGAATTGAAAGTGCAAGTCAGGTTTATGATGAAATGGTTGAAAGAAGTCGTGCCGAGGAAACTTGTGTGGATGATTATAGCACTGGGATAATAGTAAGGGGTTTGTGTATACAAGGTAAGGTTGAAGAAGGGAGGAAGTTGGTTGAAGATAGGTGGGGAGAGGGTTGCATACCTAATATTGTATTTTATAATACATTAATTGATGGATACTGCAAGAAAGGCCATACTAAGAACGCGTATGGGCTTTTTCGGGACTTAAAAATGAAGGGAGTTTTACCAACATTGGAAACTTATGGAGCTTTGATAAATGGGTTCTGCAAAGAGGGTAACTTTGAGGCAATTCATAAGCTTATGATGGACATGAAGGGGAGGGGGTTGACCATTAATGTGCAGATTTATAACAATATTATTGATGCCCGATACAAGCATGGCTGTAAGGTCAAAGCACTGGAAACCATTAGAAAGATGATGGAGACTGGTTGTAACCCAGATATTGTTACATATAATATCCTAATTTCTGGGTCATGTAGGAATGGGTGGATTCAGGAAGCCGATCATCTTTTGCAGCAGGCAATAAGGATGGGAATGGCACCAAACAAATTTAGTTACACTCCTCTCATTCATGCCTATTGCAGACAAGGGAAAGTTGTCAAAGCCTCAAATTTGCTCATTGAGATGACTGAAAGAGGCATTAAACTGGATGTGGTTACATATGGAGCTCTGGTACATGGACTTGTTAATGCAGGAGAACTTGATGTTGCACTGACAATTCGAGATAAATTGATGGAAAGGGGAGTATTGGCTGATGCAGGGATGTATAATAATCTGATGAATGGACTCTGCAAGAAAGGAAGACTTGCCGATGCCAAGCTACTGCTTGCAGAGATGCTTGAACGAAATGTACAACCGGATTCATACGTTTATGCCACTTTAGTGGATGGATTAGTCAGAAACGGAAAACTTGAGGAGGCAAAAACACTCTTTGACCTTACTATTAAGAAGCAAATAGATCTGGGTGTTGTTGGGTATAATGCCATGATTAAGGGCTACTGTAAATTCGGAATGATGAATGATGCGATATCATGCCTTAACAAAATGATGAAGTCATGCCTTGTTCCAGATAAGTTCACTTATTCCACGATTATTGATGGGTATGTTAAGCAGCACGATTTGGGCACTGCAGTGAGAATGTTTGAACAAATGGTGAAACAAAAATGCAACCCAAATGTGGTGACTTACACCTCTTTGATTGATGGGTTCTGTCGAAATGGTGAATCAAACAGAGCAGAGAAAATTTTCAGAGATATGCGGAATTGTAATTTGGTGCCTAATGTAGTTACATATAGCATACTTGTCAGGTGCTTTTGTAAGGAAGGTAGACATGCTAAAGCAGCATCCCTCTTTGAAGAAATGCTGATAGACAAATGCACTCCTAATGATGCTACCTTTCATTATTTGGTTAATGGGTTCACAAATAACGCATCCAGTGCAAATACTGATAAGGAAAATGAGTCTCAAGAGCAGAAGAAGTCGATGTTTGTTGACTTTTTCATAAGGATGATATCTGATGGCTGGGTACCTAGGCTTGCTGTTTATAATTCTATCCTTATTTGCCTCTGCAATTATGGGATGTTCAAAACCGCTTTGCGGTTGATTGACAAGATGATCACTAAAGGGCCCCCTCCAGATTCTGTTTCTTTTGCTGCGCTATTGCATGGTGTTTGCTTGGAAGGAAAATCAGATAAGTGGAAGGATATCATTCCCTGCAATCTGGATGAGGATGAACATCAAATTGCCGTGAAGTATTCGTCGATAATAGACCAGTATTTACCTCATGGAGTGACTTCTGAAGCTTCCTGTATTTTGCAGACCTTGACTAAACAGCAAGTGTGCAAGGCCTAATTTGAATGATTTTGAAGGATAGACGAAGCTCAATACCTCATCTTGTGTCCTTATGAAGGAAGCCATAGATTTGGGGCCTAACAGGCGTGGACAGACATTAAAACTCGTATCATAGTTGTTTCTTGATTACTGGTCCACAAGGATCCATTTGAGGAGCGATGTTTCGATCTTCTGAGTTAAATTCAGGGTAGATGAATACCATTGCAGACAATGCTCTTGGTTTTCCCAGTAGATTTAACTTTACAGCCTAGTTTTGAGTTGATATTGATACTCTTGGTTTTTATGTGCAGGCACTTTGATAATCAAGTTCTTCTATGGTAGCTGGGTGGTGCATTTCATTGAATTATGTAACAAGTTATTCTCAGGTTAAAAAAGGAGCATTGGTTCTACCTTGGGAACATAGGCAGAGGAAGAGTCGGTATGTATATACGTGCTTATGTATGTATTCATTCTGTTCGTATATAAACACAAGAATTTCAGGTTCCCTTTACGCACTTAACGCGGTCCCTGGGCTTGATCAAGGGGATCATATACAATATATAAGATATAACATTGTACGATTTATCATTGTAATATCAGGGGGCCTGCTAGCATCTCCAGTGTTTATCATTGTAATCAGAGTATTTATTAATAGAAAATGTCTGCATTTGTATATGGCTTATTCTCAAGGATTTTCTATGCCATGCCATTTTGCCTTCATCAAATTCTTATCTATGTTTTTCGATCTCTTAAATATTTCTCAATCATGAATATTGCTCCCTGAACTTCACAAAAGTGTCATCAAGGTTTTTCACCGAGAAAATAAAAGGAAAGGAAAAACAAGCTTTATGTATAACAATTGCAATTCTGTAGCAGTTAAACTGAGTACATGATGACATTTCTTACTCCCACCTAAATTCCATACCACAGACAAGCAAACATACAGGGAGTTTTGTGCGCCATAACACATGAATCAAAAGTAAGAAGCAAATCATCAGCGAGACTAATCATGACACCTACTATAGCAATTTGAACTCACAAAAGCAGTCAGGCAATGCCGACCCTCTTCCCAAAACAAAATCATTTCTGTGAACCTTCCACAAGGCTTCCATCAACTCTCTTCCCTTCATTCCCCGAGTGATAAATTGTGCAAAACCTCTTCTACTCAAAAATAGTGTCTTATACAACCCCTTAAAAGCTCGCATTGCAGCTACCATCTTATCCATGTTTCCAAAATATGTCGCTACGTATGAGTCACTGTTGATAGATACGTAATAATCAAGAGCAGCTTTTGTGTTCCCATGCATGACTGAGAAATCCTCACCACTAAGTAGGCTAGACTTGGTAAGTACATTAGTGTAAACGGATGTTAAACCTTCCAGTTCCATCAGACCATCCCCAGCTGCCAAATAAATATTTGTGTTTGTGGGGATGGAGAGTGACCTTAGCATCAAGGCAGTCTCATTAGGGGTAAGGGGGCATTTTCCGCGGTTTCTCCAAATGCGAGCTGCCTCTCCAGTCCAGGGTTTTCGATCTACACGAGCAGCCTCAATGGCTTTCATTGAGGCGAGGGAGAGACCTGAGTACTCGCATTGACTGTAGGCCACCATATCGGGTTCGAATCGAAGGTGGAGCGAGAGAAAAGGCTTGGGAATGGCTTGCAGAAGCTCCAAGGCTTTCTTCTCCAAAGTACTGGTAAGTCGTAATGCGCTGTAACAACCTTGACAGAGTGAAGCCTTTGCATAAAGAGGATACCTGTAAGATTCAGAAACAGAATTGAAAAAGACCTTCAGGGATGTGTATGTTGTGAAATAAAGAAAGAGGGAAAAACATGATTGAGGAGAATAACAGTTTGATTTTTATTTTCTCCCAGTTGCCCCATCCCTGCCATTTTTTTTTTATTTTTTAAAACTTGTTACTTTCCCTTATTCTCTACCAACCAAGGGGTCCTTCACATGCAGAAGAATCCTATAATACACTAATTGCCAGTAAAGGTACATACAAACCAAAACATATTATACCAACTTTTAGGCAGTACAGCAAGAGGAAGCTTACAAAAGAACAGGTAACTCCTAAGAGTTACATAATCTTTTGACCTAGTTAAAAGATATAGTAAGGGTGGCCTCAAGATCAGATTTATATTCATAGATTGTTGAAAAAAAATAATTCTAAAAGTTCCGTGTTTGATAAACCTTGTCGCACAACCAAGATATAGAAAACAGGTAAGTAAATGTTACCTGTCTCTTCTTTGGCTCATAGCCGGAGTGATAGAAATATAACGATGTTTCAGGAGTGATGGAAGAACACTTTCAATGTAATCAAAATTTCCTTTGCGCTTGCTACAATCCACATGAAAGGGTTCCCTTGCTCCAAGCTCCACAGGCAATTCTTTTATGACTTCAACAAAGCCATCTAACTGCTGGATGAAATAGTCAGCATCAAAAACATCTGCAAAGCCACTGCAGAAAAACTAAAGAGTTATTCCTCAACGTTACTCAAACAAAAAAGGTTATCAGTAGATTATTGTCCAGATTTATACAAGCAATGTCAATACTTTCCGAAATTCAATGGCATACATATCTGTGCTAATAAGCAAAAAAGAAGCATCATCTAAGATTAATCCACTTCTTTAGAACTGCAATTCAAAACTTGCAAGAACACGGTGAATGGTATGTGTAGTCATGGATTACCTAGATTCATTCCAATAAGCAGCCACTTCAAACTTTGGCAAAACCAGAGTTGCATTAAGTAAACGTGCAATACCAACCCCATCACATAACTACAACCACCATTCCAGAAGAATTCTACGTGAATAATAGTAATTTAAATTATTCAATGGAGAACATAAACTTACTGGGAGATACTCACATCCCTTCTCATCTGATTGAGGCCACCATAGCAATCCACTCGGATATATCCATGACTCTCTGCTCGCAGAGCTGCAGCAATTCAACAAAAAACCAATGCAATTGTCTGCAATGAAAACCAATTTAAATGAACGCAGAAATATCGGAATATTAATTCAAAACCCAAACTTTTGTTTATCAAAAGATATGGTGCAAATTCTTCAAGTTATAAAATTCTCTGTCACAAATTGAAATGAAAAGGTAAATATGTATGACTTATACTTCCAGAATTCCCAAAAATTATTTTGAATTGACCACTTGGCGGCTTTGGATGTCCCAAGAACATTAAATGCAGCAATTATCTGTTTTAGTTGGCCTTGAAGTTAAGAGCCCCAACTAGAATGCAGTGCCTGAAGAAAATTTAATCCATGATGGAAACTATATACTAGATCAGCTCAATCATTTTTTTTCCCCAAACAAACTCAATTACTTCTTGATATGCCAAGGTTTGAAATTTGCATTCTCAGTCATGGAAATCACTGCCATTTGCAAGGTACACTCTGTAAACATTCAATCTTAATGGATCTTTTGCAAGGACCAGTAAGAGTACTGGCAATATCCCTAATTATTACTTGGGGAAAAGGAGTATATAGTGGCAATCCTATGGGGCCTATATGGGTCTTGATTTGAAAATTCCAACAGTATGGATGGAAAGAGCTACGAGGAAGATTCAAATCGAGACCCACAGAGGCCCCAAAATAGGCACATTGCCACTATATACTCCTTTTCCCTTATTATTTTTGTACAGAATGCATAAAAACTCTGGAATCCTACTGTCATAATACTATAAAAATGAGTCCATAAAATTGAGTTTAACATAATGATGAAAAATTGAGTAACATATCTTACAAGAAACACAAAATTAAAGAAGCACTAACCAATTTGATCTCCTTGTAGCCACCATTTGCAAGGCCTCCACTCAGCAACCCTCCGGACACTCCATATATCCGAATTTCCACTTTAATTGGGCCCCAAAAAAGAAAAACATTAATTCTGCTCACTTCCATTATACAAAATAAAACCCACTCTGCTTGACATCAAATTAAGGTAAATAAGAAAAAAAAAATGTATATAAAAAAACCTAAAAAAAAAAGTCTAAATATCCTCTCGTCTATCGTTTATTGAAACAGTCAAGTGATTTGAGGGAAATTTTTGATATAACTTGATACGCAGCAATGAAGGGAGGTGAATACATACAATGAAAAGTCAGAGGGGAGTGAGATCTGAGAAAACGGAGGGGGTGAAGGGTAGAGGAAGATCACAGCGACGATGAGTGGGAGACCGATGAGGAGAATGCTGAAGTAAGGCTTTACAGGGAAAACAATCATTTGATAAGATAAAACACAAAACTTGTGGGGATGCCCTCGATTTCGCACGAAAGAGAGAGCTCGCAGCGAGTTAGGGTTTCGTTTGCGCAGTAAGAAACAAATGAAGACCTTCATGCGTTCCAAAAGAATATAATAAGGGTTAAGTTTTTTTTTTGATAAAATCACTTTAACTAATTATGTATAAAAACATATTGATAAATAACATTAAAAATATAATATATTTTTATTAAAATAACTTAATGTTGATGATCCCTCCGTTTATAATTACATAGAATTTAACACCATATAACCTAAATCCACTACAATAAAATATCGCATTATTCGTGATTACAAGTTATGAATCCGTGGCTAGTACATATTAGCCATGAATCCATAACTAGTACATATTAGTCGCGGACACCTGTGACTAATACCTCGATCAAAATATGTGATTGTAAGCTTTTTAGCTACGGACTCATATTTCCATAACTAAATGGAACTTAACGGCTACAAAATATTCCGTTGCTAATAAAATCAAGTTTGTGGCAAGTAAAAATAGGAAAAACTTGATTTCGTCACTGAAAGTACATGGCTAATACTATTAGCCACTGATGTATCCATGGCTAAAGAAATGATAGAGAGCCTTTGAATTTTATTGCAAAATGTATTCACGACGAATTATCGGTGGCTATTAATTATTAGCCACACATGCAAACCTATGGCTAATAGTTTACAAATTCATGGCTAATACTAATTTTACCTTTTCAAATATTTTAAATAGCCACAAAATTCCGTAGCAAATACATCTAAATTAGTGACTGATGCATCCAACTAGAAGCATAGTTGTATTTTATTTATACATGAATCAGACCTACTCAAATTGGATACGTTCAACCTATTCAAAATAGATACATTCTCGCACCAAAATTTTACAATAAAGCCAAGTTTAATGCATCCACCACTAGAAATTCAAACTCAAATGTTACAATAAAACCAAGTTAAACACAACATCCATAAATATAAACTCCTCAGCTAAACATTCACAAGCTAAACAACAACCAACCTAAGTCCATACAATACTCCACAAATGCATCAAGTTCAAATACTTAACCTCACAGGGGAAAGGGAGGAGGATCTCTGAGTGTAATGCTACTCATCCCAAAAAAAATAATCTCACCCAATTCTCACCACTCACATTTAGGAGCAAGCCCCCACACAACCCATCCATTACATGTGGGGGCCTATCCCTACTTATGAGTGATAGGATTTGGGTGGGATTACTTTTTTCGGGATGAGTAGCATTACCCGAATCTCTTATTTTACTTAACATAAAGGAAAAAGGATGAACAACAAAAGAATTTGACAATATGAAGGAGAGTTTCCCCGATCTTGATTCGCAAAACCAGACACAGAATCAGAAATGAATTCATGAGAAAGACATGGAGCCTTACCCCGATCATGGAGGAATTTGCGTTGAAATACAGAAAAATGAAGAACAAAAGAATCCGACAACATGGAGAAGGAGAGTATTGGATAATCCGTTTCTCTCCCTCTCTCCCCCCCTTGTCTCAGACACAGAACAATGCTATGTAAATAAAAAATTTCATGGTAAAATTTTATGAGATCATAAGTTATCATTTACAAGGCGTTGATTATATTAGTCTTGTGCATTCTAATTGCGGTTTTACCATTCCATTTGGGCCGCGCGGCCTCAATTGTTGGGCCTTCGAGGCCCGGTCCGCTGAACGATCCACCTTCTCGATTCAAAGCCTAATGTTGGGCTCTCGAACTGAAAATCTCATGCAAGGACGAAATATTTGTTCGTTTTTCTTTCTTTCTTTCTTTCCATTTTTTCAACGGTTAAGCTTTAATGTGGTGTAATTTTTGTTGATTCATTATTATTTCAATTCATTATAAAATTTATAAAAAATTTATATATTTAAAACATGTTTAGATAGTTTCTTAATATGCTATATGAAAAGAGTTCCTTCGCTACTAAATTTATAATTTCCCTAAGAAACCCATATGCTCGAGAGTGTAGGAGAGGCTCCAATGCTAGGCAAGCACCTATTCAAAAATTGTCCTTTATTTTAAAAAACTAATGCCGTGTTTGGCAGGCATGTTAATATAAGATTTAAAACACCATCGGGGGCGGGCAGGGATATTTGACCTACAAAATTTATTTTAATTTTTGTCTTTGATGATGCATGATTTATTCCCTTTAAAAGCTATAACTATACCACTATAATAATAAATACTTACCCATTGTTAAATGATTTAGTTTTTATTTTAGCAAAATCTAACTTTACTTACCCATGGAAATTTTTTTAATTTTAAAATAGACATTCAATTATTAAAAGTGACTTTACTATTTTTATTTTGAAACAAAATTAAATTTTACTTTACTCATTTACTTAGGATGGCGAGATTAATAAATTGACAATGAAGGACGGACACCTCTAACTAGGAACGTCTCTTAGGAAAAAGTAAGACGATGCAATTCATATGTACTACAAGCTTTATATGAACAAGAAACCATATTAAGTTTTTTCTTCTTTTTTTTTTTTTTTTGGTTGAAAAAACCATATCAAAGTCTGATTTATTGAATTCCCTTATACTCAAACTTTTCCTTAATAAAATCTTTATAAATTTGGCAACTCATGAAGAATACTTTCATATGGGCAAAAATTAGTAAAATTTCCTTATAATAACAATAACTCCTTCGTTTGGTGTAGAGATGAAAAACAGAAAACCTGTTCCTTGCTTATTTATTTGGGGGTTATCCTCGACCTATCCCTCGATAATTTGATATTTGTTATAAATTTATTTATGTCAATTGTACAAATTGAATGACAAAATAATAAATTAAAAAAAAAGCATATAAATTTATAGGTGTCATTTTTTAATTGACTTTTTACCTTTCAAACGATAACCCTAAACAATCAAATCATACGAAAAGTATTACATTTCTTTATTATATTGTGTTTTTTAGTTTATTCGGTTGGAATTTATAAAGTTTAGGTGGGCGTCAAGTTATTGAGGTGTAACAGGAGAACAAATACCAAAGGGACGAGCATGGCCTCGAAAACTTGGTACTTTCTCTTTTCTCTTCAATGCTACTCCTTAAAAAATAATATAGGCTTTTCAGAATAATTCTTATTGTGTCTATAGTAAGAACAAATAAAGTTATAAAAGCACTTAAATTTTTTATGAGATTTGAGGATGTGAAACTCATTCATCTACATTAGTATTGTTGAGGATATTCTATATCTTACTATATATGTTCTAAATATATGGTACATAGACATGAACCGGACAACATGAGTTTTACAGGGTAAAGCCCATTAACCCAAAAACCTAGATATATTCTATATATACTGATCGTACGCAACGGTCTAGGTATTCCAAATTCGATACTTAGAATGTAATGCTTTAAGCGATCACATAAACCCTAACAAGTATTTTAGCAGAACTTTTAAAATCCTTGAGCCTTAATTCATACACACTGAAATATTTGAATAGCCCACCATTAAACCTCATAAAAGTTGACATGCTTGTAAAACATGTAGAGAAAATATTATCTATTCATTTAAAAGGAGGATGCCGTTTAAAAAATAATTAAAGAAAGCTTATGTTATTTTGAACCCAGACTTAGGATTGTTGCATGCGTTTGGACCGACTCGAAACACACGTTTTGTGGGGACAACAGTGCTCATTGGCTAATGAGCACTTCACTAGACAGCCCAGCGCTGGTGCAGTATTTGCATTATTTGGACTTGTCCAGTCCAACCACTGCGCCACTCATGCCTCATTTTAATAATCACCCACGAAAGCTCCAACGCTACAACAAAGTCCAAATTCCAGAAAGTTACATGTTAGAAAAGTAAAAGTGGAAATTATTACTTGCACCGTTCTTCAAATAATGTTTATCGAGTAACACTCGAGTAGCTAGTGTCAGATATAAGTAACTTTCACATGAATCAACTCAAAAATCAAATCTAGTGGATCAATCATTCAATAATGTTCCTTATTCTGTCACATACCGGGTCTGATTATTTTCAGTTCTGGAACGTCTCTAATTATTAAAATAAAGTATTTTATTAAAATTTTATTCATTTACAAATGGACTTGATGAATGTACTATATCATCATTATAGTACCAAAGAGGGAGACTCATCATACGCATTGAATATTAGGTTAGAAATTAAGTTCCCATTCATATTATAAATTGTTAAAAAATTTAAATTATTAATAACTATTTTTTGAATATTTAAGCCACGTGACTGTCAAGAGATTTATAAATTGTAGCGGACTTCTGTTTTTATGTTTTGCGTTGAATTTATATGATTAAAATTTATAAAATTAACTCAAAACCACATTGATTTCCCATTAAAACATTATTTTGCATCTCTTCAGAGCTTCTCCCATTTATGACTAATGGCCAATTTTTACTGACTAATCTCAGTTATTAAAGAGATATTTTGTACATCTGACTTTTCAATACTAAATTATTGGTCCCACCATACCTTATTAAGAGCCATGGTGACTAGCTTAAATTGCGAGCTAGCTCACTAAAGCAGGTGGACCTCAATATTTCAGTGTAAAATCAAAATCTTGAAAATCTTTTCTGAAGGCATTAATTTGTGAATTAAAAGCTTGGATGGGCTTTTTATAGGAGAATTGCTTGTCAACATCAACAAGTATGCCTTCCAGATTAAAATGGAGATGCATAAAAATTTACGTAATTTTTTTTTTTTTATGGATATTTTATTCAAATCGTAATAAAAGACTACTCAAATTTTGAAATGTAATTATCAAAATATATAAAAGATGTATATATAAAATTACTCATAAATAATTTTACGTGGCATCAAAAATACTAAAATTGATTACAATGATACAAAATGTCACTATAACATCCAAGTTAAATAATGTTACCAAACTATGTAAACAGTAAAATTGCCAAAATGAATGTTACTTTTTTTTTTTTTTGGCCCTTTTTTATTTTTGGTAAGCTAAATGTCTCTTTTAGATTCAGAGTTGGCCAAATTTTAAAAAGATAATTGATTTTTTATTCAAGTGATGTCCTTTATAATGAAAAAGCAACATCCATTAACTAACTGACACAACAGTGAATTACATAAAAAGCCTTCTCTTTTTTTTTTTTTTTAATAAAAAAAATCAATCCCTCCACCGTTGAAAGTCGACAAAAAACGCAGCGCGGCCACAGGGAATAAAAGTAATTATGAAACAAACTCATCCACCAAAGTGCCCGCGGAGTAGGTGCTAACCCATATTTAAAATCACGTTATTTTATGTCGTTTTAACAAATTTAATTATATAAATAAAAAAATAAAAAATAAAGTATATATTTTCCAACACTCTTAACATGGATCAACAAGTATTAACTTAACCGATAATTAATTGACTACGTTGGTTAGCGAGACATTTTTCTCACTCCTCCTTTTTTCATATTATTTCACTTTTTTTTTTTGTTTTTGAAGAATCTTACTTAAAAATCCGATGAAAATAAATTAATAAAAGTAATGGTGACAAAAAAAACACCTTATACAAATATATTTCAAGAACAATAAAAACCTCTACAAAATAATAATAATAATAAAAATAATTCAAGCACATGGATGTAAAACCAAAACAACATGTCCACGGAACATATTCCTGACTTGGAACCATTACGCCAGCTTGAGGGCTAGTTTTTCAAGGTGATAATATATATTCATTCTTCACAAAATAATATTTAATAATAACCCTTAGAAAAGTCCAAAATTCAATAATTTACCAAAATTCGACGTCCGTGCAAGAACGAACAAAATTCATGGACATGATAGATAATACTAGTAAAAGCTCGCGTCTGCAGAACAACCCGGTGGGGGCGCTGTCGTGGGTCCCGCGCTGCGACGTGTTGTCTACGTGTCAAGCATATCAGGCATCAACACGTCAGCTAGAGACACGTGGCAACCAACCGGAAGAACATGTTTTTCTATATATACCATGAGTTGTTCTCCATGGGAGAACCGTGACGAGTTTTTTTTGTTGAGTTGTTCCATTTTCCTTTCCGATTCTTCGGCTTCCGATCAAATTTTTTGTTTGATTATGATCTTCCATTGATCTTTTTTTAAAAAAAAAAAATACATAAGCCCCATTTTCATCTAACAATTGTTTAGATTCTTCGCCGATTGTTGTTGTTGTTGTTTTTGTTGTTCTCGGCGGCGTTGAATTTTCTAGGGCCTGAAATTTTCTCGGGAAAATGAAGGAAAGCATGGGAAACCCACTGCGACTGACATCTCTGAACCACATCTCGCTCGTGTGCAAATCGGTCGAGGAATCCATCAACTTTTATCAGGACGTTCTAGGGTTTGTCCCGATCAGGAGGCCCGGATCGTTCGATTTCAATGGAGCATGGTAATTCCAGATGAAAACAAAGATTACCCGCTTGGGGAAGTTGGGGTTTTAATGAAAGCAAATGAAAATTTTCCTCCCTTTGGCTCTTCTTTTTCTCTTCGGGATAGGGGAATTCTAATCGGGGTGTTGCTTATTCTTGTTGTGGATAGGCTATTCAGCTACGGGATGGGAATCCACTTGTTGCAGTCTGAGGACCCAGAGAAGTTGCCGAAGAAAACCGAAATCAATCCCAAGGATAATCACATATCCTTCCAGGTAATTGATTTCTTATCCCATTGCTGTTTCTTTGGTAGCATTAAGAATAGGGATAAATCTATTATTGCCGAAAAAAAGTGATCTCGAACAATCTCAAAACCGGGGTAGGATTTGTTTGGAATGAACCTCTTTTTTTTTTTGGAAGTAGTAGTACCAGAAGAGAAGTCCTTTCCTTGGGTGTCTCTTTCTTTCTCGGGGAAAAAAATTTTATTTTTCGCGAATCTCTAGTGTCCCACATGAAAATTCAATGAAGAAAAATTAAGAACCCGCAACCCCAATTGATTTTGGGGTGAAACTAGTACCTAAGAAAATTTTATATAAAGTATTTCGTTTGGGGGATAAAAAAGAAGAAATGTTTAAAAACCTTGGTGGACTAGTAGGTAAAGAATGTCTAGTGGACGGTTTGGAGGTGGTATAATAAAGTTGTTGGCTACATTTTCGAGTGTGCACTAGATTATGGAATTTTTAAACTTTCATTGTATATGGTTCTTCTCAGTTTTAATTGTCACATTTCTAGTGAGAGTTACCTTAAATTATGTGCTGCTTGCACCAAATGACCACCACTTAGTTTTAAGTGGTAGCTAATATTTAAGGCATACATTAACTTGAAACTTTCTTAATGTGAAGTCTCCTCTGAATTCCTTGTATCAAGTAGCATTTAAGTTTAGGATTTCATTCATTGCATGTTAATCGTAGTTTAACTTAGGGAATTTAATAAACTAATATGCCATAAATGTAACAAATTTTTCCTTGCATGATAAGAGTGTATGTGTACACGTTCTTCCAAATGAATGCTGTTCATTCGATGCAACTATACTTTTTAAGCCAACTGGGTTTGAAATGTACCCTCGGCCGATGCTTTTAATGAGACTATACTTGCATTTTTATTTTTATTTTTCATCTGTGAGCCAAACAAGACTGTGTTGAAGTGCAGTGCGAGAGCATGGGGGCAGTGGAGAAGAAGCTGAAGGAAATGGGGATCGATCACGTGCGGGCGAGAGTGGAGGAAGGCGGGGTGTACGTGGACCAGCTCTTCTTCCACGACCCGGATGGGTTCATGATCGAGATCTGCAACTGCGACAACTTGCCAGTCGTACCGCTCGCGGGCGAGATGGCTCGTTCATGCTCGCGCGTCAACCTCGAGACGTTGCAGAGGCAATTGCAGCCGGTGGTGCACCACTAGTACTAGTAGATGTCCAGTACTAATGGATGATGATGACGATGATGCTGTGTTGGGGGACTAATAAAAGATGCTAAAACTGCTGGCATATATTCTATAATGATTATTATTATGAGTAACAGAAGCAGAATCGGTATCATTTTGAGGGTGGACTGCTGCTTTTGAGTTTAATATGTGTGTTTTGTTATGTTGTGTGTGGGTGGGCGCATGTGTCCTTGTTGGATCTGTCGTGAGGCACCGATGTGGGGTTGGTGGCAAATTGTGTTTGGTAGCAAAATAGCGGTGTGAGTGGAAAAGGTAAACATTTGTGATCCGTCTGTCTCCCTCGCAAGCTTGTAATTGTCTTCTTTTCCATGGACTCTTCTCCTGCCAAACAGTGGACTAAGATGTATATATATATATACACACACTCGTTTAAAGAAAAGGACTTTGAGTGGGAGGGAACCTGAATCTGACCTAATAAAAGTGGAATCAATATGAGCCAATAAAACCCAAGGGTTGCAGAGAGGGCTCTCTCCCACTTTGCCCCACCATATCAACTTTTGATGTGAACCCCAAAGTGGGATGGACCCCAATCTCTGCATGAATGATGCCAAAAGCTCCCTAAATTATTGATCTACGGTCCATGGTACCAGTGAATGGGATCTACATTCGTGTATGCATGTTTTCTGCTCAGTATTATGGCCTTGGTGTGATGAACCAATCTCACCTTGTGGATCCTTACCTAAAGGACTGGTAGTCTTAGTTGGCCTTCTTACCTAAAGCTTTGACGAAAGTCATCCTCAGAGCCAAGTGAACGGGGAAAGCAGCGTAGTACTTATCCCTCTTCTTTTTTTGCCTACAATTCCTAAAGTTAGGCTAAGTTAGGCTAATCCGAACTACCCAACAGTTCATAAAACGAGATCTCTATTCATATTGGGAACTTTCCCATCATGCAACACAAGTTCTGAAACTTTTATTAAAGATTTGATGTGTGTGCCATAAAATGAGCTAACTCGACACTGACATCATCAAGGCGCGCCTAATGCTAGAGCCCTCTTGCTCGCTAACATTCGCTCATACTTCTCAATCGATTCAAGTCGTCGGATCAACAACTGCAGCAGCCCAAACCTCTCGATGAATCATTCGCGCTCTCATTTATATCTTTGGTGGGCGGCAGGGACTTTTCTTTCTCTGCAGCCATCAGCAATTCCATTCATATTTTTGGCATTCGCGAGAAATTTTTGGGAATTTGATGAAGAAAAGATGTGTAGCTCTGATTTATTTTGGTCTCCAGAACAATGCAAGCCTAGTCCAAAACAGATGCCCCCCATGCCCAACTCTGGCTTCCTTACATGTTGCACATAGAATCAATTTTCATTCTCTAAAGCCCGTCATGTCTGACCATAATAAAGGAAGAACTATAGTTGTAGAGAGAAAATGACAACATTGGCATTATTAGCTGCAGTGCTGCAATCTGTAAGCGCATGCTCTTTTCAAATTCATGGAAAGTAAGGAAGTGCGGCGGCCATGGAATGTAATGATGAAGGCATGACAAGTTGTCACCAAGTGCTTTCAAGTATAAATAGTTTCAAGAGAAAAGTGTGTGCCATAAAACTTTATGCCTTGTTCCCCTTGAAATTCAAGCCAAATCTCGATGTCTCCTTTAGAATTGCATTTTAGTCCCATAAATTTTAAAATTATATTTAATGTATTTCTTAATTATATCTTCTCATTGATTTTTACAAATTCAATTCATGAGGAGAGAGACAGAAGGAGAGAGAGAGAGAGAGAGAGAGATCATTGAACAAGAGCGATAAAAAATCAATGGGAATGTTTCATAATTGATGGTAAGAGATTGAGCATAATTTTAAATTTTAAGCGGTGAAATAAAACAATTAACAACCTAAATAATAATCGATCCACATTTTACTAAAACTTCAACAGAAATGGGATAATTTTTTCTAAAAATTATTATAGAAGGTAGATTGGACTACAGCCCAAATTAGAATATAGGCCCAGATAAAGCCCATTAACTTAAAGTGCAGGCCCAGTTATAGCCCATTAACTTACGGGAAATGGCAAGTTCTGTAATTTTTCTGCTCAAAACCCCAAACACAAATTCGTCTCTCAGGGCAGGAGCAGACGAAAGGTCTTCCATGGTGATGGTGGCCGTCCCCTCGCGCCGGCTCCTTTCATTACCCTTTTCCCTAAAATGTCTTGAGAACTTCAAAATTTCCCCATTTCAAACAACCCCATTTCCACAATCCCACAGATTTTGGTTACCCATTTTCCTATCCGGGTCTTGGGATCCTCTACCAGCCTCCGCAGCTGGTTTCAGAACCAGGAGAGCGCACCGTTCTTCTTCAGATTCCACGGTCCTACGGGGTCGGGCCAGTTGGTTGAAGGGTCTCGGGGAGAAGAAGCCGTGCTTGCCGGGTATTGTGAAAGCGGGTGACCCGGTTCTCCATGAACCGGCCCGGGATGTTGAGCCCGGAGAAATCGGGTCGGAGAGGATCCAGAAGATTATTGAAGATATGATTGGGGTTATGAGGAAGGCACCTGGTGTTGGTCTTGCTGCCCCACAGATTGGGTTGCCTTTGAAGGTTAGTGAGTAGTTTAAATTTTTGAACTTTCCATCATTTTTATTTATTTTGGTGTGAATTTTTTCAATTGTCATTCTGCATTAGTTATTTACTGCCACTGTTATCTGTTTTCTGATGCTACAAAGGAAGTGATTTTGTTAGTGAATACATATTAGGCATCATTACTCAGTTTTGTGTGTGTTTGTAATGTGAAATAGAAGTGTAATGTTGACAACAAAAACGAAAAAGCACGGGAATGTGCAATGCCTTTCTTGAGGGTAGGAATGTTCATCCTCAGAAGTTTTGTTCTTTGTTGTATTTGGTTCGGGAGGGATCCTTGAATCTTCCCAGGAATGTTTCATCTAGTGGGACCAAATTGTTGATCTGTCCTCTTTTTGGCTTGTAGCTTGAGGTTTGTCCCGAGGGGCTAAATTTTAGAATCCATTTTACCAAACTCGGTGAGACAAAGCTACGGGTGTACTTCTCTTTTGATGTTAATGGAAATGCTGTGATTTATTTTTCTTTCAGGGACAAAAGATGGCTCCCTTATGGGGCATGTTTTTTCACTGCTACTCGTTGTTTATATTGGGTTGCTTTTAGTGCTACTCATTCACTTGTCAGTCTGAAGTTCACCTTTTTGTTTCTTACACTAGTTTGAAAGGTATGAGAGTTCATGGCTTACTATGATTACCATATTTTTTCAAGCTTAAATTGGCTCATTAGCTTAGTGCATACTTTAGCCAGCAGTAGCTTAAAGATATTAGTATCATACATTTAGTTTTGTACAGTTTCCGGTACTTCATTCTATATTGTCTCAATGACTGCTTCCAACCCCGAAGGCTATATTTGTTTTGCATTTATGGGCTTCATTTCAAATATTTATGTACCCTTGCTGGGCAATACCAGTTCATTGATCACTAGTCTGTTCTAAATCCTTTCTGAGAAAGAAATCAGTAGTGAACAACCTACGTACCACATAACCTATGGATAGATCCATCTCTTGAAAGTCTTTATTTTCTATTTTCATGTATGCAGATTATTGTGTTGGAGGATACTGCTGAATATATTAGTTATACAACGAAAGGAGAGGCCAAAGAACGAGACAGACACCCTTTTGATCTTATGGTACGCTAGTACATGGGAGAGAAGAATCTAGTCATGACTATATCATTACATTCTTATTAATCATATAAAATTAATACGGTTAAAATTAACTATAATTCTGGGCAGGTGATTGTGAATCCAAAGCTAAGAAAGAAGGGGAAGAAAACAGCATTATTTTTTGAAGGGTGCTTGAGGTAAAATGCAAATCACCTTCTGTCTACCAATTATATCATGGGCCTTCGAAAATTGATAGTGAAATTATATAGGCCAAAAAATTTAGTCCTTTAAATTCAGCTTTTTGGCAAGTGAAATCCCTATCAAAAATGAACTTCCCAACCTCTATTTGGAATAGCAACCCAAGTTTTGTTAAGAAAGCTAGTGGTTGGTGTCATATGCCCGGATGTGTGCTTAAGACGTGTGCGGGAGGGTTTTTTCTTTTTTTTGTTTTTTTGGTGGGGGTGGGTGGGGGAGGGGGCGCACCTTTTTTTTAAGACCCTAGAATATGACCCGAAACTTACCGTCTTGTAATCTTATATCGGAATGCAAATCCCACTTTGCTTGAACCCTATGTGTATTCCATTAGCTACCAGCCCTAACAGAACCCCGCCTAAATTTGATTAATAGAACTTTTTGATTTCTGCCCCCATTGCTTCAATTTGTTCCTTCACATTTATCTCGATGTTTTTGTAATGGGGACATGAAGGGTGCCGTCAACTCTCTTAACCAAATCTTCTTGCCTTTTGACACAAACAGGACGACTCTGTTCCTTGTTCAAATAGATTGTACACATTCTGGAAAGTCACTCGAGTGACCTTCTATTAAATAATTAATCGCAAGATGATGTTCCTTTATTTTCTCTGCAATTTCAAATTATCACTTTCATTGCATATCTAAAATATTTACCCTTCATAATTACAGCTGCCATTTACTTTGAATGCTTCAAGGAGCATTTAATTGTTTTTTTTTTTCAAGCGTGATGGAGAATGATGCATTGTCAACTGTGTTGATGAAAGAGCATTTGTGCCAATGTTTTAATATCATGTTGACATACATATCGCCATACTTTTGCAGTGTTGATGGATATTTAGGTGCGGTGGAGCGATTCCTCGAGGTTGAGGTTACAGGTTTTGGTCGTGATGGCCAGCCCATAAAAATAGAAGCTTCTGGTTGGAAAGCTCGCATATTACAGCACGAATGCGATCATTTGGATGGAACTCTTTATGTTGACAGAATGGTGCCAAGAACATTCAGAATAATGGAGAACTCGGACTTGCCTCTTGCCACTCGATGCCCAAAGTTTGGTGTTCATTAGCTCATTACACCTTAGAACAAACTCCACCGTGGTGTTGATTTGTAGATGTTCCGTAAAAAGATAAATGCTTCTGGCTGCAATGAACAAAATAGGAAGTAGGGATTTGTTTTCTTCGAAATTGCAGAGTTTTGTTCTCATTTTTGGTGTGCTCTTACATCTGTGAATGACAGTTCCAGGAGTGTTTTTATAATCATAGAGCTGAGTGTTTTAGTGTCCTGAAAGGAAATTGAACTTCAACTTGTTTTGCAAAGAGAACAATACGAGGGTTTTCGCGCTCTGTTTCACATCATCTTGTCCAAGAAACCATCAGTATTATTCTTTTCTTTTTCGGTTAATAAAGAATATTGAATATAACACTGATCAGCACAGAAACCTAATCTTTATTTAAACCATCTACTTACCCAAGTCTTATTAAAACCATTGATGAACCTCACTAAAACCTGCATATCCCACACACATAAGATTTTCATTTCATGATCAAAAAAATTAATATACGCTTCCATCATTTTGGTCACAGGTAGGATGAGAAGTTTACAGCATGCTTATGAATATACAGTTCAAGAATTGTATGCATCCAACCGAAGAAAAAAACAAGTTCAAGAATACATACCACAATGAACATGAACATCCCTGTACCCTTATTTACGAAAAAGAAAACATTCCTGTAGCCTTTATGGCCACATTTTAGCAACCTAGACGATACCATACTGCACTACAGCCACACAAAAATATGTGTTCACACCTTCAGATGGACCGAGGAACAAAACTGAATTGAGGTTTTTGCCTAATGAAGCTTTCAGGACAAGAGAAACAAGACGGGGGGCGTATGACACCGGAGGTTGCACCATAAGCTTCCCAACAAAAAGATGTAGAAATACCCCCAGTAGATGATTCCAGTATAACGTCTTCTAAATATATTCTCTCGCATGGGAAGCTATCGCTGCAAGAAAACCTTATGGCTTCCTCTGTAGCTGAGGTCCCTTTGATGCGCTTGAACAATATGTTCTCTACTTTCACAGCTGAAGTCTGCATTCATTTTGGAGCATACACAAGATATACAAAATTTCACAAGTGATAGATACGATCGTTTAATTAAAATCATCAGCATTAGTGAAAACAACCCCTGCGATGTAAAAAATACCCTAATTTGACCGATTTCTCTACGAAGTATTTCTCCCATCAACACACCCACAGATTTATTATCCCAACATGCACAAAATATGAAAATTGAACTATTAATATTTATCGCATGAAATGAAATAGGCCAATTACTAGTTATGTTAGTGTTACTTTCTTGGGCTCCAAAACTCAGAACCTGACATAAATTTGATACCTGGTTTGCACATGGCTGTGCAGAATCACAATAATACTGCTCTATAATTATTGGATTCGACACGTTTTCCATCCACACATTCTCGAAAATAATGTTGGAGACAAACCCATGACCTCCCTGATGAGATCATTAACAAAAAAAAAAAAAAGAAGGAAGAATGCAAGTAATAAGATATTGATTCACTTCTCAAATGTACAAAGCGAAATTAAGAGTGAGGAGAAGGGAAAGGGAGAAGTGTAGGTGAAGTGCCTTACCTGCCATGTTTTGATTCTGGCCCCATTATCAGTGTTAGAAAGGAATGCTCCATCAACCTTTATATCATGCACCTGTTCCCATGTGTGCGATTTTCCCAAGCTGCCAATGCTGATGGATATTGAACAAGAAAGAGAATTAGATTAGTTTTCCACGATAAATGCGGTTATACGTGAATGACATGAAACTTTTCTGTACCTTATACCATGGCCAGGCCCACAGGCAATATTATTTATTCTAATCCTTGAGGAGTTTCTGACAATAGAGATACAGTCATCTCCTATTATAGAAACGAAATAAATTTAGTAGAATATTGATGCAAGGATTGATTCTAAATTCAAACTCTCGACTCAAAACATAATCAAATTATACAGAAAATGAGGCCAACCTGTTCTAATAATACTATCCTTGACTTCAACACAAGTGGATGCACTTATGTGGATTCCATCAGTATTAGGGCTAAACGAAGGTGCAAAGACTTCAAGATGGGAAACTATAACACGAATACAATTAGTAAATTCCACATGCATTTGCTGACTATTCTTCACCATAAGGTCCCTGAACTTCAAATTGTTACACCTATGGAACATGATGGCCTGTAATTTTTTCGAAGATTAAAGTCATAATACTTTCAGTTGGGAAATGCCCTCATTAGAGCCACAGAAGAAACCCAAAACATGCGTGGGAAATTCCAACATCAAAGAAACACTAACCGTTGGAGCATGATGACAAGGCTGGAGAAGCAAAAGAAAGAAAGGAAAGAAGTAGAGCCCACTTTCAGGTATCAGCTAAAAAATGAAAAACGTAAAACATAAAAATCGAACAGATAGCTTCATGCAAGGCGAGCATACATTTGTTTTGTTGATCTTGCATGACTGGGACCACCAATCATGTCCCATTCCATTGATTGTGCCTCCCCCATCTACAGTGAGGTGGTTCACTCCATGAAAATAGAGCCATTTTCTTGGATTCAACCCATCCCAGACATCAGGACTTTTAGGAGCAATAATGGTACCAAAGATCTAACAGAGAAATTCAACTATGGTAGAGTAATTGAAGCAAAATGAATTTTTACTGATTATTATATAATTTTCATTATTTCACATAAGGGAGATGGTGCGCTTTTAATGAAGCAAAAGAACTTTCTAGAGGTTTTCACTTTGCAGCACTCGGTGCATACCCTCAAAGTCACTCTTGAACGACAAGGCCCAGGGAAATCGGCCGGTTGGACAAGATGAGTGCTCCCAGGTCGAATTACAATGCTTGATCGTGAAGATGAAGAACAAGCTTTTTTCCATGCATCTTTGAAAGCCTACAAACATGAAAATGTATATAATAGTGTCACAAGATGATTGAATTTTGAATGATTTGATAATGTCTAATTGCGGAATACCAACAGTTATTAGATCAAGCTCTATATAAAAGCCTGATCTAGGAACCAACAAAAATAGAATACCATATGCAATAAAATTTGCAGCCTGATTTTCTTTCGAGAACATCCTCTTAATTGCAAATACAGTGACAATAACAATCTAAACCCAATACTACATCCCACAATGTGATGTCAGAGTTGTTTGCAAAGGGGGGTAAAAAGCTTCAATTCCCTCAAACATCAAACACTTCCTTTCATCATTGTGACCATGCCTCATTTGGCAGCTGTTAAGAGCTTGGAGGTTACTTCAACCTTGAATGCCTAACATACATAGGAATGCCAGGACCTAATTTTAACTTCGGTTAGAGTTCACAAAGATAGCTACCATTCAAAACTACCTTGGAAATGAGACATACTCCACCAAATATCACACACATACGGCCTAAAACTTGAGCAATAAAAGAAAATAACAACCACAATCAGTCCATTGTGAGCTCATATACTCATGCAGCAGAGGAAGAAAGCTCGAAGAATGACTAGCTTTGGGTTTTTACCTGAGTATCGTCACTAAAGCCATCACCTTTAGCACCAAAATCCTGAACATAAACAATCCTTTTGAGTCTGGGCCGGATTCTACTCGACCCAGAACGTGGGAGCTGTACCAGAGACTCAAACCCATTTGCAATTGTCAGATTTGTCAACAAATACAGATAAAACACCGTTAACAGCTGAGAATAAAAAGGAAAGGAAGAAGAGGAAGGAGAAGGAAGATAATTTTTTCTCATTTTATGTAAAACTGTCAAGGGGATATAAAAATTTTTTTAAAAAAAAAGTAGAAAATTTTGCAGAAACTATTGAGTGGGAGGAAAACTGGGGATAGATAGGGACTCGGGAAAGGTTCGGCTTAACGCTATTTTCCATTACGTTTGTCGGAGGTGAGGAAAGGAAGGATCTCAGGTAAATGCATGTTTAGAAGGTAGAATTGAAAATTAAGATTATTTTACTGAATAAACTTCTAGTATATTTTGGGGGGTCAAAATATTTTAGAAGAAGCACAATTATCTAAAGCTAAATCATTTTATCTTTATTAATTCAAAACCCATATAATAATTACTAAAATGGGTGAAAACTGAATCCAAAAAAGGTGTCAGTCCCTTGAGTTTAGAATTGATATTAATATAGTCCCTAGTGATACCTAAAGTTCTTAAAAAACAATTAATTTGGTCCCTATACTAATAATATTGTATAATTTGAGTAAAAAATGGTTTTACACAATGAAAAATTTGAGATTCAATAAGTAATTCTCTAATTGAGCTTAGAAAATACTTTTTTTTTCTCAATAAGTAATACTTTTCCCACATGTTCAGGGGGGAAAAAATAAAAAGAAAAAAAGCTTGGGATAGTACCTCACTTTCAATACAGTACTCCTAAGCTCAATTTGGGAAAAATGTATCAAACTTCAATCTGAATTTTAAAAATTTTAGAAATTAAATTGTTTGCTTTTAAACATAAGAGATTAAATTGTAACTTACTTCAAACTTGGAGGATGAAAAGGTAATTTTCCTTATATTTGCTCTCCTCTCTGTTGTCCGGTCTCGCTTCTTCTTCTTCTTCTTCTTCTTCTTCTGTTCTTTCAAGCCCGACCACCGCTCACCGCGATCTGAATTTTGAACAGATCGTAATCTAAGGTACTACTAATCCCTAATAAATTTTTTTTCTTAATTTCTCCCAATCAGTTGTTTTAATTATGCTGCGTAGATTGAGTGAGAGAGTCCCCAAATAGGTTGCTCCTTTTTTCTTTTGGTCAGAAGAACATTTGATATAAAGAACAATTTTTTTTGTTTCATTTTTTAGGTTTTTCTATGCATTTATTATAACTTCAATCTAGAGGTAGTTTTGATATATATTATATATTTCTTCAATCCATTTGTGTAGGACAAGAAATGGCTAGCACAGCGTGTTTTATGATTGTGAGCAAGAATGACATTCCTATATATGAAGCTGAAGTTGGATCTGCTGCTAAAGTATGAATTCTTTCTCAATTGTACATTCAACGTATTTTGCTTGTGGCAAAAGGGTATCCTTTAATAAGTATTTGAATTGAAAGTGGCCATTGTTATTTGGTTCAATGCAGTGGGAAAATGCCCATTTACAAGTGGGAGGGGGATGTGACTCGAAACATATTGTTTATGCTAGCATCCTAAATTTTTTCCGTGTTGCAAGTAGTATTTAAGCATAATTTTATGTTCTCTTGGCTCCCGGTTGAAATTTCCTAGATTTGTCCCTTCTACCAGTGGAACAACCCTGTCTGTCAAAAGAGTGGAAACCTATTGGAAGTGTCCATTTGAGTTAGGCTAGTGCTTGTGTGAACGATTTGCCAATTGAAAAGCTCATGGGCTATGTATGGGATTTTTTTTTTATTGTTGAAAAAGAAAGGTTTTTTAAAAGATACAATTTTTCCCCAGATGGATAAATTCTTACGTTCCTGAAATACTATTGCAAGGATTTGAATCCAAGATTGGACATACATTTTGGTGCCTACGCATGGGATTCAAATCTTTATCCCATGTAGTCCCAAAAATGGGATGCAAATCTTCACACAAAGTGGAGGTGACTCAAACCTAGAAAATTCGAAACAGTTATAAGAATCCAGATCTCTTGATATTTCACCATTTAGGTGACAGTTGTGCATGAGCTTGAATTGCATGAAAATTGTTCACTTTTTCATGTTTTTCCTATCCATATGGCTGGCATTTTTAGAGCAGGACCAGATGATGGATGCTTTCTTTAGGGGTTTGCTTTCTTTCTTCCTTTATCACTCCCCTGCACCTATGTTTATAGACAAACGCATGTGTGCAAGGATATTTCATTAAAGTACATGCCTTGGATGGCAAGCATGAAAATTAAAGAAAACAAAATTATATACCTTGGATATATTGCGAACATTGAATTTTATTTTTATTTTTTTCAGTTCTGTCCTGAACAATTATGTACTGGTGTACTTTGCAGCTGGTGCATGTAAAAAATGTGCATAGAGTAGTTGCAACACTTCATTTATTTGTAGCAGTTCATTGACAAATTCTTGTAACGTGCTTTCATTTTCAACTGATGCTT
Source organism: Santalum album (assembly GCA_034195605.1). Lineage (NCBI taxonomy): Eukaryota > Viridiplantae > Streptophyta > Magnoliopsida > Santalales > Santalaceae > Santalum > Santalum album. The sequence goes on from CM067258.1 coordinate 3,579,468, forward strand.
TTGATGTTATTACCATATTTTAGAAAGAGGATGCTGCACAACAGCACCAGTTCATATTGCACGCAGCTTTGGATATTGTCCAGGACCTTGCCTGGACGACGAGTGCTATGTGAGGTTTCATCTCCACTGCTTTTTCCACCATGTCTCTTATTTCTGCTCACACACCCCGATCCTCCTTTCTTTTTCTTTCTTTTTTTATTTTTTTTTGAAATATTAATTTGATGCTATTGGTAGGGTTATGATTATTGCAACACCTTAAAATAGCAATATTCTGCCACTTTGTTGATCCAGGTTCTTGAAGGCAATTGACAGATTCAATGATTTGGTCGTCGCAGTTTATGTTACAGCAGGTCATATCCTTAATAGTTTACGAATTGATTTCTAAAATAATTTATCAATTTCCCTGGTCAAGAGAAATGCAGTATATTGATCAAGGCTTATCTTTTGCCCCCTCCCTGTTCTGCTTAGATGTCCAACTTATCCAAGCTTATATTGTGTCTGTTCAGGTAGGTCTTAAGGTTTTTTGGGTTTTAAACCTCGAGACAGGAGTTTGTTACTGATTTGTTTCTGGAGTAGAACCTTGACAATTGCCACCGGAGAGGAGGTAGACAGGAAGAGCCTAGCTTTGCTATTGGTCTGAACTTAAGGAGTCAACTTTATGGAGAATGATATTTGGGAACCGATAATCAAAATTTTTGAGAAAAAGGGCTATAGGATAGAAGAAATCTCATCTTTCCAAGGGAGGTAGCAGACTTTTAGTAAAATGTGCTCTCCAATTGCTATTTTACTTTGTTTCATTTCCATGTACCTACAACTATGGCTATTAGGTTGGGTAGTATCCAGAGGAGATTCCTTTAGGAAATACAAAGAAAGAGTTCCAACTATTACTTAGGAAATTGGGGAGTTGTGGAACAACCCTTACAGAAAGGAGGTTTTGAATTAAAGTTACGCATTCAAGTAAAACATGGCCTAGCTCACATTGGGTGGATGAGCAAAGTGGGTGGAGAACCTCATGAAGTTGGTTTGTGGTGGGAGATCAGTATAGAGTGGAACTTCTTATTGGACCACATTCATTGGGACCTAGCAAGCGGATTCTATTTATTTCCTGGAAAGATAGATGGTGTGGCCAATTGCCCTTAGCGCAATAGTGCCCATCTTTTTGAGCTAGGAGTAGATAAAGATGAGCTCAAGAATGGGAACTGGAGAAATTTCTGGAGTTCTTTTATTAAATTTGTAAGGCTATGGTTGATAAACAATCATAAAAGAAGTTAATGCAGTGCTATACAAAGAATGGGCAGTTTGAAGTGAGATATTATACTGGGTATGGCTTAATGCATCCTTCAAAAGGCATTTGGGGTGTCGGGGACCTTGCTTGTGTGGAAGCTTCTTGGGGCAGAATATTGACAACGGTTAATCTGCAAGAAGAGCCCATGAACTTCTAATTTCTCATTCGTTGTAAACCGGGTCAAGGAGAACTGATGCAAACTATGTGATCTTGGGCTATAAGTTATCAGTATGGAAGCATTGTTGATTGTTAGGAGGCATTTAAACTCTTTATGTTTGAAACTTTTTGTGTGTTTGGGTTGGTTGGTGTCCATTGATACAATTTTAATCTCGTTGATCAAAATAAATAGTTCCATTGTCTTTTTAGTTGTATCACTTCAATTGTTATTGTTGTTACTTTAGCTTTATTCAAATTTCTTCTTTAACCAATCGCATCATACATACGAGACTTATGCTGCTCCATGACTCCCGCAATGATGATGGAATAAAAAGCTTCTTCCAAGAGGTTCATGAGCTATACATAAAGGTATGTCCAATCTGCTTTCTTGTATCAATATTTTCACCTCATTAACTTATTAGAGAATGCTGAAAGATTGGTCTTGCCAATTAAGTGTCATGGTAGGTTTAGTATCACATTTTACTGCCAAATTATATGATTACTATGTCAATTCATTTGCCTCTTCTTCGTGAATAGCAAACACTGTTAATGGGTAAATTTATTGGAGAGCTGCTTATCAGATAACTGTCATGCTTGCACGACAGTCAAATGCTCACTTTTCTGGAAAAGCCTCTGTAAACAGGGGAAAGATTTGTGCATTTGACCTTCCTCAGATCCTGCTGACGTACGTGTAAAACCTTTAAACAACTTACTGGGCGAGTTTTATGTCCAATGGACTTCGTTGGGGACTATTTCACTGTTTGGCCATATAATAGATTTGAATGGCCCCTGATTCTATGTAATGCCCAAAGCTGGTTAATTCTGCGTTACATAAATTGGCTTCTTTTCTGCAGATTTCATAACACCCTAATATACTATTCTGGGACTTGTTTTGTCAGGTTTTATACAATATAAGAGCCAGATGTCATTTTCTGTTTTGCTTGTATAAATTATTATATCACTTATTTCTGCATGAGAATCTTCATAATCAAAAGACGTTCAACCTAAGCAGAACTCAACCCTGAAATATTGTAGAAATTACCATGCTTTTGTGCTTCTCGTGCGTGCATAAGTTCCACTTGGCATGGTTGTGCACTTCATTTCATGCGCAGCTATATTTATAGGGAGAATCATACAATCCTTCTCCTACTTTACCATCCAGTAGTTTCATTTTCTTTTCCATGGATGCTTCTTGTGATGTGAAGATTCTGACTCATCTGTGACAAATACAGTTTGAAATTTTTAGATTTTTGTTGCATAAGTTCCACTTGGCATGATAGTGCACTTCATTTCATGCGCAGCTATATTTGTAGGGGGATTATATAATCCTTCTCCTATTTTTGCTGTCCCTGTAATTTCATTTTCCTGTCCCCGGATCCTTCTTTTTTGTGATATGAAGATTCTGATGCGTTCATAAACAAATGCTGTTTGAAAATTTTCAGATTCTTCTCAACCCCCTGTACTTGCCTGGTTCTCGCATTACCTCGTCGCACTTTGACACAAAAGTTCGAGCCCTTGCAAGGAAGTACCTATGAGACTGTTCCTGTTCAGCCACCAGACCCAGGAGATTTCTCATTTTCCCAAATATTCGATTTGACACTGTTCGACCTACCGTGCATACATCCCATGTTCTCATTTTGATGATTACTGCTTTTAAGACATCTTCGTCTGTTTATTGCTGTGTTCTCATTTGGCGTTCCATTGGACCTTATGGGAGACTAGCATCAAATTGTCGAAATCGTAAGTGCCTTCAAATGCTGTGTTCCAGAAATGAACTCCAACGCTGTAGAAGTTTCGAGTTCCCAGTTTCAGTGAAAGGTAGGTCCTCCTACCGACACATGATTGGTCTGCTTAAATGCACATGTCACCCTTGAAATATCTGATATATTTTCATATTCTAGCTTTTTCAGATCAATATGCAGTAAGATTTTTGCCTCTCTTTTTGCTTTTATTGTCTAAGAATTTGAATCTGAGATTGCTTTACTTTGAATCTGAGATTGCTTTACCTTAAGTCATTGGCCTCCTTTATGATCCCCCACCCCAACAAGTAGAAAAATTTGCTGAATTTATTTTGAGAATGTACTTTTTTTTTCTGAGGCTGTGATAAGTGTAGCAGGAAAATTAGGACATGGTTTGGTTCACTTGTAGTGTGACCTTTTGTCCATGGAAAAGGATTTCTCCACCGAGGGATGCACTAAGCATTGTGGTTGAGCTGTCACAACTGCTATAGAGACTGGACACTCAGGAGTCCATGGGATTTCCAATGATTGGAATGCCCACTTTATGTGTTTTCCCTGCAAACTCATGGAACCCATGTCTTCCACAATTTTATTTTTTTTAACAAAAAAAAGAAAAGTAGAATGAGATAAAAAAAAAATTGAAGCAAATTGTTCTAGAATCAACAACATGGGGCTGAATAAGAGATATCTTCCCTATCTTTGAGAAAAATCTCAAATTTATGGGGGCTTTTTCCCCAAAAAAAAAAAAGAAAAAGGAAAAAGGGAAAGTAGCAAATTGTTATTGAGGCTCATCAAAGAAATTCGACGACTCAAAATCATCTTTGATGTAGTTTGTTCGACGTCTGATAAAATGGGTGGCATGGGCAAGGATGTAAATCGAGAAAGGGCTTTCACTTTATGTAGTATTATTATTCTTAACTTTGTAAATCGAGAAAGGGCTTTCACTTTATGCAGTATTATTAGTCTTAACTTTGTAGCAGTGTATCGTTTGGATAAAGAATGAACACTTTTTTAAAATTACCTTTTTAGAATAGTGTAGTGTTGAGTTGTTTCTATACATAATTGAGGATAGTGAATTGCACAAAGCATTTTTTTTTCTTTTTTGTTGGCATAGTTTAGATATTATACATGATTAAAAAGAATTAGGGGCAATTTCTGCTATTAATGGTAGCTTATCTTTTGTTGCTTAGAATTTATTATTATTATTATTATTATTTTATCAATGACAAGTAATGGTTCAGTCAGTAGCATGGCCGTCTTCTGATGAAGGTGAGGAGTTGGAGTAACCATGAAAGTGGGGAGGGGTAAAAAAGTCAAAAGACGGTCCTGAAAATGGAAAAGGAAAGGGACAGGTGTCGGGTGTCAAATAAGGGTGGTGATGTTGAGGACGAGCAAGGGGGAGGTGTCCTCTTTCTTCAAAAATGTCGACTGTGTGCAATAATAGGCGGTGGCGCTGGTTTCCTCCGCTTGTTCATCGTAATGTTTCAAAACTACAAAAACATGGCTGTCCAAATATGATTTTTGCTTTTTCCTACTTTTCATTTTTTATATGTTTTGATTGTTCATGTCATGTCGTTATTGCAAAAAATAAAAATAAAATATATATATATAAACACACAACAAAATGGTTTGACGTGATGGAGCACGTGGCCTTGGCACCCTGGGGCGGCCTATTTAGCTGGCACCACAGCGATGACTTCCCCTCTCCCTTCCTCTTGTCTCGTACGTACGTATGAGAAAAGAAAGTAAATTAATATAAAAAAATTAAGAGTTATAGCCTTTTGATGAGCTACTTTTAATTTTCCGAAATATTTTAAATAGTGCTTTTGAAAAAATAATAATAATCCTTTATGGTCGTATTTCACATTTTTGAAATACTATTTTGAGCTGTTCAAACATTTATCAAAATTTTTATCGAATGATCAACACGCTCGCATTCGACGGGTGAAATTTAAAAATAACGGAGTCGTTACCCTACATTTTTTAGGAAAAAAATAAGGAAAAAAATATAAATTTTATAAATATAATGGTCTTTTAGCCATAAAATGGGTTTGGGAGTACAATTACGTGTGGGACAATCTATTGTTAGAGTCAATTTGTCTTCAAATAATTCATTTGAAAAAATGGAAACCCTTCTTATTTGATGATTAATATAGATTTTTGTATCTTTTTATATTGTCTAAAAATCCTAAAAATTCCTGTTGGGGCAGATTCCAGCAAACCTTTTTTCAGAAATTTTTTAATAAACCCCTTTTTCTATATTAAATTAGAAGACAAGAACAAAAGAATAATAATGGTTATCTGTGATACCCCAATTTCATATCAAAAAGTGTAGAAATTATGATTATGATATTTAACTTCAAATTTATGATCTCAAAAGTACATTCTTGGCTAATTTTTTTGGGTAAGGATTTAACTTGTGATGGGATCATGGATCGGAGTGTTACGTTATCATACATATATTTCATGTAGAAAAATAACAATGAATAAGGCTTTTTGTTTAGTTATACATTCTTTGCATTTAGAGAAGAATTTTTTAACGCATAAGTTTAAAATGAGCTCCCCAGCCGTAGCTTAGTCCATGAATAAAGTGAAATGTCCCCATTTGGAGTCAAAATGATTCAATTGAGACTGCTAAGAAGAAGAAGAAGAGCAGCTTTGTTTTGTCCGTTTAATGCTGAATAATCTCAACACTTTTTTGCTCTGTTGATAAAATATTTATATTTTAGCATTCACCTAAAAACAGTGTTGAAAATGGGAAGAAAATTTTATATTTAGCATTCAATAAAAAATAAATATTAAAAATTTGAGAAAACATCTCATCACTGTTGACTATTAACAAACATTTTCTTTAATTTCGTAAATTCAGCAACTTTAGTCGTCCGCAGTTAAAGTTGAGTATAAAATTGTAATTAATCAAACACGACCCCTACCAATAAAAACAAAGGCAACTGAAGAACATTTATTTACAATTAAAAAGATTCAAAAATTCTAAAGAGGAAGAAAGACTATGCAGTTACGATTTAGAGTTTTTAATCAAAATATTAACTTTACCTTAATAGACTATCCAAAACTATTTATAAAAATAGATCTCATTTGGTCACGTCAGATTCTATGTCCTAATTATTTTAAAATAAAATTTTTAACTTATTTAAAATATTATTAAGCATTTATATCTCCATAAAATTAAATTATTTTAAACAATTGATGTTATATATATATATATATCAACGTTAAGGATTATGCACTATAATTTTATTAAATCTTTTTTTGCACAATTCTCTATACTTGAAAGAAAAGTATATCCATACATGATAAAAAGGAGGCCAAAACTCAAATCCCAACCCCATAACATATATCATAGATTAAAGTCATCACAATTAGAAGGTAATATAATATATAGTAATTCTGTCTCCATGAAAGAAAAAGAAAATTGAAAAATTTTCAATAAATATTATACGACTAATTCATTGTTTTCCTAACGAGAAAACAACTAAATCAATAAGGAAAACAACTAAATCAATAAATTTATAGAGTTCGCATGGATTATTCCCTATATATAAAACAGTGTAATTTTATAATGATAAAACTGTTCAATGATACATTAAATAGGTTTAAAATCTAATTTTAAAATAAATTAGACAAAACGTGTGATGTATCATTGTGAAAAGATTGGATCTATTTTGGTAAATAATTTTGAGAGAGTCCATAAAGGGAAATAAATTCAAAACCAGAGTCCATTTTGTTACACATCAAAAATACCTTCCAAGATCCCAATTCAAGCAACAACATTAATATATCAATTAGAAGCTAAAAGGAAAATCAAGATACAGCTAAGTATAAAAAGGAAGTTATTCATAATTATTGATTGGAAAGAGCAAAGAAAGAAGATGAACAGAAGATGGGTGAATTCAAAATCACACACAGGGTAAAGGGAACTAACACAACAGACCAGCTCGATGAAGACTAAACTTCTGAGTTTCTAATCTAAAAACTGAAAAACATACAATATAAACAAAAATAATAATAATAAGAAGAAGAAGAAGAACCATACAATTCTCATATACCCACAGCAAGCAAAAATCAAAATCAAGATGAGCAAGAAACAAAACAGAGTCAAACATAACACAAAATCAAGAGGGGGAGAGAGAGAGAGATTCATGATTGATTATTGTCCTCAAAATTCATACATCTCATCACTGTTTATTGAGAGAGAGATGAACACTAAACTCACTCAACCTATCTCCTCCCTTTCCCCCAACACACACACCCCCACACACACACATATACACCGAAATATCACTAAAAAGCAACGCACCCACACACCTAACTCATAAATAATATCCACCCACTCCACCAAATCCACCACCCCCAATTCAAGCAATGAAGCTATCGTGATTTCCTCTTACCAACCTTCGATTTCCGAGTCCTCTCCGGCTTCCCAAAGGCGCTGCAGAATCCGCACCCGGAGAGCCTCGGCGACGGCGGGTCGATCGCCGGCGAAACCTTAACCGCGCGCAACCCGCGCCCTCCACCGTTGGATCGGCTCCGATCCAACCCGTCCCGGGTCGATCCGGCGGCGCCGTCGGCGGGCTTGATTTCTCGGCTCGGATCAGACTTCGTCTGATGCTGCTTGCTGTCTTCTTCTTGTTCCGGCTTGTTGGTCTGATTCAGTTCGCCGGAGATAAGCTTGTCGTCCCAGATCAACCCCGACGATCCCTGTCGCCGGAAAGAAACCGCTGATCTCTGTAGTCCGGCCATCATCAGATCAGATAAGATCGGATCACCCCCGCCTCCTCTCTTCTTCTGGGTCTAGTGTCCTCTCTGAGAGATGGGATTGGGTTGAGTCTCCCTCTCCGGGTTTTCTCGCTCGGTGATTTGCTCAGAGGATCTGTTCTGTTGAGGAGAAGATTTTCTAAGGATGGTGTGGGTGGTGGCTGTTTAGACTTTCTTCAATTTCCATCATTATCTTATATAGTGAGAGAAAGTGTCGAGGAGAGAGAGAGAGAGAGAGGGGGGGAAAAAACAAAAACAATTGGAGGGTAGTGCGAACGGTGTCGTAATGATTGGGCCTCTCCCTTCACTTTTTAATGAGAATATGCATCTCGATACATATAATTTACTTGCATTCGGTTTAAAACGAGAGGATTTTATTAAAATATATTTACTTCATAGTTAAAAAATAAATTTTAGTAAAATAATGTTAGTTTTGACTGAGAGGCATGCCAATTATCTGTGCCCGAATACATATTTTTTTCTATTTTTTTTTTTAGGTAAAAAAGAAAATTAAGAGTAATTTTTTATAAAGTTAAGGGTAAAAGAGTCAAATCATCTATAATTTAAGTGGCTTTTTTTAATTTTAGCAAAAACTCATAATTAGTAATTATAAAGGTCTAAACTCCTGGCGGTAAGTAGAGTCTATTTGAGTCGTGCCAGATGCAATCCAATATAATTGAGCGGGAGCACAAATAGTTGGATTTTATCGATCTCACTTTTTTTTGAGCTCAGTTCAATTTACAATTGGAGCTTGAGTTTGGACTATATATATATATACGCACGCACATATAAAATCGAGTATTGAGCAACTCGAGCTTAAAATTTTTTTGAGTCAAGGTCCAAATCGAGTAACTTGTGATTGTTTACGGCCCTTTTAGGATCTTATTTTGCATTGCAATTATCTTGTCAATAAAAATATTATCTAAAAAATAGCTTTACTTATTTAATTTTGAAAATTTGGCTTTTTGATCATGAATTAGAAGAAAAAAAAATCCCCTTTATGAAACATAGGACCACAATTGGTATGGTTTTAAAAGTACTTTTCTTCTAACTTAATCGGTAGTTATTTCACGTATATTGTGCCAATGTAGGAGCTATAAGTAAATTAGGTAACACTTTTGTGTAAAGGAAAGTAATTTATATATATATAAATTGTAAAGAAAGGTAATTCATTGAACAACATGATTACCTCATCCTTAAATTATAACCCATTTCTACTCCTCATTAAAAAATAAAAATAAAAATAAAAATTTTACCAATTAATTCCAAAACTTTTTTTGTAAAAAAAAAAAAAAGTGATCAAAACCACGGGTAATAAAAATAAAAGATTCTTAGCCAAACTATTTGTGACCCTACTAAAAAAAAAAAATTTGTTGGTGCTCATTGTCTATTCATATTTAAAAATAAATAATCAAAGTGTTATTAAATCCTCCTCCCATTCAAATGTAAGAAACCCTACACTTTACTGTCCCACATAACAATAGCCTCACCGAAAAATAGTTGGTTCATTTATTTGGTTTTGAATTACAATTAATTTAATTAATAAAAAGTCACTATCCCTTTGAAAAACGCATTCACTCTTCCAACAAACCAGGATTGACTTCAAACGTTTTGCAACAAAATAAATAAATAAATAAGTTGCAGCAAATGGTTGCCAAAGTCAAGGTCAAAGGGTCTAAAATTGCACATTCCCATAAAATTAAAGAACTAAGTGTGATGGTCAACTATAGGATTAGTCATGAAAATGTTTGTGATCATTTTTCTCTCACGAGAGTTTCATTTTTTTGACGTCAAAATTCGTTTAAATCCGTTATTTTCTTTCTAGGATTAGATATCGTATATTTAGAGTTTTCTTCTATTAATATATTCATTGTCTAGAATTTTCTTTTTTTCTTAATAATTAAGATTTTCTTTATGAGAAAAATTAACATGCGGCAGCTGTATATCAGTTAAACGTAAGAGGGTCTTTTGCTGTTTTAAAAAATAAAAAACACAAGACCCAAATGATATTGCTTTGGGTTTTGTTTTTGTTTTTTTTTCTTTTTTGTGACCAGCTGCACCAAAATTAAGTCCTTCATTTATTTATATTTTACTGTTTTACCTTCTAACTTGAAGAACACTCATTGTAAGCCTCTATATTGACATCTATATTATTCTTTCGGTATATTTTAACGTTATAACACTTTTCCATCGTTGCTTTCTCTAAACTTGAAAAAAAAGATTAATTTTTTTTAACCCAACTGAATAATGAAAGTGAGTAATGCTGCGCATTTTTACTGCATTCTAATTAAAATTTGAGATTTTACGGGCCAAAGTATATAACAAGGATGATCATGTAATTTTAGTAAAATATTTAAATTTTAATCTAGTGCACTATTGACACTTCAAATTTTTGCGGGTACTGACTAAATAAAACAAACGGTGACATTAGTTTAATGGTGGCCAGAATTGAAAGTATCCGTTGTGGGGGTCTGGTCAACCTATCTATGCTGGTATTAAGGAGTGACACGTTGATCGTGGGTCCATTCAACTCATAATCTTCATGAATCATTTAATATGGTCAATGAGAGGTGGAGTCTTAATTAGTGTGTAATTTTCCAAATCTATATTAGATACAAAGGTCTACACTTTTGAGGTCCTAAACGTCTAATTAAAAATTCTATTCGTTCACAAAAAGAAGAACTCGATATAATGGGCGATTAGGACTGCAAACGGGTCAAGCCGACTCGCGAGTTCGCTTGTGCTCATTTGTTTGTTAAACGAGCATAATACAAATACAAATTTAAGGATTGACTCATTGCATCCGCAAGCCTTTTAAGGTCAATCGATTTTTAGAAATCATACATCTTGGATAATCTAAACTACCCATTATAATAGACCGCCGAATCTCACTTTCATTCTTTTTATTCAGGACTCTTATCTTAAAAACTACGCGAATAGGCATATTTATTATGATTAGGTAATTATTTTTGTCAACCAAACATGAGCTTGAGCTCACGATCTCGTGCTCGTCATCTCCCTGTATTAAAATTTTAACAAGTCAAGCTCAAGCACTAGAATAATGATCAGAATCCCAACTCCAAAATAACCGCATAATCTTTTACTGATTGCCATCGGATCTCACCCTCCCAAATTGGTCATATTCTAGTGATTCCCTTGAATGACTGCCGCTAAATAAATGATTATTTTTTGGGTAACTTATTTTATTACCACTGCTTGTTAAAGTTAGCTGTGGAGAAAATAATTTGGAGAGATTGAATATGAGTGATTTGGTCCACAACTCATTGAATCATTCATTATTCCCATTTGAACTTGGTGACTCCATCAACCACTGCTTCTGTTGTTTTCATTGGCATCATCATCAATACATCATGAGCACCACCATAAGTCCAAATTAATGAATGAGGGTATGGAGCCACCATTTAAGGAAAACCATATCATCATGCTTTGGATTTGCAGGGAATTTTTGTTATTATTATCATTATAAATAACATTAATAAATAAATAATATCATCTTGGATGCTAACTAATATGAAATAATTAAAATTGGAATAAGCTATTCAAAATAGTGTAAAGTGTCAGGTGAGAATATTCAATAAGCAATTATTGGGTCTAGTTTTGGCATTTAGGAGTAGAGTAGATCGGCCTTTCAATTTTAATAAGGGGAAAAAAATGAAAAGGTTAAAATAGGAATGATTAATGATGTCCGGATGGATGTTGGATTCTTTAAAAACAAATAAAATGAATAAAAGTAAGAAATGGTGTCGGTTTAATTGATTTTCCTTTATTAAGTCTAATTCTTGTCGAGATAGTTTCAAGATTTTTATTTGATGGTCAAAAATATATACCACAATAAATAATTTCAAGAAAAAGTAGACTTTTTTCCCAAATTAGACTTGCTTTTCAAATTTATTCCCAAATCAGACTTGATTCTCCCGCCCGGGAGGGGGATGGTTGTTTTTTTATTTTATTACCTTATTCAAGTGAAAAGATATTAAAAAATTAATGGGCTTTAAGAAACAAATATATAAATAAAATTTATAAAAATATTATAATTTGTAAAATAATAATTTTAAAGTATAAATAAATATGCAGAACGTATTATTTATTTATTTTTCTAAATACATACGAACCCAAGTGGACATTAGGGCTCTCAAGGCTCATAAAATGTCACACCAGGCCTTATAAACCCAAATTTGCGCGCCCTCAGGAAATATGTAAAACGACGTCGCTTTCTGCACATTGCTTCGTGAGATCCCCAAGTGCTGAAATTTCAGGGTACCCGCCCAAACACACGGCATTCTTTCCAAAAAAAAAAGTTCACTTCTTCGCCTTCATTCGCTTTCCAAATCCATCTCTCCCCCCTCCCTCCCTCCCATTATCATCTAATTGGTATTTTCAGTTCACAGCTCTGTTGGGTTTTGATGCGCTCGTAATTCTGTAAGTTCAGTGATGAATTATTGGTCATAATTTCATTTCCTCAACGTGTCTGACAGAGTGCTTCAAAGAGAGTAGGGTTTGCAAGGGTGGTTAGATCTGAAAGATCTTGAGAGGAAAAGAAAGTTGAGAAAGGAAGAAGCATGTATGGAAGAAGGGCATGTCAACTGGCGAAAGAATTTTCTAGCAGCGAACCTGGGCAGCTCTCACCTTTCAATGTAAGCCTGGTGCTTTTTAGTATACTTCTCTGGGCAGTGTTTGAAAATTCATTTGCTGGGTATGCTTGTTTTGATGTGAATTTGTGGATATATGGTTTCAACTTTTCAATTGGTTAATCAAAACCCTTTAATCCTTTTTCTTTTTTTAATTATGGCAGTTCTTTATTGTTTCTTGGTTGGTTACTGGCTACTCAAACTACGGGATAGATCATCTTCTCAAAACCTGATTTAGTGAGATGAATCATTTTCTGGGTATACTGATTGTTATGATGCAACATCGTCCCATCATTTATACTATAAGCATTGACGTGATTTATCAATCAATATACGGTGGTTGATAAACATTATCTCTGTGAACTAGAGCTTACTGGTGATAATAGTTTCTATGCTTGCTTATTCAACTAAAATGATGACAATCAATTACCAAGTGTTGGCTTCTTTTTTCAATTTAAACCTTCTGCTGTTTGGTCATGTCATCGATATGAAAATTTCTGGTGGCTACTAATTGGTAATCATTTTAAGCCTGCAACATGGTTTGACTAGGCAGCAAACAGAATCTTCTTTCTTTAACCTTATTGAATTTTTTTTCTTTTCTTGCTACTCGCTATCAACTATATTATCAATGCTTTTAGCTTTATTAACTGATTAGTAGCCAGGTTCCACTGCCACCTAATACTCATGCTTATATATAGTAATTCAAAAGTAATTCAAAAGCTCTAAAACACATGTTTATAATATATTTGACACTATCATCATGCTGCATGGCTGTCCACTCTACTGGTGTGCAGTTATACAGTTCAAAGCCAAAAATCGAACCATTTGTTTTGACCTTTCGAAAGGATAGCCTGGTAGGCGTGTTTACTTAGTCTGGACTTGATTTTTGGTTTAACATTTTACTGCCAAAACTACATTTAGTTCGTTTATTCTTTTAGCTGGCAGCCTAAACTCAAATGAACTCAAAAAAAAGAACCCAAACTCAGTCACGTGGAACTGGAACAATAACTAGGGGTGGGGACCGATAAGGAAGAGCACATTGGAGAGAGAAGCTTGTTGGGTCAAGTTAAATTTATCTACCAAAGGATAAATGTTTTCCTCTTTGAAAGATTAGGAGAGGCAGCTGATGTTTCTCACCTAATTGTAGTTTCGGCCTTTTCTTTTGGTGAGAAGACAATGAAAGGTTGATATGTGTAGCTTCAATTACAAGTGTTGAAGAAACTGAATTTTTTGCATTTTCCCTTGATAATGGATTTGTGCTAGCAATCCTTTTAAGTTGAATGCACATTTCGAACTAGTTTTTTAAAACAACTTTGCAACAGTCTCGGCATGGGGTGGATATGTTATTGGTCTGAACTTGCAGTTTTGGTATCAATGTATATTTTGTGTCCCCTTTCTTCTGAATATTCCAAAATAGGTTGATCCCTAGTGCAATAGGCTCCTCACTTTGCAAGTGTTGGGGGAGGATCATACAAAGTACGCAGCCTTGCCCTTGCTTTCCGTTAAATTATTATTTTGCGAGGCTGTTTCCACAACTTGATCTGTGCCCTTCCGGTTACTAGGGATCTGCTTTGGTGATTGTGCCAATGCTCACCCTCATCTGAGTATTCTCCGATTATGAGTTTTTTTTTGTTGCATTCTATGAATGAGTTGACATAAATGGATGTAAAGACTTAATGAGATCTTTGTTTTGGGTCACTTCACCCAGCTACCTTCCAAGTCATAATGCTGCTTCCCCTCTTCATTTTGTTGTCTCATCTCCCCATGGCCATTTGCTGGTTTAAATTTCTTTCCACTCCCTGCTGCAATGAAAATTTTATGAGATCACTGCATTTGTTTATGCAAAATTGGTGTTAGCCCAATGCTAACACCAACATCTGTACTAATGCTATGTAGACTGAAACATCTGATCAAGTAATCAAAGAGTGTAGTGCCCACTTCAATGAGCTTCAGTCCTTGATGAGGTGATTCTGCCTGCTTTCTTTCTCCGCATGCTCCTGAGTTAATTCTTTTCTATATAGAACTATAATGTATCGTTTCAACATTTTTTTAAAAAATATTGTTTTGGCCCCAATTTTTTTTTATTCTCCATTTCTATTTTGGATTCTGTTTCTTACCAGATTGGTGACAATTTTTAATATGTTGTTCGAACCCAAGATTGGACAGCAAACCATAGTTTATTATGTGCCTATTAGTGCTCAAGTTAGAAGATTTTTAGTTATATTTTGTGCATATTATGTTCAGGGGAGCCATTATTACTCATTGGCTAATGCTTAATAAAGCATATCCTTCCTCTCTCTCCAATTGCATCTGCAATGTTGGGTTACTCACCACTTCTATCTTTTTGGCTGACATGATGTGATGGTAGAACAGGAAAATCCAGGAAGAAGGATTGGATATCCAAACCACCAGAAACCCTGATCACTATGGGATGGTGATCCACCACCTTTCTATAATGCGCAATAAGCGCTGCCTTATGGCATATATGTAATCTTCTATCACGCGATATGTTGTTTCCTCGAGTATGCTTCATGTGGCTAGTTCTTACTTTGCTATGCATAATCTTGTAAATGTTGTAGGTATAATCGAGCAGAAATAATACGTAGTTTGAGATGGAAAGTGGGGCCCGTGCTTCCTCAAGAAATCCAGGAAAAGCTGAGCTACTCTGAGGAAGGGTATTTCAAGAATCACTCTGCGGCTTTGGAATCTTACATGTCTGAACTAGATCTTGATTTGACTGTGGTAAATTTCTATCATGGGATCTGTAATTTCTTTGGAAGTAGTAGAAGGTTAAACCTACTTCAGTCATCCAATTTAGGTGTTTGGTTAGTGCTCGGAAAAGCTGATATGGTTGCGGTTTGACCCAGTTGTTAAAATGGCTCCATGAGAAATCCCACAGTACATTATTTGGCCTAATTGACTTTTATCTTGGTGAGGAGTTCTTATCTTAGTGTACGCACTCCTTTGATAAGTGATAAATAATCTCTTAACAACCCCCCCCCCCCCCCCCCCCACACACAAAAAAAAAAAAAAACAGAAAGCTTTTCCAAATATGTAGGAAGTTGATTCTTTGAAATTATTTATACATCATGTGATTATGTATATGTGCTCATGTGCTTATATTAGCATTTTCCTGTACATAAATATGATCGAACTTAGTCCAAGAGATTTCCATTGCGGATCATTCTTAATTTTTGTGATTGTCAGGACATGGTGCCACCCAAAGATCCCTACATTCAGGTGAGAGTCCTTGATGATATTGGCGAAGTATTGCTTAGCGATCAGTCGGCCAATCTTGCTCGTCACTCCATGCATTTTCTTAAGCGCACAGACGCCGAACAGTTCATCTCCCAGGTGCAAAATCCACAATGCTGACCTTAATTCAAGTACCTGCGTGATTCAATTTCCTTTCCTTTACCAACTTTCGTCCTGTCTGATTAACAGGGTTTAATGGAGGAGCTCACAAGTTGACCGAGGTTCACTTATTTGGAAATGCAAGGACTCGAATCCCTTGGCTGCAATTGCCTGTTGGACTCAAGTCTGTTGTACATCATTCTTGATTTTCTTTAATGTGGGGACACAAGGACTCTTTTTATGTATTTTATTGAAATAGTTGAGAAAATCTAATAAAATTGCTGTTGTTTGGGATGTTTCTGAAACTCTAGTATTTACAGAAGCATCTGATGCAGATCAACTCCAGTTTCTTTCCACATTCAAAATTTAATAAATAAATAAATAAAATGTAAAACCACCTTCAGGGCTGGGATTTCAAATTTGATTGGTTACAATGTAATGTATACAATGCTATATTTTCTATTTGTTTTGAAAAAGTTATTACCTTGTAACATAAATAACGAATACTTACATGTCGTATATCAACAAATTGGGTACAAAAAAGAGCAAAAAGGAACATAACCTCGGATTACTATAATCCAAAATAATAGGATATCTGAAAGACGTAAAATTTCACCCACTCTCTAGCGTGTATTTAGAAAATTATTTATGTAGCACTCAAGATGACATTTTTGCTGGAAATAAAAATGGAATCGTTATAAAAACCGATCAGACACTATTAACTGGGAACGGCTCCTTATAGTTGGCAGAGATTCTATACCAAGGGTCCATTGTTCAGGTTGTCAACTGCTGGGTCTAACCATTTCAACCCCAAGTCAAGCACGCCCTCGATTCCACCAACTCAATCTATGCTTCTGCAAATCTCCAAACAGGCTTAGAAAATCTGGGTTTCTTCATTCTTCCACAAGGGTTGTTTCAATAGTCACTTATTTTCAAGCAGCGCCAGATCTGATAGGTTGGGAGGCGATTGAACGAGTAATATACAGGTTAGCCTTGTTAGGAGTTTGAATCCCCGTGATCGGACAGTCTGTGAATGTGATATAACTTTTGAATTTTTGTGGTTTTCTGTTTTTTTTTCCTTTTCATTTGCTCTTTTGTGATCCCTGTTCCCATGAAAGGTTTCAATTTGACGTTTGGTGGTGCTCTGGGTTGTGGGGAGGATGAACATCAAGGGGTTTTGAGTAGGGTTTTGGATCTGAATATAGTGGGAAACTCTGTATCGTTTCCGGTTTTGTGTTTAAGATTTTAGATTACAACCCATTAAAAAAAAAGGGGGGGGGGGGGGGGGGGGGGGTTTAAGAGTATTGAAAAGTTTTGGCTTTTGCTCTCTTTTGGCAGGTGGGTTTTTGTTGATGGCAGGAAAGAGCTAGAGCACACTCTATACTGCACTTTAAGGAGTTCTTCTGCTGAAATTACATAATTTCTGTGAAAATTTGGTACCGAGGCTAACAGGCGTGATAAAATTATTTCCATTACATAAAGAGCTTAAACATGTCTTTCCACACGTTGAATTATCCGCCAACTAATTTAGCCAATGTCTATAAGCATAGAACCGTGTATAAGATGAGGTCCAATCGAACTTTAGCCATTCCTTCGTCTTCCATTCTCTTGCCAATTGATGAGAGTGATAGTTTACCTGAATCAGAGAAGAGTTCATATTTAAACAACAATGGGTCCACTAGCTTCTTGACAAGTCAAGCAAATACAGTGGGAATAATCGGAGGCGTTTCAGTTGAGTCAACATTGAATTTTTTGAGAAAACTAGTCCAGTGGAGTTCTAAAGATGGAGAAGGCCGCCTTCCGTTTGTTCTATGCTCTGATCCAGAACTAAACAAGGAGCTTTTGATGCATGAGCGAAGTTCGCTGTCATTGCAGAGTGATGAAGTTAAGCGTTCCCAAGTCAATCATCAACCGATTGTTGAGAACTTGCAGGGTAAAAGGGTTTTCCTTGAGACCTCTGGAGCTCGTTGCATTGTAACGCCTTGTCATATTTCACATTCATGGCATGATGAGATTTTCAAAGGATGCTCCGTTCCTTTCCTTCACGTGGGTGAGTGTGTTGCGAGGGAGCTCAAGGAAGCAAAGTTGAAGCCACTTGAAGCGGGAAGTCCTTTGCGGATTGGACTTCTTGCAACAAATGCAACTTTATCTGCAGGGTTTTATCAAGACAAACTACGGCAGGAGGTACAATCATTTTTGCAACTCTTGTTTGCTTTGATTTTAAATTGTGTTGCCTGATTGATCTTGTTTGATAAATTCCAGAGGTTACCATCCCAAAACCAATCGCCATTGGTTGGGCTGGTCCAAGATCTTATTAATTGAATTGCTAGACTTGGGTTTGCATTCTTGACACACTTCCTCGTGCATGACATCGCCTGAGCCTAACACGTGGACAGTTTTGCGTGACATGGAGCACGTGACGTCATTTAAACCGAGACATCATACGCATAGATGCTTGTAATGGCTAATAACCTATTTGATGCTCATCATTGGAATGACTTTTTATGGAATTTTTTTTAGCTTATCTTGATTAAAGGTCGTGTAAGCATTGAAGCGAGTGGCCTTCTGAAGTAAAGCATCGTCAAGCAGTGAAATAATTTCTGTTAGTGTTTCCCCTTATTTTAGTAGTTTGGGGCACATGCCATAAGTGAGTTGAGAATAGAAGCATTAGATGGCCCTGGGTTAACACTCGAGAGTCTCTCTCTGTCTCTCTCTGCACACATTTAAGAGCTGAAGGATATGTGCATGCGGTTTACAGTAGTTGATCAAAATACTCGTGAAGATTATCGTATGAAGTTTTACAATTGTGCCTCAGATGGGCTGTTGCATAGACAGATACAAGTAATAAAATTTGTATCATATCACAAAAGAATCGTGTTTAGCACATTTCTTTTTGTCAGTTATGAGTATTTTATGCATTTGTTCCTTCTATGTTCTTTGTATGCAGGGATTCCAAGTTGTACTACCAGATAAGGCAACCATGGAGCATACTGTAATTCCAGCGATCGAAGCGAAAAACAGGAGAGACATGGAAGGGGCACGGAATCTGTTGAGAATCGCTCTCCAAGTTCTGCTGGTGAGGGCTGTAAACAGCGTTGTTGTTGCGTCTGATGACATGTGGGATCTTTTGCCTGCAGACGACCCTGTTCTTAAAAAGTGCGTCGATCCGATGGATGCGCTTGCCAGATCAACGATTCAGTGGGCACATTCTGTTGAAAAAGGTACATAAAGACCAGAAAAACGTATGCTTCTTTGCCTACTTCAATATCTTGATGTGATTCTTTTAACATTTATCCATGCTTGGGGAATTTTGTTGTTGAAGACTAATATGTTAATGAGCTACATAATTATTGCTGAATGGGTTTCTTGAGTCATCATGAAAATAATTCTGCAGTAATGTTGAATGATAATTCTAAAGCGGCTACGCTTTAGAATTGCCCTCATCTCTAAAGGGGCTATGCTTTCCACCCTCTGCTACTAACTGGTGGAGCCAAGTTAGAATGGTTCCTTGCAAGTTTAGTCATGGTCTTGTTATTAGAAGCACAAGATTATGAGATACTCAATGAAATAAGTTTAAGTCACTCGCCATGACAACATTGTTAATCAGATAAATTCAACTAGTCAAAAGGGTGTTGATAGCCCAAATGAATGTGTCCATAATTAACTCCCTTTGTGAATGAGTGGCAATTGATTTCTGTCTCCTCTCACTTTTTACTCTTTTTCCACATTAAAAGTCATGAAAGAGAAATTTCACATTAAGAGTGATGAAAGTTAGAAAGAGAAATTAGAAGTTCGTAATAATTTTTACCGAGTTGGGGGAGAAAGAGGGGTAAAAAAAATGCAACCCCCTTCTCATCTCCATATTTTGTAAACCCCTATTTATCTGCAATTTTCAACTGCCTAAACCTTAGAAGTCTAAAGAAAAGAGGTTTTGACCGTTACGAACGACGGCCCTACACCACCAATTTTACTTGTATGTTCATGAGCGGGATCCAAATCGGGCATGGACCGAGCCAGGGTTCGATAACTATAGAGATTTCGTTAGAAATTTCGTTGAGTTGCTTTGGGTTAGAGTCCAATAACGATTTTATTTGAGCCTAATCTTTAAAAAAGGACCTGATACGGTACATAATTTACCAATTTATGGATGACTGGGGCTCTAGTTATGTATAATCTGTCCAATTAAAGGTTGGCTTGGTGTTAGAAGGAGACATGCTCATCATTTTTTTTTTCCTCGCTAAGCATAAGAACTCCAGGGAGGGCTCTTATTGTTGTCCCTCAATTATCTTTCACATAAAAACACACAAAGAGGTGGAGATAATATTGATGAGCTTGTTTTAATATTTTTGAATTATTCAACATCCTATTATTTTTTTGATTGGATTAAATTAATGATCGCATCTTCTATACTATTATAAAGTCAAAAGATGCTTTGATTCAATCAATCATGTATTTTTCTTGAACTTTCGTTAATACCCTCAAAGATTATAGTTACTTACTTATGGTTGTCATATAACCGTTCCTATTTTTACTCAAACATTACCGTTATCATATAACAATTCTCATATTTTTCCTAAATATCTGGTACAATTATTTTTTATTATAAAAAAATTATAATTATAATTTTTAAATGTTTAATTAATTTAAATTTTTACCTAAATACATTTTTAGATATATATTGATCGAAAATTCATTAAACGTGTGCGATGTCACTAGTATTTATAATACAAAGGTAATGATCAGTTCAATCTCTGATTAATTCTCTCTCTCTCTCTATTTTTTTTTCCCCTTTTGTTGGATGACATTCTCCATCTACTTAATATAGGAAACGAGAAGAGGAGCTTACGCAAGACGAGACACGAACAGCAACAAATCTCGGCCTGCACGTAAAAGTGCCACGTCGTCCCTCGGAACACGTGGCGCCATCCCTGAACCTTAACGAGAGTTGCCCCAAGGCCCCGTCGCGGCACGTGCCCACACGTGTCGGTAGGGAAAGAACAGGTGTACGTTCTGTTGAAGCCACTGAAGTCTAGATGAACTCTATAAATGAAGAAAAAAAATATGCAACCTTAAAATCATATTGGGGTTGTTGTAATAAGCTTCTTGAAGGGCTTTTAAAAAATTTTCTTTTCTTGAAGTTTCGAAGTTGAAGAAGAAGGACGACATGGCTTCCAATCAGAGTTACCAAGCTGGTGAAACCAAAGGCCGTACTCAGGTAAATCCTTTAAGTGAATCCCTCGTTTTATTTTTCACGAGATTTTTCACTTTTTTTAAAAAAAAGTTTTAGTTGAACGTGGAGATCTCATCGAGCATTATATGTATAGATGTTTATGTATATTAAGTTTATAATTATTAATGATTAAATGATAAGTGTATTTGGTTCTTAGGAAAAGACCGAGCAGATGACAGGAACGGTGAGGGACAAGGCCCAAGCGGCGAAGGACAAGACGGCCGAGCTGGGCCAGTCGGCGAAGGAGAAGGCATCGGAGACGGGCCAGGCGACGAAGGCCCGAACCCAAGACACAGCCCAAGGGACGAAGGAGAAGGCGTCGGGGACGGCGGAGGCGGCGGGGGAGAAAGCGCAAGCAGAGAAGGAGAAGAGTGCAGGGATACTGCAGCAGACTGGGGAACAAGTGAAGAGCATGGCTCAAGGTGCTGCTGATGCTGTGAGGCACACTTTGGGCCTTGGCGACGGTGGTGGTGAGGCCCAGGATGACGATCCTCATCGCAAGACTGCTTCCACTCCGACTACTAATAGGGACTAGGGGGTGTCTTGTGGGGTGGGCTTTAATGGGCTTTGTGTTTGGGCTTTCTTATGGCTGGGCTTTTGTGTTGAATCCTCTTCATTACGGGCTCGTTATGTTGTTTTTTATGTTTGCCCTCTATTGGGAGAGAAGGGTTGCTTGGGTCCTCATGACCTTGAAAATGGGTGGGACATGTTGAATAAACCCAATGAAGTTCTTCAATAAATCTCTCTCTCTCTCTCTCTCTCTCAATGCAATCAAGAAAAACATCACATGGATGCTATACTTTTCTATTGTCATGAGGCAGCAGAAACATAACACATTATAATATTAATTCTTCCTCACATGGAAGTAAAATACAAAATATCATCCAACAGAAGTACCCTCGGATTTCTCCCAAACAGAAAAAGTTAAAAAAGAATTAAGAAAAAATAAAAATCAGTCACTGAAGTCATCACTCTCCCCCATGTCACTAGGCAAAGCATTTTTCTCTTCACCTTCTTGATCTGTTTCCATTGTTGCATCATCAGATTCCTCCGTATCACTGTCTTCCACCTCATAAATAATGGGTGTAATTGCATCATCATCCTCCTCTTCATCGCCAATCTGTTTATAGAGAGGCATGACCAAGTGAAGATTAGAGAACTACACCATGCTGTGGAAACAAAAGCATCGAACGACACTCACCCCAGATAAAACCAAGTCTATGGAAGTTGAGAGTCGAAGTGCTGATTTGAATGTTGAAACTCTAGACTCGATCAACTGCATGAAAATGACCCACCAAAAGTCTCAGGTCAACAACATAAAAGCCTCTCTCCTTCAGCACGGATCTTAAGATGGAATGACTCGAACAATTTAATGATAACTTGCTGCATGTGTAAATTGGATTGCTCTCTATATAACCAAAAATAGCTTCCAAAGAACAAGTAGCTGGCTGGGAATGAGGCCAAAACCCCCCAGGTAACCAAACGTAGAACTATGATCGGAATAGAGCGAGAACTGATATTGAGCGGGAACAGAATAATTATTCCATAAGAATAACATGGGTAGGGCATAGGCAACTATTCCATAAGAATAACATGGGTAGGGCATAGGCATTCTTATGGATCAAGACTAATTAGGAATAAGTCTATAGCCATTCCAAAGTGCTAATGCGAGGAATATGAATTATAAATTGTTAGTTCCATGAACAAAATATTATGATTACAGATGTATCCAAAATCGTATTCTATACTTTAGTTTGATATTATCCAGCGACGAAGCAACTGGAACATACCTGGTATAAAGAGTTGAGTGCAAGTAAAGAAGATTCCTGGGACATTATTCCACTTGCATGCTGAAGAAGTAAACTTCTTAGCCATGGCAGAGCACAAACCAAAACCGCACCCCTGCAATGAGAGTTCCACATAAAGGAACTTCAATGTCTATGATCTTAGGACTCATTTATTCAAAGTAAACCAAATTGCTTACAAGAAACATAATAAGTGGGATTATTATAGAATTACATAACTCGAAGCAACACCAAGAAACATGGGAAACACCTCACAATATTGGTTTTCACTTGCTTATCATATCATCAATTCTTACTTGGCTAAAATTACTTGCTGATCTTTTAACTTCGTTTAAGATACCCTGGTTTTGTAACAATAATCGTGAAAATATTTCCAATCACCCAAATGTAGTCTTCTATAGAATGCTTGACCCTCTGTGGCTTTCTGTTATCATCAACAAAAGAGGATTTTTGATAAGTTTAAAGAGAAAATGGATCTGCGATGATGTGCTACCCTAAAATATATAAAGATATTGTGCAAACAATTGGTCGGGAGGGGGCTGGGGCAGCTTTGTCTCACAAGCACAATTTTGCTCTAATTCTAACAGACGAGAAGCCAAATGAACTATTCAGAAATAAAGCCCACAATTTAATAGAAACTGAGGAGACGGAAAATTTAAAATTTTAGCAACCCCAACTGAACCAAAGCACTGATAAAATATGCAGAGAAGGCATTGCAAAGAACAGATGTTTACCTTGACTGCACAATAGATAGAAGGAAGCCTAAAAGCTTATGGACATCAGGCAAATTCAATAGTGATGTGGAGTTTGCAATAACCTGCATATATTTAATCTAATATAATTCCCTGAGCAAAAACATGCAAGAATGTTGTGCTCTACTTCATAAGTTAAATAATGTAGGAGGAAAAGAACCTTTTCATCTCGGGTGTATAAGCATTGTAATAGAAGTTCACGATCATCAGCATGCAGTGCTTGCTTTAGCAGAATATGAACTGAATCGGCACTTGGAGGCTGTGCGCTTGGAGAAGATACTTGTTGCTCTTGGTCCATAGCTTTATGATTCTCCAATAAATTTAAGCTTTCAAGTTTCTCACCCATGGTTGGCTCATTCAAATCAATTTCAGGGAGTTTTTCCATATCTTCAGTGGGGCATAAATTTAGTATCAATATCATGAAACTTTTCTACTTAGCAACGGAAAAGAGGTAATCCAAAAGAAATGAGCATACAATTAGGCATAGGAGACCAAATTTAGATGAGTTCAGCATTTCAACTAGATAGTAATGAGGATCAAGATCTGACGCACAGATGCTAAATATGATATATAACTTAATATTTATGCTGTCCAACCCAAAAAGCAGGCTCTAATATTTTCAGAAGTGAACAGGAACTTGAAAATACAGCAAAGCCAATTGTGTGATAGCCAACTAACTAATAAATTGCAGCAAATTTCTAGTTTTGCATAATATATTGGTTTACCTTAAACGCTTGCTTTGAGGAATTTCTGATACAATATTTTACGTTGCCTAAAAGCAAGGGGCCAAAACTGATACCATAGAAAGAAAGGGTCCATGAAACCTGCCCAGTAAGATCTATATAGGGATGATAAGACATAGTTTTCAAATAATACAGACCTAGCATTATCAAGCCTAGAAATCAAAATATACTACCTTGAAATATAACCTACAAACACTAACACGAATAATATCAAAAAAAAAAAAAGAAAAGAAAAAGAGAGAAACAAAAGGAAAACCCAAAAGTAGACATACTCAAATTGCACAGACCTAACAGTTTAGACCAGCAATAGAAAATGGATGGTGATACAACATACACGACATTAAGGGATTCTAACAATGATTTCATTACCCGTGGCTGTGGAGGTAGCTGTGTCCTGACGTGGGCGGCGGCGGCGGCTTGACGGTGGAGGGGTCATGAGGTCGGCTTCCGGCATTCTGTTGTGGTTTGAACGAGAAAAGGGGAAGAGCTGAGGAACAAGAGGGAATCTGTAGCCAACCTCACAGTCAATATAGCATCAAAACAATCACAAACCAATGTCACCAACCATTCATAGTAATTCAAAATAAAAACTGATATTTCACCCGTCTATGAATCAAAACTTGGACATATAGCTTAATGAGCTGAAGAATATAATCTATAATTGAGTTGATAGACATCTCGATTTATGGGAAGAATCTGAGTGACTAAAACAACAATAGACTTTATCACAATATGGAAACCGAAGCTAGAATATTCCCACTCTGAGACAAATAAAAAAACGAAAGCCTGTATTATCCGGATTAGGGATCAGATACCAAATCAGTAGTATATACACAAGCTCAAAATAAGAATATACCTCAATAGAAGAAAGCAAAGGCGGCTAAACTGAAAGAAATCGGCGGCGGAGGTGGCGGCGGCAACTATTTGTAGACGGAATCGGCGGATCCGTTTCTTCGTTTAGGGTTTATCTTAGGGTTTGGCGAATATGAGGTGGTGGTGGTTTTTTTTTTTTTCTTTTCTTTTTTTTTGCTGGAAAAATGTTTTCCTCTTTCTTTTCTTTTTTTCCTTTTTCCTTTTTTTTTTTTTTTTGCCCCTTTTGGGGCCTTGACGTAAAAATGCCCTTAAACTTTGAGGTAGTTCTCAGTTGGATCCTTGAACTTTTAATTTGAGCAATTGACTTTTTAAACTGTCGATTTATTGCCAAGAGCGATTCTTTCCTTTTATTACATAACCCTTACTATAAACATTTGGCTTTACTTGAGTAAGCAAGGATAAAGGATCCATGAAGTTGGAGAATAGAGAGTGGACTGATTCAGCACCTCATAAACTATATAGGTGTTCATGTGAGATGTCACATCATTTTTCAAGACAAAAGGAAATATTCGTCTGTAATTGATAAGAAATAAAAAATTTAGGGACAAACAACTTAAAGATAAAATTATGTCCAGATTAAGAAAATAATTCAGTAATTTTAAAAAGATAGGATGGTTTTGATCGAAGAATGATGGATTCTATGAGGAGACAAACAATACATTTCACACATTCTTAAGATTAAAAGAGGTAATATGATAAAATTTATGTGATCATGAATTATTGTTCGATCCAAACGCCATTCAAAGAGTGCCACTTAAATTTTATTATGCTACTCTTTTGATGTGAATGACTTATAAGTAGAATTTATCATAACCATCAATCTCTAATGTAGAAAGTGGGCTATGAAAATAGACTTGACCAATCCTGAGGAGAAAAAGTAAATTCAACCCACACGTTATTTAAACCAACTTTATAATTTTACGATTTTTAATTGACCTATATTTGATTTTGTTTGATGGTGATAGATTTTCTCTTGTCTTCGTGCATACTCTCCACCCAAAAAGTGTAACATGCTGAAATTTGTGCGCTTCGTTTTTAGAGGTGTCTTGGTTAATTAAAAATAAAAGATAACATATATTTTGACACATGATCACTTTTGATATTAATAGTACATGAAAGATAAACATATAGCCATCAATTTTTTTTTTTTTTGTATACATTCTTCACATTAAAAATATGACGTGTCATAATTTATGTGATTTTATTTTTAAAAGGTATTTTAATTAAATAATAATAATAAATTTTTCATATTTAATCACATCACTATGATGACATATTAATATTATTTTTTGGGACTGAAAACGACGTCGTATTTGCGAGACGGCTTGCTTTCCCTCCTCAGACCTCTTTCTCGCATCGACGAACCTCGAAACCCTAATTCCAATGGCTCTCGCAGGAAGCTTCTGGCTCTCAAACTGAAGAGAGAACCCTAATATATTCCAGTTCTTTTTCTTCATCTTGATTGTCTGGGTCCCTCTACTCGAGAGATCTGTCGATTGTTTCTCTTCAGGTGCTTGTCTTGTTCATCCGATCAAAGCTTTCTCTTTGTTTCTTTGCTTTTTTTTTTTTATTTTTTTATTTTTATATTTTATATCAAGCCCCCAAATTGAATACGCCTTCATGCCTTTGTTTTCTCAGTTATTTCTCTTTGTTTCTTTGCGATTGTGATTTTACAACGCTTGAGCTGTCCTGGGTGTCATTAGGATTCTAGGTTATTGTAATTTTGCAAGAATTGTTCTTCACATCATTAGCAGAATGTCTCGATTAACTATCAATTTGACTTGTAAATACTGTGGCGATGAAATTATATTTAGTTCTCCGGTTATAGTATGTTGCGAAACAATTAGCTTCAGGTTTCTACTATCTCTGTAAGGTCTACTTTGTTTTAGTTCGTAAGAGAGGTAATTTTTTGTTAGCTTTCCTATACTTTTGGAGGCTATAGAAATGCATCATTTGTTTACACTGTGTGCATGCATGTTTTTGTTGATCAGTTCTCGCATTGCCTTTGGACATTTACACCCTTACAATTACTTAAGTCAGCAATTCTAACTTTTTTGTTATAATTTGGTGCTCTTTGTGGTTTAGTAATTATTTATCAAGGGATATAATTGCTTTGCTTATAGCTGAACAATTAGGTTCTGAAACTGGAATATTGATTGAACATAGAACATAGTGATAATTACTGAGTTACATATGCTATTATTGTTGTAACTATTGTAAACTCCAAGAACATAGCTTAAGTGGGCATGTAGCAAAATATTTCTTGCAATCAAATTGTCAGTTAGAGGAAAGTTGGATGAGATAGGTGACAACACAAAGTATTGCGTTAGTGGAATTTTCATATATTATTTGCACATCCCTTGAGTCAAATATGTTTGCAAAGAGCAAGTTATATATTTTCCTTCTGCTTTCCAGTTTTCATTTTTCTATTGAGGGCTTGTCTGGCACAACTTCTATACATGACCCACTTCTTTACTACACTGTCATTTCTACATTTACGACTCTCTTGTCAAGGTGAGAAGTGTTTTGGATCCAAACTCATTTTTGGTGGAAGTAAAATCTGTATACTTTTCTAAAGTAATTGCGGTTCCTCTATTACAACTAATTTTGCTCAAAGAATTACCTTGCTGTAATTCCTTGCACTTTGACATGTATACTTGATGTGTTTGTGGGAACATTTAGAGGCTTCTTTATTTGGGCACCTTGTGGTTAGATTGTATTCACATCTCAGGAATACTAATAATTGTTATGAGTTAGTCAAGCTTTTAGTTTGGTAAACTTTTGCTCTCTTGTTCTTGGGCTGCACTCCCTTGGTGCTTTAATAAATTTTTCTTTTTA
Organism: Santalum album; assembly: GCA_034195605.1. NCBI lineage: Eukaryota > Viridiplantae > Streptophyta > Magnoliopsida > Santalales > Santalaceae > Santalum > Santalum album. The sequence continues at coordinate 3,607,668 of CM067258.1, forward strand.
GTGATAAAAAGGAAGGTTCTAGTTTTCTCTCCTTTAGCTGTTGCATCCTCAATAGATTTACGTCTTTGTGATATAACATGGTATCCTACTAAAGCTCGAATAAGCAGTTGTATTACCCTAAGAAGGAAGACTAACTTTTCCTTTTTTCTCTCTCTTTTTGATGATTAGCTTAACAGTTGAAAATGCCAAAAGAACAAAGAGCCCGTGCCTATTCTTTCGACAGGTCTAGGGCATCTCCTTTCTTCTACCCATCTAAGAACACCGAGGATTATGACTCTAAAAATTCTTTGGGATCAAATGAGGATGTGAAACAATGGGAAGAAGCTCGGTGCCCAGTCTGCATGGAACACCCTCATAATGCGGTCCTCCTATTGTGTTCATCCCATGAGAAAGGTTGCCGTCCTTACATGTGCAACACAAGCTACCGCCACTCGAACTGCCTTGACCGGTACTGTAAGTCAACCGCAGCAACCCCTTCAACATTTCTAGCAGAGCAAGCTAATCTCTCGAGCACAACATATCAACATAGAAGGGAGGAATTTCCATACCCTATTGAAGAAACACCTCTTGGGAACCAACTGCCCTCCGTTGCATGCCCTCTCTGCCGGGGGCAGCTTAGCGGATGGGTTGCTATAGACCCTGCAAGAAAGTACATGAATTCGAAAACAAGGAGCTGCTCATCTGAGACGTGCAGTTTTAGTGGAAATTATACGGAATTGAGGAAGCATGCGAGGCTTAGGCATCCTTCTGTCCGGCCTGCAGATGTCGACCCAACTCGCGAGCGTGACTGGAGAAGGTTAGAGCGCGAAAGGGACTATCGGGACATCCTCAGCATGACAGAATTGGGATTGGAAGATGAATTGGACAGAGATGACATTTTCTCTTTAGATATTCTGGATCTTTTTATGGAGTTTGTTTCTGTGATTGATACCCAACTTATGTTCAGCCTGTTCGACTCTGATAGCTCTCCAAGTCCTAGAGCGGATTTTCATAACAGGATATCGACAAGCCCACGGTGGGGCGGAGAGAGATCGATCTACCATACCCCCTCTTCAAGTGAACGAGGTTGGCCTAGACAGTTGTTCGACTCTGATAGCTCTCCAAGACCTAGAACGGATTTGCATAACAGGATATCGGCAAGCCCACAGAGGGGAGGAGAGAGATCGATCTACCATACCCCCTCTTCAAATGAACGAGGTTGGCCTACACAGAATTTGCGTAACAGGAGGTCGGTGAGCTCACAGAGGGAAGGAGTGAGATCGAGCTACCCTAACACGTCTTTGAGGGAGTGGGGTTGGTCCCCACAGTATTTGCATAACAGAAGATCGGCAAGCCCATGGAGGGGAGGAGTGAGATCGAGCTACCATAACCCCTCTTCAGGGGAGCGGGGTTGGCCCACACAACAACATTGGCCGAATCAGAGGCGGTCAAGTAGATCATGAGTACATGAAATGCAGTAAGCAGGGAGTAGTGCTAGATTAGGACTTCTCAATAGTTGAATGCAAGTTTCTTTGGTGTGAGGTGGTGAAATAATTTCTACATTACATTCTTTTTCCTGAGAGGAGAAGGGTGCTGTGTCTGCTAGGCTGTGGCTTGAATCATGTATTTTCTGTCGACACTTGTTCTTAACTTCAATTTCAAGAGATTATATTGTTGTCATTTGCTTTTCTTGTGTGGGATATTTGTGTGCAGCTCAGGTTGTTATGGAACTGTGCCTGCTGTGCCCCAGAGCTGAATGCATTAAGTGTTAGTAATTTTTATATTCCAAATCTTTTTTCATTTTTGGAGGACCTGTGCCCGTGCTATGGAATTACAGAAGAACATAAACGGTCTCACCATTCCAACCGTTACATCTTGACGGGAAGGAATGATTTGAAAGGACGGATACAAATGTAAGATAACGTATGAGAGCGAAAAGAAGTGGAAGGCTCGTAAAACTTTTCTTTTATTTTCTTTTCGACTCATAATCAAGATTGTATGGATATAATAACTATTATAATTATAATTATAATTATTTTTTTCATGAACTTGCAAACAAATTGGAAGGAAAATGCTATCAGTTTTTTCTTTTTTCTTTTCCCTTTCCTTTTCTCTTCACCGTTACATATTATTCTTCATTTTCTTCTCTCTTAAACTTCCAATTGTAGTGTTACATAATTTGAGACAGGCCTATTTTAAATTTTCCATTTGGTCAGTCCAAATTAATTTTTCGTTGGCCAAGCAAGGCCCAGATTTTCTCTACAATGGGCTAAGCAGCGCCAATTTATTTTCTCGTTGGGCCACACAGGCTCAATACAGCTAATTTTTTGGGCCAACCAGGCCCCCAAATATTTTTTTCTTGCTGCAGGCCCAGTTTACGTTTTTCGGGCAGAAGAGGCCCAATATTTTTCCCGTCCCTCGGCTAGGTAGGCCCAATTTATAATTTTTTTGGGCCAAGCAGACCCATTATTTTTTCCCTTGCTGGGTGAGGTGGGCCCAATCTGATTTTCTATTGGGCTAATTGGGCCCAATCTGTTTTCTTGCTGGGCCGGGCAGGGAAAAACACGTGCTTGTTAAAATAAATTACTCAAAACTTGGATGATCTGTGGGATAAAGAAACATTTCCCTAGATTAAACGGGTATTAGATCAATCTGCGAACCTTCAAACGTCGTCGTTTTCCCTCACGATCCCTTCGAAGCCCCCGCGATTTATTCGTTCTCCTGACGTCTTTGGAGCCCTAAAATCTCCCCCACACTCCACTTCCGTGAATAGCTCTATCGCTCTTAGGGTATGTGAATTATTAGTATTTTTCCTGACTTTGTGCTTCATTTCCCGATGAATTTGTTATATATATATATATATATATATATATAAAAGCAGATTCTGATTTTGGGATTGAGTAGATAAATCTTTGTGTTCCCTTCTCTTGTTAATCTCCACTTTTGATTGGTCTCTTGTTATTAATGTGTTCATAACCTATTTTTCTGTTGATTCATGTCATCAGTTAATCAGAATTGAATACTCTTGCTACCTTTCAACGAGATAAGTTCGAAGTCCGGTTATTTTCTTTACATTATGGCTAGGGCACTGTCTAATTTGCTTTTGAAGAGCATTGGCGGTCTCCCATCTGTTCGTTCAAGCACAGTGGTGAGATTTTTGCAGATTTTATGTAGAAAATTGTAAATTAATTTTTCAATAGAGATGTTTTGATGAAAAAAGCTTGGGAATCAAATCATGAGAGCGCAAAGTATGGAAATAGTGTTAAACAATGGCCTACGCGCGGCACTTTGGGCCCAAAAGTATCGAGCTGAGATACCAAAGGTTGAGGGCACACACTTAAATTACACGTTTTCTGATCTAAATTATTGGTTAAATGATGTAGCTAGAGTTGATGTATGATCTTGAGCAGTATCAGTTTGATAGTCTACAACATGCCTCAGCAGGATTGCGTAGGTTTTTTACTTTTGACAATGGCTTCAAATTCTTTAGCTATTACAAAATTTAATCGATTTCAGCTTTATGTGCATCAATATTCTGATGAAATACTACAAAGATTTACAGACCATTTTTTTTATGTTTGCATGTGCTTACTGGAATTTTTTTTTTTGGGCTCTTAAAGATTTATTCTCCTATTGCTTTTATTCATACAGAATGCAAAAATAAATTATTTTTCTTTAAATAAATTATTTTTCTTTAAATAAATTATTTTTCTTTTGAGAAAACAAGCCGTTTTGAAGTTCTTTAAATGGTGTAGACCAGAAATCATACCCATTATTTCCATTCCTTTCAATTTTTCGCTTCACTAACATTTCATTCTTTTAATAATTTAGTTTGTCATAATTTTGGCCACGCGAGAGACCTAAAGAATTCACATAAATCATTTAATTTTGTTTATTGTGACACTAGACCATCAGGTATGAACCCAGGCTGGCTTCTGAAATAGAAATATTAGAAAACCAGATTGATTTCCTTGTATTAGTTTGTTTAGAAGAATGATTAGCTTCACTTGTGCATTTGGACCCATGCACACTCGAGTTGAATTTCACAGATACACGTGCGCTCATGCACATAGATGCTCATTTGAAGGTGTCTTAAATGTATTGAAGCCTTACTTTTAGTTCTTTGATAGTTTGATCATGATCTTAAGCTTCAAATGAATGCTAAAGAATTTTTGTTCTTGAATTTGAAAGTTGGTAATTTTGAGATGAGCTATATTGGAGTTGTATTTGGTTGAATGTATGAGCTTATGAGACCTTGTCGGATAATTATTAAAATTTTAAAATATTTAAGACTTAATAGTAGTTGTGCAACATTACAAAATTTATATTATTTTTATTCAAAGTATTCCCAAGGGTAGTAGCAGTAATATTGGATAATGGGTTGCTTCAAATTGTTTACAGGCATCTCGGCCCTTGTACCACAATGGAATGAAGTACTCAACAACAGTGCCAGATGATCCTGACACACATGAAGATTTTAAACCTACTAGTAAGATTGAGAGTTCTGGCCTTTCCTTGAAGGATATTGTTGAGCAGGTACAAGTTTTTATTTGATGTTTTCTTTTGAAGCAGCCTGTCTGGTTCTTAGTGTCCTTTTTTTGCCTGCTGTGTTATTCATTTTGTAAGCTCCGTATCTTTTAATCCTGGCTTGTTCCCATGTAGGATATTAAGGACAACCCAGTGATGATTTATATGAAAGGGGTGCCTGAGCTCCCTAGATGCGGATTCAGTTCCCTAGCAGTAAGAGTCCTGAAAGAGCACAGTAAGTGTCTGAGGATTTAGTTTTATGACCTGCATGTTCATCTGCAACTTTCTGTCTGCAAATAAATGTATGGCTTTGTCAATGTTAGTAAAATACAGATGTCAAAATTTCCAATATCAATGTTTTGGAACACCGGACAAAGTCAAACACCCTTTACGCTGAAATTTTACATTGTTTACTTGGAATCCTCAGGCACTTTGAGTTTGTTTAGCAATTTATGTTATCACTTGTTAAATATGTAATTATAGTGTCATCAAGGCACTTATCAAGTATTTATTGGTGCTGCACATAGGTTGCATTCCTGGGAAAGTGAAATTAGTTGCAAGTAGGGGTACACATATATTTCCTGTTATGAAACATCATGGGTGTTATTTTTGAAGGTTCTTAGGTTTTATATTGTCTACTCAATTTTCTCTATGAATGCTGGTTATGCTGATTTATCCAAAATGTTTATGCTGTTCTGATAATCAACTTGGTTCTTGCAGATGTTCCTATGAGTGCCAGGAATATCTTGGAAGATCCTGAGCTGAAGAATGCTGTAAAAGCATTTAGGTAAGTTATTGCTCAACAAAAATCTTACTCTAAGCTCTTTTTGCTAGTCTTGATTGTGACTGGACTACAGTTGAATCTTCAGCGTTGATTCTATGAAACAGTCCACTTTTTGAGACTCAAGATATCAGCCATCGCTAGTATTTTCTATGTAATTACAAATCCACGGACAGAGATGTAAATTTTGTGCTAGTGCACTCTGCAGCGGGAACTCAGTGTGCATGTGTTTTAAGGAGTTATTTGCTTCCTGGTGGCCTTCCTGTTAGTGGGAGTGTTTGGGTGTACATATGAAACCGTGAAGTCTTCTTTTCTGCAGTTGTCAAGAGAAAATGTACAAATATATGTTGCAACTTGTTACTTGCCTTCACCCTAATTGTTCTATGTTTTTCAACTATGCACTCTTCCTATTCTTTATGGTGGCTGAAACAGAGATGGCCATGTTCTCCAAATATGTTGGTCATACCTGCAGATTTGGCAGGGGTTTATAAGTTTGTTGGTTGATCCTCGATTGAGTATCGAGAGAGACTTGCAGGAGTTTGTGATTTCCCTGAAACACCGTAGTAAACTCGAGAAAACTTAAATTTGAAATGTGTTAAGCCCCTAGTCCTACGTCTTGGCCTGCTGTTTTCATTAATACCGTTATCTTTCTGTGCAGCAACTGGCCTACATTTCCGCAGGTATTCATCAAGGGGGAGTTTGTTGGGGGATCTGATATCATTCTAAATATGCACCAGGTGATTCCTCATCCAGATTAATACCCTCTTGTTTCATGCATGATTATTGTGGTTTGTGTGTGATTCTTGATGCTAAGGTCGGCATGTCTCTGCAGACGGGCGAACTAAAGGAGAAGCTCAAAGATGTTTCAGCAAGGTAGGAAAAGTCAGAATAAGAATAATTATTGCTGAATCTAAAACCTTGTACCCGAGCTGGTCCCAGTTACATTTGATTTTCTTTTCATTGCTGGACGATAAAGTGTTCGAGCTTTAATCACTTGAGGGGTAGTTCCAGATAAGGTTGGGGTGTTTGTAAACATTGTTTCCATCCATAAACAGCAGCTCTGCTTTTGTCCTTTACAAGTAAATCACTTATTGATTTTTCAGTTCTTCAAATTCAGGTCTTTCTTTCCTGGAAAAAAAATAAAAATAAAAATTGAAAGATTAACAAAACTTGTTTGGCTTTGCTTCGCTCCATCCGCTGCTTCACATATTTGGTTTTGTTGGCAAAGTTCAACCTAAGTGAAGGAAATGCTAGGTGCACATAAATGAGTGTGGAGATCATTCATTAAGTGCAGTCGAACTCCCAATGTTCATAAATTTCTGTACACAAAACATTTTCCTCCGAACAATGAAGGTCCGAAGTATTTAAACCATTAAAAAACACACATACTTTGTTCTACAAGATAGAAGAGCCTCTCCCACCAACAAATCTGAGAGAGTGTATGCCCTCGTAAACCGATTTCATTTCATTTGAAAACTATCTACAACATCTGGCCTCTTTTATACCTTAGATCATATGTTAGCAAGAGATTCATTGTTTATCAGCAATTAAAGGACAGAATAATAATTTAGCCCAGGCTAATACTGAAGGCCTCTTCACTTAGCATCCCCCACTTATATACTAAGCAAATCTTTACAGCAAGGTTTTGAGCACAGAAAGCCATTAAAACAGGTACAAAACGTAATTTGATCTCATTGAAAGGGAAACTAGGGCAAAAAAGCCGATCATAATGTTACACCTTCAAAACAAAATTTGCCACTTTTAGCAATTTAATACCCTGCACTAAGTATACAAAATTTGGGAAGATCGGGTGATATTTGCTTCCAAGGTCAGTGCTCATCAGACGGAAGAAGCTCCACAGGGCCTTCAAGCGACAAAGGGGCATTCATTTTAAAGGATCAAATTCTTGCCCTTATCATATGCAGCAGCAGCAGCTGCCTCTGTGCCGCTTACTCTCTCACCCAGAGTCCCAAAGCATTTAATCTAGCTTAGGGAGGTTCATCCCTTTGGTAAGAATTATTTCTCATAAATGCCTGCACGGAAAATGTCAGATCCATCAAATCCACAAACGAAGTCATTCTAAGGAATATGTCGGCAACAATAAGGTCCAAAATGAGGCAGCTTACGAGAAACCGCTCTAAGCTTTTTAGGTAAAGCCAAAAAAATGACTCCTATATAACAGAAAGTTGGTTTTTAGCCTTTCCTGGCATGCCCCAAAATTTTATGAAAAAATCAGGCTTTTGTCAAAAAGAGCTTTGTTCCAACAGCTAACCCAATGAGACACCTCCCAAATTGGTCCTAATAACTTCATATTCATGGGCATCGCGATAATGGGAAACAAATACCCTCTCACTATGCTACCATCATTTTTTTTTTGGTGAGTATCTTTATGCTAAACATTGACCTCTTTAAATAAAGACAAAGCAATTTTCAGCAATTATTTGAATTACTTAAAATTTCCAGTTTACTATTTTGTTTTTGATGCAAAAAAGTTGTCAGCAAAAACTTACCAAGATCATAACCAATTGAGGAAACACTACTGTTTGGTCCCTGCAGAGCATAAATATCGAAGCATATATTCATTGGACGAACATTTATCAGCCAGATCCTGATGTAATCTTGTAATTGCCTTCTGCAAGGATTTCAGAGCTGGAAGCAAACTTCTGGAGTTCTGTTGAATAGAGTGGCCATGAGCTTTGCACAGTTCCTGCCAAAAATCGAATCACAACCCAAAAAGTATTAGGTCTGGCTACGCACAAAATCCCAACATCTTCATCTAAGGTGAATATAAAAGTATCAAGTCAAGAGAAGGACCTGACACCAACGAAGGATGAACTCCAAGTGAGGGCAGCTTTCAAGAAGTTCTGCAAAAGCCTCAGTTAACCTTTGCAAATATCTGAAAGGTATGGAAGAAGCAACAGAAGGAATATCTATGGGACTGACAGCAAAAATGCACTTCTTAATTATTGAATCTTCATTTAAACGGAGGGCAAGGATTAAAGCTCTTCCGGGTTGATCTTCACCAAGTGCTGCATCAACTGCCTGTGGAACATGTAACCAATAAAAAAAAAAAAACAAAGGAAGCAGAACAAGGAGAACCACTTTTAATTTCTCTTCATTTTATTTTATTTTTGGAAGGGGAAAGGGAAACAGTTCGTGCTTATTGCATTTTAGATTTTGGTCACAAATATCCCCTCCATAACGGAAGGTTTTAAAGATGAGAGATCAACCATTTTCATTCAAAATTTGGCCGCAGTGGCCCTGAAAAAATTAAGTGAAATGGCAAAATTAACTCAGACATACCTCAGGCGTAACATCTATGTCGAGATCAGTGGGATCAAAAATAAATGATTCATCTATTGAATAAACTAGAACTCCCTCTGTTGTTGCTGCTGCCCAACTTCGGCCAGTTGGTGCTATTCTCAAGCATTTTGTTCGGACAATGGGCCTTCCACGGTTGGCCATGGATCCTGGTAAATCATAGCCTAACTTCCCACGAGTTTGTTTGTCAACACCTTCTTCCATGTCACTATCATCATCATCAATTAGTTCAAGTGGACCAGCATCTGTCATGTTTTTTGAGTTTAGAATGTCAAGAACCCCATCCATGGAGAGATTGTGGGTTATCTGAAATCTACGCAGTAAAACCTGTGGCACAGAAAAGGGAGAAAAAGGAAAAAAGAAAAACAGAAAACAAGTTGAACAAGTTAGGAAACCTGAACATTTTGAGCCTAATGAAAATCTCAGACAGAATCAAAGATTAGAGATGGAGAGGGTTTACCCACAAGAAATTATCTAAAGATATATTATCTATAAAGCGCAATAAATATCTGAGGAAAGATGGCGAAATATCAAATTTTAAAATTGAAGGAAAAACTTTCTAGATGGCAATCTACAAAGTATTCTTCAATAGAAAATATTACAACCATATATTGAAGTGCTTGGGAAAAAATGATCTTTATTCTGTGCATAAGCTTTACTTTGCATTGCTCTTTTCTTTTTCCTCAAAGACAAAAATAAAGGTGGAGATTTACTCATTCATACCATTTCACACCTCATATTTCAAATAGGAAAATTTATCACTGTTGTACGAACCTTCAGTTGGTCATTCTACCACACAATGGCATTGTATATACATACATACATACATTCATACATTCTTGCACATACACACACACCCAAATATATAGATAGAGAGAGAAGATTCCAAACAACATTTAGTATGACTAAGCATTTAATTAAGAAGCGTGAAGCTATTCGATACCCTACTTGACATCTTTTAGGAGGGCTACATATAACTTATCCACAAAAAATTGGAGATCTCACAAAGTAACAAAATGAGTCAAAGAGGATGCACCAATGAATCAGTGTTGAGTCTGACAAATTATCTTAAACAGTTACAAAAAAAGGCTGCACATATTACACATACATGCTAAAGAATTTATGCTTACAAACTCCAGAACTCTGCATCACTTGCGATGCAATATTCAACGCAGAGTCTGTAAATTACACATAGAACAGTAAAAAAATGTGTTTTTTCAATTAACAATCACATTTCATCACTCTGTGATACTTCCCATCTCCAGATGATTCTCATAATGCATCAATCTAGTTTCACCACATCAATCTGTCAGACATGACGAACACAAAGCACTCATATATTGACAACAAGAAAACAGAAAACAAACTAACTAGAGAGGATCAAACAATATGAATGAAACAGTGAATTAATATGTGAAAACATAAGCTCAAGCTTCAGGATGAATAGAGAAATCTTTCACTAGGTAAAAACTCTGAGCTTACATTCCTATGCATGCAGATACATGTAAACTAACCTGATCAGCAACATCATACATACAAATGTATCTACTGCTTCCTCCAGCTAGTATGTAACTTCCATCAGCAGAGTAACACAAACTTGTGAAGCACTTTCCTGAAGTTGAGTTAGCCGCTGTTCTACGATCTGTCATGAGACGTCCTCCAGCAATGTCCCTACGGCCCTCAATCGTGTACATTAACGATCCATCAATTGGATCCCAGAAATAGATCTGCCCATCCAATGTGCTGCAGGCCAACTGCTTTCCATCTGGGCGATAAACCACTGTAAGAACATCATGTGTGTGGGAAAATGTTTCTACAGCACCCTTTCCTTCAAATACATCCCATAAGCGGACAGATTTATCCCATGATGATGAAGCTAAGACAGACTGCATCAGAAAACAAGTAATCAACACAAGTTGCACCCTAAGAAGCAAGACAGCATATACAAGCTGACACTAGCAATTCTCAATATAATGTCCATTCTTTTGACACCAGTTAATCAGGCCGGGAAGGAAGGGTGGAAGGTCAAAACTAAAATACTATAATAAAAACATGAAAATACCACCAGTCTGCTAGACTAGTTAAGTCCTAGATGTCGAGCAAGGTCAAGGGTTTAAACCCTTATAGTAACTAGGCTGGTTGCATCGAGTTTTATCAAGATTCAAGAACTGAAACACGAACATACGTAAAGACTGGAATCAGTCAAGCAGGCAAAACATGCAACTCACATTTATAGGAGAGAACATCAACCCATGAACAGGACCTTCATGACCACTGAGTATGTCCAACAAGCGGCCTGTCTTCATCGACCAGACAAAGATCTGTTTACACATACAAAAAAGATAGAGTAAGGAAAAAATAAACAGATATGGAAAAGCAGTATTAGGCACAAGTACCTCGAATGAATCTAGAGTTCCAGCACAAATCACTTCACCGCCGGGGTCTGATGACAAAGAAACAAATTGTCTAGATGATGGGCTGGTAAATGTCCTAAAATTACGATAGCGAAGCAAATCCCATGCGCGGACAGTCCCATCAAGAGATGCACTTAATAGACAGTGGTTACTGGCCATAAAATGGAGCGCAGTGACAGCATTAGTATGCTCTGAGAATGTCACAAAACAAAAACCTGTAGAAACAGTCCACACCTGTGACAAGGAAGTTCAGAAAACAATAAACAAACACAAAAGCAATAAAAAGAGAGAAGTTAAAAACCTGAACTAACAAGCACACAATCATGAAACATGAATTTCCTCCTACATTTTACAAAAGGCCCTGAGGTGTAAACTCTAAAAGAAAAACGAGTTTTGGAACCACTGGTCTAGCCCAAAATAAGGCAAAAACAACACTATGGGCACAAGTTAAAGTTTATAGTCGAGTAAAAACAAGTCAGAAGTATGATGATGTGGAATTAACCTGTACCCACTGCACACAGGTTTTAAATCTCGTGGGAAAAAAGTGATATTGCATGTACCTTAATTTTGTTATCATCTGCGCCAGTAGCCAGCATCTGCGAATCAGGTGAATATGCTAGGCAATTCACATCAAAGTAGTGCCCCTGCTGTTTCAGTATATAACTCTCAGAACGCCACTCCCAGACAAGTAACTGCCCAAGTTTTGCACACCCGAATGTTAACCAGTTCCCAACATCATTAAAAACCGCGGTTGTAATCTTCTCTCTGGATATAGACAATAAGTGGAGGCAAACGAAATCCGGCATCTGATACAATCCAAACACTCCATTCGAGAATCCTACAACCACGAGATCAAGTGCCCTATGATAATCACACGCAGTCAGCTTTGCCGGAGCCTGCATGAAATTATCCTTCCTCAACTGTTCCCACTTTTTATCGTGCAAATAGTATTCGCTCTCATCAAAATTCCTGTCCTTTCCCTCAATGCTCTTCCTCTTCTTCACATTTTCAGTGATTCCTACCTCCGAATTCTCCGTTCCCTGCTCCGGTGTTCCGGGCGAAGGCGGCTCAGAACCATCCCCACCCAAATCTTTGTCATCAATCTCATTGTATACCCAACTCGATATAAAACAATCTCGCGTAACCGTATAAACCCTAGAGACCCTATTGGTCTTCTTATCCGTGGCGAAAAACACACCCATAAGGGAATCTCTATGACCCAAAAATAAGAAAGGCCTATACCAAACCTCGTTCGATTTCTTCGCACAAAACAGCCTCGCCGTCAAATCCTTCGACCCCGCGATCAAGTACAGCGAGTCCGGGCTCCACTCCAGCGCCGTGACCGAGGAATCGAAATCCGCAATGGTCCGCACCAGCTCGAATGGGAAGAAGTCCTTTCGGAACCCCGGCGACCGCCATATCTGAACGAGCTTCCCGGTGGCGACGGCGATGAGGGCGCCATCGGGGCTGAACTGGAGGGCGTGGACGGGGTGCTTGAAGGTGATGCGGTGGAGGACGACGCGGCGGCGGAGGTTGATAAAGAGGGCGCGGGAGTTGTCATCGACGGCGAGAAGGAAGGCGGCGTCGGGGGAGGCGGCGAGGCGTGAGATGTTGGCGGAGAACTGGAAGGGGAGGGTGGCGGTGTGGGAGGAAAGGAGGTCGGTGACGGAGACGCGGTTGCCGACGGGGGAGATGAGGAGGGTGTTGGAGGCGACAATGGCGTTGCCACCTCTGTACGGAGCTCCAAGAAGGTTTTGGAATCTGAAGTTCATACCCGTGGTTTAGGGTTTTGGAAGGGTGGGGAGCTTGTGCTCTGAAAGAACAGGGAGGAGTCTAAAACCCTAGTTTTGTTTTTGCTTGCAAGGGTGCTTTGGTCAATGCACTAATTAAGGTGTCAAGAAAAACCAAAAAATAAACCAAAAAAAAAAAAGGAACAGTGGGCGGTTTTATTTTTTATTTTTTCAAATCGACGGGTCAGGAAAATTAGATTATTTGATTTTTTGAAAACTAATTTAAACCGATCTAACCCACCTCACATAAGAGGGGATGTTTGATGAAAGCTCTACACATTTTACTATACCAAACAAGGCCGGTTTAGTTGCGTTCTAAGTCAACTGAAAGTACTTGTCGCTGAGTTACTAAATTGACGATGATTTGCTCATTTGAGTTTAAAATGTTTAGTTTAGCCTCTGAATTGTCAAATTTGGTCTCTTGAATAGTGAAAAATCTTCATTACAAAAACTTCTGTAAAAAAAATCCAAACTTGCAAATACATTATTTTTAAATCCATCATTTGATAACTTCTAGGTATTTACAAATGGAAGAATTATTTGGTACAGAAAATAAATTATATACCATGTCACCCTAAAATAACTTTTTGATATCTATTTCTAAATTTTCAATTTTACTGATTGAGCGTGGGAAAATAATAGGCAATATCACAATATTCATACACTTCATCGTATATTAGGTACTTGTTTGTATTAGGAACCACCGAGAGATCTAAGTCATTTAGCTATTTTTGAATATTTTAACTAAATGTATGAGAGGTTTATACATAATAAAACAATAGGACCGCTCAATTTTAGATCCCTCAATTTCTCTCCCAACTTCATCCCCTATTCAATTTTAATGAACTTTCAATAATTTTAATTCTATGCATAAAAAATACAAAAAAAAAAACAAAGGGTCATCAATTTTCAAGGGATTTGAAAATACATAACCAATTCAATGAGGATTGAAAATTAGAAAAACTAAAAGATTTTTTATTTTTTAAAAAATCAGAATTTTCATGTTCACACCAGTTTCCCAAGCCCTCTATAAATAACCATCCATTTCTAGTTTTCCTGCATTCTCACCCATGCTTGCTACTCGTCTTTTCTCAATTGTTTTCTCTTTGTGCAACAAGATTGTCCTTATAAAATGACAAAAAATAACTTTAACGTTTCAAAATACCTTTACCTTAATAGAAAGACAAATACATAACAGATAAAGGGCCATAAGTGATGTTTATGTATGGCAATGGATCCTTCAACTTTTTAAACAATGCTTTGAATAACACAGCAAAATGGGTCACCAAACTAAAGAATTTATTGTGACCACAAAATTATTAGTTTTTTTTAACTATAGAAAAAGTCACTTGTTAGAGATGAATACGGAGATTAGTTTCAAAATGAGTTTTTCTCTTTTTTTTTTCTTTCCTAGTTCAACTTGTTTGTTTTTAAAAGAATTTAAGAATATATCAAACTAAAAGTGATATCACAATAACGAATCGAAATTAATAAGTGTCCTAATAAGATAGGGGTGGCTCACTTATTAGAATTCAAATTGATGACCATAATAAAATACAAAAGGACAATGCTTTGCCGCAAGGCGTAGTCTTGGGATCTGAAGTCGAAAGCAAACTAAAAATGACAACAAACTAAAATGACATCACAATAATGAATCAAAGTTAATAAGTGTCCTAATAAAATACGGATGGCTCACTTCTTGAAATTCAAATTGATGGGTAGAATAAAATAGAAAAATACAATGCTTTGCACACAGAGTTTCACAAGAAACTCTCGAAAAGGGTTTGTAGGTGTCTGAATGCCCACCTTTTATTAGGGTGTATCAATTCCTTTCAGGGTTCACCCTTTCCATATAGGATTTTAATATGGCTTGAACCTCCATTTGTGAAATTCCCATGAATTGAGTGATATGTATAGCACCACTAAATACAAAATAATAGTAGTAGTCATAAAAAATCACAGTGAGAGCAACCTAATGCACATTTGTTTCTCGAGTTTTCCCAAGCCTTTAAATGACATCATATTAGGCATAATATAATAATAATAATAAAATTGCAAGCATCTTCGAATTTAGATGCAATTCATATTAGAAGAAGTACAAAGACTACGTAATTACGAGGAAGCAATAGCTCGGCTAGTTAGGATTTGAGTTTTCGGTGTGTTGAATTATGACATAACTTCACATTCCTTTCCCTCCGAGCTATAAACCTCTTTGGGCTTATGGGCTTATTCTTTAAGGGCTTGAGCTTGTCTCAAGCTTATATATATTTTGATAAGAAGAGGTGAAAGAGCATTGAGAGGGACATCAGTAAGGTGCTGAAAATGTGACTGATCAGACATGCCCTTAAATTCTACCTCAACAAAGCCTATGAAAAGCTATTTTCTTGATTTCAAAAAGTTAAAAATCGATCATTCAAATGTACTTCTAAACTATAGATTTTTTTCAAAAATTTATTTCTCACCCTTCATATTTGAGTTTTTCAAAGAATTGTTTTGAACTTTCTGAAAATTTGTTAAGCACTTAACTTTTTATCGAAATGACTTTCAACTCCCCAAATTGGCCCTTAAATAAAAGAAGTTAACCATATGGCATGCATCATCGTCCACTAGAACAAACATATTCCGAATCTCAGAACAATTCAATTGAAGTTTAAAACACAACTTTATACTGAAATTCAATCGAAAATATAACAATGCTCCACGCTGAACCCCAATCTTCATATTGATTCTGTTGATTTTCCACTTTTTGATTCGACTCCAGTCTGCAAACCCCATGTATTAATAATCGTCGATCGTAGCCAAAACTGTTAAGGTAAAGTTATTTCTGAAGCTGCTGCAGATTGATTCCCCAGGCTGAAGCCAAGTGTAGCAAGATTTGCTCTGGTGACGCACCTTCCCAGTCCTCTGGTGGGTCCAGCATCGAAGAAGCTTCGTGTAAATTCGACAACAGCTCCCTCTTAGTTTCCGTGGGAATTCTCAGGATATCTGCTCCATTTTCCAGCACTACATCCACCAACTGGAGCCCATGTAAAAGATGTGAAATCACAGAAGCTCATGTCAATTATCCAAACATCAAGAACCACTTTCTTATAAAATATCTTCTAATCGTGCGTAATATACAAATGAAACCCACATTTACATGCTGCATAGATTATCTGAGCTACTGTCATATATGCTAATGTTGATCAGGCATATAAATGAAAATTCAAAAGCTGGAACTAAACCAAATCAAACAGCCCCAAAAAATGAAAATGAAGAAGCAGCCATACCTGCTGAATCCAAGACAGGCATATGTCGAACAAGTTCTGCTCCAGAAGAAATTGTCCTACAGCAAGCAAAACCTCACTTGCTATCTCATTTGAGAGCTGGTCAACAACAGGGCCAGATCTATCCATCAGTTTCACAAGCAACAGATCATCCCCTGTAGACAAAACTTCGGCATAAGCTGTATCAGTATCACCCACTCGAAGGGCATCCATAGCATTACTCCAAGAAGTCCATATTGAGTCCCGCTCCTGCACAATATTATCATCTCCCACAGCTTCTGCAGTCAATTCCGGCACTGCCAATCTTGCAGTTCGAGTTTTTCCATTGTCCTCCCCAGCCACCCGAATTGCTTCCAACGTCGCTTCATCCTTTGAAGCTTGCCAGACACTTCTTGCAGAAGGCCCCTCACCAAGTCTAATGGGCCCATCCCCCTTATTATCCCAAGCTCTCCTGTTTCCATCACGATCAGTATCCAGTTCAGATTGAGATAACCTATCCTCCAGAGGATTGCCACCAAGACCTCCTCTCCTAGACCCCATCTGTCCATTCCTAGAGGCACCATTAGTGTGAAAATTCCAAGCCTGAGAAGGGCCCCTTCCCCTAATGCTTGAAGCCAGGTTATTAGACAAGGCATATCTTTCCCCAAATGGTATCCGCCCATCGCCTTCCCTTCCAAACTTGGCCATAGAGTAGTCAGGAAAACCACTATACTTGCTCAAAGGCCTGCAAGAGGATCCCTCGCATCCCACCATAAAGTTGCTACCCCTCCTGGCTGACGAGTTGGACAAGTCCCGTGCCATGTCTTCAACGACTCTCTCAAGACCCCGGACTCTATTTTCTAAAGTCATCATGCTATCATGAGACCCACCCATGAAGTCCTACAATGGAAAAGAAAAGTATTAGTCAGGGAAACAAAAGAGAAAAAAAATACGTCTAGAAACATTTTGTAAAATGTAAATTACTTGGAACAGACCTGTAGCATGTTCATGAGATGAGTTTGTTGCCTCTCTAGTTGCAATAACTGCCTCTGGATGGCCAACCAATTTCCTTTGCTACTTGTAAAAGATCCGTCAGATTGCCCCTCGGTTTTAGAGAAACCTCCATGAACACCGGAAGGCTCTCCGTGATTCACATCATTTCTATCATCAACATCACATGAGCTCATGTCTAAGTGCTTCCCATTTCTCTCTGCAAAATCTCGCTGTTTAGAAAGTACATTAGCAGTTCCTCTCTCCATGTTACGATACTTAACGCTGGCGGAATCATTACCAACATCTGGCTGGGAGTTCCCTATGTGATTTGACCTTTCCCCTAAAGCGTTATCATCAGCACCTGCTTCTTCCTCATTAGAAAGACATCTACGAGAAGGGACAATCACCTCTACAGGCACTTCACCTGAACCCCTTGTTTCAAGTTTCTGAAAGAATTCAAGATTCAACTCTTTGTCAGTTAAGGCAGGTGCTTTCTTTTTCAATATCCCAACTGCTTTGTCTGAAATACTGCCACCCTTGGCCTTGGAAACAGAACCACATGTTATCGGAGATCTATTATTAGATGGATCCTCCAATGATGGATCCCTTCTTCTCTCATCAGAATTTAAACTTTGAGGGTTGTTCTTTCCGGAAAGCTCAGCTGGATCAGAATTTCCCGCTTCTGAAGCATTAGGCAATGACTGAACATCCAGCGAGAAAACCAAAATAGCTAATTGATAGATCATTTTCTAAGAGACATTATTTTGGTCCTTACCATGAGGCAGAGTCTTAAGGTCCTCTGGAGCTCCTTCTGTTTTATCTGCAATCTTCTTCCATAGCTGCAGTGCCTCCGCCATGCTATCTCTAACAGGTTTTATCTGAAAAATCAATCACCTGTAACTACCTAGGCTGAACAGTAATCCAACATGAATGTATCAGAAATGTGTTTACTAAGTTGCATACTTTTTTAAGTGCTTTTCCGGTTTTTCTGGTGTTTTCCTTCTGATAGCAGAGGTGTACCCATATTTTGGGCAGCTACCTCCATGCTCTATCAAGTCCTGACAGTGCTATGATATGCACTTTATAAGATCATATTTATTTTACTCTTGGCATCTCTCTAATATTTATAAGTTAATCAGTAGCTGTGAGTCATGACAGAGAATATGGAGTTCACCACCAATCTAAAGTCACCTTAAGAGTTGCATATTCTATACATCAAGAAATGACTATGATTCTAGACAACTAGCAAGCCCAAACACCAACTCAGCATAATGGTGCCTTTTTTTTCCCCCTCAGTATTCAGTTACAACATGTACTCACCTAATCATAAATATGATGTAGTTGATAAGAAAAAGTGAAACGCTACATATGATTGGCTAAAGAATGTACATGGTGGCTGAGACAACTAAGGGGAAAAGGCAAAAATGGGATTGTCAGTCTGGAAACACAAGCTAAAAAGGTTACCTTGTCAAAGCGACAAGCCTCAAGCACTCTTAGCGTTGAAGAAGCTTTATCTGCAATCAAGCTGCTTGAGTACAACGCTAATGCACTTAATGTATCAGCAGCCGCCTTACGTGTTGCCCAATCTGAACTCCCAAGACAATCATGAATGCAGTGCAATATCACTTCCAAATTTTGAGGAGAAATTGCTCCTACCTGCAACAAGACAATGCCTCCAGACGTTAGAAGTATTGATGTTGAATTCTCATGAGAATCAAGAGTTCAGAACTTATAATACCACTGAATCATAAACCACCACAAGTATCAGCATCAATGATCATGCTCAAGAATGAACAAAACTAGTACATATTAAAAGAAATGCCAATGCATAATTATGTAAAAATACATCCCAAACAAAGAAAGTAGTAGAAATGAGACAATCTCGAAGGTTTTTTTTTTCTTTTATAACCAAAAAGTTATATTTCCCAATCATAAGCATGTATGGTTGTTTTGGCCAGTGTCACACTATTCAGTTGTCTGAGCAACCAGATACAATTGACTCATTTTTAAATAAAAATTCTCACATTGTTCATAAGACAAAACGAAATGGAAAAGGACTTGATGGTCAGAACCCAAGTATACATTTGTAGTTCCAGGATCCCCCTGAGAAATCCTTGAAGGACCAATAACTGATTGTAGAGTATACAAAAATCAGTCACTAAACAGTAGCTGCTTGGTCTAGTGTTACCAGGATGTATTGTAAAGCCTTGATGCTGGGCAAGGTCAAGAGCCCTTGTAGCTACTAAGTTGGCTGGGTGTGTATTTACCAATAAAAATAAATATACAAGTCACCCACTAAAAGATTGCAATTTTTCTCTCTATATTCAAGAACTTTTAGCAACCAAATAAAGCATATATTTACAAGAGTCATCAAATCATTATCCGATGTACAAAAGGTTCTTCTAACACTATCAACCCTGGGCCACTAAAATGTGCATTTTATTTCGTCTACATAATTAAATTTAACATAAAGTCACAAACTGGACAACAAACCAAAATAAGAAGTTCAACATGGATTCCCACCTGAGACAAACTTGCAACAACAGGCAACAGCGTGGCCTTGGCATGAAAATTGGGATTGTTCAAAAACTTACAGATCCTAGGGCACAGCTTCTGAAAAGCAGCCACAGGCGGACTCGAAGCACATTCCACCATCTTACCCATACACATTGCCGCCCCAGCTTGCACTCCTTTGCTCTGCTCATTCATTGCCTCAAACAAAGGCTTAACAAACAGCGAAACCACAGACCCAACACCCCCATTGTCGCCCTCACTCTTCAAGTACCGACTCGAGAGCGCGCCAATGGCGTCCCGACACGCGTCCCTGACGCTCGAATCAGAGTCCTTGAGCCTTTTCACGATACAACCAATGATCTTTACGAGGTGGGTCGACGCGGGATCGCCATGGGAGGCACAGAGCACGGCTAGGAGGCGGAGGGATTCCTTCTTGACGGCGGGTTTGGGGTCCACAGAGGCGTCGCATAGGCAATTGAGAAGCATGGGGAGGCCATCGGGGGTTAGGGTTTGGATAATCTTCTCCAGATCTTCGACTGCAATGTGATGGGTATCTCTATCGGAGAGCTTCGAGAGGGAGGTGAGGATCCGTTGCTTGAGTTCAACCATGGCGAGGTGGGAGGGAATGGAAGACTGGGTCCTTGAAAATGGTGGATTTGAAGATTGGTTCGAGTGCTTTGAGGGTTTTGCAGATTTGGGTGTCTGCGAACTCATTATGAAAGAATTGGAAGACAAATTCCGGTGATGAGAAATGGGTTTGAGAACCAAATCTGACGGGAAGAGTGGATTTAGTAGTGTGAGAGCTACCAGCTCTACCCACCGCGAAAGCAACAGCCGAAGGAATCGCCTTGTTCATCTATCTATTTGTATACGTTTTTTTTTTTTTTTTTTTTTTTTTTTTTTTTTTTTTTTTTTTTCCGCTGATTCGGTGGGAAAATTACATTTTTATTCCCAAAAATGAGTTCGAGATGCGATATTACAAATTCATTTTCAAGGAATAAAAATGTAATTTCTCTTAATTTTAGAATTATTGGTTCTTTCAAATTCCATTTTATTTTCATCCTATTATTTAATTTTTTACTGAGTTTGATTTTATTTTCCTGTTTTCCATATTTTAAAGACTACTCATTCGCAATTTTGATAAATAGTGAGTATTAATCAATTCCTAAAATTAATAAAATTTTGTTATATAATGAGATTTGGAAGCTCTAAATTTACTAATGCTGTCAATGGTTGCGAACTATTGTCTAAGGTCGGGCCAAAAGTGACAAGGACAAATTTTAGGAAAACCTCCATTTAAAAGAATTTTAAAATAACACCTTTATATAGACTATTTGTAGACCGGATTTGAAATGAGGTAAAATATCCTCTAAAAATCTCACAAATTGTCAAATTCTTCTTTACGAGACACCTAAACAAGTGAAGTGAAAATAAAAGTATTTCAAATAATATTTTTAAAGTAAATATCCTCTAGAAATATCATATTCAAACATATTCTAAATGTTCAAATGTTTATAGATTCATATAATAATTGGATGGAGTTTTGAAGAAAAAAATGTGAGCGGATAGGAAATGGTAGCTTTAGATTTCAAAATATTAAAATGATTGAGTCATGTTATATAAATAGGAAATCTTATGAGCAAATTTTCAAGGTGTCAACCACTTTAGATCTTTTAGTTTAGCGTAATAAAAAAAATGAGTAATAGCAATTAAATAAGATACGGACAAAGATTTAAAATCATAAAATAGAAAAAAAAAATAGTATTTTGTTATAAATAATAAGAAAAATAAAAAATGAAACACTATAAGGATTGAAACCATCAAATTAATTTATAAATTGTGAGTAATGTACCCCTCACCATTATTGATGATTTTTTTTTATTTTTTTCGTGGCTTTTATTAATTTTTTCCTTTCCCTTATTATTTTTTTATCATCTTATTCTTATTTTCACTCAACATTAAATAAATAAATAAATAAGTTGAAAATGAAAAATTATTAATTGTTAAAGGGCAAAATATAAGGATTGAAACTCCTAAAATGTTAGATGTCACATTGTTTTTCTGCAGTCACGATAAAATTCAAACCGAGTTTCGGGAACCCATGACATTCTCAATTCAGACATAATGACAAGATTGTCTCTTTATTAATCGTGATATTTTCCGACTTGAGCCGACGGTGTTGGATTTATCAGAGCATTTCGTGGAGCAGAGGAGGAGAAACAGGCATAGGATGATGAATTTGACCGTGGTGTTGTGCATCATATGGGCTCTGAGCATCCTCTATGGAGAGATGTTTGCATTTTGGGTGCCATCTCTATGGGCTTGTTCATGGCCTCATCTCCATTCCCCTTCTTCAGCGGTAAATCTTACTCTTTCTCTGGAGTTCGTATGACATGATTTCTATTTGTTTGCTCGAAACCCTAGCTGGAACCAGCTCATTATCTTAAATTTCATATCTTTCTATGAGTACTACTTGGAACCTTTACTGATGGGGGGTGATCAACTAGGTGATTGACGACATTAAAGGATTCCTATGAGCATCAAATAAGTACGAGGTCACTGTGCGTGCGTGTGTGTGTGTGTGCGTTTTTTTTTTTGGTCTGAGATTCTTAGTTATTAATGGTCAATGCTTGGCAAGTCTGTATTTGGAACTAAAATTATTCAAATCTGCAAGTAATGACCGTTCTAGGGCAACCAGATGGAAACAACGTGGTTCAAAAAGGGTCCCAAAGAGGTGGAGACATTGTGAGAACCTTAAACAAGATAAATTACACCCCAAAGGCGACACCTCCTCACGTTGGTCTTCGATTTAATTCCAGTGTTCATGAATTGGAATTTTCGAGTATCTTGAGGATTAGTCTTGTTGTCTGATGTATTCTACCTATCGATGCATTTCTTCTTCTGCCTCCAAGTGAGAACCAACCCCCCCCCCCCCCCCCCCCCCTTGCGGCCGGCACCACCCCGAGATTGATACACCCATTCAACCTCCTTTTCCACCTATACAACTTGTGCAACCTTTTGTGGCCATGAAGAAGGGCAGAGTTGACGACGTTGAGGATGCTATGGATGACTTGACAGTTCTATCACACTGGAGAGGCTTTTGTAGTCCCAGTACAGAAGGTGTGACTGACCAGTGCAGTTTCCATCTCTGGATTACAGAGGTTGAGCTTCAACGACTCAATGCAGCTCTCTTGGAGCAGTATTAGAATTTTATCTTCCCAGAGATTGATCTTTCCAAGATATAAACGATTGATAGGAATTGAATTTGTAGGACCCATAGAGGCAGAGCCCAGTATTTTATTTTTGAAATTTGTTTATGTTAGGGTTTATTTATGCTAGAAGTTATTTTGTCTATTGTTTGACCTCACATGATTTCTTTTCTATATTTATATTTTTAGGGTTTCACTGTTTACATTAAATACTTGAACAGGAACAGAGTTGTTAGACTTTGGCTTATGATGATTATTATTGACTGTTATTCTCGGTTCCCTCAAGGTATGCCTTGAGTGATGTGAGATTACAATTTGTTGTTGCCAAGGCCTTTGGTCCACTGCAAGGCTGTTAAAAAGGTTGCAGGTTTAAAACCTGTCCAGTGCGTGTATTCAGCAATAACAAAAAGGTTCGCGCTGTTGAATGGTGCAAGGGCACGAATCCTCAGTTTCATTTGTCTTGGTTAATGTTACTATTTACTCGCGATCTTCCTACATCAGAGGTTATACTTGTAAATCTGCCGCCTGCGAGTGAAATATATTTTCTTGGGTCCCATAAAATTGGAGCAAATTTCTCAGCTAGAAGCATTTTTATGCATGAGGATTTTATCAGGTCGTTTTTCTTTACTGGCATTTTCCCCTGTCATGTTTTTCTTTTCCCTGAATGATAATATCTACAACTTATGATTTTTTTCCCACCCTCCCTTTGGGGTATCCCCTGTGTATGATTCTGGTAGTTCATTATCTTTCTTTATAAGAAACAGAAGAAAGACAGTAGGATGTGATTATGCTCAACCCCGCCAGCATCTATATGAAATACATACAGTGGATGCTTATACACACATTAACACTTGTATACTTGTGATTCAGACAAATGGAACAGGATATCCAGCTGATTCTGTGAAAATTGCTGTTCTTGCTGATCCCCAGGTGAAGCTCTCTTATTTTTACGTTATATTGTATGGATCTGCTCTACATTCTAATATGATTTCTTGTCTATAACAGCTTATGGATAAAACCTCCCATGGACTTGTCAGAGGATCACTTGCTCTGGAGATCTCACAGTTTTATGCGGATTTGTTCATGCGCCGAGCATTTGTTGCTTCTATTATACCCTTTGAACCTGATGTAATTTTGTTTTTGGGCGATTATTTTGATGGGGGGCCTGTTTTGTCAAATGAAGAGTAAGGCGTGAAAACTTTTAGTTCCACTTTAGAAAGCCAGCGCCATCTTTATACCTCCTATTTTGTAATCTCCGCTGTATATTTATGATTAATTTGACATAGCATCTGGAAATATATATATATATTTTTCGCTTTCTAGTCCTTTGATGCTACAAATATATCCTCTTTCTAATTACTATGTTTATTAAAGGGATCTATCAGCACATAGTTGTGGGCACCTAATTGCTTCAGTTGAGGCGCCCCATAATTGATGATGTATATCTTGGAAATTTAACAAAAAAAATTAACATGCACAGGCAACTTGTTAACTGTGTTTGGATTGTATCCTTGATTCACATCGGTGGGTGATCGGTATTTTTCAGTGGCATCTTGTTTCATTATTTGGACATGATTGTTTCTTTCTATATATCATTCTAAAAGTTTTAATTATCAAATTTTAATTGTTTTCTTCTTCTTCATTTTATTAATCTGCCCATTATTCATTGTAACATTTTTTTTTTTTTTTTATCTCTTAGGATATTTCTTATGCCTTTGAATGAAAATTTGTATATGCTCTCTCTTATGTGAACACCCCCTCACATTCTTTGGTCATTTAGATGGCAGGAGTCATTGAGCCGCTTCAAGCATCTTTTTGGTCGGAATGCCCGAGGCAGTGAAAAAAATCTCGAAGTATACTATATTCCTGGAAATCATGATGTTGGCTATGCAAGTCTTCTCTCTCGTAGGCCTGAGGTACATTAGTGTGTTAGATGAAGAATTGAGTACATGTTATTTTGCAAAGAGAAAGTCTGAGAACCTAATGGCATTGTTAATTTGACAGTTTCACTGATATTAAATGGTGAATCATCAGGCATTCTGTTCAATGCCTTAGCTATCATTGAGTGAATTGTTCCTGTTTCAATTTTATTTTAATCATATATGAAGAAATAATTATTTACATTTCTACAGGTTGTTAAACGCTACGAGAAAGAGTTTGGGAGGAGGAATCACCAATTTGTAGTTGGAAAAGTTGAATTCATTGCAATTGATGCCCAAACTATAGACGGTAACAGATTAGCAGTCAATTCTCTTGGCTCTGTCAATTATTGCTCTGTCCTGATGACCGTGTTGAACTGCTCTTTAAGATTCGATGGCTATAGCACCTTAAGATTTAGAAATTATTAGCATGTAATGCAGAGGTTTCTAATGGATTATTAAAGATATATAGATTTGTAACAATAAATCATCTCGTCATTCCATAAGCACTACCTATTCTCAAGTTGCTGATGAAGTCTATATTTTAGTTTCCTAAATATGAAACTCAATTGTAATAATGAAGTCCATCATTAGGTAAAAGCAGCATTAGCAAAAGAAATAGTGACGAGGAATTAGTTCTTAAATGACTCAGAAAACAATTGTCATGACAAAAGAAAGAAATTAAATCAATAAAGAAAAGAGACAATGCATAACTTCTGGACTTCCAAAAGACCATTGAAATTCAATAGTGAGAAACCCAGTGTACATGCGCATGTGCAAATTGAGCTATTAGAGCTGTTATCGAAACCATAAATTATAATCACAAATAAAGACATCAACAAATGAAGTCTTGACCTCAAGAGTTTAAGGTAGCTTACAAGCCAGACATCACATTCGGCGTGGACAGGAGAAAAGCAGCAATAAAGAGTGAATTGGGGAAGGAACACAACAATATTGAACTAGGAACAAATGGTAGTTGAGTTAATTTGTAACACAAGATAAATTTATAACAATGATATGGTAGAGTTGCAGCATGTAAGCATTGTGATGTTTCTATTAAGACTCCGATATTTCCTATACAGGGCATGTAGAGGGAAGTCTGGCTTCTGCTTCCTGGGATTTTGTTAGAAATGTCTCTGCGAGTACGTAAAATAACTCATAGTATACATTTCTAAGTCAGCATTCATAACATTAACATAAGTCAAGCATATGTTTTGTTTGTTTTCCTAGATATTGGATTATATCCGAGAGTTCTATTAACCCATATTCCGTTGTATCGGCCGGATGGGACTTCCTGTGGTCGTCATCGCCGTTCCCCAATTATCAATCAGGTTAATTGATTATTATTATTTTCTTACGGAACATTTTTTTTAAAAATTTCCTTTTGAATTTTGAAGAATACTTCCACTCATTATGTGTGGTCTCTGTGGGCAGTTCAAAGTTCCCACCGAAGGAATGGGTTTTTTACTTTAAATGGATGCGTGTCTGTCAATAGTTGTACTAATACATGCATCTGTTTCTTAAAATTTAGAGAATTTCTCGGGCCGTTCAGGATCAAGAAATAATGTAAGTCTCCAGTCCCACTTTTTGTTTGCTAATGGTCAAATTAAAAATTATGTAGGATTTTGCAGTTCTATAAATGTTTGACATTGACTTGTTATCAAAGGTACCAGAATTACGTCACCAAGGAAACATCAGATCACTTATTAGACTCGATCAGACCTGTATGTTCTCTTTCCCTTCATCCATATCTGGTCATTATAAATATAATGATATTAAAAATATATTTTCTAAAATAAAAAAAAATATATTAAAGGAACCATTTTTACTTAGAACAATATGTAACTGCAGATACTGGTCCTCTCTGGCCATGATCATGATCAGTGTACAGTGGTCCACATGTCAAAATATGGACATATAACAGAGGTAATGGCCTGATATTTGCGCTATACAGTTTGCAACTGAGGAGGATATTACATTTAAGTAATTATACATGCAGCACACTGTAGGGACCTTAAGTTGGCAGCAGGGAAATTTGTATCCGTCTTTCATGCTACTGACCGCTAATAGCCTTGCATTTTCAAATGCGTCCAGTCAGGAAGATGCAATTGCTACTGATCTATGCTTTCTTCCAATGCAAACTCATATTTACTTATGGTAATTTGCAGAACATTATTTTTAAAAAATCAAAGAGAAACCTTTAGGATCTTGTTCTGAACTCCCACTTTCATATGTTCAGGTATATCTTTTTGTATGTGCTGACCCTTCTTGCTGGCCTCTTCTGGCCAACGAATAGCATGGGCTTTTGGAATCACTGTTGTGATTTTAAGGGGGATGCCAGAAGGCTAATAAGCAACAGTTTTTTCAAGAGTGGAACTAAAGAGAAAGATGAAGATGAAAGTTGTGAATATGAGATGCTTTGGGATGCAGAAGGGTCAATGCATCTGGTGAAGAAAAAAACCTCTAAGCCTCCTATTACAAGTTCAAATGACAGGGGTTTGTCAGACAGGTATCTTTAGTTGTTGAGCCCCACTTTAATGAATGGATTTCAGTTTGATGCTGTGTATTATCTTCTAAATGTGCATGCCTGTGCAAACCGAGTTGTTGTGATGCCCAGAAATTGTATTCGCCGAAGCAAAAAGAAACTAGATCAGATGTTTTGGTCATTTTCCCAATCATATTGGGCTTGATGTTTATATATCCGTCCCATTATCTGTAAGTGTTCATTCTTGTGCTGTATATGGTGTGATTGTAGATTCTTTGCTAATATCATGATGGTAGTTGAGCTGAAATATCTGGTTTCTGTTCTTGCCATTGTTTCTTTCCAACATTAGAACTCCTTTGTTGTACTGTAAGAGGGTCGTATCAGTATGCAGTAAACCCTGCAATGTTTTTCTTTTCTTTTATGGATGATTTTTCTTGCACCAAATTGTTATTATGAGGTGGTTAGAAACAACATTAATTAAATGTTTACTAATCTATTAAGAAAAAGGAGTGCTTAATGATATGAATTTTAGGGGCCCAAAAGTTTGGAGAAATGGTGTATATAAATGCATTAAAATATATTTATTCAATTATTCAGTTTTTTTGCTTGACAGGGGAAATGCTGTGATGCGTCCAGCAGCAAAAAAACAAAGCGGTGAGACTGATGCCTCCATAACTTTGGACATGAATATGGATGCTGGGTTGGATGCGGCAATGGTAAGATTACCACCAAGAACGAGAAGATCAAAGGTAAAGTTGGTGATTCAGAGATTATTCCGGACGTTCCAACTGTTTGCAGTAATCGCTGCAGTGAATGTCCCTCTCTACATGATGTTGCTGTTCAAGGATTGGAATGACCAATGATATCAGATTTGGCCACCAATTTGTAGTATCAATTTCTACAGTTCATGCGTGAACTTTGGAAATATGAAGAAACAACGATTCAGGATTTTGATCTGAAGTTCAAGGGGTGGTCTATCATTACTTGATATGCTGGTATTTTTCTGGACTTATTGACGTAAAATAATGAAAATTTTCTAGCTTGTGTTGCAAGATGATTGTATGAGCTTGAACTTTTTTGTGCTTGAAGAGCAGCTGTCTGAACTTTGAGAGATCGATAATTATGCGTGTGCATGCTCATGTTCTCATAATAACAATTATGTGTATATAATGTATGCTCATGTTCTCATAATAACATTTTTGCTTGCATACATATGCATATATATATATATACACATTTATACATATGTATATATAAACAAATTATCTCAAAAAAATAGTTAGAGATAATCACTCTTGAGAATGCTATCGTGAGCCAAGCTTGGATCAAAATATGGTTTGGAGATGCTTTCCCGTTCAATATCAAATCTTGCCTTCTGTTTTTTCTTTTTTATGTTGCTCATGTCTTTGCATGTCCAGTCTGGTAGTTCCATTTGTGTGTATTTGTGGATTAAAATTGAGCAAACCAGCATGATTATAGTTCCAAAACAGGTGGATTTAAAAAAAAAATTGTTCTTATTTTTGGTGAGCCAAAGAGCCCAAGGCCAGAAGCTACTACGTAGCTGCACCCAGATCGCAAAATTGCGAGATGCAGTGGACTGTTACTAGAACACAGGTTTCATTCTTTCAAATTCATAGGACTAGATTGCATTTTATGTTCCCTGTTCTTGTAGTAATTAAGTCACATGATAGAACACAGAATAGGTCTGGGACCCGACTCGGCGATATTTTACTCGATCTGTGGAGAAAATCTACTGTAGAGTGGAGAGAACTTTCATTTGAAATAATTAAAACCTTGGGACTGCCCCTCCTGCATCTTATTCTTTGCTCGGTAACTTCCCTTGGGTGTGATATACATTAAAGTTAGAACCCATTGCCGGAACCTTGTTCCCCCAGCAATGGATTTGTCATGTATTGCTTAAGCAACCCTCCTCTTTCCCTCATTTGAGCTTTTTTTTATGGGAGATGTATAGAATAAGTCATTTACTTGTGCATTTTTTAAAGGAGGCCATCCCCCCTTGTGATTTGATCTTTATTCTTATACATTATCTGCACTCGGTTCCTCACCCGATCAAGGAACGACACGAAAAGTCACAGGCCATGTTCAGTCCCCCTCTTCGAAACCGATGCCCCGAGCATGCTGCTGCAATAGCATGGCACATTGCAAATCCCCAGTTTTTGAGCCTAAGAATGTTAACTTTGAATGTCAAGTTAACTTTTTTCTTATTGTATCAGATACAAATATAAATAAGTCACCCTCCTTGTGCCGTACACTCACTAAGGTTAAAGGGGCTCATACCTCTGTGGGCTCTTTCTACCCTCTTTTTTTTTTTCCCCCTTTTTTTCTTAAGTAAGCCATGATTAAGCTTGGGCTCCCCAAAAGTGGTGCTGCAGCACAGAAGGGTGGTTCTGGGTTCGGGTTCACGAGGAAATGTGGATCGTTGGTAAAGGAGCAACGGGGCCGGATTTACATCGTCCGTCGCTGCGCCACCATGCTCCTTTGCTGGTACATCCGTGGAGATGACTAACTACCCCTACTCATCATCGCAACTCAATTCGTGGCAAGTGTTATAATTTTATTTTAGTTTCTTTTTTATTTTCCTATGCATCCTCCCTTTTTCTAGTCATCCTGCTCAAAAAGAGTCCCGACTCCTCATCAATATGAGGGGTCGGGTCTCTTTCTAAGCACTCTTTTCGGACTTTTTCCTGTTCTAGTCATGTTTGTATACGTTCGCAGGTAAGGCCTGGTCGGTTCGGTTTTGCTTTAACTCCTCGACTGTCCGATCTTTTTGACCTAATTGGAGAGAGAATCCCTCCCTCCCTGAGGTTTATCACAGGAGAGTTGCTTCATTTTTAGCGAGCCGGCCAGGTTACAATTTGTGGGCTTTGATGATTGTATCTCTAGTCTTTTTTCTTTCTTTTTTTTTTTTTTCGATTATATGTATTTTTTGGGGGGTGAATAAATAATATTATGAGACATTTCAATTTAGTTCTCTGTTGTTTCACATATAATGAATTTTCCTAAATTGATCCATTATTTTATTTTATACCCTTTGGGATGGGGTTTTATTTTATATTAGGGAGTTTAAGAAGAGTCTTATTTTTAAATTCATTTTATTTTTCCTTTTCATTGGGATTAGTTCTTTTTGGTATAAGACCCAAGTTTAGATCAATAATCAATTTATAATTGTTATCATTATGCTTATCCCAATGATGAAAAAGTAAACAGATGAATACTTAAATATTTATTCTTATACAAATTTTTAATTTGTATCTAAAAGGTGAAGGATCTATAAATTATCAAATTATATGAAAATTTATAATTTTGTAGATTTTTAAATCATCTTTTAATTCTGATGGTTAACTTTTTAAAATAAAGAAAAATTTTAGGATAAACTGGGCCCTCCTCCTTGGATTTTATGCTTACATGGCTCGAGTACTAGTCGGGATGCTTGGAGCTGTGGGACCCGATTGCAACTTCATTGAGGATAAGCCTAACAATAAACGTAATACAATTTGTAATTCGAAAATTTGGGCTGACTTGGAAAGGAACGATTTTGTGAATAAAAAGTATTTTATAATAAAATTATAAGAGTTATATCGCACAAATTCATACTAATATATATTATCATTTGTTAAAAGATCTTTCATGACATTTGTATCGTAATAGCCTTTTATGATTTTGCTGTGAAATCTTTGGAAATGGTAGGGATGCTACTGGCTTCCCAAAGTTCATTGCATTATGAAAAATACTATAAAGTTTTTTTTTATGGTTTGAACTTTCACCCCATTGTGGTTTAAAATCTAATGTTGCTGACTTGACTATTAAGTTGGAAAAGATGCAAAAAATACAACCATTGATCCTTTTACAATTCAAATCCGAACTTTTAGTTTTTTTGCCTATCCCTAATATATATATTTTTTGAACAATAAAAAGAGATCTGTCCTCAATACATTAACTACTCGTTTGGTTTGCAGAATGAAATGAAATATGTATTCCATATAAATATAATAATATGTAAGTAGTAGTTATAACGCCTTCTTGGTAATAAGTATTCCTTGTCTTTTTCTCTTTTGGTCATAGGAGTGACCATTTCTCTTATGCTCTGTGAGGATATTATTCATTTATATGTTACGTTTTTATGAAATACCTATTCCATCCAAACAAGCGGTAAGTGTAAGTTTTGTATTCTTTTATATGTGCAAAGCTATGCACAAGTAGGTGTATTCAAACGAGAAATTCGGGAATTTTCTCACTGAACAAATATTTCTTGACTTTTCTTTGACATAAATTTTTTTCCCTAACTCCTAACCAAATTTAAGTATTCCCTAAATTTTTCTAATTGAACTATTTCGAAAAGTTTTGGTTTTCTCGAATTCTCCACACCCATATTCGTCGGTAATTTCATGAAGGACCTAACTTTGGTACAGCACAAACACTAAGGGGGGAGGAAAGTAAAATAAGATCTAAGACTACATCGTTTTAAGTCTTGTAATTTTTTTTAAACATCACAAAGCTTCAACTGCACTTAAATTATGTGCAGGCACAAAAAAAAAAAAAAACTCGTGTTACGTTGTTATTGTGCATTAAAGTAGAATAATAATAAATTGAAAATTCTTCAATAAATTTGCAACTAATAAAAAGATCAGGATTTAAACTATAAAATGATCAAAGGCTGGATTTTCTCGCGCAATTTTATTTTATTTTTTTCTAACTTAATAATCAGGTCAGCAACGTTGGACGATGTTACATATCATCAGCCCATGCCAAAAGGTTTGCTAAAAAATAAGAGGTTGAGATTTAAGATCAAAGGTGAGCTGCACTACGCCAACTAATCTGGATTAAAGTCAAACAAGTTAATTAATCAAAATTTATTGATTTGAATGAATAGACATAGACGGCTGAAAGTGAAACAAATGCCTCCACCTGAGTGATCTGGACCGTTCACTCATTCTTCCATCGCACATAGAGTGGGTGGAGGGAATGAAATTCAGACCGTTGCGGAGAACGTTAGGTTTGAATGGTAGGGTTTGAAATGCTGTTGCGGCGAACAATTCTATTCAGTTCTCTTCTCGATCCGGCAATCAACATCGCAGTAGAAAGCATGGCGGGTCATATCGCATTTAACATTAGGTTTGTTGTAGCTTACTTTGAGCTTCTCCTGATAACCAACGGTCCTCCACCTAATTCCGAGCTCCCTTTTATAGGGGAGACTCACAGTCTTCTTCTTCATCATCATCATCACCTTTCCACCACTTCTTTCTGTGTTCGCTTCCGATTTCCGCACCACCGCACTAGACACTGGTGGTAAGTGGGTTATTGATATTATATAGATTCATTATTTTTCTCATTCTAGCAAAGGCGGGTTTGGGTAATGAATGGGAATGAATATTGCTTGCTTGTTTAGGGTGATATGGGTGTGATTCATAATGCTGCCCCTCTGAACCTTTTTTGCTAGTTTTGGGGGGGTTTTATGGAACAGTGCACGAGTCGTTAAATTTCTTTGCAAATGTTGATAAAGTGAAACTAATGGATTGTTGTGAAAAATTGTTAAAAGAATTTTTTTTTAATGTCCATTTTGGACAAGAAACTAGGAGAACTATGAAACAAGATTGTTTATAAACGAACTACTTCTAAATAGTTGGACTTATTGCTTAGGAGGGGATACTGAGAAAGTAACAGTTTGGTTACTTCTTATTGATTGTTGCATTATTTCTTTGTTTCTAAATTAAATTGATTGAGTTTTCCCAGAACACCTGGTCAAATTCCAAAATGAATGTTTTAATACTCTGAGCCATGTTTGGATGCTTCCTTTACACTTTGGAGTTTGTCGAGTTTGGGAACATACACATCCAGTGACCTTCCTTATCTTCTCAGTGTCCAACATGTGATGAGCTGGCGCTTGTTATTGTTAACTTCTCTATCAATACAAAAATAGAAACTGGAAATGCTCCAAAATCCAAAAGAGTTCAAAATAATGACATAGGAGTTTGAAGTAGTTGCTGCAGTGATCCTTGTCTAAAGTTAATGGGTGGTGGGGATATAGCATAACAGTATGAAATACTAATGAAGAACATATTTCAAATGACTGACACCATCTTGTGCAACCAAGATATGTGTTTTCTGTGTGCGTGTGCATTTGTTATGAGCATGTGGCTTCTATAAATACTTTTTTCTTAATAAAATGCTTTTCAGAATTCACTGTTAAACTTAATTGATGCTTCCGTAAATGGGATTCATGCATGTCTACAGTGTGAAGTGTGTAGTTGATTAGTTGCTGTGAAAAGTCATTGATGCTTGAGAGAAATATTTGATTGCATCTCAAACCCTGGTGCTGAAGGGTAAATCATGGGTGATGATCTGAATAAACCTTTGCTAGATCCTGAAACCTTCAATCGAGAAGGAATTGATCTGGTAAGATTGCAAATCATATAGTTTCAGGTTCCCCTTCCTCAAATTCGTCTATTGTAATCCAATTTTTGAACTTTTATGTTCAACAGGAGCGGTTACCACTAGATGAAGTTTTTGAACAATTGAGAACTTCACGAGGAGGACTTTCGTCTCTGGATGCTGAAGCCCGCTTACAAATTTTTGGCCCAAACAAACTTGAAGAAAAGCCAGTAAGCGCTCAGGCTGTAGTATTTCTGATGTTCATGCAGCCATTTCCGCTGTCTTAAACAAATTTAAGAAAATGAGCATCTTGATTTTGAGTAAGCTTATAAAAAATATATTCGTACACAACAAAAATGGGAAATGTGATGGGGAAAGCTGCAGTAAAATTATGGAGGCAAATTGTTAAGTGAATAGAAAACCTGTACTTAAGTTGAGCGCCAAATTGCAGTAACTAGCACCTCTTAGTTTAATTTAACTCATTGATTTGTTGAACCAACTTTTGACTCCGACAGTGCTCACTTTCAAGACAATGGGTTCAGGAATCTGGATTGATCTTAGGCAGCTCTATGTCCAGTTAAAATGCATCATTTACATATTATCAATTCCTTTTCTTGGTTATTTCTGGCATTATCTCCACCTGGAAAATTTACTGTTGTGGATGATTATACTGGAAAAGTTTAGATACGAAGTTTTTCTGTAGACCACTAATTGGATGTGGACAATAATTTAGTTTTCCTTGATATGCATTGAGATCAGAATTGTGAAGAGATTTCTTAAACAAATTTTGTGAGTATAAAACTTCTCATTCACTTTTTTTTTTTTTGAAAAATAATTGCTCATTTTCATTTTTGTTGGTTCAGGAGAATAAAATTTTGAAGTTTCTTAGTTTTATGTGGAATCCTCTGTCATGGGTTATGGAAGCTGCAGCAGTGATGGCAATCGTCCTTGCCAATGGCGGAGTAGGTCTACAAAATTATGTTCCTCTTCTGCCGTTCGGAAATGCGGAAAAGCTTTGGTGTTTGCATATCTATCTTATAACTTCTTGATGGTATTTCAGGGGGAGGGTCCTGATTGGCAAGACTTTTTGGGAATTATTTGCCTATTGATAATTAATTCAACAATTAGTTTTATAGAGGAAAACAATGCTGGGAATGCTGCAGCATCACTTATGGCCCGCTTAGCTCCGAAAACCAAGGTATGTCTACTTCTCACAAAAGAATTAAATTTTTAAGGATTCGTTTTCTTTTGGGCAGGCCAACAATTAGTGTTTTTTGCACCATGCAGTGGAATTAATTTTATTAGCTCTTTTTCTTCCCTATGGCCCCCTGAGCAAGTCTATTTGGCTCTTTGCCTCAGTTTGTTAGATATTCCAGAATTATTACTGCGTGATACAATTCAAAACTATTTGGAGATCTATGGTATTCTATAACATTTCTCTGTGTTGTATTAAAAAAATTTGGCCCTGCAAGTGGTCGTTCATTTGATATTTTTTCTTTATTTCTTCTTTTTCGTGAGTGTAGGGCTTGGGTAGGGAATTTTATTTTATTTTTTATTTTTTATTTTTTGGGGGTGGGGTTGGTGTTGTGGTATATCGCACAATAGTGTCATGAGGGTGCAAGGCTCAGTACTCCTTGAATAAAGATATCTACTGCTTAACGTTCTTTCATCCAAAGATATTAACTCAACCACTATCCTAGAGGAGCCTCAATATTATAGCATTCTCCTTCAATGTTGCAGATGAAACAATTAATCAATGTATCACTTGACATGCAGGTCCTTAGAGATGGGCGCTGGCTGGAACAAGATGCAGATATTCTAGTACCAGGAGACGTTATAAGCATCAAGCTTGGTGATATCATACCCGCAGATGCTCGCCTGCTTGAAGGAGATGCACTAAAAGTTGACCAGGCAAATGCATTTATTATTTATACTATAATTTTTTCCCCTTTTAGTCTGCTGCTTCTTTCTTGGCTGCACAGTACTCATTGCTGCTTATCATTCTGATCATGTCATTATACTTACAAATTTAATATGATCCATACAGTTCTATTATTGTTTTCCATGCAGTCAGCTCTTACAGGAGAATCCCTTGCTGTCACCAAAAGGACAGGCGATGAAGTTTTCTCTGGCTCGACGTGCAAGCATGGGGAGATTGAAGCTGTAGTTATAGCAACTGGAGTTAACTCTTTCTTTGGAAAAGCTGCGCATTTGGTTGATTCTACTGAAGTAGTTGGACATTTCCAGAAGGTGATTTAAAGAGTCTTAACTTGGGTGATTTCATTTTATTTTAGAAATATCTTGTACTTCGTACACTTTAGCACATTGATCTGATGCTATTCCAATGCTCTCATATGACAAGCATACAAAATTTGGTTAGCCCTACTGAAGTTGTTTCACATTTCCACAAGATGATTTAAAGAATCTTAAATTGGATCGATTTCATGATATTGAAGTGTGCTTTGCATCTGTCCTTGAAATATTACAAGAGCCTTCAAAACTGATGTGGGATAATTTCAACATTCCCTTGCACAAGCTGGCTGAATATCACTGCACATTGACACATAAACTATTGATCTCAAGGCCCAAAAGAACCTGCTTGGCAATGTCTCTAACACAATCAATGGCGGATAACTCATCACATAGTTCTAATATGACAAGCATTCAATTTTTATTATTTTCTATATATCTTTAAACTTGGAATTTATGTTCAGAATATTGGTTCTGCCATTAATTTTTCAACATTGAGCAAGGTTCTATGAATACAGAAATTTTGTGTGCAAAACTAAGTTCCAGTTAAAAATTGGTTGATTGAAGTTAAAATGATGTTGAATAATTTTGAAGTCTTAGAAAGTCTCAGACATCCTAATTAGAGTAATTTTCAATTTCTTATTTCTTTTGCTGCCCTGTGCAGGTTCTTACGTCCATTGGAAACT
The DNA here is from genome assembly GCA_034195605.1 of Santalum album. Classification (NCBI taxonomy): domain Eukaryota; kingdom Viridiplantae; phylum Streptophyta; class Magnoliopsida; order Santalales; family Santalaceae; genus Santalum; species Santalum album. Next base: position 3,644,171 of record CM067258.1, read on the forward strand.
TCTGCATTTGCTCCATTGCTGTGGGAATGATTCTTGAAATCATTGTGATGTTCCCCATACAGCATCGTTCATACAGAAATGGAATTAACAACCTTCTTGTTCTATTAATTGGAGGAATACCTATAGCAATGCCAACTGTGTTATCTGTTACACTTGCTATTGGTTCTCATAGACTCTCTCAACAGGTACATATTTTTTGTAGATGTGAAGAATATTTTAGTGATATGTAAGATCATTTTATAGGCCAAAAAAAAAAAAAAAAAGAGTTACACTTGGGACATACCCAGGGTGGATAATAGCTCCCAGGTACTGCCAAAACTAGCCAGAGACTCGAAACAGTCCCAGCTAACCCCATACAAGCTCGATATTATAATACTTCAAAGTTGGCTACATAAAAAGTGGAAAACCTGTTGGCTTTGAAAAAGAGGCCCAAAGGCTGATCACCAAATCCAATTGACTGTAATTTTGGTGCTCTCTGTCCTGTCAACAAGAACCATGCTATCTAATGACCAGTCACTCGGATATTACAAGCTTCGGTCCAGTCAACTAAAAAGTTGGCTGGAGTGCCCATTCAAATGACCCTGCTCTTCATGATAGAGAATAGATTTTGGTCATGCTCAGCTTGTCACGTATACCCTGCACCCACGCCTCCCTCAAATTCTTTGTGAAAACATCTGCAAGCTGATCTCTGGTTTTATATGTCGAAGTGAGATAAGCTACTGTTGAGGCTTCTCTCGAATAAAAATGAAAATATATTAGAATGTGCTTCTTCCTCTCATTAAACATGAGACTAGAAGCAACGTGAATGACAGCCTGGTCATCAAACCATGTACCAGTCCCGAGCAGAGCAACAGTGACAGATTCTATCTGCTGGAAGGACGCTATTTGACTTTTGGAATAATGGGGCACTCCAAACATATGGTACAATAGTGGTTGGCTACTGCTGGAGGATAAACCAAGGCATCGGTGATGCTATATTTTTTGTCCATTGGAGATACCGCCAAACTGGGAACTGCGTCAGTAGCACTGTTGGAAAAAAGAAAAAAGCAACTCGAGGTTTTTTAGTTTGTGAGGAATCAAAAAGCAGAAGAGAGCAAGGAAGGTCCTCCCATTTTTACGATGCGTGTGTTACAACCTTGGGAAAACTTGCGCCTAAAAGCTAGCTGCACAGGGGTAAAATCCAAGGCTATACCAACTCACATCTGACATCCCATCCTGCCATTGTGCAACAGTTGTTTCACAAAACCCCACCACGCTCCCAGCTTCATGTCCATGGGGTTGGCTTTGCATTCCACTAGCCCCAGTCCAACAATGCAATCCTGGTGTGGCTGGCCATGGGCAAGATAGTCAATCATGGAAGCCCTAGACGGAGTATGAAACAGTTGGAATACCATTGAGTTGACTAGAACATGTATGAGGGAGGAGAGAGTTGGGGAATATGTCTCCACCTTATCACTTGGGTTAGTTAATTGAACAATTTGAATACCATTTAGTTGATCAGAAAATGAGTGAAGAGAGAGAGAGTTGGGGAATATATCTCTTTTTTGTCCCATATGGTTCTGTGGCTTCTCTTTATATTATAGTTTTGTTAAGTTAAAATACAGGAAAACCCTAATGGACCTTATACAATATTTGCAGCCCACATTACAAAACCTAGCTGTTAATTCCCGTAGATAGAGAATCAATAGTCTACCATCATACTAGACCACTGATATGAAGGACATCGACTAACAGGATCATTTGATTCAACATCCTAGCAAATGAACAAACTAATAATACATTGGATACAAAACATAAGTCCAATTTATATTTTGTTTCCTTTTCCTTCAGGGTGCTATCACCAAAAGGATGACTGCAATTGAAGAAATGGCTGGAATGGATGTCCTATGCAGTGACAAAACTGGAACTCTTACCCTGAATCGGCTCACTGTTGACCGATCCCTAATCGAGGTACAAAACCTGACTTATGAAAAATGAATCCTGCTCAGAATGGCTGGAGGTCTTCTACCTTTTGCTTAATTTTTATCCTTGTACCTGCTTTGGGGAGTCTGACTATGATGTTCATAGAAGTTATTCATGATCACCTTTTGGTTGGCATTTGTATCCTTGGCGCCTTGATACTGTTGTTTATTACATGCAAATGTACACCATTCATTGTGAAAGAAGAAAAGGCTCATTACTATGCTGTCTGACATTTATTCATTATGTCAAATAATTGATGATTTTATGTATAGGTTTTTAATAAGGATATGGACAAAGACATGGTTGTATTACTTGCGGCCAGAGCAGCCAGAATGGAGAATCAGGATGCTATTGATGCGGCCATCATTAACATGCTGGCTGACCCTAAGGAGGTAAAGTAATAAAATTTTGGTTGATCTTTTTATTATTGATTTTATTCATAATCTATTAATTTTATTCACAATCTCTCTCTAAAATCTTACATGAGTTGAAGCTTATTAAACACCAACTTGTGCCATAGGCTCGTGCGAATATCACGGAAGTGCATTTCCTGCCATTTAATCCTGTTGATAAACGAACTGCTATTACATACATTGACTCTGTTGGTAATTGGCATCGAGCCAGCAAAGGTGCTCCTGAACAGGTATTTTCATTTTTTATTTTACATACATGTGAATGCTACTCATCCTGTTGGTAGCTTACAAAAAAACAATCAAAAGGCTGCAGCCATTTCATTTTTTCTAATTTTTTTGATGATTGAACATTCTCCAAGGTTGGAAGTAGAATATAATTTATTTAGACTGCAATAAAGGGTAAAATTTCAGCTAGTATTATTTGTGAAATTCATCCTAGATCAGGAGGCAATGAGACTGATGAAGAACAAAAACTTGAGGTTTGATTGGTCCTCCTGAGATTATTGTGAGGGAGCATTGGTACCCTGAAATGTTAATGTAGTTTGAGTTTCAGAGCTTGTAGTTATTTGCTTCTTGGGTTTGCAGCATCCAAGTATTCCAACATTTATTTTGAATTTTAAAAGTTTAGAGGCTTCTAATTCTTTTTTAAACAACTTCTTCCTTTCCATCATGCTTGGTTCGAGGAATAGAATAATAATTCCATAGAATAGAATAGCTAAGGGATAGTTGTTCCCATGGACCATTAGTGAAAAAAGTATTTTGGATTGATCCGTGAAAAGCCTGAAGTGATGGCTAGTAAAGGTCTAGAGGTAGCTTTTATGTAGTAACAGACCCTGATAGGATAGCTATTATCATGGATTGAACACATCGTGAACCTCTACCTCTTCTACACCTTTGTCTGTTGACTTCTTCCGCTATGTTTTGCATCCCCACACACTCGGCGTTAATTCTGAAGTAATGTTAATGTTATATGCTCAAAAATCACAACTGATTTTTTTGCTGAAGGGTGGGGGACAAAGCAGGTGCAGAACACTGAAGTCCTCAGTTAATTACTCTTTCAAAAGTTTAACAAATTATTTTTTAACATAACTTTCAAAAGCTAATTATCTCAATAAGCTTGTTTGGACTCTATAAGTCACTTCTTTCTTCACAAACCCTTAAGCAGAGCTTTACCTTATCCAGACAATCCCTACATTTGAAGCTCATAAACCTGTCCTCGCATAGGATTAACTCTGATAGTAAACATTTGTTGTATTGCTTCTGAAACATAAAAATAATATATATATATATATATATATATATATATATATATATATATGTATATGCAGTTGCTCATGCCCTTGCAAAATTAATAAAAAACTACTAATATTTCTTGTAAATATAAACTAATACTCAAATCGCCAAATATCATTAGCAAATAAAGGCGAATAGTGGGGAAAAAAAACTTTATAAGTTCATCAAATCTGTAAGTAGGAAAATAGCTATGTAGTGTATGCATCAAAAATAATCCAAAAATCCTATAGTTATCTAATATTCAGCATCCTCCACATCATAATCAGCATCATCATCATCTATTTTTGCATCACTTTGTCTTCGTTTAAAGTTTTGTAGCCTGAGCGGCTAGGCTGGTGATTGAGTGCCTTTTAATAATGGTGTTTCCAGAGAGTTGCTTCACCTAAATACAATCTGAGCTTGTTCAATGTTATTTGTTCAAGAGTATCTGCTTTGATACAATTAAGATTAGCTTAACTTTGTTTACCCAACATGTTCCCTAATTCCTAATGAGAAGTTTTTCAGCAACTTATGATACAATTCTAGTTTCTTCTAAAGATCTGTCTTTTGTCTATGTTTTTGTACCACTATAAGTTTCATTCCCTTTAGTTTAGTCAAATATTGAATATATACTCTTGCTGCAAATTATATTTGCTGTTAAAACATGTGTTCTATTTGTGTTTTTATTTTGTTGGTTAACAGAAGAAGATTGATCAGGCTATACAAATTTTATAAGCCTGAACTAATTTTATTGTTTTAACTGTCTTTCACTGGAACTTCAGATTTTGAACATGTGCCAAGAGAAGCAAGAGATTGCAGGAAAAGTGCATGCCATCATAGACAAGTTTGCCGAAAGAGGCTTGCGATCTCTTGGTGTTGCTTATCAGGTATGGTAACTGGAGTTGTCTTTTCTACATGTCGGTATGAAGGTGAAGTTCGTTGCTGGTTCAGGACTAGAGTTTAATAGTCTTCAGGCAGTTTCACATATAGATCCATGGTTTATGGTGATGCTCAATAGCAGAATAGATTTCACGGAAGAATTGATTGCAGTTATATTTGAAACAGCTGGGATTGGTGGCTTATAACCTAGAGATGCATGGTTTTTAGTATTGATCAATACTGAAAACATGATCCAAAGACTAGTCCTGTTTGTAAGCTATCAAGATTCATGAAAATTGAACAATGGCGACACTTTTAGACTCTTTGAACCCTTGTCATAAACTAGTCTGCTTCTCCACTTATTATACATACTATTTCAGGAAGTGCCAGAAAAATCTAAGGAGAGTTCAGGAGGTCCTTGGATGTTCTGTGGCTTATTGCCACTGTTTGATCCTCCAAGACATGATAGTGCTGAGACCATTCGCAGAGCACTTAACCTTGGAGTTTGTGTTAAGATGATAACAGGTACACGTGAATATATCATGTTGTAATGCACTGGTCCATTATTTGTTAAAACTGAAGATAATGTACTCTTCAATTTCTTGGTGCTGCAATTCGTTTGCAACACAGTTGCTGTGGTTCAGCTTTATATGCTGAAAAAAAAGAGGTTACATTATTTGCCATGGATGCCCTACATATATATCAGGCACTAAATATGTCACTTAGTTTCATTTAAGATAATCAGCTCATCAACCAGTTTTGGGACCTAACGAGGTGGGAAAGAAAAGAAAGCACTTGGCTGGTTGTATGTACTTCCTAAAGTTTTTAAGCAGATCCTAGTCAAATCAAATTTCTTATTGTGATGCACCAGCACTTTCATATTATGCTTCTTGGTTTTGATAGTGAAGTGCGTAAGCTATCCCTATCTTTTCACAAGCTGCTACTCTTAGCTTGTATCTATATTTACTTCTGAATTCTGACTATAGGCCAAAAGCATGATTGGTAGAAGACATGCTAGTCAATAATGTACAATGGTTGGATGAGTAATGGGTTCTTAATATTCGGACTTTCTTAGACTGCAGGATCCTAGTAAGTAATCATCTGCCTGTGGGCTCTTAATACTCGGACTTCCTAGACTACAGGATTCTTATAAGTAACCATTTTGCCCCTTTCTTCTGCATTTGTCTTTGTTAGCTTCTAAATCTTTGTGCCGACTGAAATTCTTATTTGTTTCAAAATATTTCTTGAAACAGCGAGTTAGTGCTCAAGAAAACAGACATGCATACCTATATACTGCTGCAAGTGCTTTCAGATGGATTTTTATGATAATATATTTTATTTGCTATTGCTGTGAGAAAACCCCGGGATAAAGTATGATCAGGAAAACCTTAATCAGTTGTCCTGTGCTAATCTAGGTGATCAGTTGTCAATTGCAAAAGAAACAGGTCGACGACTTGGCATGGGAACGAACATGTATCCGTCTTCATCATTGTTGGGCCGTGAAAAAGATGAAAATGAAGCCCTTCCAGTGGATGAGCTCATTGAAAAGGCAGATGGCTTTGCTGGTGTATTCCCTGGTATTTGAATTCATTCTCAATTCATGTTCTTGTATTTTACTATTTATAGATGGAAATTGAGGACACGAAGCATGTTTCATATGGAGTTCTTTTTTTGAAGAATTATATTTGCACCACTGGGAAGTACTTTTGCTCCTCATCTTGAGGATTCAGTGCCTGAGACCTCTCATTTCCTTCCACTCCTATTAGCCCACATGTTAACAGGCAAATTATGCATGTGCATACTAATGTGTGATCCTATCAGTTTAGCCTTAGCCTGTTGCCTGTTTACATGGTGAAATGCCGGTACAGGTACAAGATTTATCTTGGGAACATAAGTGTCTGGATAGCAAGGATATAGAAGTAAATGCTTGGAAAAGGGAGAACATAATCCTGTTATAGTTATAGTGGCATTGTTTGTCTACCTTTCCCAATTTCAGATCCTCAGCTAAGTCTTCACATTTTCGGTTTAAGGTTTGGATATTGTCAAGATTCCATCCCAAAACCAGCTGGCAATTGGGAGAGTAGCTCAACAGAGTACTTCATGCACCACAATACCTAGTCCCAACCAGATGTGGGACCCCTAACAGATCTTAGACTAGATGAGTGTTCGTGTCAAGGTGTTAATTGAGTTTATCATTTTCCATATAAATCTCATGATACTCTGCAAAGAATGGAAGAGCAACCAAATCTATCATAAGCACCTCACAGCAGTGTTGTTGAATTGTTTTTTTCTCTCAATTAATTATTTTCTCTTATCTGGTGAAATTGCTACAAAAACCTGATCCATCTTCCCCTTTTCTGTAGACACAAAGAAATACTTGCTATATTTATGTCCATCATTTGTTCCGTGATTGACCTGACCCACTTATTTTTGGCATTCGACTTTCAGAACATAAATACGAGATTGTAAAAATTTTACAAGAAAAGAAGCACGTCTGTGGAATGACTGGAGATGGTGTCAATGATGCACCTGCTTTAAAGAAAGCAGATATTGGAATAGCAGTGGCTGATGCTACAGATGCTGCAAGGGGTGCTGCTGATATTGTCTTAACTGAGCCTGGATTAAGTGTGATTGTCAGTGCTGTCTTAACTAGCCGAGCAATATTCCAAAGAATGAAGAACTACACAGTTGAGTATGATACGTCTTTTCTGAACATAAAAATGTTGCATTTAAAGTGTAATATTATGGGATCTCAACAGTAGCATGCTGAATAGCACTGGAATTATTCTCAAAGTCTGACTTGCACACCTAGGTCACTCCTTAGGAAAAGACAAGTGATATGCTGCTGCTACTGCTGGTGATCTGAGTCATTTGTCTTAAAGTTAGAATCCCTCAAAACTATGCATACCTAGAGACAGAAATTTCCATTGGTCAATCACTAGTTTTGTAGATCTAATAGGTGTGCGGGAATTTTAGTGGCAAGTGTTGAGGTTCCCCCTCAAAAACAATTGGCCTTGAGGGAATTAATAACCCAATAGATACTTTAAGCACCAAAATAACAAGCCCAAAACCAATGTGGGATTATCGACAGTCCCCCTCGTGCAGCCACAACATGGTCTGCATGTGCACAACATGGAAGGAGCAAACACAGATGGGCCACTATTGGGCCAAACAAACCTAGGCTCAACAAAACTTGGGCTCTAATACCATGTTAATGTTCCACCACAAAACCAATTGGCCCTGAGGGGAGTCGCCCAACATACACTTCAAGCACTAGAATAACAAGGCCCAAACCAATGTGGGATTCTCAACATCAAGCATTAGTGAACATGCATGGGAAACTAGAGAAGTTATGCATAATATTTCAATCTTGTTTAGTCCTCTTGTTGTGTTTCTGTGCTTATTGATAATCTAATTACATTGCAGATATATGCAGTTTCCATAACCATAAGGATTGTGGTAAGTGTGTTTACTCTATTAGCTTTTCAACGGCTACTTGAATTTTATTTTTATAACAAAGGAACTTTACATTTTGATTACTTACCAAAGAAACTACTGCTTTTTGATTGTATTTTAACTATCAAATATCTGACTCTATTGCAGCTTGGTTTTGTCCTACTGGCATTGATTTGGGAATATGACTTTCCTCCTTTCATGGTTCTTATAATAGCAATACTAAACGATGGTAATATTTGAATAATTGTTTCCTTTTATCGTTATTGTTGAATTACTGAATCCCATGTAGATTTTGGAGTTGGTTGTATATCAGTTTATATGCCTGTTGCACCTCTCCACCCATTGCCAATTGTTTATGGGATGGAAAGTTTACATGGTACTAGATCACGTTTGGTTATGGGCTTGACCTATCTGTTTTCATTGCACACATGCATAATCCATGTTAATTCAGCTTGCTTATGAGAGGGATTATTGAATCTCACTTTGATTTGAGAGTTCATTGGACACCAACCCATCTGCCCATCACCAATTGTGTTGGATTTAAACTTATAAGAATGAAATGGATTTAAACTAAATGCCACTTGACTTGAGCTCTAGAATAGCGTTCTGTTGATCTTGAGTGTTGTTCAAAATTTGAAGTGTATCATCTTTTTTCCAGGGTGTATACAAGGTTTACCAAATTTTTGGCATTAGGCTCAGGAAACTGTTTCTGGCTAATTGATGCAGCCATATAATTTTTTTTTTTTCGGTGTAAACAGGGACTATCATGACAATCTCTAAAGATCGGGTGAAGCCATCTCCAAGGCCGGACAGCTGGAAGCTCAAAGAGATTTTTGCAACTGGCATTGTTATTGGCACTTATCTTGCTTTAAGTACAGTTTTATTTTACTGGCTTGTGACTGACACCACATTCTTTGAGGTACCAGAATTGTAGTTCATGTTCTTGATCTAGTTTATTGAGACGTGATTAAAAGAAAAAGAAAAATGATATGCAATTGTTTGCAGTTATCTTCTTGACTTACTTTATTGTTTACAGTCCAAATTCCATGTGAGGTCTCTCTCTGGAAATACCGAGGAAGTATCATCTGCAATATATCTCCAAGTCAGCATTATCAGCCAGGCATTAATATTTGTTACTCGCAGTCAGAGTTGGTCATTTTTGGAAAGGCCAGGTGCTCTATTGATGTGTGCATTTGTGGTGGCTCAACTGGTAATTTCTATGGTCAAAGGCTCAATTTCCATAGATTGCCTCAGGAGAGGTGATATCTATAATAACTTTTAATATTAAAGCATGTTTGGTTTCGTAGAATGGAGTAGTCATTCCATGGGGAGAGAATAGGTGAAGAAGAGCTATTCTCAATATAAATGAGTAGAATGAGTGTTCTTGACTAATCCAGGCAGGATAGGGCCTAAATAGAAATGTCTATTCTGATCTCTAAAGTGAACCAAATGAAATAGTAGTTGTTCCATAGGAATAAACTAGAAATGGAACAGCTATTACCATAAACCAAACATAACATTAATCACTTCATTTGAGATGGCATACTTAAGTATTTGGTCTGATGTTACTCTGAAAAGAAGATATTCATACATTTAAGCCAAGTTCATTGCTTCGTTTTTAGGTGGCTACTTTGATTGCAGTCTATGCTCATATAAGCTTTGCCTCGATTAGTGGCATTGGATGGGGTTGGGCTGGTCTGATATGGCTATATAGTGTAGTCTTCTATGTACCACTTGATATCATCAAGTTCATAGTTCGCTATGCTTTGAGTGGAGAAGCATGGAATCTTTTGTTTGATCGAAAGGTCAGTGCAGTATTTAAAGGGTTTTGTGGACTAATTATTAGTGTGAGTGCCTTGGCTGGACGAAACCGCCTTTTATTATTATTTTACATGTGCATTTTGGATTCTACAGACAGCTTTTACTACCAAGAAAAGCTATGGGAGGGAGGATAGAGAGGCTAAGTGGATACTTTCTCAGAGAACTCTACAAGGTTTGATGTCTTCACAGTTAGATCTCAATGGTAGGCGATCATCTTTAATTGCAGAACAGGCCAGACGGCGTGCTGAAATAGCCAGGTAAGCTTTCTCACAATAAAAGAAATATCTTGTTTAGTTAAGTCAAGTTTCAGAGCTGTTTATTCGTTGTGCCTACAACTTAGTTTACTTCAATTTCTTCACACTTAATTTTCAGTATTTCACTATTCCTTTTGAATTTATACTAGTATATGGTAATAATTTCTACCTAGCCAAGGGTGGAATTGGAATTATTTGGCTATTTATCGGCAAGTCCAAAACGCATGATTAGCCCTTCATCTCTATTTTCGCCTGTTAAAAAGGAGTATCTATGCCTGTGCTTTCGTTGTTTGTAACTTTGGAACCTTTGAAATTTGTGTGAAAACAGCAATAATTTGTTTCTCTTTTTCCTTTTCGAATTAGCAATGTATTCCAAATTTGGAGACAAGGCGTCTAATTTTTAAATGTCTCAGAAAAACTGATAACAGAAAATGTAAATTCAAAGGTTTGGATTATAAACCGGTGGGATTTATTTATCCTCTAAATTCGAACGCATCATATATTCCTCGAAAGTGCTCCTGTCCTTTTTCCCCCTCATTTTATTGGGTGAACATTTAACAGTGTGCTGAAATGAACACTCGAACTCTGCAGGTTGGGAGAGTTGCATACTTTAAGAGGACACGTAGAATCCGTCGTTAGGCTCAAAAATCTAGACCTGAATATGATTCAAACGGCCCATACGGTCTGAAGCTATGACAGGAGGATTGATGGCATGCCTTTTTCGAGGCGAGGAAGACTAGGCATTGTTTGAAAAAATGATCAGTTTTGGCTCAAGATTACTGTGGCAGTGGCAATGGTGTTTATGATTTAAGCAATGTTATTCTCAATTCTTTGGACTCTGAGGGTCAGGAATGCATCTTTGAAGGGACTACAATTAGTCTTGCCATGTTTGGTGAAGTAGTTGATAGTTGCTTAGGATGGAAGGAAAGTTGTGGTCCCTTAAGATGCTATTTGGCTCCACCTAGGATTATGTAACTAGAATTTATGTAAAAGAGATGATTATTGGTGAATTCGAGATACATTCGAGATGCTCCGAATGGAAGAAGTGTGCCCTATTTATAGGCCCTAGTGCACACTTTCAAAAAAATGTCTATGCTTTACAAGGAGGCATGACTTCCTTGAGATGTCTCTTGTATTTGGTCATGACACTTTTGTTCATGCCTCTTCCCACAATGCACCTCTTTAGAAGGAAGAGAAATTGCCATTTTATGCCCCTTAAGTTTGGAAATAAGAACAGAAAACACATTTGAGTGTATTTCTATTTCATAAATTCTAATAATGTTCTCACTTTTGTTGGATTTCGACCAAATTTTGTCCAAATATGGTTGGGTTCTGGCCACTTTTGCTAGATTTCGATGACCGCCATTAGACCTTGCTGGATAAAAAATGGAAACAATGCATACAAACCAAACATGTTTCTCATTGTCAATGGAAATCAAAACATAGAAAGAACAATGAGAAACGAGAATAAAATTTAGAAACAAAAACATAGAAATGAAAACAAAACCAAATGGGACCTTCGGGATTTATGGGGAATCCACCATGAAAACAATGAATAAACTAATCAAATAAGTTCTTACATGCAGTCACTATTTCTAATTAGGCACAGGTGCATCCTTAAAATGATGTTACCTAGATAAATAATTATAAAAGTGTAGCACATTTTTTTTATTAGAACCATGCTGTTATAAAGCGCATGTTTATGTCTAATTAGAAACTACATCGCTGCATAAATGACAAGTCTCAAAGGCCATCTATTATTCGCTTGTAGCATTAATGACACGGTACTTTTTTGCCATTTCTATCTCCCTTATAAAAGATCTTAGAGCTTCTATGACCGTGTCGAGAGGATCCTTTAACGTAACGCTTTCTATTCTCATCTGAATTATGTATATTAAACAAAGCATTTTAATAAAAAAAAATAATTCTATCCTATAAAATCAACCTCACTATCATTTCCGGTGCAGCATTTAATCAAAACCCAAACCTATCTTTTCCAGTACCTTTTCTCAGACAATTAATTCAAAGGGATTTGTAGCAGCAGGAGAGAAATTATGCCTGTCCCTTGCCAGTGATGGATTGATTTTGGACCCTATCCAAAATCATAAAATATAAAAATAGGAAAAAAAAAAAAGAAAAAAGAAGGAGGAGTTGGGAGAATAGGAGAGTAAAGCATGTAGGACAGTTGTAAAGTGAAGCGAAGCAAAGCAAAGCATTTTTGACTTCATTCCCACCAACTATGATGGTTATGTATATATTCATAGACACAAGTCCTTGCTTCCTCTCTCTCTTTTTTTTTTTTTTTTTTTTTGATGTTGTTGTTGAAGGAAACTGGTAAATTGTGAGGGATAATGTATCAGTGCATATTCATTTGACTTCCATCCACTCACTGTGATGGTTAAGTACATGCTTATTTGGGTTGATAACCTCTTTGTTGGAACTAAACTAGCACTTAACAAGAACTTATATGTATATGGGTAAACTTAAAATGTTAGTTTCTTTCCAAGGATGTTTCTTTTAAAGTGTCATGTACTTTCACCTCTTTTATATTGAAGTCATAAATTTTTAATTTTTTTAATTTCTAATCCTGAATTTATATTAGTAAAGAAATTTAAATCCTAACCCTAACTTCCATATAGTTTTATTAGGATGAATGCTTACGTGGTAAAAGAAAACAAAAATCCATGTTAACGCATTGAATAGTATAATTTAATTTTTCTTTAATTCTAATGCCCCTAAATTCATTCTAGAGTTGCCACGCTCTTCATTTTTTTGGGTTCCCTTTCCTAATATAAGTTCAGATTAGAAACCATAAAATTAAAAGTTTAGAATTTAAATAAAAAAAATTCAAGATTATTTACCCCATTAGCCCTTTTATGTATATACTCGTTTCATTCATTTATTATGAAAGGGCATCTTTACGAGTAATACTATGTGTATACCCTTCCCACTGAAATGTTGACATGTCAAAATTTGTATGGTCCTTTCTTAAGGGTGGTCTCGTCAAGAACACATAAATTTTAACATGTGATCACTTTGGATGTTGAGAGTCTATAAAGAATGAATATGCAATATTACCTTATCTTTGACCTAGTGAGTTTTTTTTTTTTTAAGCCATTAGATTAGAATAAATGAATAAAGATAAAGCCTAACCCTAATGATAACGGAGAGATGGACGGACGTAGGAATGGTGGGTCCCACCATACGTGCCAGCGAGTATGGAACCCAACAACAAACAAGCAGCCCTTTCAAGCTACATGACTCTCGTGACTCCGCGCGTCTTTCTCGCCGTTGAGTTTGGTCAAAGTGAACAGACCCCACCATACCATTCCTCCAACACGTGTATGTATAGTATATGTATACGTATATACGGATATACAGATATATATATATATATGTACAGGGAGGATGGAGATCAAGAAGTTTTTAAAAATTTTTATTTATGAAAGAGATAAGCGCGTTATTTATGCCCTATTATGAAAACTTTAACTATATGGATTGAAAGGGTATGAAAAAATACTTAGACTTGTCAACTTTCATATAGTTTGATGATGTATAAAGCTCTCATCATAGTGGTGAAACATTGAAAATCTAAACTTTTATAATTATTTGATTTTTTCCCATTTATATGTTGGATGTGTGGTGGCACAAATTATAGGAAAGTTGGTCTATTCTTATTTTTTTTTCATGTTTTTTTAATCCATATGTTTAGAAATTTTATAATAGGATCCAAATAATGGATGCTTACTTTTTTTTTTTTTTTGGTAATTAATGCTTATCTCTTTCATATATATGTTTTCTCTCTCTCTCTCTCTCTCTCTCTCTCTCTCGCACACACACACACACACACATATATATATATATATATACACACACTTATATATGTATATATGTGTGTGTTTGTATTTTAAGGAGTGAAATTTAGTTTAAATTGGAATGTCCACCTTGTTTTAAGTTGAATTCTAGATTGTTTCGCTTAAAACAAGAAAATGTTTCGAAAATATGATACTTTAAAATTTGCCATCACTTAGTTCATCCCTTTAGTGTTTCCAAGATAACTCTTATGTCTAAGGTTTAAATTAAATTCCCCTTTAGACAAAATTAAGTCTTAGGTTATATCGGGTAAAAAAAAAATTAGCCCTAAAAATTTTTGGCATTGAAATTCTGCGGACGGGTGTATTTTAAAAAAATCTATCTCTTAATCCAATTAATTTACTCGATAAAATGTACCACCACAAGTCGAAAATTGTATGATTTACCTTTTTCTTTTACCTTATTAATACAAAGATTGTATAGTGAAATCATAAAAAATCCATCCATTAAAAATTTAGTGAGAAATATTTAAATAAATAATAATATATCCAATCATGAATTTATGTTGCACAAACTTTTTACCATCCTCATTATGACTACCCTTTTGTCCTCCTTTAGCACCGATATCCCCTGCATTCACCCAAATTTTATTTTTATTTTTTCATTTCTTGGATACTTTGCTAGAAGAATCATTACCTACTACCTCTTTTTTCCTTTTTCTCCTTTTAAATTTTTTGTTTTTAGTTATTGCACCCATTGTTAACCGCTATGGTGACATTTATTGTAGGGGATGTTTTTATGCCGTTTATTATTCTTAATTATCGACTGTGACGTCTAAAAATACTATTATTTTAATAAAAACGAATTACTTTTTTAAAAAATTATCGAACAATTTGAATCCTTGTAACTATTAAGTTGGATATGTATATATTTTTCAATTAATATATATATTATAATAATAATGCATATAAATTTGGGACAAATTGCACTTAACCCTTGTGATTTTATTGAGTTGCACAAACTTCCTTATGCTTTTGAAATTAGTACTTGATCCTTTGTACTTTCATCGGAGTTGCAACAGTTAAAATTTTCGTTAAAATAAATGATATTTTTAGTAAATTTAAAATAAACAGTTGTTTTTGTTTTCTAGTCATTGTAAAATGGAAAAAAATTAATTTTAATGCTTCAAAATGGCCATATCTCAAGAAATTAAGGAGCTTTTGTAAAGGAGTTTTGAGACATTAAAACTTCATTTCATTATTTTACTATAATTCAAATGCACAAGCTACTAAATTTAACGATAAAACTAACTGTTATAGCTCCAACAAAACTTTAAGGGATTTAAGTATTAATTTTCAAATCAAGCTCCCTCAATCCAGTTAAATTGGTTAAGTATATTTACCCATAAATTTGTCTTTACTTTGCTCTTAATCGAGATCTTGGGATTCGTTATTTATAACGTCTAACTATACCCGAGAGCGCATATCATGTCCCATCAATGGGAAAAAAAAAAATCTTTATGTTATTTTGAGAAGGAAAGAAAAAAATCACTTTATTTTAACTAATAAATGTTGTGGTCCTTCATCTTGATGTTATTCTGAGGAGGAAAAAAAATCTCTCTATTTTAATCGATAAATATTGTGGTTCTTCATCTTTATGTTATTTTCATGGAAGGGGAGAAAAAAACAGAGGGTAGCTGGTGAATATTGAATCATTACATTGAATCAGAGGCCCTCCACCAAAAACAAATATAAAAATCAAAGGTCCTAATATCTATTATTTGTCTACGTTTCAAGGTAGGGCAATCCACTTTTGAATATAAAAATTTTAATTTTTTTTTAAAAAAAGAAGAAAAAAAGCCAACTAAATGTAGATTTTTTGGGTAAGAAGGCAAGTAATTATTGCGGGATTCAAAAGCGTGTTTTCTTCGTGACATTGACAGCTACAACTCATAATCATAATGATAATACCCCAATATCATCCTAATTTCAAACCTCAACTCCAAATATATATTTTATATTATTTTCTTACTGTTTTTTGAAATTGTAATGATAAAAGTCTCTATTGCTTTGGATTCTTTCTGGCCGATCGTGCCTGCCAGCTTTGTTTCTTCCGTGTGCCCCAACAGTGACACTACTCCTGTTGAGGCCATAAAAAAGGGGTTCAAAAGATAATCAAAATTAAGGGTTTTTTGTTTCAGCTGCAGTTCAGGGGCTGGGAGGATTATGAGGGGAGAGGCCAGCATGGCGATGATGCTAATGCTCATCTGCATTTTGGGTTTGAGGCCTACCTCCATCAATGGCGACACAGATCCAGCGGATGGTCAGTTGGAAAACCCCTTCTTTCGACTTTGCTTTTTGATGGTCTTTCCATTCATCATTGCTAACTTCTGTGTTCATCTTCTTTAAAGATGATTCTGGGTGTAATTTGATGACCAGTTGATGGGTTCCTGATTTGTTTACGTTAAAGCTTAGGTAGGTACTAGGGTTATGAATAAAGGTTTCTCGCATGAGCAAAGTTAGGTCCTTTAGGATTTTTTCTTTTTTTTTTTTTTTTTGGGGGGGGGGGGGGGGGGGCGTGGCACCGACAATTGAAAAAGTGAAGCTTCCTAGTGCTCAAGCTTAAGATTATCACCGATGCCTGAAGGGACCCCTGGCTCGAATGTCCTTCATGCTATCAGCCGCAATCGGTCTCAGGATTCGACTATGATTGTTGTGGATTGGTGTCAACATTGAGGCCTGAACGAACAGACGAAATTTTATTAGCTGGTGTAGTAACAATGGAAATAGATTCTTCTTTAGTGTGATCATATGGGAGAGGGGGAGGAGGAAGTTTCAGTTATAGTGTTGTTGGGGGATAATGGGACTTGTCACATTCTTAGCAGAATAGGTTTTTTTTTTTTTTTTTTGGACGCCACTGATGCGTATTATGGTCTTCTGGCAGATCCTACACAAGTAGATCAAAGGCTCAATTCTATAAAATTGAAGAAAAATATAATCTATATGGATGCCCCATGGCAGTCAATGATTCTGTTTTATATTAGTATATCAACTTTACCATAGCTCGTATGTTCTTCCATTTGTAATGTACAAATTTGATTTCCACTTGTTCCGACTGCCAAGTGAAAAAGATGGTGGAATTTGGTTTGGGGGGGGGGGGGGGGGGAAGGGAGTGGCACTGTGTAATTTTGTTGTGGAATGTTGGAGACGGTTAGTCCACACCATGAACATTTAATTATCAAACGCTAAAATCACAAGCATGTGGTTTCATGGTTCTGGGAGTTCAAAGTTTAACTGTTGTCACAAGGAAATTCTGACGCTAGATTGCTTTGATGCACAGTTTCTGCTCTTAAAGATATGTACAATGCTTTAAGTTCACGGGATCAGCTGACAAACTGGAATTCAAATAGTAACGATCCATGTGGAGAGTCGTGGTTAGGCGTCACCTGTGCTGGCCGATCAGTCACGGAACTGTGATGTTTCTGTTTCTCTTCCTTCCTCGTTCATATTTTCTTCAGTCTTCACTTGGGCCAGTTTCTGATTTGTTTGTGTGTATACATAATTGCTTTCCACCAGGAAATTATCAAATCTTGGAATCAGTGGGTCAATGGGATATCAGCTATCAAGCTTGGCATCATTAGTCAACCTGTAAGAACTATGTTCCCTATGATGAATTCAAATTTCCTTATTTGTATCTTGATATGGTGATTTGCCGTCATTTTGCAGTGACTTGAGTAATAATCATCTCACAAACTCAATACCGTACTCACTTCCTCCAAATGCACGGAAAATGTATGCTTCTTGTGTCATCTCTCACTGTCATTCCCTTCATAAAATTACCATGTGCTTATAGCAATTTCTTTATGTGCAGAAATCTTGCTGGGAATAACTTAAATGGAGCGCTTCCATACGTAATTAATAATCTGACTTCCCTCGAGTATCTGTATGTCAAAAATGCTATTTGTAAGTAATTTTCCCATGGAAATAAGTCACTGGACCCAAAAACTAATTGATTTTCCCTGTCTTATATTAATTATAGAAATGCTAGTCACAACCAACTTCAGGGCCAAGTCGCTGATATGTTTGGAAAGCTCTCTGCTCTCTCCACGCTGTAAGAACTTCTTCTGTGTACCTGACTGAGAAAGTAACTTTGTCGGGTACCACTCTCTGCACATTGAGGAGCTTATAATCTTTGGTGTTAAGTGGTTTGTATCTTGATATGGTGATAATGAAATGTTTTCGTTAACTTATTTCCAGATACTACATTATATCTCATTTTCTGGGTTAATCATGCTTAGATATGGGGGTGGCCCTATTATATTATAGAACTTAATATGTCAAGGAAAAATGTGGTTTAATTTTAGCTATAGATGATACAAAAGATATATGAAATTGCTAAAGATGAATGATATCACTCTCTTTATTTGCTTTAGGGATCTCTCTTTCAATTCTTTGACGGGGAACCTCCCACAGAGTTTTGGCCATCTTTCAGGCATGGCCAACATGTACGTATTTGATCTATTTGCTGCAGTGCCCAGAGTATCTTTTATAATCATTTCCTTGCTTATCTTATTTAATGTTATGCAGGTTTTTGCAAAATAACCAGTTTACCGGCACTATTGATGTCCTCGGCAATCTTACCCTTGATACTCTGTGAGTAGTTTCTTTCTTTCTTTCTTTTTAAAATAAACAACTTACCCAAATGCTACTCAGTTGGAGAATATGGTTTATAATATTCTTGTTCATTTTTCTCAGGAATGTCGAAAATAACCAATTTACTGGCTGGGTTCCTGAACAGTTGAAAAACATAAATTTGCAGTAAGCAATTTAGAATACCATAATTTAATATTTATATCCTTTTCATGGAAAAGTACTTCTGTACAATTTGAATCTGAGGAATATTAATAACAGGAAAGATGGTAATCCCTGGAACTCGGGGCCTGCACCCCCACCTCCACCTGGAACACCTCCGTACACTCCTGCCAAACGAAATCACAAATCTGGTAGCAATAATGGCCCATCTGACAGCAGCGATGGCAATGGTGGTGGCAGCAAATCAGGCATAGGGGGTGGCGGCATAGCAGCAATAGTGATATCTGTCTTGGTTGTTGGAGCAATAGTGGCATTCTTCCTTGTGAAGAGAAGATCCAAGTCATCCTCAGATATAGAAAAGTTTGACAATCAGCCTTTTGCACCTCTGAATTTGAATGAATTACAAGGTAACCCATATTCTATCCGGGGTTTATAATTAGTCGATTAGGCTCCCCAACTTTTCTTTTAACGCTGTTGTACAAGGTTACCAGACAACTTTTCAATTGATTGAACTTTTTTATCTTAAAAATGATAGAGAAAACATGATCTGTTGCAGACAACAGCAAAATTTGCTTTTATTTGTTAAGTTGGTTTTTTTTTTTTTTTTTAAAAGCTGCTGGATGAGAACAGTTTTTTGTGGGTTTTGTCACTATAGTTGTACTGTCAGTTTCTTACCAGTTCTTGCTGTATCAGGCTGTTAAATATTTATTTAGGACTATCTGAATCTGTTTAAAATCTATGAGTAACTTTCACAGGCATATTTATTTATTATTTTGCTATTTTAATAAAATTCAAGTCAGTTATGCTATTTTCAAGATACATATTTCCATTATCTAATTTGATCAAGTCTCTATCTTTCTAAAAGAAATATTGGTGTCTATACATTCTTTCTTCATCATTGTTGTTGAAGGTTTTTTTAATTGATAAAGCGAAGATTTACTGTTGGAAGAGAAGGGAGGGGGGCCGGGGGTGATGCCCCTTATTAAGAGGCTTACTGACATTATATATCCAACTAAAGATGCTTTCTCTTATCAGCTTGGTTTACTTGATCATACTAAATAGAAAATGAAAAAGCAAAAGGTAAAGTGGACAATGTAAGAACAAAGTGTTTGCAGCTTAAGGTTGCGCCATGGCAATTTAGTGCAAGGTGTAAATTTCTCGAGGCTTATCATTTCACACACTATAAGTTCATCTCTTAATCTCCTGTAGTTTTGCTCTAATACGTGCTACATCTATCTTGCTTTACTCTAATTTTTTACCATAATTTTTTATTTAATTTCTGCGAGTCATTTTTTTGGCAGAAACGAAGGCCATCCAAGCTTCATCTGCTGCTAACATGAAGACATATGAAACTTCTGCCTCCATAAATCTCAGACCTCCACCATTTGAACGCCCGAAATCATTTGATGAGGAAGAATTTACCAAGAAACCCATTATTGTGAAGAAAGCCAATACAATGCCAATAGATGCGATATCATATTCAATAGCGGACCTTCAGATGGCCACAGGCAGTTTTAGTGTGGAAAACCTTATTGGAGAGGGATCTCTTGGACGTGTCTATCGTGCCCAATTTGATGACGGGAAGGTACGCTTGCTGTATTTATTTTTTAAGGTTATTATTTGATGTTACTAGTGTATTTTAGCCACGATGGCTACCTAATTATTGATAAGGTCAGTAGAGAATTACTCATCAAGGACTAAAGCAGCATTTTTTTATTGATAAAAGCGAAACTTTACAAAGTAATATAGGACTAAAGCAGCAGTATACACATGGTAATATATATTTAATGGGTATTTTTACTGTGCTGAAACATTTAGTTGAATCTTCATAATGGGATGAGAATAAGAATGGAATGTCTTTCCTTCATCATTCTACTCTTATGTTTGGTAGACTCAATTCCATGTTTGCCTTTCCAAACTTGTGTGATTACCAAAGGAATAGGAATGGTGATTCTCATCGTATACAATTCAAAGAAGACCTTATTTCCATTTCAGATCTCTCTTTCTCTCTCTCTCTTGTCATAAGTAGTCAAAACCTCAGGAAAATGGTGCCTGCTTGGCTATATACAATTTATAGGCCAATATCCTGTTTTGTTAGTGCGATGAAGGGCCTGACGAAAGTCTCATTGTTGCAGTTTTTCTTTTTTCCTACATTCTAGGTACTTGCCGTAAAGAAAGTTGATTCATCTGCTCTGCCAAACCGCTTGTCAGAAGATTTCACGGAAATAGTTGCTAGTGTCTCTCGCCTGCATCACCCAAACATAACTGAGCTAGTGGGCTATTGTTCAGAGCATGGACAGCACTTGCTGGTTTATGATTTTCATAAAAATGGTTCACTGCATGACTTCCTGCATCTATCTGATGAATATAGCAAACCATTGTCTTGGAACTCTCGTGTTAAGATTGCTTTGGGGACTGCACGCGCATTAGAGTAAGTGTTCTTCCTCTTCTTTGAGTGCTGCATTCGAGTTAGTTGGCATGGAGTAAATAGTATTTAAACTTGTCTACTTACTTTGGTCATGTTATTAGTTTTTCCCCGTCTCCCTCTTATTATTTTTTGACGCAATGCACATGGTCTAGAAGATCAACATGATATTTCCTCTCCTTTCTGTCTCTGCTCAAGCCATTGATAAAGAAGGTTATCGTAGCCAAACCCCTTGATCTCGAAAGGAGAGGAAAAGGAAGTGAAGTGAAAAAAAAAAAAAAAACAAGAAGAAGAAAGCACTCATTGGATTGCAGCACCTTCAATCATTTTCTTACTTATCCCTTTAGAATTGTGTAATTGATTGATCAGAAATTTTTTAATGCTGTTCTTCTACTATAGTACAGACTATTACTATAAACCGATACTGAATTTCAGTTATTTACTTTCTACTGGAATTGACAACTTTCAATGCTAGGGTATGGTGAATGACCGTTCAAATAATTTCATGGGTTGAAAATTTGTGAACCCTATAACTGGTGGTGGTGTAACGTATTTATGCAGCCGAATAGTATGCGCGTTCTATCTCTGAACAAAGAAGTAGGGTTTGAGGGTAATTTCCATATGTGTTGAAAAGCATGATCTTTAACCTGTCAATAAGTTTCACGTTGGAAAGGATCCCATTCTTGGCCACTTTATGATGGCCCATGCTTGTAAAATCATGTAAAACTATCAAGGTTTATTTCTTGAAAGTTCATACTGCATGGAGAATTGTGACCTACGGATGTGAATTAAACATCTATTCGTCATATAAGACTAGGTTAGATTGCATCTCCCTCAGTTTTTTAAAGATTGTGATTTGTTCATTGGGAGTTGAGCTGCATTGATGACAAAAATCTTGTAGTCTGGCCTTAATATATATCTGTGTGACCTGTTTCTCTCCTCCCTTTTTTTCCCAGTTGTTGTGTTTGATATATAATAACTACATTTTAAATGCTATTTTCACCTTAGAAATTATAGATCTGATCTAGCTTAGTTATCTGGTGAGGAACTTTCTGGTGCTTAGGATTAAATCTGCATTTTATGATCATTCATCTAGGTATCTACATGAAGTTTGCTCTCCATCGGTGGTTCACAAGAATATCAAGTCAGCCAATATATTACTAGACATGGAACTCAATCCTCATCTTTCAGACTCTGGGCTTGCAACCTTTATGCCAAATGCAGAACAGGTAAGATTCTTTTCATCTGCTTGCAAGTTGATCAGTCAATGAGTTAACTACTACTTTTCTGTATTTCTGAAAACTAGGTTTTGAGGTTTGTGGAATTTCGTAGTGAATTTTGTCCAATTCCACGGTTTGTCTTGATTTTAAATCCAAAGTCCTGAGGCTTTGTAGCTAAAAAACTAGAATGTAAAGATTCTGGTACCATTCTTGAGGGCAGAGTCAGACTATCCAGAGATTCGTCCCTGTTATATATAGTCGACTTTTCAGAGACTCCCACTTCTCTGACTAAATTTAGTTGACTACACAGTGGACTCTCCAGAGAACCCTGAATAAATACAGTATATACTAATAAATTGAAGTGAAACTAATGTAGACCTGAATTTTGTTTGGTTCAAGCAAAAATATTTAAAGCCCAAAACTAGTTATGATCGAGATTGCAGCTTATGCCTATGCTTATGGCGACTTGTTGAAGTACTTCTAACTGGACACTTTGGTCCAGAAAATAACTGCAGTGATAGTAGTTCGGATATATTTGTTGCAGCTATTATGGTTTCGGTTTCCAAAGTTCAAGTTGATCAATGTCTCACATAGTTTTATCAAAAAAAAAAAAAAAAAAGTGTTGCGGACAGTTTTATGCTAATATTGAGTCTTCCAACTTCTGCAGTCATTAGACCATACTGCAGCCTCTGGATACAGTGCACCAGAGGTTGCCATGTCTGGTCAGTATACTCTAAAAAGTGATGTCTACAGTTTTGGTGTGGCCATGTTGGAGCTTCTAACTGGGCGAAAGCCTTTTGATAGGTGAGTCCTCATATCGCAATTTGACCCATAGTTCAGATTTTTGTTGCCTGTATTATAATAATAGTGTGAATGTCATACAACAGCTGGAGACCGAGATCTGAGCAACTACTTGTTGGGTGGGCCACGCCTCAGCTTCATGACATTGACGCTCTCGCTAAAATGGTTGACCCAGCACTTGAAGGCCTTTACCCAGTTAAATCTTTGTCACGATTTGCCGATGTAATAGCTCTATGCGTCCAGGTAATATTGTGATCAATAACTATTTGCAGCATGAGTTGGTGTTTTATAGGCAATGCTACACAGAATGTTCCCAAAATGTTTTCAAAAATCGGCGAGGTAGCAGAAGAGTGAAGAAGCGGAATGATTTGAAATTCCCTAAACGCTCCTATTCTAATCCTGTACAAATCTGCCGCCTCATCATCTCTGTATACTTCTTTTGTGCACGTTTTATGTGCCCAGGGTTATTGGGGTTTTTAAATGAAGTGTATACCTTGTGTATTCCTTCCTATTAAAATTCTGACTTCAACAATTTCATTGTTTCGATACAGTCGGAACCTGAATTCCGGCCGCCTATGTCGGAAGTTGTTGAAGCTTTGGTCAGGTTGGTGCAACGAGCAAATATGAGTAAGAGAACAGTCGGGAATGAAAAGCGAACATTTGACCGAGGCGACAGCTTTGATCAAAACATGTCTTAGAGAGCAAGTGGGGATCTTTGTTTTGGCCGCGTACGGTCCATGGGATGGAGCAGAGTTGCCTTGGTCACCTGAGGTCGATACTGTGAAGGTTTTTAATTTTTATCGGATTTCATTGGTTGCAGCCCGTAAATCTGAAATAAAATTCTTTAAATTCGTCGTTGAAGTTGGCTCATCCATCGGCTTGACCCATATATTTCTACCAAACAGATTGCATATATTTGTTTGTTTAATCACATAATGTTAAGATTTTCTAATTTTGAAAGTTACTTTTCCTGACTTTTTTGTGCTATTATCATTTTGAAAATCCGCACATGGCTTGGTTGGTGAGTGATTGTTGGATCATGCAGATGCTTGATGCCAAGGTAAAAGAAGAAAAATTCAAAATAAAAACTAGTCTTTGAACATTTTGTTCAAATGTCTTTTAGGGTTGATAAACTCTTTTAACAAAATAAAAACTCTTTTTTGACTTTCTTGATGATAAAATTGTGCTATAGTAATTTACCAAAAATAAAATAAAATTAAAAATTGTGTTATAGTAGATGAGTATATGTGGCCAACATAGATTAGCATTTGGTGGATCTCCAACCATCCAATCATCAGAACCTTCAGAAAGAGAGGGCCATGTCAACACTAATTCAGATGATCAACAAAATCTTCCAAGTAACAAAGCCTTGGATGGATGCACAAGATGACAACTTAATGTTCTGTAACAGTTAGAGTGCAAGAGCAGCAGTGGACAAATTCCTAGGGTATAGTTCCACAAAAAAAATTCTAGGGTTTGGAGCATCAATTTTGCCGGCAACCCTCAACTCTTTCGAGGCTATGTGAATGTGGAGCAGCTAACCCTACGCTTTTTCTGAGGCAATGGCATCCGTCGCACTCCACAATACCTGCAGAAGGTTATAACTAGGCTTCCTTTCGGTATTTCAACACGTCGTTCGTGTTCAAATTAAAGGCCTTGCAGACGTCTAAAATGGCACGCCTGCAGATAACATCGTTCGCGTCTCGATGCTGAAGAAGTTTCTCCAGCTCTGCTGAAGGCTGCAACACCTGAGATATATATAAATTGAGAATTGTCTTAGAAACCTAGTTATAATTTTGGACTCATGCCTAGCTGCTTGCCACAAATAATAGACCGCACCATGGAATGATTTGAGATTACTATCAGATACTAATGCAAGAAATAAGGAACTCTCTCCTACTGTGTGACGTACTCATAAAATTCAGTGGCTATCTACGTATCTTTTCATTTTCTGTCTCGCTTGCCGAGGATAACGACCAATTGTTTTTGCACCGTCCCTACTTTCAGGGAGATTGTATTCTTCAATAAGCTACAACAAATTCAAGATTGCAAAGAAAACTTACCCATGGCAAATTGTTATAACAAATTTCAATCTTTTTCATATCCCCGGACAATGATGAATTCTTAGCCAGCGAGCCATCAGAGATTAGCTGAAGAAGTTTTTCACTACCCTGAGACATCAAGAAAACTGATAAAAAAAAAATGAAAAAATAAGAAGAGCGAGAATAGATCCAATTTATGGTGAAAGAAACTCAAAAAAAGATGCAAAAAAGAGTGCATTTTTTTTTTTTTATAAAAAAAAACAATATGTTAGGAACATTATCGAAGTGAATTGATAAGTCATTTGTTACCCCAAGAATGGGATTAGGGATATTTGTGTTTCTAGCTTCAAGGTAAATACATTTTAATTAGATGACTGTTCTAGAACCTGCATGGCATACTGCATTGTAAGTAATACCCGGGTAACTATTAGGTCACCACTTTGTTTTAAAGATTGAGAAAATGAATTGTGGGCAACAGTTTATGTCAAGGAATTAAACTAAACTTAGAATTGTGGGCAACAGTTTATGTCAAGGAATTAAACTAAACTTAGGTCTGGCTTGATTCTGAGTCGATAATTGAACAAATAATAAAATTTCAATGACATAAGTTAAAGCTATGTGAACAGACAGAATCAGCTATTGGTTAATTAAATGAGCACAGAAACTTTCAGATATACTTGGGTAACCAGCTTAAGATATAAGTATCAGAATTTATTGAGTTCAGGTGAGCTAGGTGATGCATTATCATATAATACAGAACAATTAGTCTGCCACTAGCTGCAACTTTAAGGTTGTGTTTGGATGGTAGGAATGGGAATGGAATGATAAAGGAACAGGAATAGGAATAGGAAGGAATACCCAATGCAAGCAAATGGCCATTCTATTACCGATTATGTTACCAACCAACAGAATGAGAATCAGAGTGCCCATTTCCATTCCCATTCAAACAAGTTCCAAAAGATACAGCACACACCTTGAGAGCTTGCCAGTGAGAATATGTGCGGTACAGAACCCAAAAGAATGGGACATTAGGCAGAGGTAGAATCTGCATAGAAGAACAACAAAACGGGGTAAGAATGTGCTAAGCTGTACATATACTTGACAAACTAAATGATGAAGATAGTGGAGCTGACACATCACATACTTACAGTAAAAGCAGTTGTCAGTGGAAGCAGTGAAGCTGAACCATAGAAATATCTCTTGTGAAAGATGGCTCCCCTAATAAGGCAGCACTTATAATCGATCAGAACTTATGATCATAAATTCAGAATTGATAAGAAATTGTATACTCACCGAAGCAGCGTAATATTGACGTCAATTAGTTTACATTTAATATTGAAATGAAAACTCAACTCAAACTCCTCAATATATAAAACAAAAACATATTTACACATGGATGCAGGAGCTTTGAACAGAGAGAATATAATTAAGTCAAACATAAGCAACTTTTGTGGAATGAGAATCGATTTGGTTCTCAAAATTCTAGCAAAGCATCAAGCATAGTACAATGCAATTTTAAATTCTTGTAAGAAACTTCTACTTTAGCATCATGGTCCTACGCAATCTTCACAAACACGAGAAATGAAAAAGGTTTCTATTATTACCTAAATTTATTCTGACATGGGCAAGGGGTGATCAGATTGTAACCTAAATTTATTCTGACATGGGCAAGGGGTGATCAGATTGTAGCCTAAGTAATGATTTTTTTCTTCTTTTTTTCAAATAGCACTTTCTTTTCCCTACTTATCATTCTCTTCATTGTTTTTCTGTATAATATATATTGCTTTCTGTTTTCCAATTTCATGTCATCAATAAATCGGGTGATAAACCATTCCCATCCAATTCTGAAGTTCAAACTAATAACTTCTTCCTCACTATAACTTCATCGCTCATATTGCAGTAAATGTCAACATTTGCATTCATACACCTAAGTTTCAAGACATTGAAATATTTTTCTAATCACTCATAGAGCCTACAAGTTCTTGCACGAATGAGATGAAGTAAATTAAGTTTTTTGAGTGCCTCATCAAAAAAAAATTTTCACAACGCCAACAATAAGACACCTTCTACAACATTATTCAGTCATATATGCCGGAAAAGTAATGCTGATACAAATCTCAAAAAAGAATAAAGAAAGGTGAAAAATAGTTACCTTATGGCAATATGTCGTAATCTTTGGCGTACAAGTCGTGCATTTAAGCTGCTAATATGAAAAGTTATTACTGGGCAACAACATACAATGACATCAAATCACCGAGCTATCTTCTACTAATATAGCATTCTCCTTCCACATTTATTCCTTGCCACAAAACTAAATAACAGTCTAGCACATTTAACACGTCAATAAGAAAGTTTCTACAGGATAATGAGATTTTATTTAAGACAACTTCAAACATTCTTACAATTGAATCCCAAACAATTTCAAGAAAAGTAAACAGTGAATCAAAGCTCACTAGTTACTCCAGCTCTCAAACTTCAAAGCACGTCAAGTTTCTTGGGTTCAACAACTTTAGAAGCTTGGAAAACATAAAAGAAACTCCGTATTAACATTTGTCATCCCCATTAATATCAAGAGAAGTAAAAAAATGAGTCGAGGTGACTTACTCAAACTTCACAGCTTGAAGCACATCAAAACGTTTGATTCAAAACAGTATTTTTGTTTTTTTGAGAAACTTTGAATATAAATGTGAGTGCATCACACAATCAGGAACCTAGCAACAGCAGTAGACAGTAGAGACAACCCCCGAATTCCTTGTAGGCTAAAGCATTTTTGAGGATTTAATTTTTATTCTGTTATTTTCTTCCTTGTCCCACATTCATTACCAGAGAGAGCAGATGGTCTCATAGACATCCAATGGCAAGCAACAGCAAATCAAAATATCGGTAGGCTTAGCATCTAATGCAGTACATAACTGTGGAGCCACATGCCTATCGGGATATTAAGAGCTAAAAGGGAATGCCGAAAATATGAAAGGCTGCATAAGTGTCTGGAGACAAACCTTGGGGGGTACGTGACTTCAACATTAGAGACTTCCTTAGTAATGGACTTCAGAAAAATCTCAGAAGGCTTAACGCCAGCCAAAAGACGCAATCCCAAACTGCAACAGAAGAAAAGATTGAAAAAAGCTCATTACATTTCAATCGCCTTTCAACTCCCAAAGAAGATTGAGGCCTAAAATCTACCCATGAATCTTGCTTTTGAAGGTTCCCTCAGGCGCCTTCTCCAGATTAATCCAAGCTCGATTCATCTACAACAATGTTTCAGTTTTTACAGTGCAACAACAACAAGAACAACAACCTTAATTCAGACTAAGAAAGCAAGGTATCAGTTTGACCTTATTAGAGATGAAATCAACAAGTAGCTCGGCATTAGCAGCGATGGGCTTTTCGTTGGAGGAGGAGATAGTCTTCCAGAGGTCTTTAAGAGAGGAGGGAGTATAAGATGACCCAGACTCGTAAAGGGTGTGGTCAATGGATCTGCTAAAGCACCAGTGTCTCCCTTTGATGGGAAACACCACCAATCGGGCTCTCATGGCGGATGATGGGGAAAAAAAAAAACCAATGTTGTGCCTGCAACTATAAAAACCCTAAAAAAGGAACAATTAATCAATGTGTGTGTATATATATATATATATGTATATTATACAGGAAATGAGTAAAATGCTCCTATGGGGCTTTTCTAAGACACTGTGGAAATTGTGGCAATCGCAGTTCAGAAAAAAGCTCCGAGGTCGTCAATGGCGGCCATTAGACACTATGAGAGAGAGAGAGAGAGAGAGAGCGGCGACGGTCCCTAAACCCAAGCACAACGAGGAGGCTATCGGGTTTAATGCAAAATTTCACATTTTTAAGGGTGTTTAATCCCCCGATCCTCGTGGAGAACAGGGAAGAGAGAAATCACCAATTTATGGTTTAGGATAATATAAAATTTCCAATCTCTCCCTATTTTTGAGAAATTATTATTTTCTTATTTATTTGGTTGTCTGGATTTTTATCATGGTTCTTGAAAATATTTTAGTCCCACCCTGGTTTAACAAAATAATTATCATCTTATTTAATATCACGACAATGGGTGTTGGTGGAAATATAATTTAGGGCATGCCGACCTGATAAAATATTATATTTTATGAGGATGCTACAATATATTCCTCTCATGTCACTTAAAATTGAGAATAAAAGTTTCTTTAACCTTTTAGCTCAAGAAATAGATAGTTGAACGAGAAGATGACATATACGAAAGAAAAAAAACTTCTACAGTCACTCACCATCATCAGATTTATGGTGATGTCCAATCACAAAATGTCACATTAGCATTTTGGCCACCTCATTTTATTCTGTAATTAACACCGTCAGTTACATAATTTTTTCCCTCATTTATTGAAATTGGTTACTCATGAGTGTTGGATATCTTATAATTTTTTATTTGAAATAAAATATTTGTCTAGAAATTGGACAAATGTTTAATCTTAAGGTATATTGTAATTTGTCCATTGAATTATGTATTTTTTTTGAGAACATTGTAATTTTTATATAATTTAAAAATTATAATATTTAATATTTTAAATTTATTTTCTCAAATGAGGAACAATGAGGAAAAGAATTAATTTTTAATCTTTAAAAATACATGCAACATTCGAAAACCACCTAATTTTAGAAGAATAAAAGAGAGACGGATATAGAGAGAGAGAGAAATATGCATGTAATGATGTTAGTTTTGGCTGATCATCATTACAAATATCATGGTAACGACTGATCACAAAACTTTTTCACTATAAAAAATATGATCGAATTTAATACTTTTCCGATATGTTCCAACAAAGGGAGAAAAAGAAGGTAAACATACCTATCAAATTTTACCCAAAATAGATGTTTTTCTTATAAAAAAATTAGTAGAAAAAATAGAAACCGAAAAATAAAAACATTTAATTTTGACTTTCTTTTAAAATTTACTGGAAATTATCGAAATTCATATCCGTCCAGCTTTTCCATCTACATTTGACTGTTCCATCAATTCCAAAAGAAATTAACAAATTTTAAATATTTCTTGCACCAACTAGGCCAAATTAGCAATAATATGGGGATTGAAAAAGTCATTTCCCCCAAAAGATAAGGGTATTAATAAAAATATATAAATTGTTAATCCCCGTAGATTGTTTTGCTTCAGCACTCTGTTGAGTATAAAAACAAGTTAAACTGAGGTTTGATCAAAGAAAAATAGATTACCCAACCATGTTCAAGGTACTAAGAATTAGGAGCTATAATTTACTCACATCCTGCAACTGCAAATAAGGGTTCAAAGGTAACTGCTCAATTTACGAATCAGCCGCTTCCACTATAAAAGAAAAATGGGAAAAAAAAAAGAAAAAAAATAATTTGTGGCTTGGACAAGATTCATTCCACAAGGTAAACACTAACAAAAACCAGAACAATACAAAAGAAAGAAAAAAAAAAATCACACATGAAGACTACAATATGAATCCTATGCTATAATACATCTCAATTTATATTCAGGCTTTCAGAATCATAAAGAATGAACAAAATAGAACTGGAAGTCACCCAACGAGGAGGTACCTTCTCCATCATTCATTTTCAGATATGAAGTTTGGTAGCTGACCTTGACAAAGGTACTCATCACAGACTGATGCAAACCCCCAGTCCTTCCGGAGCCGCA
Organism: Santalum album; assembly: GCA_034195605.1. Classification (NCBI taxonomy): domain Eukaryota; kingdom Viridiplantae; phylum Streptophyta; class Magnoliopsida; order Santalales; family Santalaceae; genus Santalum; species Santalum album. Next base: position 3,675,011 of record CM067258.1, read on the forward strand.
GAATGTCCTCCGTGAAAGTGGATCCAGAGGCTCCGATGAACACTTCGGACATTGCGCATATTGTTTTATCCAGCATAGCTTCCACCTTCATGACACAACTTCATATGTATAAGACACTAGAAAATAAAATTAACAACCAACATTATAAATGAATAAAAACATCAAATCTTTTTATAAATCCCCTGTACTAAAACAATCTGTGCACCTTAAGTTGAAAGCACCTTGCACTATAAGTAGGATGCTAAACTTAGTCCCTTGGCACTTCACCTTTAAAAGAATGAATTTGGGAACTATGTTTTGACATAAACCGTACCATGCAATAGATTTAAAACATCACAGATATCATAATAAAGGCCAGTCCAAAACCTTACATTTTCTGCCACTTGGTCCAGCAATTAACCTATATACACTACATTTAAATCATTCGCACCACCATATTGCTTTCTCCCTTCTCCAAAATTAAATTTAAAAAAAAAACGCAAAAAAAGAAATCTGAAAAATGACAGGCATGCAGGTACTAACCTGGGAGTCTTGTTCAAGCCCATGTCTGTACAGCAAAGCATCCCATTTTTCAGCTGAATTACGAGATGGCCGTCTAACAAGTGGCACAATCTTCCCATTCAGCATAATTAATGATTGCAGTAAACTTGTTTCGCTTTCTGCTGCATCCGTGGAGAGATATATTACAGGTGTGTTAGCCCTTTCAACTACCTGACTGATGCAGTCTGCAGCTTGAGGAATGGGGAAGAAGCAACTAGGATTTTTAGCATTGCTGGCAAAAGAAGCCGAGACTGTTAGGATGGGATTCTAACAACAGCAAAGATTTCTCAGAACGGATATGGACATGCATGTTTATGGACAAACAAAAAGAAAGTGCAAAAAAACATTTGGAATCCATAAAATGACATGAATTGACAATAGAGGAATGTAAACCAACTAACTGGATTGATGCTAAATGTTATAATTGTATCTTTTGCAACAAAAGAACTGTTACACTACAATCACCAAAAAGCATAGAACTGACTTAAAGTATCAGCCTTTTAACACAGGTCATCAACATTTCGTTTGGACAATCCAACTGAGCCAGTAATTTTAATAGGATCAACAGTACAGAAGTGTCTTTGAAATGATTTCCCTTGACTTGAACAAGAATTTTTAAGTGCACGTCGATCAGCCGAAGCACTAACACATATTCAAGTAACACAAGTGCAGCAAATGGCAAATTAGGTTGCAAGACATTATTTCCTTTTGTTGTAATCTATTCCCATTTCCAGAGAAGCTTCTTCACCTGCGTCACCAATTGCTTGCTTGATCATTCTTATATCCTTGCCTATATTCTCAAATTTCATTAAAGAATCCTATTAGGTCTATACAGTTAGGGGGTCCAGGGTTGCCATACGCAACTGTCCAATTGTAGCTCCCTCTTCCATGACCCTTTTGCTATATTCTCAAATTTCATTAAAGAAGCCTATTAGGTTTATACAGTTAGGGGGTCCAGGGTTGCCATATGCAACTGTCCAATTGTAGCTCCCTCTTCCATGACCATTTTGCTTTCTACAAATTTGCTTCTTGCAAGCTCATGCACAATTTTGCAGATAAATGGAGCGCAGTACTACTTAGATATGCACTTCTAGACAGTGTGAATGGCACAGATGGGAATTCAAACATGGAAGCCACAATATGAAAAATTTCATGATATCCTCTTGAATTTAAGAAGCTATAGCGATACAGTGTTTTCCAGTCTTCCCTCCCTCTCGCTCGCTCGCTCTCTCCACCTTTTAAATCCCTCTTCATCTTTCTTCTTTCCTCACCTTCTTATATCTTCTACTCATCAATAATATAGCAAGTGAAATTAAATAGATAGACCATATTTATAGTCCCAGAATTAAGCTAAACAACATGAATCCAGACATAACTACAACTCACATGATTTCAAACCATTGAATACTGCACACAACCACTTTATCTTTTGCAATACTAAAGTAGAAAAGTGAAACTGAAGAAAACCTTACCAAAACTTTAAAAAGCCATGACGCCGGAAATGAAGAGCTACAAAGTTCTTTCCAAGGAAAGTTTGAATAAAACGCTGGGCAGTCAGCATAATTAGACGACTTGGTTCAACCAAAGTCCTGCATTTGTGAGCAAGAGGACCACCCGGTTGCATCACCCACTCTTTCTCTACATCAGCATAAAATACATCTCCAATTGCAATGACACTATCTTTGGCTGAAAACTTCTCTTTGACATCTTTAACCGCCCTCTTACTAGGCTTCTTGATATCCTCAGTCCAGGCAGGTTCAAGCTTACCCATTGAAATCCCTAAAGACTTCAACTTCTTAACATGTTCTCCATCCACATAACAAGGCACGGGCAGTGAAAAATAGCATATGAACCTATCTATGTGCATGTGATTCTTTTTCATGTCTGAAAATTCATCAAATGTCACGACAACTTTTCTTCCCATACATTTGTTGATGTGATCAATGTCCAGTACCCGGTTATACTGGTAATCAGCTTTGGGGCTGGGAATGACCAAAATACGGTTCAGCAGGGCCGCAAAAAACATGTGTTTCTCTAAACAAATCAAATGGTTCGACATCTGCCCAGACACACAAATTGCAAATAAGAACTTATTCGGTTCGGGCTTCCATTCCATCGTTCCGCGTTCCGAGAATTTCTGATCCACCTTTCCACATCCACCAAGACCATAAATACCAGAAGTTAAATCCCCATCGCCACCCAACAAATCCGACGAGTTCCCAGTCCGATGGGAGGACAGGAGAGCCTGTTGGATCTCCCTATTCAATGAAATCTGTTTAAGAAGCGCAGCTTTGAGATTTCCCAACAATGGAGAACTCGAATTGGGGTGATTGGAAGTGGAATTGCCAGCAGAAGAAACAAGATTATTATCAAAGGTGCGATTCCAGAGGGTAAAAACCACTAATTGCTGCTGTTTCAACAAATACAAAGCTTGCAATTCGGATTCTCTCATGCGGCTATTGAAAGGGTCGATCTTGAGGCTCCACCCGTCGGCAGTGGGGAACAGATTCCTAATATCTTCAGAGAAAAAAGCGACGACAAGCAAAAGAGGGAGACAAATGGCGAGGATCAGGTACCTCTTGTTGCTGATCGAGAATCTGGAGAGGGGGAAGCGGGAAGCGACCCGAGTGCGGAAATCGTCGATGTGGAAGGTGGAGCGCGGGGAGGGGGGCTTCGTGTCGTGCTGGAGAATTAGGGTTCGTCGATCTTCTTCTTCGTCCGAAGAAGACGACGGCTCCCTCTCCATGTTCGACCTCAGAATCTTGAAGCAGGGGGACTGAAATCTGATCTGGGTGGTAGCTGATCGATTCGAGATAAGTGGTGGGATTTTGGTTCTTCGGCTCCCTCACCCAGTCTCACTCTCACTCTGTCTCTGGTTCGGATCGAACGAACGACAACGGAGTTCGTCCATTCATATGATTTGATTTCACCAGGTGAAAGGGATAATGGGTCGGTGGAAGAAAAACAACATTGCAAGCATCTACCAACAAAAACCCCAACTTTTTGCTGCAAATCTACCATGTCATAAAACTCAAGATTGCGTGCATCTATCCTAAAACAATGCCATTAAAATTTTGAAATATATGATAAAATTTTCTAATTAAATAATATTATTTTTAAGCGAAAGTATGCAAATTACATTCGCTTAGTTATATACTCTCTTTTTCTCTAGAAAAATTATTAATGGAAAGATTATCCTTTTTCTTTTTGATTGTTAAGTGAAAAATTATCTTTATTATATGTCAAGTTTAGTGTTAGTTTTAAGTTAGTTTTGTGAGTTTGAAATGTTATCATTTTAAAATCCAATTTCATTGTTTGAAAAGTTATAAAAATTATAAAAATTTCTTAAGTAGACAATACTATTTCTCTATACCATAAAAATGTATAGCAGTCTCATCTAGGAGCCTCAAATGTGTTCCCTTATTCAAAAATTGCAAGATTTGAATCAACTAAAAACAATTTCCATCGAATGCAAGGCACCTTATAAAAACAGGCATGATCATGTTGGGAAAGTGAAGGCTATTACTGGATGAATTATCGAACACCAACATGATTTGTGTCCCACCACCAAATCACCCCAATTTGAGTTTGGATTGTTGGGAAATTGATAGACCCAATTGAAATAGATAAATTTCCTTAAAATCAAAATGATCGTAGATTTTGTTCCATCTCGACTGAAAGTCCCAGAGCATAAAGTAGAACAGAAGCTCATGCACTTCAAGAGACAGCTTATAGGGTTTAAGGAAGTGGGTTTGTTTGGGACATAGTAGGGAAGGATTAGAGTCAGAGGAGAGAAATGGGCTCCAGCCACAAAAGAGGGGAAGAAAACAGAGAAAATTATGAACTTAAAGTAGCTTTCAATTTGAATATAACCTCCTTGATCCAAATCTTAAATAATACCAACTGAAGCTTCTATTTTCCAAATATATGAATGCTACACACCAAAAACTTACATATAGTCATGGGTTAGAGATGAATACCAAAATATCAACTACAGTAGGCAGCTCAAAGCCAATGATAGAGAAAATTCAAGGAATCAGCTTTAAAGGCACACAAGACAGGCTGTTGGGTATTTGCTGGACTTACTGGGAGTCTTCTGGCACTTCTACCAGCCTCCCCCTCACCCATTTCTTAACTGTTGTTGGTCTCTTATTGATGGGCTCATACCTCCTTCCATTTAGCCTCAAAGCTTTCTCACCATTAATATTACCATTTGATTCAGGCTTGCCATTCGATATATCCAGGAAACTGCCAGAGATTTCTGTTTCATCGCTTCCTCTCAAGTCTATGGCTTGGACTCCATTCACATCTATTCCATGTGCTCCGTTCAGAACTGGGTCGCCTGTTTTTCCCTCGAGGTAATTTGCCAAGCTGGGTGGGGCCTGAGAGGAGAACTTAATCTGTCCCTTGACCGTTTCTATGGATTCGACTGATTGTACGGCTTCGTGAATAAGCCTTCTTGCTTCTGAGAGAGAGGATCGAGCAAGTGGGTTCCTCATTGCAGCTACCTCCAGGGCCTTTGCAGCCTTGTCAGCTTCAGCAATCAATAACCTGTGCGAGCAATGAAACGTATGCACATATTTCATGAAAACTCTTACAAATGGCGAACATAGAAGTGCATCATTTTACTGCCTGTATATGGAAAGTGAGCATTAACTTCAGATACCACCGAAACCGAATTAAGGTTACGTTTGGTGCAATAGAATGAAATTGGATGGAATAGAATGAATTTTATTCCATCGTCATTCCTGCTGCAGCTTAAAAAGATATAGAGCAAGGAAATGGGCATTCTTTCATACGAGGGTAGGAATGCCCGTTCTCATGGTTTGGTTATTGAGCTATGATGGGAATGATAATGGACTGAGCATTCCAATTAGAACCACTATTTCCCTTTAAAACTCATTCCATTGCATCCGATGTCATTCCACTGTATGAAACATACCATAATAGGTTTGAGCAACAAATGCCATGCAAAACTGAAACTTTTATTACGAGCAGGCCATCTAAAGGACCTGTTTCAGCCTTGTGCTTAGCTTTTCCTTTCCTCTTTCCAAGAGTGGGAAAATAAAAATAAGAAAATTAGGTGCCAATAGGGAAACTTACATTGCTCGCTCCACGGCATCATTTTTCCTTGCTTCTTCTGCAGCTGCCCTCTGTGTTCTAATATTCTTTATCATCTTTAACTTGGAAGTTACCAAAGGATCTTTATACACGGGTGAATCGCTTGTCTTTAGCTTAGGTTTCAAATTCTGGCTACGTTCCTTGCTCACATCATCAATGGCCTTTCTGTTTGCAGGGCTCCAGTTACTGGACTTTGTAGAACCACGTCGCTTCCTCGGCGTTCTTTGAGCACCATCTGGCATGCCATGATATTTAGCCAGAGCAGAACAAACCCGTTCCCGGTATTCCTAGTGCCAAAAAAAGGAGGGAGAGAGAGTCAAAAGATCATAATTAATCTCCTGAAACCCCATCAGCGTTAGGGTACATAGTGAGATTGAAAGTGTTAGTATGACCAGCTGTCATATGAGACCCAAACCTCGAATGGAAACAAAAAAATTTAGTAGTAGTTATCCCAAGTATGTCAGTTCCAACTCACAGAGAAGTGCAACCAAGGGAAGCAAAAAATTTGGTCCCTGATTAGATTAAGCTAGACAAGGCAGTGTTGTCAAAGATGCACAAATCATAAGACCCTTCTCCTTTTCCGCTCCCCCTCCCAATCTCTTTCTCTCTCTCTCTCTCTCTATGGCGCTGTTATAAGATGCAAAAATAATAGGTTTCCATCTCAGGACTCTGACAGGGCACCAGCTCATGAAAGTACATCTCCAAAATTTTCAGAAAAAGTCACTAGAAAACTTTAACCAGATTTATAGTTATGAGAAATAAGACCTTGTTCATCTGTTAGATGAGCATGATTACCTATGATGATACTGGGGTCCACTAATGGCATTGACGTACAGTATATCGCGTAAACCAAGCTAAAAGTGAAAATGCAGTATCTGAATTCAGACCAGCTTTTACAACACTTTTTAGCTGATCGGGTGAGTGGTAACTTCCCATCTTGGCAATAACTCATTTTCATGCAAACCACACATTATTATACGAGTTCTACTAAATAATTTAAGGTAGATGGATTTTATAGTTGATCACAATTCTTGCAACTATGAACACACAAAATACTATCTAAATATGAACTCTTACAGGTTCAGCCCATTTGGCATAAATGGCTTGTGAAATTTTCCTCCTCTGCTCAAGAGGCTTGGGTGCTCTTTTGTTGCCTTTTGTCTTGGTTATAGCTTTCCTCTGTTCAACACTCTCCAACCACTCGTGCTCAAGCTGTTGATCCAAAGTCTTGTAGGAATCCCACTGCAGCTCTTCCTCATCAACACAACCCTTTCTAGAAGCTTCTGCAACTAAGTCCCGCCACTCGCAGTAGCACATTTCTTGCAGCATCAAATGCTCGCGACGCTTTTGCCATCCCATGCGTACTCCAATCCCAATTTTTATCCTTGTTTCCTTGCTGCACGTTTAGATATAATATGAGCAGGTAAAACTTAATGAAACTATTACATTATGCATATATTGAGAAAAGCACTCAAACTTAGTAGAATGACTAGAATTTAGTTAGTTGGGACGGGGAAGATGGTAACTTGCATTCTCAATGACAATACAAAACTGTGTGCTGGATCTATGTCGATCTAAATGTCTCTAATAATTTCTAACTTTGATTCCATTCTGAACCAATGGCGACCTAGATCTATTACTTTAGGGTTTCTATGCCCTACAAGGAGAGCAACTGTCATTCACATTAATAATGGTCATGTAAAAAGATTTTGACTATACCTCAGCCTGTAGCATAAACACATATACTGTGGGTTTCTGTCACAATCAAATTGGGTGTCTCTCTAACATTAAAATAAGATATTGGATACAAAGCTTGTTCTACTTATCTTCAAAAGACAGCAATTGCTTCTGCATTTGAGCTTGTGTAGAAGAAAAGGAAGAAGCTTATGCATGACATTGGACGTCGTGGACATAGACATAATGCATATAAAAATATAAACTTTAATCCTAAGAGTATTGCATAAGGTTGGACATATAATGTTTTAAAATGTTGACTGCTAAATTACTGGCATGTTGATTGTGCATCACTAAGTATTTCAGGTTTGATTTACTCAAAAACCTAAGAAGTTTGAGATGGCTCAAGTAAAACATAATTCGGTCTAAAGCATTCATTATTATTGCTTTTGGTTAGTGAGCAGATTGTATTACCAAATCAAGAGAAATATAAGTACACAGAGGCATCCCTTTGGAATTGCAGACTTCAAACAAACACCTACTACAAGCTAATTAAGCTAGCACTATCTAAAACATCTATTAGTTTTATGTAAAAGAAAATTTATAAATTTATAAAATATATTATAACGATAGTTATTAACAACAACGACGACGACAACAACAATAACAATATAATAATAATTAAATCCTCAAAGGCCGTCCAACTCAACCAACCTTGGATAGAGCCAACCGCATAAATAACTAACCAAGTTCTGTTTGAAGGACTCAATACTCTAATATGTCGTAATAAAGATCTAAGATTTATGTAACTGACCAATAAGCTGAGATATTAAGAACGTTTGATCAGTTCGTCATACTAAAACCCTTTTCAGTTAATGTTAAGATTTTGCTGAGCAGAATCAATCCCCAAGGTACATGTTTGAACCAATCAAAGCACCACATGGAACTATAAGAAAATGAGAGGACAGTACAGCTCTTGTCTATATATAACTATTTAATGACATGTATTAATTTTCATATAATTAAAATAAAAATGGATATCTTAAAACTTCCATTTTTTTTGGTCAAATAGCAAAATCAGAATGAAACCAAGATTAATAAATATGTGAGCAACCAAGGTTCCTACATAAAAATAAACTCAACTATAAAGCATAAAACAGAATGAAACCAAAATCCTGAATGACAATATTGAAAGTGTAGAACGCACGTTTGACCATGTCCCAGGTTTAGCAACTTCAGCTTGACCTGCACACCAAAATATTTTTAATGAACTTGACTGTAATTTACATAGCACTATCAAAAACCCAGAACTTTCCCAACATCCAATATAAATGTATACTATATCTAAACCAATGTTGCTTGGATACGATTGCAAACGCCAGGTACAAGTGGATAGGCTAATTACGTAGTGCCAAAATTTAAGCCATTGGCCTCCATGCATATCCCGTTGCCATATGGCAAGTATGTTTTGGATAGAATTTTTATAAATAGCTCTGCCAAACATCTAATCAGAAAACTGGGCTCATTAGTAGAATTGACTTGACTCTCAAACTTTCACATTCTAATGAACGTAAAAAAATATGCTTACATGACATCACCTTAGGATCCTGCATCGCAAGCTTGGTTCTCTCTCTGATCCGCTGAAGGGTCTCTGGGAACAATTATTTTTCATGTACAAGAAATTCATAAAAACAAGTACAATCAAGCAGACAAAAGCACATAGAAATCAGGTTTTCAATTACCTGCACTGTGCTTCCTCCCTTTGTTCCATGGTGTATTTCCTTTATTTGCTTTGGAGATCCTTTTTCGTCTCAGTTTCTCTCTTATATCCTTTGCAATTGACTCTTCACTTGAAGTTGGACTCTTTCGTCTCAAATTTTCTCTAAAATCCATTTCTATCGAGTCTTCATTTGAAGTCGGACTCAATTCAGTATCCGGCGCTACATAACGATTACCCTCATAACCATTTTCAGTCTCAACTGAACAATGAGCTTCCAGGGTGGCTACTGCTTTGATTGCATAACTGCCCCCCCATTTCTCCGGATGGCCCAGAAGAAAATTAATTCTTTTAGGTGTCTGTACATGTTTCCACAATGACCCTGATCTCTTCTCATTTCTATAGGCAAACATACCGCAAAATTCACCTTGCAGAAGAGTTTGAGCCCTAAGGGTGCATAAAGGATTTTGGAAAGAACACTGTGCAACAGCAATATCTGCCAACAAATAACAAGGTTGCACAGACATCCGGAAGAAATTTTAGCAGGAACCCTAAAAAGACCCAAAGCGCAATAGATAGAAAAATCTTGGCAAAACAATTACATGTTGAATTATTCAACATGGGTGGATTTCACCATATAAAATCAACAAGAGAAGCTAAGAAATAAACAAAAATAACAATAAACACCCAGTAGTCAGGGTTTAATTTCACAGAAATGAAAAATAAGCAAGACAAGCTATGAATTCAATAGGAAGCAACACAGAAGCAAGAAAAGGAGACGAGGTCGAAAGCAAGGAGAAGGAACAGCACCTAGTAAAGGCATGGGAACTCATTCAATTCCAGACCACACCCATTACCAAACCCAAATCCAAATCCAAATGATAGAATTCGCGAATTCAGTTGATGAAATCCGATGGAATTCGTCGGTGATACAGAATCAAGATACCCGTGACTGGATAATGATATTACTAACATGTGGCTCTGTGCACAGGATGAGGGGGAAGCCCCATGCTTTTCCTCTAAATTTGAAGGTAAAATTTTGGAAAATTACCCGGTAAGTCGCCCATTTTATTTTTAATTCCATCCAAATTCATAACGATAAGTTACTAAACAAATACTATAACTTTCACTTCATTTTGCACATTGAATTTGCATTTTCTCCCTAATTTAATTAATTTTTATTACCAAATTATCAATATATATATATATATACACATGTTTGACAAAGCATTTCAGTTTAGATTATTTTTGACAAGAATTTTTAATATGAACAAAATAATTTCGATGGTATGATATCCTAAAAAAAAGGATAAATTGCATGTTTCACCCCTGAAATTTGAGATGAGTCGCACATAAAATTTCAAAAAAAAAAAATAACAGTATGAATCCTAAAATATAAAAATGGTGTGTTTTAGTCCAAAATTAAATGGACCTCCAAAATAGGGGACGGAGTAGCCCCCTGTTCATTGCATGTGCTTTAAAGAATTCCATTAAATGAATCACTATACATCATCTAAAAGATGTAGGGAAAATCAATCTAAAATGAAAATAAAAATACATAAATAAAAGGGAAGGGAAAGATAAAGAGGTAGCAGTTGCCCATTCTGTGATTTTCATTTTTGTTTTATTTTCAGACTATTATTATTTTTCCCATCTTTTAGATGGATAGATAGTGATTTCCCTAAAATACCCTCCCCTATAGCACATGCCATGCAAATGGGGCTACTTCCATCCCTTATTTTGGGTTTTCATCTGATTTTTGGACGGAAGCTCACCATTATCATTACTTTTGGGTTCATACTGCTAAAAAATAAACTTTGGAGTTCTATCTGCAATTCACCACAAATGTAGGGGGTAAAATGTGCAATTTATCCTAGAAAAAATTGCAGGGACGTTGGCATCCGCCGCCATGGTGCTCAAACCTGCAGAGAAAGTGAGAGACAATACATGATCAAAAGCACTCATATTTTCATAAAATAATATATTTTAATTAATTTGTGACGATGCGGCACCACAATCAATCCCACCTAAATTTCTCTCTTTGAGCTCCTATAGTCAAATGGCATGGGTTTGGTCGGTGATGTCCAAATTTTCAAATTGTTCAAATCAAAAAGTAGAGCCATCAATAACTTGGTCAAACTAAAGGAAATTAATTATAGAACATTAAAAAAAACTAAAAATATTACATACGAACTATTACCCGTGTTATATATTCAAGTAATTCTACTTGTACTTCTTAAACATACCCTCGCACTAAAATGTCATTCCGGTAAACTTTAATTTTTTATTTTTTCAAGGAGTATTTTGATCAAATAATAATAAAAGAGTCACTTAAATTCTTCATATTAGTATTTTTAGTAAACATATTATTTTTAGAATGTAGGGATAAATTTTTTCTATATTTTCAAAAAATACATACTAACATATATATATATATACATACATACACACAAACATACACACACAAACATACACACCTTTGGGGAATAATGCAAAGAGCAGCACATTATTATAATTTGCGGTGCAATGATTGTGATCCACGAAACGAATAATGGGACATGATTATACATGATGAGCGGGAATATGAACCTTATTATGTTCCTTCCCTTTCATTCATTTTCACCTTAATTAATGCTAAAACTTAGACTGCAACTTAGTATAAAGGGATTCAAATGGATGGGAATAACATACAAAAATATATAAGTATGTTAATTTTTAGAAGATTTAAAAATATTAAACTTATTCATCCTAAGGACTAAAAATTCATTATAGTTTTTAAGCCTGAATTTTGTAATGCTTGTGATGAATACGTTCTATATTTCCAATATCATAAAAATTATTATACCTATATATTTTTATATGCTATTTCTATTTATGCTGCTCACATTATTTTAAAATATCTAAAAAAATGGGGGAATTGCATCATAGACGGCAATGAATTAGGATCATCACGCATTTGGATTCTCTCCGGTCCCTTGGAATAGTTCTTAGTGCAGCTTTTCAATTTTTTTATTGTGAATAAATTTTTAAATAATTTGAACCATACGGATGGAAATAACATAGGAAAATACAAATGTGTATTAATTTCACGAGACTTGAAAATAAATAATCTATTCATCCTAAGCATTAAAAAAAATGGCATAAAAATTATATTGAATTTTTAATGCCTAGGATGAATAGGTTTTTCAGTTTCAAGTCATATGAAAATTGACATACCTATATATTTTTCTATGTTTTTTCGGTTCATACAGTTCAAATTATTTAAATTCTATCAAAAATTTAAAAACCGTACTATAGATTGCACAAACAAACCGGAGGGGATCCGGTTCCGTCACGCACAGCACTCCTCCATTTCTTTTAGCAAAAAAAAAAAAAAAAAAAAAAAAGGCAAAGAAGAGGAGAAACGAAGATGCATAACAAAGAAGAAAAGGAAGTGTTATCAAAGGACAATGGTAAATTCTTTTTTTATGGGCAAAGAGGCATGCTCTATGAAACAAATAAAAAGAATCCCATGTTGGACCGACCTTAGCATCAAGGAGACACTAACAAGTCCGTACAAGTGAATTAGCCAAGTAATTATATTTTAATTGTAAGTGTATTGTGCTTAGTGAATGCAAATCATACATCATTGCACATCATAAATATACCAAATTTACTCCCACATGCCATGGGAGTATAGTCGTAGTACCCCCTGCACATGATAGACCATAGAGTAGCCCAAGAAAAGAACAACTATTGAAAAAGAGGGTTGCTATTGTTTTTGTTTTGATCATCGACCAAAAGGGAAATCATGGTCATCCTATTGAACAAGGAAAAAAGAAAGAAGAAAAAAAAACAAGAAAACAAGTATCACATGACGATTCTTCGTTTAGGGAGATCATGTCACATGTCATGAATAGTTAACGTCTATGAATAATACATATGAGAAAGCAGAGTTTACGAACTTTATTAAATTTCTTATTTATTAGTTGTATCATACGCGCTTTGTAAGTACTCAATGATTTTTTTTATTCATATCATATTTTGTATAAATTTATTTTAATATAGAAGACTAAAAGGGAAAAAAAAACTCAAAAAAAGAAGAAAGAATGAGCATGTTTTGAAACAGATAAAAATGGATGAGTAAAGATAAAAGTGAGGGGGTAGGCAGTTGAGAAAATAACTTTCATAACTGCAAAATATTTAATTTACAACTATATTTAGTTAGTTTTAGGGAGATGTTGGAATGTTTAAATGAAAATAAAAGTATTTTAGATATTTCATAATTTTGGGGTTTGATTGATGGAACTGCTTCTCACCCTAGCCCCTTTCTAATAGTACTAGTTGCATAGCACGTGCAATACATATAAATTTATTTAAATATAGAGGTTTAAATAAAAAATTGAAAAGAAAAAAATTATGGGTATGTATTAAAAAAGATAGAAGTGGAAGGAGTTGAGAGAAAAGTTGGGGATGGGCAGTTGAGAAAATAACTTTCATAATTGTAAAATATTTGATTTACAATTATATTTGGTTGGTTATAGGGGGATGTTAGAATGTTTAAAATAAGGGTATTTTGAATATTCAAAAATTTGGAGTTTGATCAATAGAAAATAACCGCTTCCTACCTTAACCCTTTTTTAATAGTATAGTTAAAAGAGGAAGAATAGGTTACTTGTGTTTAATTCTGAAAATTATAAACATACAAATTAGTGTAACATAATAAAATACGATAGACTGTCAATTTTCGTCCTTTAAACTCTGGTTGCGTACCGACACAAATTACAGCATCCGATACTTTTTATGGGAACATTGCAATTTTTAAAATAAAATTATGTTGTTTTAAAGGCCTTTTGTCATTTATATCTTGTACACATCTAAGTATTGTCCGATGAAGTTCATTTGTTGTTTTCCCCTGGAGACCGCATACGCACGGCATGGTTAGAACGTCCGCCCATACGTCAAATTCTGACATTACACATAGTAAACTATTTCAGAATTTTGCACCACCTTCCTAAGTCGTTTTCATGAGAAATTGCTTCTCAAAATCGGGAAGATGGGCCTTCTGTTACAGTAACCCTCTCTATCTCTTTCTCTGTCACACACACTCGGTTCAATTTTAGATGAAAATTCAAGCACAAAAGCCGCCATATAAGAGTCCACCGTCTTCTTCTTCTTCCTTACGCCTCTCTCTCTCTCTCAGTCTCCGTTGTCCAAAGGGAACGAGTCCAACTTTGCGTTCCGCTTCCCTAGTTTTCGTGTGAGTCAATCTTCTTCTGCAATATATACCCGAGTTCGTCCCAGAACCACAACAACCCTCTTCTTCACAATCTCAGAGAAAAGCTTTGTTTGGGAATTTTTCGGGGGCTGGGGTTCACACCACCGGGCAAAGGCCCAAGCTTTGGACAAATTGGAGCTGGGGATTTTTTTATTTTTTATTTTCTTGATTTAGTTGATCAAAGGGTTTTCTGACGAGTTGGGATTTTAGGAAGCATGGGGGATTCTTCAGATTCGAATCACAACTTGGACGATTCGGGCGCAGTTGGGCTGGCGGGGAAGATCATGGTGGTCGGAATCATCGTGCTGTTCATGGTGGTGGTGTTCGTGCTGTTCATCCACCTCTACGCGAAGTGGTTCTGGTGGCGCCGCCGCACGGGAAATCCCGCAGCCGTCATATCCGGCGACTCTCGCCGCCGGGGGTTCGTCTTCACCCCGGGCCAAGAAGGAACCGCCGCCATGACTGCGCTCCCGAGTGGGCTCGACCCTTCTATCCTCTGTTCGATTCCCGTACTGATCATCGATCCCGCTGTCAAGGGCTTCAAGGTCGGATCTGAGTGCGCGGTGTGCCTGAGCGAACTCTCGCAAGGAGAGAAAGCTAGGGTTCTTCCCAAGTGCAACCATGGATTCCACGTTGAGTGCATTGACATGTGGTTCCACTCCCATTCTACTTGCCCACTCTGTCGGAACCCCATCTCCCTTCACAACAAGGATTCCTCCCCACATCCCCCTCCCGCACACGAATTGCCTTCTCAAACCAGTCCATCTCAAGCCCGAGATCACCAAAATTTAGTAGTGGGGGTGTATTCCACGGAATCCCCAAATTTCCCTACCAACATCTTGTTTTGGGGGAATCAGAGCCAGGTCACTTCTGGGAGTTCGCCGGAGGTTCCTTCTCCTCCTCCTCCAGGCTCAGCCCATTCATCTCCATCCTCATCCGGTAACATAGGAGGAGGAGCTGATGGAATGCTGGTGATTGACATACCTGAGACCAGCATCTCATCATCAGTATCAGTATCGTCCCCTTCGGTGATGAGGTGTTATTCGGAGGAAGAAGCTCCGAGGTCGCCAATGACGACCCGACTGAGGTCACTGAAGAGGCTACTGAGTAGGGACAGGAGGAGTAACACTCCTTCCAGTCCCCCAAGCTGTTCTGCCATGAATGATGAAGTGAGAGCACAGATGTGTTCTTCTAAAGTTGCTTCTGATGGTTGAAGATGAAGATGCAAATGCAAAAGCTATATAGCGTTCTGTTTTGGGGTGCTTGGCAATCTTGATTCAGATTGCATGTCCAATTCTGTGATTTTCTCAAGCATTGGTGGCTCTTTATATGGAGATGAAGCAGCATCATTCAGTGGCATTAAGGCCAAGGTCCTTGTATTCTTTTGTCTGTCAGTAGAGGGATTCCCCCCTCAGGCACAATTTGTTTTGAATATATTGTAACTAATGTGGGAGAACCTTCTTGAAATAAGGTTTTATCCTTCTCAACTTCTGAAGCTATGGTTACCCAACCCAGCAGATTGAATGTTCGAATGCATTTTAATCATTCTTAGTACTGAAACAGCAAAGAGACAGTCCCAAGTTCTGGTGGTGATGTTCTTTCCTGCATACAATAATGTCGGGCATCGACTTTTATGCATTTGAGTTTGTACCCTTATTGTTTCTTCCACTTAAACGAATGTAATGCTCCTTGAGAGCAGAGCAGCAACGTTTACCATGAAAACATTTTGAGTCGACAAGTACTAAAACAGAGTGACAATGTAATCTCTTAGTAGTTGGCAAATCATCCAAAGACACTGGTGTGATAATGAAATGCATACATAAGCCAGGTCCTAGATGGAAATCTTCCTCTTTCTTTGTCTAACTATATCAAACTTCATCCCTGTCCCAAATCAATTGCTGAGAAAACAGGTGAAGGTGATGAAAAAGGCATGTAAACTCATGTCTTATCCGCTCACTCCGGTTTGTCATGTTACCAAGTAAACAGGACCGTAGGGTTGAGGAGCGCCTCGAGGGTCAAGTCGATAGAGTCGGTCATAAGAAGTCTCGTTCTGTGCCCTTGTGTTGGGGTTGAAAAGACCGGCGAGGGGACCCGATGTTTGATGTCGCGGCTTTCGCTCGACTTCCTCTCCACTCCCATATATTGGACCCGAGGAGTAACCTTGTCTTCCTCTTGGTTTATTAGTCACGGTGTAATTGCTTTCCCGTTGCACGTCGCGCTTCCCCTTCTTGTCGAACTTCCACCATGAAAAGAGGGACCTTTTCCATGATTTCTTGCTCCTCTTCTCTTCCTTTGGTTTCTCTTTGGCAGCTCTCACGGAATACGGCGATGTGGTTGGGATGCTCGCTGCAACTGTTTGTTTTCTTGCTTCTTCCAGGAACTGATCAAGGCCAAATTAAGCTTGATGAAATTAGTCCATTTAGCTTCACAATGAATAGTTCCAAAATAAATACTGGAATGGCCTGTAACAATCCTCAGTAGAAAGTAAAACTGAACAGGAAGGAGAAAAAGAAGAATCATTGTGCGTGTATACCTCAGAGAAGTCCACCAAGGGATCAAAATCATAGCAACTGGCGCCTCCTCTCTCATTCTTGGAGTGGGTTGGAGTGACACAGCCCTTCATCTTTGCCACGAAACCAACAAGACCAAAATCACAAGACAGCAACAACAAAGAAAGATTGACAGAAGTACAAACAATAGGAGGAGAGAAAGCACATGACAAGACCGGAGAAGACAAGGACTGGAAACCGATGAAATTTGAATGCCTGTCACCTTCAAATCTCTTCCTCTGTGATGGTTCAGAATCACAACAGGTCCCCAAAAAATGCTTCAATCATACTTTTTCAGAGAAAAGAGGGGAAAGTAGAGGTAGCACATCCTCTATTCTTCTACATTTGAGCAAAGGAAGGATCTTATCAATTTGTAACAATTAAGAAAGGAAGAGTTTCAACCGAGTCAACCGCAGATGAACTTCCCAACAGGTTGACCATTCAGAGATGGCAAAAAGAGAAAACACAGAAAAACAACAGTGTGACCCAAGAATTTTCATCTTCCTGGTTTTACCTGCTTATTACTTTTTAGTTTTTCCAAGAAAAAGGAGAAAGGAAGGCATGCAATGTGGTGAAAAGAGAGCGCATTTGATTTGCATGCCATTAAAATCACAGCGGGCGAGCCACAGCAAGGACAAAACAGAGGTAAAAAGTCAATGGTGAAAACTACAAAACGAGAATGGGGTCGGCATGCATCATTCCTACGACCAATCAAACTTTAAGGAGAGAGGGAAAAAGCAGATTTGTTGTCACTAGGGGGTACCCAAAAAGAGCAAGTAATGAAGAAACGACCGCTTTATATAATATCGTATATTGTTTTTCTTGACAGACATAGTTGTCCTCATCAGATTCCAACCAATGTCTCTTTATTTGGTTGGGCAAAAGAAAGAAGACGATGGAGAGCAGATTTTGTTGCGATATCTGCGGCGCAGGCCTGGCATCATTTTGCGCTTTCGGCGGGAAATTTGTCTCAGCTTAGATCGCCTAAGCCATCATCTATCAGACATCGACAGATTCTTAAGGACAAAATTCAACATAAAATTTGTAATCCCACCTATCACAAGTAGGGGGAAAAGTGATTATTTTTGCGAGTTTAATACCTTGCATGGATGATCAAGACTAGCGCGTATAGGTCCTTTCACTACATCCGGTGCACATGAAATTTTCTAGTCTTAAATTCATTAAATTGGAGTAGCATCAACCTCGGCAATTCTACATGAAGAACACAAAAATACGAAGAATTGATGATTTTCATTAAGGGATGATTCTTTTTTCCAGTATACGAAATAGGGTATTTCGCTAAGTCAATTCTTAGGAAATCCTGTGATGGCTCTATATGAAAGGAAAAAGGAACTTAGCGTGTCAGACTTGACAAAATACCTAATGGATCGACAATATTATAAGATTTCATGTTTTTTAAGAGATCCAGTCATATGAATAATAAGAATGCGAAAATTCAAGCAAAGCATCTAAAATCTGAGCACCAATATCATTTGCAACACATTAAAAGACTAAATTGCCTTAGTTTAAAGGGGAAAAGAATGGTCATCTAAGGCATAGATTCATTAAATACCCAAAAAAATCGCTACAAATATAATCTTAAAACATGCTAATGTTTTTAATAACGAGCTGAATGCAAAAGAGAACATGCTAAAACACAAGAGCAAAAATCGACACCTTCAAAAATCCGATAAATACATGAGAGATCTAAGGCAAGTATGAAGCATACAGGAGGTTGAAAAGTCATAAACTGGCATACGTGCATTCAATCCATAATTTGAGCTCCCTCCTTTAGTAAAACAATATCTTTTGAGGCGATTTCATATTCATATCCATACGATTGACTTGCTCAATAATGAAATAGAATGAAATAAGCATCATTAAATTACACATGTATTTTTTATTTTTACGTTTATCATTTTGCCCGATTTTTACTCGGGGTGGGGGGAACAAAAAGCACTTAAACATAGAACTAAATTTAACAAAACCTGTTTTCTGAGACAAAACTAGGCTGGTAAAACTTGATTTTAAACTCAATTTTTTTCATGACAGCCAAACACAGCGTAAAAGGCTAAATCAGGCCAGCTTAAAGGGAAAAACAGTCATCCAGGGTAGAAAATCTCATTTTCTTTTGTTCACCAGTCATTCTGGAAAAATCACTACTTACGAAATATTAACCCATGATAGACTTTTGGGAACAAAGCAA
This sequence comes from Santalum album, assembly GCA_034195605.1. Taxonomy (NCBI): domain Eukaryota; kingdom Viridiplantae; phylum Streptophyta; class Magnoliopsida; order Santalales; family Santalaceae; genus Santalum; species Santalum album. The sequence goes on from CM067258.1 coordinate 3,694,075, forward strand.
CAAAAAACATTTTTCTTACCATACATTGCCAAACCTATGTCATCAAAATTATGTCACGTAACGTCCGAAAATTCAATAACAGGGCAACAGTTCATACCGAACTGGTCCTGTTTCTTTCTTTCGTTTTTCATTTTCTTTGCTGGTAGGCCAAACACAAGCCCTTCTTGGCATCACCCCTATGCAAATAGTTTTAGATACATGACAGGTCTAAGTCAGCATGTTCAAATAAACACTCTCACTTATAGATAGTCAAGGTTGAAGCAGAGGGAGAGCCATCACAACGCCGAAGATGGAAAACAGCAACAACAACATCCACGTCGGAACCGACTTCTTGTTTATTTTCTCCCTCACCACGGCCTCTACTCTGTCTAGTTCCTCCTGCATAGGTTTCTCTGCTGGGGCACAGGAACCATCTTCCTGGCGTGGCGCTGGAGATGCCTGGTCCGATACAGGCTGCTGCCGGCTGTACTTCTCTACGTACTCCGGGAAAATTTTCCGGAATGTTGGACTGTTAACAACAAAAACAGTTCAATTCACAAAAAAAAAAAAGGCAGTCGCCTGGGTGGGGGGCAAAAAGACTAAAAATTATTGCTCAAAAAACGTCAGTTTTTGATATGTAATGGCCATTGGCCCCCACTTTTGCATGTAGAACATATTCAAGGGACAGATTGAATTACGCTAAGCAGCTATCGTAGTGCACGTACTTTTTACAATTGAAAGCAAGAGAAGCTTTTGCCAGCCGTTGCTTCTCAGCGACCGTGGTTGTAACACTACCAGTGGTAGGACTATTGTCCATCTACAAGATTAAAATGTACACAATATAAATAAATAAATAAATGACATGTTTCTTCCTACTTTTTGTAAAAGGAAGCACGCCGACCATGGGTAAGTAAAAAATTCAATTAGTTTATCACATGTTCATCCAAGATTATAAATCAGAAATAAAAGAAATGGAATTTCACACTGCTCTATGATTCCACGTACAGTGAAATAAAAAGAGCCACATCTAACATCACATATGCTCTAATTCTAGCCTTCAGCACTAGATGCTGTCAAGCCTGCAAATTAGTTGCATAGTTGATGAAGTTCAATTGAAAAACATTTTTCATCCAATCAATACGAATTTTTTAAATTCAACAGAAACAAGACAACATGGAGAGCCAAACAAACTCACCATAAATGATAGAAGCCCCGTAAGAATGCTACATTACAGCAGGAAAAGAGATCAGCAACAATGGATTTAAATAATCAGTTAAAAGAAATAGAGCACTAACTGTTTCCTCTATCGTAAAATGAAGACAACTACACTATATATAATTACCTTGAGACCGACCACATTGGGTTCCAACTCTCTGGATGAACTGTAAAAATGAGAGACAAGGTCGAATCAATATCAATTACCAAAAACAAGACATGATTCCAATGAATGAAGCAACAGAAGACTTACAATCACTCATAGAAAGGCAGATTCTCCGTTGTGTTATAAATCTTCCATTGGGAGTTGTCATGCTGCAGTGGTCAATAGCACAATCCAAGTTAAGAGCCACTGCCATTAAGAATATCAGAAGGCTATCCAAATATCTTAAGTAGCTAAAACATAATACCTAATTCCTGGCGGTTTGAATGGATACTCAGGAGGAAATTTGATCTTTCCATAGTAATACCCACCTTTTCAGAAGAGCGAATTTTATACAATCAAATCATAAAATGGTCATCAGATGGAAAAAATGAGCCAAACAGTTGCTAAAAAAAAAAAAAAAAGATCACAAAGTGAATAAATATGTTAAAAAACATATATCACAAACCTGCAAAAGGCGTTCCTTCACTGCCCTCCAAAACATAATCTGGAAAACCAAATTTGGTAGATAAAACACATGTTATAAACAAAAAAAGTGAACGACTTTTTCAAAAAAAAAAACGTGACAAAATCAGAAAGATGCAACTGTGTGCAGAGCAATTAAGAAACAGCATATGTTAAGGTGGGTGTGCGATACACTAGGAAAGATAATATTAAAATGAGAAGCTTTGCGCAAGTTTAACAATAGCATCAGAGAGTGTTTTTGAAGATTGTCTGGGCTCGTTTGAAGGAGAATTATGAGCGCATCCTAACTGGAGGAACCATGCAATCAATTTAGAAGATTAAGGCTAAGTAGACATTTAAAAACTTGGAGGCAAGTTGTAAAGAAAGGAGTTGAGTTCAAGGCTAGTAGATGATGAGGATGTCCTAGACAGGAATGAGTGGCATAGGGAAAATCCATATCAACAACCCACGTAATTTCCTAAATTGCTACCCTGTAACAGACCCCCCAATTATTGGGATTAAGGTTTAACCAGCTGTTGTTTTATGACCAAAAAAAAAAAGGAAAGAAGAAAAAAGGTTAGCCTCTATATTGCATGATATAAAAAAAACTAGTATGGCAAACTCTTAACCATTGAGGTAAGAAGAAAGCACGAAGAATACCAAGTCCACGAAAATATAACTCCATTTCCACAAGAACCGTAACATAAATGTTAGAATCAACACTAAGACGCAGGAACCAAAGTTGTAATTTTGGAATGCATTGCTCTTCACTACAATTAAGCTACTTACACCAAAAACTCCTATAGACTAGTGCCACATATGTGGCACCAATCTCTAGATCAGATAAAAACAAATCTGAGTATTACTTCTATATCAATAGAATATGTCTTTTTGGGTTGAGAGATTGTTCAGCTCATAACAGGAGCACATCCATGGTGTAACCAGCTTTCTTTCCTCTACTGAAGTTCTTTGTTTAAATTAAAAGGAAAAACTAGCGTGGATCAACTGTTTGCACAAAAACTATGAAGATTCACTACTTTTTAGCTCATCCTCACACAAGACCCCCCCGCCAAGCAACACTGAAGCAGTCAACCCACAACTACGAAAAGATAAATGGAAACCAATCACATGAACCAGAGATTAACAGGCCAATAACAAATCAAATTCATTATGAGTTCGCAAAATACATCTCGCCATGTTCTACACTACTACTACTACTATTGTTATTATTATTTTGCACAGAAACACATGCATACGAACACGAGACACATATAGGCTGTGCTGCTTCAAAAGATTTTCCTCATCCAACCCAGCCCAAATTTTTGATTGGCCCTTAATTTCTCAACCCACCTAGCCCCACAGGTCACTTTCAATTAGCTCAAACACTATATTTTAGGGTCTAACCTGTGTGGACCACGCAACCCTATCTTCTTCATGCTTAGCCCCACTGTCAAAACTCATATCTGACTAATCAAAATTTGGAGTTCCATAAAATCAAGTGGATTATATTATGTCGGCTAATTGCACCCAAGAAAAAGATCGGTCCAGCCCCAATCACACTGAAGCCACATTTTTTGTGGTCCAAACCCAATCACCCAAACCACATCTTGCGAAAATTCAAAATCAACTACAAATTTAAGCGCAAAACCTTTTTTTTAACAATCTATCGCATTACATATAACACAAAACTAATAACTTAAAAAAATTTGTAAAGCCATTACAAGATATATACTCCTTATACCAGTTCTTCACCAAGCATTTAAGATAAGCAACGCAATGATATTCTACAATTTATACTGCAGCCAGTAAATTCTAATGTGTGTTTCCAATCAATTCCTTCAAAGCCTTTTAAAGCAACACAAAACACAATGAGAGAGGGGGAGAATTTTCCACAGTTGCAATTCTTCAGATCTATTTATAAAAAAGTATATGTAGAAGATACTTACGCCACTCAAGAATGTCATTTGGGGAAGGACGAGCAACAACATGGGGAACTGGTTCCTATGAGTCCACAGAAGGTAAGAGTTAACATCATTGATAGAACATCAGGGAAAGAAACAGCCCACATGCATTAAGGATAAAGTAAAATAAATAAGATAAAAAGAAATGAAAGAAAACATTTCATATTGCTAGAAATTCAGTCAATGCAGCAAGACGACATAGGACAAGAGTTCAAGAACAGATGAAGAAATCCATGTTAAAGTTTGAAAATAAAGCTGAACAGCATAATTAAGATGCTACATTATACATAAAGTAAGGCTTGAAAAATATATTTCTTTATTATAGAGATATATATTGTTTCATAAAATCAAAGAAGGAACAAGAACACATACCTTACAAAGTGCTCTATATTCCTTCTGAAGGCGCTTCACACATGATTTCTCTGCCATCTCACAACGTCAGAATAACAGCAAAACAAGCTGTGGACTTCTGCAGTTCCTTTATATCTTCAACCACCAAAACTTTGATTACTCAGCTGATAAACAGAGTAGGTAGTATATTTAAAAAATTCAAAATTTTCATAACTATGTAAATAAATATTAAATGATAAAAACTGCCCTTGTCCATTGCTTAGAAATAAATAAAAATAATGTCTAGGAAAATTCGAATTAGATGAGAAAAATCCAATTGAATCAGGCTAACTAATAAGACAGCAAAAGAACAATGTCATATTCAAAATGACAAAAAAAGCCTAGAAATAATTATTTTAAGAAAAATAGCCACGTTATTATAGCATAACATTCATGCTGCTGTAGCTTTTTCATTTTGGGCTACTTTTGAATCCTTTTGCCGAGACATTTTAAGAACACGTTTTAGTATATTCTCGTTATATTATCTAGAATGGCTATGTTTACTAAGGAAACAAGGGTGTCAACAATTTTTTCTAGAATACTAAGAACTGATTACAAAATAAATAGAAGTTATGATCGTTTCTAAGGACTTGATTTCTGTGATAAATCAACAAGATCCCATCTTTGCTTTTAAAAAATCTTAAAAGAATTATGACGAACTGCCCAGATGTGATTGGGCCAAATTCATAAAGCTTGAGCTCTAAATGTTTGGCCAAAGTATGGAAACTCTAATCTCCCAGTATTTTTTTTCCCCTTTTCCAATGTGGGACTCTTAACTCAAAATGGGAGGCCAACAAATAGCCAAGAAAGATGTTAGTTTGTTTTTGAGGCATTTGTGCCTTGAATCAACGTAGTTTAGGGTATGCATTTTCCCTAAAAGAAATGTACGCTTCATTAACAATAAATGAAACTCATTCTTTGTAGTTTTAAATGTATCACATCTTCTACATAAAAGCATAGATTTCTATATTTTTCTAGTGAGCTTCATGTTCACATCCTAAAGATTGGACGAAGCAAATTTGATCATCAGGTATATAGACAAACAGGGCTAGAACAAATGCATGAATGCACAACTTATCCTCAATCGTATTGGACTCATGAGAACATATTTGAGGAAAATTTCATTGAAGCATGATTCAGGAAAAAAAATCTAATAAGGAACAATTCACAACCTAAGGAGAGAGATGAACTTGCTCTCTTTTGGGCAGCCCCACCCCCACCCCCCCCCCCCCCCCCTCCCCCCAAAAAAAATATATATATATATATATATATCGTTTCCGAATTTCACCAGAAATTATAAACTTCTTTGTCTCCTCGCTTAGCACATCTAAATCTCAAGATTACAATTATCAACGAAAATCCCTAAAGCATGGCCAATTACAAGGTTCCCGACAACGGTAACCAAAGAGTAAGTTGAAAAATAAAATTCTATGATAATCATAGAGATCAATTGCCAAAATTACAAAGGTTTACTTCATCAAAACAAATAGGCGTCAACATAGAGCAACGCCAAAACGTTGTTTAGGGAAATCTATTAATCTATCCTTCAGACAATCATAGAACACAAATCGGAGAAAAAAAAACCAGAAAATTTTCAATGAAGCAAAGTACCTGATTTATCTATTTAGGGCTCGGAAGAGCAACGATGATTTCCAAATGGTTTCAGAAGAGAAGGCCTCCAGATCTGGATTGATTCCAAATAAGACAAGGCTCACTGGATTGGCGACTTTCGATGGTGGAATCGGAGCCCCAAAAATCAAAATCCCTCGTAGAAGTTCGTCTTCCCAGTATACAATTTGCCCTTTCGTTCCTCAGTTGTTGGTCTCCGGCCCTTCTTGACGAGGGCGGTATAACATAGGAGAAATTACATTTTGATCCCTAAATTTAGAGTTAATTATAATTTAATCCTTTTTATTTGAAATTGACCTATCGAATTCCCAATGTTTCGGAAACAGGGCCATTTCTGGTTCCTAAACTAATTGAACAGCCCGAATTGAATGGAAAAAATAAATGCATAGTTAGAATTTGATAAATTTTCTATTAATTGAGTTTAGAACGTATTATATATCGAGAAAAATATAACATCTAGTAGCTTTTTTCCATTAAAAAAAAGTAGTACAAATAGATGCATACATTCATGAAGGCCTAATTGTACAATATGGTTTAAGATTAAATTCTTTCTTGTATCCTTAACTTAATCGTACAAAATGGTTTAAGATTAATAAACCTCACTATTGCAACTTGCATCCAAGAATGCATTATGTTTTTAAAGGACTAACGATTCAATAAAACAATATTTATGTGTAGGCAACATAAAATGAAATATTAAATGTTAAACATAGATGGCTTTTCACTCCAGGCATCAGTTTCAGCTTGGTGAACGCAGCCACGAAGTCTCCATTGACAATGCAAGAAGGGAGGGTGCTCTACGAATTAGTGCAAGGGAGCTACACTTTCATCACTTCGTCTTCACCACGGAGAGGCTACAAAATGGTTCATCCAATCCCTTGAACTCTTAATCAATTGCAATCCCCAAAAAAGATTCACCCGAGAAGGGCATCGCAAACCATATAGTCGCATTTACTGGAAAACAAGATCTTATCTCGTGCATTTTAGAGGTAAACAAGACTGGAATATATATCTAGGGTTTTGGGTTAATGAGCTCTAATGCGTAAGACTGATTCAATCCAATTCATATGTATGTAGCATATATTAGTACATATATATTAGCATATAAAATATCCTTAATACCTTCATCTTTCTTGACTCTACCTCCCAATCCTCCTAATCCGTCTTGGGTGGGGAAAGGTGTCTCCTTTGCTCAAGTTGTTGAAAATTCATATCTTTTTTTGAAGGGCAAATGCAATATTAGCTTCAATGCTCCAGGGGTTTACCCGGCTCTGAAGTCGCCTCTCAAAGCGCCATTGTTGGCCAATTTTGGGATCCCGTGAGTTTTGTTGTAGAGCAAGACCATTGGGTCAAAACCATTTAGTGTTGATTCTAATACTTATTCTATTTCAGTATTTTGGTCAAGTAATAATAAAATAATCACAATAAAGATATGGTTCGAAATAATCCTACAACAAACTATAAAAGAACCAAATCAGAAAATAAAAGAAAGGATAAGCACTTGTGATAAGAAGTTAAAGGGGGAGGATCGGAGAAGAGACAGGAAAAATAATTATGAGGTGATATGACCTAAACCTGAAGCATTAATATTCACATAAAATTTCAAAATTGTTTCTTTAACAAGTGCCACTCATGAAATTTTAAAAGCTATCTTGGCCAAAAAGCTATAAAATAGAAAAAGAAAGAAGATAAATAGTGCACTAAAAAGATAGAAAGTAGATTTACGTTAGAACTCGAGATTGAGCTAACAAGACTCTTCGGAATAGTCGGATTCAAGGATAGTAGTAATACCCCTAAATTTTCATTTAATTTTTATTTGCAGACATGGTAAAATTAGGACTAAAAATGCATAGTTGGCGTAGCATTTGGATTAAATGAAAGATTTGAGTGATAAAATGACTTAGTCAGAAATCCAACAATAATTTAAGAATGGGAAGTATGGTGAAAGTGAAATAGGTGGATGCACAACACATAGTTATTTACATACGCACGTAGCTAATGTGGAAGGCAATTATTTTATACGTGTAGGCTATTATAAAATAATATTATGTTATAACAACCATGCATGTGCTAGGGGAACTCAAAGATTTAGTCACTAAGTTTATAGAGTCAACAAGAAAGTGAGTAAGTATATAATATATATATATATATATATATATATATATATATATATATATATGGGGCTTAACTTTGGTGCGGCAATTGCACCTATGTTAGATGCAACACACACACAAAAAAAAAAGAAAAAAAAAAGCAAAATCCAAAACGACGTAGTTTTGGAACTTGTGTTTTTTTTAAAAAAAAAAACATCATAAGGCATCAGCTGCACCCAACTTATGTGAAGCTGCTGCATATTAGTTTTTCCTATATATATATTATGTTAACATATCATGTGAATCACAAGCAAACATACGTGTGGCAAAAGAATTGAAGACTTAGTCACAAAGTCTCCAGAGACGGTTGGCAAGGATAGTTTTAGAACTTGTGTGTTTTTTTTTTTTAAACATCATAAGGCATCAGCTGCACCCAACTTATGTGAAGCTGCTGTATATTAGTTTTTCCCATATATATATTATGTTAACATATCACATGAATCACAAGCAAACATACGTGTGGCAAAAGAATTGAAGACTTAGTCACAAAGTCTCCAGAGATGGTTGGCAAGGATTGACATGTGTATTAAGGTATATTATATGTTATTAAATTATATTACTGTTAAGTGATGAAAGTGGAGTGAAGATTACTGTACCAATTGGAAAAGAGAAAGCAGGGAGAGAGCTGAGAGTTGTGCGAGGGAAAAAAAAAAGAAGAGAGGGAAAAGAGGGGGAAAAAAGGGAAATAGAAGAAGAGAATAAGGGAAAAATGTGGGATTACTTGTTCGTGTCAATGTATAGCCCGCTAATTCGAGGTAAAGAAGTATTATCTTTACACATACTGATATTTTAGTCGAATTGAATAGTTATTCTAGCCGATCAAATATTTTATCACATGTTAATTTGATCTCTTGGCATGTGCAGTTATTCGATTGATTAGGTTCAAGATTATTCCTGATTATTTCTATTTTTATCTTAGGAGTATTGTTCAATTAAGATTTATAATCCTTGTGCGACCTATGTTTGAGCCATGTCATGAAATGACTATCGGGACTGTGTGACCCTAGGCAAATATGGGTTATATACCTATTGGGGACTGTGTGACCCCAAACACGTGATGCATATTAAATGGGGACTATGTGACTCCGAACACAAAATGTGCCAACGATGACTGTGTGACCTCAGAGGAATAGATTAACCATGGTTGTTTTGTTGCTTTTGTTAATTAACGTGCCCGTTGGTTAGTTGTACGTAAGTTCATTTGACCATTCATTATTGGTGATACTCCTTTACTAGGCATTGTTAGCTCACCCTTTCATTTCAGGTGATAACACATAGACAGATGTGGATTTTGGAAAAACTTGATTATGTGTGGTAAAACTAGTATTGTATAGTTTTGTAAGTATTTGGGAGCATCTGGTGACTTGTAAGCTTTTGTATAACTTATGTAACCAAACCTTGGATTAGTTAATGTATATATGGTAATTTGGAGTTTTAGGTTTGCGATTCCTGATGCCCTAAGGCTCGATTAGGTCCAAGGAGCAAGGGCATTATATAGTACCTTCGTGTTTAAAAAAATTCATTTCCACATTAATATCAGTGAATCACTAATCTAGTTTGTGTTAGTGTAGCATTTCAAATACATAATATAGTGAAAGAGGCGGTTGTGCGATTGGTAGACCATTTCTTGGTGCAAAGATGTTTCTTCTTACGGCAAATGATCTAATCACCGTATAAGGACGACAAAGCGCTAAAAACAAAATCAAGAATTAAGTTAGTATTTCAAAATCAATTAACAGTTAAATTGTAAATTGATGATGCCCTAGGAGTTAGTTGGGTGGTAAGAGCTTGAGGTTAGGATAAAGTCATGCCTAGATTTAAATCCCACTATTCTCGACTTATAACGTCCTACGACTTACTCATGAATTTGTAGTGAGGAGCCCCTTAAATTTCGTTTAAGGATTAGTCAAATCCTTCATGGACCTAACTCTTTAATTCCTAAAAGATAAAAGGTAAAATATTAACAAATAAAATTATTTCAAGGAAAATTTCATGCCTGTCCTAGATCACAAATCTTTGGAGGACTGTGGTTCCCTTTTTTTTTTTTTTTTTGGTAAACTAAACGCATGCTTAGCCATTAAAAAAGCAGACAAGTGAATGGGTGTATAATTAGAGCAAACAGTAGTGTTTGTTGTTGCAAAATGAAAGTAGTTTTCACTGCAAATAGTACAAACTCAATGGTGCCCGATAAAAGTTGTCTTGACTACAAGTATTTAAGTTGTTTGGTGGGATTAATTTTAGGTCCACAACAAGAGATATGGGGTTCCTTTTGATGGTTTGAACAAAACACCTTCAATCAGTTGGAGAATTTTCTCAAATAATTCAACTTATTTATGTAACATTAACATTTAAACTGTGATGGGGCAAAATCTAAGTAATCCTTTAACGGAGTATTTTAGCCAAGTTTTAATAAAATAATTACAATAAAGATATGGTTCGAAATAACCCTACAACAAACTATAAAAGAACCAAAAAAAAAAAAAAAAGAATTGGCCATGTTCCTGTAGCTTTTCAACTACATAATGCAATGAAAGGGACGATTGTGGGCTCGGTAAACCACTTCTTGAGGCTAAGATATTTCTCCTAGCCTCAAACAAACCGATCGCTACATGAGGAACACATGCCCCTACAAACCAAATTAAGTATTAAGTTAGTATTTTACAATTAATTATTTAAGAAGCAAAATAATTATGCCCTGGGAATTGATTTAGTAAGAGCTTTAATTTAAAAGTAAAATAATGACAAAGTAAAATGGTTTTAAGAAAAATTACGATCCAATCCTTGTTGATGGATCCTTAGAGGGATGTGGCTCTCGATTGTTTGTAACTGAAAGGCATGTCCATCCATTAAAGAAATTATGTAAAGAAAACCAGTGTCTTGGAGAGAAACAAAGATGAGAACAAAGTGAAAGAGGGAATTAAGCCAATCCAAGCTATAGTAGTAGTCCAAGGTTCATTTTGCTTCAGGCTAAATATACAAATATCATTCAAGGAACACTCTTCTCAATTCACCCCGGGCATAAGGCCATCCAAAATCCCTTTTCAGGCATAGTCTTGGGGCCTGAAGTTAAATGAGTATGGACTACTCATACAAGTATTCATGGATTGCTTATACAAATGTGCATAGCCCTTAGTGGTAAGGGCTAGAGTTTGGGATAAAGTTGTATATAAATTTAAATCTCACTATTCTCAACATATAATGACCAACAATTTACGTATGAATTGTAGGGTGGGGCGGCTTCAATTTTGTTAAGAGATTAGTTAGATCTTTCGTGGATCTAAACTCTCTAATTCCCAAAAAAAAAAAAGGCAAAACAATGACAAGTAAAATGGTTTTGAGGAAAATTTCTAGCTGGTCCTTGACCACAGATCTTTGGAGGAATGTGGTTTTGTGTTTTTTGTAAACTAAACATATTTACCCAGTAAACTAAACATATAGAAGTATTTATGACTGCAAGATGAAAGTAGTTTTCACTCAAAATAGTGAAAGCTAAACGGCACAAAATAAAATGAGTCTCGACCGTGAGTATTTAAGTTGCTAGGTGGAATCATTTAATTTTAAATCTACAACAATAGAGATGAGACTTTTTTTTGATGATTTGACCAAAACACCCTCACTGTTTTCCAACTCACTATTTTTTCATTGGTTTGCTTGTGGGGCTTCGCACTTAATGAGAGGATTTTAATCTTCTCTTATAGTGACACTATTTCTGTAAACCAATTTTCTTAGATGTTATTTCCACCCTTGCATTTGTATTTCCCTTGTATACCATGGGTCTGTCCTTGACGTTATTGGGGGCCGCAGTTGTCAAGGCTTCGCTTTCATTGAGTGGAAAGCAACGCTCTCCTTGCTCATGCTACCAAAATTACCGAGATTCTTAGGTTCTAGTTTATGATTTGTTTCTACTAATTTTATTTTAGATCTCGACTTCATGAATTTTAGCAAGTTGATTTCATCATCCTTTTTGTTTTCAAAAGGAGGATGGAGAGGTCTACACTCGCAGAGTCTCGAGTTTGAAAAACAGACACTTAAAGCGAAACTTTGCATTGGGTAATGGCCTTATGTTCATCTATCCTGCTGCTGAGGAATTTAGCAATTATGCCTTTTAGTCGTTTCTGTTTTTTACATTACATTTATTTTCTATGGAGTAGAAGATTTATAATCCGTCGGCCTTCTTCTAATTTAAAAATTCCCTTTATATTTTGATGTTCCTACTTAACCTCTACGGCTTGGCCTTCCATATGTTTTGTTCTAGTTAGTTTTTACCATTCCCTGCCTCCAATTTAATATTTTTTCCAATGGTTTGCTTACTGGAATTGGATTTAAATGATGGATTTCAATCTTTCTTTCTTTCTTTTTTTGGTAGGGTTTCAATAAATCCTTTATTTTATTTTGTTTGCATTTTTTATATTTTCGTTATCTTGTATTTATGAAAGGAAGACCCCGATGAATAACCTTCCCTGCTTTTGTTAGGAGGAGATCAAGTTGCTCATAAGAAAATTGGCATTTATTTTTGAAAGTAGTATTGTCATAGTTATTTTCCCGATGATTGTTTTTTCATAGTTTATTATGGAATATGGAGTTTAATAAGTTTTAGTTTATACTTTTTAACTCGAGGCCTAAAGACAATGCCCCCTATATCCCACTCTCCTCTCCCTCTCCACTTTTCATAAGGAGGACCAGATTCTGAACCAGATAAAAAGATATGGCTGGATACAATCCTACAACAAACTATAAAAACATCCAAAAAGCGAAAAGGAAAAAAAAAGAACCTGAGGCTGGAAGGAGAGAGACCCAATGGTCGCCGCAAGGAAGAGAGGTTAAAAAGTAAGAATTAGGATAGAGAGGGGACCAATAGTTACGAGGTGATAATGGAAAAAGAAAATAAAGAAAACAAAAACAAAAAAACTACCTATGATTTGTGTTGTGGAGGAGTACATCTGCTCGTGAAGAGCAAGCCACTTCGTGGCGTTTTATATCCTTCCCTCCCCCTCTTTACCTCTCTAGCTTTATACCTTGATGGAAAGATTTACTGCTATTCGAATTGTATTTTCGTCAACACTGCAAAATTGGGATAAGATGGATGCTTCCAAAGGTTGATGGAATAAACATGACAAATACGGGGAGTTCCACTTCCATACCTAAAATATAAGGAAAATCAAAAACTGAAAATGATCAGAAAAGAATAGATGAAATCTAAACAGTGATCTAAACAAAATCAACTCACTTTGACAGTGTGATCTTCACCACCAGATACAAGATAGTTCCTGCAATGATTGGATGTCAATGCTATAATCGAGGAGCGATGACAATTCGGTATCCTTATAGAATCTTGACAAAATCGACTTACAATCAAATAGTACCTCCTAATAAAAATATCCCGTCCCTATAACCAAAAAACATTATTATTAAGGATGATATGTGCATGGTAATCAAAATATAACGAATGACATACACAGACAAAAACATTACCTTTGTTCTGGCAGCTAAACAAGGATAACAAAAGCTTTCCATCATTGAAGGACATGTAGTTAAAGAGGTTACTAACCCCATTTTTATTGGCACGAAGGTAAACCATTATCAAACTAGGAAATAGGACCTGCACTAATAATCAGCATGACTTTTTAAATGGTAAAACAGCATTCCACATTGGGCTTTGCGCGTCTACACAATTTGTATGCTTAATTTCAAGATATGCTCTTTGCAATTTCACCCAAAAAATAAATAAGTATGTAGACACACTTTCCCTTTATGTTTAAATGTTAACCTTTAGCAAAATGCTTGGGTCAAATTTTAAAATTTTTACCTTATTATATTTGATAAATGAAGGTGAAAAACATTTGTGCATCTATACATTTATATGCTCATCTCTAATCTTGCCTTCCCCGGTGGATGTGTGGTAAGACTAGGAAAGACAGAATTAGAGATGCGCATATTAATACAAAGCTCGGGGTTACTCTAATTGAAGACAAAATGAGAGAACGTTATCTAAGGTGGTCTGGACATGTGCAATGTAGGTCCATGAATGACCACAAGTGTTCAGTAACCTTGCATAGGGATAAGTGACGTCAAAAAACTCATCTTAATGGCTAACATGACTACTTCTTATTGGTTCCATATCGTCGATCCAAAATATTAGGATAAAGCGTGAGTTGTTGTACTTTCAAAATGTCTCATTCTCACTAACTTCTTACAGTGATGAACCCATAATGAACATCAAACCTGACTGACTAATTTTATGGTTTGAATTTTGAATATTTAGGTCCTATATTTGCATAACACAAAAAACAATGATGCACAAAAAGATGTTAAAGTAAAACAAAATTCTAGTCTACAATTTAGAAGTCTCACAAGAATCTTGCATAAACAAACCATTAACCTTCCTTAAACAAAGAAGTTAAATCATTCAAAAGGAGCTTCCATAGTAAATTAGACTATTATATGACCCATATAAATTAGACTATTTTTTACATTTTCGTTATCTTGCATTTCTGAAAGGAAGACCCCGATGAACAACCTTCCTTACTTTTGCTAGGAGCAGATCAAGTTGCTCAGGAGAAAATCGGCATTTATTTTTGAGAGTAGTATTGTTATAGTTATTTTCCCGGTGGTTGTCTTTCATAGTTTATTACGGAATATGCAGTTTAATAAGTTTTAGTTTCTACTTTTTAACTCGAGGCCTCAAGACAATGACATAAAGGGGTGGGGAGATCCCTGTTCTAGATTTAATAGAAGTTTGACTGTTTGGTATTCCTCCACCTGGAGTTGTTCAGAGAGTGCGTTAAATCACTACAACACTCGTAACTTGGTTGGTTTATGCTTTTCTTTTTCTTTTTCCTCTTTCAATTTCCATTGCCATTTTTTTAATGATTTTATCCATGAAATTTGTTTTAGGATTCTGAGTATGATATTGAGGAGTCCATATCTCTTGTGGCAAGTTCTTGCCCCAGTGTCATTTCTCAGTTCCATATTAATTTTCTTACCAAACCCAAGAATTATGACCCGACAGTGCTTAAACGATTTTTCGCGGAACTAATACTTGTTTTGGAATCAGCCCATTCATATTCTTATGCTATCACATAGTGCTACATATTGAGTTGTATGTTTTTTTCCCTACTCTTTTGATGACTACTATTATTTTCAATTTAATTTGAAGCAATTTAAGTATATATCATCTACTTGCTTTCTCCATCATTCGCCCATATGCACCATACCCATATTTTCTAACTCCTTGCAACAGACCGACTCCAACACATTCATTCGGTGCTCTTGCGATCTGCATTTGAGTTTCACGACACTATTTTTGTTTGAAGAACTAAACAATTGATTACATAAACAACATTTAATATGTTAGTGTTGTATGTAGTTGATTGAAAAGCTGAGTATTGGATAGAACATTCTTTATGTCACGATTTTCTGTGTTTGTTGTTTGAAAAGTTGATTAATCAATGCCATAAATAACATTGTCTAGAGGGTTGCTGTGACATTGTAGGCTTTTCTTCCTCTTTTTTTCTCCCAATTTGCTGCTTTTGAGTAATTAAGGTGAGAATAAGTGGATATAGAATATAGCTGGAAGATGTGTGAAGCATCACATAATAGGAGTCAATTTGAAATTTGACTTATTGCAATGACATTACATGTGTGTACGCTTGTAAATAAAAGAAATGTTTGTGTTGTAGGCGATGTTCGGACCACTGCCGCTTGTAGATTCTGTTTTGATGAGTGGGAGGTGGGTATAGCGGAAGTTTACCATCCAGCCACTTGAGTCATTGGTGCGCGTTGTCCTCCATCTCTTATTTGGAAGCATCACCTCACTTTTTGTTATAGCTCAGCATTTGATGTTTAATGCTATTGATGTGTTTGAATGAAGGACTGAGAACCGTCACTGCTGCCACCTGCTGGCAACGCTATTTAATGCTCTCACTTAAATGGTTTTTGCGTCTCCAGTTGAGTTGCTAATGTGAGTGCAGGACTAGGACATAAGAAATGATACATTGATATAATTATATGAAAAAAAACCCTAATATGTTGAACAGTTGCATATGAATTTGAAGAATAGATGGCTTGATTACCAAGATGGGATTAAAATGGTCTACTCATTTAAAAGTCTATTTATTTCTACTAATAAATGGGTAAATCGGACTTGTCTATATATATATTAAATGGATTTTTTAATTAAAAAATCGCATGTGGTTAGGACCATTTTTAATTAAATTTCGCTTCGTTTTAATTTATCCAATTAGACTCCTTGACTGTGTCTTTTACGGATTTCAATAGATCCATCCTAAGTGTTATAAAATAAAGAAATTAAATTTTAATGTCTGGAAAAAAATTTTACCGAGCTCTTTAACTTCTATAAAGGTAAAAGTATTTGTCGCTATTTTAGAACACTTGAGATGCATAAATCATTAACTTTGCGATCCCAATAAAAGCACGAGGGCACTAAGTAGGGATTTTCAAATCATAGGAGGATTCCTATAACTCGACCAAATTACGGGAGGCTTATGTGCAATTTTTTTTAAAAATATTTTTGTAGTATTCAAATAGGCAACTTGAACGGCTTATTGACCGGTGGGTGGGTGTTGGGCACGCATAAACTTTACTGTCATGATAAAGGGTGGCAATGGACTGAGTAAGAGTAGGCTCATGAACTTTCGCTTGCCCGAACGAATTTATCAATTTGAGGAATTAGTTCTTTATCCTCTTCTTTGCCTCCAATGATTTCCCAGTCCATCTTCTTCCCTCTTATAATTACGCAATAGAAAGATTAGAAATATTCGCAACAGAAAAGAGAAGAAATAAAATAGCTACATAAGATCACAGACCTTAATAAAGGAGGGCAAAGGCTTTTAGATCTCATGTAATGAATTTCTTGGTATCTTGACATAGCAAATACAGTTGACAGCTTTCTCAAACGAGCTGAGCTATAGAGAAACAAGTTGTATTAAAAAGTGATAAAACACCTAGAGAGGTTGAATAGGTGATTATGCAAGAAATAAAAACAAAACCTGCAGTGTAAAGAGTAGCCGCCACTGAGTCTCTGCAGCTTAACTTTTATTGATTTAGGGCTGTTTTTGCTCACACAACAAATAGGTTAGCCAAACAATTGCACCCTTATGAGATTCGTACTTTAAAATAATTGATTTTGATAAAAGAAAACCCAGCAGTGCTGGAAACCCCTCTTTTCCAGATTTTGGTGGTTTTAAAACAAGGTTAGCACATCAAACACTATTTCTGGAGTTGACTAAACTTTCCAGCCACCTTATCATCAAAACAGTGACAAAAGGGTTCCGTTCTAACCACAGAGCAGCTAGACAGATTTGTCATTCTGAGCCTAGTCCTTGAATTGACAGTTTTAAAAACTCCCAGCAGTTTTTAAGCCCCACAACCCCAAATTTAAAGCTTTAAACAGTAGCTAAAGCATGAAAACACCACTTTCAGAAATGGTAGAAACTTTCCAACAACTCCCCCTTTAGGAGATGGTCCAACAATCACTTCCTTTCCATTTTAATAGTGTGAAGTATCACACACATGCAGCACAACAAATAAATGCCAAACAGAAAGCAAAAGGGAAAGTGACACTACCTTAAACTTGGGATTAGGATGCTCCTCCTTCCTCCTTAGACTACTCTTAAGATTTCTTGTCTCTCTTTTTTTTTTTTCCCCCTCCTGATCTGGTGCCGTCTCCAAGGGCTGCTGTGCCCTTTTATAGGCAGCAAGAGAGAGAGAGAGAGAGAAAGAGATAGACACATATATATCCCATTACAATTGATGAGAACATATGTGTCCCATCAAGGGGACAACTCACCCCCCCCCCCCCCCCACATGTACCAACCCTAGCCACAAATTCCCTTCGGTCTCCTATAAGTGACACATGTCCCCTCCCACACACACTATCCTTATCTCAAGATAATAGGTGAAAAGGTAATTAATTAGAAATAAATATTTGCAAAACAGTCCCTGAAGTTTCTGGGTATCACACAAGAAGCCTTGGTGAGACTCCTATGGCAGGAAAGCTAGTGGGACTCTCTCGCTTATCATCTGTTTCTTCATTTTACTCTATTATCTTCAGTGTTGCTCTGCCCAGAACTTAGAACTTATCCTGGGAGTGCTAGACAGTCCTGTGCTACATTAACTGGTATCAGAGCCTAACAATTGAAATAAATTAAAAGAAGCACCTACTCCAAGCATAAGTGAGCAGAGAGGTAGATATAAAACCTAGATTCATAAGAACTATAGAACCAGATCTACAAAATTTGGAATGACAGAAAGAAAACAACTATTCAATGCTAACAAAGCATACATTTCATTTGGGGAGGAATAATAAACTCAGATCCATAAATTTGGACAAAGGAAGCAGATATTCAAAACTATAAAATAACAAGTTTACAATTGGGGAAAAAAAACCAACAAGTTTATATTTGAAAATGAATGGCCATGATTGATTAATTCTACACATTCACGTTCATGGCTTTCCAAATCTAGAGGATTCTGATCCTGGACGCCATACTTAGGAACAATTATGTAAACCATAAAGAAGTTGTAAATATCTGAATTCCTAATTATGTATACTTAGGAACAATTATGTAAACTATAACTTTTAAAGAAGTTGCAAATATCTGGATTCATTGATTCACTAAAACTATATTACCTTTTTTCCGATACCTCTCATTCCATTCCAGACTTGGAAAAAGTAACGGGAAGATTAGGTCCTTCAGGTGAGTCCATGTACAACTGCAGAAAACATAATCTGGAATTAGTAATCACTTCAACAGTCTAACATAGAATTCTGCTTTAAACCATAGTATTGAGAACTGAATGAGAAATCATATCGAAACCATCGTTGTTAAACCAATGGAGAATCCAAAAATGACGATAGAGAAAAAGAAATGCGTGCAATGGTGGCTATGGGTTTGCAATGAACAATATTTTACGGTCCATATTTGTGCCTCAAGTTTCCACAGGAAAGCAAATTCATGGACACGGATCTACTAAATCAGACCAAATAGACAATATTTTACCAAATTGGAGCCGATCAGGCCATAAGGAGCCCTCTTCTAACAGCCGCTGTTCAGTTGTACCATTAGGGGCTCAAAGACAGGTCTAACAGCTCAGTGAAAACTCGGTTAAAGAGCACGCATTCCCTAACTTTCCTACTCCACTACATATATAACACTTGCCCTGCTGACAGACTCGCAAAACTTTACATAGATAATAAGAATAACAAACTAAGCCTTTATCCCAATATTTGGGCCTGACTACATGGAACCGATGACAAGAAATCATGCCTGGTCATTACCTTAACAAGCACTATCTTATTGAAAATTAATCATTTACTCGTCGAGAAAAAAGATGCGAGGCTTACCTCGAAGAAGCATGAAAATGGCGTGGGGAGGTTTGTGGGAGAGCCGGCAGCAAAGAACCGAGCGATCGAGAAAGAGAGGGACAAGCCGGCGGAAAAGAACCCACCGAGCGCGGGCACGCGCGTGAGAGAGAGAGAGAGAGAGAGAGAGAGAGAGGGAGAAGTCAGCGGCAAAGAACCGAGCGAGCGCGAGAGAGAGAGAGAGAGAGAGGAATAATCATGAAAAATCCATCAAACTATTTTTATATAAAACTTTACAAAGACATAAGACATATCCCTAATCTACAAGGAAACTAAGAATTCACCTCAGACTTTTTAACCTATGGACAGGACAAAGCTCCCATGGGTCTCCCTAACGTTTCTTTTAAATTCGTTCGTAGGACAAAACGGTGCACATGGAGGGAGGGAATCAGAGGAGGACGATGCCCTGCCAGAAAAGAAAAAAGAAACTCACACCCAAAGCCCTAAGGTCCGTGGAGTTATTATTATGAGTGTAGAAGAAAGAAACAGACAACAGATGTAAATGAAAACGTTGCTGTCGGCATCTCAAAGTAGTGGTGTGATTAATTCGAGAATTTTTAAATTTTTTCTAAAAAAATTAAACGTTCGGGAAATGCAAAAAATTGGGTGGCAAATTAATAATAAAATAAAATAAAATAATCCAGGGTCAAAAAAATTTTTTGAAATTCAAAAATTCCTGAATTTATCAAGTTTGCCAAATTATAAAAATGTTATTTTAAGTTTTTATTTAATTTTCTCTTCATCCTTTTTATTTTTTCTCCATTCAAAAATTTTAAATTTTTTAAATTTTTTTATCGAGAAATTTTAGAAAACATTTTAACCCGATAGAAAATCGAAATAAAAATTAAAATTCGAGAAACGGTCAAGAAATGAAAATCCGATCGGAAATCCCAAATGAACGCCCCAATCTCGAAGGGTGCAACAGTTAAGAGTGTAAATCGATCGATTTTGATCGGTTTTCACAGAAAATCGCAAACCAATCAAGCGCATCAGTCGACGGAAAATCACAAAACCGATGAAAACCAAAAAACTGCGCTCGGTCGATTTTTACGCGGTTTTCTCACAATTAACCCCAAAAACCACCCTGAAATCCACAAGCTTTCGATTCAAACCCAAATTTGAGAACCAAAATTCAAATGAACTCAATAGAAAGTGCAGGCAAACACATAGTCACTACCATTCTTTGTCAACAAGCTTTTGCAAATCCAAAAACCAATTAAGGAAGAAAACCCAAATGGAAACCGAATGGGCGCGAACAGAGTTCAGAACTCGTAAATTGAGAAAAAGTGAATCTCATCGAAAAGGCGGCTTTTCCTCACAAATTTAGGGTTGGATTCGTCGGAAATTTGAAGATCTGGTTGTTGATTTGTTCGGATCTGATGGCATTATGAACCGAGCATGGAAAAATACTCACAAGAACAAAGATCCAAACCCGTAAGGAGAGATATGCACTTGCCTTCTTGATGGAGGGATTGAACCACTCGTTAGAGGAAGAGTAGAGCCGGAGATGTCGCCGTCGGGAGGAGTGGACGTCTCTAGTTGCTGGGTTGGAGAAAAGGGGCGAGCGCGGCGCGGCTGTGCGTTGCGACGGGAGAAGATTAGGGTTGTGTGTTCACTGTGTGTAAAGAGGGTAAAAATTTGCTGCCATCTTTCAACTCATTATACAGACAGTCCTATTCATTTGTCACGTGAAATGAATTTGTTGGAACCCGACCAGTGGCCCACTCACACGATGAGCTCATGTCTCGGGTCAATGGGTCGGGTTCAGTCCCTTTTTTATTCATTTTCTTTACAAAGCCATTTCGTCCTCTACGCCTCAGTGTACCTTTTTTCTTTTTTTTTTTATAACCTTTCAGATTTTTTTTTTTTGACCGAATAACTTTCATAAAGGCTGATAATTTTAATGCGATTCAAGAATGTAAAATATAATATATAAATATTTTGATTCCTCAACTTTTTAAGTACTAAAATATGAAATCAACCCAATATTAAATCTCATGAAAATAAATTTATACATGTATTTTTACATCTTCTTTCTATCTTTACAGTTAAATTTTTGAATGGTATCCCAAATTTTTTTAAAAAATATAGTGAGTAATATTAAATAAAAAATATATTAGAAGGGAGCTAAATCCTAACGAGAGGAGAAAGAGAAATATCCACACAATGATCTCAATGTGAAAAACTGTGTTGATCGACAGAATAAGAGAAGGCAGGTTGGCGGATTTATAAATTTGTATGTAATTCCTATTGGTGCACTCACTTCATTTTAGTAGTGAAAATGATCGAGAAATGAGCCCACAAGTTGGCAGCAATATGCCTAACGTTGAGGACTTTGCTTCTTTCTTTGTTTTCCCTGCACCCCTCTTTTCTGCAACTTTCAATCAATTTCTTCCTCTCAAATATCCCCAGCCTCGCGTAAGTTTCTATTCTTCTTTGCTCAATCAAAATCTTTGATTCTTCAGATCGCATTCAGGGCACCTTCCATGCCTCAAATTTATTTTTTATTCTTCTTTTTTCCTCTTCGGGTAATTAAGCATCGTAAAAACAAAAAAAAATTCTTCTTTTCTCAATCAAAATCTTTGATTCTCTGAATCTCATTTAGGGCACTTTCCACACGTCAAATCTATCAAAGGTTTGTTGATGTCCTGTGCACTTGCGTTAATGAGAGTTTTGAGGCTTACAATCGGGCGATCTTCGCTGATTCAGTCGGTGGGATTTTGAATGCGATCGGACAAAATTGTCGAACGCTCTTATTAGGGTATGGTCTGACCGAATCAGATGTCATACTAATTCAGACCCCATTTTCCTATATATGTATAGGTATAGGGAGAGAGCATCCGCATAATGCTAGCACATAGCTAACAAGACGAACAGATGCTAATGCAAATAGCAAAGTTCCTACTAATTTTTAAAGTTACAGGCAAAAGACTAACACCACGGTGAAAGGACCAAAAAATAACAAAATTTAACCTCTTTATAGGGCGTTTGAGTCGCTACCCCTTCCTGCATCGTTTCTTCTCCGTCTTGTTAGCCGAGTGAGAAGATTTCTTACGACTTGAAGAGCCCGACTTGTTCTGTGAGACCTCGCTAGAAGCAGATTGCGAACTCACATGCGGCACAACAGAAGGTAGGGAATGATCAATCTCTACCCTCATTTTCTTCAACTTTTTCTGTTGCAACGCACGATCCGATGTAGCAGCAGTGAATTTGTCCCTCTCGGATGTTTTATTTTCATTAGACCCAAATGCGGCATAAAATTTTCTGTAAATGGATTGTTTGGATGCCTGTCTCGACCTCCACTCTTCAGGTCGTGCATCAAACCTGTTGGGATACACCAACAAGACACAAACATTGACAAGCACAATTAGGTTCCTGTATAGCTTAAACACAGCAGTTGGTACATTCTGTGACACAGCTTTTCCTCCCCATGCGTGTGCTGAAATAAAGTATAAGCAACCAGTGCAAAAGCCGTGCCGATGCACTTAGCATTAAATGGTTTATACATCTCCTCCAGAAGTAATAATATATGCTTGGGTGAATCACTGTAATTTTATTATTGATTAACAAAGAAAAAATGCATATCATATGCACAAATTTGACCCCAAAAAACCATAAAAATTAGTTTTGAAACACTTTCAGGAGCAAATCGCAGAGGAATTTAAGCACAAGGTAGGGCCAGAGACTCTGGGTCCCGGGTCATAAGTTCAACGGGGCAGGACCAGGTTTCTTACGACATGGTTAACTATTAAATCTACCGCCCAACGGTCTCTAAAGAATACATATTACCAAAATAACATTCAATAGTTATTCAAATTGCAGTGGATAAAGTACCTGTCAACGTCTAGTGTCCTCAAAAGATGAGGACCATGCCTTGTCCTGGAGAGCTCAGTTCGCACAGCTAAAAGCTCGGATACTATGACCTCTCTTTTGGACATGTTACTGGCAGCGAAGCACTTTTCAACCGTAAATGAACCTGACATATGCATTGCGAGCTCCGCAAAATGTCCTTGTAGCCTTTAGAACATGAGAAGTTGAGACATAATTAGACACTTCAAATATGTTATATGAACACAATTCCTTTTCAAATAAATATAATTGACTGTCCACACTCCCCTTACTCCCCCAAACAACTATAATCCATCTTCCATTATTTATATCTATTGTTTGTGATCCTTTAGAGGACCTGACTTCAGGGAAAAACAAAAACATGCGGAAATAAAATATTAGTACGAACAAACCTGTAAACTAATTTGCGCTTCTGCTTTTCTGAAGCATTTGATCCAAGAAAAGCTTCAATAACACGTGCCCCACTGGCATCTTTTGCCGCTTCAAGAACATGGTCAGCTTCAAGGGAGGTAATACTTGTGACGTAAGGACCAATAAACTCCTGCATGAACCGAAAGGGATAACTTGGCATACGAACATACAGAGGATTAAAATCTCAATCAGGAATCATAAACCAATAAACCTAAATTAGCAACACAAAGCACTTAATTAATAAGTTAAAAGTGATTTCCCCAAACAGGAGCACAATTAATGGCACAAGAGGTTTTGATAACCGGAGTGGACAAAAAATTAAAGGACTGAAATTTTTAATCAGAATGAGAAAATGCCCACAAAAGGATAATTCAGCCTCAGCATTCAACCTTTTCCATCAACAAAAAAAAAACAGCAACATTCAGGATGTGATGTAGTCCTCATTGGTTTTAAAAATATCAGCATGAACAATATCACTACAAAGATTATTATAAGCAAAACATAATTTGCAACAATAACTATTGAGCGTAAAGACAGGAATGTACAAGAGAAAGGAACAACTTCTCCAAAGGAAGGCAAAGAGGAAAAGAGATGCAACAACAAAAGCTAAATTATGGGTTCAACAGAGAACAACCAAGGAATCAAACCCTGAGTAGAATAGCATTCGATAAATAAAATTTAACAATAACAACAGAAAGAAAAATGATAAGCAAATAATATATTAGAAAAAGGATAGAAGAGTAATAAGAAATAGTGACAGAAGGATTGGCTCAGTAAAATATACAGAAGTGTTGCAAAAGGAACTCAGCAAAGTAGAGGTCATGTACACTTGGAAATCTAAAAACCGCCTGTAATATCAGAGAACCCATGACGTGAATCTTCAAAAAATTTGGCCACTTCCAACTAGCAGGATCTCCGCAGCTAAAGTAACTGTCAAGAAATAATATTCGAGGAACAATGCATTTGGGGGACTCATTATCTGAACAAACTGCAGCAGCAAGGACCTCACAACACTGCCAAACACATGAAAAAGAGAACCATAATCAGAAATACAGGCTGGCACATAAGTTCTTTATAGTGTATTTTTTAATTAATAATACGTAGGTAATAACCTCTGTTACCAATATTTTTAACATAACCACAATATGAACAATAGTCTCACAATCATACCAAGTAAAAACAACTCTACTACATCACAAGTTAAATTAGCAACATTATATCATCCCAAAAAACTGAATTTTTCAATACAGACAAAATGATAGAGAAGGGCAGGGAAATGGCATTGATTACCTTATGTTCATACAAGTGAAGCCTCTGGCTTGCAGCAATTAGAGAAGCTATAACTCCTGATCTTCCCATGCCAAGAAGATCCTTGAATTTAGTACCAATTTCCTCCCAAATTAACTCTATCTAAAAGCAAAAACGAGAGCACCGTCATAAACCGCGGGCCAACTAAAACTGTTGAAAAACACTACAAGAAGATCATTGTTCATAAATAATAAAATGTTTCAATACATACTTGACTTTGACTTGCACGAGAAACAAGTGCTTGGACAACAAAGTTCCCACAAAAATGAGAAGAGATTTCAAATAATGAATTCCTGAAAATCTTCGTGAACAATTCATTATACAAGGTTTCAGGAGCCACTTCCAAGATGACCTACAAGTTTGCACATACTTCAATCAAATCAAAACTAAATAGGAGCAACCAAACAAAAAGAAAGCAAC
This sequence comes from Santalum album, assembly GCA_034195605.1. NCBI lineage: Eukaryota > Viridiplantae > Streptophyta > Magnoliopsida > Santalales > Santalaceae > Santalum > Santalum album. Next base: position 3,719,380 of record CM067258.1, read on the forward strand.
AATCAAGTAAAAATTAAGTTGGTTACAGAAAGAGAGACGAGCAGCCCTATGAGTAGGCAACTTACCTCCATTAAATGGCTAAATGAAGTTGTTTTCATCAAATTCCTTATGTTTTTTGCAGCATCCATTCCTATGAAACTGCCATCTGCCATATTTTCCTTGTGGCAGCCAAGAACAGCAGGAATTATATACAACAACTCTTCATCATATCCCATAAATAACTTCAAAGCTGTCTGCCACACAAAGGGGGAAAAACATCTTAACAAAGTAAAGAACTTACTTGCTATACGATTTTCATTTAAGATACTTAATTTCCATAAAAAATAACTTAATTACAAGTGGTAAAGGTGTCTAAGAGGCCGTCTCAGATAAGGAAATGGCCCTGTAATCAACCCACCCCATCACTAGCAGCCACTATGACATCTTGCTCAGTGCTAGCAATGCATGGTCAAAAGTAGAAAAACTGGACACAATAAAGAAAATTCCTAAATCTCAAAAATTTAGTTGACTTTTAACAGATGACTGGCCCTTCATGCATCATTAATATATCAAAAAAATGTGCACTTAAGGAGTCGTCTTATGTTGCTGGACACCTGAAAATAATAATTGGGTTGCATTATATCAAACTCAATTTTCAAAATTTGGCATATGCTTATCCACCCAGGACTGGGGTGGATTTAACAATAGGGAATAAGGACCTTTCTTAGACCCCTGTGCAACATGCCAAGCTTCTACCTAAAAGACATTAATGTCACAGAGAAGTAAATTCAAAAAAAAAAAAAGTTGAACATTAATAGCATAAAGAAGTAACCTGGAATACAGAAGGCTGTATAGGAATAACATAATAAGAGCATAGGACATGGTGAAAACCTGCCTACAGTACAAAATAACCCAGAATACAACAAAAGGCTTTTTATAACTAGAATACAAGAGTGGAAAACACATTGAAACCTGCCTGTAGTACCAAACTGCAGTACTGATCAACTTGCAGGGTTCTAATATCCTTTCTAGCATGTTTTAGCATCTCCAATACGAGTAGTTTAAGTAGATCTGGAAATTCATGTTGAAGAGATAACTCCAGTCTATTCATTTGAGGAGCCTTAAGATTCAACCGCTCTGCCAGAACAGTAGATGATTTTGTGGAATGGAATTCTGTGGAGTCTAAGGGTACTCCTTTACATAGACAAAGAAGACTTCGAAGAACGTGGGATCCATAGCAGTTACACATCACATCAACAGGATTGACTATCATCACCTGACAAAACAGCAAAGACTAAGTAAACCTTTGGTTTCAAGGCTTTGACTACCATACAACAAATAAAATAGAAAATCAGATTAACCAGCCAGAGGATATAAATCATATCTAAAGTTGGACCAGCAGTAAGAGCTTGAAACTTTAATCTATGAAAACAGAACTTATAAAGGTGTGCTGCAAAATTATGTCTGTGTCAGAGATATTACTTTTGGCAAGGATTTAGGAAGTGCAGGAGCAACAGTGAAACTGTGGTTTCACATCTTTTTATTTGGCGGTGACAGAATATTGTTTTATGATGTAAATGAAGACAGCACATTCAACTTAATATGCGTGCTTTTTTGCTGCGAATTGTATCAGGCCTAAGGGTGAGTCTCTAGCTAAAAGTGAACCACTTCTTATGGGGGTTGGTGCTGACAAGAAGAGTTCATGGTTCCTAAATTTCAGTTGGGCTGTCTGAAAGCAACAAATAAGGCTTTTTCAGAGAAAAAGAGTCTTCAATTATCAAGATCAAATAATCATGATTCCTGATGCTTCACTTTTGGGTGAATAGAATTAGAAACGAGGAATACTGCGATTGCAATGAAATAGTCATTCTTATCATGGTAATGTTTACTTGTACTTGGGATTGGCAGATGGCACCCCATTGGAGCCTTTAAATGTATCGATCCTCCACCTAGTTTCTTAGATCTTATACACATATATAAGCAGTACCTTGCATATTGAAGTTAAGGTCTCTTCAATGACTGAGTGAACCTCTTTATCCTGAAGATGCACTGCTAAAGACTTAAGAGCTGTTTCAGCAACATGGGAACCAGATCTATCCATTGCAATGGAAGGGAAGTCATGTGCACAGCGTCGTAGGAAACTGCAAAGGTGATTGACATCACATCCGTCGAGGAGGCTTTGCAAAGTGTGACTTATAATATAATCAGTTGCAAGTTCCAATTCTTTGCCAGTAGTTTCTTCAAGAGCATTACCACATATAAAGGACCTTTCCTCTAAGTCAGCTCCACCACCTTCAAAAGCATTAGCAATCTCTGAGAAGTACTTCGCTGTTTCAGGGTCAACCAGCTTCCTGCAATGATTATGTATATCATGAACGAGCTCCTACTGCCATTATTGAAAATGGTTCATTACCCAAGTTAAAAAACAAAAAAGGATATTAAAACTACTGTAATCCAGCATCTACACACGTGCAAGACAAATATATGAGGCAATAAATTCCAGTACAGAGATCAACTAACCTATGCACTAATGTCTGTGGAGCTGAGTTATCTTGATGCTTCAAGGATTTTTGAGCTTTCATAGTCATATCAGGTTTATTCCTGGATGAACCTTTTGCAGGATAATCCTCATCAAAATCATTATAACCTCTACCTTCCCTCCTGTGCATGCCCTTCCTCTTTTGGCCATGTTTATATGATTTACCCTCCACACCCATCAAGCTGTCTTCCACCGAATTATGAGCTTTGGGTCTTCCCATTGGCAAAGCTTATAAGATAAAAATAAGCTTAACACCGATAATGCTACCCCAATGTAGACATATCATGGGAAGAGCCCACCATACATTTTACAATGAAAGAAGTTAGCATCATAGGTAATGTGCAACAAAGATTTTATCTAACAAAAAATGAATATGTGAAGCAATCCAAGTTGCAACAAGAAAACATCACCAACAAGCATCAATTCAATGTCATCTATTCTACATGTTTTCCACTCTATTTCCAAGCAAAGCCAAAAAAGAAAGAATAACAGGAGCAGAGCGAAAGCTAATAATCTACAAGTTCAATTATCCAAATCAAAATAACGAGTTCAATATGTTCCATTTTGAAATGTACATAATTAGAAACGCACACCACTTCAAAACCCTATTTTATTTTCAGTTCATATTTTCTCAAGAAAAAATCAAAATTCAAATAATGGAACTGAGAGTACTGATATGGTTACAGTGGTGATCAATGGAAAGTTTAGACCTAAAAGATAAGTGTACTACACGGATATATTTTTGTCATTGATGAAATTTATCTTAACCAATATGCTCTCAAAAAAGAACAAAAACAAATAACGCATTCCCATTGTCTTTTAAAAACCAAGTATTAAAAATTGAGAATATGCAACAACAGGCCAAGCCATAAAACACTAATTGGCCAAAATAAGCATCTCGGGTAAATGAGATGAAGTACCCAATCAAAAAAAGAACACTGAGGACTTGTTAGAGGCCTAAAATGGCACAAGATGAGGAGACTCCCCTACCTAAACTACCAGTATAGATAAAGTAAAGCAAACAACATAGAATATTAACAGAGACTTCAATTACAGCAAACATATGAGAAGCCTTCCATCAAAGCTTTCAACTTCTACACATTAATGGCACAGACTCTCATATGCCTAAACTTTCCGATACTATGATTAAGTTGATTGAAGCGAAACGGAAATCAGAGGGAAAAGATGAAAAATACCTGAGTATGAGGAGGCGCAGTAGAGAGGAGGAGACTAACTCTGTTTGCGTTCGGAAACCTAATGGCTCATTGGTACGGTACCGAGCTGAGTGAAACACAGGGAGAGAGAGAGAGAGGATGTGGACTCAATTAGGGATTCCAGAAGCGGTACTGCATTCCTCGCCGTTGGAAAAAAATGAACGGAGAGGATTAGTAGAAGAACCAATCTAAATTTTATATGAATGGGAAACACAGAGAGAGAGAGAGACAGGGAGAGAAAAAATAAAAAGAGGCCTAAATCATTTTTTAAATTTTAATCTTAAATTTTATTTGTTCTTGCATCAAAAATTTTATTTGTGAATCAATTCAAGTCCTTACACCAAGTTCTATTTTATTTTTATTGCTAAAAGGATTAATCATTGAAAAAATAAACCCAAGGGAAAGAAACTCTAATAAGGAGGAAAAAATAGTACATATTGCGAGCCAAATACAAGAAGCTACACACACTAGTCTAAATCGAAAACCACCTAAAAGCAACCTAAGAGGATCTAAGGACAATATTGAAGCATGAGTAATCAACAGCATAAGTTTAGGAGCAAAATACCGAGAGAAAATATGATAATAAATGCGAATCTAACAACGATCGATGAAAGAAGAATTTTCATTGAAAACCCTATTATATTTCCTTCCAAATAACACACATTGCAGTAAGAATTAAACTAAGTATAAAAACGTGATACTTGTCTTTAACCTCAAAAAACCGATTGTTTCTCGTTGATTTCTATAACTTTTGTTCATGTTCTTCCCTATTTTTCCTTTCCGACTCCCCTCCTCCCATCTACCCACAATCTTGTTGGTTATAACAGCAGAAAATCAACAAAAGCTATAAAATTTCATAATACACATTGAAACTAATTATAGAGTTCACTTCTTTCAAATCAATTCTAATATCCCATATGTTTTCCACGTTCATGTAAATGCGCCTATTTTTGGATTTAATGAATATGAGATTAAAATCTATTACTCGTAATATATGTTTATCTGTTACGTCTACTCTTCCTTTTAGGGCTGCAAGCCAGTCAATTTGAGCCCAGCATGGTTGTGTTCAAGGTTGGCTTCACAAATTTCTTAACAGGCCAAGCTCAAAAAAGCAAAGCACAAGCTAGGTTTATTTTTATTCGCAAATAATTTGCTAAGTTTGTGAACAGCTTGCGACAAGAGTTTGATTAAGTGTTAGTAAACATATGTTAGCAAACACATTCGCTACCCTATTTTAACTAGCTCAATAATAGTTTACGAACAAGCTTGTTCGTTCATTTATTCAGTAAATAATCAATCACGTATAAATTGATATGCAACAAATAACATTTGTCAAGCAAAATTTAAAATAGCCTCAAACCCCAAAAAAATGTTACATTACATTATGAATATAAAGTATGGGCTTAACTTTGATGCAGCCGGTGCAGCACACACTAAAAGGAATAAAAAAAAAAACTCAAAATGGCATTATTTTGAGTGTTATGTGTTTTTTTAACAATATCACAAGGCACCTAAATTGTATGTAACTGTTGCATATTAGTTTTTCTCATAAACTATATATACATATAATGTTCACAAATGTATTTATGTCAATATTTCCAGACACACATTCACCAATATAAAAAAATTAAAATAAACTTCATTATATTCAAGACTGATTTATTTCAATTTAAAGTTTTATTCAAGATAATTTGTTTAACTTAACAAATGAACCGAAGCTTTTATCTGGCTCGTTGTTGCTTCACATGCAGCTTCCCTCTCATTTTTTTTGGAGCCATCTCTTGAAGAAAATGAAATTGGCCAACACTTGAATAAAGCACTCCTTATTTTTGAAGGCATCTTCCTAAAGAAGATGCAATTGGTCGAATAATTGGACGAAGCACCCAAGTAATTTTTTGATGGACCCGTAGATAAAGTGAACGAAATGAAGATGGCCACGAGAAGGTGGATACGACGGAAAGTATCGCCCCGGATACCATAAGAAAAAGCACTTCTAGATCAAAAATTAAAAAAAAAAAATTTGAATAAAAGTTAGGCATGTGATATAAATTCAAAATGTATTTTTTTTTTTTGCTAAATACTAAGTTTTTAGAAAATTATATCAAATAATAAAAGTTAGGCGTTTGATACTTATTTGAAATGTATTTTTTGGCTAAAAAATAGGTTACAAGAAAAGCGCTTTGTATTTTTTAAGAAAGTTATATCAAATAACTTTTATAAAAAGTATTTTTTGGGTCAGAAAGTGCTTTTCTTATGTGTAGTCCAAACTTTTGAATTTATATTAAATGCTTAACTTTTTCTCGAAAATTACTTTTTAAATAAAAAATAATTTTCTTTTGATATTTAAAGGTGGGCGAAAGGGGAAAGGGCTAGAAATTCATGTACAAGGGGGGCTAGCTGAGGCCACTGCCCAGATGGATTTTTGGAAAGAAAAACATTAGTACAGGTAAACAAGGAAAAAAAAAAACAAAAAACAAAAAACAAAGGGTGACCAGAAGGTAAATGTAGAGCCCCCCTCCCCAAACAAATCCACTCATTACTGTGTCCCTTCTCTTATTATTACGACTGCCCCCAAACCGAAAACGCAGCCCCCCACAACTGGATTTGAATTCCTCTTTTCTTTTTTTTGGCATTTCATGAGGATAAACTTGTTCGACTTACTAGATTATATCTTAATGATTTTTCGGAACCACAATTAGTGGCACTTGACAATCAACTTGATACATTTATTTTGCATGTTAACAAAAAAAAAAGTGATTTTCAAAAGTTAGCAGGTGTTGGAGAACTTACCCAAAAGACCGCTAGAAGAAAAAAACACACTGTCTACCCGCTTGTTTATTTATTGGCGACCTTAACTCTTATTTTTCTAGTGTTTACTTCTTTAGCTGAGAGATCATTTTCTTAAATGAATTATACAAAAAAATCGTTTGCGTAAGCAAATGAATGATCAATGGCTGAATGATCATTTGGTCACTTTTATTGAAAAGGATGCATTTGACACTATTGATAAAGGGAAGATTATGCAACGGTTTCAAATAATGAAGACTCACCGTTGACAATTATCGAAGATGCTAGTGGAATAATAGTAAAGTTTTTTTTGTCATTAATTTCTAATGTATTGCAAAATTTCCTTTTAACATATTGACAGTTTGATATTAATTATTATGATAACTTTTCTATTATATAGTAATTTTTTAACTCCACCCGTAACTCGCCGGTGCACAAAGGCTCGTTCAATTGAGAACAAGACAAGTGAATTAAGGAAATGGCATGTGAGTTGGTTTGAACATGTGTTATCGAGACCTATACAAAATAAACGATGCTTGACCCCACGGCATGTACTTGTCCTGAATGAACCCAACTCCTGACATGAAAAAATGGGGTCCGTTTCTCTTGGGAGGAGCCTGATCCTTTCGGACACTCATTATCGGAGTATCAAACAAAACCCTTAAGAAACACTCGTTATGAACAATGTTGTGACTGTTTTGTCGGATGTTAATGTTCCAACTTCACCGTTAACGTAAACAACTGGGTGCAATTTCTTATTTTCGTTCCATATAAGCTAACCCAAAACTCGATGCTACAACTTAAATACTTCCACGCTATTTCAACCACAAAAAAAAAATTAAAATAAAAGAAAAAAAAACTTTCGCACTATTCACAAACACTAATTTAGTTGATAACGACCTACTTTCATACACTAAAGATTAAGGATTCGAGTCTTTGTAATTGTCAAACAATTTATTATTTCTATTAGTTTCTTTGTAATAAAAATAAAAAATAATAATAAAATCACTTTCACACCAGCCAGGACTCGACATAGGGCACCCCTTTAAAGGAGCTCAAAGCAAAAAAAAAATGTGGGAAAATTCGTTCGGACCCGCAAAAGATAATAACAAATTCAGGATTAATGTAAAGGATGATTCTGTGTGAAATCCGAATATGCTCCACACATCTATTTTATCCCTTTCTTTTAAATTTAGGACAACCTTATATATATATATATATATATAGAGAGAGAGAGAGAAATGGATTATGCTAATAAATTGGGACTTAATTTTTAATTTAAGATAATGTTATTTTAATAAAAAACCTATTATGCTAGGTATTAAATTAAAATGTTATAATTCGTATTATTAGAGCGATGTAGTTTTAAAGGAATCCTAAGTTATGAATTGAATTTCAGTTTACTCACTCTTTTTTTTTTTTAATTTTGGAAAAAAAAACATGATGCCGAAAAACTCTATTGGTTTCAATACGGTGCTTCAATGGTTTCAGAACAATTAATCACTTCTACATTAAAAAAATTAATAATAATTCAGATGTTCTGTAATCCTAGGAGGTCCCAAGTTTAATTGGTTCTATGTTGTCTCCCGTCCAACTATGCAGCTCCTTGTGCAGTTTTATAAATTATTTATTTATTATTTATTCTTTTTTTAAATAATTTGAATCTTACATATGAAAATAAAACACAAAAATACAAATGCATGTCAATTTTTATGAGATTTGAAAATACATAACCCATTCATCCTAAGCGTCGAATAAAATAACATCTAAAAATTATGGTAAATTTTTAATTCTCAGGATGAATGAGTTATGTACTATCAAACCCAATGAAAATTGACATGCCTTTGTATTTTTGTATTTTATTTCTATCTTTAGAAATATATAAAAAAATAAATATATATATATAAAAATACACCGAGGACTGCACCTCAAAATGGGAGAGGATCCAATTACAGCTTAATTCTGCCCCTTGTGAGTCCGGAGCGACACCAACGAATGAGTGGGTCCCCTCACACTCTCGTTCTCGACAAAAGGAAAAAATTAATAATAATCCGATGGCCACCAGTAATCACGGAGTGATAGTAAACAGTATGTTTTGTCAAAGAAAGGCGTCGCCATTTGTCTTCCCCTATGATTAAACAGAAGCATACGTGACAGACTGGAGCGTCCCTGTTTGAACAGCCTGTCTCATCACAAGACTGGAGTGCTTCTTCTCATCAGGAGCTTGATAAAAGCTCCTTACAGAATAAATTAAGACAGACAGTACTGAGGAGGAGGAAGACAGTTGTACTTTCTTTAATGTCCTTGTTCTCCTCCACCCATCCTTAATTGCAATTTAGCATCTAAAGCTCTTGTCTAATAAGAAATTCTCTGCCACCGGCAGAGTTCAAATTAACTATATATATATATATATATATACAGAGCAGGGCCGGCTTTTCTTAAAAGGCTTAAGACCACGTAAAGGAATTCATATTTTTTCATATTTAAACAAAAATACATATTTTTTTTGATATTATTATTAGGCATAGCTCCCTCGCCCCACGCACTTTTCTTGCTCAGAATTTTTTGCTTGGGTATCTTTATAGTCTTTCGAGTTTAGAGTTAATATCAATTTAGTTTCTCATGTTCAAAAGTGATCAATTTGGTCCTATAAATTTTATGAAATTAAACTTATGGAAGTATTAGATTTGGGTGGAAAATATGCATACATTTTTAAAAATCAATTGTATTTGCCAAATTTCGGCCAAGAAAAAGAAAATAATAAAATAAAATTTAGGTTAGTTATTTGTTGGTTCGTATTTTTTTCTCTACAATTTTTGAGAATTTTAAAAAAAAAGTTCCTGCTGAATTTTGGTATCTATATATTTATGTTTTTCTTTTCCTATTGAAACAAGTTTGAAAAATAGTATTTACTTAGGAAAATTGTGCTTTATAAGCTCAATTGGCATAAATCACATTGAATTCCAAATCTTCCCCAATTTAAAGCCTTACATGCATTGCAAATAGGATTTTTTTTTTTTTCTAAATCTAATGGTTTCATTGGTTTAGGGAGTAAATCGGTGACATTCAAACATTACGAATTGACACTAACCTCAAACTCGGGAACTAAAATGATAGTTTGCCCGATATTTGATCTGTACTATTAGAAAATGACAAGTGGTTATTTTTCCATCGATCAACATCTTGATATTAATACTTATTACATAAAAGATGTATCATTTCCCTAGTTTCCTATCAACTGCCCCCCTTTTCTCCAAACACCCTCCCCCCCTCCCACACACACATTTATCCCTTTATTTACTTTTCTATATTTAAATCAATGTATATAACAAATTATATCAATAAAAAATTCATTGAGGAAATTTCACGTGTTTTAAATATTGTTCAAAAAATAGAAATTTTTACATGCTTTAAATTGCTTAATTTTTTTAGTGTAAAAAAAAAAGTAAGATTCCATAAAAAAAATTAAATATTCGAACACCCATAAGAAAGATAAAGAAATTTATTTTCGATAATTTTGCATTTTGATCTACCTACCTATTATTCAGTTACCTGCTTTTAGCTGTCTTCAATTTATTTTAAGTAATCTATCAAATATTATTCATCATAATACTGTAATAAATCATGGTTATACGCTATAAATCATATATGATCCTGTTTTTCACATATTTTAAATTCAACGATAGATCTTGATTATATTCCATTTAGATCTAGTTCAACGAGTTGGACCAAATTAGTCCAAACTTAGAAATCATTTGCACGTTCCTAATAGAATTTTGCATTCAATCCCTAGACTCCAAGAATCATAATTTTCTCAGGAAAATATTCCAAAAATGGGATGGCAATTTTACAAAGAGTATTTCTTTTTCTTCCTTTTTTTCTAAATCGGACCAGAAAATCCAGACAGGAAGTCATTGATAAAAGTAAAGCCGTATCAATGGCGGGAAAAGTTACAAATACAGAGATGCTTCTAAAATCGCATACAAAAAAATGAAAGATCAAGCATCAACATAAACTTAAACAGAGTTCCATGAGGATACTGTAATTAAATTGACCCAAAACTAAAACAATCGGTCTACAAATTTGAACATTTTACACATAGTTGAACACTACTAGTGCATGGGAATGGAAATTAAAGCAACACCACTATGAGCTAGGTCTGTTGGTCCGGAAGAATTGTGGGTGACACGAAGACCATTAGTATGATATTTAGAAAGTGAACGTTATCATGTGAGGGCACGTGCGTTTGCTCTTAAAATTGAACCTACGAAGTTTTAAAGAAATGAAATAGACTGAAAGAGAGATAGATGGGGTATAGAGTGAGCTGTTGAGCACTGGGCAGTGATTGTTAATGGCAAGCAAATCCTCAAACGAGGAAGCCCGCAGCATGAGGTGAATAGGACCTTTGCTGTTTTCAGAAAAAAAAAAAACAACTTTAAATAATGGACGGAATTGCAAGTAATTTACGTACCATAGCGGATTAATTCTATAAATTTCAACCATATCGATTGAATGAGCATAAAAAGTTAAGAGGACATGGCAATTTTCACACAATTTCATTGTGTATAAACCTCTCACGCATTTAGTCTAAATATTTAAAACAGTTACAACGGTTTAAATCTCTTCGTAGTTCACAATGTAAATAAGAACTTAATACATGATGAAATAGTATGAAAGTTGACCTAATATCTTATCTTTTCATGCTCATTAGGTTAGCTACCGCTTATAACACTATAAATTCATTAACCTCATTTGCCAATTATGTAAAATTTGAGATTTTTATTGGTAAAATATTAACTAAAATCGATAGCGATCTACCTCTTTTTAGTGGACGTCGAGGATTGAGTTTTCACACACTATGTTAAATAGTATATATATATATATATATATATATTTCACTTTTGCCAATGCTATTGGCCTGACTTATATTAAAAAAAAAAAGGGAAAAAATTCGAGATTTCCCGACACAAGTTGCGCCATCGCAGCGCGAGTAGAATTGGTTAAACCAAAATGATGAAGTGGGTCCAAGAGAAAGGTGCAGTCCATTCACGGGGGCCTTCAAAACTTATAAAATGAAAAGCAAAGAGGGAAAAAAATAAATTAATTAAAGGTTCCTTTATTGACTTATTCATTGTTATGAATCCAAAAGTATCACTTTACCATAAGTTTAACTTAATGACATTAATTTTAAAGAGTCATCGTGACTTCATATAATGTAACCCTAAGTTAAAAATAAACAAATTAAGAAATGTAGATTACGGAGAGAGTCGATCATTTTTTTTTATATAACTCAAACTTTCATACCATTTAAACTACATAAATCTAAAACAATTAGGTTCTAATATCGATAAATATTATAAAATTACAAATAATAAAAATCACTGTGATGATATATTAAGATATGAGATGAAACGTTGAAATAAAATATTTTTGATTAAATTTAAACCTTCAAAATCCATTCCAACATTACCTACCCAGCAAAGCTACATGGACTACAAGATTCTCATTCCACTACTCTGCCTTTCTCCTCTCTTTTATATATACCCAATGTTCCCATCCTATTATCTCATTGCTCCAAGCTCCAATAGTCTCCACTCCTTTTGAAACACACACAAACACACACACAAGCAGCAAAACTACAATGACCCACCACGTGAAGGAGCGCCTCGGAGGACCAATTCCCCCAAACAAGAAACTCCTCACCAAGAGGCTCCTCCTACTCACTTTCTCATGTCTCCTCATCGTCGCCGCCGCGCTCGGTATTGCCGCCGGCGTTAATTCCAGGCGAAAACTCACCGGCGGCGGCGCTCGCATTCCCGCGGCGGCTCACGCCATCCTCATATCCTCGTGCAGCAGCACGCGGTACCCCGAGCTCTGCTACTCCGCCGTCGCGGCCGCGCCCGGCGGGGCCGCCGCGAACCTCGCTTCCCACAAGAACGTCATAGAGATCTCCCTAAACCTCACGAAGGAGCTCGTCGGCCGCAACTACTTCGCGATAAAGAAGGTGGCGGCGGCGCGGAAGAAGAGCCTGACGAAGCGGGAGAAAACCGCACTCCACGACTGCCTCGAGACGGTGGACGAGACGCTGGATGAGATCCACAAGGCCATCGAAGACCTCGACGACTATCCCAACGCCAAGAAGTCGCTGGCGCAGCACGCCGACGACCTCAAGACCCTTACTCAGCGCCGCCATAACCAATCAGGAAACCTGCATCGACGGCTTCTCCCACGACGGCGCCGATAAAAAAGTACATTTTTTTTCATCTCGAATCTTCGAAATTTGTACCAGTACACGAAATATACGTGTTCTGGTATCCAGAAATACACATACTCAGCTTAGTAATTAGTAATCAAATGCGTGCGAGCTGCATTGGAGCTTTAGTTATACTGCTATACTAAGCAACCAAACTAGTAGTATATTATATGTTCAATCTTAAAAATTTGTACAAATAGGTGAAATAATCTAAATGAGCTTGAAACTCGTAGTATTGCCCTGCATTTCGTTATACATGCCGGTACTATTAAATCGAACAAGCTAAGTATAAATTATTTCTTCACACACAAATGTTGACTTGTGTTTGACCCGACTAAAATTTCATGCTTCGTCCTCATAGGATTCGGGAAGTACTGCTCAAGGGCGAGCAGCACGCGGAGCACATGTGCAGCAACGTGCTCGCGATGATCAGGAACATGACCGGACAACGATATGATCGCGGCCGCAAAAACCGGCTCGCAAGGGCGGCGCCGGCTCCTAGATGACTGGAGCAGTGGCGGCGGCAGCGGATGGCCGGAGTGGCTGTCGGCGGCGGACAGGAGGCTGCTGCAGTCGCCCTCGGTCTCCGCCAACACGGTGGTGGCGGCGGACGGGAGCGGGAACCACCTGACTGTGGCAGCGGCAGTGGCGGCGGCGCCGGCGAAGAGCAAGACGAGGTACGTGATAAGAATCAAGCCGGGGGTTTACAAGGAGAATGTGGAGGTGCCGAAGACGAAGACGAATATAATGTTCCTGGGAGAGGATCGAAAGAGAACCATTATTACTGGTAGTAGGAATGTGGTCGATGGAAGCACCACCTTCAATTCTGCGACTGTCGGTAAGCCTCCCTCCTCTCTCTCTCTCTCTCTCTCTCTCTCTCTCTCTCTCTCTCTCTCACACACACACACACACACCCCGTTTTCTTTGAATCTCGATCTTGGTTCTCAGTTCATTAATTTTTCTAATAGAACATTTAATAAAATATTTATAGATTACTTTACTATGTTTAAATTGGTACAGTACCTAATAAAACATCAATGTGCTCCAAAATCACGTTATTGTAATAAATAATTTTTTTATTAAAATAATATCATTTTAAAGTAAAGACTGTAAATATTTAGGCACGATAATATAATATAGAGGGGTTCACTATATTTGTACATGATATATGTATGTTCGGTTTAAAAAACTTGTAATTAATGAAAAACATAAAATAATTTTCCTCCACCTTTTCAATGTTCGAATTATGGGGTCTGACACATCATATATGACCTACATTAAAAGTTTGGATCCCTCCACTTGTTTCGTGTCGTGAGCTCACATGGGGAGCGGGGGCCGCACGCACGATAAAAACAGGAAACAAAAATATATAATACAATGCTGAGTTGTCTCTTCCGACAAAAATAATAATAATAATAATAATAAATAGTGCAAATTAATCCCTCTGGAACCAAAGTAAAACAGAGAAAAAGATTAATTAATAATAATTATAATAATAATAATCAAAGTGGGATCCTTTTTCCCCTTAAATTCCTTAAATCGCGGAATCTCCCCTAATCAACTGGCGTGCGCCCCTTTCTTTCTCCGGGTTGGAAATAAAGAGTCTCAGTGGGGCCCATCAGAATTTTAATCCCTTTTATACCCTTCCCCCTTCATCTCTCTTTTTTGACGCTAAGGAAACCCGAGGAGGTTGGTGAGGCGGCGAAATTGACTTATGGCGAAGTCCAATAATTGAATGAAGAGTTTTATAAGGGCTTTTGACAGTTTGGATGTTTTTGACATTTTGATTATTTTGGAAAATTTAAGGTAATTTTTTTGAAATTCAAGAATTTTTTTTTCCCCTTTTAACATAGCAAAAGTTAGTTGGACGTAATTGGGATTATAGATATACTCCCTTTTTTATCGTTTTCAGATAAACAATAAATTCGTAAAGCCAGTAGTTGGCGTTGGGTGAAAACAGTTAGAGATAATCCCATTTTTATCATTTGCAGAGAAACGATAAAATTTACGAAAGAGAGTCATCGGTATGCGCAACAAAAGAGAGTAAGGGATTTAATATAAAAGTGATGATTTTTTTTTTTTAGGGAAAAATAGAATATGAGCCCCCTCTTGCGGCAATATAAATAAATCCGTCCCTAAAAATAATCCGACGACTCGCATTCGCCTTTATCCTTTACTTAGTTTGTAATTTCTACGGAGAAGAGCTTGTTCTAAGGTACCCAATGCGTACACGTGGAGTGAAACACAACCTAAACTAGTGGCTGCTTTAGGCCCCACGCACAAAGTTAGCTTTGCTAATGATGGCGGCTAAAAGTCTACTTGAAAGATTTTAACCTCTTCATGTCTCTCATTACTCCTGAATTCCTCCCAACCATCACCCCGGGATACAGCTAGGCACAGCTGGGTGACCATCACGTTACCCACACCTTATCATTAAATACGAATGCATGCACTGTAAAGTGACAAAGGACTGGTCCTGCCGGGCTCGTACCCTCTAGCTAGCCATCGCTGTCAGTCATTGTCGCCATGAAAAGCATGAACCAATAACAGAGACTTTAGGGGGAGGCGGTCAAGCACTTCTTTCATTATCCTAATTGTAAGTAATTTTCTCTATTATAATATAAATTAAGCTAAGCTCGCCGACACGTGGAATCCCTTTGTTTTTGTGCTTTTTTTTTTTTCAAAATATCATTTTATTTAATACACTGCGATATACTAAAAAGAAAAGGTACATGGACTAGGAAGACAAGGGTACGGCTACCCACAAGTAAGAAAGAAAATATATAGCTGTTAAAATGGGAAATATTCTATCCGTTTTCAACCCGAGTGTTGAATTTTATAAATTTAAATAAAGGGTGGGTGTTAACTTTTTATTTGATCTTTCTTTATGCTTTTTCAAACTAGTAAATGCTTTTATTTAAATGTGTATGAGAGTGAGGGAGTCAAATACTAATTAATTGAAAATACGAGCAGTATTTTTTAAGTAAATCAAGTTGTATAAGTTGTATACGTGTATAATATATCGAGTCACGGTTTTGAGCATCATCTGTAATTATAATTAAACTTATGATCCCAAATTTTTTATTTTTTATTTTTATTCCAATGAAGGATGCACCTCATCCCGTTGTAATATTTTTCCTCCTATTTTTAATTTTTCTGAGGAAGTCGGAACTGACTATTTACAGCGGCGGTGGGCGAGGGGTTCCTGGCGCGGGGCATCACGTTCCAGAACACCGCCGGACCCGCGAAGCACCAAGCGGTGGCGCTGCGCGTGGGCTCCGACCTCTCCGCGTTCTACGAGTGCGACATGATCGCGTACCAGGACACGCTCTACGTCCACAACAACCGCCAGTTCTACATCAACTGCTTCATCGCCGGCACCGTCGACTTCATCTTCGGCAACGCCGCGGCGGTTCTCCAGGACTGCGACATCCACGCGCGACGCCCAGGCGCCGGCCAGAAGAACATGCTCACCGCGCAGGGCCGGACCGACCCCAACATGAACACGGGCATCGTCATCCAGAAGTGCCGCATCGGCGCGACCTCCGACCTCGCCCCGGTGTTGGCGAGCTTCCCGACCTACCTGGGGCGGCCTTGGAAGGAGTACTCGAGGACGGTGTTCATGCAGTCGGAGATCGGGAACGTGATCCAACCGGCGGGGTGGCACGAGTGGAACGGGGCGTTCGCGCTGGACACGCTGGAGTACAGGGAGTACGCGAACACCGGGGCCGGGGCGGCGACGGCGAATAGGGTGAAGTGGAAGGGCTTTAAGGTCATTACCAATGCGGCGGAGGCTCAGGTTTATACTGCCAGGAGGTTCATCGGTGGTGCCACTTGGCTCTCTTCTACTGGTTTGCCCTTCTCTCTTGACCTCTGACGTGGCGATGATTCCAATTGTCTCCCCCTCTTTTTTTTTTTGAAAAAATAAAAAGAAAAAAGGAGAGGGGACGTGTAGCGACTCGGGGAGGTATGTGCTTAATTTACGTATATTTTAAAAGGAAAATAAGAGAGTAAGAGAGACTACATGGAGTCGAGCCGGGTCGAGGGTGCTATTTGCTTGCTCTCGGGCTTCTTCTAATAAGCGATTAGTTCGGAGTTATGTGTAAATTTGCATATAAATTTACATATAAATGCGAAAGCTTTTCTCCGCATATGCCTTAATTATCCCTTGTTTTGGAGTGTTAATTGTATGGCCTAAAAGGTGGCGTGTATTAACATTCAGTGCCAAAGTCACCAAATAAGTAAGTCATCAAAATGCTTATTATAAATTATTTGTTATATTATGGTGTATCGAACAACTAAAAAGATCAAATCATGCCAAAACCACCCCACACTAGTTAGTCAAAGTCCCATGTGGGAACTTATTTTTTGTGCCCACATTGGTTGAACCCCCTAACATTTCTGTTGCATCATTACCAACTAAAAGGAAGAATCCAAACCACTGACGCTAGCCTAGCACTGACCCCCTCCCTCCCAAAAGAAAAAACCGTGGGGGAAAAAATTAAAAAAGAATCACAGAAGGCAAAAAAGTATCAAGGCCTAGAGCAGATAAATAAACAGATGAATAGGCCCACTGCCAACCCCTCTCGAGCCCACTGCCAGTCCCAGTCCACCTACTCGTGGGCTCATTTCGGGCATCACGAGAAGCTTGTTTGGGCCGTTAAGAAAGTGTGAAATAGTCCACTTATGCTTTAGGCACCCTTCGGATGTTTTGATGTGTCCAAATTTCTCTATTCCCACTCAAATGCACGATGATCGCCGGTTGCGAGCCTGAAAGAAATGGGTGAGTTAGCGGAGAGGCTCACAGGCACTGAGAAGTTCAACTTGAAAGAACGAGAAGCTTGCTTGGGCTGTGGTCCGCGTGCCCTGGGGTTGGGCTATTGCCTCCATCCATCTGAGCTGCAAGTGCCATTGACGGCCTTGGAGCCATGGGTCCTAACAAACGGTCAAACATGATCCCATCCCGTATCATGAGAAATTCTTGTGTGTGTTTTAAAAATGAATTAAGGAGTTAAATGTGTTTATATATAAGCTCTCAACTCAACCACCTAGAGGCAATCCCCATCTCACGTATGTTTGAGATAATGAAATGCATGACAAGGATCTTTTATCGATAGTCAAAATAACGGGTAATATCTCTCGTAATCGAGAACCCGCTTAATCAATCCAATAAGTCAATGACATGGATGAAAGTGGACCGAAACTATGATGGCTTGAATTAATTTACTAGCGAAAGTTCAAGTTAAAAATTTAAAATTTAAATCAAATAAATACAAAACAATATGATTAACCGACTAGTTGTATCGTTGCCCATAATAGAGCCTTCTCCTACAATTCATTTCTCATTTCCATCATCACCGATCTGCCATGATGATGCTCAACAGTGCCTCCAATCTTACACGACACATCCTGTGGCCATTCATTATTATCTTTTAAATCCTTAAGGATCGCAATTTTCAAATGATAATCTGGAGAGTTGACCGCGGCGGGGAACCATTCTAAGAGAAATCCTTGGAGTGGTGCATCCGTTGACTTTGAAGTGGCACTTCCTTCCATGGTCCTTGGGGATAAGGATCGAGTCTTTAAAATTTCAATTTTAAAAAAATCTTTCTATATGAAATTAATTTTATATTCTGAATTAAAAGAGGAACACGGTAATTAGCCCTTGCCGTGCGGTGCCGCAATCACCGGCGCGGAACTGGTACTCGCGTACTGTAACGTGGTCCGACCGTCGGTGTTCCATCACCTTTTTTCTTTTTCTTTTTCCTTTTTTTAATGAGTCCAAAGGGCCGGCAAGAAATACGCGCATTCATGCTTCTTTCTTCGTTAAAAAAATAAATAATGTAAAGACATCGACACTTATCGTGTTATTATTATTATTTGCACATTTTTTTTATGGAATAAAAATTTATGATATAAATTCTCTATTTTATTTAATAAAAATTTGGATTGGATAAGAATTTGATGTTTTTATAATTATAAAATATAGAAAATTGAATTTCTATCAGTACTAATCGGTGATGTATAGAAAAGCCAATTTAACAGCACTTGTGAGATGTGAGTATCTTTTTGGAAACTAAAAGGGTTTAAATGTATTTTTTTCAAAGGTATGGAAGGTTCAGTATCTTTCACCCAAAATAAATAAATTGCTATGAACAAGAAGAGTTTGTAAGTCCAAACTCACGGACATACCTGATTTTAGCCCTTAAAATTATTTCATTTTATTAAAAATATTAAATGAATAAATATTATTTTTAACCTAAGAACGTAGTTTTGTGACCTCGCTCAAGAACTCAAATTCCTTCTTTGACACTTCGTTTGAAATCAAATGAGCAATGAATTGAATTGATTTCATTTAAAATTATTTCATTTGAATTGATTTAAAATTCAAATCCCGTATTTGAGAACTAACCCAAATCAAATCAAATCATTTCAATTCTATTGTTTGAACGTTGTATAAATTACAAAGATTTCTTAAGTTGGCAACACTGTCCTTCCTTATTTTAAAAATGTATAATAGTTTCATTTATTAAATATAAATATCTCATCATTAATAAATTTATTCTATCAAAATAAAATCATAAAATTATCTAAATAAAAACTAATAATAATATTAAAAATAATAAATATGAGAAATTGTATCGTATGTGTTATTGATAATAAAGTTATACTTTTATTATTCTAATAAAGAGGGGAGAGGGAGGGTCTAGAGAAATGAAAAGCGGGGGAGGGGGGGCGGGGAGATATTGAGAGATGACATAAATACGGGAGGGGAGGAATAAATCTGAATATAGAGGAATTTTGGATTAATATAATTTTAAGAAATAAATCAAATCAAACTTACACAAATCAAATCATTTTTGATCTGATATAAAGTGGCTGCTAAATTCTTATAAATTCATCTTCAAATCACATTAATTATAGTTTTGCACTTTTCAAACACATAATTTATTGAGTGCTATATGTCTTATTGATAATAAATATGAGAAATTGTACATTATTGATAATAAAGTTATATTTTTATTATTCTAATAAAGAAGGGAGAGGGAGGGTCTAGAGAGATGAAAGGGGGAAAGAGATATTGAGAGATGACATAAATAAGGAAGGGGAGGAATAAATGTGAATATAGAGGAATTTTGGATTGATATAATTTTAAGAAATAAATCAAATCAAACTTACACAAATCATACTATTTTTGGTCTGATATAAAATAGCTGCTAAGTTCTTATAAATTTATCTTTAAATTAAATTAATTATAGTTTTGTACTTTCATAACACAATAATTTCAAATCAAGTTCCCTGCTTTGGGATTTTCAAATCAAACATATTTTTTTTTCCTTTTTCTCTAAAATTAAGCTTCAACCTGTGAATCCAAATAACTGACTTGATTATTTGAACCAAATAAATAAAAAAGAAACCGATAAAATACTTTAAAAGGTCTACAATTCAATTGTTGAAATATTAGACCCAAGATTCTTCTGTTAGAGTTATCAAAATTTTCTCTGTGCAATGATTGTAGTAATTGATTGAAGAATTAATAGTCAGTACCACGTGGCACCCAGAACAGGACTGCTCGAAAGTTGAAAAATTAAGAAATAAATTAAAATAATAAGAAGAGGTTTTCTACTCTTGCGATTCAAGGTGCAGTTGCCCCATTTTTACTTTAATTAATGAAACACTTGTCAATAATTTTACCAATTTAAATAAAAATAACACACTAAAATATAAAACCTACGCCTTGAATGGGTTCATTTGATCCTATTCATCCTATTAATTTTTAAAACTTCAGATAAATATGTTCTTTATTTCAAACTCTCATAAAAATTAATATGTATATATTATTTAATAAGTTATTTTCATTTATTCAAATAAAACCGTTTAAAAATATCTAAAAAAATTAAAAATGGGGGAACTACGCCGTGAGACGCACTTATGGGAGTTGCGAGGCACTGTCTAACCGAATCCAATTCAATTATTTACTTATTTAATTAGTGAATTTTCAAGTTCAACCAACCCATTTTCAAAATGTCAAGCGAAATAATAAATTTAGATTCATATTTTAGATTAAATTTAAAATTTTTAATGGCCAATTAAATTTTTTCTTTTTGTATGAATAAAAAACGAGCAAACTTCTGAAAGAGTAGCGTGTTTTAAAATATATTGAAATAAAGGTATTTTTAAAAATAAAAATAAAAAACCTAAATTCACTGAAGTCTAATTTGGGAATAATTTTCAAGTCTTATTTTATTATTTATTTTTAAAAGTCAAAAACGTATGCGGTTGGTTGACTGTGGGCAGCGGCCGTTGGGAACCAAGGCCAGCTCAAAGAAGTGCAGTAAGCCCAGCTAACCGAAAAAATTTGCGGCGCGTCCAAAATGAATTAGGACATATAAAATATATTTGCTCTAGAAGATGAATTTAAAACCAGACAACTCATTAATGTAACACAAAATAATTTCAAGTACATAACATGTTTGATGTGAAACATGTGCAAACCATGTCAACATTTGGAGCATTTCTGTGGGGAAAAAAAAAATGTGAATTTTATTTTTATTTTTTTCTTATATCTCTTCTTTCTTTCTAGTGCATAACTTATTTTATTTTCAAATATATATATATATATATATACACAAAAAAAATTAATCTATAGCTACAGCACATAAGTTAGATTCAGTTACTGTCTTATGGTGCTTAAAAAAAAATAATAAGATTCAAAATGATTTTGTTTTGGAGATTTTTTTTAAACTTACCTTATGTATGTATTGCACTTAAATAAAATGTAGTTGTCGCATCAAAGTTAAGCTTTATATATATATATATATATATATATATATATTTTAAAATAAGTGTAAATTTTGATCACATTAAAATTATAGACATAGTAAGTTATCCAAGTGAAGTTCTTATAAAGATATGAGTGACTTTATCATCACATGGTGGGGTTTTGGACTCGAAATGAAAAGATTAACATGATTTTCAAATAGTTTAACAAATGCATACACTTACGAAATAAAAAAATACTTATTTATGTCAAAATTTTCATTATTGTTGGGAAAATAAGGGACAATTTTTACCATTAATATAGTTAGAGTAATTTATTTATCTCCACAAGAATAATTTTACCTAAATCTCATCATTTATATGTGTAAGTGAACTCAACTCAATATGCGAGATTATATTTTTCAAGATGAATAACATTATTTATATATACTTTTATACCATGTTAAAGCCATAAACTTCTTATTTTTGGAATATACAGGTATCAATAATCAAATTAAAGGTATCTACCAGAAAAAAAAAAAAATCAAATTAAAGACCCATTATAAGGTAAAACAGTCCCATTATGTGAAACATGGAAAAGGCGCGTGGTTTTCAGACAAGCGTGGTGTCGTAAACAAAATAATTTCAAATCACAGTTGTAAATTTATCATATCTCATTACCTCTTATAAAAGATCCACCGAAACCATCCTCGAAATAAACCCTTACTTCTCCGACAACTCTATAAGAACACCACCCCCTCACTCCTGTAAAGTGTTCCAAGCTCACTCACCGAGAACTATACTGGATCGGTAATGGATTCAATCAAGTCCTTCAAGGGCTACGGCAGGGCGGACGACGGCGAAGATCGGGAGTTCCGGAAGAAGACGCGGAAGCGACTCATACTGATCGTCCTCTCCTCTGTCGTGCTCGTCGCCGTCATCATTGGCGTCATCGCCGGGACCCTAATCCACAAGCGGAACCAGGACGGCGGCGACGGCGGCGCCCCCGCTTTCAAGTCCACCCCCGCCGCGTCCATCAAGGCTGTGTGCAAGGTGACCCCGCACCCCGACTCGTGCTTCTCGACCATCTCCTCGTCCTTCAACTCCACCTCCAATGGCGTCAAAAGCCTGGATCCGGAATCCATCTTCAAGATCTCGCTCCGGGTCGCCGTCGACGAGCTGTCGAAGCTCCCTTCGATCCCCGACAAGCTGTCGTCGGGGTTGAAGCCCGGCGACGAGCGGCTCAAGGCGGCGCTGGAGGTCTGCAAGGGAGTGTTCGAGGACGCGGTGGACACGCTGAACGACACGATCTCGTCGGTGGAGGGCGACGGGGCGGCGAAGAAGGCGCTGTCCGGGTCGAAGATCGACGGGATCAAGACGTGGCTCACGGCGGCCCTCACGGATCATGAGACCTGCGTTGACGCCTTCGACGAGCTCAACTCCACCGCCGCCACCGCGCGGCTGAAGAACGAGATCCAAGCCGCGGTGCGCAGCGGCACCGACTTCACGAGCAACAGCCTCGCCATCGCCGCCAAGATCCTAGGGCTGCTCTCCGACTTCGAATCCACAATCCATCGCCGGCGCCGAATGCTGCTGGCTCAGGACCTCCCCGACGGTGCCTCCGACGGGTTTCCGGCGTGGTTCCGGGCGGGGGATCGGAGGTTGCTGGCGGAGGCGAATCCGGCGCCGGACATGACGGTGGCAGCAGGACGGGAGCGGGACGCACAAGAGCATCATGGCAGCCGTGGAGGCGGTGGAGAAGAAGAAGCTGTACGAGGACGGTGATCTACGTGAAGAAGGGGACGTACAAGGAGAAGGTGGACATAGAGAAGCACAAGTGGAACGTGATGATGTACGGCGACGGCGTCGACGCCACCATTGTTTCCGGCGGCCTCAACTTCATCGATGGCACCGCCACTTTTCACACCGCAACTTTCGGTAATATTCCCTCCCTACTTTATCAAGCTCTGATTGATCTTCACATGGATGTGGGCCCACGGTCCACATTATTTCACATTATTACCCGCTGCAATGACTATTTTGTTTATTTATTATTATTATACTTTTATTGGTCTTTGGATTCTAGTCCCTCGAGACAAAATTAATTGGAGATATTGAATTCAAGAACAATGCTATTTTTATAAAAAATTTTACAATAAATTATGAAATATTTTTATTTATTAAAATACATTTAATTAAATTTGTGTTACATATTTATGACTTTATTATAATATTTTTATTTTTATTTTTTTTGTCCATTATTGTCCACGCAATAATATTTTCCAGCTTTTCTTCCGCTGTCTCCTACCCTTTGAAGACATTGGAAAACTTTGAGTACATTCTGAAAATTTGAACGAATGAGGACCAAAAAGTAAAACTCTTTCAGCACTTCCTAAGCCAAGCAATGTCAAATGAGATTTTACCTTTTGTTTGATATTCAACTTTCAATTTTTTTTAAAAATAATTAAAAAAATTACATTCATTTGGAACAAATCTCATTATTTATGCGTAATATAATATAATATATATATATATATATATACACGTGTATATGTATATATGTATATATGTATGTATATGTATATATGTATATATGTATGTATATGTATATATACATAAGAGAAGGATTTGAAAGTAGTGGTGTTTGAATCCTTTGGCAGCCGTGGCGGGGAAGGGGTTCATGGCGAGAGACATGAAGTTCGAGAACACGGCGGGGGCGGCGAAGCACCAGGCCGTGGCATTCCGGTCGGGGTCCGACGAGTCGGTCTTGTACCGATGCTCCTTCGACGGCTTTCAGGACACCCTCTACGCGCACTCCAACCGCCAGTTCTACCGCGACTGCGACGTCACGGGCACCATAGACTTCATCTTCGGCAACGCCGCGGCGGTGTTCCAGAACTGCAACATCAAGCCGCGGCAGCCCCTCCCCAACCAGTTCAACACCATCACCGCTCAGGGGAAGAAGGAGGCCACCATGAACTCCGCCATCTCCATCATCGGTTGCACCTTCGCCCCGCTCGGCACCCTCACCGCCGCCACCTACCTCGGCCGCCCCTGGAAGAACTACTCCACCACCGTCGTGATGCGGTCCGAGATCGGTGCGTTCCTCCACGAGCAGGGGTGGATGGCGTGGACCCCCGGGGTGGACCCGCCCAAGACGATCCTCTACGGGGAGTATCGGAACACGGGGCCCGGGGCCGACGTCGCGAAGCGGGTCAACTGGGCCGGGTACCGGGCCAGCATGACGGATGAGGAGGCCGCCAAGTTCACCGTCCCGGCGTTACTCCGGGGAGACGAGTGGTTGCCGGCAACCAATGTCCCCGTCGCCACCTCCTTATAAATGTTTATTATTATATACATATATTATATAGTTGTTTGACTATATATATATATATATATATTATAGCAATCAATTAATTCGTGCTTAGTAGAGGGTAGTGTTATAATTTTTTGTTAATTTTTTTTGGCTGAAGAGGGGAAATTTATGACTCCATTGATTGTTCTATAACGACGAGTGCTCTCTTTCTTTATCTCATCAAACAGTAATTTCGATATTTGCATCTTGTCCTCGGAGAGAATCGTGTATTTATTTGTATAATATGAGAAGCATTTTTAAGAACTAATAATTTTGGGACGCACTCTAATTTATGTATCAATTCTATCAAAATTCATCTATTTACCCCAATAAGTAATGCCAAACCGACAAAATTAATACCCTATTTGATTACTTTTTCAAAGTACGTAAACTTTGAAAACAACTTTTTTAAAAAAAATCAAATAAATTTTATCGGGACATTACTTTTTTCGGTTTGGAATTTTCCTTGGCTTTTATTGGCCTCCCCTCCCACCACAACTACACGTGGCGGCAGCAGCTCAGTTTGCACCAGCAACCCAACGTGGAGAACCAGATAGCTCCATATATTATTTTTTTAAAAAAATGAAAAAAAATTCCACACTTCTCAAATTTTTATAGGCAATTTCGTAATTTCATAAAAATTGAAGAAAATGTTCACCGTAGAACATGATTGAAACCACGTGGGAGAGCTTAATAATCAAGTAAATAATGCCATTTGAACTGGGATAAATTTCATAAAAGGTAACCTAATTTTGAGTCTCTCTATTATAATTTGTCTTAATTTTCATATCAAACTCTTCTTTTTGTCTCAAATCTATTACTGATTTTAAGCTTCTTTTAATGGAAAGTTAGCTTCTCTCATTTTCTTTTATTAATTGCTCTTCCCATTTCACCCTCCTAGCCATTTTGAATGCATCTGTAAATAATTTTAACTGTAGGATCGAACTAACATATAAAAATATATAATCTAATTAATTTTCATCATTTTTATAAATGCGGCCTATATTCGTTATACGCATTTAAAAATTCAATATAATTTATCATTGATTTTATATATATATATATATATATATTCCAATAATTAGGATGAATATGTTAACATTTCTAATTTTCATGAAAATTGACAAGCTTACATATTTTGGTGTGTTATTTTGATCCGCTAGGTTAAAATTATTTAAAAATGCTATCAGAGTTGACTAGGATAATAAAATGGAGAGAGAAATTGAAAGAAAATGTGGAGAAGAGTTAGTTCCCTATAAAAGAAACATAACAATAATAATAAGACAAATCAAATTTCAATGACTATTTTGAGACAATCCTCGAAATTAACTTATACTACCTTTGAATTGAACTAACAATCTATACTAACAAGTGTGATTAACTACATCTCCTCCTCCTTATGATTGCAGGTGCGATGATGATCTGCATTGGTACCAAATAAGCTCCAATAACGTGGACAAACTTCTTAGATTTTAAACTGAGGATCATATTTTCGGAAGAAGTGTCACATTATAATTTTACAGTGCTCTGTTTAAGGCTTTCTTCCATTGAGGGATGCATTGAGTTCGAAACCGGTTACAAACTGGAGTTAGAATGGCTCCCATGATTGTTATAGTCACAAGCGTTATGTTTAGTGCTATCTGCATTTGTTCTCAACTATACTCCTAGAGATCTTCGAGTGGTGCAACTCAAAACAAGGCCCTACACTTGGTCAAGGCTAAACCAGTTACTAGCATGAGAGGCTTCTTTTTAAAGCATGTATTAACTTCCCAGTAGTTCTAACTTCCCAATAGTTTGGTGTTTTCTTCGAATTTTGATCGGTCGATGCTGAGTTCTTCTCCTTTATTCCAGGTCTTAAAAGTGCCAGTGTGCTGTTTGTGGAGAGATTCTTACGCTTGCCCAGGGAAGGAACTCTCTTTGAGGACTCACTGATTACAGTATGCAGCGATGCTTTTACTGACATGGTGTTCTATAGTTCTTATTTCTCTCATGCACATTGCCATTTCATAATTGCACAGCGACTGCAATTTACAAGTTCATCCAGGTTCTCATCCTCTTGACGAGGTGCGTATATTGCGTCATATTTCAGGTAGATAACCAATCGATGACCGATCTAGGATTGGCTGATGCTCATAATTCTGTGAAATGGATCTGTAATCTGTCGTACGAGGCCTATGTAGCTATCCTTTCTTCAATGTTGGCTGTGATCTATATGTTGATTGTCATTAGAAAAGTCTAAAACATTCAAGGACCTACACGCATTGGTGAACAGCGTATGTCGCATTGAGACCTGGGAATTGTTCAGAGTTCATTATCTGAGATAGTTTTCAAACTCTCCTTCTTGCGTGGCACGATTATAAACTTCCTGATTTCAGGGCATAAAGGGGCTGCGTGATACAATTGCTGCTGCCCCTGCTGGCTTTCCTGCTGATCCAAATGACATATTCCTCCCACACGGTGCAAATCCGGCGGTGGCATCAAGTTTCTCACGGTCTTAACAATATATTTGTCATACAATATGACCGCGATTTTGATTACGTAAATCTTTTACCTATGAATAACTGCATATGATGATGCAGTTACTGATGACATCTGAGGCTGATGGAACTTTGTCCCATCCCTCAGTGTCCACTGTGCTCTGCCTCAATTGCGCTCCATGGTGGCACTCTTGTATGTTTTCATGCTACGAATGCAACGATTAGGAAGCAAACAAAATTTCGTTGGTCGGTCGTACATAACTGCCATGAACTTTGGTGTGTGACTGCGAAGCTTAGACTGATGATGAACACACTTAGAGACCCTTTGACTGTGCTAAAAGAAAATGGCTTACAAGTAATGATGCTTCTAAGTCTCTTCAGACTTATATAATTACTTAGTATTACAGGCAGTTGGTGCTTAGGTAAAGCTTTTGCGTGTTTGGTGCTTTTACAAGTAGCAAAATAGCCCAAATGACCACAAAGGAGTTCCACTGTAGAATATAAACTCGTAAGCACAGTATAAGCACAAGTTCAATCTAGTCCTTGCAGGTAACTTATTACCTAGATGAAGCAATGGGATGAGCACTGGAGGTATCTGAGCTGAAGAAGCTGTTCAAGACCGCCAAGGCTAAAGGCGTTACTCTTTTATGTTATCAAACAGTGGAGTGAGAGGCAGCGTTTTCATCTTCTTTTCCATTCATGTCATTCAAACGTGTCCTTAGAGCTTTAATCGGAGGAACCTGAATTGGTCTTGAGAGTTCACCACTCGCTGGTCTGACATTTTTGGTCTGTGTTGCGATGTTTGGTAAAAGGTTCTGGGCACTTGGCCGGATTCCATGAAGGATTCATAGATGAGTTCCACAACTAACTGCCTATTTGGTTCGCGAAATGGAATACGTATTCTATAGAAATATAGCATGAATAATGAGAGTAGTACATGAGGAATAAGTAATTTCCAAACCCATGAGTGGAATAGGCAAGTAATAATCATTACACCTTTTAACAAATGGTAATAGTTATTCATTATCTATTTTCAATCCATTCCTCTTATTATCCATAGGAGTATATAGATATTACTCTTTACTTACTATATTTTCATTAAATACATATTTTATTCCATTTCGCAGCCAAATGGGTAGTAAGTACGTGCTGTTGTTTTGTTTTGTTTTTTTCCCTTCCTTCACTACTAGTTTTTGCTTGTTTTTAGTGGTTTTTTTTTTTCCTCTTATAGGGGATAACTGAAAGAATTCATATTGTTGAGTCACGTACGCCTAAGAATAATGTCTTAATATTTTTTTTATTGATTTTTTTTTTAGAACAAGCATAATGCATTTTTGGGCCTGCAAGGTATAAGTCTTAGTTTTTCCCCACGTTACACAAATGCCCATTGAAATTTTACAGAAACCTCGATATCCCCAAATAATTTCAGTTGTTCCGGTTTACCGCTTAGACTTTGATATTATGCTCAACTTATCATCCCTAAACCTTCATTTGTTCTTTGAGAAAGCTAGAATCGAGACTGTAAGAATAGTTTGAATAAAAAATTAGGTTAGGTCCTTTTGAAATTGAATATAAAGTTGGCTTAGACGTTCTTCTTACGTAAAAAATTAAGCTTTTTCATGTGATTTTATTCTTTCCCCTAACAAGAATTCAACAAAAAAAAAAAAAGGGGACAAAAAGTTTGAATGACAGATTAGAAAAAAGGTTTCCACTTGATTGTCATTTTGGGCACAATGCAAGAAGAGCATTGCAAGAACAAAATTTCTCCTACATCCTAATCTATTGCATCAATCCAATAAAAATTGATTTCTTCACGTGGTGACCTGAATCAGGACGTGAGGAATGACTGGACATCACATGTTGAGTTATTGGTTGAGTCACGTATGCCTAAGATTTAGGCTATCATTTGAAGAGACAAAGCATAATTTCTTTCACCATTGTTATAATATTTAGGGAAAAATTACATAAATTTCCTCCGCGATTCTAACAAAATCCGAATCCCCCCTCTACAGTTTCAGTTTCAGTTGTTGCATAGCGTATTCTTTTCTAATCACTTCGCATTAATTTTTACTATCTTCATTCATGTTTTGCCAAATTTGACACACAAGATAAGAGGAGAAGACATAAATGAACAATTGAGCAGGAGTTGGAGAGAAAAAATAAAATAAAAATCAACGAAAAATCATCAATAATTATAGTAAGGAGTATTAAATTGAGTATAACATCAAAATTTAAAGAGTAAAACAAAACAATTGAAACTTTATGGGAATATTGAGGCAGCCGAAGAATGCATTATGCTTGTTCTCAAAAAATAAAAAGTACCAAGGCATTATGCCTAATTGTTATTTAGAGGAAGGAATCATTTTTAATAAATAAAATTACTCTAATTACATAAATTCATACTCATATTATTTTTCTTATTTTTACTACTTTTATTTTATTTTATTTTAATTAATGCTCTGTGAAGTTCATTAGAGTCCTTTTCAAATCCGGAGGAGACGAAGGAAGAGTAAAAACCAGCGTGCGGCGTTAGGGCCTAGAAGGAATTTTTCGGACAAGGTGGGTGCGGTTGGAATCGATCGAGGTTGAATTTCTTATCTCGCCCCAACATTTCTTGACCTCTTCTTCGAGTTTCCCAAAAGCTGGCTCCTTTATATAAGCACTAACATGCGGAGATTCGTCGCTGAGAGAGCACAAAGTTGGATTAGGACTTGTAATCGTCGATCGCTTTATTATCATTCACAACCCCCTCGTTTCTTGACCACGCGTTCTCCCGTTCTCGATCCGCCTCCTCCCATGGATTCTTCTTCCTCTCCTCCTGTTACCCTTCAATCCATCAATCCTAAGGTGATATACCCTTTTCCTAAATTTTGTTCTTGTGCTTCTTCTTTTAGTTTCACGCTTCGATTCATTGGTTTTTTTTTTTTTTTTTGGTTAATTGGGGGACAAGTTCATTTTTTTGTGATTCTTTGTAAAAAGCTGCTGACTTTTTCCTTGGTGGGTTTTATTCATATCATGTTTTTGTCAATCCTCATCTAGTTTGTCCTGAATATCCCAATCCTATGTTGTGGGTATACTTGAATGCTGACTGAAAGTAGGCTTGTTTTGTCATCCGTTTACTGAAAATTGTTTTCTACCACTTCGGTTCCCTGGGTGAAGATACTTGATTTTTATGCATATTTAAGGTGGTGTTTTGGTTTCTTCTTCTTCTCTCCTCCTCTTGGTATGCTTCTTCTTTGAATTTCCCGCCTTGATTCACTGTTTACTTTTCTTTCTTTACTTGGAGGACAGGTTTGTTTTTGTGCTCCAATTTAAAGATGCTGACTTTTTCCATTTTTAGGACAAATAAGTTTAATGTTTGTATTTGGTATGTGTCATTCATATCATCTCTTCTTCATCGTTATCTTGTTTGTCCTAAATATCCAATTCTATGTTTTGGTTATCCTTGAATGCCATCTGTAAGCGGATTTATGTGTGCAATCTGTTTACTGAATATTGTCTTCTTCCACTCCGTTCGTGCGTCTTTAATGTGGGGTTTTGGTTTCTTGCCAACTGCTCTGACGGTGGTATTGTATGTTTCTAATAACTGCGCGGGGCATCCTCTTTTAGCTCCACTAACTCTCTATATAACGTCGGTTAACTGTTTCTATTTTGCTCCCCTAATCTGAACTTTAAAGCATCTTTTTTATTATCATTTTTTTTATTGGTGAAAGAGCAATATATTAATCGGGCACCTCCCCAAATTATAGATCTAATTGTACTTCACGCTCCAAATTTTCGATGATACAATCAATTCGTTTTGGGGTGAAACAGAGGGTGCTAACCCTGAGAGATACCTTTTTTATTATCTATTTGTTTATTATTTTTCAAATTCAGCTTAAGATTTTGTCTTAGATGGTATGATACCTAACTATAATAGCCGTTTTGATCTTAATATTCCTTCCCTGCTAAATGTTAGATGGTTGCTAGATCTTATGATTTGTTATGGTATCTAAATATAAAGCTCCAGTAATATAGATAATATTAGTAAATTTTAACTTGAGGATCATATCTTTTTAAAATCTCATACTTGACCATAGTTTTGTTTACATTTTTATGGAACTAAGGAAATATGAAATTTATTCCAGATGTTCAAATGCCTGCTATTATTGTTATTGTTACAAATGTTATTATTGATGTTATGTGCATCCATCTCAACTATACTTGTTAATATGTTTTGAGTATTGCAACTTATAAAAGTCCTGAACTTGTTAAGGTTAAATTAATTATTAGCTTGAGAGACTACTTTTTGTAGTGTGTAAGACTTATCCAACAATTCTTTATTCTTGTTTGATTTGAT
Organism: Santalum album; assembly: GCA_034195605.1. Taxonomy (NCBI): domain Eukaryota; kingdom Viridiplantae; phylum Streptophyta; class Magnoliopsida; order Santalales; family Santalaceae; genus Santalum; species Santalum album. Next base: position 3,751,083 of record CM067258.1, read on the forward strand.
TGCTTAATGCTGAGTTTTTCCTCCTTTATTCCAGGTCTTAAAGTGTGAGTATGCTGTTCGTGGTGCGATTGTTACCCTTGCCCAGGTAGTGGACTCTATTTAAGAGCTTACTGATTACAGTCTGCGGAGATACATTTGCTCACAATCTTATTATTGTCTGCACAAATTTCCTGTTGTCATGCATGTCCTATTTTAAGTGGCTGATATTAAAGATCCTGCACTTGTAAAATGACTTTTGGGTAAATAAAACCAGCTTTGTGACAAAGTAGCAAGATTTCTTTCTATCGAAATCTTAATCATGTAATATTCCATATGTTTTATTTATCTCATTTCCATTCCTATTTCACAGAAACTGCAACAAGAGTTACAAGCTCATCCAGGTTCTCATCCTTTTGATGAGGTATGTCTGTTGTCTCATATTTCATGTAAATTGGACAGTATGCTAAAATTCTAGATGCTAAGAAGAAATTAAGGCTTTATTTTAGTTGCTACTTGTTTCCATTTTGCCAGGTAATTTGTTATAGGTTTAAGTATTTCATCTTTGCTGATTAATGCCTATAACAGAATATTCCTACCGAGGCTGTATGTTCCTTAGGACTCTGTAGGATTTTGGTTGAATGAGTTCAACTAATTTAGCTCCTTTGCTTGCTATATTTTGTTCATCTGCGTGCTTATTGATGCTATTAAGAAGCTATAGAAATAAAATTTAAAGGAACATAATTTCATTTGCTTACATAGAAATAAAATTCCCAGTCTTTCTCTATCACTTATACAGAAGCTTCCATTTACAAATAGCATGCATAATATCTTATTCTGCTAGCAGAGTACTTCCACTGATACATGACTGTCGTTTTTCTTTAACAGATACTTTACTGTAATATTGGAAATCCTCAGTCTCTTGGTCAGCAGCCAATTACCTTTTTCCGAGAGGTATGGCCCTCATCTGTTTTTTTTTTCTTTTGGTTACTTTCTTGAAACTGTAGCTTTCTTCGTCCTGAAATGCTTACTTAATGTCACATGTCTTAGGTTCTAGCATTATGTGACCATCCAACCATTTTGGACAAAAGTGAAACACAGGGTTTGTTCAGGTACGGAACTTATAGCAAGTTACGTGATTGTTGGTACCTGAATTTGTGCAGTTGCTAATTTTTTCTGTCTGTTCTGCCACACCATTCCCTTTTATATTGATTTTAATAAAATGAGGACAATGTATGATTGGTTTATGCTGATAACTGCAAAGAAGAGTTGGCTGGATCTATAGGAGGCCCCTTGTTGTTATTCTTTCACAGATTGATATGTTGATGGTCTTAGGAAAAGTTGAAACAAGTAAGGACCCAATTGTTAGTGTCGTACATTGTTTTTTTGGATCGAATTATGGGGAAATTGTTAGACTTCATGATCTGAATCAGTTTTAGAACTGCCTGTATTGTGTTTTTAGACTGTGCACTACTCAGTTTCAAGTTACGTAATTACGAGTCATGAACCCTTAAACTTTATTCTTTTGGTGGGACCTGTCTCTTGATAATCAATATAAATGTAACAATTTATAGGGGTTTCCATGTTTATCCTAGTCCCAATAACATCCAAGTTTCCAACTCCTACTTTACTGATGTGGAGACTTAATCTATCCCACCCTTACGTAAAAGAAGTCCTAAATGTGGTGGAGTTGAAAGAGATCATTTTTGACTTATTTGCAATTTATGGCATTCCCTCTGACATCTTGCAGTGCGGATGCCATAGAGAGAGCCTGGCAGGTCCTGGATCAGATTCCAGCAAGAGCGACTGGTGCATATAGCCATAGTCAGGTGATGATGGCACAAATCCACTTTGGGACTTTAGAATGCAGTTCAACGAAGACGTGGCATGATTATAAATTTTCCTGATTTCAGGGTATCAAGGGACTCCGTGATACAATTGCTGCTGGAATATCTGCCCGTGATTCTTTCCCTGCTGATCCAAATGACATATTCCTGACAGATGGCGCTAGTCCTGCGGTAGCATCAAGTTCCTTATGGCATTATTATATTTATTGCATAGTATTAAGCCTAATTTTGATTATGGGGACCTCAACCATAAATAACAGGTAAATTTTCCCTTGCTAGGTACATATGATGATGCAGTTACTGATAAGCTCTGAGGCAGATGGAATTCTTTGTCCTATCCCCCAGTACCCATTGTACTCTGCTTCAATTGCGCTCCATGGTGGCACTCTAGTATGTTTTTGTAGTATAAATGCGATGGCCTGAAAGTAATCAAATTTGTTGATCTGTTGTACATCAAAGGCAAATGTTTTAGTGTTTGATTGCGAAGCTTTAGATATGATAGACATGCTTAGAGCCCGTTTGTTCTTGCTTTCAGAAAATGAGTCACAACTAGTGATGCTTCTAAGTCTTTTCTAGGTTGGTAAGAAATACTTGAAGCATTTACACGTTTAGTAACTTATAAGTGGTGAAATCGCCCTAAATGATCACAAAGGTGATTACCATTAATACATTGCAACAAAGGTATTTAGAAGCAAGTTTTAAATTAATTATTATTCTTTTTTCTTCATTTTTGTAAAAGAAGATATTTCGCAAAAAAAAAATGTAATGTTAAACTTAACAGGGTTGCCTAAAAAAACTGCTGCTCATAGAAGGGTAGATGTTCTCTCCTGATCAGGAAACAGAGTGCTTGAGTAGGAGAGAGGGATGGTTGCTGGTGCTGGTGCTGCTGCTGGCTGGCAGTGCTGTGCTGGGTGGAGAATAGAAAACAGGATGAGGGGATTTTATTGTCTGAAAGTAATGGGTTTAGCTGTAAATTACTTGCAAGTAAATCTTACCAAACATGCCATAATTACTGATACATATTTGGTGTCCTTATCAATAAGCTTCACCAACTTATGAACACGGCCAAATGGGCTATTAACGTTGTTGTATAGTTTTCAGGAAAACTGACCGTATTGATGTGGAAATCATTGACATGATTTACACTGTAGAATGTGACAATGTTAGCACATTATATGCTGAACTCGGATGTGGGTCTTTCAGGTACCTTATTATCTAGATGAAGCAACAGGATGGGGTTTGGAGATATCTGAGCTGAAGAAGCAGTTGGAAGCTTCCAAGGCCAAAGGTACTACTGTTAGGGCCTTGGTTGTAATAAATCCTGGCAACCCAACAGGTCAGGTAAATAACATTATCTTTTACGGTAGGGCTTTGAGCAAAGTGATATTTTGTCATACCTGTGGTGTGTGTGTGGGCGCATGTGTTTATTTGGGCCCAGGGATTGAGGGTATGTGGAACTTTTGACCTTGTTGTATGGTTTGGTTTTCTTGGGACAGGTTCTAGCTGAGAACAACCAGCGGGAAATTGTGGAATTCTGCAAGAAAGAAGGTCTAGTACTTCTGGCAGATGAGGTCGGTCCATTCTGTTAAAGTTGTTCAGGCCTAGGGATGTGCATTTTAGGTCAAAAATTAATTATCTGGCTGTTCCTGTAGTTTTATCATAATGGGGTTCTGTATTTATTAATTTTTTGGTTCATTAGTGAAACAGTAAATGTTTTTCACTTTTTTCACTTTCAGTGGAACTTACTGAACAACCAGCTTAGATTGCTACTTGTATAAGATGATACATATTAATAACGGCTATGTGATAATTGAAAAAGAATTTCTCATTTAATAAGTTTGCATTTATCCAACTTACTTCCAAGGAGTCATCTTTAGTTGGTTTCCTGACTTTTGATCAGGTCATTTAGTTTATTGGCATTATTCCTTCTCAGATTACTAAGTGTACTCAGACATGTCATGTTTAGCTGTTATAGGATTCTTTAACCTTTTGATGACTTTTACACAGGTGTACCAGGAAAATGTTTACGATCCAGACAAAAAGTTCCACTCGTTTAAGAAGATATCCCGGTCTATGGGGTATGGTGAAAAAGACATCTGCTTGGTATCTTTTCAGTCAGTCTCTAAAGGTATGGTTATATGATTAACCAGGATAAGAGCGGAGTGCTCATGGAATATTTTGATGTTATAGCTGGAAAAAAATGTACTTTTTGTTGGCTTCAGGTTACTATGGGGAGTGTGGAAAAAGAGGAGGTTACATGGAAGTTACTGGGTTTAGTGCTGACGTGAGAGAACAGATCTACAAGGTTGCATCTGTTAATCTTTGTTCCAATATCTCTGGTCAAATTCTTGCAAGCCTCGTCATGAACCCGCCCAAGGTTAGCTATATCCACTTCGCACGTAGATTACTTCCTGCAACAGTCCGAAGGGCAAAACCCATAAAAAATTAAAATAATTTTTTTTTTTAATGTTATCCTTAAACTGTAAGATTGATCTGAGTCTATCTCAGAGCCTTTGGTGTGGAATTTTGAGCTCAGAGTCAATAACTCAACAATTAGACCTTCTACTGTAGATATTCCAATTTTATGTGAATAATACACTTCAGCATTTCTGAGGCTAAGTAGATCTGTTTATTGTGTAATTGCAGGCTGGAGATGAATCTTATGATTCTTATATTTCAGAGAAAGAAGGAATTCTATCTTCTCTAGCAAGACGTGCAAAGGTTGGTTGAATGAATGGCATTTTTGAGTTGAAACATTGAAGCCATTAAAAATTTGCAGTTTTTCATTAAACTTGTAGTGTGCGACTATAAATGGATATACAAGCTCATACAAACTTATGTAAGAAATCGAGACATGATATTCCATTTTCTCGTGTTCTTTCATCACCAGACGCTTGAAGATGCGTTCAACAGTTTAGAGGGAGTAACATGCAACAAAACAGAAGGAGCAATGTATCTCTTTCCTCGTCTCCACCTGACGCAGAAAGCAATTAAAGCTGCGGAGGCTGCTAATGAGGCCCCAGATGCATTCTACGCTCGTCGTCTACTCAATGCTACTGGAATTGTTTTTGTACCTGGTTCTGGCTTTGGGCAGGTGAATGTAACTTGTTTTAATAGAATGTTTGTTTCCCAAGTGCATGCTGGGGTAGACTCATGGGGCCTGTTCAGTTATGGAAAACAGTTTTCACTTTCCATTTTCAGAAGTTGGGCTTTAATACTTCATTCATGAAATCACGTTTGGAAATGGAAAATTAGTTTTCCATAACTAAACAGGGCCATGAGTTTGCTAGGTGAATTTTTATTTATTGTTTTGAAATTTGGTAGGTGAAGTTTATATAATTAACTATCAGCTAATGAGATGGTGAGAAAATAAATGAATATGTGTTCTTCTAATGAGGGCCCTAAGGGCACTGTATAAAAATTCCTTTGAAAGATATAGTGTTTCCAATTCATTGGTGCAATAACTACGGTGAGCTGGTTGCATTTTAGCAGCGAGAATGAGTGGGTATGGGGATGGGAATGAGAATTGAGTGACAAGAGACTGGAGTGGGACGAGAGGATGTCCAACCCGTTCCCTTTTGCATTATCAAACAGTGGAATGAGAGTCGATATTCTGAATCCCATTCTATTCCTGCAATTCATTTGTGTCCCAAGTGCCTTGAGGACATTGATTGGAAGAACACAATAAAACAAATAATTCGATAAATATGCTTTCATTTCCTATATGAATTATCTGTTCTGCCAAGTTTGTTCTTTGGTAGGGATGGATGCTTTCACATGCTCTGGAAAAATAGATGTCCTATGATTGAATTGCTTTGAAAGCTCATTGTTTGTGGGTCTGACATGGTTCGTGTTGTTGTGATGTTTGGTACAAGGTTCCGGGCACCTGGCATTTTAGGTGCACAATACTGCCCCAAGAGGACAAGATTCCAGCAATCGTCTCCCGCTTAACGGACTTCCACAAAGGATTCATGGATGAGTTCCGCGACTGAGCAGCTTGTGGTGGTTTTTGAAATAAGGTGCGCGGCCAAAAGAGGAATAAATCCGTGTCCTACAGACGTGGCATTTTATTTTAATGTTATAATTGCTTTTGCTTCTTGGGATGATGGATACTTCATGTTATATGGTACCACAACAGAGTTTCAGCACAAGCGCGATTGAGTGCATAATAAATGGATATATATATTTTCTTATTTGGATGCAACATTTTTATCTGTTAAACTGCACTATGTCAGAGATCAACCTTCTTGCTTTTGCGGCTCATCATGTCATTATCAATTCATTCTGTATTTGCTGCTGTTTAGCATAGAATTTGTGTGTAATTAATCACTGTCCAATAATTTTAGAGCTCTCTGACCATCATTTTTATTCTTTATGGATGCCTTTGATTGGCAACAACGACAATGGAAAAGGAAATATAAAATTTCCTTCTGCTGTTTGATTACATAAAGGAAACCATTTGAATGACAGAAACATGGCTTAAAATGAGTGTTAACTTTCCTGCTATTGTTCGACATAGAAGAGAATGAAATGATCATTTGATTCCGCTCTTGTTCCTATATCGATTCTATTCTTATTCCCTTGCTGTCTCATTCCAAACGTAACCCCGACAGGACTCAACGGGTAAGGTTAAAGGGGAATACAAGTCAGAAGATGGAATTTCATAAAAGTTCAAAAGAACCCATTGCAACTAATGAAAAATCCATGTCCCAAAGTCTGCGTTCACAACGCAACAGGTTCGGCGTAGGACATTGGAAATGGTTTCCAATTGTATAGAATCACCGATCCAGAAACAGAAAGAAACCATTTCTTTTCCCCCCAAAAGAAGAAATACAAATGCTCGCTATCGCAGTTTATGATGAGGACACGAGTCTTGGAGCTTCTCATGGCGACTTCAACTTCACAGGCGAGTGATAACAGCCTCTACCTCAGATGGAGAGTACAGGTGGTAATTTGGCGACACCTTCGCAATATCAACATTATTGGGGGTCACCTGAGACCAAAAAAAATGGTTTACGTGAAATTTAAGGAAAATTACGAGAATTAAAGCAACATTTACGAAAACATCAGTGAATAATATATCGTTCAAAAGCTCACTTTCTCTTCCATAACTTGTTTCAGAATGGAAAGTGCAATGGTTTCTGCTTCTTGGAGAGTTAATTCCTGAACAAACCACAAGACACATTTTACCACCAGTTATAAACCAGGAGACGGTGAAAACCCAAAGAAATTTCTACTCAGCGACAATTCATGGAGATGTCTCATTGTGGCGCAAGTGACTTCATACAAATGTACATGTACGTGCATGGTGAAGGGGAGAGAGACCTTGTTATACTGCTCTTGTAAAGAGCTGTCAGCACCTTCAGATCCTGAACCAATAGCCTTTGCATTGCACTGCCAAAATGTACCGGATGGATCCGTATAGTATCTGCATATTGCAAGTTTCGCAATGTGAAAACATGAATACATGAACATCATGAGTGTTAACAAGCCTTAACATCAAGGAAAACATAAATATAACTGAGCACAAGACAAACACTGGCACGCACCACAGAAGTATATGCTGGTGAGAAGGATATTGCAGAACGCAACCATAATAGCAACGCCTAATATACGTGTAAATGCACAAAAATGAGGATATAGCATCACAAGAGAAAGCTGCACGTGCAACCTTGCAGATCCATGGGAAGAATACCATAGTTCTAGTAGTGACTTAGGGCTTGGAGTTAATATTATAGCTTGAGACATGTCTGAGTTCGGGGACTTGCTGCTGCCTCACTAACTTTGAGCTCTTTTATTGCTTGTCAATATCCATGCCTAGCCTTCCAACTTACACATTTATTAGGGAAAATATTATAGATTATTAAGGAAAATATTATAGATTAAGAAATTCATAGAAGGGAATGTTTGACAGAACTACAGTGCCAAATGTTGATTAGGGAAAGAGACAGGTTAATATACCATAAATTTCAAATTTGGTCGTGAAATAAATATGTTCAGAAGAGAACTATTCGTTAATGCAGGTTTAAATTGGTAACAGGTCACGTGCACACTAGGAATAAAGACTGCAAGTTAAGAAATTCAGAAAAACAAAACACCATTTATTGAAATTCAAGCATTCAATTATTTAAAAGAACATTAACAGTTGCTACTTTTGTGTGTGTCTATTTACTCGATCAAAAAACACAAATTATACTAGACAACTCAGTCAAGTCTTGGAAAACCAACTTGTATCTATTACAAGCTCCCCCTCCCTGTGACCATCAAATGAAAACCATTTTTTATGCAAATATAAGATCCTTTGAAAAGGATAGACCAGGTCTACAGAATGTTACTTACAGGCTGGGGCCGTTCTCATCATGACCAGCTATCAGAAGAGATACGCCAAAAGGTCGAGACTGCAAAGGAAAAACCAACATAAAAGAACTGGTTTTGATAAGCAGTAAATGATAGGAAAAAAAAAATAGCCACAAGGATTCATAAAGAAACATATAAAAAGTGTATATGCTTTATAGGCAATGTCAGCCCAATAAAGTCAAGGCCACCTCCTAAACAGACAAAATTAAGGGGGGGATGGGGGGCCTCCGAGGGAGGGGGGGTGGTATTATTGATATGAACTCCTTTCACCCCACAACTCGCATTCGATGCTACATCCTTCCACCACCAAAATGCAAGGTTTATAGCATGATGACTATGCTATAGAAGGTGAATGACTAAAATCTGCAGAGCAGCTCAAATGAGAATTATGGAAATGAAATAAAAGTATCTTGACATGGAAATGAAATGCTCAGGCAGAAATTCTGAGCTCATTATAGTTGGCAAGTCCATCAACAAACAACTTGCATTCAGAGAAACAATGAGCTTTCAAGAACAAGGACGATCTCGTTTTTCCTTTTTCTTTTTCTTTTTTAGTGGTGAATGCACGCGGCCAACTTAGTAATTACAAGGATTCAAGCCCTTGATTTTGCCCTGAATCAATTACAACTTGACTGTAAACAGTCAAAGCTTCTAAACAGGGGCAACTGCAAAGACTTGAGTAAGTAATGTAGATGTTCCCTATGTTATTTCGCATTTACCACACTAAATAGTGATTGAGAAATAACCGCAACTGCAATGCCATAAAACTTGCTGACTGCAGCATTCAGCTCCTACCAAGATGACCAGCCATGCCGAGCTTGTTTCATAGTGCGACAATGTTACTTCTTTCACTAATGCAAGGAAAAAAAATAATCGGTAGAACCCAAAGAAAGATTTTTCGATCAAAAATCCTCTGTTTTAATATCTGACAAAATGTCTATCATGCATTCTATGCACTTCTTCAACTGACGCAAGGAAATGCATGGTTGGTACAGCCTAAAAAGTTGTTTGGATAAAAACTCTCCCCCTTTAATATCTAGCAAAATGTCTATCAAGTATTCTATTTTCAAAGACTGTAATATAAGGTAAAGCAGTAAAAAAAAAAAATCAAAATAAAGAAATGACTACAGAATCTAAAGATCAATCTCAAGCTAGGTGTGAAAGAAACAGGTGGTAGGTAAAACTACAGTAGAACTCTGCACAGTATTTCTGTTAAGGAGAGCATCGGTAGCCTAACCTAGCTTGCCTATATAAATCCTGGTGTTAGGTGAGCCAAAATCGGAAGGATGAGCATATGTATTTCTAACATCCAAAAAATCTCACAAGGGTATCTTGAAAATGGTTCAGAGCTTTATATCATTAAATTTAAGCCAAAGTAAAACTAGCCAATTAAAGCATTACAATTCAATAGTGTATATGCAAAGAAGATAACTACAGATAAGAGAGAGTTAAGACCATTGATTCTTCATCTCCCTCGCCAAACCGAAGAGCCAGATCACAAAGAGCTTGAGTAGTGGACTCGACAGTCATGGGCTCACCATATGAGAATCTATGATTCTGTTCAAATAGAAAAGAATAATAATAAATGCGTAAAACCAACAGAACACATACACTGACACACTGATAGGCATTAAATTTTGTACCTGAGTTTCAACTCTTGCATGCTCAACAAGCGTACGAGCATCAGCAATCAATCCACTCATAGCACACCCTATATGATCATCGATTTCCATTACTTTCTCAACACTACAGGGCTCCTGAAGAAAATTGAGGGCGACCTTTTAATGTTGTCTAAAATAAGCTGCAATTCTGTAAGTTCCCAGCCATGCTACAAAGTTTGACAATGAAAACAACAAAGGCTAACTTTGAGGTCCATTGACAAATAAAAATGTTTTAAGCAATGTTATGGAGATTATCATAATTGAACATGTTTAATTTTCAATTGACTCCAAAAAAGTTAATCAATTGTGGATTAAGATGCAAAAAACGATGAAATTTAATAACTTGAAAATGATCTTACTAACAAATGACTTAATCAAACAAATAAAGCATCAGAGGCAAGCCAAAAGAAAGCACACAGACCAGTAGCGGTGAAGTAATGCGTTTTTCAACAGCAAGAACAACTCCTTCCTTTGTCTTCAATCCAATTGCAGTTGAACCCAACTGAAACAGGTCAGATATTACCAATAAGAGATCCAAGCCTCTGCAGTAATATGATTACCTTGTAGAAAACACAAGCTTACCTTGATGGCCTCAATGGCATATTCAACTTGAAATAACCGCCCTTCTGGGGAGAAGGTATTGACTCCTCTATCATACTCAGTCCTTCAACCCCACAATAGAAAGGCAAAATGGAAAACACAAAAACCCATAATTTATGACAGAAACATCAAGGATACCCCATGAGAAACTAGGAAATGAAGCTAAATTGTTTTTTTTTTTTACCTTGTAAGAAACATCTTCAGTTAGTCCTGTCGGTAGAAAAGAACTGGATAATCAGAGAAGAAATTCAGAAATTTCAGGATTGTAATTTCATAAATTTGGCATTACCAGTGAAGTCACTAAAAAGTAACATAACCATAAAAAGACCCCGATGGAGATCTGAAGTAAACACAACCACTAACAAGAGAAACCCCACCAAAAACTACGGGAAAAAAAAAAAAAGATGGGAAATTTCGATCTAAACCAGTTTAAGAGCAACTTCTTTCTATAGATTCTAGTATCTTGAGAAACCATTTATGGATCGGCAAATACAGCACTCATAGCATTCCTCGAATTACAGGGAATCCCACAATGTAACGGAGAGATATATTACCTAGCAGGCAATTCAGAACTAGCAGCAGTTTAACGAAGCAAGAACAGGAGGAGAAGACGGCAATCACAAAGAATGGAGTCTTCTGTGTTTTCCTCTTTAGCCCTTCTTGGGAAACAAGCCACGGGTGGGGCGGGCCTCAACTCTAGCTGGGTTAAGAGATCCTCCAGTAAGACCCACCCAGCCCAGTCCAATCCTATACTAATAAATGATATCTTAAAGTTTTATAGTCAGCATTTTATAAATTATAAATTTTTAAAAAAAAATATTTCAAGCAAAAATATATGACAGTTTAGAAAATAATAAATATAAAATTTTAAAAAATGATCAGAATACTTTTATGTACATACACGTGATCACCATCTATTAAGGAACCCTAAAATATATTTTCAGCCCTAACCATAAAGGGATGGTAATGGATTTCAATTTGACCAATGCCTTATATTACTGAGTTTGGGCTTTTATTTTAAAATTTTTCATTATTCCGCTTTTTATAATTCACGGATAGCAATCTCCAAGTCCAAGCTATGTTCGAGTCTAAGCAAATTAAATCAGGAAAGTTAAAGACGGTCTCAAGAATCGAAACCTTGTGAATAAAGGCAGATGTATACCATGATACACTAGGTGATTTACCTACTCTAGGACCACCAAGCCACTCAATTTTGAAAAAAGTTCAATAAGGCTTATAAGTCTTAAATGAGCTCGATTTTAAGCTTGGGCATATAAACGAGCCGATCTTGAGCAAACCTGAGCTTGACTCATTGATCTCATGAGTTGACTCGAATGGTAAGACTCGCAAGTTATGTTCATAACTTAATTAGAAGCTCGCCCGTTTATTTGAAGCCCATTTGTCGACTTCTATTTATAATGATATATAGCAAATGGTTACTCAAAAAGGCCGTCCATATGGTAAGATATGGGCCAGTCGACATATTTTCTTACCATTCTCTTCCCCTTGGTGGACTATTAATAGCTTGCTTTGTCTCAACAGCCAATAGTTCCTTATGGGCTTTGGTAATGAGACTGAGCTTTCAGCTCCCCTAGAATTTTCTGAAAATTTTACGTGACAAAATTATTTCTATTATATTCATCCATTTAAGTTTTATGGACAAGATTATAACACATCATTACTTTTTTCTCATTGAAAATGCTTTCTCTTGTCGAGGAACAATTTGCCAAAAGTAATTTCTCCTCAAATTAATACTCATTAAAAAAATAAAAAGAATTCAATACCTCTCCTCTTGAAAAAATAGAAGTAGAAGCAAATCAATCTGACAAAAAACTAGGAAAATATGAGCCTAATCTAGAGAAAGACAATAAAAACCTATTATGTAGAATTTTGGGTAGAATAACAACCCTATATATTTTATTTTATTGCTGAATAATTGTTCAATATTGTCAAAGGTTTAACTTTTTAATGGAAGGAAAAAAGGACTTTCAGTGCATTAATTTGTAAGAAAATTATTTTAGCAAGCTATTATTTGGTGGGGAATGGACTTTCAATGAGGGACGCACTGGTCCTGTCAATGAAGTTTAAATGGATGGATAGAATGAAAAAAATTCTATTGCGTAGAATTTTTAGGGAGTTCTAGAGGAACCAAAAGTTCAGTAAAAGAAAATTTCTGAAATGAGCCCATTTCTATTGCGCATATTCTTTAGATTCAGTTCAGGCAACAGATTATTAATAACAAAATATTAATTTTTATATACATATATTTTGTGTATATTAATAACATATTATCCAATCGGTAATTAGTAACATAAACTATTAATAACATATATTATCCGAACAAGTTCCACCACTCACACGTGATAAGTGGGATCCCATCTCCATATGTGATTGCTGATATTTGTTATGCAATTCATTTTTTCGAGAAGAATAGTTGTTACCCTATCTTTTAAAGTCATAGGTGCTTTATTTATGAGGGGTCACCTTTTTTACATATTCTCAGCTATAATTCAATCTCAGATTTGTAAATAAACTAAGCGAAGTACTCAACTTTCGAAAAAATATTAAATTGTCAATGAAATTCTTTAATAAATTAAGGGACCTATTACTCAGATTCAATAGCTACTTTCAGGTAAGTCACACTGCCGACAGTCCAAAAATTTTAATTTGTAATCAATTATATAATAATTTATAAATAAATCAAACACATATTATTTTAAGTAGGTGAACAAAGATGTACATTGGTTCTAAAATTGAAAATCTTTTTCATCCATTATTAAGTCGAAAAAATATGAACAATTTAACTGAATGAGTGCACTAATACCATTAAAGTGGTATCCTTCCAACCATCCAACCGAAATAAATAAAATTAGCTAATTGTTCTGAGTTATTTAGCTAATTGTTCTGAGTTATTTATGGGTAGAGTAATATGATTTCTCCTAACAATATCTTATTACCGTTTATTATAAGATGAAAAACTACTACTTAGTCCATCATGTTCAAAAGTTGCTAATGTGATCCATAAACTAACAAAATCATCAATCCATAATTTTGGAAGTACTTAAATCTACAATTTAAGCACTTCCAAACATTTGGAACTCAATTGACACTTCTAGTGAAATATTAAGAGATAATAACTATTATAATAGCTTTGAATTCTTCACCATTTAGAAAATAAGTATGTACTTACATAAAAATTGACAAACACTCATATTCTTCTATGTTCTTTCAATCCATATATAATTATAATTAACGAATCTAAGAAATTTCTTTCGAACATACGGCAATGCATAGACATCAATGTTCATGAGATCTGGTGTTGTGATACTGTGTATGTTTTGGTACCCCCAAAATTAGAAATCAACATCTTTAAAAACTATACTGACTAGAAAGCAATGAGATGGCCTTCATCAAGTTTAATTTCATAAGTTCCCGAACCACAAGAGCTACACGACCGGGGTTAACAGTGGCTTGTTCAGAAAGTGAGCTTCCAAGTTCCCAATGACAAGGTCAGCCATGTCCCGGCGGGTTTCTTCCGTGACGCTTCCCACATGAGGCAAGAGGACAACATTGTCGAGCCCGAATAACTCCTCAGGAACTTCGGGCTCATGTTCGAAGACATCAAGCCCTGCGCCGCCTAAACGGCCCTCAACCAGTGCAGACACGAGCTCACGCTGGTCGACATGGGGCCCTCTCCCAACGTTGATGAGAAATCCCTTCGGACCCAAGGTGTCGATGACTTGGCGGTTGATGATGTGGCGTGTTTCTTCGTTCAGCAGGCAAGCAACGACCAAAAATTGACAGTTGGAGGCCAACTCGAGGACGCTCGGATAGTACTTGTATTTTGAATTCGGTTTCTCTGATCTGGAGTAATAACTGATGGGGCAATCAAACGCTTCAGCTCTCTTCGCAATTGCCGACCCAATTTTCCCCAGTCCAATAATGCCAATGTGTTTTCCGGTGAACTGGAAAGACGCACGGAAGAGGATGTCACGAAAAGGAAGAAACATCAGGAATATCATGTATAATTTGGGCAAACCAAGCAAAAGTGAACCTGTAAATGGAAATGGTACCATTAAGGTAGCGTTTGGAAGGTGAGAATGAAAACAGAATAGCAAGAATACGAATAGGAATGGAATGGTATTGCAAGAGGATGAACATTCCCTTACCTCTAATGCTACCAAACAAAATGGAATGAAAATTAACATTCCCATTCTCATTTCCATTCCCGCCATCCAAACAAATCCTAACGCGTATCCAACTCACAGGAGAGTAATACTCACTGGCATTACTCCTAGTTACTCAGAAAAACTTTCAGTTTCTTCCGTATGACTCCCCTTGTAACTCTTCCCTGAACTCGATTCTTGAATTGCTTGTATCCAAATACGGAATCATAGTTTCCTCTATTTGTTAAAAGAATAGTTATGCTTATGAGAGTGGCTCTTAGCATCCCAACTTCCAAGTAAATAAGCACCTCATTGGACTGCCTACACTCCCATTCCATGCAAATTTAGGGGACCATGCAAATTCAACGAATTGTATTCCAGCTAAGGTTCATCCAGGTCAACAACTACGCAGACAAGACCCAAAATGGCACGGCTCCGTTCATTGGTTCATTAAACACACAAAAGTAAAATATAATAAGTGCTGCATCTACTCCTAATAAGGAACAGCAGCAAAAACAAATATTCCTGCACAGACAATAGTAAGAAACAAACCAGCAGCTACAACAAGCTGAACACACTTACAGGAGGACTAGTATTGGAACATCTGCTACCATGAAACTTTACGCCCAAGTCAATTGATACATATAGGTTAATAGGAAATCATTGTGTTAACCGATCAACATTCACTCGACAGATTGAATTCCTTGAATTTCACAAACATTTTTAAACATGATCCTTGAAAATCATGTAGATTTTGTACTTCCTCTACCTATATTTATCCATCTATCTATTTGAAAAACTCCTTGGTCTATGCATCTAATTTCTTCGCAGGGCATGAAAATGTCCAAGCATTAAAATTCAAGTTTAAAATTTTCAAGAAGCCCAAAATGAAGAACAAAGCATACGTAACCAGTTATTAACAGTGCAGCTGAATGACATTGACCTGCTTACTCAAACATCAAATGCTAATTAGAATAAGACACTGGCATCAATAAGCTGCACCAGCACTCTACAAATCCAGAACTGTTCACGGCAATCAAATTATCAATTTCTCACAAAAAAGGGGAAATTTGGCCAATGAAAACAACAAAACCAAACCCATAACTCAACTGAAACTCAGCACAACGAGAGAAACCCATAACCCAAGTTTGCTCTTTCCACCCAATTCTCCCGGTGATTCTCACATTTTTCTCAGCAGCCAAACATATAAATCACCACTAATACTTAAAACACGAAAGAAAAGGAGGGAGGGAGGGAGGGAGGGAGAAAGGAAGGCAAACCTTAGCGGTCAACTTGAAGTCTCCCTTCTTGTTCCACGCCCCACTCCTCACATACCGATCGCTCTCACAAATCCGCCTCACCAACGTCAACATGAGCGCGATCGCCAAATCCGCCACATCGTCCGTGGACACATCGGGGATGTTCGTAACCCTAACACCTCTCTCCCTGCATTTCCCCAAATCAATATGGTCCAACCCTACGCTGTGACTGGCCACGATCTCCAAGCTGGGAAGCGCGTCGATCAACGCGGCGTCGGCGCCCGCGACGGCATTGCCGGCCACGGCCCTGATTTCGTCGGAGTGGGACTTGAGGAAATCGGCCTTATCCTGGGGAATCTTCCAGAAGGAGAAGACCTTGAAGCGCTTGTGGAGCTCGGCTTCCAGGTATGGGTTCTTAGGGGAGGTCAATAGCACGCCTATGCTTCCCATTCCTTGAGTCGTTAAACCCTTCATTCTCACAGCTAGGGTTTTGCAGAACCCATGGGTTGAAAGCTTAGCAACTTATATGCAAATCACGATTTTAAAATCTCGGTTGCGGTTTAACAAGTGACTTCATGAGTATCAAGATGTCCTCGAGTTCGAATCAACTTGGAATGATATGTGGTTCACGACGTCAACTCGTCGGGCAATTAGTGCTTAAAGGTCTTGTATGGGTTCAAGGGCAAATCGCGGCCAGCTTGTAACTTGGGACACATTCTCAAATAGGATGGGATCAACTCAAAGGAGAGAGAGTCCAAATCATATTTTCACTAAAATCTCGAGTAACACTATACATTTAATTCAATTTGTATCGATGTGAAGATCAAACCAATTCGATGTGCTCAGAGGAATACAAGGATGATTCAGGTTGCAAACAAGGTTTGCTTGGTCTGAAACAAGAAGTTATATATTGAAGCATGTCTCATTTTTGTACTCTTAAAATGAATTTCACAAAAACATCTAATCATTATATATATATATATAGGACTCAACTTTGGTAGAGTAATTTAAGTATAACTCGCACATAAAAAGAGGAAAAAATAAAACCCAAAAATCTTGTGTTTTCCTTTTTTTTTTTTTTTAATCACAATGCACATCTGCATTTATTTTATATGTAGTATATATACGAAGGAGGCAGCTAACAAGATACTTTCACATGATTTATTTTATTTAATTGCTGTTGAGTTATTGCTTTACGTTAAATAATGTATATTTTTCAAGTTATTCTTTTATATTTACCAAGTAAATTCATATTAACTAATCTTGTAGTTTACATTTAGGAGTCCTTAATTATACCACATGACTTTTAACTGCACTCTGGTCATGTTTCATACAATGTCCCTAGTAATTTCAATAAAAAAAAAAAGAATTATCCTTTTAAGATCAGCAGCATTCATTGACAAAATTGATCCAAGGAAGTGGATTAAACTTGCAACTTCTTATACGATGAGAAACAATTCATCAGTTTAACAAATCTTCAATCTTTATAGCAAATATATATATATATATATATATATATATATATATATATATATATATTCTGAAAAACAGTTTGCGAAATGTGAGGAGCACTGTCAATCCAGATCTGCCGAAACTATAGCAGAGTAGAGCTGGTTGTGCGCCCTCCATACATTACATGTTTCACTGTTAGCAGCTGTTTATACTTACTGTCTGGCATTACTTCAGCCAACCAGCTCGGCCAGCTGCAGAGACTCCATCGTCCCCAAACACACACACAGCAAAAATCCAACTCCCATCCATAATTTCTCAATGCCAAACAAAGCCTTAGCCCACATAAACAGGAGAGGTAGTGAAAAAAAGCTCTCAGGAAAAAGAAGAAACAACAGAAGTTCATAATCCCCCCCCCCTCCCCCCCAACAGTTTAACCTAAAAAAAACCCTTATTTCCTATTCTTTCTGAAAATTTTCCATCACACAGCAAGTACGATTACATTGTGTTAGGTCATTGACGGATAAACGAAAAGGGCCCATCTTTCCCCCAAATCCAACCAACAGAAAACAAGAATACAAATCTCACACAAACTGGTCTAATGGAAACTAGCTTAACCTACATAATCAGGGAAAAGAATTGCCAAGAAAAGGGAACAAGAGAGACTCTTAAGCACCCAGTGAGATTCTGCAACAAAATTTTCCATCTCCCACCAAGTATCCCATTTCATATCATCTGATCTAAGGATAAACGAAAAGGGCTAATTTTCCCCCAAATTTTTTAGGGGAAAAAAAAGGAAAAAGAGAGAGAGTAATCATCTACGAAGCGAGAGCCATGAAACCCATCACGGCATCGCATCAGCTGAGCCAGAAATTGATATTTTTTCCTCTGCAGAATCAGAGAAATGGAGGAGAACGACAGAGGGATATAAACCACACTGGGTGAGTCTAGGGTTTCGTCGGCGGTGGCTCCTTTAGGGGCCCTTAATGGGTCTATGTTGAGTTGGGCCGGCCCGGTTAAGCAAAGGCCATTTCATTTCGGGGCATTGTATTTTTACGATTCCACTCTCATTCAATGCATTTGCCCTAATTACATTTCAATGCACCTAATTTTTTGATTCGAGTAATATACTAAAATACCAATGCGCATGGCATGAGGTTTTTCATTAGATTTAATAATCAAAAACATATTAATATTTTCACCGAAACAATGGTACAATTTTAAAAGGAAGAAAGCAAATATATCTATTTATTTTTGCATGTTCTTTTTATTCATATGGTTAAAGTTTTTAAATAGTATCTCAAAATTATAAAATTAGGTGTATTAAGGAATAATAGAGGTTAAGTGTATTGGAGAGGAGTCCAATTCTCTTTTTTTTTTTTTCTATTTTTTTTTGGCTTCTTAATAAAGCAGAACTATACTCAATTTCGATAAAGGGAAAATGGGTTAATCTTTTAAAATTCTTTATCAAATTTAGTCATTTTGGTGTGCATTGTGTAATTAGAAACAGTAACTGCACAAAAGATAGATTTTTCCAGCCTCCTTCGGTTGGGTGGTTGAGTGGAGGGGGTTTGCTTCAGCTGCCCCTTCTATTTTATTTTATCTTATTTTTATTCCTTTTAATTTTTAAATAATAATGGATTCTGCAGTCCAAGAGCTTGAGGTGGAGAAGAGCCGACATACCAAACAAATAAGCATATTTATTCGGTAGTCAGATGAACTGACCCCCCTTTTTGTTTTACACTGCTGATGTGCTTATGGAATGATTAGGATAATTCATCTTCAAATCTCTCCCACCAGTTCTTTCGTGGATGTTATTATCGTTAGGTATATTTTATATCCAAATATATATGTTTAATATATATGCTACAAAAACATGGATCAAGTTGAACGTGTGTCACGGGTTGGAGTCCATTATTTAAAAATCCTAGATATATATTTTATATATACTGGATGGAAGCAACGATCAAAGTATTTCAAACTCGATACCTACGGTGTAGTGCTTAAAGCAACCGCTTAAACTCTAAGAATTATTTCTTTAAGAGCACAATAGTCATCATCTTCACCATATTACTACTATAGAAATCGTCCCAATGATCCCATGTCACCAGAGAGAATAAGCTTTTTCCTATGTTTTTAAATTTATATATTTATTATCAACTAATAAGACACCTAGGAATTATCTTGTCTTTAAAATTTTAGTCCTTCATATGAGCTGAAGTGGATTCTTCTTTTTTTGACGCAGGGGTTGAGATATTATAATAGAGAACAACTATGGAGGATTTACACGTCCCGTATTGGAATAGGAATATACCCTTATGTAAGATATAAAAAAGGGTATGGAGTCCTGCAAGTGATAAGGTTGTGGTGGAAGTATGAATATAATTCAGCACATTAAATATGTTATCATCACTATTTAAAAATGCATGCTACCCCTTGTACACCTCCATATGCGTTTCTTTAGTCATTAAGATCAAGTCAGCAATAAAAATAAAAAAAGGAGGTCTGTAAGGTTGCTGCTTTTGTCATTCTTTGGAATAAGCCCCTAGTTTTCCCCTATAAATGAAATTAATAGTACCAAATCATGAACAAGAACAGTGATTGGAAAATTTTGTTCTCTTCATATCTTTCATACCTCAAATATCAATAGCTCTAGCTCTGTTGAAGAAATAAATAAGTGCTATAGCAGTTAAGCTGTCAGATGAACAGCTCGAGTTTGTTTCAGATGGCAAAGGTTCATCCACAGGCACAGATTGCTTCCCCTTCTTACTTCACTTCCAAGCAAGAAGTCTTCACTCTATGGATGAAGTCTCTCATCCCGGGGAGAAGGGGGTGCACCGTGTTCGATTGCCATGGCCAAATCGTGTACCGGGTCGATAACTACGATCGCACTTGCAGCGATCAAGTTTGTGTAATGGATTCTAGAGGAAAGGTTCTGTTCACCCTTCTAAAGAAGGTGAGTAACATATGATTTGTTCTCTTCTGTTCTGTTCATCCATATTATATTTAAGGTACAAACTTCATTCTGTGCTTAACAAGACTTCTGAACTCTCCAACTGAGCAGAAATTTAAGTTGGCCCAGTGTTGGGAAGGGCACAAATGCGATGGTACCGAAGAAAGCCAGAGGAGGCCTTGGTTCCAAGCTAGAGGAGTGGTTCAGTTTCTGAGAAGGTTCAGATCATCATGTGAGGCTTTTGTTGGCTTGGAGGCGAACCCGCAGCAAATCTGCACGATCGAAAGCTGTGGGAGTTGCAAGTATGGATGCAAGATCGTAGACCAATTTGGAAAGCTCGTCGCAGAGGTACGTTTCTGTTTGGATGTCGTCCCAAATTCTTGTTTGATTGCATTTCCACTTTGGACATATGAATCTGTGTGTGGGTTATTGGGCTGGTGAAGCATGGGTGATGGTGGGAGGGAGTCCAATTGTGTGAAGCAGTTTCTATATCTGAATTCAGTAACTTTGGTGGGGGGAGGGTCTTGCTTAATTTATTAACTCACAGCTGATGTGTGTTTTGTGGAACAGGTCAAGAGGAAAAGGGCAACAGGGGGAGTGGTGTTGGGTGAAGATGTGTTGACCATGGTGGTGGAGCCTTGCGTGGATCACTCTCTTGTGATGGGGCTTTTTGTTGTGTACAGTCTTATTAACCATAGACTGTGAAAGCTTCTAGTTTGTAAATAACAGCGACCCTCTTGAGTGATCTGAGCCTGAGCTAACTGTTACCCTCTTTAGTGGGATCTTGTTTCTGTAAATGATAACTTACCATGTGAGTCTTTGCTGTTTCATGTCTTCACCACTTCTTTCTTAAGCTTGTGTGTGCCTTTTGGTAGAATTTTGCTTTTGAGGGACCAATGAAACTTGGGCTATGCAACATCTGTCAAACTTATTGGGATGAAACCTATCAAAACTTGCATGCGATGCTTTCTTGGTTCGTATAATGGAATGAAGGAAAAATGAAATAAATTATTTATAAAAATACGACACGAATCATAGAGTATAACTATTTTCAGTGATCATCTGCGGAATAGGCAAGAAATGACGAGCCAACTCTTCGTAATAATACTACGTAAATTTTTAAGTAACACTGTATTCATGAACGAAGTATATAGAGGGAGAGAGGGAACCATTTGTATAAGCAATTATATTTAACAAAATTTTCAATATTTAAAGAGAAGAAGTAGGTGCAAATAGTTGTTAGAAAATATAATAGAAGGTTACAGATTTTTTTTTTTTTTTTTTTTGGGGGGGGGGGGGGCGAGGGGTTGGGCTGGAGTAAAAAAAAAAAAAAAAGAGAGTAAATGTTTATATTAGGGCCATCCAAACAACTAATTGCATAAACCGTTAAATTTATACGTATGAACAAGTTTATAGAGCAGACAGAGTTGTAGAATAGGTAAGGATCACCTATGTAACTCTTGTTATAAACTTTTAGTAGGTGCTGTATGCATAAAAATGTTTACAGAGTAGACTTAGGGAACCTGAGATCCATTTGCTCGGGTGAGGCTCATGCCTTTTTGTATGTGTGTTGATTCTTTTGTACGCGTTTTTTGTGCATTTAAAGTTAATGAAAACTATTTTTCGCAATTATGAATGATAGATTCACTCCCACAAGATGGAAGGAGCTATTTAAATAATTCATTCATCGTAAGCATTGAAAATTTAATAAAATTTTTATAAACCTTTGATTTTTTATTCTATGATTTTAAACTACAAGGATGAATATGTTTCATATTTTTAAATCTCATAAAAATTGATATACATGTACATTTTCATTTAAAATCATTTAAAAATGTCTTAATAATAATTGAGAGAAGAATTGGGGAGAGAAGTCGAAAGAAGAACTTGATTTCTGATTGGTTGAGTAGTAAAGTTTTGGACTTAAGCTTGGGATGACCAACCAATTAATCATATTTTTGTGAATTTGAATACCAAGTCTCCAAAGAAAGGGCTAATTAATCGTATTTTTGTGAATTTGAACGCCAAAGGAAAATAGGATTACACAATTAATCGAATAAACCATTAAATTAAACTCATCACTCAACTCAATCCTCATTGGTTAGCATAATCATCGGAATCTTACGATCCTCGCCGAACTTATTTCCTCTTCACCACCGTACAATCTTCGAAGAATAGAGTGATGTGGTTGAGATCGGCTTCGTTCATTCTCGACAAACGGACAACAACAAGAGGCCGAGAACCACCCCAAGCCCGAGAGCCGCTATCTCTCTTCCCCCGACTACAACAACTCCTCTTCCATGGCCGCCGCCGACACCCCCCAAAACCCTAACCCTAACCCTAAGATCTCCGCCTATTACCAGACCAGGGCCGAGCACCACGGCGTCGTCACCAGCGACTGGCTCGCGCAGGCCCAGGCAGCCGTCGCTGGCTCCAATGACGATCCCCCGCCGGAGACGCACCCCGCGCCCGACGATTCCGGGGAGCTTTTCAGCGTCATCGACGAGTTCGACAGCTGGAGGAAGCAGCCCGATTTGGCGGAGGCGGTGGCCGCGATTCGGGCGTTGGCGTCGGTGATTCGGTCGAGCCGGGCCACCACCATGATGGAACTCGAGATTGAGCTCAAGAAGGCCTCCGATTCTTTGAAAGTAAAGTTCTTTGCTTTTTTCTTTTGTGTTTTTTAAATTTTTCCTAGCTCTTTTCGGTCTTGGTTTCATTATAGATAGAACTGTTTGTCTCATTCCATTATTCTATGAATGCTGGCAAGCTTGGAAACTGCTTGGTTCTGGCTGTGATCATGTTGACAAATAGAAATGAAACGCTTTGATGCCTAAGTTGAATAATAGGTACAGCAGAGGGTGAAATAGTTGCCCTTAGTTTCAGAGAATCGATCTCCTTGCTATATGTTTTGCAGTTGCTTTTTCGTTGTAGTCTTCCATTAGGAGCTGAATGCTGATCAGTCGTTGGCTACCGATAATTCTTGTTCTCAAGATCATGCCCTCCTCACATCATTAAATCTAGTCATTGTATGGCTTTCTCATTCGTGTGCCATTTTGGTGCTCGACCTTAATTGAGAAGGCTGTGAAATAGAGTTTACTATTTGATCGGTTCTCTGAATATGTTGTGGCAGCACCATAGACCCATCCATGGAGCATGTACCTATTGTTTAATTTCCGATCAATGCCTTATTTATTTATGATAAAAAATGCCTTTTTTATTTATTGGAAGTCACTGGCATCCATGTTTTATGAGGCTGCAATCGTGTATAAAGCACTTGTTTCTATGGGCGTAGATATGGTCCTGTATCTTGAAATTTAGAATGTAAATTCCTAAGGGAGATTATAATTTTTGTTATATATAAGATTGAATATTTTCAGAAAGAAACTGACGTGGGCTAAAAATTATCCTTCTCTTTTCCGTGCTACGTGCTCACAAATTACCACTTTCTTTAGAATATTTGAATTTTCCGCTGTCTCAGCAAGTTTTGAATCATTATTCAATATGCAAGAAATAATTCAATCTTATGATAAATTCAGTAAAACTGAATATGCAAATTGGAAAGATTTGCTATGAAGGGAGATTAAAGTGGTTGCATAGGAGAAGTCTGTCGAGAAGCGGAGAGGTTATGGCGTTACACTAAATATCTAAAGATAAAGTAGTATAACAAGTGGTTTCACTTTAAATCTGGTTGAATTTCGCAGTGTAAACTGATTGCTAACGTTGATGCAAAAAATAGAGTCAAGAAGGTTATGAAGATTGTTGATTTATAGCTAATCCTGTACTTTCCAATTGAACCACATGTTTGCATGCCAGTCATGGGATGCAACCTCTATCTCTTTGACAGCGGGTTGTGATCTGTTCATGCGTTACGTGACGAGGACTTCTGCTTTAGAATATGAGGACTTCAATTCTGCCAGGTCTCGGCTGATCGAACGTGCTGAAAAGTTTGGAGAAATCTCTTGTAAGGTATGGAAACAGAGCCTCTTGAGGTAACTTTTCCCATTGCTTCCTTCCAATTTTGTTTTTCCGCACACCTGGATTAGACTAAACAGCTACCAATGTCCGTAATGTTGCAGGCTCGCAGGATCATTGCAATGCTTAGCCAAGACTTTATATTTGATGGCTGTACCATTTTGGTCCATGGTTTCTCCAGGGTTGTTATGGAAGTTTTGAGGACAGCAGCACAGAGCAAGAAGCTCTTTCGAGTTTTTTGCACAGGTTTCAGTTTCAATTCGCTAGCATGCATTTGGGTATTACTACCTTTGGACCTAAACTACATCCAATCTTTTGAGTATAAAATCAAAAGAAAATTCGACCTACTCCGCCTTTTCTAAAGAATGTTTGGTACTTGTACTACCCCCAGCAGTTTTGGTGATTGCAGCAATATATATGCACAATGGGGGAGGGCGGAGAGTAAATCTCGTAATATGTGTTATAGGAAGAGTAAAGCTTTCACTCACATTACTGATCTATAAAATTCTTGAAGAAATTGCTACATAGGCTACTGTGTGGATTTATAAAGGTAGAAATGCATTTGCCTTCCAACATGTTAACTGAACCAGTACAAAACTTGTAAGACTATCATTAAAACTAGGTGAATGCTGATAATAACAGCGTATTAGGAACTCAGTTGTCAACCAACATCCCAGATTGCTCTAGAATTTGCCTGGGCAATGTGGGCTCTGGCCCTGCATGTACAGCTTATTAGGTACTTATAATTGGACCCCTAACATCTTAGGTAGGCCCTAAATTTGGCTGATCGTGGCACGCTGTGGAGCAAGGCCTATGGCTTCTTAGTCACTTTGTTGGACCCCGACCTCCTCAGTGGGCCCTAGACTTGGCTGATTGTGGAAGATTATGGACCACCGCCCATGAGAGCGAGATACCTGAGGTGCATGCATGTAACAGCTATAATCTCTTTAATTGGAAAATATCACAATGATACATGCTCTTTTCATGGTGGGTATGCATCACCATCTTGGATCTCGAATTCTATTTTAAATAAGTGTAGCATAGTTAGGATTGTACATATATTCTTGCATTCCACATCATTCCAGATTGGGCAATCTCTGTACTGAAGTTCAGCACTTGCATTTTTTAAAATGCAGAGGGAAGGCCAGACAGGACAGGGTTGCGGTTATCCAATGAGATGGCTAAGCTTGATGTTCCTGTGAAGCTTCTAATAGATTCTGCTGTTGCGTATTCGATGGATGAGGTGGACATGGTTTTTGTTGGGGCAGATGGCGTGGTTGAGAGTGGAGGTATAATTAACATGATGGGTACATACCAAATTGCATTGGTGGCTCACAGCATGAACAAACCTGTCTATGTGGCAGCTGAAAGTTACAAGGTTTGTCCATTGTTGACCTGTTCTCTATATGCATATATAGGAGAATACTAGCAAGATTTAGAGAGCCTGCTTTTCTTGTAAGAGCTGGCTTTTGTAGGTCCCACATAAGACCACAGAAAGGGATTCTGACGGGTAGGCTAAAAATTTTACTCATTTCTTAGTAGCTGGGAAAATTTGAGCATCATCTGATTATGAATGAAGTCTCATCTGAATGTTCAAAGTGTTTAACAAAGAAAACAACCATAAAAGTCCTTAATGTTGACAATTGGACGGAACCTCAGCCATAATTGGATAAAGCTCAAATTTTAGTAGCCAGCAGAATATGCGTTGAACTTATAATCCAACAGTCAGAATTTCTGATGTAGTATTATGTGTGCCTTAAGCAAAATCGGCTCTCTAGTTCTTCTTAGCAGTTTCCTATAATATGTGTGCGTTTAAACCGTGAGGTACTGATTATATGAATGAATGACGAACGACAATATTTTTATAAAATTTTTTGCTGCAGTTTGCACGTCTGTATCCATTGGACCAGAAAGATCTTGGCCCTGCCTTGCGATGCATTGATTTTGGAGTGCCCATCCCGGATAAGGTTGAAGTAGAAACATCGGCGTGCGATTATACGCCCCCTCAATATCTTTCTCTACTCTTCACAGATCTGGGGGTTTTGACTCCATCCGTGGTCAGTGATGAACTCATTCAGCTGTACCTATAGTCATGAGGTTAGATCCAATTTTTTTGCTATCGAGTTTATGCACGGTCACTTCATATCCTCTCGCGAATCTCAGACTAGATGCCCATGAGTGCCACTTGTGGGCATATTTTGGGCGATGCATACAAATTTTAGAACATCTCACTGTTTTTTTTTTTTTTTTTTTTTTTGCACACTAATGTTAATGTTGTTGGCTGACTCCACTCCCTTTTTGGGTTGTGGTTGCACTCATCATCGGAAAACATGCATTTGTTGTATTGTCAGATACGTCTTTTTCTCAGAGCTGTTTAATATCTATTTCACATCAGGTTGTCCTTCTTCTCCTTCCCCCCCTCCCCTTTTTGTTTTCCATTTCTAATTTTATTTATTTTATTGTATAATAAAAATATACAACGCATGAACTGCAATCCAATCTTGTTCCCTTGTTAAATGGGGCTCTGGTCATATCTGCAGCAGGCACAAATCCTTGTAACCCAAATTTATCTATTTATTTTCAGTTTATGTAAGGACAACAATATAATGAGATCGGGAAGCTTACATTATGTTTGTGTTTGGTTTGTAGAATGCAGTAATTATTTCGTAATAATATAATACGAACCTTCATGAGATTGTATGAAAAATAATTATTTTCAAGAATAATGAGTAAAATAGATAAGGATTTGGTTTGCAGAATGCAGTAGTTATTTTATAATATTATAACACGAACCGTCATGAGATTATATGAAAAATAATTATTTTTAAAAATAATGAATGAAATAGATGCTGGGCAACAATCTCGCAGTACCATGTCATGTAAATATTCTACTGCCAATCAAAACCTGACAAATTATTATCATTATTATTAGGGAAACAATTTTATTCGCCTGCTGAATGGACCTCTCTCCCTTGCTCTTTTATTCTTGTTCTTATTCTTCCTTTTCTAGAATGCTTTATGCCTTGTTATATTCTTGCAGCCATGCTTAACTCGGAAGAATATTTAAAACACCAGGACCCAAAAAAAGTTGTTCTCCTCTTTATAATTTTTTAAAAATTACTCCGAAACCTCGTAATGTCCCATGATTTTATTACCTGCGACGTGGGAGATTGTTTAAAACGTGCCACGCAGGTAGAATTTTTTTGTCAGTTCAAAGGACCAACAGTGTGGGGTAAGAAATATAAACAACGAAAAAGTAACAAGAGGGGGGAAAAGCATAGTATATAAAAGTTTAGAGCACGTGAGAAACGGATAGAAGTGTGGTGGGGCTGTGATTAAGCACGGCTTACTCATTTGCAATCCCACTACCTACTGCTTAATCATGGAAAGTGAAGGGATTTAAGGAGGACAACTCCACATGCAACTTTAAATATCAGTCTTCATGCTCCTCTCCTCCTCATATCTCCCACTCACACTCCCCTTTTGGAACACAGCACTGCTCTCCTCTTTCCTTTTTCTTTTCTTCCCAAGACCAAACGGGGGTTCCATGACAGAAGAAGCTTCATCACAGATGATTCAAGCGAAGGAATCAGCAAAGACTGCGGTTTGGTCTGTGGGTGCAGTGGGGTTAGGGATCATAGCTCAGACTGTCTCTCAAGGAGGAGGAGGAAAGAAAATGCTAGTTGTCGAATCCTCAGCTATTGTCGGCAGATTAAGGAGCTCAAAATCCCAGTTTATGGTCCCTCCTCCGGCCTCGTGCTTCCTCACATCTTGTCATTTGTGCAAGAAGCAATTAAGCCCCCATGAAGATGTTTACATGTATAGGTAATGATACTCCATTACCTGATTATGTCAGGGAAACGAGCACAGACGCGCATTCCCGGTTGATTTTGCTCGAGACAGTGTTGGAATCAGTTTCAAAGTCTAAACTGAAAGAAAGATAAAAGTTTCTAGTTTAATGATTTGAAAGCGTGATTTATGTATATTGCAGGGGCGATCAAGGCTACTGCAGCGTGGATTGCAGGGATCGGCAGATTATTGATGATGAAAGGAGAGAGAGGAGAAACAATGATGCTTGGAGGAAGAGCAAGAAGCTAACACTTCCACCATCCCAGCATTGTCGGAGTACTCGCATCGCGGGTCGCCATGAGACGAGGGCTTTACTCCAGGAACTCCAATGCCGGCCAAACCGACTTCGATAATTTACGTATGCTTAACATGTAATCAAATTGTGAAGAGTTCTGATTAGAATTAATTTTGGGTTCAAAGCTCGTTTAATTCCTTCCATGGTAACAAATGAAGCCTTGTAGCGTGATGTGAAGTGTTGTCCATTTGCTTTCCTTCTGCCATTGATCTCCATGAGTAGGGGCTCCTTCAATTAGTGATCCAAGGGAGAATCAAAAAGCTAATTTCCCTCTATGGCCCTTCTTAGTTAGCAAAAAAAAAAAAAAGGAAAAATTGAAACGGAGAGGGGTCATACTTCAGAAATGATTAGTTTAGACCAAGTATGAATTGAAGTGGAGAGGACTTGTTGCAGTAATCACATGTTGTCATTTGAAAAAGGAAGAACAGAAGTAGGAGCTTATAAACACTGGAGAAAACTGAATCTTTTAAGTGAACTCAAGAATTTAGACCTTCTGGGATTCAAATCAAGCCAAGGAATGCGAATTGTTTCTCCATCTAGGACTCTGCACATTTTATTCCCTAGAAACTGAAGGGCCAAGCTTGTGGATCTGATTTTGTTACAGCCAGAACCCTGCAGTTTACCTGTATGTGGATGAATATGGAGGTATTGTTGTGACTGCAGTTCCAAAATAGAAGTCTCATCAACGTATATAAGAGCCCCAAATTGGGATGTCAACCATCTCTTATAGAGAGCTGAGATGGATCATGCGATCTTGCTTCAAGTTGTCTTAACTTGTTTCGCCCCCAATTCGGGTTGTTAAATCGTTTTACTATATTGAATTTGTAACTGAGAACATCAGCGCCTGCTCATTGCGGATGCGATTCGGCATGCCAACTATTAAACAACTTACTGGAAACGCAAGGCATCCGATTTGAAATGTCATAAAATCCCCCACTCTCCAGGGATGCCCTGTGAAACTCTGTGCTCTCCCGCATCAAAGATGTTTTTTTATATTTTTAATATTTGATAATATCTCAAAGATCACTTTCATCTCTGTAACAACTTGCTGGACCATTTTTATTTTTTATTTTTTCCCAAGGACCGGCTTTCGTGCTGACCATGGGAGGAGATCTGCAGTTATTCAGACTCCAATATGTAGAATGACATTATGTCTTGCAATATTGCTTCGTGCTTTGTCTTAATTTGTTGAGACGTCTCATGCTGTGGCATGACAGATACAAATTCAACCTCAGATTTTGTCATAACTCCAATAGGAGAGCTCTAATGATCAGGTGTGTATATATGTGTGTGTAGAGGGAGAGAAGGAGTGAGAGAGAGAGAGAGAGAGAGGGAGTTGCTTAGACCAAGTGTCCAAGGTAGCCACCTCTGATTGAAGCACATGTTGGTTTCAATGCTGGTGTGGGCATGTTCATGAACCAGAGAAAGCAGAAACAAAACAAATCCTTCACACACACACACACACACACACATATATATATGTATGTGCACATTTCTATCCATCTGTTCTTGGTGTGTCGCTACGGATGTCTATGAAGCCATCCAGTACCATGTTGCTTAGTGGTTGACTTTGCAGAATGCCGACTACTAATGTTCCATCTGGTTGAGGGTGTGTGTGTGTGTGTGTGTGTGTGTGTGTGTGTGTGTGTGTGTGTGTGTTTCATTTTTGCTACGTTGGAAGGATGATTGAGGGTGTGTTTGGGAACACACTAAAAGTGACATTATGAGACTTTTAACATTCAGAATATGAATTAGTTTAGTATTTTTATTTTTCCCCATCTCAGTGGGCATCAAAGATATTTCCATTCTTAAGAGATACTCGACAACGAGAGGATGTGGGATCTGTTAACAGTTGTGCAGCAATAGATTGGTCCATCCATAGCTATGCTTTACAGCGCTCTCTCTTTCTCTCTCTGAGGAGCTCCTAGTTGCGTAATTTCAAGTCCTTTATCTTACTCTATGGATTTTTCTTTGGCTACATTTATCTCACTATACGTAGGTGATGATGATAGAAGATAAGTTCTTGGGAGGACAGCTGCAGCAACTTGCCCACTTGACTCTGCAAATGGCCATCACCAACTATCCTTTGTTAACTCATTTATTTTATTCTAAATTTGGTGCGAGGTCACCAATTTTGTCTTTCTTTTCAAGAGGATCAGCTATGATCTTTATAATATGAGAAGATACTCGTGTCATTGTTTTTGATTGCGTATATGTACACACCTAATAATATCGTTTTGTTAAGTGACTTTAAGATACAATCTGATCTTTATCAAAACAGCATTATTTTAGGGCTTACGTGTATGCAGGGCAATGAGAACAGTGATACTGCATGAAGAGAAAGCTCTTGTAATAAAATAAAGGATAAAAATATAATTCAATAACACGAAGCTTGTGGTTCACATGCTCACGCGTATCAGCCTCTTGAGTACGTTGTGTTCGAATTAATCCAAGGTTTAGTTCACTAGACCTCTTTTTGTTTCATTAGGGTTCGATTCTTGTAGTCATCCATCTTTAATTTACATGTGGCCAATGGGGGAACAGTGGAGGCTCTTAGATCCGAGCGTACCACTCAATTTACAAATATGCCCCTCTATTATTAAAAAAAAATGTTGCCGTTCAAATTATTCCCTAAACCACAATCATATTTTAATCCATTTATTACCACTTGATTACCATTAAGAAAGTGCCATTGCCGTTCACCATATAATACACATTACGAAAGCATTCTCAATTGTCAACTTGTTCTCTTCTACTTTTATTTGTATAATCATACTTTCAACCCAGCAATAATAAAGGTTGAATACTAATTGCTTGGTCTAATGGGATCAGCATATATAGTAAAGCCTTGATACCGGATTAATCAAGAGTTTATATTTTTATAATTACTACAATAAAAAAAAAAAAAAAAAAACTATAAGCGATTGGACCCTTAATGTTGTTCGACGTTGAGACTTTAGCGTATGTGTTGGTGCTACTAGACCGAGCTAATAATAATAATTGCCAACTTGAATTATGCTTAGGAAATACAATGCACCCTTTTAAAGAAGAGGAAAATGAGGAGAAAAGGTGTACCTCTAAAATTATTTTCTTTTTTTTTCCAGGACATCGTGGAGGTAATAGATCTGTTTTATTACCAACAACTGTGGCACATTACTTGTAAAATTTTTTCATATAAATTCTGAAAAAGATAATTTCCTTCTTTTGTTTTTTTTTTTCTCCCTTTTTTGACATTGAGTGTTGGTTATTTTGCAGTAGCCCTCCCTTGCTTTTTCTATTGACATGTTATTCATTAAAATGTAAAAAACTACCCTTTTTTTTTTTTTAATTTTTAAAGGTGAACCTCCCAAATTATCCTGGTCATGCCTTTGATTTGTAAGGTGTCTGGTGAATAGGTAGACATTCAAAAGAATGAGTTGGTCAGGAATTCAAAAATTGGAAGAGTAAAATCACTTAGTCAAACGGGTCAAAACTCAACAGTTTCCATTCCCTGTATTTTCAATGTCGATTAAATAATAGAGACCACGGTTTGAACTTTACGTGGTGTCCTTGCATCTAATCGTGCAAAGGTAGTGCCGTAAAATGACATCGTTTTAAAAAAATACAAGTTGTCTTTTTTAAAAACAGTTATCAAAACAATGTCGTTCTAGGGTTCACCTCAACAGAATTAGATACAACGATGCTGCACAGAGAGTTCTTCTCTTTCTGCAGAACATGGCAGTGGCATCCGATGCTTTCCACGATAATTTTCTACTTTTAATCCTATTTAGCTCGTGAAGAAGAATCTCTGAAAATTATTCTGAACTCAAATCTGATACATCATTAAGCACAAAGTTCATGGATCAGAGCTTTCAAGGATCTCCTCATTGGACTTGAGATCTTCCACAGTTTCAAAAGGGCATCACGGAACAGTCAGGGCCTCAACCACGAGGGAGGAGGGGGGGAAGCATGGAGCATTGTCAAGAAAAGCAGGTAACTTATGAAGTAATACTTTGTGTTATGAGTCAAAAGTGGGGAGATCCTAGCTATGCTCATTCTCTGAAAATTAGGTAAGCTAAGCCTATTGGAAGAATAGATTGGACATCACATGATAAAAATGAAAAAGAAAGAAACCCAACAAAGCCCCTGTCTACCATTTTAGAGAAGGCCATCATGTTCTTTCTCTTTTGTTTTTTGTTTTCTAACTCTTTTTTTTTCAATTGCATGTGGGTCTTAGGTGTTCTTATTGCCATAACCCTAATTGGGAGGTTAGGCAGCAAAGTGCTCTTCCCCCACTAATTTTTTTCTGCCAAAGCAGGAGTTGGTCATTAAACAATGTTCCTATTTTCGTCTTAAGATACTCAAACCGACAAAAAACTTAAAAGAGTGCTTAAATTTTTATAGGAAGATGGAGCATTTTACCACTGTTATCACCACCTAAAATCATATCATCTGTGATATTTTTAACGGACCTAATTATACCGATGATGAAAGCATGTAAAAATAAGGTATAATTGTAAATTTTTAAATAATTTAGGGATAAGGAGTGCATGTTGGGCTATGTATGACATCAATTGTCCTGTGACTAGCGGAGGCTTGGGATTGATCAAGTCACAATTGAATCGTAGGCCCTCGTGTGTGTTTGAATGCACTATAAGGTTAAGATTTATGCCTTTCTTAACAACAATTGTTTTTAAGAGAAGTGGTACACTTAGAGTCCTATAAGTGGTATCAGAGCCGAGGTCATGAGTTCGATTCCCAGCAGGTGCAAATGCTGAGAGGTAGATTGTTGAGCTATATATGATAGCAATTGTCCTATGGCGAAGGCGCACAATCGAATCATGGGCCCTCGTCTGTGCTTGAATGCACTAAAAGGTTAAGATTTGTGCCTTTTCTAATAGCAATTGTTTTTAAAAGTAATAACTTTTGAGGTCATACAAGTGGTATTAGAGCTGAAATCACGAGTTTGATTCCCAACGGGAGCAAATGCTGAGGGGGAGATTGTTGGGCTGTATGTGATAACAAATTATCCCATGGCAGAGGCATAAGGTTGGTTAAGTCACAATCGAACCGTGGGCGGTCATATGTGCTTGAGTACACTATAAGGTTAGGGTTTATGCTTTTTCTAACAATAATTACTTTTAAAAGAAGTGGTAGTGCCTCAGGTTCTATAGCGCATTCACCGCAACGTCGGAAACTCAATCATTTTTAAGGACTTAGATTTTTAAATTTTATAGGATCAAATAAAATTTGATTGTCTTAATTATTTTTTCATGTTTTATTCATAAGTAGGATTGGGGTTTAAAGATTACAAAGACACCATGATTTTAGATAATGATATCATCGATACTAGATTCATTTTACTTAATTACATTCTTTTTTTATATTCTTTTCTTCTATAATAGTCTTAGAGGGTGAAACATGATGACTCTAAACATGATTTGTGGAGCTGGTTAAACATGATTATTTTGCAGTCAAATCCCCTTAAAAGAGGAGTGTTATTGCACAACTCTCTCTCTCTCTCTCTCACAAAGTCTCCTTTTTCTCTTCTGGAGGCTTCTTTTAGGGACTCCAAACTGCTGATTTGACTCATTTTTTCCTTCATTAGCCAGGGAACCTACCACAAACTGCCACGTCATGCCATTATTATCTAGAAACCCTTTTTTTGGTAAGAGTTGTCATCATTTCAAATTACAAAAAAGACAAAAAATTTAATGTCACTTTTTGGCGAATTACCTAATAAGAAAATAAATCGCGAATATGATACCTGATTTTGAAATTGATTTTAATACAATTTTATTAAAGATTTTGAGTGAATAAGAATAAATTTTAATAAAATTATATCATTTTAAAGATAATTTATGTGGGTCGAAACTTAGGAGAGAGAGATAGCATGTCCTCATAATAAATTTCGGTGCATACACCTACTTCACTTAATAATTATGGATTATAAACTTTTGCATTATCTGTCATGATATATGAGATAAAAATGTAAAACTAAATTTACTGATTAAGAGAAAAGTGATAATATTCAAAATATAATCCTTAACAAAATTCATTGGCTCATTTAATTGTGTCCAAATGAAATATCAAAATTTCATATTTTCCGTGGAGTTTATTTCCCGATTAGTGTCACGGTTCCATAAAGTTTATAGCTCACATCACATTACGACTTTATAGAGCCTATGATTAAAGAGATTATTCTTAGGGCAGCAATAGAACATGCTAGTGTATAATCCCTATGATTAAAGAGATTATTCTTAGGGAAAAAATCTCTTTATTCTTAAAAAAAAATTAAAAGAGAGAGAGAGAGAGATTATTTGAATAGTGTTTATTTTGATAAGAAAGGGTTGATTGGAAAACATGAGCAGGGAATGTGTTCTTGTCCGGTAGAGGAAATTTTAGGTAGACTTCACATCTAACAATTTTATAAAATAAGGAATTTTTTCCCATAAACACATTTCATGGGATCATATGGCTTGTCAGATTAAATAATATAAAGGGAGGGTGGATTTTTTTATTAGAAAGCGGCGAAAGAGAATTACAAATGAACATTTAAACAAGCATATAATAATAATTTTGATGGAAAGGAGTTCGCTCAATTATAACAAGATATCAACTTTGGTGTCATATTAACTAAAAAATCAGCAGCCATATTTTCTTTTCTTATTGTGTGAGAAAAAGAGCAGTTTTGCAAAAGCGAAGTTGAGTGCTAAGCTTTTGGAATTACTCCAAAGCTCAGACAAGACTACCAAAGAATCTGATTCCATCTAAGAAAAAAAAAAAAGAAGAAAACTATGGCTTTGCCATCTGAAATAGGAATATTAAGTAATAATAGCATAGTACTTCGAATTCGATATGCAATTTTTTTTTTTTAACATTAGATGATGCGTCGAGGGAGTAGTATGAGATAAAGTAAGGAATATTTCCGATTTTATCTATCGGAACTCCATTTCAACATCATAAACTCTTTTTTGTTTTCACGACGGAAGGCTCTTAACAATCTTTATATTATGAAAGAGCATAAAATATATATATATATATATATATATTTTTTTTTTCTTTTTACTTATTTTATTTGATTGGATCAAAAAGAAACTTTGGGATTGCTAAATCACAGACAAAATAAATATATAAAGCAATAGAAGCCATCAAAGTAATTTTTTTTAACTCAGAAAAATAAAAGAAAGAAAGAAAGGCTGGTAATTATAAAATTTACCGATCAAAGAGGACCAACCGAATTCTTTAACCCAATTAAGCCCAAATAAAATAGCCTGGCTTCTAAAAAGTGAATACATTCCACTGGACTCTCGATTGTAGTTGCAACACTAATGACATGACCACAAAAATCTTAGAAGACAAAAGGATGGTGGATTTAGCTAGATTAGATCGGTGAAATAAAGCTTTTGTTTTAGGTCAATTTTAGCAATAGGATATGATATGATTTGATATGATATAATGAGGTAATTCAATCGATCAAATAAAGCTAATATCAAACTAGATTCCCTTTTATAAAATTCATGGCCAATACTTAAGTAACAAAATTTATTTTAATTGATGTATGATCTCTCCTTTGATCACTTGAGCATATAAAATTCGTAATTCAAATTTATAAAAAGTAAAAGGCTTCAAGCAGAAGAATGTTAGGAGAAATGTTTGTAAAAAAAGAATTGGTCTATTATAAATATTTTTTCACTATAAAAATTTGTAAAATAAAATTATTTGAAGAATTTTACTATAAAGTCTATGAAAAAAATGTTTGTCAAAACAAATTGTTATAAATATAGCCCAAATTTAAAGAATATTTAAGAGTGAGCTAGAATTACACAATTTTAAAAAGATTGAGATATAATCAGGCAATAATCAAGTTTAGATTAAATTGGTAGATCATATTATAAAAAATAATTTGGCCTTATAAAAATAAAATATTTAAGGGGGCGGGGGTGGGCCTTGTCCAAGGTTACAAAGAAATTTTGCATGCACCATCAAATGTGACACGTGGAAGTTGCATTCAATCAATAGAATTACTTCGACTTAAAGATAATTTAATTTACGAGTATACCCTATAATTATAAAAAATATATCATCTAAAATATTAAACAGCAAAGAAATCGATAGAAATAACATAATTCCGATGATAGGCTAGTAACAAAATCATAATAAATAATCACTAAAAAAATATTAATAATAATGAGTAAAAAATGAGTTTAGACTTATTCAATTTACGCGAATTCATTTCTAAAATAGTATAATTTTATTTAAAATTATAAAAAAAATAGAAATTACCTTTAATAAAACTACACTGTTTCAGAGATCAACCCTGTACTTTCTTTTTCTCTGATAGTAATAATAAAAAAATAAAACAGAGAAAATGCAAGCCCTTCACATAAACATGAGTTGAGAAGATTGAAGTGGTTGCATGGAAGGTGATTTAAACCAAGTAGGGAAACTGCAAATTACTACGTCGGTAAAGGGCCTTATGGTAAAAGCACAATTGAACAGGCGCGTTGCTTCCTCGGTCTCGGGCACCGTAGATTTTCCACGTATTATTGTTATTATTTCAGGTATGGCTGCCACACTCCCCGCTATAAAACCCTAGCCTTTTCTCAGTAGGAAGAATCCCATTTTCGTTCCTTTTTCCTCTCAACTTTCGATTTGCGAAAAGTTCACCCAACAATCTCTCTCCCTTTTCCCCCTTTCTGTTCTTCCGATCATCGTTCGATTCGTGTTTTGATCTTTCAATCTCGTAGGTTGCTCCTGAAAATCTGAGGGAGGAAGAGAGGTTGAATCCCTGGTGGGAAGATGTGCGGCGGAGCCATCATATCCGATTTCATTCCGGCGAACCGCTCTCGCCGGCACACGGCGGATTATCTGTGGTCTGATGTCACGAAGAAAGCAAACTCCGGCTCGGTAAATGGGTACTCGAAGCCCTTGAGGTCGGAAATCTTGGACATCGACGACGATTTCGAGGCCGATTTTCAAGGGTTTAAGGACGAATCTGATGGCGAGGTAGAGGATGTTAAACCGTTCGCCTTCTCTGCGGCTTCCAAATCTGGACTCTCTTGCGGTAAATTATTTTGTAATTCATCTTTCGTTTCTTATCGTCGCTATTTTCTCCCGGGGTTTCAATTAACAATTTTGATGATATGGTCTTTCTTTCCTTTTCCTTTTTCTTTTTCTTTTTTTTAATATCATTTCCTTCGTGCGATCTAGGTTGATCCTGGTGATTTAACGCTATGATTCTGTCTGTCTGTTGTTTTCTCAAGCTTGTTTTCTTCCTTCCCGCTTATCGGTTTTACCGGAAAAATTATTCAGCTTTGTTTTTCCGTTACTCCATGCCATGATGATTTATTATTTTCCCGATGTATATGCAATATTTTCATGTGTGGGCCGGAATATAGTTTTAGAAAGCTCAGATATTGTGTTCCCTAAACTGTATCTTTTTTGAGTTATTATCTTTTTCTGCCTTTAGGTCTGATGTTTTGATTGCCCGGAATCTTCATTTTTTCTATCCTTCCTTCAAAAGAAATTTTATTTTGGTTGCCATTAAGGGTTAGCTAATGAGAAAGGAGGTAAAAATTTTCAGTCTCTTTTTATTTATTTATTTTATTTTGCAGAAACACACTCCACTTTGTCGCAAGATTTGTTTGATCGGGGGTGGTTCAATTGAATGATCATTCTGATTTCCTTGAATATTAGGAAGATTGAGATCGGTTTGCTTATTTGTTTTAAAGTTATTTCGCTTTTCAATCGAAAGAAGCTTTGATTCTCTGTTTGCTTATTGATCATCATGGGTGAGGTTGAATAGATCTAAGTGAAATCAATGTCTTCCTTTTTTATCTTCCTGTTATACCCTTCTATTTCTTCGACAAGAAAGAGGAGGAAAGGGATGTTGCATGTGATTTCTGATCACTTTAAACCTTTGTGTCGCTTAACTTTTCATTTTGAGCCACTGCTACTTTATGAGCACTAAGTCTGAAATTTTGTAATGAATTGGAAAATGTTCTTCTGGGTCTTTCTCGGTATTAAAATCAAAATCCTTTATATTCATGTTTCTACTTAATTTTGTCCTTTTCCATTTGGGAATTAGTATCATTTCAAAACATAGTCTTGTATCATTCTCTTAACTTTCCTTGAATTTTCTTCTATTTTGGAGGCTCTACGACGGTAAAATCTGTGGAGTTCAATGGACAAGCTGAGAAAACTGCAAAGAGAAAGAGGAAGAATCAGTACAGAGGGATCCGACAGCGTCCATGGGGTAAATGGGCTGCCGAGATACGTGATCCTAGAAAGGGAGTCCGTGTTTGGCTTGGAACATTTAACACTGCAGAAGAGGCTGCAAGGGCCTATGATGCAGAGGCACGGAGAATCCGCGGGAAGAAAGCAAAGGTGAATTTCCCTGACGAAGCTCCCGCTTCTAATCTCAGTATCAAGACAGATCTTGAGAAACCACTTCCCATGACAAACCCGATCTCTTTTCAGCCTAATCTTAATAAGAATCTCAATTTAACAAACAATTCGGAGCAAGAACACTTTGATAATCCACTCTTTGTGGAAGAGAAGCCACCAACTAATTGTTATGGCTACACAGACACCTTTCCTACAGTTGAGCAGGTTGGATTCGAATCTGATGCTCCTCCCATGCATTTCACTTCTGATGAAGGGAGCAACTCCTTGGATTGTTCTGACTTTGGGTGGGGCGATCATGCACAGAGGACCCCAGAAATCTCATCTGTGTTTTCAGCTGCTGTAGAAGTTGATGACCTTGGAGTTGTGGAAGAGTCTAATCCAAAGGAAAAAATGAAGTCAATGTCTGAGGAAGCGGTGGTTGCTGAAGGGGTTACTCTGTCCGAGGAATTGTCTGCTTATGAATCTCAGATGAAGTTCTTTCAGATCCCGTACCTGGAAGGTAATTGGGATGCTTCGTTGGATACCTTCCTTAGTGGTGATGCAACTCAGGATGATGTAAACTCAGCTGATCTTTGGAGCTTTGATGACGTGAATCAGATGGTGGGGGGAGTTTTCTAGACTAAATTTGCCCCTGCATATGTAAATAAGGCTACATGTGAGTAAATTTTAATATTCTCCCACTTGTTAACTTTGTGTTTCCCCCCGAGTCTTATGAGATGTTTTGTATGCAGGTATGAAATCAATGGATTTTAAAGTGTCATTTTCCATTGAAAGGGCTCACTCCATTGTCCATTTCTGTCATAAATAAACATGAACGAATCATGAGAATGAGCAGCAGTCCCACCCTCATAAATGGTTGTTTCATGCCCGTTGTTCATTTACACTTACGACTGTGATGGACAGGGGATGACATCTTTAATTTACTCTTTAAAATACATTCCATTCCAATATTGTCTGGGTGATTGATTGTTTACTTCTTGTAGAATTGAGATATTTGCTTAATGATGTTCAGGAATGGCTTGTTGAAACCAGTTCAAGATGACTGTTGAGCATGCTTAAGCCCTGGATGGGGAGTGGATTCAAGCAGCTTATGTTAAATGGGGAAGTATATAGGTATTTAGGCTTCTCTTGCTGTTTGGACTTGATCTGTGCCTTTGTATTGTTGGATATGTTGTATTAATGATAATCTGTACTGAGACCTGATGAATTCCAAATGTGGTGTTTGTTCCTACGGTTGCTCCTCTCTCCTTTTCAAGGTTCCTTCAAGTGTTTAATGTGTTTAATTTCAAAGTAATTTTCTCGAGACATTTTTACCATGCAGCTTACCCAAATTAGACTACATGATGGGAAGGCTTTTATGTGCCTCTTACTTTTGTCTTGGGGCATGCCGTCTCTCTCTATCTCTATGGATAAGCAAGGTACTTACCGATGTTAAAATAACGCAACCAACCTTACTCTCAGTTGCTAGGGTCGATGTATTTTTGGTTGACTGTTTGCTTTATATTGATTTGATTTAAGGAGTGTAACGGGTTGAGAAGAGTATGGTTACTGTAAAAATATATATATAATATGAATCACGAAGAAAGTACTTAGAATGATAGCTTTTTATCAAAAATTATGGATGGAATGGACAAGAAATTCCTATTCCTTCCATTCCTTCCTTGGCATTGATTGAAATAATGGTGTAAGGTGATATCTTTTCTTATATAGAGGTGATATCTTTTCTTATGTGTTGATATTAAATAATTATTTTATTTCTCCCTGAAATGTAACGCTTAGTCTTTGGGACTCTGGATGGGTAGTTTGGCGGTGCAGGTGGCCCTTTATTTGCTATGTTATTTGGTTCTGTGTGCTGAATGAATGGGTTCTCTTCCTTGGTGGCATCAATGTTGCCTGTGTTGACCCATCATCATCACAACCTCGAGAGACACGGTTCTCTGTCTCATCAGTGTCCAAATTTGAACAAGGTTTGGTGGGGGGGTCTTGTGTTTGGTAGGACCTAGGCTTGAAGGGGTTGTTGCGTAGGTATATAGGGTGAATTTGATTGGGTGGGTTGGGTAATCTAACCCACTGTAGTTTGTAGCACGTAGAAGCCGTGTTACCGCTGGCGACACTGATTGGATGGAAA
The DNA here is from genome assembly GCA_034195605.1 of Santalum album. Lineage (NCBI taxonomy): Eukaryota > Viridiplantae > Streptophyta > Magnoliopsida > Santalales > Santalaceae > Santalum > Santalum album. The sequence goes on from CM067258.1 coordinate 3,791,984, forward strand.
TTTGCAGAGCAACAGGGTAGCTGGATCTTGAATATTGTCCAGAGGGAAGATATTTCAGGGTTGGGGAGTGGGGCGGCGTGTCCATAATTGAGGTTGTGGGATGGGGTGGGTGGGACCTTATTAGGGGTCGTGTCCAAATTTGTCTTTTGGGAAATTGGTAGGGTTGCGTAGGCAAGGATGATGAAGATGGGTCGTGTGTTTTCCTCTTTCAGTGAACCTTAACTAACAGACAATCAACATATGGGCTGTGGGGTGATGGAATCTGGGACCATGCTGCCCCATCTCAGCTCTCGTGACTGCTACCGAAAGGCTTCAGAGTTGCACCAGCTCCAATGCAACACACGCGCGCGCGCGCGTAAATTTTTTCTCACATTAGCCTTAAAAAAAAAAAAACTTTTATAGACATAACCTTCTTTATAATATTATATATGTACTTTTTTTTATATGAGTTTTTTAAAAAAAACTTCAGTAAATCTCATCTTTGGCGAATTATTTTTCATTTTATTAATGTTCTTTCCAAAAAAATTTTTATTAATATCTTTTTATTTTGAATATAGGAGTGAACTTATGTATATAATCTTTAAAAAGATATTAATAAAATTTATTTTTTTTATATGAGGAGGACATCAATGAAATGAAAAATAAATTTAATATAAATTTTAGCGTTATATTTTATCAAATGTAAGATTTATTATAGCTTTTAAAAGAAAACTAATATGGAGAAGAAGTACATATAAAATATTGTATGGAGAATTTGAATTTAAGACCACTATTCCTTTTACAGAAGTACTTTGTCACGTGAGTTACATGTTTCATCTAACAATTAATTGTCTATATTTATAATAAGCTAAGTAAAATCGTACTTTAGAAAGTTGATTTTAAAAATTGCATTTGGGGAGTACGATTTTTCTTTTTTCGTAACTATCAGTACATGTCAGTGCTGTCGGAAGGTGTAATACTTGAGAGGTGCGATTTTAAAAAAGTAGGTTAGTTTTAGAAAATCTTGAAAGGTAGACTATATTTATAAATTTTTTTTTTATACTTCTGTGAAAAAATTCCACACACATATATATATATATATACAAGTGCACATACAAGTAAATTATTTGTTGTGCGTTACAACACATTTATTGTGATAATGCAATTTCAAAAATATATCATTTCATGTCATTGCATTTAAGTCTACTTAAATATTTTAGTGAAATAACTTAATTTTGGAAGATTATTAGCAGAATGTAGTACACTACAAACACTTTATACATACATAGAAGATGAAGGTTGATTTGTCGATCAATCTCATACATTAATCCGATACAAAAGATAAGTATAGTTTTAGAACAATACTATGGACAAAGGATTTCACGGCAAAGTTAGAAAATGATTATGTGTCAAAAATTTATGAGACAACGAGTTGTTATTTATCAAAACATCTTCCACTAAATTTGTGTCACGTAAACTTCTTGTAATTTTATTATGAAATACATAAAATTATTAATATTTTTATCGTCCTTTTGATTTTTAATGAAATGAATAGTGAAAATATGATAAAATATACTCGCTTCTTTATGGGATTAGTCTCACGATCAGCATGTGGGGTTCAAGATCAGCATGTTCATGTACACGCATGCACATGAGAGTGGAAAATGATAAAACGGCTCTCTCTTCTTGATAAAAGCAAGCTTATTCTTAGGGAGCTCATCTACTACCGAGAGAGGCTATGATCATTTGATTAAAATTTTAAAACTTTTATTAGATTTCATCCAAATAATAGAAGTTTAAGGTTTTCATTATTGATTTCTTTGTTAATAAATTAAAGTTGAACTTTGATCATTTAAATAAAGAAGTGTTTATAAAATAATGAAAATTAAGTTTTTCGAATGAATATAATTTTTAAAAAAGAATAAAATGGCTGTTTTGCCCTTGCTAGCACTGTTATTATGTGCGTGCGCACTCACATATATATGCTTTAATTTTGAGCAAATATATTGGCTGCTTTCGCTCTATTTTTTTTTTTATCAAAATGAGTGAGAAATCATAAAAAAGTAAGATGAAACATACATACATACATATATATATATATATATATATATAAAATAAATGCTAATACAAGCAAGTGAGGAATCTTTGCTTATATACCGAAATCTGCATAGGTTTCACATAAGGTTATGAAAAAGGGATTGTAGCTATTAGATAAAAAATTTAGGTTATATTTTAATAGTCGGTAAAATTCGAGTCTCATTCGACTAGAGATGAAATTTCAAAAATAAATATTATTGTGGTCTAGCGGTGCAACCAGCATATTCCAGGGATTTGCCTAACAAAAGAATCCCTTCCCGATTGTATCAAATAATCAAAGGGTATAATATTATCGACTTCTTTGTTACAAATTTTTTTTATTTTTTAAAAAATTTACCGAAAAAGAAAAAAAATTTGAATTTTTCGAAGAACTTTTATTCATTTATACAGAATATCTGTACTGCTCTTCCAATCTAAAGAATTGGTAAAAATTCTTTTTTTATTAACCGGGAAATGGAGATATGCTAAGGAGACGCAAAAACTCAAACAACATCCCTTACTAATAATCTCCCCAAATGGATTTTAAATAGGCATCTATTCTTTAAATATGCTTAGGAGACTGATTAATCCCTCGTCTTCCTCCGTAGGATTATTAATCCTACACATGACACGGGATAGTTAAATAACTTTACTATTCTTATTTTAACCTTAGAAATATAGGGCTAACGGCTATATATATAGTAGGACCGGACTTCTCATGTCTCATGGGATTAAAGATCCTACCACGTTCTATTGTATCCCATCTTTTCCTCTAATTTGGTGGAACAAACATGATCTTAGGGTATAAAGCATGGGGAACAAGAAGAACCTAAAAACCTGAAGGGAAGCATCCCTTGAATATTGCACCTCCCTATTCCTTTGTTCTTGCAGAATAAAAAGGGAGCATATTCAGTTTGAGCATTGAACAAGTCATCCCTTTCCCCGATCCCACAATTCTTGCTGTTTGAATGAAGCAAAGCTTAGAAACATAAAGAAGAGAAGAGTCAAAGCAAAACATCTCATTCCTCCTCCTCCTAATTCCCTCACAACTTGCTCCAAATCCCCACGTAATGACCACCCACTCAGTTAATCAAATCAAGAACAAAAATTATGAAGATATCAATCTCTCACTGCCATGGATGTCTCTACCACAATACGAATTTCAAGCCGTTGCTGTCACAAGCTCCCCCATGAATACTCCCTCAGAAAATGCTCCTCCTTCCTCCTCATCCTCCTCCTCTTCCTAGTGGTTGCGGCGGCGGCCGCGGCCTTCACCGTGTTCGTCGTCTTAAAGCCCCGAAAGCCCGTCTTCTCTCTCCAGAGAATAGCCCTCGACTCGTATAAGCTCGAGGCCGACTCGGGTCCCAACACTCTCTCCGTTTCGTCCGTCATTTCTCTGAACTTGAACGCACGAAACCCTAATAAAGTCGGCATAAAGTACGGCCGCTCGAGGCTCTTCATCCTCGCCGGAGAGGGACTCCCCGTGGGAGTGATTCGGGTCAGGGGCTTTTACCAGCCGGCTCACAGCCACAACGTGAGCGTGCATGCTAGGGTCGTGTTGGAGAGCGTGAATGTTACACAAATCATCCGGGGCTGCTTCTTCGTTGCATTCGCATGGCGATTCAAACAACGACAACAACGATAACAACAATAACGATAATGCTTTTCACATGAGAATCTTAGGTGACATTAGAGTTCACTTTCGGGTACTTCGCGTCACGCTTCCCAAGACTAAGGTGATTTTAGCTTTCAGATTTTAATTATATGGTGTTTTCTATAAGGCGAACATTATTTATATTATATGGGCTTTTAAGATTTTAATTTTTGTAGGTTGCGGTGGACTGTGACATAAGGGTTGATTATGGGGAGCTTATACCTATTAACCAAATATTTTCCATGAAAGCTGTTCAAAACCACATGGTAGCGAGTCATTCAATTTGAATCATTATTGTTTTCTTTATTTTTTTTTTAAAATACATTGTTAATTGAAGGAATGACATTTCTTTTATTATTATTAATTTCAGGCCTCGGTGGCAAACAAGATCCAAACATTTTCTGAGAAGTGTTCATTAGCTTTGTACATATAAAAATGTTATACACTGTAATTGACACTTCTTTTTTTTTTTACTTGCTCTTCTTTTCTTTTTCTTCTTCTTCTTCTTCTTTTTTTTTTTTTTTTTGGATTTCATAGCATCACATGTTTTGGCTCCAACATCAGAATTCATTTTATATAATTTTATGTGAGTAAATCTGAAAATAGTGATGAGTGTTCACTAGCTTAGCCGATAAAAACGTCGGACGGATTCAAGATTTAAGGAAACTTTGGCCTTTGATTAGATCTCAATAACTCAAAAGAAAGAAAAAAAAAAAAAAAAAAAAAGAGTAAGAGACAAAATTCGGACTTTGCTCCTACCTATTTTAATCAATTTTATGTTATTTTCTGAAAAATAAATAGCCATGTAGATGAGAAGAGCACCCAAAAATACCTAAACATGTCAATTTTCATAAAATTTAAAAATGGAAGACTTATTCATCTAAGGATATGAAATTCAAGAAAACAAAGTCTAAATTAAATTGTACGAATTTTTTGTGCTTGAGATAAGCAGGTCTCACAATCTCAAGTCAGCGAAAATTAATATACTAACGTGATTTTATAAGTCGTTTCTATTTTATATAATTAAGATTATTCAAAAGTCCTTTCAAATGGACTAAAAATATGGACTGAGTTGGAGTTTCTCCAACAAACTCGAGGATTTTAGTTTTCAAAAGAAAATTTAAAGACACCGACAATAATTGTTTGTTTTTCGTTGGCAATTAAATTCTTTTTTATTTTATTTTTTAAAGAAAATTAGTGACAAAAGTGGGGGGGGGGGGGGGGGGGGGGGGGACGAATTTGGTACACACTTTATTACATGGCTGAAAATGCACCATGCATTAATGCAATTGGAGCAATCACATGTATGTATTAAATGTTATAAAATAATGCTTTTCCAATGGCACCTTCATCTCAATTAAAGTATCCATATTGGTGTGCTGTTTATTTTATTATTTTTTTTCCTTTTGATGAGAAGTGTACCGTCTTTATTAATTGAGCACGTTTAAAATTAAAATACTACCAATTTATATACATAGCACCTTGAGCTATAAGTCTTACTCACATGGTAGGGGCCTTTCCTATAATAGTATATAATTTCGAGCTTTTCTCAATTTGTAGCATTAGCTCGGTTATGTGCCCCTAAATTAAAGATTTTAAGGATTTAAATTTTTATTATATTGACTACATTTTGTAATAAAATAAATAAATAAATTGTAACTTCTCATGTGAAGCTGAAATTTGGTTATTATCTCTTATTTTTATAAACTAAAAAAAAAAAAATTCGGACTCACAAGATTTACATGAGTTATTAATTTTAAAATATATATTATTTTCAATAAATTTAAATCGTTTGTAGGGTCGAGTCACATAAATGACGTGGGTCCAAACTTATATTTCATTTTTCTTTCTATAATTATGACAGCCTTAGTTTTTCCACGACAGTGCAGTCCTACGTTGACCAAAACAGAATGTTCACTTCAGTTGTGACCAAAACTTCGTTAATTAATAGGATTAAAATTTAAGAGCTATAGGCCACGTGGCTGAAAAATGCACCTGCCGACGTTTATTAGCATATTATAATTTTGGGTGTGATGCACTCGTCTTCATCCGATAATTCTATTTGGAACTTAGTAATAATATTTTAATCATGTGACATCAATGATAAGAAATGAAAGCCTGGAACACGAGAAAATGACCTTTCTTTCATTTAATTTTATTTTTATATATATATGAAAAAATTCCTAACAAACACACTCACGTCCCATTTTATTTTTTTAGGATAATTACATAAATTCTCCTTGCACTTTAGTGAGATCTCGGTGTTCCCCCCAAAAATTTTAACTGTTACATTTTAATTACTAAAATAGTGTTGGAGTTACATGAATAATCGTGTGACGAAAAACGACTTTCACTTTGACTTAGAAATATTTTTTTAATCGAGAATTCCTTCTTCCCTTTTGTGTGAATTCCTAAATTCAACACTTGTGGAGCTCCTATCTATTTTTCAAATTTTTGAGGCCCAAAGAAAGACTCCCTCTTCTTCGAACTTCGTATCTGTTTTGACTCCATAAATGTGGGCACATAGTAGGATTTATCCACCCCGATTACAACATTCCTTTCTATCGTGCTTAAAAAAAAATTCTACTAATGTTTCATCATATCACTTAATATCAATTGTTAATGATTTTTCCGTTAATCTTCTTGAGTTTCTTTTAAATTTTATTTTCTATCTTTTCCTTCTTACGCTCGCCTCCTCCCTCTCATTAACCTTTTCTATTTCTCTCCCCATCACTCGTGTATGTTAATTATGGTAGAGAATGAAAAAAAAATTATAAAAATCAATAGAAAACCCTCCAATAAAGCCTACACTCAGCATAAATCATCAGAACTTTACAGGAACATTAAGATATATGCAAATTATTTACCCTTCAGGGGTAATGTATCAAAATTTATGTAATTTTTTAAGATATATTTTTGTTAAATAATAATATAAAAGTAAATAAATTTGATCGGCGTGGGAAGTGTATCAGCGTTATGTCATGCGGTATTATTCCTTTTTTTTTTTTTTTTGTCCTTCGATCCTCACGCTCAGCACGAGCCTGACTCACCAATGAGGTGAGCCGACTCGGTTCGCGCGACGCGCAAATTGCAGTCAACGACTTCTCTGTGCAAGCTGCGGCTGTAGAAGTGTGTGGATCACATTAAAATACAATTTATTTGTTTTTCTAATAGGGGAACATTAAATTTATTGCGCCCAACCAATCTGAAGGCATCAAATTTACATGACGATTCAGACGTCCATTGACCACGATTGATAAAAAAATAAAATAAATAAAAAAATAAAAAAAAACATACCGACGGATGGTCCCGCGTACCCCCAATCTATAGTACCCACACACGCATCCCACCCCAGAGAACGTGTAACATGCTGCTGATAAACGAGTCGAATGTAAATATAATTTTTCTCTTATCCGGTAAAGGCCTCTCTCATCCCTTGCTTTCCATCCATCGCTCCCCGACTAGCACAAGATATAATGCTCCCTTCATCCGCCGATCAGACAGAATTTCATGTCGATTACACACCTGAGGTGGATAGTCGGTTATCACTAGGTGCTCATCTAGTCGAATGTAAATATAATTTTTAGATTCCTAAATTATTCGAGTGAAAAATAATTAGATTTAATTTATAGTGTTCGTGAACCTTTTGAATTCGATTGATTTGTTCTTTTATTGATATATATTATGACATGATATGCTATATATATATATATAAAACTTACTTTATTTAGGGCTTTTTATCTTTTATTTATTATTTAGGAATACAAATTAATATTAAGTATGATTAGTTATGTGTATTAGTTAGATGACCCAAACAGACATGTACGAGTTTGAGCTTGCAATCAGTAGTTCGAGACAAACAGAGTCCTAACTTTAACACAAATCATTGGGCTTGAGATAAAAGTGTTTCGACTTATCTATGGCCCTAGTTACGAGTAAATTTTACTTTTTAGCAATGACTTCTTGCAAGGACTTAAGTTTTAAAAAGTATGTTGAAGACCGATAAAAGGAATTATAATCTAGTTGCTTAGCTTAATAATATAAACTTACTAGAAAATAATTGATATTAGACAAAATTGAGGAACCAATTCATTTTAATTGCTTATCCACAAGCATGAATATTTGTGAATAATGAAAAACGAAAACTAAAGTCATATGTTGCTCACAAGCTACCTAACATGTATATAAATAGAAAACAAAATTAATATTTGTGTTTGTTAAGAACTATGTGTCATAGAAAATACAAACTATAATTATAGATAAAAATCTTAAAAATCCTAAAACTGTTCCCATAATAAGCTACCTTTATTATATATATATATATAGAGAAAAAAAAAAGTCGATATTAAGTGTATCTTAACACCAGACGTCGCTATAATCTGAAATCAACACATTCCAAAAGAAGGAAACAACCAAAAAATTTAAACAAATTAAAGAATTTAAATTGGAGCTTGAAAATTGTTTGGTCGAAAAGGCTTAAATACAAAAAACACATAAAAATATTTTCTTATTTCCCTTTGGCTTTTTTGTGTGTGTGGACACAGTCGACGAACCGGTGCTTTTCCTCCTCCGCAGGGTAGAAGCTCTCTCTCTCTCTCTCCATTTCCCCCTCTTGTCTCTCTCGCAAGAAGCCACAAGCTTCGGAATCGTGTCTTCTTCTTCCTCTACACAGACTCGACTCCAATCTCTTCCACCACAAGCATCTAGATTTCGCTTCCTCATTGTTCTCGGAGCTCTTTCGTGTCACCCCGCGCGATCCGTTGAAGTGGTGACGGTGATTTCAGTGATTCTTGTGAGTGTTTCAATCAAATAGAGCTGGATCATTGAAGCTCGCGAGCTTGGATCTCTATGAGCCACTGTTCTTGATATACTCAGCTTTGAATTTCTTTTCCCTCTTGTTTTGCAGTGAAGGAAGCCGTTGAAGAAAGCTTTATCTGAAGCAGGCGGGGGCGGAATCTAGGGTTCTCGGAGCTCGAAACAAGGGTGGTTTCCTAATTCGTATGTTCATCTGAATCTGCCTGGGCCTGAGGCTCGGGATCGGAACTATGGCGTTAAAGAACAAGCAACAGGCCTTGATCGAGGATCAACAGCAACATGCCACTTCCCATATGCAGAAATATAAGCTTTACGAGACTGTATCGGTATATAAAAATCTTTCTTACTTTGAGAATTCCCTGCAGATTGCATATATTTCACATATAATGCTAATGATATATATGTTGTTGCCCTGTTATCCTGCTTATTTAACTCATCTCCTGTACTTTCAAAGCTTGTTTTTTGGATGTTTTTTCTAGCTATTAAGCTATGTTGTGCTGTTGCATAATATTTTCTGCTTCTGGAATGCGAGAATTGTTGCTTTGGATCCATTCGTGGGCTAATATGTTTTATAAGGTAATATAAGATGTGAAGTTCTGCTCTTTTGTTGTTAAAATTATATTTTATACCACATGGTGATATAAGTGAAAAATTGTTGATTTTACAGTTATACCAAATCTGGATTATTTACTTCCTTTTTGAAGTCAAAAAAAAAGAAGAGAAAATGTGGGGAGAAATGACAAGAAGATATTGGAACATCAATCTAGAAGAGATGATGGAAGCAGGAGTGCAATATTTTTTTATGGATTCTTCATAATTTTTATGTATACTAAACTACTGCAGTATCATATATTTTATTACTCCATTTTTTCATTTTCTTTTAATTTTGAGAAAGTAAATGAATAATATAAGATAGGCCGAAGAAGGAAGAGCTACCAAACACTCGCTTAATTTTCATCATCATGGTGGTTTACTTCTGTCAGATTCCGAACCTGATTCATCTGTCTGGTTGTTCCATAAATCTTGGCCTCACTTTTATGGGGAAATACAATTTTGGTGTGACCAAATTTCCATCGGTATTTGATTTTAAAACCAAGATATTTGATTTTTTTTCTAAATTTTTTTAATTTCCTAACAATTTCTAGAGGGATAAAATGGCATAGTTCATCTCCTGGTAGTTTGGAGGATTAGAAGTATGACTATTGCTTTCAAATTGGCTTCTTTTTTTTTTTTTTTACATTAATTGGTCTGTCATCAATCTTATTGACTAGTGTAAACGTATTCAAGGCAGTGGATGAAGAGGCTTCTTCTCTGCTTCTATGGCATTGGTTGCATGATCACATGTTATCCACATGATATTATTCCCACATTTTTGTCTTTCAATGTGAGATTCAGTTAGAAGAGCTAAAATATATGGGAGCACTAAAAAGAGAAAAAAAGTATTAAATAAATGTCTAAATTTTTTGTGTTAATCAATCTTTTGTCTTTATCAATTATATTTAGTTGAATTTAGTTTCAAAAGGCAGTCAAAACTAATAATAATAATAATAATAATAAAATAAATACATCTAAGGTTTTGTAAAGAACACCCCCCTTCTTTTCTTTTGAAAACCCTTATGTGCGATTAATGTGACAGCTTCCATTTCCATTTCCATTTCCAGAACTGATTTATTATGCATCTTTCTCTGAGCTATATCTTAAAACTAAACCTCTTCTAAATGCTTGTTATTTCATTTTGCCACCTAAAATGCAACATTTATGCAGTTTGTATATACCTTTATGCAACAGAACTTTTATATCGTTGGGAGAGACAAAAATAAAACTTTTTGGAGAGTACTAAAGATTGACCGATTAGATCCTTCTAAGCTAAGCATTCTTGAAGACCCAGTGACATATTCAGAAGTTGAATGCTATGACCTGTTAAGCCGGATAAATGAAGGCAACAAGTCAAGTGGTGGGCTTAAATTTGTCATCACTTGTTATGGAATTGTCGGTATGTTATAACTGCTAGGTTTCTTACTATACCAATGTTTAGTTGAATTTTATTACTTATCATATTCTTTTTCCCAAGTTCAGGGTTTGTTAAATTTCTGGGTCCTTACTACATGCTGCTTATAACAAAAAGAAGGAAGATTGGTGCAATTTGCGGTCATGCAGTGTATGCCATTGCCAAGAGTGAGATTATTCCTATTCCAAGTCCTGCTGTGCTCTCCACAATGGCTTATCATAAGGATGAGAACAGGTCTTTTGTTCATTCCGCATATAAATGTAAAAATGTCCTTGGATCATCTGCGGAAACCCGGGTTCATCAATCGGAAATACATGTTGTCCTGTGTGTTTAGATCAGAATTATGTTTGGGTGTGGTTGTTTTTCTAGGTTCGATGCCAAATTTGGTGTATTCCTTTAACTATAGACAAGTTCTCCATTGTGACAGTATCATGCTTTTTGTGAATGCACCCTTGTAACTGACTATATAACTCATCTTTTTAGAGGACGGAACAAGTAATGCTTCTCTTGAATTTATTATGGGGAACATTTATGTTATTTGTAGTCTCTCTAGTAATTTTAGAGAGGCAATTTATTTCCAGAAAATATGCAGGGGCAACTTTCATTCCTTGGTGATGTTATTGTTGCATGCTGGATAAGGAAGGTATCTTTAGGTTTTTGCAGGAACAAGCCATTTCTTCTTCTTTTTTTTTTTTTGTCTTTTTAAATTCCCATTTTTCAACCTGTATTTCCACAAGCTGTTCCGCGTTTGTTCCTCTTTGGGTGATAATATGAACTTGCATTCATGTTTTGTCTTGTTTCTCGATGTCAGATACAAGAAGCTCCTACGCATGGTGGATCTTACGAAGGACTTCTTTTTCAGTTACTCCTACCATGTTATGCATAGTCTTCACAACAATTTATGTGATAGCGAGACAGGACAGTATGTGTATGAAACAATGTTTGTTTGGAATGAGTTTCTGACTCGTGGAATTCGAAATCACCTCAAGAATACTCTCTGGACAGTTGCATTGATACATGGATTTTTTAAACAGGTGCTTGATGCTTTGTGGTTACTGATTGCGGCTTATTTAGAATAAATTACTATATTTGAGGAGGTAAACATGATGCAAGCACAAATAATGAAAAACATTTGGCTAGTCCATATAAGGATCAGCAGCCTTAGCAATTAAATATTCAAACAGAAATACTCTTTTTTTCTTTTTTTTTTTAATATTTAAAATGTGGCCTTTTTGTTTCATAAATATATTTTCTTATGCATAGGCATAGAATTTTTACATGCAAAGGCACTTTAGCATACCGACTGATTAAAGAAAGAAGAACTCCACTGCATAAATGTATGATAATTTATTGTGGTATAATGCGCCTTGGACACTTATTTGTTATTTAATTAGCTGTGAAATTCGATAGATGGTATGAACATTCTTGTGTTGCTTCTGTAACTTTTATTAAAGTTGATCCCATTCTGTCAAAGTGCATCCAAAGCATGGATAACTTGATTTGGAATGACCGGTTAAGCGAGGATGCCACCCTGGAAGATGATTACAATAGTTTAGTTAATAATGAAGGCCTGCTCCGCAGTTTTTGATTGTGCTGGAAAATTAATCTAAGTATTTATACTTTTGGTAAAAAAAATTAATTAGACAACTGTAAACCTTATGGCTTCCTGCTTTGTGAATCCAGGTCAAATTTTCAGTATCTGGCAGGGACTTCAAGCTAACCCTCATTGCTAGACGATCGCGTCATTTTGCTGGCACCAGGTTTGGATAACTTTGAGCAACTTTTATGGGAGTGGTTTACTGTTTGAAAGCAATATAAGCATGTTCAGGTTCATATATCTTGGTTTCATTGCTCTTTATGTGGGAATCAGGACTTAGGAGACTCCATATCCAAGATCAAACAATCTAAATCTTCTTAAAACAAGTTCTCTTTCTGTGATGACCCTAACTTCCAACCTATGTAGTTTTCATTGGCAATGGCCCAGTGCTGTACTAGTCTTGATCCTGTGGTTTTTTAAATGTTGATGTTAATGCGCAGTCACATTTCCCATTGTTGTACAGATATTTGAAACGAGGCGTTAACAAGAAGGGTCAAGTAGCTAATGATGTCGAGACAGAACAAATTGTTTCTGAAGATGTTCCCGAAGGATGCCTGTTGCAAATTAGCTCTGTTGTGCAGAATAGGGGTTCCATTCCACTTTTCTGGTCTCAGGAGACTTCACGACTGAATATTAAACCTGATATTATATGTATGATGGTTGCATATAAATTTTTTGTTTTCAAGGTGCTATTGTCCCACCATATCTTGCTGACTGTTCTTTGTGTTTTCCAGTGTCGAGGGAGGATCTCGGTTATGAAGCCACCAGACTACATTTTGAAAACCTTGTCCAGAGATATGAAAATCCAATAATTATACTGAATTTGATCAAGGTATGGTTTGATATGTTTATACAGAGACACTACTTTTGTATCCGTTCTTCTTAATATAACGAATCACCTGACGTGGTTAACTTTCAATTTCTTTGCCACTATATTTTTATTTCTATGATTGGCCACTAACAGTCACGTGAAAAGAGGCCCCGAGAATCAATTCTCCGAGCAGAATTTGCAAATGCTATTGACATTATCAATAAAGATTTACCTGCAGGGAGTCGCTTAAAGTTCCTGCACTGGGATCTGCACAAACAATCTAGAAAGTACTTTGGCTTCTCCTTGCTTGCGTCCAGTGCGGCTATTTTGTTTTTAAGCTTTGATTGACATGAATTGAATTTGTTTTCCTCAGCAAAGCTGCTAATGTGTTATCTCTTCTGGGAAAGGTGGCTGCTTATGCATTGAACTTAACGGGCATCTTTTATTGTCAAATACCGCTAATTATAAGTCCTGCCCAATTGCTAAATCAGTCCTACTTTGGGTAAGTCCAGATAAAAATAGTTGCTGGTTTGTGGCATAATATTCATTGCCGTTTCCTCTTTTCGGATAAAATGTTCATTAAACTTGGAATTATTGAAAAATAGCTCTTTTACTTGATGCGGTTGGAGTCGAGCATTCTTGAAAAGAGTTCCAGCTGGTTACTTTGGAAAGGGGAGGAAGTAATGACTCACCCCTCCATTGTTTCTGTGGCTGATGCAACTCCATTTGCTTTTGTTACTAATGCAATACTTAATAGGAGGGAAAAAAAAATCATTCTAACATCGTGTTGATGTTCCTTTGAACAACCACTTAATTCTAATAGGTTTCAAATTAAACTATACAAAGTTTGTACATTTGCTTGATACTTTACAAATGCTGGAAAAGGTGCTTTCCGGGATCATCTCGGGTCAAGATTATGCAAGGTTTAAATTTGTGTGAGCCATTGTCACTTTAGAGTTTCGTTATTGGCCATATCCCAGTTATTCATTTTGCTTCTGTTCACATGTGTTAAGCTATTATTGACACTGCTCATAATGATATACTTCAGGCTGGAAAATCGTGTCAGTGAATGCTTTCTGAGGAGTCTTGATGAGGAAAGCGAGGATGCAGACAACTTGGAGAAAGAAAGTAGCAATGGTGGAAGTGATGCAATTGGTCTCTCTGTCAAGCCTCCAATGTTCCAGAAAGGAGTTCTAAGGACCAACTGCATAGATTGTCTGGATCGCACAAATGTTGCTCAGTATTCTTATGGGTTAGTTGCTCTGGGACACCAGCTGCATGCTTTGGGATACCTAGATGCTCCAGATATTGATTTAGATACCCCTTTAGCGGCTGACTTGATGGAGATTTATGAGATGATGGGTGATACACTCGCATTGCAGTATGGTGGCTCTGCTGCACATAATAAGGTAAATCCGTTATAAATCTGGTCTGGCCTTTTGTGTGTGTGTGTGTGTGTGTGTGTGTTTGTTTCTTGCCTTGACTCTTGGATGGCCTTTGTATTTGCCTATTAGCTGGGCCATTCTGGTGGAATATAAGGTAATAAGTATAATTACAGAATTGAGTGTGGCAGGTTTAAATTCTTGATATTTGTTGCTTGGGTTTTATAAGAGCATTGATTATCTTAAATCCTTAGGTAGATTAGATTTAATGCTGCAAATTTTATTTTATTTTGGTAAATCAAATATATTAAGTACCGAAAGGAACGAATACAACCGTTAGGCATAACAGGACCTAACACAGGACAGCAACACAAACAACCAAAAGCAAGAACAACACATATGTACACAAATACAAAGACAATGCAAAACCCAACTACTTCACACCACAGGGTGTCACCAAGAGGTGTAAGGGATGTAGAAAGGCCCAGCAAGCAAATATAACAAAGGGGAGAGTTTCAACTCAGGAACAATCAACAACCGAGCATCCTTCTAGCACCAAAGGACCACCATGCACCCCAATCAACTCCCATTAGCCATGCAGAGCCATATGCAGACCCCAAGCCCTCTGAATTCTGATGTTGACATCATTTCTAGGAAAGCGACCCCAGCCACAAGCAATGTCTCGGACCACTTTCCGAATTCTGTTCTTTGTAGCCATCAGATTCACCCTATTGCCCCGAAAGATGATGTCATTTCTATCCTTCCAAATAACATAGATAAGAGCTGCAAAAGAACTGCGAATAACTCTGTGGAGAAGGGTGTTACCTTTAAAGCTCATCAGCCAGCAAGTTGAGCTGTATTATTTCAGAAAATGCAATCCAACTCAATACATTGAATTGAAACCAGTAAGGTAATTGGTAGTAGAAACATAATCGCTTTCCTGAACTAACTTACCTAACTCTGTTCCACCAACGGACTGATGAGGCTTTTGAGTGTCAAAAAAGCTCTCCAAAACAATTATACTGGTTCTTCTGATCTTAAACTGGATTCTTTCCATCCAAGATTCCAATTGGCCAATTATGTTATTAATTTTTCTAGTTTGTTTTGAATTTAGTATGGTTAACTTTATTTTGAGATTATATGGGTTCCTCTATGACACGAGTTTCCTAAATATTGACACATTAGTGAAATTCCAAAATGTGTTCCCCTCAAATATTACAGCCCAAGGAAGGGAGGGGGAAAAAAAAAACTTTAGTGACTTGTTTGGAGAAATAGGTAAAGAAAGTTCTATCCACAATCTTGTATTGTATCCATTCCCAACTTCCAATATGAGAAACCTTGTTTTCACAGTTTTGTTGATTATGGATTATTTCCATGCTTTTAAGTTTTATAGTTTAGTGGTGATTTCCCTTTATTTGGTACCCATTAATTTCCTAGGAATAGATTTATCCTCATCAGTTTATTTCTCTCTTTAGGAGAATGGAAAATTCAGGAAAATTTCTGCCACTTTCCTCTGGTTGAATTTTTCTGTGAATTGCTCTATTTTCTTGTCATTTCCCTTTTTTAAGCATTTGGGATACTGTGCAGATATTCTCTGAGAGAAGAGGTCAATGCAAAGCTGCAACGCAATCCCAAGAATTCTTTAGAACTCTACAAAGATACTACAGTAATGCTTACATGGATGCTGAGAAACAAGATGCCATTAATGTGTAAGTCGAGCATACAGTCAATTATTATCCTAGTTGCTGTTAGAACAGAAAATCCAAAGCAGCTGCAAGTTCTTCCTTGTACACTGATTGCATTGTAGTGAATATATCTGACTATGGTGTCTGTTTGTTTCCCTCTTTTTGGATATATGATTATCCCATGCATCTATTCACTATTTGAGCAGGTTCTTGGGGCACTTCCAGCCACAGCAGGACAAACCAGGTCTGTGGGAACTGGATTCAGACAAGCATTACAATATTGGGAGGCGTGGCCCAAATTTCAGTGATGAGAATGCTAGGTACAGAGCATTGGTGTTGACTTTTCTGAATGTTCGTTTCAGTATAATTTGGAGAAGTATTTAGGAAGTCTTTTTTTTTTTTTTTTAAATATGGGTGGGGGGGGGGGGGGGGGAACGTAAAACAACAGATGTATTGTGAATTTACCGGAACTAATTTGGATCACTATTAATAGAATTGATTTGTATATCATTTACTAACACTTCAAAAAAATTTCTCTATTGGCCACTAGAACCACTAATATTTCCGGCTGCATGCTTACTGTTCAGAATTCTCTTCCACATGTTATTTATTTTGCATCCACTTCAAATCCATGGGTACCAAGGAAATTTTCCCTGATCTAATCTTAACAAGCTTGCATACTTGAAGTTGCCTTAGTTTTTCTGCTTAGATCTCCTCCTTGAGTGCTTGCTGAAGTATCTGGTGACACTAGTGTGGTTGGTGAAGAAAATCAATAAAGAAAATGGTTATCTAGATATGGGATAAAAAGATCTAAATGGATAATAATAATCAGTTATCAAATATTCATGTTTGTATCTATTACAGTGTATACAGTTCAAGATTAATGCAATTTTCTTTCCCAACAATTGGAAGTGGATATCCATTTTTTCCTTGTCAATGACTTGATCAATAAAGATAAATTTTTTCAGTGACTGTCCGGTTTAAAGTTACATTCTTTTAAGTTTGACACCCTCTACAATTGTCCACGTACCTTTTTTCTGTAGGTCTCTGTTTAAAAGATCTTTATCAGATGGGAATATTCTCTTTGAAAGCGACTCACCTATAGCTCTTGCAAGTGTTGGGGAAAACAGCAACTTGGACCGATCCTTGCCTGAAAAGTCGCAAGGGATTAACAAGGGTCTTTCAGAATCCACGCCAGAAATATCAACTTGCGAAAGTGATATATCTTATTGTAGGTTAGTGAACTGCACATTTTCCTTATATCCGTTGCCTCTGGGATGGCTCTACTAGCAAACCGTTGTCAACAGTGAGGCCATTGTTTGCCGAGTTGTTGATTTCCATGTGATGGAAATTTAGATATAGTTTGCATTGTTTATTATATGTCTTATCTTGTAGCATCATTTTAGATCGTCTGTAGCCAATTCAGTAATTAATTATTGGCCTTGAGAAGTGCAGTTGTAGCAAAAGATACGAGAAAAACTCATTCTTAGTTGGCAGAGATAGTCCTTATCGTTCACCCCCATGATTTATGTTCTTTGCTTCAATATGACTAAAAGTTCATATCCTTCTAAAGAACTTTTAATTGGTTTTAGAAGCCTCGGATCCTTTCCCGTGTCTATTCCTGTCTTGTGAGTTTAAGAACCTTGTCTGGCTTATTCTGTAGGTATACTCCATCAATGTCAAGAAGGCAGCTTTTCACAGACATTCAACAGAATCAGTGCCTTGAAAGTGACCATATTTGTTTAAGTGAACATGGTGATGAGTTTAACTGCTCCAATTTCCTTGACGTTGACTGGCTTTCTTCTGCTGGTAACTCATGTGAAGATGAAACGTATGAAAGGTAATTCCTCTGAATCTATAAGCATTGTACTTTGGGAGTGCTTGTCATTTTTATGCTGTGCAGTTGAACACTAGTGTCATATTTAGCAACACCATCATCACATCATCTGCTGACGACATGGTTAATATGAGATCAAAAAGATAATAATTTTTAAGCTTGTTTTTTTTGTTGTCTTGTTTTTTATGTTGCAATCTAAAAGTAAATAATAATTTCTTGCACTTAACATCTGACACAATTAATATCATAAGAATACATGCAGACAATGTTGGTTGCTCTGCAGTATGTTCATCTACTCATTTTTTTAGCACTTGTTCATGACTTCAAACTATTAGAACCTCGTTTTGGCTTCAATCAGACAATGTAAAATATGTTCTCCCAGCATCTTAGCATTTGTTCTCCTGATTTCTTAGCACTCACGCAATTGCTCCATAGAATTGATGGTATCCAAAAAAGTCCTCATGAAAGAATTTAAGAAATGATTATACAGCTTCTCTCACATGCCATGCCTTTTTGTGTTGGGTTAAAGGAAGAAACGAATCCATCCTCATTTTAGAAATTTAATTCAATTTTGTATAAAAATGTGAGGGTGCACTGGAATGTGTGGCTGCAGGTCTACGCTCATAAACTCCCCCATTGCCACCCTATCGTCAGAAAATGTGGAGAATGGATCTGCAAGTCAATCTGGAACCAGTTTTACGGTCAGTAATCCATACAATCTATAATAGGCTAATGTATTATTACAACTTGGATGGTGCACATAATGTGAACTAAATTTAAAGAATTTCACGGGGTAGTCAACGATAAAAGCGATGAGTGTTTTCTAGGCAGTCTTCTGTTGGTTTTAAAAGCTTGTGGCGTTTCATCAAGCTCTAGTGTGCTCCCACCACCACCCTTGTCTAGCATGGACTTTTTCCCTAGAAAAATGGCATTGTTTGGTAACACTCTTTTTACTCCTACGGGTGGAAGAATCAGTACCCCGTGGAATCCCATGGTGTCCCACATACCTGCACCCTCTTTTTTAACAAAAGAAGAAGATAAGCTGTTGTTTCTAAGTCCAAAGTCCAAGAAAGAGAACGGAAGGTCCATGTAACTCATCCAAGAATTCATCTCTCAAGTATTCACCTCCTTGGTTGGATAAAAAAAGATGGAATACTTTTCTCCTTCCGGATCCTTTCGGAGGCTTTAGACCTGTGCTTCCATAAGAATGCATCCCAACTGTTGCACTGCTACTAGGGTGTATTCGAGCTGAGTAATGTGCTGCTCAGTTCCTAACTCGATACAAAATGGCTCTACTCAAACTCAACTCGGCCTAGGATCAGTTAAGCTCGAGCTCAACTATAAATAAAAATATATAATATATAGAATTGAATTAATCAAGTAGCTTACAGAGTATCTAATCAGGTTTGATGATCGAACTTGACTTGATACACCATTCGAGTAGCTTGAGCTCACTCAAAACTCAAAGTTTTTTGAGCCAAGTAGTGCCCAAGGTACTCGTGAGTTGTTTCCTGTCGCCCACCCCTGGAACTCATTTGAGTAAATGAGTCACTCTCGCATTGTGCTCTCCCTCTCCCTCCCGCACATTGTAGAGACATGTTGCTATGTATTTCCTAAGTTGTGTACTGACATTCAAACTTCAATTTTTCAATGAATCATGCTCGTTTCATTCAGATTAAAGATGCATCACTAGTTCAATTTTTGTTGTTGCTCTTTATAAGGTAACGGAGCAGACAGGGGCTGAGCTCACTTACGATGCCATGCAGCATTCTGGTAGTCTTGCCAAATATCCTAATAGCTTCGCGGATTGGGTGGCTTGGGGCGAGCTGCTCTTTTATTGAAGCTGAGTTTTTTCATCGGAATCATTTTTAACCCATCCAAAGGATTCGGGTTCCCTGCATGAAATAAGAGGTCAAATTCTCATCCCCGAAAGAATGAGAGGAAGAGAGAATTCATCTTCCATTCAAAAGATGCACTCGCTCATGGATGATTTAACGTTCAATCAACCATCAAGAAAACATCCACTTTTGGAGCATAATGGAGAAAGTGGCACTAACCTAATTCTTTTGGGAGCTCACTCCCATCTCAATCTGTGTAAATAAGTAATTTACAAATCATTTGCATTCATCATTTTTTGATACAAATAAATTTTAGGGACGCTTTTGATATTTTTTCAATTTATTTGTGTAAAGAAAACGAATAAGACTCATCCTGTAGAACTACTGAATATGCACTCAAGTAACAAGCCATGTTCTTCCTGAGGTGGAATGGAATCTCAAGCATTCTCACATCACATTCTTAGGACTTATCCATCGAGAATGTCAAAAATTCATTGCACGCCTTTCCAGAGGCCTACATATGAGTTTCCATGGTGCATCGACTATGAAAACATGCAATGGCAACATCATATCTCTAAAAATGATCAAATGCTCGAGTACAGGGCATTTAGGAAAGACCCAAGGCAAAAACTCTGCCAAACAGGTAAATATGAACTCGAAACCAAATTGAAGTTGTTTCACGATTAAGAAGAAATTTAAGTTATTACCGAAACAACAAAAGTCTATTGATAAAAGAAGCAAAGAGCAGCCGCCATGGTTCATGTTTAATCTCGAAGGATGATCTTATAAGTAAACTGCCCAATGGTCTTAAAATTCTCAAAGGAAAGGAGCTCTCCAAACTGGTTCAAAATTGTGGCGTTCAAAAGGAAAAAAACAAGGAAAACCAAGAATATGATAAAACCACGCTCACATGTCCCACTCGTTGGTTGCAGGAGCGGGTACAACTGGTGCCACAGGAAGAGCACCAGGCAACAACGCGGCTTGTGGTGGTGCAACAGCAGCATCATCCCAGCCGCCGCCGGCTGCTGGAGCTGCAAGTATAAGATGCAAAAAAGGATAACAGGCTCAGTTGTCGCTGCATTTTGATAAATAAAAACATAAAAAAGAAAAAGGAAGAAATTCCTCCTTTTGATCAGTATATACTCCCACAGTGCAATCTAGTAACTAAATAGCAGGAAGAATTCTAACCTGCTTCTTGTGCCCAACCAGAAGGAATTGGCGCTGCAGCCATTTCGGGAGTCCACTGAAGCTCTGCATTTGAAGCGGGCCATTGATCAGCTGCCAAACCTGGTGCAGGGATGGGAATCCCACCATAATCCGGAGCTCCAGGTACATCTTCATTTTGTTCTTTGGTCTCCTCCGGTTCCCTGTAGAAGAACAGATCCACCTGCAAATATGAAGATTTAAGTGGGACATTTTAAAAAAAATTGAAATCTTCTAAAAAGACATGACCCGGAAAAGTTTATATGAGCATTCATAGTGCATATATACACTTAATAAAATTGATACCAAACATGTCCTGTTAGATTTTAAAAACAATACAGAAAACTAACGTTCATTTACCATCACATCCCATTTGTGACCAGGAAGGATAGTTCCACGCATCTGGAGAACCATCCTAGCAAGAAGCCAAAATAGGCAGCCAATGCTATGCTTCCCCTTGTTGTTAGCAGGGATACCAATGTCAACATATCGCATTGGTGAATCAGTATCACAAAAGGCAATAGTTGGGATGTTTCCAAGGGCTCCTTCTTTGATAGGCTGCAGAAAGTATAATTATGTCAGAAAAACTGGGATCTAATATAACATGCAAAAGCACAATTCATAGAAATAAGCTAATTTATTAGGGTGTAAACTGATTAGCATGAGAATACAAATACATAAATAAGAAGTACCGAATGAAATGAAAACAACTCACATTTTGCCCAAAAATTGGAAGGTGGCCCATCGAGCCATCACTGCAGTGCTAAATTGGACCACGCATAAAAAGGCTGTAGCAAAGGCAAGCCCATTGGACGTTTTGATATTTTTTCAGTTTTAGTTACATAATAAGTTGTGAAAACAAAATTGAGGGCTTAGCAGATTGAAAAAAGACACTTCAAAATTAATAATTGCAATATCAATGTAAAAGGAAATATGGTGGGACTGTGTAAAATTTTTTGAGATATTTAATTTAGATCACCTGGAAAATCTAATGTTCAAGTGTTAATCAAGCAGGCCACAGCTCCAGGGCTCAGTTGCCACCCCTAAATGCTATAAGCAAGGTGCACACACAACAAAAGGGGAAAATACAAACAATTGCACTTAACCAGATCAATGTACATCAAAAAAATGGAAAAAAAGTGATAACTCTTCATCTAGTGGTACGCAAGTTGTACACATCACTTTCTAGAGGTGAAATCTTAATAAAACCTTGTAAATCACTTCATAGCCAAAAGGCCAACCTACTAATTGGAAGAAAAAAAAAAGTAGAGCAAAGTATACCCTAGAACATAGCTGCTATGTGAGTTCTTAAAATCACCTGGTGATCAGTTCTTGGGTCAGTGAGGATAAGGAGACGGGGTTCACTGAACGATGTCTGCAGCTGATTAGTGAATGTTCCAGGGGTGTGCCTCCCAGCAATTGCATTAACACCTGTATATTGAGCAAACTTCAACACTGCCCTCTGACCATAAGGCCTGGCGGACTGAACGATAATGTCCTTAGGATTCTCAATCGCAACAATAACTCTCGCCGCAAGAACAAGCTTCTCCCATGTTTTTCCAAGGTTAATTATGTATAGCCCTGAGAAGTGAGACCCGTGTACCAATATAATTATGAAGAGTCATAATAACAGATATCTCAAAATAAGAGTAAGATTTGAGACTAAACAATATGCTCTGCCTTCAGAGTTAGATTTTTCACAGGACTCATACTTGATCCGTGAAATAAGAACAGAAAATGCTTGGATCAAGAAAATTCATAATTATAAACGAGAAGTCATAGAACTAATGTCTATTCAATAATAAATCATGTGTGCAAAAACCAAGAAAAAACACAGCAGATAAATTCGTCCACGATGAAGCAACATCCAGGGAACAGAAATCAAATAATAGCCAAACTTATTGCAACAAGAGATCTACTGACATTACCATTATATATGGTGTCACTGGTACACAATTAAATGGAATCTACAAAAACTAATAGCTAAAACACGATCATTTCACCAGCTATTTACTCCAAATTTCAAATCTTTATTGAAAAACGTACAGGTACATGAAACCCAAAGTCAAAGCAATAGAAATGGGTAACAAAATGACGACTTGCCATCGCTGCGTCGCTTGAAGACGTATCGATCCATCTGGAAATCACAGTTCTTGGTGCCCAAATGGACCTTGGAGGACAACATCATCTGAATGTCGGTCTCCTTCTCCGTGAGCAGTCTGGCGGTCGCCATTGTTGCAAAGAGCTCTTTCTCTCGCTCTCTCTCTCTCTCTCTCTCTCTCTCTGTGGGAACCCTAGAAAAGATGTGGTCGCGCTCGCTCTAATGGAACCCAAGAATTTAATTGGCGGCGCAAGCTTACGTATTTATATGGTTTAAAAACCCTAGCCCACCTCACCGAAGTTCCTCCTGAACCCTAAATCTCCTAAATTTCTTTTTCCTTTTTTTATTATAAATACTGTTTCATTTTTCCTTCTTTACCACCCGCGGGGTTTTTTGTGCCATTTTCTTCAATACAATCATAAAACGGCGTCACCTCGAAAATTTAAGGCTGTTAAAATGCATACGTAACGGCTCAATATAATTTATCTAGTCACATCCACCCCATTAAGGGACGGCAACGAAATGGGTCAAACATGAGACTTAAATTAATATGAACGAGTGAAAATTATTTTATAAATGAATTACTTTACGTTTAAGTCAAATACTTTCTTTTAAATACTTTTATAAATCAATTTGTATTAAATACACACACACATATATATATATATATATATTATTTTTACTGAATACTTTATTTCGTTTTGCATCCTACTTCTGATTCATTCTTGGTAACTAAGAGGATGTAGGATAAATCCTTAAGACTATTCAATCACAACCATAATATTACTACTTATACATACACACACATACATACACATATATATATATATATATATATATATATACATACATATATATATATTATTTTTACTGAATACTTTATTTCGTTTTGCATCCTACTTCTGATTCATTCTTGGTAACTACATTCTTGGTAACTAAGAGAATGTAGGATAAATCCTTAAGACTATTCAATCACAACCATAATATTACTACTTATACACACACACGCGCGCGCACACACACATACACATACATACATACATATATATATATATATATATATATATATATATATTATTTTTACTGAATACTTTATTTCGTTTTACATCCTACTCCTGATTCATTCTTGGTAACTAAGAGGGGCTGCTCCTCCCACTCTAAGCTCTCGCTTCAGTTTTACAATGCACCCACCATCTCCGATGAACTATACAGTTGCAGATAAACTTTGCAGCCGAATTGTTCTGCAGGCACTACACCCTTAACTAAATTCAAAGTTACTGAATCCCATGAAATCACTTATGGTGATGTTTAGCAACATTTCATCGTGTCCCCCTGCATTTGATTTCTATAGTCCCCACCCTGGTTGGGCCCGAAGCCACCAACTCGATGCCAAAATCTAACTGATATTATGCTACATCATACAAAGAGGAACAACACAGAACAGTGAAACATTACAGCGTCAACATTACTTGAACACCAAAACACTAAAACTAGTCCTTCCCAGACCTTCCCTTTCTGTCAAATATATCCATCAAGTAGTTATGAGACCTGAATGGTCTTGGACTTGGGCTGCGGCGGGGGTTGCTTCTCGACGACCACCGTGAGAACTCCGTTCTCGCATTTCGCGGCAATGGAGGACGCATTGGAGTCCTCAGGCAGCCGGAATTTCCTCAGCAGCTTCCACGGAGCCCTCCTCTCGAGCCTTATGTACTTGCAACCTTCCTCTTCTCCATCCTCATGCTTCCTCTTCCCGCTGCTCCGCACCACCAACGTCAGCTCATCTTCAACCGTAACCTACAGATAATGTCATTTGGTTTGACTCCATTTATAGAAAGCCCCAACCAAATTTCAAAAACCTAGTACCCTCTGTTAAGCTCCTAAATTCATCTTTTAGCCTCAAGAATCCCCTTCTATTATTTCTTGTACACATTCCCAGAGAGGGCAGGTGTCTCTAGGGTACAACACCCCAAAATGACTAATGAATCAACCCATTTTTTCATGCTCATTAGACCTAAAACAAACCATTCCACAAAGAAAACCAGTCCCTAAATTTATCATCTAGGACTTCAATTGTCGACCAACGGTTCAAAAGGAATCCAGGTAGAGAACTGAAATCCCAGAAAAACGAGAAGCTCCCGAGGTTTCATCTTCGATCAAGGGGGACGCGATAGAAAGATTACCTGAATATCGGACTTGGACAATCCCGGGACATCCATGTAGAAGATGTACTCTTTGCGGGTGTCGAGGATGTCAACTGGAATGCTACCCACGACGCCTCTGTTTTCATGACCGTGATGATGAGACCGCGAAGGGTACCCAAATTTCTCGAGGGCTTCTGGGAAATTGAGAAGTTGATTCACGGCTCCCGCCAATTCCCCATTGAAGAAGCTCGAATCCGCGACCGGGATCATCCTCAAAGCTCAGGAAATGCACAGATCCTGTCACAACAACAACACAGAAATCTCACAATGCAGCGTCTAATGTAACCTTAATCCGTAAAAGAGTTTAACAAAACTCAGAGAAACCATTAACCAGCTGTTTGGTTCCCGAGAAAATTAAGGGAAAATATGGACGAAAACTCGAAAAACTACCCTAAATCACACACAGGCTAGCAGCTCGAATTCGTACTTGTGAACGCGATTTCGTCTCTGTACGCGAAAGAATGTGAGAATCGAGGGCGCCAAGACAGATTTGAGCGAGAAATTGCAAAAAAATTTAGAAGTGAGCGCTCGACGCGAGTGAGAAAATTTGTGGGGTGGGGGGAGGAGATAAGAAGGAAAGAATGGAAAGTTCCAGAGGATCGTTGAGGGTTCCCGCGGGGTACCCGAACCATCCGGAAGAATCAAGTCTGTTGATGGGTTCTGCCGTTGCGATGCTTACACGTGTCCCACAGGTGAATCTCTTGGACCCTCCAATCCAATCCACGGGCCTTAGGAATTCCGGCTCAGGGTCGAGTCATTTCGAGGCTTACCTACATTTTCTTGTACCAGATTTTAGCCCAAAAAATAAAATTAAATTAAAAATTAAAAATATTTTCTTGACCCACATATTGGCTAGCATCAAAAACATACAGGGCTGATTATTTTTTCTTGATTCACAAAAAAAATATATTTACTATTTATTTTATAATTATAAAATATTAAAGTATTATCTAATTTCAATTTTTTATTAAATAGGATAAGAAACTTATATCACAAATTTTTATTTCATGAGAAAGCATGCAAAAAATAATTATTAATATTTTAAAGTGGTACTACCATAATAATTTTATTTTTATCGTTTACTGGTTGGTGATGGAAAAAAAGTTACTTTAAAAGAATACTGGGATTTAAGTGTCTTTGTAGAAATTAAAAAAGATGACAATGTCCTTTTAGTAAAAAACAGTAGGTGTCAATATCTAAGAAGGGTATGATATTCTCTTCTCATGTTGTCTTTTTTGGAGGCAACTCAACAAACAACTCTAATTATAGGTCACAGCCCACCAGAGCCCAGCCCATCGCAGCCCATTTCAAATGGATAAGCTAAGGAAGCCCAACACAACTGTTTAGCCCATTTAAGTGAGTGGGTGTGGACCTCTAATGGGCCTAAAAACGGTGCCCCGTGTAAAAGTTGGCCGCTGTCCCCTTTGAACTCCCATGTCGCAACTTTGCCGGGAAAAAAAGTTTAGAGTTCAATTACGGGATGTATATTTGAGGCCTTAAAATAAATTTTACTTAAAATAAAGCTGCGCTATATCTATATATAGAGAAAAGAAAATCTGCCCTGAACCCGAGTTGAGGCAACTTACCTCAACTCATGCACCAAAAATGAATATTTTTTGGCTAAAAATAGTAATTTTTGGCTTAAAATAGTAATTTTGGGGTCATTGTATTGAATATCTAATTATAAAAAAACGAATGGATGATACTTTAAAATAGAAGTCGGTTGCAGCTTGTTTTTGGTCCATTTCTAAAAAGTTTTTTTTTACTCAAAACTTGTTTTGGGAAAAAAAACACTTATTTAATTCACCCAATTAAAACTAAGAACATGTCGAAAAATGTTCACAGAAATCACAAAGTAACATGTAATGCCAAAAACATTCATAGGCTAAAATAAGTTGTCTGATGTTTCAGTTCGCCAGGTTGTCTCTTGCCTGCCCATGGATTCAACAACAGTTTGAAAGATTGATCGATTCGGGAATCTCCAGATTTATGCTTATTTTTAACTCCCCGAAGTATTTCGTCGCTTACTATGCCCTTCCTCGTCTGAGCACGACTAAAGTGGCTATACATACAAATCCATTTACGGATCTATATGCTCCGATTGGAACTTTGCTGTAAAAAAAGAAAAACAAAGGATGCTGAAAAACATGCTGAACCAGAGCTTGAGAATTTTGATCATTTTCAGGTTTCTCTCCTCAGGTGGTGGTTATAAACTAAGTCTTGACGACATAGATGAAGTTCAATTATAACTATCCCATATCAGGAAAATAACGAATTGGTTTTAGAATAGAGACCTCTGGACTTTAATTGAGCTATAGTTTGAGAATTTGAACCTTCTCTTGTACTGTCATTTAATCTTTTAGTGTTAATTATAAAATAAGTTTCGACACCATAGATGAAGTGCAAAGCTTAGTTATGTTTATGAAGTTAAAACATAGGTTTATAACAAAGTCTTTTAAAACATAGTTTTGTTTATAAAGAAAAGTTCTATAATCATCAAAAACAATTACGGATGAAACACAAAGTCAATAGTACTTTTTTCCATCAGCCATTACATTAATTTCGTAGACGCTTAGGCTTTACGATAGTGCCGGTAATGTGTGTATAATTGGGTTCACTTTTGATCTTTTCAACTTGGTATTAAGGGTTGATATATATACTTTTCAGGAACGGTTCTCTTACTTGCTCCGCTTGTCCGTTAAATAACTTAATACACATTAACAATCTGTAAATTTTAACTATATAAATTAAAACGATCTAGGATTATTAATGAACCTATTAATTTTCATCAAATTTTAAGGTGCTCAACACTCTAATCTTACGAATGAAAAAAAAAATATAAAAATACTATAACAATTAAATATTTCTATGATTTTTATCCTCTAAATGAATGCCTTGACATATTGAAACTGTATGAAATTAGTAAGCATGTAGATTATTTATGACCTCTTTTAATAAAAAATTTATAAATTGTAATATGTATCAAATTATTTATTGAACCGGTGGAAGTCGAGCATCGTTTGGACAAATAGAATAGCCGTTCCTATAATTTCCTCTGGGATAGCCGTGAAGTGCGCAGTCCCTTGCGCTTTTAAGCATCTGTATATGTATCCATGCATTCATTTTAATATGATTCATCTCCCGTCCTTTTCATGGAAGCTGTGGACAAGGTTCTATGAACTGTAAGGTTAGATTGACAGTGTAGAGACCATCCTCATGAATGACAGCTGAACACACTTCATTCATATCCACCCCCCAAACACTCAGTGCCGTGGATAACTACACCTTTATGTTCCTTCTTTGATACAAAAGCCATGCAACTTTTGATTTATTTTCATAAAATTTGGCTTCCTCTCGAATCTTCTATACCATTATAACAGGCGCAGGGGCTGCATGGTGAAGCCATTCGTTTCTTTCCTAAGCCCCCACAAGGTTCAGAACGCTCAAAAACTTTAAAATATTCAACAACATTAAAGAAAGAGAGTCCCAAATGCTTCTAAATGTTGCGATATTACAAAATAATAATAATAATAAGAGTCCAAAATGGCTTGAAATGAGTAAAATATTCCCAAAAAATACTCGAATTTTTCAAAACATAATAATAATAAAAGTCCAAAATGGTTTGAAATGAGCAAAATGCCCCCAAAAAATACTCGAATTTTTCGAAACACTCCCATCGAAATTATTAGTCTCGCTATCTCGTCTATTCAAGTTAACTCGTGGATCGCACATAAAACCTGCAGCCACGTTATAAACTATTAGACTGCAAATAATTACCGTGCTTAACATAAACATCTTCTAGCAGTTAGCAATTTGAGTCGTAGGCGCCAATAATTAGACAAAGAGCCTCACTTTCTTTCTTTTACTTTTAGAAAGCTTTAAAAAAAAAAAAGGCTTTCTAAATAACTTTGAAGTCGTGATTTTTTCGAAAAATTATTTTTCAACTTTCATAAATATATCGGACATTTCGTAGAGATATTCTGAGTTTCTTGAAAATTTGCCAAATATCTACTTTGAGAAAAAAAAAATCTCTTTAAATTATAAGAAAAATTATAAATAAACTATCCAAACTGATCCTAATAAATGCTAATAAACATAGCCCACCTCAAAGTAAGCAATGAAACACAATTATTAATCGTAACGTTGGATTATTTGGATTAAGTTGAAGCATAGATTCAATCGTCTGCCGGGTAATGAGGAACAAGGGGTGGGCTCGTTAACGAGCATCTTTGCTTTACATTTTTTTAAAAAAAATTATTTTCTTTGGTATGAAAAGAAACTACTGTTTGTAGTCATCGTGGGCGCGGATTAGCAATGATTGAAATTAGAAGGCCTAAATAAATAAATAAAAACCCCATTAGCCGACATTGATTAGTGGCATCTATGGTGCCTCACATGACATGACCCTTATAGTCCCCACACGCTCAATTTCCCAAGCTTCCGTCTGTTTTCTAGGCAAATGTAAACTTATTACAAACTGGAAAAAGAAAAAATTCACTTAGTTCGTAAAGGACAAATAACAGGAGTAATCAAACACAAGATTGATCACAATCAAGGCTTAAAGAGACTAGGATTCACTCAAGAATGGGGGACTAAGGACCCCTTAAAATCAAGGCACATATAATCAAAACAGTAATGAGTAGAGGATGAACGTATAGTAAAATCAGAGGCACCATAGGGTTAGGCCAGATACTTTTTTTATGTGAAAAATTAAGCTCTTTTATGTAATTTTTTTCTTTTCCTCATATGAATTCAACCAGTCGATTTTTGATGAAACTAGTGGATTTAATTACTTCAGTCCTCTAAATTTTGAAACTTAGCAGTTGTTTAGCCTAGTTGATTTTGTAGGTAAACTTGAAAGTTGATTAAAAATTTTAGAGAAATTTAATTTTTTTTGGTTCCTTAAGTCTTAGGTTAGTATAGATTTAATCTCTTATGTTTTAAAAGTGATTAACTTGGTCCTTAACGTTTATGAAAGTTACTAATTTAGTTCCTAAACTTCCAAGAAACCTTCAAGTTTGGTTTGACAAGCCTCACATGCAGTGCATAATTTTTCTAAATCCTTTGAACTCTTTGTGCAAGTGATTGTTCGAGTTCCCAAAAATAAAACTCTTGGGACTCTCCTTTCATAAGTTTTTCACATATTTCAAATTTGCCCGTCTAAAGGGGACTGTGCATTCTACATTGGGCTTTTCCATCAAAATTTTGATGGTATAGTTAGTGCGGGGATCAAATTAATCACTTCTTTAAGTTGCTAATTTTCAAACATTAAGAACTAAACTAGTCCTAACCCCAAGTTTGAGGGACCAAAAAAGTAAATTTGTCCAAATTTCTTGACTTCGTTACAGAGTGACCGAATCTAAGAACCACAACCTGAAAACTCTACCATTTGTCCTAGTAGTTCTGCAAGTCTTACCGCTCAATAGTTAGAGAGAATAAAATAGCTATTTGATGAAAGTATAACATATAAGTCATAATATTACTATGAATCATGAGTGAAATAGTTACTCCCATGAATCATGAGAGAAATGGATAAATAATATATAGGGAATAGCTATTCTCAATGATGGAGGTACAATCCTTAGCTATTTCGTTCATAGTCTTTGAAAAAGAATATTCCTCACATACTTCTTTTATAATTCAAATTATATTTCTACAAAATAACTATTATATTTTCACCCTATTTCATTTCGCTAATCAAACGGGCGATCAATTGCAATCAATGTTGCCCTAGAAGGGGTGGGTAGATATCTCAATGGAGTGAAATAAAATTTTAAAAAAAAGTTTAAAAAACAAAAAGAAGGAAGCCTACATTAGGGTGGGCCTACATCTCCTCAAACTATTTGTTTTATTTTTTTTCTTCCCCTCTATAGGGAAAGCACATGAGTCTAGCCCCCCTCAAAATCCTACAAAATTAGCTCACCCTGATTTCCTCATGCACATGCTCCAACGACCCAACATCAATAATTTCAACCCACATGCTCCTCAAATCCGATACATGACTCCGAATCATTGTCCTATTCCTATGACACACTATTATACCAGGAAAGGCACATAGGGAGGAAGAGTGGGTGTATCTATGTATGAAAACAAAACAATGGGCGAGTGGGTGTAAAGGATATGGGTGTGTCTTTTTTTCTTTCTGCCCCTCATTTCTTTGACACAATCATTTAATGATCCCATGATGTGTTTATTATGTATCATCAATTTGTTTTACATAAATAATTCGAGAAAATTGTTTGTACAATGATAATATTGTTCATAATCAGATGGAAATGTGATTCAAAACGATATATTTTTAAAAGAAGTATTTTGAACGACAACACATTTTTTCATCAAAAATAACTTTATTTGTAGGCTTATGTACATATGCTAGAACCAAAAATGTGGCACCGCATAAAATGATAATGTTATTAATATTTTTGTTGTAGAAGTTAATAATGCAATACATCGTGGGATAGGGACTGACCATGTTGATACGTATCAAATCGGACAAGATTTGTTGGGTGCCTCCATCATAAGTAATGGGCAAAATATTTCTTTATATATATTCCATTGCTATTCTAATAAAAGTGTCATGGAGTGTTTGAGCAGTTGAATTTCTTAATGAAAATAATTCATTGCCCAAGGATTTTAGGGGGGAGAACTATGCAATGTATATGCCAACCTAAGGAACTTTTTGACCGAAAAAAGGACATGAACACTAGGGAAAGGTCTATGGAGGAGAAAGATTGAGCAACAAAAATGATGTGAAACATAAAGGAATCTAATTTAAATTCGAGATCTCTTTGAGTATTTGGGGTTTGGGACCAATTGTCAAATAGTACCACCTAGAATTAAGAGTTGAAAATGCAGTTCAAATTTACTTGTGTCTTTGTATAAACGCAGGCTAGCGCAAGCACTAGAGTTGTATGTATGTATTTATTGATTGTTCGACTGTGCAAGTCCAATT
This sequence comes from Santalum album, assembly GCA_034195605.1. Classification (NCBI taxonomy): domain Eukaryota; kingdom Viridiplantae; phylum Streptophyta; class Magnoliopsida; order Santalales; family Santalaceae; genus Santalum; species Santalum album. Next base: position 3,824,123 of record CM067258.1, read on the forward strand.
ATAGTGGATTGAAGTGGGCATTTCTGCGCCCACTTTCTTTTTTAGCCTCGTCTTTGTTTCTCTCGAGCTTTTTGACCCTTTTATCGGGTCAAAAAAATAATTATTTATTTTGATGCTCTAAAGGGAGAAATTGAAAAGATCATTTAGTGTTTGCTCACGTAGTCTTTGAAAAGCTTATTCTATGCCTCGAATGTGCTTGTCAAATGCTCTCTTAACCGAGTGAGTGCAGATGAATGTTTGCAGAAGACAAGTGAATACACGCATCATGCATCAAGCCCGAATTCTAACCCTTGTGATTTTTTAAATTAAAAGAAACATGTTCTCAATTAATATCCATTATTATTGCTTTTATACAACAATTGCTTGCTTATTAAAAAATAAAAAAATAAACGTGTTTACAATTTTCCTCATAAAAAATAGGAAAAATATTAAACCTTAGTTGCTAGATTGAGTTTAGAATAGCGTAGGTAAGGAAAGTAGTGGTGACAACTATCGAGTTTGGGCTTGTTTATAACTCCATTGCTGAGCCGTGTGCAGAATTAGAAGTTGCGTTTCGGTGATTGTGATTGAACCATGATTGCAGTCTTCTACGGTTGGTCAATAAAATTGAGAAACTTGTGACATCAAAATTCGGTCCCCAACTGGTTCTGATGCAGTTGGCGTTGGTAAATTATTGAAGAAGTCAGGGGGGGAACCGAATACTCCTATAAGAATTGGTTTTATCCGCACATCCCGACTGCACAGTGGAGCGTTCATTCGGGAAATTCATAAATTTTTCGACCGAACTTTTATTTCACAAATTTTTTCAAAATTTTACTTTTTATTCCGATTCTCGACCAAACAAAACATTTACCCGAAATTTTTCGACCAAAATTTTTCGATTGGGAAATCGGGAAATTCAATTTTCCGACCGAATTTTTCTCCTAAGTTTTATTTTTATAATATTTCAGAAAAAATGAAAGGAGAGAATGTAAAATTCAAGAAAAAAACTTAAAATTTTTATGCAATTTCGGGAAAATTGGAAAATTATAGTGTTTCGAATTTTCAAAAAAAATTCCCAACCGATCTCCGAATTTTCCAAAAATTATTTTCGATGTCCGACCGAATTCCCCGACTGTCGGTAAATTTTTAAAAAAATTCAGAATTTTCCAAATTCTACTTACCCCTACATGCACCTGTAACAGGAAGCACGTCCAAGTTCTGACCATGACTGGCGTGATACGGTTCAATAATTTTTTGAATTGATAACTACCCATAATTTCAAAAAAAATAAGAACAATAAATTTATAATAACCAATTTATTTTTATTTGGATTTATACCTAACATGTTATCGAGAGAAGGAAACTGTTCTTGGCGAATATTCATATGTTAGTGCAATACCTAATAAAAATGATTCATGTATTAAACTGAAATAGTGCTACAAATAGAAAAATATTTATGAATATAATCTCACATAAAACGAGCTAGAATTATACTTTTATAAACTTTTCTAAATTTAAAAATTATTTACGCGCTCGGGCTCACGCTCGTGCGTCCAGACCCATATTCTTCAAACCCTTCTAAGTTTATTAATAAAATCAGTCAAATGGAAGAAGAGACAGCCGGTATGTACAATTGTTTGGTGAACTACTAATAATTGCAATACAATCAAAGAAAGAATATTTGATATTGGGTCGCATTTGAACATGTTGGGGTCCATTTTTTTGGAAAAAAACAAAATAAGTCGGGGCCATTATATATATATGTATAGAAGATTTAATAATTTTATATAAAACACTAGAGAGTATAGAAATCGAATACGGTCCTAAAAAAAAATGAAAAGTCTAGAAATCGAATAAAAGTAGGTATTGTAGTAATAGGAGCAGCTAAACTAGGGTGTGTGTAACAATGGTGACTAAAGGGGTGAATGGCCCAAGGAACAATAGATGGAGCAAATGATATAATCACAGCTCTGCTAAAATACTAAATTCTATGCATTAGTGCTTTGTATTTTAAGGATATTTGTAAATAAAAAGTCTGATTTATGTTTTATGTTAATGATTATATATTAAACGTGTTTGGATGACATTCAATTTAGTTCTCGGTATATTCTTTGAGTCTTTGAAAATTATTTTGCATGTGGTGCTGCGTTTTTATAGATAGTATGCAAGAAGGAATATATATCACTTAATAAATATTTTTCAAATATTTATTTTTAAAATAAAATAAATTTTGTCTTATGCTTATCCCTGCTCATGAACGAAAGCTAAATGTAATTTAAATTTATGAAAAGAAAAATTAATATACAACAGTTATATATAAATTAAGTATAATTATACCTTATAATGTTAACGGTGGTAACAGAACAGTCATATTTGAACAAAAATTGGCTTCGGGTGAAATTTAACGCATTTTTCATCATTTGAGAATGCAATTTCCTTCAATCTCTAAAGAAGGCAAATGATAGTTTCTCCCCGTAATAATTTGTAAAGTGCCTAAATTTATCCATCTAAAACTCTATGTGCGTTGCACCTATGACTTTCACGCCCAAATCATACGATTTCACTAATCTAGAACCAAATGGGTCAATTCAAATATGACAGGCTAAATTAACATTGACTCCAAACTCGAGAATTATTTTTTATAATTGAATATGAGACAAAAATTTAATGGCAATAAACGTATTAATATAGTGTGTGAATTAAGGAAATGGGGAAGTTATAGTTGGTTACTACACGCCCTCGGTTGCTTACCAGCCAAGAGCGCACACATCTTTTTTCCTTTATACCCTGTCCACCCATTTCTTTATTTATTTTTCTCACATATTCAATTTAATCCCTTCTTTGTTCTCAACCACACAAAAGAAAAGCCAAAAAGTCTTCTTACTATATTTGGCGGGGGTTATAACTCAATATAAAGGCTTGCATTTAAGAGTATTTAATATTGTGCGTTTAGTTTTGAGGCATAAATTTTTGCACGAAGGTAATGGTTGGATAAATTCTTTTTTTTTTTTTTTTTTTTTTGCCATGAACTTGCTCATTAATAAAAATACCTTTTATTGAATATTTAAACTCATAATTTAAGGGCTTGACTCCACAAGGGTAGTGACAAGAAATAAAAATTATTGAAATAAAATTGCATTCTGGCTCATGAAAATGAGATGACAAAGTTGCATTTACTCGACATCTAAAATTTTAATTTCTAAATAACATTTGTATTTTACTTTTTTAAAAAATTAATATATGGACAAGTAGAGCGGTTCACATTAGATTCTGCTAAATTTTATCAAGTGGTGGGAGTTATGTAGAAATGATTATACTTACACGTTCTACGTACGCCTCTCGCATAAAAAATGTTGATCTGATAAAATTTTAAGTAGTTCTTCTGAGAGCCGTTTTAGTCAACAAACTACAATCTCCGACACAAGATAGAACAGAAATCTATTGTTCGTTTTTCTTTTCCCCCTCTTTATGAAAACTCTTCATCTTGATACAACTATAATTTAAATTTAGAATCAGTCCCAACAAGATTGATTCACGACCTGTCCACCTCCTCTCAAGACAATACGATCAAACTGTTCCTTAAATAATTAGAACCTGCTCGTCCTGATCCGTAACTTATCTTAATTCGCCTGCGACTCATTCGGCTCTTCCAAATATCATTCCTAATTAGATTTTTTTATTATTTTGATTTAAAATTAATAATAATGTAAACTATTTTTTATTTATAAAAATACTAAAAGTAACAAAATTCATATTTATAAGATAAACTATTTATCGCCTGTACTTATAATACGGCGTATTCAGTCTTTAAATATTTTTGATCCATCATCAACTGATCCGTATTAATCCGCGACCCGGACAGCGGCCGTCATATACACAACAAACCAGACTAAATTGAAGATTGTAAGTGCCTCTCTTTTTTATTTTTGTACGTGATGTGATGATTGATCAACCAAAAAGAATTGAAGGAGGCATTTGTAACTGTGAATTCTTCTTCCGCTACCCAACAAAAAAAGAAGCTCCAACTCGCTAAGCATGGCGCAGCTGGTTTTGTTTTTGAAAACTAAAAAAGCCGGCTGGCTGTGAACAACTATGTGTGGACCCCACTCCACCCCTTGTGGGCCCCACTTCTCGCCCTTTATATACGAACCTTCCTCCTTCCTTCATCTCCGTGGCCCCCTACTCTCTCTCTCTCTCTCTCTCTCTCTCTCTCTCTCTGTGTGTAGAAATTCTCGAAGCAGAAACAAATCATCAATGGCGAAAATCGCAACCACAGGAGGAGGAGGAGGAAGACTCACCAAGATCAAGTCGGCGCTTAAGCGGTGGCCCTCCATCACCAAGCTCGCTCGCACCAACAGCAATCACGACAACCTCAAGCCCCCCTCCGCCGTCCCCTGCGGCGGCGGCGATCTCCGACCGGTCTACGTAGGGAGATCGCGCCGGCTCTACCTCGTCGGACCGGAGGTGATCGAGCACCCGGTGTTCCAGGAGCTCCTGCACCGATCCGGCGGCGGCGACGAGGATTTCTCGTCCCCGCCGGCGGCGGCGGAGAGGGATGGATCGGTGGCGGTGGCCTGCGAGGTGGTGCTGTTCGAGCACCTGCTGTGGATGCTGGAGAACGCCGAGTCTCATCACCTCGAATCCTCCTCCATGGATGAACTCGCCGATTTCTACACCTGTTGAGGACGACGAAGACGACGACGACGACGATTCCTCTCTCGATTGATGATTGATTGATTGATTGACCGAATGTGCCGCGGCTCCTTCTTCCTGAAAGAGTACTTTTGATGATAAACCTAAATCTGTATGTTGAATCTTCCATGCCCCCATAGATTAGTAGTTCTTATCCGCGACCTCGCCGGTGATGCATTGGTTATTGTCAGACTTCTTTAACTAATATTCGAATTTTCCCCATCCTCGTGTATATGTATCTGTTTCGTCTTTTTGTCCTTTTCGGAATGAGTCTTCCTTTTTTTTTCTTTTTTTTTTTTTCTCCTTTAATTAGCGTTGTGGATAGAAGAATCCGTATATTTAATAGGTAATATTCTTATGTGTTTGATCCTCTGAACTTCAAATCTTTTTAAACAATTATAAGCGAGCTTGTTCATTTAATCATTGACAATTTAGTGTGCATTATAAAAGTTTTAAATGGATAAATAGCAAAATATTGAATCTCGGCAAAACATAAAAATGCCTTAAAAAATTATTAGAAAATATAATAAAAAAATAAAAAATTCTCTCCTAGTATAATCAATGATTGAGATCTGAAAAAATTTTATCCTCCACGAGTAATGATATATTTTCAAGGGAAGATCATTAATCAGACAGCACAAGTTTAAGAACCCCACAATGCACAAATTTTGACGCACGTAAGAAATCTCGAAATAGTATAGTGAAAAAATAACTTTGCTCTCACTTTTTCCTAATCATAATTATCTTCAAAATAAATTTATCGGTCACTCTTAGGATCGCAGAAGATTGAATTTTTGGGGTTGATTAACCTTGCTTTCATTTTTCTTAATCATGACTGTCTCGAAATAAATTTATTGGTCACTCTTAGGATCGCAGAAGATTAAGTTTTTAGGTTGATTTTTTTGCACTTGAGGTATGTGTATTTTGTTTGTTAATTTTTTATTTCTTGTATGTTGGGTATGTATGACTTTTTTGTAAATATTTGATTTTTATATGTACATTTTTTTTTCCTTTTGGTGATTTTTCATTCAGATTATTTTTCTTTTCTCTTTTATTTAATTATTGTTTTTACTGTTAAAAAAATATATTTGAAAAAAAAAAGATTTTCAAATTAGATCCACAAATCAGCTTTTATTCGAAATAAGTTTTTAGCCACTCACACATCCCGTAATTGACAACTGCGCGGCCGAGTTAAAATTTATCACAATGGTGGGGCCGCCTTGAAATCAGTTTGAGAAATTTTGGGAGTTTTTCTTTCCGGCTTCATTCTTTTGCAGATTGCATTAAATACATAAATAATTGCTCTCATTAATTCCATAGAATGAACAACTGTTGATGAATAAATCCTGCATCACTGTTTCTGAAATCCACAAAATTAATATAAAGTTGCACTACGTGTATCGAGTTCTATGGATTTATGAGAAGTCGGTGACAATTTTAATTATTGATTCGATACGCATAATATTTTTGGCAAAATTTATTTGAGGGAAAAAAAAAAAGAACGGCACAGGAACCGAGGTGACTAAACAAGTCAATGAAATTATCCAACTCCAACATGCACAGGCGCATATTCATGATGATGACTAACTAGCTCCCAAAATCACCCACGCCCCTCCCCCTCATCTGAAACGGCTACTCACGCACACAAATTCAAATTATATATTATTTTACTAAAAACCAATCATCACTATTGTTAATAAAAAAAAGAAAAAACTACTCATATCATAGTTATGCAATGGTAACGGTTTTAATTGATAGGGATTTATTGAATTTAAGTGTAGGCCGTAAAATTAAATCATAGTGTGACGATGATTCTACTACATTGGTCGATCGATCTCTAAATCTGAAATTTAGTTTAAAAATTAAAAAATTATCATACTTTACGAAAAAATAATAGATGCGCATACTGATCTCCATGCTTCTCACTCGAGATTTGGTTGGAATTGCAATACCAAAAAGTATGAAGATGTAGTTTTTTTTTTATTTAAACATTAGTATCCAAAAAAAAAAAATTCCCAGCGTTAAGCTTGGTAATAAGGAAGGAGGAGGCCTTTTATTTTCTGGCCAATAGACTTTGAACAACCAAAATCTCAAATTTTTTATGTTAACATTTTGCATAGCGACACATCAGGGTAAGCTCCTTTCTAGCTGTATACAATAACAAGTAATTAAAAAAGGCAATGCATGTTTAGTAACCATTTCAGAGTCACGCCCGGGAAAAGTATTCATAAAGTGTTTCAAACTCTAGCAAGGGGTTGTGGACCCAATTCACTCAAGAGGTTGTGGACCCAATTCACATGGAGTGAGACCCATCACTTCTTGTGAAATTTGCAGCTCTTTTTTAATATTACGAAACCTTAAGTTCTTTATCAACACCTGTTGGTTTAATTGGTCAGGACCTTGGTTCTCCTCAAGTAAAGTCTCAAGTTCAAGTCTTCTTAATAAAAAAATAGGCACTGGAAGAGCTTTACCTCCTTATGGGTCTTCCCGGCTCAAACCGGATTTAGTCGGGATCATTTGACCTTTAGACACCGGTGAATAAACCAAAAACAAAACCTTAAGTTCTCTCTCACTATCCTTATATCTTCCGCTCTTTCTATATTTGAAAGCTCATAGGTCAAGTAATAATGGAAAATTATCTTTTAAGTAGTATTTTTTTTCCCTTTGAAAGAAGGTTTTTCTTTCGAGCTATATGGTTAGAGAATGGATCCATATAAAAATTAGGAACAAGTTTAATTTACACCACATTACAATGCTAAATTGTTATTACCCAAAATTTTTAAACAAGGTACACAAACTCAAATTTCAAAATTATGGTTTTGGGTGCCTTTTTTTTTTTTTTTTTTTTTTTTTAAGAGAGAGGAGCATTTCAAGCCCCACTAGCTAGGCATTGTGCCTTGTCCACCATAAAATAAATGCATTCAATCACTGCCTAGGGTAAGTAGGTGGAGGATCTACAAAAATGAAAACGAACTTTTACAATAAACATATTCAATCACCACTTAGGATACTTAACAGTGTCATAGGCCTACTAAAATTGAGGAAGAAAAACTATCCAATGCTTTGGCTGCTTACACTTTGAAGTCTAACATAATTTGTAGGGGAGGAAAAGAGATTTTAGGCTATAAAAGTGGCTTCAAAAACTATATATATATATATATATAAATATAACAACTAAGTCTACATTATTAGACACATATTGCAATTATTTATGTATAAAGAGAAATATATGTATAGGTTTAAATATATATTTTTGGCACACGAGGTAAAAATATCAATAAATTTTAACAAGCATACGCTCATCGTGCCTTTAATAATTATTATTTTCTTGGCTTATTTGTTTTTGAGCGGTAATAATGCACTTTCCATGCAACCAAAAGAAAAGAGAAAAAAAAAAAAGAAAAAGAAGTGGCTATGGTTTTATTTTCAGTAATATATCTTTCTTTTTTTCGACGAACTAAAAAAATGCAAATAAGAGCGTTAATTATTGGATAGTAAAATATCAAGAGATTTGAATTGTTCTAATTGTTTGTGACACGAATCAATCAAAACTTATTATTTTATAAAATTTTATAAGTTGGTAGGATAAATTAGTTTATGTTCGATTTGCAATATAATAGTATGGTGTCTCTTCTTTTCTAGTATTTCAGCGAGTGGCTTCAGCCAACAAGGATGGGCACCGACAAATCCACGAGACACTACTTATAGAAAGCTCAACGGCACCAAGAAATGAGTATTCGAATTACTTGAATTCGAAGAATCATGAATTTGTGCAGTTAGATGGTTTTGATCACTCATATATAAAGAAAAATGTGGGGAAAAGTTAAAAATAAAAAAAAATTGAATGGATAAAATTATCTAAATTAATAAATTTATGACTTTTTAAAATTCAGGTGATCTACGTCCATATTTTTTTTCTTCTTGTTTCACTATTATTTTGATTTCCTTATTTTTTGAATGGATATGGATCACCTGAATTTAAATTTAAACAACCTTAGCAATTCATTATTTTCATCTCTGATTTCTCTCTATACCTTTTTTTTGTTTATAATGAATGGCTAAAAAATTTAATTGCTCAAATCCATGCCTTCGCAACTTCAAAGAGTATGCATCCCAAAAAAATAATAAAAAAGAAAAAGAAAAATACAAGATAAGATGAGTAGGAGAACAATTCAAAATCATATTTATCATTTCCATGGGCCATTGAAAGAAAAATAATGGTGGCTTTGGTCCAAATTCATCACTGCCCACAGATTATACATCAGAGAGCTGAGCCCCACCAATATCCCCTATTTGGAATTGTATCAAAAATAAGAAACAAAAGGATATTTCAATCCCTTCCGTGGACCATGTACACTGTGGCTTTATTTGGTTCACATTCATCGTGAGGGGGATTTTTCACTATTCAAAAATCCAAAAAGGATAGGATCCACTCACACCAGATGCATCACTTTAGATATTGTGATTAAATATGAGGAATAAAATGAATTAATTATTTAGAGAAAATGCCACATCTGTTGGGAAAAAAAAAAAAAGACAGTCAATTTTCATAAGATTATTTATACAAAATTATATTATCGGAATAATATGAAATTCCCCGTCAATGTACTTGTATATTACAAATTGACTACTACACAATATGCGTAGATAAATATAATAACAAGAAAATTTAAGAATGCCCTGACCTGCGAACAGAGGCGCAACACTCGCTGAGCTAAGAAAATAGTTACCCGCTTTCGTGTAAGCTCTTGCTGATGATCACTTTCAGAGTGGTACAACTCCTATATATCCCAAAGTCCCACCAAACATGCTCAGATAGCGGATTGACTATGTAACATTTATAGGAGGCTAAATAAAAGCCCATAAAGTAAAAATAATAATAATAATAAAATAATAAAATAAAACCCCATTAATTATTTTGAACTTAATTTTTCCCATTAAGAATTCCAAGATGTAGTCCAACCAACATATACACATGCCCTCTTGGGACAATACGATTGGTCGCTATTAATTTTAAGGGCCTCAGGGGAGGCGGGGAGCTCTAATATTCTACAAAATTAATGACGTAGGGTATACTCGTCGCGACTACTGATGAATAGAGTCATAGTCAATAAGAACCGGAGAGACTTCTTCTAGCTTCTTCTTCTTTCTTTCTTTTTTTTTTTTCTTTGGTTGGAAATTAAAACTCTTTCCTTTAAAGAGTGCGCGTTTGACAAATCTTCATAAAGTTCAAAATAGATTTTCGAAAGGCTCAAATATATCAGTCAAAACTAAAAAATAGCTTTTCCAAAACATTGTGATAATATTCAAAATATCATTCTCTTGCTTCCTGGAAGACAAGAAGCAGTTTCTCATAGTCTCCCCCAAACCGTTCACATCTCCACTACTTGAACTGTACCCTCTCAAAGAGATCTTGGTATTCTGATCTTGGCAGTGGCCAGATTTAGTGATGGTTTATGGTTTAATTACATTTTTTTTCCTTCTTTTACTAACACTACCTGCTCACGTTTACCGATGTACTTCGCTTTGTAAAAAGGCAAGAAAAGGAGGAGAAAAAGGAGAAGGAAGAGACTGCCCCTTAGGACTCGTAATAGTAAAAAATGAGTAGAAGCGCCATGCACGCTAAAGACTCATTTGGATGATGAAAATAAAAATGAGAAGGCGAATGTTGATTATCATTCCATTATTCGGTAATATAGTAAGTAACAAAATAATCATTCCACTCCAACAGTTATTCGCCCATATCATTTGATTCTTACTCTCATTCTCATTCCTCTATCCTTTCATCGTTCACAGCTCAAATGCAACCTAAATGAAAGTGGGGCAAGCAATGGGCTCCATTTCCCCTGGCCCATTGATTCACGTGGGTGGTTGGTGATTATATGTATACATGGATGCTATGTGCTTGCAAATTGGCATACAATGCATTTATGGGTGCAAGTTGGTGGGGAAGGAGTTGAGATGAAAACAGCCAGATCACCTAAAAGAAGAAGAAAAAAGAATAAAAAAAAAAAAGAAAAGGAATACAACCAAAGCCAAACTATAGCAGCAAAATAAATAGATAGGTGATGAATGGGGCCATGAAAATGAATTCCACACAATGCATACTCAGCCAGTGGTCACTCAGAGTTGATTGCACATTCACCGACAACTATTCACTCTTCAAAATCTTTTCTTGCTTTGTAAGGGAACAAGTTTATCCTTCGAACGTCCCTTCCACTACATTGTCTATCAATAAGCCCAAGTGGGTCTATCAAGGTGACTTTCATTAATAAATTAGGGGTATTATTACACATGTAGATGAATTACGTAAAGGGTTAAAAGTTAGAAGATTAATACTGCACGTACGTCTTTCACATCACCTTTATAACGAAAGTAACTACGTGATAGAATATGTATGGTTCTGTATTGTTGTTTGACCAAAATACCACTCAAAAAGAACCACACATCTTCTGCCATGTCACCCTTTCGATGTGAAGGTTGTGTGAAGAATGTACATGTAGTGTTACTCTTCATAAAAAGATTTATGTTTTCAAAATTCACAAGAGTTATTATTTATTTATTAAAACAATATATTGAAAGCATGGCCTTTCTAAAATAAGGAATTTCAGAAATGAAGTGAGCAAGTAATGGACAGGAGCCTTTCATTGCATGTGCAAAACCACCATGATGACTCTATCTGATTGAGAAAAGAGATCGAAAACGTCCCAATTATTATTTATTTAAATGCATCTTTTTTAGATGGAGAATTTTTCTTCACTGGTAACTCCTAATATATATATAGAGAGAGAGAGACTTATGCATTAAACCATAATATATTTTATATTTTACAACCCTTTTAAATTCATTGCAGCTGCGTGTGGTCTGGAAAGTTAGCTCGAGTCTCAAAACACCAATCACTCAGAGGCACGTACTTAGAGGACCAAGTGGTTTTTATATTCTTTTTTCTATATAAATATTCTATAATTTTATATATCAAGGGACGACTGCATTTTCTAATTTTTAATTTAAAATTTTGAAAATTTTATATTGGAGGTCACACAATAACTGGAATAATTTTTTGGGTTAATAAATCAAACACACGTGAGGGATTAACGGACTTTTTGATTAAAAGAAAGAGGTCAGGGATTCTCTTTTCGGCTTTGACTCTTTCACTCCAACATTGCTTTTCTTTTTGTTACTTTGATATTTCATTTTATTTCTCATCAAACAAATGACATTTTTTTCCTGGAAATTCTTGCTACTTTCACCCTCAAAGCTACCGATATGTCGTTTTATTATAAATACTAAGTGAATGGACATTAATTTTAATAAAACGACATTGTTTTCGAGGGTAAACTCAGGTGCGCCCGTTAGTCCCGACTTAGGAAGTCCATACTTTTTAACGATTGCAGGAATCTTGACCGTGGATTCAACACTAATTTTCCTATAGAGACCGAATTATTGAACTTATTATGGGCCTGTCGGCCCAACCGAACCATCCACACCGAGTGGAGGCCCAAAGCCCAGGCCCAGATTGGGTCGACCCGAAACCCGGTGGTTTAACCCGATTCGCCTGTTTGTTGCCGTCAGCTCTCTTCGTTTCGACTGTGTCTTCTTCTCTGAGCCATCTGATGTCCCCTGTTCTTCTACACTGAACGATCTGATTATTTGTAGTTTGAAGGCTTAATCTCTGTTCCTTCTAGGGTCACCCCGTTTATGCGGGAAAGGGGTCTGTGAAATTTACCTGCTCCATTTGTGCACACACTGTCAACAAAAATGTCCAGGTTCCGAGCTCTCTGGCAAGCTTCTTTGAGTGCTACCAAGCGAGGTATTTCATCATCTAACATCTCCTTTTTCCTTTTCATCAATTTTGATGAATTGGGTGTTTGATTAGTGGGAAGCCACGCCTTATTCCTGTACTGATGGATTGAAATTTCTGAATCTAGTATTCAATAGCTCATAATATTAGGAACTTTTTGCTGGGGCCTCGGTAATTTCTCTTCAGTGTTTGGACTTACCAGATTCGGTGTAGCATTTAGTTGTAGAATTGATTAATGACCGACATTTAGAAGAGAATGGATTAAACTCTACTTGCTTTAGTGACATGGAAAGGCCAACCCTAATTGTACTGGAGGTGTTGCTATTCACAATGTCATTTGGGATCACTGGAAATTGAGAATGAATTGTCTTTTAGCCCTCTTTCTGTATGGTCATGATTCGGTGTCAGTTGCGAGCAAAACCCATTTTGGGTCGCTTACTGATGCAAAAATGTACCATTCAGCACAAAAATTTGTTCTCATCTACTGATTTTTTTTGGAGCAGTTATATTGCAAATGTGATTTTCTAGTGTATGCTTAGTTCAAGTTCAGCTCCCAACAAGTTAGTTGGTAGAATTGCTAACATAGAAGAAACGCAGTTAGGAACTACTTTTGTTGGAAAGCTACCCCTTCCTTCCACCAAAGTGTATCCATTGTGAAATTCCATTGGAAAGATAATCACTAAACATTGAGTTACTCAAACATTTAGAATCAATAGAAGGCAACATAAAAATAGTACTTATTGGGGGTAATTTTCCTCAACTAAATGATATCCCATGGCAATTTTGGTTTTTGTGTGTATGCATAGGATAACTTAAGGAATTTGAATGGCTAGAGTCATGGGATGGACCTCAAAGCGCGGAACTGTAAAGGGAGAAAGCTCAATATTGATTCAACTTCCTCATGTTTGAGAAAAATATATTTCTCTTGATGGATTGTATCTCTTTGTTTCAATGTGCTTTTCATCTAAGCAGTTACGCATTGTTTGAGTAAATATGTAAGAGGCAACTTGATTTTCCTTTTATCTATTGATGAATCTCTCTTTTTTTTTCTCCCATGATCATAATTTCTATCTCCATCCTTCTGAATTGTAGCTCTCACTTGGAATGTTGAAGACTTGATCCCTCCAAGTGAAAGACATATTTTTAACTTCAACTCAAAAGAGGAGATTAAGAGATGGCATCTCTACTCAGATTCTGAATATGGAGGTATGAAGTTTGTATTTTTTAATACAAAAAGATGCTTTAATGAGGTAAAGAAGGAGAAGCAGGGATTAGGTAACCTTCTAAAGGAGCCAAAGATAACAGAAAAGAAGAAACACTGTTAGGCATCAAAGTAAAGCAGCAGCTGAGTCTATCTGTGAGTTTGTTAAGCATAATTTCCAAAGTCATCATAGATGTTCCTGGTTGAAAATCAGCCTTGAAAACCCTAAAGTTCCTTGACAGATGGGCAAGAAATAGCTGCAGTCATAGGCCCTTAGCCCTCTGTCTTCCAAAATCCTACAAATGAGAATAAGAATGAGGCTTCTACAGATTTAAGACAGGTTTAGCTCTCTCATAATAGAGGAAAGACCATTCCACATTCTTCAAGCTGCTGACACATCATAATTAGACGGGGATTGGTCTAGGCATTTGAAGAACATATGAGGCACATATCAGGGGAGAGATATTTGAAGGGTCTCCTTACTCGCAACAGATTGTTAGTGTTAACTCTATTTAGAACTGCTAGCAAAGGAAAGGTTTTACTTTAGATGTTAGACTTCTGAAAAACCTTACTAACAGAGAAATTATTGGAAAATGCCTGCCTGCCTATCAGCTAGGCTTTTGAACAAAAGGAAGTTTGAAAACATTGTTTCATTAGGCGATCAGAGTAGCAGGCAATGTAAGGTTTCATATATGCATCTCTTAATGTTACTGTTGCAGGAATATGCGTGGAAGTTTGTTAATGATTATGTGACAAAAATAGTGACCGTTACACAAGTCACTACCTAGTTTGCGCATTCATATCGCATGACCATTGACTTGTATATGAAAACTCCTTTCAAATTTTCTTTGTTTATCATAATAAATAAAACGCATAGAAGTATACTTAACTAGACAGGATGGAGCCCACCAAATAGAAGTCTTGTGGGATTGTTTATGTATTTGTTGTCTCTGGAAAGTATACTGCTTCATTTCTGACATGTCTTTTATTTTGTTCTGGCAAATTGTGCATTGTTCTGGGTTTCTGTCATGATGCTGGTAAAAATAATTACAAGTTACTAGTGGAACTCTCTTTATCGTGTTTGCAGGCATGTCAGCGGCTTCTTTAGAGATCAAAGATGCAGGAAATGGGCTGACTGGTAGAGCTCTATCGAAAAAATCCCTTGCTTGCAGCATTAGCAGTGCGCTAGTTACAGCTTGTGATTTTTAAGTTTATTTTTGCCTGGACTCCGTCTTTAAAATACAAGGTTCACGTGTAAGCTAAAGTTCTAACTCTCAAAAATAGAGAGAACTGTTGACTATAGTACTTTATTGTGAACATGATGTCAAATTACCTTATTGGTTTAGTGAGGTTCTGAAAAATATTTGGTTTGGGGACAGTGATTTGGGAAGGGAGACTAGAAATGATTCTAGAGAAGCTAGATACTTTCTATGGTAGTGATAAAGCCTCCGCTTGATTGAGCACAGTGGCCAAAGCGAATGATTCTACAGAAGCAGCATTGAGGAGCTTTTTTAATTTACAATGAGCTTTTTTAGTTTACAATGTCTTATAGCCCACCAGCTTCTATTTCTTTTATACTTATATGTCTCTTGTGATTGCAATAATCAGAACTTATATTTTTTAAATAACACTATCATTTCATAATATTAGAAGGTCACTTTCAACAGTACTGTTGATTTTGAGTTCTTCAGCTTCTACTCACCTTGCAAGAGCTAAGGTGGGGAAGAGGTTGCAGGTTGAAAACCTATCGGGTGCCGTAGTGTTTACTGATCATAAAAAAAAATAAAGTGAATGTTCCAAACTTGCTAACTATTGTTACATCAACGTCTCGACACATTTTTCTTTGCTTCTCTCATTTTTTTCTTTTTTTTCTTTTGTTTTTGTTTAACATGATTACTCATCTAATAAATAGGAATCTTCTCCGGAAACCTTTCTTTGGACATGACTGAGGGTTCAAACTGGAAGATCAGTAGGAGTGGCTTCTGTGGAATGCGATCGAAAAAGGTGAACTCTTGGTGTGCATCTTTTTCAGTTCACCAATGATGTGTCGGAATTGATTGTGTATGGTTTTAGTTGTATATTCGAAGTGATTCTTAATTGTCATTCTGTTACTTCGTTAGATATTGATGCTTGCAATTTTTCCAAGTTCGTTGGCTACCCTCCGACAATTGTACGAAAAATATCAATATTTATTAGTATTGGGCAGGTGTGTATCTTGGGTAGGCAAGTTGGATTGGGAATCAATGAGATCCCAGCCCTGGAAACCCAAGGATGAGCTTTTGCCACCAGGACACTCATTCACGTCCATCGTTTGGTCCCAAATTGATTGTGGAAAGTTCATGTTATTCCTGCTTTTAAGTGGACATATTATGTAGAAGAGCTCCTTCCTAGGATATTTATGTTTGTTTCGTGTGTTGGTCTTGCTTGTGGCGTTTTATTTTAGGGGCTGCTTGGGATTGTGGAGGAAGTAGGGCTTTTTAGTACAAGAAACAACAATACCAAGCCTGATTTCAAACAGCTTGGGGATGGCTGCATAAAACCAGAACAAGAAATTGGTAGGGCCTACATGGAAGTAGGGATCTTAATAGAGCCTTTTTTCAGTCAGAGCTTTGATGATGGTTTAAATTTTGTAAAGGTGCTGACTGCAGAGCATAAGGAAAGTTTTTGGATTCAACTAGAATTTGATCTTCTTTCCATAAAATGAAGAAAAAGGATGCCATGCTTTCTTCTCTCCATTAGAGTAGTAGAAGATGCGGTGGTGATTGTCTTTCTATAAAGATAAAGTTTGGGAAAACAACTCCTAGTTTTTAGCTCTGGGGATTTTTCAGATAAGCTTTGAAATGAAGCTCGCATTTTTTAACTTCAGATGGCACAAATCTACTATTAGTTCTTTCAAATAGGCACACATAGGGCTTTTTAGCATTTTCCAAAGCTGCAAAATGATATCAGTCATAGCCTATTGGGTACATGATGGAATGAAATCAGATGGAATAGAGTGGAGTTTAAAGACGCATGGTTTCTTCTTGAATGTCTCATTCCAATGAAAACCACGTTTGCCCTTCAAGCTCCATTCCATCTGATTTAATTATATTGCACCTTTACATGACCTTATACTTTGCTAAATTCTCCATTGTTCTCTGATGAACAATGTTGCATGGAGTGACTACGTGCGCATGTACAGATTCATTTTCTTGCTCAGCATAGCATCATTTCAGCAATATTTTTCCTCACATGTTTGCATTTTCTGCAGTTCGATGGCTTCATAGACTTGGATGCATATGATACAATAGCACTCAGGCTGAAAGGAGATGGAAGATGCTACATATCTACTGTGAGTTCTGTTTAGCTGTGTGAAGTATGGAACAATTGTCAAAGAGGCCTCGTATTATTCTATGCCATAGCATTCGTATTCTCTTGATTTCGAGTTTATAGTTTTTACTGAACCTGCATCAAACTTCATTGCAGATTTACACAGAGAATTGGGTGAATTCACCGGGACAGCAGGAAGATAACTCGTGGCAGGCTTTTGTTTATGTACCAAAGGACACATGGTGTATTGCCAAGGCAAGTTTGCAGAGACTCTCTGTACAATGCCAAAAAGTAAATCATTTTTGTGTCTGCAGTTGAAAGCTTGAGCATTTTTTCTTCAGATACCTCTATCTCGATACTTACCTACATGGCGAGGGAATGTGATAGACGCAGAGATGGAAATGAATCCATGTCGCATACTTGGAATGTCGCTGTCCGTGAATGCCGGGGGTGGTGTCCCAGGTGCTAGATCTGGACCGGGTGATTTTAGAGTGGAGATCGAGTGGATCAAGGCCCTCAGAGCAGCCGCATGAGTTGGGGCAGAGAAGGGTATTGTAGAGTTACAAAGATGGATACATACATGAAAGCTTTGAAATAGTTTCATTTCTAGCATTTTATGCTTTCAGCAAGTCAGAATATCCATTTTCTCTATTTCAGCCTATTCTCTGCAGGTTGATCGTGTCTTACCCGAACATGTAGTAGACCTTGATTGCGCATTGGAACCGAGGATGACTCGCCGATCAAATTCTACGACGAAAGAGTAAGGTGATCATTTGGTGAATTCGGTAGTTTCTCAATCGAATTCTTCTTCATCAATCATCATTTTTTTTTTGGATTAAGAATAATTATGCTGATTATCAATTAAATTATACATTTTATCGGGCTGTTTACCAGTCGACTTCTACCGAAGGATGAATTGGTAAATGCAGTTTACCGAAGCAAAAATTATAAGCAAGTATATATAACATATAAAGTAGGAAAATTTAATTGACATATTGTATATGTATGTATGTGTATATATATATATAGGGTTATTCGATTATATTATTGATAGCTTTCAAAAATGTTGACAGAGAGGGTCCGTTCTTAGTTGATGCTCCTAACACGAAATGGGCGAGGGGGAGCGAAGCTTTTTATCAAATTGGAAATTGAATACATAAATAGGTTGGAGCCTCTTTTTTACGTCGTGGGAAGGTGCCCACTCTATATGTGTTCATTTTTCAACTCGATAAAATGTTTCGGTTTTGAAAACATTTGCTGGGTAGGAAATACTTTCTCTTAGCATTTAGAGTGCATCTTGGTCGGTTTTTTGTGGTTTTTACAAAAACCTTAAAACCGACCAGCCAACAATTGCGAGCCACTGATCGATTCAATTGATCAAAAGGAAAACCAAGAAAAAAATTGAAAGATCCGTTTGTGTATGCAGTTTTTAGGTAAATATAAATTACGTGTATAAATTATATACATTATGTGCGATCCATCAGTTTACACTATTTCTCTCCGACTGGGCTGCACAGTGCAACTTTGTGCTGAAAACATCGTACCAATTTTTCTAACGCAGTAATTAATGGATACACTACTGAATTGATGTCATGTTTTTCACATTAAGTTAAATTGCGCTGCGTTACAATTGGGAAGGATCCTTTTTCGAGAAGAGGGAGCATGCAAGTCAACACGTGATCATTGATGGGCCCCACTAGTTCGATATGGGAAGTTCTATCTTATGAGGTGACGTGTCCACCTGTACTTTGAAGACCTGAGGAGACCAGCCGAGGGAAGTCCACGGCGTGCTCCATGGGGGAGCAGTGATGGGTGATTCACTGCCGTCAAACCTGATCCGCTTACGAATCGAATAGATATGAAAAGATAAAAAAAAATAACGAAGTATATTAATTTTCAAATATCTTCATTTCAAGTAAAAACTTTATTTATAAGATTTAAATATTTAAAATAATTATAATGATTCATATTCTTTGATAATTCATGGTATATAATTTTATTTATATTAATAAATGTGAATTTATTATATAATAAAATTATATTAACATTAATATATATTTTTCATTCTTTCATACTCATTTAATTTATGCGGTATGAATTTGCTAAATGAAAAATCAAACAACCTAATATTTGCGCCGTCCTAATGTGCCTTTGTGCACCTTTATCTACTAAAAATAAAAAATAAATAAGACTCGTCTTGTAATTACCTCAAGTTATATCAAGTTCTATTAGTAAATCTGATTAAGATTAAACTCTCCTTAAACCCAATTAGTTTTGCTTCTCTCTCTCATCTGTCACACTAAAAAAAGGTAACAAAATCTGATCTAAATAGGGATTTAGATTTTCACTTCTCTCTTCAAAGAGTGTTAAATTTTCTTAATTTTACTTTAAATTTGATGGCTCTCCCAACAAATCCATGCTAGCCATCAAAATTTTGTTCCCTCCCAATCCTATAAGACCCCCACCCAAACTCCCTTACGGCCCAGACATTTCTCCGTTGTCGCTGTTTTCATTTTTTTTCCCTTTAATTTTTTTTTTAACTCGTCGTACTCCGCGGGATCTTCTTCTCCGTCGATTCGCTCCCCCTCTCTTCGTAACAGTCGCCATTTCCGATCATCTCTTGGATCTGCTTCGGTTGTTACGAGAAGAAGAATAAACACGAAAGAGAGAGAGAGAAGAAGATCGAAGGGGGGGAGAAGAATCAAGGATCAAGGATGGGTTTTCTTGACAAGCTCTGGGACGAAACCCTAGCCGGGCCCATGCCGGAAAGAGGACTGGGGAAGCTCCGGAAGTTCCATTCTTTCTCGGCGTCGTCGGGGGCCCCCGCGCGTCCGCCGCCGATTGCGGTGCCGGACGATGCGCCCGTTTCTCGGAGCATCACGATCCGCCGGGCCTCGGGATCCGACCCGGATTCTCCTGCTGGATCTTGCACGCCCACCTCTCCTTACTCACGTGAGTGGACCCTCTGTTTCTTTCTTCCATTCATTCCGGATTTTGTTCTTCCCTTTTCGCTTGGATTTTTTGAAACCCGTGCTCAGATTTTCGGGGAAATTGCAGCGGTGACACCGCGGGGAGATTTCAAGAAATCGGCGAGGAGGAAGTCGACAATGGGAGCCCTAGAACGCGCAGAGCCTCCAAGTCCGACTGTCCACCATTGGTTTCCCCTTTTTTTTCTTTCAGTTTTCCTTGATTACTGGTTTTTCAAATAATGTGAAAAGGATAAAATTAGCAGTACATCCTTTACCGGAAGTGAGTGATCACGCATCAAAACATGCATAGTTTGGTATAATTATTTGATCAAAATACTCTTAAAAAACAATTTCACAAATTTTGCGGCTTTAAATTCTTTTAGTACAGAGGGTACATAAAGATGTAAAGATGTATTAGTAATATTTAAAACCCACAAAAAAAATTATTTTGGAGAAAAGGAAAGCATGTTCTTGCTTGTTGAATCAATCTCTTGTTTGGTTAATTGCATGAAGATGAATTTATTTCTTTATTCTGTGGCGTTGGTTGCAGGGTAGTGATAAATGCTCTGGATCGTTGAGAGAGGAAGTGATTTTTTTCATTTCTGAAGAATCCGCTACGATGTTATTTCTGTGGTTTACATGCACAGCTTATGGAGATCATGTATGTATATACATTGTGTATATTATATAAATACGTATCATATGGTTATAAATACCAAAGAACAACGAAATAGTGCCCCAAGGCCGTAGGAGAAACCAGCACTTGCTTGGTTGGAGGTGAACTGAGAGGCAAATCAAAGAAGCCTTTTAGGTGGATCCATGTGGTTTCTGCCTTCTTATTTGTTTCTCACATTTTGTACATATGATAGTACTTACTTTTTTCCGTAAAAATTTGGACTCTGTTCCCAAATTTATCCACTTATTTGTATGAAGAAGTCCCATTTTTGTTGTAATGGCTCTCTCCACTGGTTCTACTACCGCAAACATGCTTAAAAATATTTTAAGGAAGTCTAGGAGAGAAAAGAAAATGGGTGATATTATTTTTGAGAAAGAAAGAGTAAAGAAAAGATGAGACTCGTTTCTTTTTGTAGTTGATTGTGAGTTTATGACAAAAAAAAAAAAAAAAAAAAAGGAGAGATCATTCCTTCTTGATTGCTCGTCGGAAAGAAAATAAAAGAAGAGAAACTTTATTATAAAAACATTAATACTAGCATATAATTTAATTTTTATCTTTCATTATTTATTGGGACAAACTGGGTACGTACTTTAAAATTTAATTAAGGAACGTTGAGAGTTTTCATACTCCTGTTTCTTTCTATGCCTTTCTCTTTCTCTCATTTACTAAACTCGCAATCAAGTGATTTTGTATTTGTTAGCCTAAATTCCTTCTCACTTCTCCAAATCCTTTTATCCAATTGAACTGTTATTGTACTAGCAATTCTCTTCTGAGAACAGGACACAAACCCCAACGGGCAACATAATTTTTGTATTCAAGCAGTGAAATTAAATTTATTTTAAGTAAAATAATTGGGTGAAGTATCCCAAGCAGGGGGATGTAGCTCAAATGGTAGAGCGCTCGCTTTGCATGCGAGAGGTACAGGGTTCGATCCCCTGCATCTCCAATCTCTACTTTTTCCCTGTTTCTAAGCTTGAGCTTTGCATGTTGTCCTTTTTGGGTCTCCCGAATCATGGGCTTATTAATGAATGGTGGGCTTACTAATCGAGCTTCTACGGCTCATTTTTTTTAGTGGAAAGAAGTTAAAAAAAGTTCATGAATAATGTTTCGTAGGGGAGGGTAAATTATAGCAACATACATCTTATAGTATTGGTGTTTGCAAGGTTAGAATATGTTATTAAATCTTTGACCTCAACTAAGGTTAGATTCTATATTCCCCATCTATGTTTTCCTCAAAACTTTCTCAAGGCTTTTTATTCACACCCTTTAAAATACAGTTGTCTTTTCGATTAATAGATACAAATTCATCCAATCTAAAACCGTTGTCAAATTCAAATATTTATTATGTATGCTAATAATAGACCAGATAACTAGTGATGAGTTTAATTACTTTTGTAAATTTGTGAAATGGACTTCAATGTGAAAAGCGATTAGAGAGCTCAAGAGATCATTTTTTTCAATGTGAAAAGCAATTAAAATGGTTAAGAGGTGGTTCGAAAAATCTAAATGGACAATATGAGAAAAAAAGTGTAGCTCACCCGAAACCCATCTAATTTTCTATGAGCACTTTTGACTTTAAGAATGAGAGAAGCGACTTTGATAGTGGCGTTCTCAATGAAGTAGCCCAAAATAAGCACGCACTTAAGGACATTCTCAACTGATAAACCCCCAAAAAGAAGCTCACAACCGGCCCAAACTCTTTCGAAGCTCACTTAGGGGTCTCTACATCCAATCTTAACGAACCAATTTCACGTATAATAATTACAAATTTACGTTTCGAAAACAAAATCACATAATAATTTTTAAAAAGAGAATCGCAATCTCAGACTTAGGAAGTTATTTTAGCCTGAATATTAGGGCTCAATTTGACTTTGTTCCCATAACCATACTTAGATTTTTAAATTTTATAATCGTTTCTTATCGTTCTCGTTTCCATGTTCTCCTTTTCAATCAATCATGGGAAACGTGTTTGGCTTGTGCAGATTGTTTCCGTTTTTCACCTGGTGAGGTCCAATAGTGATGAGTGAAATCCAAAAAAAGTGATTGGAATTTGCCAATTGTGACTAGAGGTAATCGGAATTAGACGTTCGATGGTTGTGAGTGAACTCAAGTGAAGGAGGGACTTAAACATTGTTTGCAAAAGTTTGAAAATTCTTGGGAGTTACATTTTCCCCCTCAAATTTGTTAAAGAGTTTTAAAAACAATTAGGAATGTTCTTATAATTTATGATTAGAAATATAGACCCAAATGTGTTTTTTATTCTTATTTCCTAAAAATTTGAGAATTGAAACAATAAACGGGAAACAGAAACAAAAACAAAGGGGACCTAAAAGTAAGTTCTTTTGATAAATTATTTTAAAGGGTTTTATTTTAAATTTTTTTTTTACAAAATGCAACGAATTTTAACTAAATTATCAACGACAAAAAAAACTAGTCCCTTGGTTGTTGCTCGATAAAATACCATCCTCGCTTTCAAGATTCAAAAAAGAAAAAAAAAAAAAAAAAAAAAGGAAAGGAACCTCTAATAATTTTTTAAAACATTTCTCTCCATTTTTGGTGGAAAGCACAAACGCGCCTTTCTTCTGTGATCACGACGGTGGCGTCAAAACCCCGCCAAAGCCGGCACCCCCCCAAAAAAAGGCTATGGGCGCTGCCGATCTAAACCCAACCGGCACCCGTACGTCACTGACCCACTCCCACGCGACCCCTCCTCCCCTTTCCACGGGCCATTCCCCCCACCCCCTCATTACCGCCACCTGTCAGTTCTCGGCGACGCAAACCCCACCGACCGTGAAATCCAGTTCCCGGTCAACTTCTCAGATCTGTATTGTACCCCGACACGATTCATCAATCCTCTCGCTAACCCCGCTTTCGTGACGATATTGACCCTCCCCCGCCTCCGCACATCTCTCTGATACCAGGGGCTAGTTTGGGAATTTCAGACTCTCGCACGCGGTTTCCGCAGAGTAAATGCAAGGCGCAGTGAGGGGTTGCTTCGTCAACACGGGTGAAAAACGAAAATCAGTGAGAGCGAGAGAGAGGAGCGAAGGTCCCCACATGCCACGGCGGCATGGGCGGCGACGTCACCTCACCCCGCCGGTGACGGAATTTCTGCTCCCACCCAATAGGATCCGGACACGTGTCCGAAACCGTGCCGTTAGGTTCCCTCCCTCGTCCGACGCCGTCAATCGCCTCACTTTTCTCCGTCAACCGATTATACATCAAAAAAGGAGTAAAATTTTCGGGGAGGGACAAGCACCGTCAATAAATTCCGCCGGTCAACCGTAGAAACCCTAATTCTCTATTTCTTCTCTCTTCACCCAACGATCCACCTCTCTCTCCCCCTCCCTCTCTCTCTCTCTCTCTCTCTGCGTGTTCTTCATCAGATCTCAGATCTTGCAGATCTTGATTCGTGACCATGGAGGACGATGAAGAGATCCAGTCGCAGCCATCGCCGGGAACCGGATCTCCGGCGTCGCCGCGCCCCAACGGGCGGATCACGGTCACGGTGGCCGCGGCGCCGCCGTCGCAGAACACCCTCACCCTTGCCCTCCCCATACAGCAGCCGAAGGCCTCCGGCGTCGGAGGAAGCGGTGGCGGGGTAGGAGGAGGAGGAGGGGGGAGAGAGGATTGCTGGAGCGAGGGGGCGACGGCGGTGCTGGTGGAGGCGTGGGGGGAGCGGTACATGGAGCTGAGCAGGGGGAATCTGAAACAGAAGCACTGGAAGGAAGTCGCCGACATCGTGAACAGCCGCGAGGATCTGATGAAGATCCCGAAGACCGATATCCAGTGCAAGAACCGGATCGACACCGTGAAGAAGAAGTACAAGGCGGAGAAGGCCAAGATCGCCGGCGGCGGGGGCCCCAGCAAGTGGCCCTTCTACAAGCGCCTCGATCAACTCATCGGCCCCACCGCCAAAACCGCCTCCGCTGCCGCCGCTTCCAACACGCCTCCGTTCTCGTCTCATCAGAAAGTCCCCGTGGGAATCCCCGTTGGGATCAGATCCGCGGTTCAGTACCATCCGCTAAAACCACATCAACCGGAAAAGCCGAAGCGGCACCTGTTCCGGCGCCCGGTGGCGGATTCCGACGAGTCGGAATCCGAGCCGGAGGGGTCACCGGACTCCACCGATAGCTTTCCGCCGGAGAGGAAGAGGCCCAAGATTCAGAGAGAATCGAACCCGGCTCCGGTGAAGGATAGGGAGAGGGAGAGGGGGTGGGGGAAATCGGTGCGGGAACTGAGTCGCGCGATTTTGAGATTCGGGGAAGCGTACGAGCAGGTGGAATCCTCGAAGATGCAACAGGTGGTGGAGATGGAGAAGCAGAGGATGAAATTCACCAAGGATATGGAGCTGCAGAGGATGCAGTTCTTCATGAAGACTCAGGTGGAGCTCTCCCAGCTCAACCATGGGAGGAGAGGTTCCCAATGATCATCTTCATCACCATAACAGAGGTACCCAACAATAATCACAGTGACAGAAGGAGTAACTAGGGGCTTCGTGGACTGGGTTGAGCTTAGAATTGATTTAGATTTGATTTCTATGGTGATTATCGTTAGGGGTCTATATCTGATTCTTCCCTTTTTCTCATTCTTATTTCAATCTTAACTGTCATAAATGTGGAGACAGTAAAACTGTTGTGCCAAAATTATGTAGCTTGTTGATTCAGCCCCCTAACTAGTGTTTGGTGCCCAAATGTTTGTACTTGTATTTATATATACTCGCCCTTGTAGCTGTATTTATTCAAGCAAAGGAAAAGACTGTTAAAGCCTTTTCCCTCACTCGATGCCATGAAAGTGGAGTAGCTCATGAATTAATCAGCTCCCGTTTATGCTCATCTCACTTGATCCTTCTTTGTTTGTAGCATTATGTTGTTTTTACTTGGACGAAGATGATGAATTTTTTCCCATAAGGGATAATATTTCTGTAAAATGGTCTCCCCTGTCAGTGTTCAGTAGTTGAGAGTTCAAACGTAAAGGATTGGGTGGGAAAATAATAGTTTAAGGGCTAGTTTTTAAGGGCTTACGTTCAGCTCCTTTTAAAGATGTCTTTTTGAATAAAGGACTTGTTTAAGGGCTTATTTTAAGTTTGATATAACAGCTTTTTCGAGAAGTTGTTTTTAAGCAAATAAACGACTTTTTTTTTTTTTTTTTTTTTTCGTACGCTGACTAGAAGTTCGAGATCGAGTTTTTCATTGGCGAAATTACATATAAAAACCACAGAAGATTATACAAATTGCATATAAACACCACAGAAGGTTATACAGGAGAATGATGTATTCTAGGCATGGAGAAGAGAGGCTGCATCAATATCGTTTCTCTGTGTATACGGCGGCACCCAGGTTCTTTACAACTTTCACAATGGCGAGCCTCCCCTAAAATCTGAGTATATCCACTGATTCTTAAAAACTTCTTGACCCTGTTGAAGAATAATGGGTGCAGTAACTTCTCCGGGTAGGTAAGAAAGAGCTAGCCATGTTGGAAATTACTAGAGATGCACGCCCAATCACAATCTTGCACGTCTTTGTTGACTTGACTAACAACTCAGTAGGTAATTGAATTCCTTATTATTCATGGTATCCACTTAAGAATGCGTCCGAGCTTTGGATAATTAGGCCACAAATATCTGCAAAAGTAGGTGTGAATTTATTCAGAATATTATCATAGAATTGCAGGTAGTGGCACCCAAAAATGTTTACGTAAAATAATTTTATTGTTTTTAGAGATAACTTAATTCAAGCCCTTACCATTGTTTCAAAAAGCTTCGATTCAAATCAAACCATATTGTCTGAGTTTACAAGAGAGAACTCTTGTGCCCTCAAAGATGAAGGATCGAATAAAAAAAACATGAATGCCTGAGTCAAAAGTGAAATCAAAGGTAGAAGAAAATGTCTGAAATTCTGTCCCCAGCTAAATTAAATATAGTCTGAACTTGAAAGGGTTGAAGTAATGAGAAAATCCTTTCCAAATAATTTTTCTTTCACGTGATGGTTGAACAATGAAAATGTTGACCGTCATAGAGCTTTAAAAGAGGAGAAATAAGATTAAATCTTTTATACAGTGCTATGTCACCGCAACGGGCAATATATGCATTAAAAAGAATATCACTTTGAAGAATGGTTAAAAGGAGATAACACTTTTTTTTTTTATCAAAATAATATTATATTAGGGTGCATTCGTGTTCAACTGTGAATTATGGCACCACTTAAAAGATAGTCTCAAAAAATAAATTAGAATTAAGAAGAAAATTTTAAATGGTATAATTCGAACTCATTTCCATTGGATCCAAGCATACGTGAGCTAGAAGAAAATAGAGGGTAGGCACCAATAGAGAAGGCCCGTCTTTTTTGAGTGTGGAACAGAGCTTGCAGGAATGGATGACTTTCTTTTCTTTTTTTTTTCAAACAAATATGAATTCAAAGAATTCATTTTATATATTTTTTTAGAAAAAAATATAAAATGGATTTTGAATCTTTAGTCCAAGCACTTACTCCTTGAAAAATAAAAATAAAAATCCAAACAAAAAAGCTTTAAAACAATTCAATATATACAAAGTAAGGACTTGAATTTTGTTTTAAAGAAAATAATAACACAACCTGTGTAATATTAATTAGTCAAGGCGAGAAAAGAAGCAATCTTTTTTGCATTTTTGTACTTTCTCTCTTTTCCAAAAGCACAAAAGTAATATTCTTAAAACGAAAAAAAAAATCTCAATAGATTTTCACTTGATGTGTCACAAAATTCATTCCTTATTCAAGATAGTTTCGCTCTTCATTATTATCTTCATAACTATTCTAACACATTTTTTTCTCATCGTGGCTTTGTTTTGTGTTTATTTATTTATTTTTTGTTCTTTTATGTGAGTGAGATTCCGTGTAAATATATGATTAGTTCATATACACTTTTTCTTTCTTTCAATAGTTAATCTTTTTTTCTATTGAGAGAAAACGAGACATATTCTCTTGATGGTTGCCCCTTTTTTTTCTTTTTTTTGGTTCTCGGTAAGCCCTTGCTTTCAAAAAAGAAAAAAAGGGGTAATTACGTGAACTAAATACGAACGGCGAAGTTCTTTGTAAATATCGACAAAAATTCGAGTCACGGCTTGAATCGCACGTTCCGTCAGTCCTTTCGCCGTCGCTTTCGAAGAAATTATACGTAAGAAACCGTTAAAGTTAAATAAAGAGCTTACGCAAAGCTAATGTAATTAGTTGACCGGGACTCAAGCGTACGTTGAATGACGATAATGCCCCTCACATGGAGTGCGGTCCACCCAATCAAAGCGCGAGACCATAAACCAATTGGACATTTTTACCCTTGTCACAAAAAGCATCCCCTTGGGAATATAACATTCATTGTCAATCAATCCCTCGCAATAACGTGGTTGGATTGGGACGTTCTTACCACAGTAAAAATTTATCAGATAAAAGACAAGGGTCTGGATCCTCTCTATAATTGTACTTTTAAGATTATTATAATTTAATTATTTATTTAATTTTAATTAAAAGTAGCACATAATTAAATTAGTGAAAAAAATTAACTTTTTCTTTTCATCCTTTAAGTTTGTGATTTTTTTTCTTTCTTTTTACATTTGACTCTTTCCTTTACATTCACCTCAAACTTTATGAATTTTATTTATTTTATTCTTTCCTTCAAGATTTGCTTATACTCTAAAAAACTTAAGCTTAGAGAAAATGATGTGAGAAAAAATAAAGAAAAAATACACACAAATAAAAGAAAAGAACCATCTTAGTTTTGAATTGTTTCAATATATGAAGTTAAAGTGGTGATAAAGAAAAAAAAATTTAGAAAAGAAGAAGGTATAGTGGAAGCAGATTATAAAGAAAGAAATAAAATAGAATAGGAAAATCATGATGTTGCAGCCTTAATACAAAAAAGGAGGAATAAAATAAAAAGAAAAAAATAAAAAATCACAAACTTAATAGAATCAGTAATTAATAGAAAATGACTAATTGTTGGGGACGGGAGGGAAATTACTTTTATTTAAACTTACATTTGCAGCGTTTTGTGCTAACAATCGAGTTGTAAGGAAAGATGAGTCAATCCATACCAAGTTACGGCTAAATAATAGTAATATAGCAACAAGAGGAGCAACGTATATGCTTGCTACCAATATAACGTTAATATTTTTTAAAAGACATTAAATTTTTGTTTTTAATGATAGAAAAATATATTCTTTTTTACTTATTGATATAGTCATGTTTGTTTTTAATTCATTATCTTTACCTTTAAAAAAATTGACAGAGAAGTATATCATAATATAGGGAAAAAAAAACCATATTTCAATATTCATTCAGTAAAAAACTATATTTCGATATTCAAGCTGTTCATCATTAGATTTGTCATATGTACATTGAAAATCCCGACTATCTATTGAAGTTTTAAACTTACCAAATTTTTCTCAGAATCAACTTCTCAAAATATTGCAATTTACAAAATAATAATTTCAACGTTTGAATGGATGAACAAGATTTTCAGTGCATCCATGGCGACGATTACACGATAAATTGTCTGATGCATTTTTTGCACAAAATCTAGATGAGCCCGATTAGTTACTAATTAAAATTGTAGTGAATATAAATGAACCTAACACTGACCTATCCACAAGTTACTGATATAAAAACATATATTTATCCATGGTCGCGCAAAAGATTACACCTCATTACTTTAAAAATTTAAGGGAGGCCATTACGGTTTGACTTATAAATTCTTTCCCTTTTTTTTTTCCAATCTATTCGAATTAAAAATACCCCAAATCCGTGCCCTTTCCCTTTTTCAATGAAGGGGAGAAAGGATGGAAAATAGCAAAAAGCCTGCATTGACGATCACATTTACCAAACAGGGAACGGCGCCGCGGCGCAAATTAGTAACCACGTGGGCATAAGAGTAAATACGACCGACACCGCCGCCGAGGGTATTTATGTCATTCCACTCCCACCACCCTGTCCGTCCTTCACTCTTCTTCTACTGCTGTTCTTGCTACTACTACTCCCAATTTAGATTATAATTTAAGAATTCCTTTGTCTGAAAGCATACACATCGCGACTCTCTCTATCTCTCTCCCTCCCTCCCTCTCTACTGTATCTCCCTAGAGAGAGAAAGTATAGGGGGTGTGTAGAACTCAGAGGAGAGAAATACATCTATATATATATATATATATATATATATATATATATAAAGATAAAGGAAAAAAGGGAAAATCTTGAAAGCTATAATCGCAAGGACTCGGAGATAGCGAAGAAGACAGAGGAGGAGGAGGAGAAGAAAGGAATAACTGAAAAGTTAATAGAGAGAAATGTCGGTCCCCAGATGACCCGATTTCGGATGATCCGCTCCTGAAATCCAGGATCTCTCGCTTCAACGTCTTCCAGGTCGGGTTCCATTTCTACGATCCCTAGGGTTTTATTTTATTTATTTTGTTTATTTTTGTGATTTATCGAGTTCGTGATTTGCTATGTCGTGCGAGTTCTGGACTTTGGTTTTGGGGTAATCACGCTTCTTCTTTATTTATTTATTTTTTTTGCAAAATCTTTACTTCGACACAGTGTTCCGCTCTTTGATTTGCCATTTCAATTTATCTCCAGAGGAAGCAGATCTGATAGGGTTTTTGATTTTTTTTTCAAGGTATGGTGTGTGCACTCAGTTTGGAGGATTCATTTGGAATGTTAGGTATTAGACTTGAGATCGGTGGAATACTTCTGATGATTAAAAGGTCACTAACCAGGGAGAATTTGTGGTTACTAGACATCTGTTTTTCGATTATGGGTCCTTTGATTACTGTCATTCCTTCATTTTGAAGGGAAATGCGTCTTAGAAGGACTTGGTTCTAGTATTGAACTTCATATCAAGGATTTCATTAGCCAGTATCTAAGTGGGATTTGGTGGTTGTGCGCGTGGATGGTTACTGTTTGATTGTTGTGTTTATTAAAATGTTGTGCTCTTGCAGAATCTTTTGTGACTTTGAATTTTCGATGCTTAAGTCTTGTCATTTCTGGACTTAAATCAATCAAAATTTGTAGGATCTGGAATGTTAATTGTGCACATCACATCACATTAAGGGGTCTGAGAAGATATACTGCAGTTACAATCTGGGGGAAAATGAAATCCGACAGGCCTCTGGACTATGCTGTATTTCAATTATCACCAAAGCGATCAAGGTGAGATGTGAATGCTTAAGTCTTGGCGTTTTGATGTTTTGATTTCAATAGTGAATGCTTTCCCTCATCAATTTTCTGATATTAGGTAGTTTTTTTTTTCTTCGCGTAGATGTGAACTGTTTGTTTCCAGTGATGGAAACACTGAGAAGCTTGCATCAGGATTAGTAAAGCCATTTGTGACTCATCTAAAAGTTGCAGAAGAACAGTTTGCTTTGGCAGTGCAGTCAATTAAGCTTGAGGCTGATAAACGAGGAAATGCTGAAAGCTGGTTTACAAAGGGAACCCTGGAAAGGTTACTCAATTTTTGTGGTTAAATCCATTTTCACTGGATCACGTTGTATATTATCTCTGATCCTGGTGGGGGCTTGTTGCATTTAGGTTTGTGCGGTTTGTTAGCACACCGGAAGTCCTGGAACTTGTCAATACATTCGATGCAGAGATGTCTCAACTGGAAGCAGCGCGGAATATCTATTCACAGGTAGCGTCTCTGATGAAAATCGGAGGTGCACATCGGTGATGTTTGATAATTTTGGAAAATGTCATTATTTCTGCCTTTACTGAATTTGAGTAATTTTTTTATCAGGGAACTGGGGATCAACTTTCTGGTTCATTGGGTATGTTTTACTACTGGTATCATTTAGCTTTAAGTTGGTAAATATATCACGAGTTTTTAATCAGGTCGGATATAAAAAATCATGCTTATTAATACAAGTAGTGGTCATTTCTATATGAAGAAGTAGGTTAAACTCATTGTTTGATATGAATAGCATGACTACCAACCATATCCTATTTTCTTGTTTATGTGCATGTGTGTTTGCAGGTGTTTGCATTTGTAGGTCCATGTAAAGTTAAAAGCCTGAGGTGTCCTGTGTGGACCTATTCGTACTTAGTTAAGTTTTATGTACAACATGGTTCCCCACAAATGATATTCAACAAAGTATTATGAAAGCATTCAATTATCATTATTGCTCCCTATTGTGTTGAGCTTCTTTGTATATTTGCTTTGTTAACTCTTGTTTTTGGGTTGGCACTCCCTTGGTGGCCATTAATGCAATTTGATTAACACTGGTAAAAAAACTCACTAATCATCCTAAAACAAGGCCATAGGCTCCAACAACAAGAAGCCATGTGGCAGTTTCCTCAAAAAACATTCTGAACAAGAAGAGCAAAGAGGAACTGCCACTTGGTTTAGTCCCCATGAAAAAATAAACTATGCTAAAAAAAATGTCATTAGAGCCATAGGGAGCGCGAGGGAAAGGGAGAAAACAACAGCCAAAACCTAGCAATTTTTCATAAGAAAACCCTAACATATTCTGAAAGCAACAGCCAACCCCAAGCTTTATTTGGGGCACATGGATGACTTGCTTAGGATTCAAGAAAACTCTATAACTTTGCATGTATCTAGGAGCTCTGAAGGGTCAAGTTAGTCCTTCTCTGTTTGTTTGCTTGTGATTGGGATCCTATTCTAGTTCACTTTGTTTGCCTTTCCACGGGTGAGACAGGCAAGTTATATTGTTGAATTGCTTGATATATGTTGTTTGCTTATAACGTCAATCCAGTAGCTTCTGTAGACTTGGGCTGTATCTTGAGGTTAATGTTTCTAATTGGGATGTATTCTCTACAGTATGCAGCTGATGGCACATCATGTCTACCTTAAGCATTGCCATGTTGGTTATAACTCCCACCTTGTATAACGTTGCTATCTCCTTCATGGAGCCAAAGTTTAGTAATTTTCCAGTAGGATTACAAGGTGTGGTAGTGCTGGATACAATCCCTCCTTTAACATTTAGTGGGAATCTGTTTCTTTCAAGTCTCAAATCTATGCGTTTGCAAGGGTTTGCCAGCTGCTGCGGCATGTTGCTAAAAATAAGCAAGGCTTCATAGGACAATATATCACACCCTCAAGTATATCATATTGATGCATCATGTTCCTAAGGACGCTTAATGTTGAGGATCATACTATTTGTTCTTAGCCTCATGCAGATTCCTAAATTGTTTTAGAGCATACTTCAGGTTCAGTGCTTCCAAAAACACATAGACCAGTTAACACCTTAGCCACAATGCTGCTAAAGAAATAGGAATACCTTTTGTCAGAAGACGTCCGTGCCTTTGTTCATTATCCCTGCTAGAGACCCTTCTTTGAGTCTTGCAATAGGACTACATTTGCAGAATGAAGGCAATACTACATCTTCAATTAATATTGTTTCTTAACTTGGCAGTGGGGAAAATCAAATTGATAAAATACTTGAAGTGCGCAAAGAAATGCAAAACAAGTTGAACTGATTAAACTGCTTGTTTGTTTGGTTTCTGTTATTGCTTAATGGTGTAATGAATTGATTCTACCTTCTCATTACATCAAGAAAGATCTTAATTGGCAGGTGAGACATTAAACTCGTTGCAAGTTTTTCACTAGTAGCAGTTTTAGTTCTTCATGGCACATTGAAGTAAAATTGTAGCTGTTCCTTGATCCTGTCAATCACCTGTAATTCCCATGGATGCTAATGCAGTGCTGGGGTTCTAACAATTCTTATTTGTATGCGGGGCATAACTCCAGATCTATCATTGAAGACTGCCCTTTTATTTTGGTTTGGTGTCAGCCAATTCCTCCAACTTTTTGACCTTCTGTGCACTTCCTTGCAAGCTTTAAACTAAAGGATTTAATGAGGGTTGGGGATAATGTTGCCTTCCTCCTTATTAAAGGGTTAATATGTTCCTTTGGTGAGCTAAATGTTTTTCGTTTTGGATTTTACCTGTTTTTAAAAGTTTTACGATCTCTCAGCATCATGACTTGTTTATGAAGAAATGGTTTCTATGAATAATTCTGTCTTTTGACAGGCAACTTCTGTGTAGACCTATAGACGTTAATATTTTTAGAGTTGGACTTTTTTCCCCCCTACCAAGGCTTGAATATGAATAGTTTTACTTGCATTATTTCTGACATAGTCACATAATCTCTTTATTGCTCCAGGTGGGGATGGAATGGGATCCTTAGCAGCAGCAGATGCAACAAAGTAGGCTCTCTCTCTCTCTCTCTCTCCAAAATATGATTTTCTTAGTTGTGGTTGCCTTACAAAATCTGTGAGAATTTTTTTTTTTCATTATTGGCTGTAAAAAGGATCCTCTTTTCTCATTACTGGAATTACTGAGCTCAGACTTGCAATGTGGTGATAAAATCCTTATTTTGTTATTCATCCGAACTTAATATAAAAATTGTGGAACCTATCATAAACTAAGCTTATGAAACAACGCTAATATGGTTGTAGCATCTTAAGCTGCGGTGTTAGTAATGACAGTTTTCAAGGTTTTTTTTTTCTTTTTTTTTTTTTCCCTTTTCCTGTTTTGCCAAGAACTCTTCACCTATTCCTAAAGAGAGGAAGATACCATGTAGGCTAAGGCCCATGATGTTTGCATTAAAACAGTTAAAAAAAATTAACTGCTCAAGCTCAAATTTTGTGTTGCTTTATAATCTTTCAATTTGCTCCTTTTCTCTGTTTACACAGGAAGGAGCTTTTAAGGGCTATTGATGTACGGCTTCTTGCGCTTAAGCAGGAGTTAGTCACTGCTTGCACTCGTGCAGCTGCTGCTGGTTTTAATTCTGAATCGGTTTCAGAACTCCAACTGTTTTCAGATCAGTTTGGCGCTCGACGCTTAAAGTAAGTATGACTTTTCTCCTTGAGCCTCCTTATATTTCCTGATGCCATTGCCTCCCCCTCCCGCTCCTTTTCTTCTCTATTATGCCTTTTAGGTGTGCTATTCGAGTGGTTGTTCTCCCATTCCTGATCTCCTTCTTTGGAGATTACATGCTTATTTTGCACTGTATTTAGGACACATTTGAATGCCCAAAATAAGACAATGATTCTCATTTCAATGTTAAAAGGGTAGGCAATGAACCATTTCATTCATATTCTCATTCCTGATTTCCTGTCACTGCATTCTTACTTCCATCACATTCCCACCTTTCAAACACATTGGTGGCATGGAGAGGAGTCTTGATAGGCTCCATCTAGGGTTGGTTAGTAGGGGGCAAAAGGCATTAGAATTGGAAAGTTTCAAAAATTAAAATTGTAGGCTAGATTAGATTCATGGGCCAAAGTTTGGAATGATTGGGATTCCTTTGTGGGATGTCCATCTCCCTGGTTCAACTCTTTTAAACTATGGTTGGAATGACAATGGAATGGGGCATTCTATTGGAAAAACATTTTCTCTTTAAAATCCATTCCATTTGACTTCGTCCCGTCATATCAAATATGCCAATAATTTCTAGGATCCAGTAAATTTTACTGGACTGATTTTGAGTGCCTAAAATAGAGATGTATGTTTGGTTGTGGAATAAAATGAAATAGGTATTCCATAAAAATATAACATGAAAAAGATCTCTATAAAGTATAAGTGAAATGTTTACTCCCATGGATCATGAGGGAAATAGATAAGGAATAACTATTACAAATGACCAATGGCGTAATAGCTATTACTTATTAATTTCACCCATGGGACTTCAAAAAAAAAAGTTATTCCTCACATACTCCCCCTTATTGTTTATTTTATATTTTTATGCAATACCTGTTCCATTTTATTTCGCGAACCAAATGAGTGGATAGAATGCCGTGTGAAATGAAGGGGCTTGATGGAAATTGGAAAACTGAAATAAAAGTTTCAGATTTCAAAATGAGTACCCATGAAATCAACTTAATAATATTTTTAAGCCCGTATATTTGGAAATGGAATGGGTAGTAGTTGAAATCAGAACTTGATGCATTTGCTAGTATAAATCTAGCAAAAGAAACAAATGATAGTAATTATAATAACAAAAGGTGTTGTATTCACTACGTAACGAGAACCGTATGCTTATATAGTTATCCGCATGTTACTCCTTGGTACTGCCTAATGACAACGAAATCCCAACATGCAACTTCGAACTATTTACCTGCCTTTCATTATTGGGAGGTTGATGTGATATTACATTTGCACGTGTTGGGTTGGGAGGATACAAATTGGGTTTTATATTGATATTTCACATTTTCATCCTCCAAATGGAAAAAATAAATAAATAAATTATTCCTGTGATTTTTGCAGCAGCCTGAGAAGTCCTCGTCATTGGATGTCCTTTCTCACGTGACACATGTTTGTTGTTTAGTGGGCCCAACACTTGTTTCTTATTCTACTCTAGGTCACGTGTCTCCCTATTGTTTCATTTACACACACACACACACACACACACACACATGCACGCACACAGATATATATATATATATTCTGCATTTAATACGAGCAAAAATTAATATCTGTTGGCCACACCTGGTTTCGCACTAACCAAAAAAAAAAAAGTTTATTTACTGATCTTGTGGTAAAAAAAGAGTTCTACTGAGGAGGGTTTGGTTAAATAACCTTTTTAATGTGTGCAGCGAAGCTTGTGGCAAATTTCTCTCACTGTGCCAGAAGCGACCGGACCTCCACAATTCATCGAACGCCGGAATCGACGACCGCGCTCTTCGCTCATCGTACGGCTCTGACATGTCCATCGATGATTCCCCTGAGCATCTACCCAGGTCCCACATTCACCATCAAATCAAGCATCCAGTCGCTGAATCCGGGGCCTCCACATGTCAGCAACCCAAGATGTCCTCATTCCTTACGGGCTGCTCTGTGAGCAAATCAACATGCGAGGAGAAGAAAGAGGAGGATACTTCTGCGACTGAGTCTTCTGTGCAAACCAGTCAACAAGCCTCGAGGCGGCTCAGTGTACAAGACCGAATCAACTTGTTCGAGAACAAGCAGAAACTGGGTTCTGGTCCTGGTTCTGGTTCCGGTTCCGGTTCTGGCAATGGCGGGAAACCTGTTGTTGGAAAGTCCATTGAGCTTCGCAGGCAATCCTCTAGTGGGTCGGGCATCACGGCTGCAGCCGCTGTTGACAAAGCTGTTCTTCGGAGATGGAGCGGGGCTAGTGACATGAGCATTGATTTGGGCAATGATAGGAAGGACATGGAGAGCCCTCTTTGCACTCCCTCTTCCTCTTCGTCTACTTCTCACTTGAAGTCTGGTGCATTTTCCGGTGTGGCCGAGAACAATGGCCAGAAAGATCAGCCTGATTCTCAGGCTGCCGGTGAAGCCCAGGCGAGATCATTTGCTGATGGGTCAAACAGTGTCAGTTTTCTGAATCAAGAATTTCCGCGGAACCAATTCAAATCCCCTGCTGATAGAGCAGAGCAGGTTTTTTCAACAGATAAAGGGTTGTCTAAAGAGAGAGTAAATGTCTTATCGGGTGTTCAAGAGCATGGTGGGTTTAAAGATCACCTTGTT
Source organism: Santalum album (assembly GCA_034195605.1). NCBI lineage: Eukaryota > Viridiplantae > Streptophyta > Magnoliopsida > Santalales > Santalaceae > Santalum > Santalum album. The sequence continues at coordinate 3,861,222 of CM067258.1, forward strand.
TCTGACGCACAGTTCACAGGTCTCTCAGGTCGTGCAGAGGTTGTTGGGCAGAAAAATCAGGGTGCTCCTCAGCAAGTCCCGCCTAGCATGTTTTCAAGCAAGGCCGAGGAGGTTCATCAGTCACGCTTTAGGTCCCCTACAAAGACAATGGTTCGCTCTGTGGCACCAGAATTCCATTCACAATCACATACTGGTCTGCCAGAAGGTGGAGGCGGAAAAGAAGTTTTGGAAGGCTCTTTGACTCGACATAAATCAGCTGAGTCGTTTGGTGAGGAAGCTGAGAATAAACCGGGCAGAAGAGGCTTGACATCTTCTGAGAAATCTGGAAATTTTGCAAATAAAGTTGAGGATTCGGGAGAGCAGCGAATTATGCTGCAGAGACGAAGTTCTGGTTCTGAACAGGGTAAAAAGTCACAAGGCAGGAGGGAAGATATAAATAATGTTTCTGGAAACAGCAAATTAGCACATCCTGCTAAAATTGTTTCTGAGAGTCGAGAAACTGTAGGCTCGATGTCAACGACAGCACTGGAGCAAGTTCAGAGAGAAAGGCAGGTGAAAGGAAATCAGGAGCTCAATGATGAGCTAAAAATAAAAGCCAATGAACTTGAAAAGCTTTTTGCGGAGCACAAGCTTCGGGTTCCGGGTGATCAGCCCATTTCTAACCGGAGAACCAAGCCTACTGATGTGCAGATGGAACAAGTAGAATCTTCTCAGTCTAGAAAACCAGTGGCAGAGGCTGCTCCTTCACATTTGCATTCTGAACTCCCAGTGCCTGAACCTACTGGGAGTTCCAGCACCGTAGCAAAGTTGAATCCTGGAAGGAAATTGGTTGATAATCAAAATTATGGGGATGCTCACAAGCATAATTTTTCTGAGCTTGATTTTTCGGATGACTACAGAGGGAAATTCTATGAAAGATATATGCAGAAAAGAGATGCGAAATTGAGGGAAGAGTGGAGTTCTAAAGGGGCAGAGAAGGAATTGAAGATGAAGGCCATGCATGATAGCCTTGAACGTAGTAGGTCTGAGTTAAAGGCAAAGTTTGCAGCGTCTGCAGAGAGACAGGATTCAGTACTTAATGCTCGTAAACGGGCAGAGAAACTTAGATCATTCAATAATCGATCAGCATTGAAGAGAGAGCAGGTAGTTCCTTTTCCAGCTAGCATGAATGTTAATTTTAAAGACTAGCAGATTTGGATGCTTGTCATGTAAAATTTGGAAGTCAATTTAATTGGTCTTTCTTCTTTTTGAAATCAACTTGTGGTTCCTCATTATTTTTTCTAATTAACGTTCAAGAGCTTTCCCTTTGACAGCAGCCTATAGATTCTGTTGAGAGTCAAGAGGATGAATATCTGTCTTCTGAACTGTCAGAGCAGAAGCTTTATGGACAAGATAGGTTAGTTCGTGAGGTTTCTCCAGGGGATGGTGCCTCTAGGAGCACACAGCCTAGGATGCTTACACCTAATAAATATTCGTCTTCATTAACCCCACGTGCTTCAGCTGTGCCAGCTTCACGATCCTCCATCAAAGCTTCCAATTCGGGTCCTGGGAGGCGAAAAGGGCAATTAGAAAATCCTCTTGTGCAGTCGGTTCCCAACTTTTCTGACCTCCGAAAAGAAAATACAAAGCCTGCTTCTGGTGGCAGCAAAACAGCAGCTCGCTCTCAAGTAAGAAACTATGCCCGCAGTAGGAGCACCACTGAAGAAACACCCCTTGTCAAGGATGAGAAGCCACGAAGGTCTCACTCCTTAAAAAAAAGTGCTGCAAGTCCAGTAGAGTTTAAGGATCTGTCCTCTTTGAGCTCTGATGGTGTTGTTTTGACACCGTTGAAATTTGATAAAGAGCAAACTGAACAGAGCTTTGAAAACAAGATTTTGAAAACTGTTGAGTCAAAGCCTTTCCTTAGGAAGGGCAATGGCATAGGTCCTGGTTCTGGTGCTGGCATTGCCAAGTTAAGAGCTTCAATGGCATCTGAAGCTTTGATTGATGAAGAGGAAGCTTCTGAGTTGCAATTTGAGCAAGAAGACTATGTGGATGTTGTCAATGAGGAAGGAGAGGAAGAGTTTGACACCTCGATGGCAGAAGATTCTGCTATTATGGATGATGAGAAAGAGAGACTGAGCCAAGAATATGACAAGTTAGGTAATTCTGAGTCGGAAAATGGCGATGTAAGATCTGCTTCTCAAGTGAACCCTGCTTCTGTTGCTGAAATGCCTTCAGCTCTACCTTTAGCATTCCACACTGTAGGGCCTGTACAGGATTCACCAGGAGAGAGCCCTGTGTCATGGAACTCACGCACGCATCATTCTTTTTCCTACCCACATGAATCCTCAGATGTTGACGTGTCTGCAGACTCCCCGATGGGGAGCCCTGCATCGTGGAATTCCCACTCTCTGAACCAAACTGAGGCCGACGCTGCCCGAATGAGGAAGAAATGGGGCAGTGCTCATAAACCTGTTATCGTAGTTAATTCTTCCCAGAACCAATCCCGCAAGGATGTAACTAAAGGGTTTAAACGGTTATTGAAGTTTGGAAGGAAAAGTCGTGGCGCAGATACTATGGTTGACTGGGTCTCTGCCACAACTTCTGAAGGAGATGATGATACTGAAGATGGAAGAGATCCTGCTAATCGCTTATCGGAAGATTTGAGGAAGTCAAGAATGGGATTCTCGCAAGGTCATCCTTCTGAGTACGTGTTCAATGAATCTGACCTATTCAATGAACATGGTGAGTTTGCCTATTTCATTGAAAATTTTTACCCCTAACGTTCTTTAGGCAAGATTGCTACCACCAGAGTTTTTGATTTTGTTAAAATGATTCTGTGAATAATTACTCCTAGGTAGATGTGTAGTCAAGCACTTCTTTTCCAAGTTTGCCAAAAAGTAGGCTTGTAGTTGTATCTGCATGCCTATACTGTGATCACAGCTGAAACTATTCTTTGCATGGCGTCATATTTATGTCATCTTAGCTTTTCAATTGCCGTTTAGCAAGCAATGGTTCCTAATTCAGTGAAAATTCACTTTATGTAACTAGGAATGTGTTTTAGTGATGTTATCATAGTTTTCCAATAGATAATTGGTGAGTAGTAACTCCACGAATTTAGTGAAATTCAAGGCTTATGTATGTAGGAATGATCTGAATTCTGTCTCTGTTATTTTTAAAGCTTGAAAAAGCTGTTTTATAAAAGAAAAAGGGAGAAACTACGCAGGAGTTTTACTGCTTGAATTTCTTGTTTTAGCAATGTTTGGGTCGTTCCAGTTACTCAGAATTGTAGCCCAAAATCCCAAATAGCATTTTCAACTGGCCAAATGACATTTGAGATTTACCATACAATCTGTGAGTTGGTTGGAGGATAATTGCCGTTGTCTGCATAAATCATGTTGATAGTATTTTCTCACTAGAAACTACTTGGGGTCTCTCCCGTTGACTAGATTAATTGTTGTTTAGTTTCTAACTTTAGATTGTATTCAAAATTCATTTTCCTTTGGTTTCTGGTTTTTTTTTTTTTTTTTAAATGTTTGATACGAGGATAACTGGAAATCTGTATCTCAACTATGCTACTCGATGCTTCTCTTTTCTGCAGTTCAAGGCATACATAGCTCTATCCCCGCACCTCCATCAAACTTTAAACTGAGGGAGGATCATCTATCTGGTAGCTCATTGAAAGGTGAGTATTTTTTGACTATTCTCAGTTCCTTGTTTTATGCTTACAGTAATCTTATAGTTGTGAGCATTAACTACTATTATGCTAGCTTTATGGAATGAAATGAAACTCACATAAATGGCCGTACTCCATATTATGCATATCTTCTTTTGCCACTCAAATATTTCCAACAAGGTTTGACTTCTAAATCAATGGTGCGTGTAGACATGTTTGGCGTGCAAGCAATGCATTACCCAAATTTATTCATATGCACCAAATTTCAATAATGCTGTTACTGCTGACAACGCTTTCTCCTTGAAAATTGAATTTGGAAATCTCCAGTTTCAGATATAATTTGCAGTACATCTGATATTGGCATATATTGTCTAAATACTGCAGCCCCACGATCATTTTTCTCACTCTCCACATTCCGAAGCAAGGGAAGCGACTCCAAACCTAGATAACTACCTTCAAAAAACAACTTCCTGGGTTTACGATGTTGAAATCATCGTCAATGATATGGTTTAGAGACGATTATATATATATTTAGCAGATGCTTGAGGTAGCAGCTACACAATCATCTATGCAAGATCTAAAATGGCACTTATGTTTATCTTCATGAATATATAGCCTCTTCCCCCCCTAGTTGTTTCCATAGCTGCTGATGAAATTTGTTGTATATCGTGTTGAGCAAAAAAAATATATATATATGGTGTCATTGTGATTTTGTTAGTTCAGAGCATTCTTTTTCAGCCTGAGAATTTGATCTAGTTGTGTGCTGTATATTAGTTGCAGTTATTGGACTCGGAACTATCGATGGTTCTAAAGAGATGTGATTATCACATTTATATTTCATTGAAGGTCATGCTATTTTTTCCATTTCATTTTTCTTTACATGTTCGTCTCCTGCTGCTGTTGCTCCCAAGTGTTTCTATTGGCTCATCGACTTGGGAATAAAAAAGTGTATAGGCATGCGATTGTAGCCATTGCGTATGTAGCACCTGTATCAATAAGGACATCAAGTTGGTATGGCCTGAAATTATAGAATTTGAATCCTCCCTGGACATACAATATATATTTTTGTAACTTGCTTAGCAGAGAATATGAATGATGAGATGGTGAATGTACCATATTCCATGCTCGATGCACAACATGATGGTACATGTAGAAAACTAGATTGACGAAATTGGCATTGTGCTTGGGGCGGTAGGACGGAGGTGGGAGCGGAGGTCCGGCAATGGCTCGGCGACAAACGAGGGGGCCGCTGGATCTTGTTTGGGCCTTGATTGAGCATAGTTTTAGTCCTACAGGGCCTGACATACCCGGTCTTTCTTTAGGGCTTACTGGGCCTAATTTTAGATGATGTGGGCCTTAAGTGGAAGGCATGGGCCTCGGCCCACTTAAGACTTTTTTTTTTTTTTTTTTTTTTTCTGAATCTAGTCAGCCTTAGAATAGCTGTTGGGCCTAGTTATGGCTTCCATGGGCTTTTCCTTAGCAAAATTGGGTCAGGTTGGCCTTGTGTTTGGGCCTCGGAGGACTAGTAATAGATTTGATGGGCTTCTACTGACCAGAATTGGGCCAAATTTGCCTCATGTTTAGACCAAGTATGCCTTGTAATGGGCTATAGACTTTTGCCTAATGAGCCTCCCATACGGGCCTATTAAGACATGTTGTAGGCCTGGGGTAGCTAATTATGGACCTACAATTGAGCACATCATGCCATCACGTAAGCCTTATATTAGACTTAGGCCTGATGTCATGTTGAGGGCCTTTATTGAGCATGCTCACCCTAATGTTGGGTTTGATTACGCTTCTTTCCATTTTGAATTTGAGGGGCATCTTAATGGGCCTAGTCGTTATAATTATGAATTTGATGATGGGTATAAATTTGAAACCGCAAGACCTTTATGGGTCTAACTTTGGCCAGGTCCGTGAGGTGGGCCTAAAATTGAACAGATTGGGCCAGGTGTCCATGAGGTGGGCCTAATTTTGGGCCAGGTGCCCATGATGTGGGCCTCATGGGCCTTAATTATGGATTGATGGGCCTAATGGGGAGCAATTGAACCTTATACAGCCCGGTTTGTTCTGATATTTGTACCATAGGCCCAAAAGAGAGCGGTGTCTTATCATATGTAGATTATTTTGGGCCCTTAACAGGCTTATTGTGGTCCTGGGGGAATTATATTGGGTCTGATGAACCCTCAAATGGAAGAGCCTAAGCTTCAACAATATATCTGCCTCATGTTAGGCTTCTTGAAATTTGAGGGTCCTCTTAATCGGCCAGATGGTTATAATTATGGGTTTGATGGGACTGGCATGACGATATGTATGATGAGCCTAAATTAAAAACTGCCAGACTTTAATGGGCCTAAATTTGGGCCTGGTGTCCATGATGTGGACCCAACTTTGGGTTAGGTCTCCGTACGGTGGGCCGAACTGTGGGCCCACTGTTCGTGATGTGGGCCTAGTGTCCATGCCATGGGCCTAACTTTGGGCTAGGTGTCAGTGATGTAGCGCTAAATTTGGGCCAGGTGTCCCCAATGTGGGCCCAAATTTGGGCCAGGTGTCCTCAATGTGGGCCCAACTTTGGGCCAGGTGTCTGTGATGTGGGCCTGATCTCCGTCATGTGGCCCTAACTTCGGTCCTAGTGTGCATCCTGTCGGCAAAATGGGGCCAGGTGGGCGTGATGTGGGGCCAACTTAGGGCCAGATGTCAGTGAGGTGGCGCTGACTTTTGGGCCAGGTCTCCGCGATGTGGGCCTAACTTTGGGCCTCTGTCTGTGATGAGGGGCTAACTTTTGGCCAAGTGTCGGTGATGTGGGCCTAACTTCGGGTCTGGTGTCCGTCACGTGGTTCTAACTTTTGGGCCTGCTCTCCGTCACGTGGGCCTAACCTCGTGTGCTTGTGGGCAAAATGGCGCCAGGTGTGCGTGATGTGGGGCTAACTCGGGGCCAGGTGTCCGCGATGTAGGCCTAACTTTGGGCCTGTGTCCGTGAGGAGGGGCTTACTTTTGGCGAAGTGTCGGTGATGTGGGCCTAGCTTTGGGCCTGTGTCCGTGTTGAGGGGCTAACTTTGGGCCAGGAGTTGCTGATGTGGGCCTAATTTGGGCCTGATGTCGGTGATGTGGGCCCACCTTTGGGCCCGGTGTCCGTGATGCGGGCCTTAATTATGGATGGATGGGCCTAATGTGGAGCAAATGAGCCTCATAGCAAGCCTGTTTGTTCTAATATTTGTACCAGAGGCCCAGACGGCGGGCCCTAGCTAAAGGTGCTTTGAGAGCGGTGTCTCATGTCAATTATTTTGGGCCTGTATGAACGCTCGAATGGAGACCGAGCCCAATATTCAACACCGTAAAATAAATTTACCACAAGCACGAATTTGAGTTCAAGTACACAGGATAAGGATGTACGATTTGGAATTAAGACCACAAAATAATGTTTTACAGTCCACAAAATAATTAATGTTTCGCAGCCTGTAAAATGATTGTCCGTAATAAATCTGCAGCACATGATCAGAACCTCTTGTTAGACATGGGACACGAACATAATCATACGATCTAAGGATTAAACTAAATCATTCACAGCAATTTGTCTGCATCCTCAATCGAACAAAAGTATTTCTCATGATATAAGACTCGAGAAGCGACAGATATTTTAGATTAAATTCCACTTATTAACTGTGATTATGTTAATTTCTAAGGATACTTCTACCCCAAAGGGATAGGCCGTTGAAGGCTTTTTAATCAAAGTCAATTTGAAGAAACACTCCTTCAACGGCATACCTTGCAAGATAAAGACACCTTAATGCCCCATTACCTGTCCAACGCCTCAATACCTGCTTACTTAGTAAAGGGAAATCTCACCGCAAAAAGACCCTTGTCTTCTTGCCCATTTGACCAAAATACCCGTTGCATCTAATAAGTAGCTTTTAATTGAGGCCGGCAGAACCATTAGCTAAGGTGGGGGCAGTTTTGTCATACTGCTCGCCAAAAGTAAGGCAATTCCCAATTCTCTCTCCCTCGCCTAAGGACCATATGTCTTGGCTTGAAAGCCAAGGGTCATTGATGGCTTGTGGCATTCAAATCAAATCAACAACTATACATCCTCACACCACATTGTCCTAAAATCAAACGGTAATGTCCCCTTCCTCCAAAATTTATATAATTTGTCTGATTTATCTTCACAGGACATTGTACTGCTGTGCTGCTGCCGATCTTGAACAACAGAATCACATACAAAATTGCTCCTCCTCCAATTCAGTGCCTCCTGAACCATTTTGCTGAACCTTTTTTTTTCCCCTTCAACACGGAGGTTTTGGAGTAGCTCTGAACAATGGCAGCCCTTACACCTGGAGTATTACTAAAGCTTCTTCAGAGCGTAAACTCCAACATAAGGGTTCGTGGAGAATACCGATCTGTACTTCTGCAAGTGATTAGCATCGTTCCAGCTTTAACTGGCTCAGAACTGTGGCCAAACCATGGCTTCTTCCTTAAAGTCTCCGACTCATCTCACTCGACCTACGTCACACTATCAAAGGACGACAATGAGCTTATTTTGAACAATAAGCTGCAGCTTGGACAGTTCTTGTATGTCGACGGAGTGGAGGATGGAAACCCAGTCCCCATCCTTCTCAGGGTGAGGCCTGTCCCGGGTCGGAATCCTTTTGTAGGAAACCCAAAGGATTTGTTGCAAATGCTAGAGCCCTCTGAGGGTCCAGTCCAAGTTGATAATGAGGGAGTTGCTGATTCAAAACTCAGTCAGTCATCAGAAGTGAAAGAGAGTACAAGACAGAAGATTCTAATTAAAGAGGAGAAAGTGGTGGTTGCATCAAGGTACATGCAGGGTGTTTCACCCACAAATTCAAAAGCAAGTGTAGTTGATTCAAATCGAGGTGTGAAGGGAAATGAGACTGAGGCGGCTGTAGGAGGAAATAAGAAGATTCCACCATTAAAGGGAAAGCAACTAGAGCTTAAAACTCAGGTTCAATTCTAGCTAGTATAGTATACTAAAACAATATCTTTAAGCAAATGTGATGCAAACTCAAAGTCTCATGCAAAGCATACAAGAAATAGTTCTTGGTCACTGTATTTTGGGAGATTAGTCTCAAAGTAATTTTGTTAATTATATGTTATTTAGTTGGGTATTTTTTACGGTATTTATTAAGAGTCTTTGTGCACTTTATTTTGAAGTTCATGTGCTTAGAAGTTCATGTGCTTAGGGATCTTAAGGTACATGCAGGGTGTTTCACCAACAAATTCAAAAGCAAGTCTAGCCGACTCAAATAATTGGGTGAAGGGAAATGAGAATGAGGCTGCTGTTGGAGGAAATAAGAAGGTTGTATCATTAAAGAGCAAACAAGTAGAGCTTAAAAGCCAGGTATGGTTCTAGCCCCTATACCAAAACAATGTGAATCCGGATGTCTAGGGTCCTTGATCCTTGTCACTGTAAGTTTTGTTTTTGCTCGTTCAAGAGAAAGAGGATGCACCTTACCTGGGAAAAATGAGTAATAGAATTCTGGAGATTTGGGAAAGCTTATCACAATTCTAATTTTCTTCTTTGGTATTACAGTCTCGCTACACAACTCCATCCCGCAATCACCCTGATGCAGTAATAAACCCCAAAGAGATTTCACTTCAGTCGAAGAGCATGGCTCCAAAACCCAACTCTGGTAAGCAGGAAAACATCAACTTGAACTATTTGGCAAACATAAAAGATAAAAATCATTCATCAGAGGCTGTTTCCTGGGCATCTTTGCCTGCCAATCTTTTGAAGCCTGGGAAGGTACGCTACCCTGATTCCTCTATTTTATTTCTATTATATGGTCATATTTCTCAATCAGGTTCTGAATTTGCCAAAGATCTCAGGTTGTGTTTGAACTGCAGGAATGAAATGGGAATGAGAATGGAATGGTCATTCACTCATGAGGAATGGCCATCCCATCCCCTCAAACAGTAGATGGGAGTCAGTATTCTCATTCCTGTAATTCAAACGTGTGCACTGCATATTTCCACAAGCTATGTTAGCCAAAATACGATATAATGTTGTACTCATTTTTCTGTCTCATCAACTCACAAGGGAGTGACCATTCCACTCCCTTTTATCCTATCAAACAATAGAATGGAAATTAGCATTCTCATTCCTATTCATGTAATTCAAACATGTCCAATAAATTTGCCAGCCATATCAGCAAACTGCAATATAAATTTTTTTATCATTTTTTTCTCCCATCATCTCACTAGGGAATATTGAGGAGGAGAATTTTAGCTTCTTTGGTTGCAGTAGAAGCACAGAAAGAAGCATCTGCAGCTGCCACTCTTGTCAAGTGCCTGAGGTAAGACCGTATATAAATTCCAAAACCATGCCATTGGGTATATGTAATCTTTCATCTTTTAATTGACAACAGAGTTACAGACTCTTTGTAGTTCATTTAGATGAGCTTTCAATTTATGCTAGTACATTATGTTCCCCTTACAGCTCTTAGTTCCACCTTTTCTATCAGTATGTTTGCCGATCTCTGCTCATCTGCCTCACTGGACAACCCCCACCTTTCTCTCTCCAAGTTTTTTGCACTGCAACAACTGATTGATCGACCAAATGTTGCAACTCCATCAAAGGAAAAATCACTTCAGCTTCCTATTACCAATTCACCTTCCCCATACAAAGAGAAACCTCGCAAAAGGCCAGGCCCAAATAGAAACACATCGATATCTCCAAAGCCCTCAATAGAGGTTACTGGGGCAGAGAAACTAGAATGGGCTAAATGGGATGGTGTGAAAGAGATCAAGGAGGCCAGAGGAATTCTCATAAATGAAACACGGTCTTGGTTTCTGAAATACTTGGAGGGAGCATTAGATGCTGGGTTTCAGAGCAGCATTCAGGAGAAGAAAAGCATCGATAGTATTGGTCGGCAAGTAGATACAGACAACCATATTGCTGTGACACTGTCACAACTTAAGCATACAAATGAATGGTTAAGTAACTTGGAAATCAATTTGGACTCAGATGATAATGAGTTGGGGGAGACAATTGATCGTCTGAAGCAAAAGATTTATGCTTGCTTGCTCGCTCATGTGGACTCAGCTGCATCAGCTCTAGAGAACCGATCTGACCGCAATTGACTCAACAGGAAAAAGGATCATTTATAAATTTACTGATGTCCTATTGTATTTATTATGATGTTTCTAGTTATGCAAAACTCAGATGGAGGGCTATTTGAGCCAAAAACAGCATTGTAAGTTATGAGGAAGTGTGATTCTCAGTCACGCATTTCATAGCATATATAAGGGTTTAAAAGAATTGTGCAATCAATCAGTCTTATTTCAAGCTGACGTCCCCTACTTGAAAAAATGAACAGAACATAAAATCCATGAGTTCTATATTGAAAATAATATAGAGATGGAGCTAGAACTAATCTTGGATCATGTAATGGGGAAAATGCCCAATTATCACATTACCGATGTGCTATGGTATAACATACTAAATAACCTTTACGATGTTTTCAATTATTCTGAATTCAAAATATAGGTAACTTGTGTATAGAACAGCATTGTGATTTATGGTACATCTCATAAGATATTTGTAGATTTTGAAGAATAGCACAATCAATCAGCCCTATTTCTAAATTGGCATGCCCTACTTGAGAAAACGAACAGCAGAGAAAATCCACGATTTCGATATTGAAAATAATACAGAGATGGCGACCTATGCCTAATTTCAATAAAGTGAAGAAGCTAAACTCAGGTATTGTGCTCGATATATATAGTAAACTGACCTAAATTGCTTCAAGCCCGACAAGATCATTCATCTTTCGCGCGATTTCACCGATTCGGGAGAGCGTCCAATTATATATAGCAGTTGCGCTGCTCCTCCAACATTGTTGCCATCATCATGGTCAACAGAGAGAGAGAGAGAGAGAGAGAGAGAGAGCAATAATTAGGGTTTGCGGGGAAGGAAGGAGGAGTTGAAGTGAAGGACGACGGTGCCTATGCAAATCGGGTAATTAAAGGTAAATTACGACATATAAGCCGTTCTACGTAAACCGCTGCTCAAAACGTCCGCCGAAGTGGTATTCATTTGCTCTGATTTCCTAACGGTACATGCATGAATTACCTTTCAATGAGTTCCACTTAGCCAAAAAATAGCTTGATACCCATCAACAGAGTAAGTTTTAACTGCAAAAATTGAAAAAGGTCCTAAATAACCATAAAAGCGCCTCATTTAAAGATGTATAAGACACTTCATTTAAAGGAAGAAAAATAAAAAAAATTATTAATAGTTATAATATTCTTATATTTATTTTTCACTAGTAAGATAAAAGTCCTTAAAACCTTGAAATTAGACGAAAATTAATAAGTCCTTAAATTATGTCATCTTGTTTATAAATTGTTAATGTATATCAAGCCATCTATCCGAGAAGCAAAGGACAAACATAAATTGTTAATATATATCGAGTCATCTATTGGAGAAGCGAAGGACAAATAAACACCGTTTAGACAATCAGAGGGACCATTCTTGGATAGGTAGGTAGCAGGCGAACAATTGCTTGAAATATGAATCATTATGATTTTTTTTAGGCTTAACTTTAATGTAATAACTGCACCTATATTAAGTGCAGCACACAAAAAATAAAAAATAATAAAACAAAACACAAGTTTCAAAACATTTCTGAACTTGTGCTTTTTTTTTTAATAATAACTGCTGCATATTAATTTTTTTCTCTTATTTATTTATTTATTATTATTATTATTATATTTGTGAGATTGTTCACCAGTGTTTGGGGAGGAGGCCCAAAATGGGCAATGAAGAGAAGGGTCACAGCAATTTTGTGATCATTCTTCTGTTTTTCAAGTTAATTGCAACACAGCAAAATCAACCTCTATTAGATGCAAAATCGAGTCCACTTCAAAATCTTACATGGATCATTCCGCAACATCAACAGAAAACTCCATCAATCCGATCGTCCAGATTGAGATGGATGATCAGTAACTCTCAAGTTGAACAGAGTGAAAATCTACGGACCAAATGATCTGAGCCACTCATCATAGTTATGTAAATTGGGGTAAACCATTTAGTGTGTCAGCGATGCTCAATGTTTGTTCAGAGTACAACACAAACCCTAGTTTTCCCCCTATCTATCCCTGTTTTGAAACTTTGATTGGGTCAATACAAGCATCAACGAAAACTTCAAAAACAAAACTTTACCACCCTTGGATTACCGAAAGACCGAGAGATGCCAAACCGATTACTTGTAAGGAGCGAATAAGATGGATGAGTTCTGTCCTCCAAAGCCAAATGAATTAGACAACGCTACCTTTATGTCCAGCCGCTCCTTCTTCGAGCCCACAAGCACACTCTGATCCTGTTTAGACGTTAATGCATCAGATAAGCATCCGCTGGACGCCAATATCATACAAAAATCAAAGGGGGAAGCAGACGCACTTATGCCACGTCTGGTCCAATGGAATAAAATTGGATGGAAGGTTCCATTTCCTAGCGTCAACCAAAGGAATATTCATTCCCATTCCTCGGCTCTTTTTAAGCTATGATGGGAAAGTGACAGTAGAATGATGAATTCCAATGAAAACCACTTGTGCATTTTAAAACTCATCCCGTTCCATCCTCATACAATTTCATTCCATCTACCAAATGTAGACCATAAGGCTACATTTACTACGTTTGAATGCAGTAAAATGGAATTGGATGGATTTTAAAGGGTAAAAGTAATTTCTATTGGAATAACTTGGAATGCCTCAATCCAAGTCATTCAACATTTTATAGGAATAATGTCAAACTCCATTCTCATTCACATCATAGTCAAAAAGTACCGGAGCATTGGAAAGAGCATTCCAACCCTCACATAAAGGAACATGCTCATTCCTGTGTTTTAGTTCTCTTTTAGCTCTGGAAGGAATGACAATGGATTGATGCATTCCCATGAAAATTAGTGTCATATTTAAAATCCGTTCCATTTTATTCCATCATAGCGAACGAGACATTATTTGTACAAAAAGGCCAGATACCATTTCATGTTTGCAAACACTGCCAGAAGCATCAGATTCCGATCCTAAATGATTATACTAAAGTTCTGCAATAAAAATGAAGCTTACCACGCCCTGGTCAGGATTTTCAAGGTTGATGTTTGGATGGACCCACCCTGTTTGGATTGCCTACAGTGGGCAATGAAATGAATTTCAATTATATACTCAGGAAAAGGAAGAATCTGTGCAAATGAATGCATTAAAAGCAATAATACTGTATTTACCAGCTTGCATATTAAATCCTTAATGCTGGGCCAAGTTTCAAGAGTCCAAATCCTTTTAGTTGCTAGGTTCGGTGTGATATTTGACAATCAAAAAATAATAACAAACAATAATAGGAAGATGACCCAAAAACAAATAGATCAAAAAAAAGGATGAGGCAAGTAAGAATGTGGTTCATGTCCGGCATACAATAGGTGATTCAATCAACAAGGGCCCACAGTTCATTACACAACAAATCTTTCACGTAAGGTTACATGAAGTGATTCACGAGAGACTTCAGAATTTCTTCCCATTCATTTACGGAAACTTAAGGTAAAGTTTCCTATCTCATGCAGTATACCTTCTGTCACCCAAAAGGCATGGGGATATGGTCAGCAACGGCAACCCATCATTCAGTGGAAGGCCACACTCTTCTCATGATAGTAATATTTTTCTCCCATCAGTTGCGGGGCACAGAGATAAACTAAGAAAATATCTAGAATTCAAATACCCTTTGAAATATGATTAATGTAAAGTCAAGATATGAAGTTTTGAAATAATTTAATGAAATAAATCCATAAATTCAAAATGAAGCAACCTTTTCTTTTTTAATTTAATCCTTTGGGCTCAGGCAGAAAATGAAGCCATTTATGATGCCCCCTTCAACACAAAGCAAAGAAAAAGGACACAATTCTTTATGATGTCTTGTGAAACAGGATAACTTATTTCAAAAACCATCAAAAGCAAAATCAACAAATAATATTAAGTAGAAATAAGAATGTCTCATGATGCCCCCTTCAAAACAAACCAAAGAAAAAGGACAATTCTTTATGATGTCTTGCGAAACAGGGTAGCTTATTTCATAAACCATCAAAAGTAAAATCAATACATTATTCTTTCTTTTCTGTTGAAATACACAAGCACCCAAGGTTTCAAACCTGCAACCTTCTCCACAACCTTGCACGTGCAATGGGAGGAGATACCACTGAACCAAGGAGCTTTTACCAAAAAAATCAAGACATCAATCCTATCCAATTTCATGTCAAGGGAAAATTTTCAAGTCTATATGACATGAACATGCATCCATTAAGGCACCGTTTGGATACTACAAGGAAAGAACTTTTAGGCCAACAAGTGCATTTCGGAAAGAAAAAAAAAAAGCTAGGAATTTTGCACAAATTTGAAAGCAATTTTTGGCCCAAAAAATGGCACAAGGAGAGCACTTTTAGTGCTTTTTAAGAAAGCTATATCAAATAGCTTTTGTGGAAACTAGTGTGTGACCCAAACTAGGCCTAATGCTACCAACGAAGAACAATTTATGAAACAAGGTAACTGTAAGTTACCCTCCTAATGAAGTGGCTAATACAAAAGAAGAGCAGTGAAAACCAAATAAACCAACGAAGACTAAACAAAATTACTCATACAATAAACTAATGTACCTGAGCTATCTAACAAAGCCCTACATTGACAGTTAGCTAGAATTCTAAATCTGGTGCATTTGTATAAATGTTGAAGCCTAATAAGGCGTTGGGAATATGTATCAACTCTGGAAACATAGAAAATAAAAATCACAACTGAGAATAAAATGGAACCGTTCACCATTCTGTTTTCTCTTCCACATTTTGTTTCCCCAATATCACCATCAAAGACGGCATATATTAAGTGTTCAATTCAGTATGCACAAGTATTATACACGGGAACACGGCATACCAAAAGCACACTCCACTTCAGTAAACACAATACCAACGAGAATAAAAATATTCAGTCTTTCCACATTAATAAGCAAAATATTTTACACAATAGGAGAAGATAAGCAACATGCAATATAGTTCTGACAGTTTTAGGGTAAATGCATCTGCTTCCAAAGCTACATCTTACAAAATTTGATTTTCCAGAAAAACAAAAAAATCAGTTCATGCAGAAGCTACATCTTGTGTATTACCTTCACTGCTGCAACAGCTTCGACTGCGCCAGAAGCTCCTAGTAGGTGGCCAGTCATACACTTTGTGGAGTTCAGTTTTAGCTGCAAAATTTAAACATCATTTAGCAAGTATGGTATACGGTAACTTGATAACATTAATAATTTACTGAGTATGGATGCGACTTTACCCCAGGGTTCTGACCAAAGCAATGAATTAGAGCTTGATACTCTTTCAGATCACCCATTTGCGTTGATGTAGCATGTGCATTTACATAATTGACGTCTTCTCTGGCTACCCCAGACTGAGCTAATGCCTTCTCAATGCAGAGAAGAATGCCTGTCCCTGTTTGTAACAAAAAAAGAAAAGAAATGAAAAAAAAAAACAGAGGAATTAGTTCAAAGCTCTTTTAAAAAGGTAAATATAGGAGTGCAACAAAGCTCAAACTTCATAATTAAATGCATGGACTAAGGCCTTCTTGATGCAGAGAAGAATGCGTGCCCCTTTTTGCAGAAAAAATTTTAAAAAACTTTTGGTAGCTCAAATGTTAATTTTTAATATCTGTTTTCCGAAATTATTAATGCAAAAATCGTAACCTCATCAAAACTAAGAAAGCTACAAGCTAACTGAACCTATTCTGTTGATTCTGTATTTGATCTTAAAAACAAAAGGGATGGACTGTAGCACACAAGGTTTCCTGCTTTGTGGGGTTGAGAGAGGTTCTGTATCTGAATAACAAAAAAGCAGTTGGGAAAGACTGTTTATTTACACAGCCTTCTCCATGCTTTTTCATACAGAGACTCTTTGCATGATTCAAACCTCAACGGCCAACACACATCCTTGATCTGTTTTTGACCAATGCTAACAATTAATTCAAGAAATTGCATGACTAATAACAACAAACAAGGAAGGGGAAAAAAAGAAGGAAGATTGAATAAAGAACCAAAACAGTGCTGCAAATTATGCAAGCATTCAGCTATACATCAATTCTGCAACCTGATCCCGTACCTTCGGGATGAGGCTCAGTCGTGTGATAGGCATCACAAGTGAAGCTTCCTCCCAAAAATTCTGCATAGATATTTGCACCTCTCCTCTGTCATATGATTAGGGAAACAAAGAAGTTAAATTTGAAAGAATTCAACCATACAAAGCAATTCTCCAAAAATTCTGTGCCATTATTTCTTTAAGGTCTTCTGTCTGCAGCCTTAATAAAAAGAACATTTGAGGGATACCTTAGCATGCTCTAGTTCTTCTAAAAGCAACACTCCAGCTCCTTCTCCCATAACAAATCCATCACGATTCTGGTCAAGCAAGGAACATGTAGCATTTGCATTATATTAAGTACAAGGTGGTAAAGTCATACGATCTTTCATCGGATTTATGACATGCAAATGCCCCACAATACTAATGCAGACATTCCCTTCCTAAGCCTTTTTTTAGAAGTGAATGGAACAACAATAGTAAAAAGAAATTTAATTTCCACTTGCTAAATGTAAGCTTTTTAACAAACATTGGGAATTTGGGAAAAAAACTATTTGATAGAGCCCAAAGATGAGGGATAGATAATGCAATGTCCATGATTATGCAAACAAATATCAACACTTGACTACTAATTAAGGTTACAAGTTAAATACCAGAATCATTTCTTAATGCCAAAGCCTCACGAGAAGAGGAAGGAAATGAAGGCAGTGGTGCTAGAAGGATGCAACATCAATGACTAACACACAAAAAGAAGAAGACAGAATAAGAAGAAAGCAAGAAATTTGGTGCAATACCACATCCCATGGACGTGAAGCCTTTGTAGGATCGTTGTTCCTCCGCGAAAGAGCTCTGCATGCCACAAAACCTCCCAATCCTGCAATTTCAATCATTGGAGCTTAATGCACGTCAGAAGTGAGAAGACTGCATAAAATTCAGAATGAAGCATGAGTGGCACCTATGGGGATTATTGCAGCATCAGACCCCCCACAAAGCATCATATCCTGAAAGTATGAACAGATTTAAAAATATACCTTTCCAGCAATATGCTAGACCTAGCACAAGAAAAAACTTTCGAAAATTGAAGGGAAAAAAAAAACAAGAAGATCAATTGAGCTTCTAAACTATTGCAGAATTCAAATGCAAACTTGGCCTCTACAATGGAAACAGAAGTGACCTACTTACCGTTTCACCTCTAGTAATATGGTTTGCCGCATTGAGTATACAGAAGTTGCTCGTTGCACAAGCAGTTGAAATGGAGTAGTTAGGACCCATCCATCCCTGAAGCAAGTTAGTCAATAGAGAGCTAGAAATACAATTTACAAATGGAGAATTGCACAATGTGCCATGAGCCTACGCTAAATCCCAAGTAAAAATGACCAGAAGCTTACCAAATCCATTGCAAGCATAGCAGAACTCATATTAGTTGTAGCAAAAGGTACACAAAAAGGATTCATCTTCTTATAAGAAACCCTCAATGCTTCAACTGCATCACTGAAGATCTGTCCATAATTTAACCAATTATTATAGGATTCAAGCAGTCGAAGTACATTTAAATGGAAATGCTAAAAAAACTTGAAACTGGATTGTATGTATATCAGGCTTCCACCTGTGTGTAATTCACAACGTTTAGTTAGAGGCTTTGACCATCCAATTCTGCAAACATCACTATAAAACACCTAGGCGAAAAGGCTTTTGGCTTGCCAAAATTTATAGTACTTACGAATCACACATGTATCAAGAGGTTTAAAGTACCTTCATGCCTCCCATGGCAGAGCCAATCAAAACCCCGCATCTAGCTTTGTCTAACTCAGCCATAACATCCTCTGTAATTCCACCATCTGCCAATGCCTTTTTCCCTGCAGTGAGCGTATAAAGCATGAATTTGTCCGCCCTTTTAGAAAGCTTTGGTGCAACCCATCCATCTGTGGAGAAAGACTTGATTTCGCCGGCAATTCTCTTACAAAAAGAATAATAGAATCAACATCCAGATCCAACCAAAAATTAAAATGAAACAGAGATAACTAAGGTCTAACCGTCGGAAACTCAGCGCAATCAAATGATTCTATCTTGCTTATGCCACTAACACCTTCAAGAAGATTATCATAGAAAACATTTGGATCATGACCAACTGGGGTTTCAACACCCATCCCGGTCACAACAACCTGTCTTTGCTTTGTACGAGGTTTCTGCCTGGTTGTTACTTCTTTTGCAGGTTTCACAGCCACAGCCATCGTGTTTCCTACAAGAATCAAAAGCCAGTCCTTAAACTTAGAGTGAGTGTGGATTAAACATCAGTAGCTACCATTATCTAAATAAAGAACAAACAAGTTATTGGTAGGGAAAATAACATGACTGTGACTTGGTGGTATAGGACATACTGACCAGCCCAACATCGATTTACAAAATTAAAAACACCGCTTCAAACAACTTGCTGTAATTTTCTACTTGTTCTGAGCATTAGTCACCGCAATATGCTTGGGAAAACCAAGTAAATTTTTCTCTAGCACTCACAAAGCATTTCCACCATAGCCAATTTCCAGTGGCCGCTTCCCATAGTTCACACTTTTAAGTATTCAAATGAGCGTTATATAAGTTCTCCAAAAGTGCATGACGACTAGCATCAAATTGACGCCAAGGGAAATTAGGGAACAAAGGATAAAATCTGAATAGAACAATTATATAAAGCTGAGGAGACCAATCCTAACTCCAACATTTCCTCATACCCAGAAGCTCTGATATTCAAACTGTAAACAAATTTTGCATTAGTGGGAAAACTAATCAATAATTCATAAAACAAACACAAATAGTTGCAAGGTGAATTTGAAGGGTTACCACCAGCGCGAGGAACAGCTCGATTCATCCGCCGCTGCCTGCGAGTGATCGATGGGACCTTGGACCCAAAAAGCGTGAATCCATTCTCACCCAAGAACCCCAGAGAAGAATAGAGTCCCTTGGAACTGCAATACTCCTTGCAAGCCTCAAAAGCGAGGCAGGAACTCATGAGATTATGAATACTACTCGGTGCACACAACGATGCAGTCAAACCCCCCGAGAAATCAAAACCAACATTGCTACATTTGGAGAGGACCTTTCTTCGCCTAGCCCATTGGCCGAGCCTCTTCGGGGACTGAAACAAGGAAGACTTCGCAAGGTGGTCCTTCTCACAGGCCATGGACATGCAAGTTGCGAGAAGCCATGTACACAGAGGAGAGGCAACAGAAGAAGCCGCCATTGAAGGTCAGTTTGGATTCGCCCCAAATCTCGAAAAACCCGATCAGACCCAGAAAGAAAAAGATAGTTTTTTTTTCCCCAAAAGCAGTGGCGTTAAAAATGAGGCCAAAAATATCAGGGGTCCCTGGATCAGGAGAGATGGGGTACAGTGGATCTCTTCTGCCAAGAAAGAAGGAGAAGAAGAAGAAGAAAATGGGTGGCACGGATTGTTGTTGGACAGTTTGAAACGCTTAAGAGTGAGCGAATCTGAGTCGCAGTGGGGAAGAAGAGAGAGAAGAGACGCCAAGTGCGGTGTGTGACGCAAACAAGAAAACGAAGGGGTGCCAAATACATACAGGAAATACATAGAAAAAAGGAAAATCCACACTGACCAGAGAAATATTTAATGCCATCGTTTGTTTTTGTGGGCTTTCCTACGGGGTTTGGTGGGCCGATCCATCTCCTGGATTTGGTTCACGATTGCAGTTTTGCACTCGTGATGAGTGTGTCCCGTGACATGCACAACAAAGATTTGCTCAAGGGAAAAAAAGGAAAAAAGAAACACTAATATTTACCGCAGAAATTTGAACCGAGTGCCAGTTGAGGTTGAGGTAATTATTTGCAGCTCAAAATATAGGTCTTCCCGACCTATGGGAAGGGATGTGTTATGGTCAAACCCGGCTATTCATGCATTTGACATTTATCCATACAAGTGGATAAAAATAGAGGAAACGTTATACAAATTTTCCTTTGAATTTCAAATATTTGATTTTACCATTTGAAATTTCAAATTATGCTAAACGTGCCCCTTATTAAGGTTCTCTCATTAATTTTTATGACCTTTCTTCATTTTAAAATAGAGGAGCAAAGAAGAATCACATTGAGTATAGAGAGATCAAATACTATGGTGGAAACTATAAGCAATGCATTGGAATCTTGTTAAACTTTTAGAGATTTTTCTATATGTTTACTCTTTATATTTCTTTATATATGTACTCATTCAAGGGATTCTTCCGATATTGCAATACAAAATCATTGAATAGACAGAGCAATTATACTAAGGACATACCCAATGTATTGTAAAAATTGTCAGGATAAATGACTGAATCAGACAAACTAATATTCCCTCCACCTTTCTTATCATAGCAAGTCTTTATAAAATAACTAAGATTACTTTCCCTAAGATACATATTGCAAGGCCGAAAGTAGCTTGGAGCCTGCAATAAATAGCTTTTAAGGGTCCGCCAGGACATTATTAGGGCTTTTTTCAGTCCATTCATACATTATTGTGGGTGTGACCTCTAGTCTCCGCTTCATGACAAACATGCTCACACAGTAGCAAGCACAAAATAAGCATAGAAGATGATATTTTTCCCTCTGAAAGAGAATCTATCTTTTGGACTAACTCCAACGCAACACTAGCGATCAGTTCAAACCAGGCAGAGCCGACGGAATTATGGTTTACATGAATTTTTCTGTACAAGGGAAACTTTGACAATGCTTTCTTCTTATATAGGCAAACAATAGAACTTAAGACTTAGAAAGGGAAAAAAATATTCTTTAGGGCCGAAGAGCCACGTGATGCAAATGAGCACTGGCCACACCAGCATATGCCCCCAGAGTTGTTTCTAATTCAAGACAGAAGGAGAGGTCGCATCATGAAGCAGCAATAAGCTTTCAAAGACATCGACTACACCCATCATCAATTACACTCCTTCCTTATTTAGTATAATGTCAGTGAAAAATGGTGAAAAACATGAATACCAAACTGCACATGTCCAGCTTCAGCCACAAAAAACAGTACTCCACTGGCATCCCCAATGAATCGGCTTTTCCTTTCTTTCCTTTCCTTTGGGACTACCATTGGAGGAAGCATTGATATATCCAGTCTCCATCTATGCATTACTTTGAGAATTGCTCTTGTTCACCCCTTGCAACTCCATGGGAGAATTAGCGATGCTACCAACTGAGCCAAGGGTCTGTGAGCTCAGCTGTGGACTAGCTGGACAAGCCTCTGGATTACCACCACTTAGTGGATGAATGCCACCTGAGCTCATCTGTGGGCTCATTGGCGTACGTTGGCTCAACTGCTGTGGGCTCATTGGCGTCCGTTGGCTCAACTGCTGTGGGCTAGCCTGCTGAGTCAGCTGCGAGGTTTGCTGAGTCAGCTGCTGAGTCATTTGCTGTGGTATACTCATGGTTGATGGTGAACCCGCTTGAGGAGGTGAAAGAACGGTTTGCAGTGGTGAGGTGGTTTCTTGTTGTTGTTGTTGCTGCTGCTGCTGCTGCTGTATCTGCTGTTGCTGCTGCTGCTGTATCTGCTGCTGTTGTTGCTGCTGTAGCATTTGGAATTGATGTTGCTCATTCACGTATAAATTCATCCCTGTCATTAACTTTGGGGGGCCCATGGGCCCCATTCCTGAACCTGGCACACTAGTGCTCATATTAGCTCGGCCCATACTCTGGCCCAGCATAGATAAACCACTGGAAGCCGGGTTTAATTGTCTGGTAATGCTCGACTGAGGATTTCCCGAAATTCCTGAAATGTTCGACTGAGGATTTCCCGGCATGGCTCCCGACATGGCTCCTCGGTTCTGAACCATCCTAAGCCTTGACGATAGTAACACTGCTTGAGCAGTTGTCAACGGTCCATGCCGCAATTGCTGGGTTATTGCATTGAGATTCGAGCCCTGGGTCAGATTCATAGGATTCTGACCTAGGGGTCCCATCGGTGCAGACATTCCCCGAGCGGTCCCCATACCCATAACATTGCCTAAGCCCCCAAGGCTAACAATGTTGTTGTTCATGCCAAGTCCCATAATCATTTTCCTTTGCATCTGTTGTTGCTGTTGCTGCTGTGGTTGCTGCTGTTGCTGTTGCTGTTGCTGTTGCTGCTGCTGCTGTAAGATCTGGAGTTGGATATTTTTAGGCTTGTTCATCATGTGAGGCCCTAATTGCATGCTTGAAGTCTGTCCAATTGTGTTCAGGTGAGACAAGGGATTAGAGGCAAGCAATAAAGGGGATCTCTGGAATTGGGGATGTGTCTGTTGTTGTTGAATCATGGAAGATTGATTTTGCTGCTGCTGTTGTGGCTGAAGTGAGGATTGTGGATCCATTTGCTGTGACCTCGGCATTGAAATGCCAGATAATTGTCCTTGTGACATCTGCAAGGGCTGATTGTTTCCTGAGGGTTGTTGCCCCCTTGTGCTTGGTAAAAGACTCTGGGATGCGTTCAGAGACCCAGTGATATTATTAGGTTTTGTCATTTCGTTAGATGGCTGGCCTGATACTGCTTCTGTATATTGCTGTATCTCACCTCCTGCATTATTGGGAAGAGCCCCAGAAGGGTTGGCTTGGCCACAGGAAGTGAGATTCATGTTTGTCGGTTTCGGTTGGACGTTATCTTTTTTTATAAGATGCCCATCATGTACCATCTGGTTTAAAAATCATAATAATTTTAATAAAAATTAGCAAATAAAACTCGGGTCTGGCCATTAATGTAAATGAAAGTTAACAAATAAAATTGAAATTCGAGAGTGAATTTCGAAATGTGTACCAAGGAACATAGCTGCGCCGCCAACAGATCTGCAATGTGCTGTTCCACAATCAGACATACAAGTCAACAACAGCACTAAAAATAAATAAAATCTACTGAAAAAATAGGTTGACATGCTAACATAAATCCATTCAAGAAACTGAATCCTTGCTCAAGTGCAAATATGCAGTTTCCAGTGCTATGCATCATAAGGATGCCTAAAAGAAGATAAAGTGGCTTACAGTATTGGGCAAAGCAGGAAAGTAATCCTCTGCAGCCAAGAAATGATCTTCTTCTATGTCACCATAAAGCATTGCAACAGTGCCATCATTCGGCTTCTCTGACATGATCATTTTAGTTTGACCTATACGAACAAGTGAAACATGATTTCCTGCAGAAACGACGAAACACGGGTTGGTGAGGAAAGCGTGAACTAAATGTGGTGGAACTAGAAAGCAGGATACTATTATCTCAATAAACCTTGAAGTACACGTTCTGTCAGCTCAAAGTTTAAGACTCTCTTCTTGCAGGTATTCACGCTACCACCAACAAGTGACTGAGACAATGGCCTTGTGGATGAACCGTCTTTCATATCCTCAATACTAGAAACATCAGAGAGGCACTGCTTTAGCAGTTGATCGGGATATGTGCTGGACTTCCTCATGGGGCAGTCATCAACTTTATCCTTCTTCACATTAAGGTGATGCCTGAAAGAGAAACCAACTTATGTTTAAGTCAAATAATATAATGCTCAGTTATATAGCCTTCATGAATAATAATAGAATGAGAGAAATGAAAGAAAAAGTCCAAGGTAAGGATGATTGAGTGTGAAGCATAAAAACTTCTTGATAATCACAATACAGCACCAAATCTATCCGTAGTGTCTCATGTGCCCATGCCCAAGTCAAAAGAGGGTGGGGAAAGTTCACAGCTTTGATATTGTTTTGTGCATATTGCTTTTTGTTCAGCATTTATGTTGGTTAACATATTAACTACTGCAGCAATATAAAGGCAATTCTACTGATAACATACCTCATAGCTACCAATTCAAGTTTGGAGAACCTTTCAAGCATGGCTTGATCGGGCAGAGGTGGTGTTCCAACTGGAGGGCTATTTGCATTTAATGGAACACCAATATTGCTAACGCTAGCTGGAGACCCAACTCCGCTTGCTACAGGGTTCTTGGGAAGAGAATTTGTTTTCCGCTTTGCAGCCATTTGAACATGATGTTGCCGTTGCATGGAATCATTCACGCTTGAAGTCAAAGATGGTGCTCCACCTCCACTGTAACCTGAGGTCACAGCTGCTTTCTCCTTCTGTGATGATCCCAAAACAGTAGTTGTTGCAGGTGCACCAAATTGATGCCCTAATGAGCCGCTGGAGAACTCCCCAGATTTTGATGACAAGGGAGATTGAACCGAAGCCCCGGCTGACACACGAGGACTTTGTACTGATTTTTTTTTATGGACCTGCTCCTCCTTCCTTAAGTCCTCAATATTCTGACTAAGATTATGCCAGGACAGCTGAGAAAAGTTTGATCTCCCAAATGCTTGTGGTAGCTTAGACTGAAGCCGTGACTGTTGTAGGTCCAACTGATTTGGTTCTGTTTCAACCATGTGCAAATCATTTTTGCTCCTATTGAAATCAGGCCTATCTAATTTCTCCGTCTCAATCGGCTCCTCCTTCGCACTATATCTTAATCCCTGCATGGCAGCCTCCTGATTCAGAACCCCTTCAAGCATCTGGGGGGAGTACCTCCCAGAATTTGTATACTGAAATCCTCTTGTGATTGATGGATGTGCGACATGTGTATTTTTCCAGTTTAAATCCGATCCATGAAGGCCATCCATATGGGGCAGTATTTGTTGCTGCTGTACACCATCAGAACCTACAGGTATATGCCTTGCCCTTTTACTATAACTGGATAAAGGAGATAATTGTGCTTCTTGATATTCCCGTTTTCCGTGGAGCGAAGATGCACTAGTATTCACATTATCAGTGTAAGAGGTCATAGTGTCCTGTCCAGTTGAGGGAGCTCCGGATGCATTGACAACAGGCCCATGATCCTGAAAAATTCTCTGGTTCCCGGCACCCAAATGAAACCTTGATTGGTGGGGCACTGACGGTAAAGGTGGAACAGTGGCATCTGGTCCCAAGTTTCTAGACCTTGTGGTTAGCATGGTACTTGGAATTATACTTTCAGCAGTCAGATTCTCATGGACATGATGCGACACCACATCACTAGATATGATTCCAGAGTTTGAGCCCTCTGGCACTTTGTCTATGCAAACTTTTTTCCCGTTCATCATATTACTAGATGTAACAGTAACTTCGGCCATCTGTCTCAATCGTTTCTTCCGCAAACTACTGGAATCCAGATTGAGCTGCAAAACGAATCAACAGAGTTCAGCTATGTGCAATTACTTGCTTATGTTTAAAGTATTAGATTTAATACCTTTTCCGGGTTTGGGTTGTCATACAGTCTGTCCAACTTGGGGATGGGATCTAGACACAGTTTAGGTTGCAGTGCTTTCAAAATCCGCGACTCTACTTCCTACAGCCAAGAGTTGAGTTTTAATTAGAGAGTGGTATAAATACATTTGGCCAGGGAAGAGAAGAATGGGTTTTGGATACCATCAGATCACCATAAGTCCAGGAGCTATCTGATATCAATGGAATGTCTTTCACTACATTCTCCAAGGACATCCTTAGGCATATTTTATTAATAATAGGGAATCCATCCATGGGTGGAACATTTTTCACAGATTCAGCAATACACTTCCGATAATCTCGCACCTGACAAATTCAGATGTTTCAGAAATTAAAATTTAAAACTCGAAAATTTTATTACAATATCAGATGGGGCAACTAAACTACATGATTATCTATAGTGATCTTCTGAATCCTTTTACTATGGAAGAAGGAACTCCACAAAAAACAAAATATAGTCCGTAAAACCGGATGGTCAACACCATCTAGCTAAATCGTCAAGACCACAGAATAAAATCTCAATGTAAGTCCCATGACCAAGGCTGTAAATGCCTGCAGTTTTCCTTCAAACTAACTTTACTCCAAATTAAGCTTTAAATCTGAAAATACAGTTCACACAAAATAGTCAATCCTGCTTTTATTATGTTAAAGAGTTCCCTTATAGTGAATATACTCCAAGAAATGATTATCAGTTAAGAATAAGGGGTATTTTATGCAGGATAGTTTTCAAGATTGAGGATCATTAGAGATTACCAGAATAATTAAAGCTCAACTTTGAACTTAAGATGACTCACCTCACAGATGAGTGCTCCATCAACATACTTGCATGGCATATCATCAAGAATGTCTCCAGGCAACCGACCAGACTCAATTGCCTCCATGTATATTAATCCATCAAAAGAACAAACAGTTAGTGTGTGCATGTGCGTGTATATATATATATATATATATTTATTCATAAAAATACACACCAAGGGGGGCCAACTAGAATGACAAAATTACAAAGCAAGATCATCGATAAGCTTACGACAATCTACCGAATGGTCATGATTACAAGAAACAGCGGATTAAAAAGTCAAACTTTGTTCAGATGTAGAATTGAGCATTCTTCTACTTTGAATTTTGATAAGCTCAAGCCAAACAATTACTATAACATTTTCTTACAAAGACATTTATCCTCAGAGGAAATAGCACTGATGTAGGTTACTTAAGGAACTAAATGTGGCACAAAAAGCTTATAGATAAGCCAATTAAATTATTGTTAAATAAATAGAAGATGAAGTAACTTCCAGAGACCGGTACTTGATTTCCTCAGTTGCACTCAACATGCTTTAGCATGTGTATTCCTCAATTTCCATTTGCTCGTGGGTGCAACAAGGTTAATAAAAGACAAAAATCCACAAAAACAACAGAAAAGAAATAACTGCATGCTTACTGAGAAGAGAGACTCTGATATTCTATCGTATGGACGAAGCAACTTTGAAGCCTCCTGACATGAAACTTGATGTGCTGCCTCAATCTGGAAATGCAGAACGTATAAACAGTAAAAACATCATTCCCCGCCATGATATGCAAACAACAACTAAATAAACACATTACTTCCCAATCAAACTTCTGGTATTTCTTCCATAAACAAAAGATCTATTCAACAAACCTCAGAAGGCTTTTTAATAGAATAACCATCAGGAAAGAGGTTCAATGTGAACGAAACTTCAGTTCCTGCAAAGCAAAAAGAACCCAATAGAGAATGATAGATTAAATCCAAAAAAAATAAGGGAAGAAACAAAAGGGGGGAAAAAAAAAAAAAGAATTAGATACCCGTACAAACTTGCTCCATCTTACCTACAGGCCTCAGAATTCCCCCAGAAGAAATGGATGAAGCAGATTTTCCAGCAACATCATCAACATTATCAGTGATGTCCGCCTATAGCACATGATAATCCAAATATTCATGAAAATTTACTTATGCTAGCCAGTGCCCAAAAACAGATTCACAGTACACTAAAAGATAGAAAAAGTCTCTTCGAACTATAAGCAAGGCATTGCGTATATGAACAGCTGAACTATAGAAAAGGAAGGATGCACTTTTCCAAGCCGAATTATAAACAAGGTGTTGTGTACATGAACGACTCAGCTTAATTGACCATTCGTATAGTTGAACTGAAGTAGCCCGGTCATACCCAAACAGAACCTAGAACTCCCGCAATTTTCCTCAAGTTGTTCACAGAACTCCCAGAACGTGAAAAAGAAACCCATTCGCCACCCAAAAAACACAAGTAATCAGGGGAGAAAATAAGAATAAAATAAGCCCAGCTAGACCAACTGCTTGATAACCCCAGTTGAGTAAAATCTTAGCCTTTTCCGGTCCAAGAACCGAAAATGTAAAGTCCCAAAAGGTAGAGTTCATTCCGTTCCTCTATTTCCAATTTCCGAACCCACCAAAAGCAATGAGAAACCAAACCCAAACACCAAAGAAATACCTCAGGCTTTCGAGCAGTATTAGTAGACGAAGAATCATTCGTGGCAGCGATCCGAGGAGTCCCCTTTGAATTGAAATCATCCGTCTGGTCCTCCAGCAGAGCCTCTGTTATGAGAGGCTTAGGTCGAAACCTAGAGCCGACCTTCGAGACCTTGAAGGAGACGCCCATTGCTGCCTCAGCAAGCTCTCAAGTTCGACCAAATTCCAAGCTCCAAGGATTTGACATGGAAGTGCTCAGAGGACACCATGGGAGAAGAAGAGAAACCCTAGATTGGAGAATTTTGGCCACGGAACGGAGATTAATCAGATTGATCTCTGCGAATTCAACCGCGAAAAAGGTAACTAACAGAGGCGTGTTTGAGAAGAAGAAGAAGAACAGTGAGAGCGAACGGGACGCGCTAAATCTGGTTTCACGAATTAGGGTTTTTTATTCCCGGCTCTGGGCATTAGGATGAACCAGGGGCTTTATTACAAACAATATAAGTGGTAAGACATTTTAAGAAAATGATGTCACTTTATGGTGTATCTGTTTAAAATTCGCTATATAATAAAAATATATTTATTCTTTATTGTATAATTAGAAAATACTAAGATTTTATCTAATCTCAAATTTTTTATTAAATAAAATAAGAAATTTATGTCACAAAATTTTATTTCATTAAAAAAGATAATATGATAAATGATATTTCAAAATAATAATAACATAATAATTTTATTAAACAAAATGACGTCACCCAGTTCAAAGCTCAGCAAAAGCATAAATTGAATTTATTCAAGAAAAAAAATAATAAAAAAGAAGCAAAGCCTAAAAAAAATGATAGATTTAACTTGCTAGCTTTTACAAGTTTGTTTGGTTATGCATCATTTTTGCTTTATCTTCCAAAAAAGAAAATGTCAAATTGAATCAATGAAACTACACCAATTTTTTTTACTCATTCTTGATTTTCCCCTACATTTATATTGAAAGAATCATCATATTTTTGCTTTAAATACATTTCAAGTTTATGAAACAACTTTATCATAAAACTATCGTGCCTGAGATAAACATCAACTTTGGAATTAAACAACGATTTACAGAGTTCCAAAGTCGACTTCGCACTGTAATTCCAAAACTTTCTACAGTCATACCAATCTCATATCAAAATCCAAGTGTGACCGATTCTAATAGGTACACAATTATCTTTAGCAAGAGAAACTATGATGACGTACAGTATTTTCCGAGGGAACGTAATAAATTAATTTACTATTGGGAATAAATAGTAAGAAAAATATGGAATGTTAAGGGAAGCTAACCACTTCCCCATTCCATGCCCGCCTTTCTAAATTACTGATCAAGTAAAAAAAACCTGTTACACGACACACATAAAAGTTCCATTCAGCTTGGCTTCACACAACTCATACAGGAAACGAATCAAGAACCCGGTTCCTCCTGAAGCTCCATTTTGGCTATCGAATACTCCCTCTCGAATAATAACAATTCCTGCTCAAGAACGGGCAGTACAAGCATTCATCAACAGAATTGGATTAATCAATCAGTCGAATAGAAGCGGACAAAGGTTTCAAAAGGAGGAACCCATCACTGATGAAACTCCATCATGTAAAGAGGCGACATGGCCCGTATGACACTAGATGTCGATTAATTTTCATTCATTTATGCGTGCTATGCAATTCCCCCGTGATTCTAATTTTTCTATACAAAACATGAGTTGATATAGATTCAAATGGGATGGCTGGGAATGTGTTGATGTGGGGCATTCATGTACATGACCATTCCATTTCTTTTTATCTTATCAAACGATGAAATGAGAAAAAATATTCCCCCATCCCATTTCCATTACCACCATTCCGATAGGTCAGTTCTAATCAACCTTTTTCTTATAAAACCGACAACATGCAAGATTCAATGATATTTATAGCAGCATTCTCTAGAAATATAGCAATTAGCACCAATAATTAATTGACTCACCTGCAATTGGTGCTGACTAAACAAATGTAGAAACCCTGCATCCGGGGATGCAGCTATTTCAATCAACTCCTCATGGTTTTCAGGTGGAACACCCGCCTCCACAAGGGAAACTGAGACCTATAACAGGGGAAGCTTTAGAACTGTACAGCCTCTTCTTTTCTATATGAACTAATCTTTACCAAAAAAAATAGAAACGCATAGGATATTATTCTCAAAAGAGAGAACTTCATGGTGATAAAACATTTGGTTCATGGAATGGAGCATCTATTTCACTGGAATAGAATATGCAAGGAATAACCGTTCCCATGTACCATGGGTGGAATAAGCCAGCAATAGCTATACCCAAGGTCCATGAGTGGGATAAGTAGTCTTGATTGGGCCGAGAGCTATAGTGTAGAGCAAGATAAAGCCTCATTCTGTAAGAATAAGGATGGAATGGATAAGATAGTAGAACAAACCAAACGAGACATAAGTAAATATGTAATGAATAATTACAGGACAATGAAGAAGAAAAAGAGGGATTGTCTTGATCAGACTTACCTGCATACACCGGAGAATGACTTCGGGAAGACAACATCTACGACAGAGGCCCCGCACAATGTATGCTGCTGGACCTTCCAAAGAACCATCCATACTTGAATACCAAGCATCTATTCGAGAAATCTCCATTGTAACCCCAGCTTGAAAGCGAACAAGCTCGCCTGCATTGCACATTCCAATACCCACATAACACAAACACTATCAATTTCAAATAAACCAATATTAAAAACCATATACATTTATACATTCTCACACTAAACCATTTAGTAAACCTTTTTCATACTGTCATTGTTAGCGGCCCCAACTCTTCTCATAGTTCACACATAATCTTTAAAAGGTTTTCCTAACACCAACACTGGTTAGAATACACCCTTTTTGGAAAGAGATGCATTCAGTACAGTAGCTGCAGATACTCTTTAACAGTTCCTTAAAGCGTTGGATACAAAAATAATTCTGAAAATTGGTGCCGATCCAATGCTGATACTGGTTAGAAAACCTCGATTTTAGATATATAAGTTACAATATAGGCTCATGCACAAGATATTGGGTAATGCATGGAAAGGAAAGAATATTTAAGCTTTAGCTTAATTAAATCTGAAATATTTGTAGCCTTTAGATTAGCCAAACTAGTGGCCCACATTCTCATACAAACAAAAAGAAAATTAAAAAGCAGGACCAAACAAACTAGGCTACGGTTTCATGTCCAGCCAGACATGACAAAACCGTCATCCATGAAAGTAAGGTACTACAACAGCTGGTTTATTGAATCGCAGTCTTTATGTCGTGATTCACATAGCAATGACACGAGAAAGTATAAGTTCTTTACCTTTGAAGCCAGCTGCAATCACTGTAGCAAGGATACCACCATCACAGAGCTCATGAGGTCCAAGTCCATCACCCTCAGCTGCCAAGCAGCGAAGCACAACCTCAATGCAGTAAGTATCCTTTGTTGAAATAGTAACATTCACCTGATATATATCAGAAGGAATGACAATAAGAATTATAGGGAACAAACTAGAAAGGCTCAACAGATCAAGAAAGTGCCAACTTAAATGCCTAGTGCATCAAATATTCAGGGTAAAACTCAATCGGAATTTCCTCTAGACAATGAAACTGCAGTGGCTTAAGAACTTTAAAGCCCTATTGCATGTTCAAAGTCAACAAAGAGAGAAAGACAGCAACCTTTTAATGAAAAGGGAAAAAAACTAATAACTATATGGTTGTTCATACTCTTCTTTTGAGAAAAAGAAGAATTATATTAGAGAGGAGAAAAGACTGCTCCTACTTTTATGCTTCTAACAAGAAACATTAACTCGGGGCAATAAGGAATAGCCATTACCAAGGCAAATTGCCTCATATTCATCATTAAGAGTAGGTCTCACAATATTAAGTAGGTGATATCATAATATAACATAGTATAATGATTTTTCCCCGCAACAGACTCACCCCTTTCACATTTCAGTTGTTACCCAGACAAGGGTGCAAGCCACCCAAAACATGAGCTGCATTATACACTTCCAGATGGGTAATAAATAAAACAAAACTAGAATCCTATAAAAAATGTACCCTCCAAATGCTTTTTTTGAGGGGTTGGGTGGGGAAGGGGGAGAATAATTCAAGTATCATGCTATCCTCGATCAAGGAATGCCACCCTACAAATTGATATATTTTTTTGGTAACTCCTTGCCTTTTAGAGTCTTGGAGTTGGCGGTTAAAACTTAGTAGGAAAGTCATACCGTTAACTGGCGATTTGACACAACTTCCTCAGTGACAGAAGAGTAAAGGGCACTCAATAATGTAGCGCACGTGGTGGCATCTGGACATAAACATTCCCCCGAAGGCAGACACAACATTGCAGTCGCATGCAATTCAAGGAATATGGGTTCCTCTGTTTCATATATATGATCTTCACAAGGAATCAGCCAGGGACTTTCTTTTCCTGTAGAAACCATTAAAATAATGAATGAAGTAAATCATAATGTTGCAAATGAAGAAACCCATCAAGGGAAGATAATATATGATGTCAACTAAGCCACTCTCCCAAAGAGATTCATGTAGGAACAAATTCTGATAGCTATTTCATGTTCAATTATTTTTTGTTATTACACTCAAAAGGCAACAGTTGATTTACTTACGAAGCAGGAGCAGCATCGATGCATCCAATGTTTCCGTGGCTGCCACAATGGCCCTTCCTTTTTCCTCTACTGATAGTTCAAGGGGAGAAAACTCTGCGTTCTCTATCTCAAATTTAAGCCAGTTTCGATATGTTGCATCAACAGAGTAGAACTCACTCTATAAAAATTTAGCAGCTCATTAATGCAGACATATAGTTCTAGTAGTAACAATTCATCAAGGGACAATTTAAACTAACAAAATATTCGTCAAGGAAAATATGGTCCTGACATGAGGCATACCCAATCTTGAAACTCCTTCAGATTCTCAGCAACATCATGCTCCTCAGACGAAAGAAGAGTTTCTGCAGGCTGCTTCACAGGCTCAGCCAGGAAACCAAGCAACGTGTGTGCACCAATGGGCATTGTTGGCACCCTCCATATAGATATTAGTGCAAATTCCCGAAAAAGTATGTTGCTGAGAAAGAGCAAAAGGTTTATCTATGGTCTTCAGAGGAAACCAAAAAAAAAAAAAAAGCTAGTAAAATAAATGAGAAGGGATCCAATGACAAACATAACAAATATGAGAACAATGGGAAACAGGGTGACATGCAATTGTTAAAAAAAAAAAATTAAAGCCATACAAAGCAGTCACTTAATATTCAATTCAATAAAAACTATATCATTACAGCTTCCAAGAATTCCTCACTATTCGCCAGAAATCAAGTTTTCCCAATAAAGAAAGGATGGGAAAGGGGTTATTAATGAATTATCGGAAGAAGTTCACTTCTAAGTAACTTGAGAACATGAAAATAACCTGTGCATCAGCGCTCGAAGGAGAAGTTTAGCACTAACAGCTTTAACATCATTAATTGTGGAGGGAGGTGTAAAGCAGAGCCACTGCACAACCACAGCTTTATGAAGACTCTGCAACCTGTGCTGCTCCACAACATCAGATGACTCATCGTTTTTGCCAAGTTTCATCTCCCGAGATCTTGAAAGAACCCTGTTCAAAAAGATGATAATAAAGACACCAACTATGAGCATGCTGCCTCAAAATTTCATCATGTAAACAATTAAGAAGGTGCCTAGATACCTATCGATAATTTCTTCAAAGCTGCCTTTTGAATCATCCAAGGGCGAAAATGGCAAGTATTCAATGGCAGAGAGGAAGATTTTGTACTTAACATGCACACTGTTGACAAGCAAAGAAGCACCATGAAAAATGTTAAAAACAGAGCGAGAGAAACAAGAAGCATGAGTGACAGGGTCACAGTTTCAAACAAGTCCTCAAGTTTAAAATAATACAACTATTTAATGACGCCGATTTAACATGCATTCTATTGAATTCTCTAAAGCAAAAACCATTGCCTATATATATTCTATTGACAAACTTGATCACCACCAGGAACATTTGCAGTGAAAAACAAAAGGAACTTGCTATGGGCTCTCAGACACCAAATGCATTTTCACTTGCACCAACTAAGCATAGTAATTTTCCACTTGACTTCCCTTGCATCATATTATATGTGAGGAAGCAGTTGTCTTAAATTAGCCAAAAAAAAAACTAAATAGAATTTGACGAGTGAATTTAAAATTATAAGTGCAAATAGAAGACATTATTAATTTTTGAACCAACCCCACACATGCATCCATTTGAACCCTATTTCCCCGGGGAAAAAAAATTATGATCCTTTGGGTGGGAGGCCGATATTTCAGACATGACCCATCTTGGTAGCGCCTCATTAGATGTCCGTGATCTTCTGCTTGACTGCTTTTACTTGTCGCAAAAGATATCAATGTGAAGGGCTAGTGCAAAATTTTTATCTGCCAAAACCCAAACTCCACTGGAACAGCGTAGAAATTTAATAAAATAGAACAAACCACCACAAGTCAATATGACAAGCTGGTATATCATGACAGCTACTAATCCATCACGAACAACTATGTACTCAATATGCATAATGTAAAATAATAATAATAATAATAAGGGTAACAGATTAATTGTAGAAAGCAGAGCTGAAAATAAACAACATAAAATACCTGCCATTCAGCCTTAATTCCATCATGTGCACAAAAAGATCAATGCAATGGTGACGAGCAAGCTGAGAGGCATATATTCCAACCAACTCTTCATGTTGCTTTGAAAATAAAAACATTGCATACCTGCCATTGCATTTCCAATCAAAGATTAGTAAGTTACAAATTCCTCATGCATGAACCATACCAAACAATAAACATAAACTAGAAATCTACATAGTTGAACCATCTATATATTGTTGCAATATAAATATAGAAACTGAATCAAAGAAAATTTCATCACTAGTACATGCATTGCAAATTGGAGACTGTGGGTCAAATCTCAGCCAGGAGACTCCCACGTTAATGTAACTCAACAAAACAAGACTGTCACATCAGATCACAATATTTCATTCGCACATTATTACCCTCAAAACAAAATCTAAAAGAAAAAAGTGTTACAGCTTGAATACATGACTTTTCCGTAATTTCTGACCCAATCACACCAAAACATGTTGCAATATCTCCTCATGAAATAAGTCAGCAGATCTCAATCTCTTACCTCTGAAGAATGAGATCGCCAATAGTCATAATCTTCTCTTTAAACGCATCTTTCATTTGGTCTGCAAGTAAATATCTTAGTACAAGCACTAAATGCGCCCCAAAACGCATCATCTGAGAATCACCATGAGGCCTGACAGAAAGCACCACATTCAATAAGTTCAAAGCAAATGCATGTGCAAGAGTGTGCATGCATGTACAATCTTGAATTTGAAGTTTTTGCATTAACTCAAACTACTTGTTTACTTCAAACAATACAATAACAAAGCCAACCACCAATACAAATAAAATATCTCACAGTAACCAAAAATGAATTCCAATGTAGTAGTGGAGAGAAGCCAATTTTTCATATTAGTAAATGTGCACACACCCAACTATGCAATTAGAAGCCATTAAACTTTACCTGAAGACATTTTGATCATCTTCTGAAGGTGATATCCAAGACCGTATAAGGTCCAGCAGATGTGGTATATCCCCAACCATAAGATTCATCTGTCCAGCAATGTCTTGTTAAAAGGTAGCAGCCAAAACAATAGATCAAAAATGAGACATAAAAAGCAAAAAGACAAAAGAGCATTCATACCTTAAGCAATATAACACTAAGTAGTTTACAAACAAGCAAAAAAAAAAAAAAAAAACTCAAGAACAGAAGCTAAACCATGGGGGTAAAAAAACAAAACCCTTCCAACTGTGCGGACAAAAAGATTAGGGGTGGACAGACACTACATATAATTTAAAGAAAGAAAAGAACCACCCCATCATCTCTCCTAAATATAAGAACATAAGATGAAGATGCACATACCTAACTTACTACGAAATACACCAGTTTTCAAGAAAAAAGGCATCTAGAAAAGCATAACTATCAATCTGCAGAGCATTGTTGTCAAGGCGGCGCCTTGGCGTCCAAGCACTCCCCATGGACCACGGTGAGTAGCGCCTTGGTTGCCTTGGTGGACGCCTTGCTGTAGAAGAAGAAGAAGAAGAAGAAGAAGAAGAAGAAGAAGAGGAAGGAAAAAAAATGAAAAGAAAAAGGAAGAAAAATTGCTTATTCAATTCGAAAATAGTAAAGAAATTAAGTCACACCCAAAAAAAAAAAGTGTTTATGAGTTTTACAATTATCTTGTTTCGTAAATTATTTCATTCATCTAAATAGTTTAAATATATTTATGAAAATATGGCTTTGTACTTGCTACTTTAATTTGAATGAATTATTTCTTTTAGAATATTTTATTTATCTCAATTCACTCCTCTTGACTCACTTTTTTTTTAATCTAACTTTAGAAATATTTTTATATCTCAGATTAAATAATCAATATTTCTCTTACTCACGCTTTGGACACCTTATTAGCACCTAAGCCGGCACCTTATCGCGAAGGCATCCAGGCTTCCCACTAGCGCCTTGGCGCCTTGACAACTATGGTGCAGAGAGTCGGAATAAAAATATGGACATCTTACCCAATTAAAACACAGCAACTGTGGAGCATCTTACGTGCAGAACAAGCACAAACATAGCCAGGATGGCTGCAGGACAAACTACTAAACAGTTGACACCCAAATTCAGCAACCTCAAGTGCAAGAAGCTGCAACTTTCAAGTTCAAAGCATGCCTGGTAGTGATTCCCCCTTTCCTCCTCCAGACCTTAATTTCTCCAAAATTTCATAAAAGCCTTTATTAATGTCCGACTAACCATCCAGGGCATCAAAATTAAACTTTTTCTTGTTTCAACAAAACCTGAAAAAATCATATTCCATCCTAATATCCTTTTTGGTCCATCAATCAACCCTGCAACTTTTTCCCAACTTTAAGATCTTGAAATCACCATCTACACTACAACAAGAAGATGATGCAGACAGCATATCACACCTGTTGAACTCATTTTGTCAACCACCTTTAAAAACTGTCACCACCCAAGATATACCCAAAACAGTGACATGCCTCACTGGCTGACATTGACATATCTAGGATTCAGAGTTTGCCTTGAAATACATATAAGTTACCAACTACCTGTTAACCTGACATTGATGGAACAAACCCCAAGTATTATCAGTAACTACATAACCCTGTATCCCTCTCATGGTAACCAAGTTTCACCAAGATCAAAAGTCAATTCCACAGCTGCCTCAAATAAGTATCCCTATGTCACTTACCTTTTACCAATATTGCTTCCCTACAGCCTTTCTGCCGACAACAGAATCCAAAATAACAAAGCATTTACACCTTTGCCAATACAATAATTTTAAAATAAGTCATCACTATAGGAAAAGGCCATCCTTTGTCTTAGAAACTTCAACAAATGCTTCCTAAAATCAATTGGCAGTAGGTGGAGTGGCCCCAAGATCTTATTAATTAAATAGCAATGTTCTCAACATGCCCCCTCATGTGTGGCAATTCAAGCCAGAGAAGTGGACAACTTAACACGGGAATAATGTGGAGCACGTATGGCAACACGTGCCAAACATGTGAAAATTGCCTAGTTCTGACACCATGATAAATTTTGGGGTTTTCCATCCCAAAACCAATGGGCAGTAGGTGGAGTGGCCCAAGAACTTATTAATTAATAGCTAGCCCTTTAGTTTCCCAATGTGGGACAATGTTCTCAACAAATACAACACATGGAGTTTCACACAGAGGTCATAAAAACAGTCAAGCCTGTCCAAGTTGTATCAGGAAAAGTTCAGTGCTTAGAATGAAACCCATTTTATGACAAAAAAAACTGCCCTCCAGAATGTGAAACAATTTACATTGATGATTGATCAAAATCTAATTAAAATAAATTTTCTAAAGATCAGATTCTTGCCTCAATTTGGCGGTGCTGCTCCTTGCATCCTTGAGTAACAGCCTCGTGTACCGTATCACTGAATGTTGCAAAATGAAAAATATTACAGATTGAAAATATTAAACAGAAAACAAAGTCATCATTACTACCTTGAGTGGAGCTTCTGAAGAAGGGCAGAAACATTACGCGGTTGCTGGTTCAGTACATGGAGTGGCCAGTTTTCCGGTCCAGCCGAGAGATGTGCAAAATTATCTACTACTCCAGGATTTCCGTCCATAGCATCTTCATAACTTTTAAACTGATCCAACCTGCCTGGCTGCAGCCGGGCTAATTCTAAATCCACCTGAACATCAAGCCATGACTTGGCCAATGCCCAGCACGCAGTCTGGGTAGGGAAGAACAAGCATCACATATCAAACATAGCCTTAACCAGAAGTAGAGAACTTTTTCCAATATAGAGATGTTTGGGGGGTCAGCCCTCTTGTCAATCCCATAGAACTTTGTCAAGAAAATTGCCATGAAGACTAGTATAGAAACACCACCCTCTAGAATAAGATAGTTGTCACAAATTAAAGATTTGTTAGACCCTAAATATTGATGATCAAGGGTTTGGGTGCGCATCAGACGGCCTTACACAAATGTGTTACGAGAAAATGTGGGCCAAGTGGGTCAAATCACGCACAAGGACATGCTTGGAGGTGCATTAATTTGCAATCCCATGATTCATTGGTAGTAGAAGTAGAAAAACACATCTTTATGAATAATCTAGGGTTAAACTAGAGTTTTCAATGTGGCTTGCAAACATGGTTTTATGGAGCCACAGCCATGTAAAGGAGAAACCTTCCAAGACATCTGGAAGTGTGAAACTACCACTTGAAAAAATAGTACAGCCAAAATATAGTTGTAATTGCACTGTGCCTAGTATGCTTTGGCACAGTTTTGAATGTCAACATATACACTTTGTATTTGTAGTGAAAGAGAGGAGAGAATTTTAGAGAGAAAAGTCGGATGTCCTAATACAGGCACCAAGACTATCTATTTATCAAACTTAATATTTGGGTTACTAGGAAACCCTAGCACCCTGAGCAAGGATGCATAATGAAAACACACAAAATACAAAACCCTAATGGGCCCAAAATACAAAGCCCAAACGGCTTACACAATCCAACACTCCTCCTCAAGTTAGGCATAAATATTGCACATGCCTAACTTGAACATAAAGAACTCAAATTGGGACTTGAAGAGACCTTTGGTGAAGATATCAGTACATTGCTGAACAGTAGGCACAAATGGTAAACACAATTCAGTTCATATCACACGTTCGCGAATGAAATGTCGATCCACCTCAACATGCTCAGTACAGTCATGCTGAACAGGATTATTTGCAATACTTATCGCTGCTTGATTGTCACAATAGAGTCGCATTGGAGACTCAAACCGGACCTCCACCTCAGTTACCAATCAGCGTATCCAAATTAACTCTGAGACTCCATTCACCATGGACCGAAATTCAACTTCTACACTAAACCCGGCAACAACGGGCTGCTTCTTACTACACCAAGTCACAAGGTTCCTTCCCATAAAAACACAATATCCTGAGTAGAGCGCCTACCAGCAACCAAGCCTGCCCAATCGGCATCAGTATAGGCCTCAATCTTCATATAGTTACGTCTACTAAATAGAAGTCCTTTACCAGGACATGATTTTAAATAACGAAGTGCCCTGTCAATAGCTTGCATGTGAGAAACCTGCGAAGCATGCATGAATTGGCTAAGGATAGTAACCACAAATGCAATATCCAGCCTGGTAAGAGATAAATACAAAAGCTTCCCAACTATTTTCTGATACTCATCAATCGGTTGTCCCTCGATTGGAATCGATTTGACTTTCGAATCAAAAAGAGTATCCACCGGTTGACATCTAGTTTTCCAGTGTCATGCAAGAGGTCAAGAATATACTTGCACTGAGAGGCAAAGACACCATACTTGGACTTAGCAACCTTTACACCAAGAAAATATTTGAGTTCTCCAAGGTCTTTAATCTCAAATTCAGAAGCTAAAAATTTCTTTAGCTAGGCTATTTCTCCTTCATTGTACCCAGTAACCACCATAACATCAACGTAAACAATAAGGATTGTAACGAGAGTACCCTGTCATCTAAAGAATCGTGTACAATCAGCATTGCTTTAATTGAATCCAAATCTTTTTACAGCCAAGCTAAGCTGCTCAAACCAAGCCTCGGAGACTGCTTAAGACCATACAAAGACTTCTTAAGCTTACATACCTTCCCTTCATTAGCCTCAACAATGCATCCTAGAGGTGGTGACATATATACTTCCTCTTCCAAATCCCCATTGAAAAAAGCATTTTATACGTCCATTTGATGTAGCTTCCATCCCTCTTTCTCAGCAGGAGACAATAACACCCAAACAGAGTTCATCTTCGTGACTGGTGCAAAAGTTTCTCCACAATCAATGCCATACTTTGGAGTAAAACCTTTTACAACTAATCTGGCTTTGTATCTCTCTACACTCTCATCGGCCCGGCATTTAATAGTAAACACCCACTTACACCCTACAAGTTTCTTTCTAGCCGGCAAATCAGTCAAATCCCATGTTTCATTTTTGACAAGGGCATCCATTTCTTCTCTCATTGCTTTTCTCCATTTGGGATCCTCCAATGCCTTAGACAACCTAGATGCAATTTTAATTGAGGATATGGCAGCAAGAAAAGATCGATACGATAGTGACAACTTAGAATAAGATAAAAAAAATTAGATAAAGGGTACTGAGTACATTTACGAGGGCTTTTACGCTGAGCAACAGGTAAATCAATATTGGGGAAAATAGTACCTAGTTTCGAAGAGCTCGCCGGAAGTGATTGTTCCACTGCTTGGTCTATATGTGTATTCTTCTCCCTGGTATACACTCTCACTTCAGGCACAACAGTTTCATGGGTAGGCTTGAACGCAGAAGAAATAGATGGAGCCAACTCAGGAGGAGGAAGCTCGAATTCGGACATAGGAGCAGAGGTAAGAGTTGGAAGAGGCCTTAGACTTGGACATAGGAACAAGGTAGGGATCAGAAGTGAAAGTTCACACGAAAGGAGACCCAATAAGCAACACATAAGGGTTTGGAGCTGAAGTACCCAAGATGGCATGCAATTTATCACATAAGCAGTAGTGCGCATAGCAGGGACCCAATATCGTTTAGGGACACGTATAGCAAGGGTAAAAGCCCTAGCAACCTCCAGCAAGTGTCTATTCTTTCTTTCGGCCACCCCATTCTGTTGGGGAGTATGGGTACATGAACTTTGATGAATAATCCCATAAGAATAGAGATATTCAGCCAAGTCATGGGAAAAATACTCCTTAGCGTTGTCAAAACGGAGGATCCTAATTCGTTTGTGAAATTGAGTAAGGATGAGCTGATGAAATTGACTAACTAATTTAGGCACCTCATCACGGGCTTTAAAAGGATACAAGTGAAACATATATGATTATCCACAAACGTATAAAAATATCGCATACCATCCAGGGAAATATAAGGAGAGAGACTCCAAACATCAAAATGGATTAAATCAAACAGATGTAAACTCATTTTATTACTGACTAGATAAGTGGTTC
Source organism: Santalum album (assembly GCA_034195605.1). Taxonomy (NCBI): domain Eukaryota; kingdom Viridiplantae; phylum Streptophyta; class Magnoliopsida; order Santalales; family Santalaceae; genus Santalum; species Santalum album. Next base: position 3,903,312 of record CM067258.1, read on the forward strand.
TGGAGTATTTTGACAACTGACAAACCGAACACTGTAAGGACTTGGGGGACACAAATTTAAATAGTTCAGAAAATAAAAGGCGCAAAGAGGAAAATGACAAATGACCAAGACGAGTATGCCAAAGCCTTATTTGAGACAAATTCACACTATTAGGACTACTACACTGAAGTGCCTTCGCTGACGGAGCTCCAAAATTCAGAAGACATAGACCATCAGCTTCACGTCCACTCCTAATCATTCTCTTCGTCGCTAGGTCCTGGATAACACAAGAAAAGGGATAAAAAGTCATACTACAATTGAGACGTTTAGTAAGGGTGCTAACATACAGAAGATGAAAAGTAAACTTTGGTGTATGCAGAACAGAATGGAGGGATAAGTTGTCATCCAAAGGAACAATTCCCTCTCCCGAAATGGTAGAAAAAGAACCATCAGCAATACGTATCTTATCCCTACCAAACTTGAGCTTATAAGAGGAAAATAGAGAAGATATACCAGTTGTATGGTGGGTAGCCCCTAAATCAATAATTCATGATTCATGGGACAAAGGATAAGAAACACCAACATTGTGGGCAGTGGGAGGGGTTGTCTAAGACGCACCAAAAAACTCAATTTGGTGTAAAAAAAAGCTGAAAAGGTGCTCGGTCAACGGAGTAGGGAAGTTTCGGAGTAGCAGCATGAGTGGTATGACCACGGGCATTTTTCTCTCCCCCTTGCTTCTCCAACTCCCGCAGCCAATCAGGTTTTCCAACAAGTGCCCAGCAAGTCTCATTGGTATATTTGTTTTTACCACAATGGGAAAATACCAATTTTTCTTTGGCAATATCCTTCGCATGGACGTTGATACTCAGTCCCTTTTGAGAAACAAGGTCAAAGGAGACTGACGAAACATTACCCGACGACGACTATCCTCAGTTTGCATCATAAAGAATACCTCATCAAGAGAAGGCAAAACAGATTGACCAAAGAGTTGACCTCGAACAACATCAAACTCAACGTTTAATCTTGCCAAAAACTGGAAGATTATGTCTTTGTCAATTTGCTTCCGGTGATGCTCCCGATCATCATCAGTATCCCACTGGAGCATCCGATAATGATCCAATTCCTCCCACCATCCTTGGAGAGTGGTAAAATATAATGACAAGGCTTTTTCCTCTTACAGCCACCGGGAAATCACCTAATGGATCTGATATATGCGAGCAGCATTACACCTTTAAGAGTATGTTATCTTCACTTTGTCCCAGATTGCCTTCGCGGTCGTCAGAAAATACAGCGGCTGACTAATCGAATGTTGCATGGAACTTACCAACCAAGACATAACCATCAAATTCTCTTGCTTCCACCTAGCATACCCTACATCCGTCGAAGTTGGTGCAGGTGTGCTCCCTGTGATGTAACCGATATTAACTCGCCCTCCAATATACATCTTTGCCGACTGAGACCATTCCAAGTAATTCGATCCATCCAACACAGCCGATGTTATCTGAATATTCAACTGATCGTTGGATGTAGGAATTACTGGTGGTGAAGATACAGCGGGTAGAGTAATAGGAGGGATCATAAGGGATTTACTGTCGATTTTCAACGTATTTGGGAGGTCTGCCATTGATCAAGATTACATCTTCGATCATTGATTGAACCTAATCGAGATCGCCCGAAAAATTGGACCAAAACCGCTGGAAAAAATAGGCCCAAGGGTCAGAAAGTGCAATCGAGATTGTCGGAAATTGCAAGCCGAATAGCCAGAAAATTAGGGCTAAAGACACAGTACCCAATGAATCATAGCTCTAATACCATGTAGTGAAAGAGATAAAAGAATTTTAAGAAGAAAAGCTGGATGCCCTAATACGGCCAGCAAAACTATCTATTTATAATATTCAATATTAGGGTTACTAGGAACCCTTACCCTTTGAAAAAGAAAACATAATGAAAAAATAAGGAATACAAAACCCTAATGAGTCCAGAATGCAAAGCTCACAAAGCCCAAAATGCTTATACAATCCAACAGTATTAAATCCAAGTCCATGTCCCTATTTTATGTGCAATAGACACCTAGTTGCTTCAATTAATGAGATTAATAATAAGAATCAGGTAATTAAGTTTTTTTTTTTTAAATGGAACAGCTGCCTAGTATTAGCGGCCGTGCAGTGTTGTTCCTACAGTCCTGCTACCTCTGGCAGGATTTTTCTGATTGTTTGCAAATGATATTGTGATAACCAGAGATGAAAGCAGGCAGACTGAACGGTTAAATGTATTTCTACAAAGCAACTTTCATACTAAAAGATTTGGGACAGCTTAGTCACAGTGCAAATGCGCCCTTGACTTGTTATATTAAATTGGGATGTTGGAATCAACACCTGTAGACTCCAATGAATATCAACACCAAACTTGCTGCTGATCAACGTGAGTTGCTCAACAACATTTGGCCAATCTCTGTGGCGCTCATTTAAAAATCAATAGCATTCTTGAAGTTTGCACATCACTAAAGTCTGAGCAACCATTATTGCCATCCACCCTAATACCCAAACAGGCATAAATCATTCTTTAGGTTTGCACATCACTAAAGGCAATCTTACCTCCCAGTCTGTACAAATTAGAAGCATGCGCTTTAAGTTACTACACTGGGCAGCATACACTGCAGATTCATATTTCCCACCATCCTGCTCTGCAATTTTCTTCAAAATTAACAACACGAAAACTCCATCAGTTAATAGAAACAAAATGAAATTTTAAGCCCCTTTAAGAAATTGAAAGGATTTGGAAAAGATACACCGAAACAACTCAAAACATACAAGGTCAGCTTATTATGAAAAAATTGTTAGGTCCTCTGTACAAAATTTTAAAATTTTGAAGAGCTGTGTCTGTTTTCTCCATGGCTTGATTGGAAATTGAGGGCAAATTAATTTCTATTTAACAAAAAACAATGAAAAACGTGGGAGTTGCCTGAAATATAAGACAAAGTTACATACATAGCAAGACCAAATGAATATAGTTGCAAATAGAAAACACTGATAATGGGGAAAAATATGAAGCACATAAAATTCACTAAGACAATGCTCAACCCTACCTCTGATGCACAATAGGAAGCCCATTTCCAAAGATGATACTGGTGGCCAATGCCACTTTCCAACTCAATGGCTTGTAGGGTCCTATTCTTTCCATTTTTCACCAAGGCTTCAAGGGATGGAAATTGATCAAACCCTCCAAATGGGCATAGTGTTACAGCTCTCCATGGCTTTCAAACAGAAATACAGATATCAAGATGGCATGTGAGTATTCAAGTGCACAAACAAAACAAAATGAAATAAAAATTCTTAGGCATAAACCTTTTTCATAAAATGTGCATACCTGCCCGGCAGATCGGCAAAGATTGCAAGCTTCCTCCAGCCTTCCAGCCCTCAATAAAGTCCAGACATCCTCCAGAAGAGATTCATCTTGCTTCTGTTCAGGTCAAGGATAGTGACTTCTCTCTTTTAGCTATATTTCAACTATTCTATAACAAAAGTAAGTGCCAGAAAAAGGGGGGAAATCTATTTTAAAAGATTTGGGTCACAGAAACTGCGTTCAAAGGTCTTCGTTCCTTGAAAGAGAAGGGTCTCACTGATTTTAGATTTTTCATTTTTTCCAGCTATAACCCCTTTGACTCTAGATAAATAAGCATATGGCCTATATAGAAAAAGTAAAAATTCCAGGAAAGATCTAATCTTACTCACTGTAACACTTCAAAATAGTTTCCACGTGTATATTATTATTTCTTACAATAATAGTATATAAAAATGACAGGATATAAGCTCCCTGTTTTGTTTTTAAGCCTCATCATCTCCTAGTTTTCTTCATGATCACCCTTGGCATCATGGTTTAGTTTGATTTGTTGCTGTTGTTCTTCATGAACACTTATTTCTAAGTTTACTTCTGCCCGATTAAAATTTTGTAACATAGAAAATTCCATTTCCCTACAAATATTACTGATTTGAGATACTATTGAACTCATTGTGCCGCTTAATATTTCTAATATTCGATTTCAGTGTTTGAACCTTCGGGTTCAGAATTGTTATTTAGAATGACTTTCCTTGCAATTTAATGCAATTCTGAAACTGGCCCCTTCTCTTTGGCCAACCATATTGGAAGGAAAAATTCCCTTCATTCAAGGCTTCTATATGTTATGTGTCCTTGAACGTATTATACATTAAATATGTGTCACAGCTGAGAAGGCTCCAAAAAGCTTTCAGAGCATAGCAGGTGTAGTTAACAAAGAAGCAACTCTCAAAATCATCTTTTCTCACATTACCTTTTAGTAGTACAGGATTATTGATGTTTTGCTTGAGTAAGGAACTTACCTTGAATTCTATTTTGGAGGATCTCTAGCCCTCTAATAAAATCTTTGTTTCTTAAAAAAAATGAACTTGTCTTAAATATTCCAAAGTCATACTAATAAAATTAAGGGGCTTGAACAGTAAGATGAGGCCAAGCAAAGTTCTCTTTAATTTTAAATTATTTGATTGAAGGAATACAAAGATTTATGGACAGATTTTCACCTCTGACAATCAGAGGACAAAAGATTTCTCAGATTATTTTGATGTGGTATCGAAAGATTTGAAGACTATTTCCAGCAGATACGCAACAAGATTGAAAATCATCACTTGAAGGTTGTTTCCAGCAGATATGCAGCAAGATTGAAAGTCATTACTTGTTTATTCTCACTTCTCTAATTTTTATTACATATTTTTTTATTTTCCTTCTTACAAAGGATGAGCTATCCTCTCATATAGTTTTACTTTTCATTAAATAAGAAGCCCAAAGTGATTTTTGTCATTAGAAAAAAAAAATCTTAAGCAGAATTACGTTACATGACAATATCACATAACAGATCATCCGCTATCTGCAGAACATACACTGAGATGTCCACATACTAATTGCTAGAAAACAATGTGTTTTCTTCACAGTGGACTTTGCCACAGATTAACTGATCAGGGAAGTTTGCGTGTTAATGTTTTGCTTAGTGCATGTAAAATGAAATCTAGCATGTTAAAGCATAATCAACATTACTTCCTCAACTAAATAATATGCAAGTTTAGACTATGAATGCAACAAAAACTGCAAAGACATTAGAATTTCTGGACAGTTATGTATGAGATTACTTTGTCATCAGGTAATAGTTGAGCATGTTCTCTTGTCGGAGCATCAAAATCTAAGTGATGAACAGTGTTTTGATTTGAGGGACCTTTCTTAAGAAACCGCTGAGTATGATGCCAAACTCCAGAACTGGCAATATGGGTACCAACATGAGATCCCCTGACCTGAATAAACAAAGTTTCCAAGTCAAAATAAACCAAACAAAAAACAAAAATGAAAAGGAGGAAACAATAACTCCAACTGGAAACATGGATACCAACATGAGATCCCCTGACCTGAATAAACAAAGTTTCCAAGTCAAAATAAACCAAACAAAAAAAAAATGAGAAGGAGGAAACAATAACTCCGGTCACAGGTCCATCATAATTGTTAAGCTTCAAATGCCAGCTGTATTGGCAAAAAGGAGAAAAAATAGGAGCCTTTCAAGTGAAAAAGAGACAAGAAATTTCACTTCCATTTTTTTTCTTTTTTCTTTTTTTTTCCCTTTTCTGATCATTAGCTAGAAAAGAAAAATTATTCTGTTTTGTTTTAACTTCGAGCACTCAGATGAAGGGAAAATTATATCAATGCCCACGTACGTTACCTAAGTCTTTTAATGCCATAACAATATAATCATTATATGATGACAACAAAGTATCTTTGCTGAGTAAACAGTGGCATATATCATCTATTTAACCTCAGTCTTACCTATTCCAAAAAGAATGGATGACAACAAAGCATCTTTGCATTTATCTACTTAAAAAGCTATTAACTAAAAACATACACAATGAAAACCTTCCCAATTTACAATCAAAGGAAGGACGAATATCAACCTGACTTTTAAGTAAGACTAAAAGACTATATCCAGGCTACATAGAGCTACAGATCCCAAGTCCTTTACCATGTGGGGATAATAGATCCTTCTTAAAATGCAACTCACTCTTTTAATGCCGTAACAATACCAATTAATAGCAAATGCCTCTTTTTTGTTACTCTAGTTGCATCAACTAAGACACTTCAACTAGGAACATACAAAAAAAAAATACCACGCCAAGCATGCCTAGCACATTCATTTATAACCAATGGAAGGGAGAATGAGATCAATGCAACTACAGTGATATGAGACAAAGCATGGCTCTCAGTACTCATTACAACTACATAACACATGCCCTCCATTGTGTAGAAATACTTACCGAATGCTTCCTTAAATACTAAGGCCTTGTTTAATAAAATTAAGCATTAAGTTCTGAATGCTGAACATATCACTGAATGATATAGATTATAACTAGAGGGTCTAAATCTAAATATCTTGATTTGTTTGATTATCATTTACCTGGACATCTGAATAAGCTGTATTTTTCATTTGTAACCCTTTCATAAACTAAAAAAAAAACAATTTATTTGATCAAATTAAAAAATATAAAATGAACATTGTTTCTTTTTTGTAATACTCTTTTTATTAATAAATTATTCTTGAAAAAAATTCACAAATTGCAAAGGAACATCAATTGATTTAGAAAGCTATATATATGAATGCAATTTTTGACTTTTTTGAGGGGCAAAAATGTCATAATGGTGCTGAATGGAGCCTTTGAGTGAATTAGACATTTTTTTTCCTCTAATTCGGTCAGAGGCATTCAGAGCGCACACCAAACGCTCTGAATGGGGTTACCTCTAACCGAATCAGAGAATGGGCTCTGACCGCACCCACATGCCTATGAAAGATAATATAAATCATAAAAACTCTAAATGCAGTCATCTGGTTCCCATAGTTTCCTAGAAGTCTTTTAATTGAATTTTCAAGTCTAAATGGTTACAAGGAAATTCTATCAACCAGTTATTGGCATCATTTTTAAAAATTTTATGTAACTACAAGAAAATTCTACCAGCCAATTATTAGCATATATGAAAAGGATGACAGCATATTCAACACAAAAGAAAAGCAACTACATTTCATTACCTTATTATCCAAATCAAGTGCTTTAGATGCCAATCCTTCTACCCACTGCACAATCCGGAGGCATAATTGTGCTGTATGATCATTTGCAACGAACTGGCAAGCCTCCAAACGTGAAGTTGGAGGAGACTGTTAAAAGGCATACAAGTAAATAAAAGTGAACCCTTGATATCAGAAAAACATAAAAGCAAAATATGTTCAACATCAATAAACAGAAACATTAAAGGCAATTCAAAGAAAATACATCACCAGCATCACATCTTCAGGCAGTTCCTCATTCCCTGCAAGAAGAATGCAAAAGCTCAATTTCTCATAGCTGTCTGATCTCAGGTTGGGCAATAAGGGTCGGAGAAGGGCAATCATTCATTCTTCAAACCAGCATTCTTAAGACCAAAGAGTCGGGTGGACAATTTTTGACAATGGCTGAAAACATCTTATGATATTCTATAAAAGCTCAATCTCGAGCAAAACTCTTCGAAATGAAAGTTCTATAGAAAATAGAGTGTAGACACAGCTTTATAATCCTTAAGGATCAAGTAATGGAGTGAGCTCAGTACGTTTGGTAGACAACAAAAGTAAAATTAGGCACCTAATCCTCTTAAATTGGGAATGAAGATAGATATTGGGAAATTTGATTCATGAGGAATATAACTACAAAGAGGTGTGCAGTTTTATCATTTGAATGAGATTCTAGTGAAATATAATATGCACACAGCAAACATTCATTGTTTTCAGAAAAAGTTGCAGCTTATTTAATTGAACATGGCTACAAGGCATAAGGAATTATAATACTGTCAAATTTTCTCTCTAGTAATCTAAAATTTATTTTGGTGAGAGTTGAACTCATAGAAAACAGTATTTGTAATGAAGAATCACCAAAAAGGAGCAAATAATTTTTCTTTGGATCGGTAAACGGTGCATTAAAAGGGCACAAGGTGGTGCCAACCCGAATTACAAAGCTAGAAAATCAATGAGATCAATGAAAAAGGAGTAACTGATGTTCTAGAGTTGGTATGGCTGTGATGATCACACGTTACTTTAATAAGCGAGAAAGTAGAATTTGATCATGAAAACATCCAACAAGGAAGTAACAAGACGAATTTGTCAGTTATTAAATGTGAGTTGTTGCTTATCACATACTAATAACATCCACTTCTCCAATTCTCAAACAAATACAGTAATTTGCAACCGACAGATGCTAGGTATAGATGTTATTACCACTTTACCTAAAATTTATGCATATGCTTAAAAGTTGCAACGAAGTAATAGAAACAACAAAAAAGCCCACTATATACGGTACAAGATCATTTTTTAATTGAAAACATGGAGGTCAGCCAGCCTTTCCTTTTCCATAAAGATGCCAAAGAAGGGACCAGGAAGCAGCCTCATCTAGCAAGAGCCGAGCTTTTTGCCTCATCAATTTGTCCTCTATAATTCGATGTCTTCCATTGTCACCATACCTGCAGAAGTAAATGCACATGAATACAGTCAACAGAGATAAATAAATAGTTCGCATAAATTAAGATTTTAATTTTAAAAAAATAAATAAAAATATGAGTACAAAACCATGAGTTGAAGATTACAATTAAATTTGGCATCATTATATGAGCTAAATAACAAACCTTTCCGCATTCCCTAGTAACTAAAATACCACAACAAACTGAAAGTAGCCACCATAGCAAAAAACCTATCTTCAGCTTAAAATTCCAAGAACAAGAGAAAAATTGCTTGGCTCAAATGAAAAGAGGCAGAATCAATTCCAGTGCAACAAAGGTATAGCATTCCAACAAAAGGGTCAGCACGGAGGTCTTATTTTAATTCAAGAAATAAAGGTTACAGGTTTATCAATTTCACAACGAAAACTAGCACTACCAATATAACTCAACAATGAGATATCAATGTAACTTCTTGTAAAAATAAAAATAAAAAATAAAAAACAAAAAACAAATACCAAATGGATGTATTTAAATTGCATATAGCAGAGTATGAAGATCCTCAGTTTTGAGCACACCTAATTGCCTCCGACACATTACGGCAAGATCTCTCAAACTGCAATATTAGATCAGGAATAGGCATTAATCCTGCAATATACAGTCATGATTAAGATTGGAAACCTTGATTATAACAAAGGTCAATCCAAGATGCTTGCATAGAAAAATAATTATAATCATGACAAAGAAATGCCATTTAAAAATCAAACGATTTAGAAAACTCAGCTCATGTTGCTGGAAAAAAATATGATGCTTTAAGTACCTTGAAGAGCAGAATCAAGTAAAGATGCAAATAAAGCAAAGGTTGTCTCTCCACCATCGCCCAAAGCATCATCCTCAAGCTTGCAAGCTTTCAATGAATAACTTTTAGCGCGTCGAAATGAATCAACACCAAAATCTGCATCAATAGATGATCTTCTTTTAGAAGCGGAATGCACCCTTGCAGGCGTCCCTTCCAAGTAATCGACATCAAAGCCCTCAGCCTCTAGTTTAATGTCTTCGAGAAAGAGTGCAGCATTAGGTCGCCTTTCAATACTCTGACCGTCATACAAGAGCCTGGTTTCGCTGAATTTTGAGCCTGAAACTTCTTGATGAGGTGACATGCTTGAAGACGAGTGCCTTTTCCTGCTCATAAATTAAACTCTAGCATCATATAATAATAAAATATAGAAAAGAGGACTCGGACCCCTCGAATAATAATATGGGTTTGTAAATACTATAATCATACATAACTTAGAAACATTGTTCAGCATAAATTTTTAGAACTTATATACTAGAACCATCTGAGTCCCGGAGAACATCCTACTGAAATGCCAATCGGAATACAGTATTATACACCAATCAATTGCTAAATGGAAACTTTCATATTCTCCACTAATTAGATAACATTTAAATTCTACTGACAGGACGAATTCAAACCCCAAGCAACAGCGAAGCACTAGATATGGAGAGGTTGCAGTAAAAGTTCGAAAAACCAAAAGCAAGTGAAAGCCAATAGCTAGGAAAAAAACCGAACCCGTATCGACGGAACCGGTCTCTGATGGAGAGATCTTCGTGGTCGAAATAGCTCGGAGAAGTCTCCATATCGACGTCCATGTCGCGAGAGGGTTGAATTGAAACCGTAGTTCTCAACAAGCGGGAACTAGTGATCGAGGGGCTTGAGGGGGAAGGGACCGTTGAAGCCTCCTTCGAGGGTTTACGTTCTTGAGCGTATTGCAAAGACTGAACCGGACAAGACCGAGTCGGCCAGGGCAAGAGCGTCTTCTGATTTATGCTGATTATTTGGGCCATTTTCAATTTTTTGCGCCACGTCTTATATTTGTTTGGGAAAATTGGGGCTTTTATTAAATGAAAAAATGTGTGTACTTTGCCACCTCAAAAAGCCATGGTTTGGGCCCGTATAATAAATTTCAACCTGGACGAGAATAAAAATATAATTAATTTTTTTTTGTAAATTCATTGTAAATCGACTCCTCAGAATTAAATATTTAAAATAGTAATAATAATTCAAAATTTTAGATAGTTCATAATATAAATGAGAAGTCAATATAATAATTGAATTGTATGAAACTTGACATGTGGTTTTTTTTTTCATACTCATTTTATCTTTACGGTTGAGCCTAATTTATTTTTAATAAAACGATATAAAGTAATTTAGTTACTGTAGCTCAATAAATTATATTAATAATTTGCTTAGAGTTAGAAAAACAAACACATTGCAAAAATAGAGGAAAATATAATGCTTTCGCACACCCAGCACCTATATAAAAGTTTACATATGTATTTTGGTTGTGTGGGAAAAGAAGACAGAAACAAAGAATATATAATAAAAATAAAAATAAAAAGTGGATATGAGGTGCCCCTCACTTTTTTATTTTTTCTTTTTCTTTTGAAACTGAGGTTTCAAAACTCACAAAGAATCTGACTAATCTACACATTAAAGAGGCCCCTCATCTCAATCATAGGATATTATAATTGAAGGTGGAACCTCACTTTAAGTGTTGAATGAGTTAGTGGGGCCTATATGGGATCCATTGTTTAGGTCTCAGCCGTATGGATTCGTGAAAAAAAATAAGAAGACTTATCAATTCCATTATTTTCGTGAAGTATTATATCTTCATTTTTATGATAAAATATCGAGAGATTCGAACTGTCATAACTATTTTCAATATTTTCAACCTATGGATGAGAGACTTATATATAATGAAATTATATAAAAATTTACATATGTTCATATTTCGTCATGCTAGTTTAATAGGTGTTGAATCTTATATAATGTAATCGATAAAATGCATTCATACTTTTCCAAAATGAGGTAACAATTTATATCCACTAAACTCATATATCTATGAACATGCATATAATGCTACCAAGAATTAGGGAGTCAAATATTATTAGAAGACCCGAGCTTGAAAGACCCCCATAAGATCAATGAAATAACTATGACGGTGAGTCTAAACACTATATACATATTCTATTCGGTATTAAAATTTGAGTCTGATCAAATTATTGATAAGGTTCCATATCGAAATATTCAAAATTTATAATTTCGCCGTTTAAATGAATCTTTATTCTGTAATTTGGTAACATTAAGGTTTTAACATATCGTAACACGTGCCTAAGAACAAACATTGCCATTAGACTACTCTTTTCCGTAAACAAAAACTATTTAAATAAAGAAAAAATACAGATCCTACCAAAGGTCCTCGTGTAATTTGGAAAATTTTAAAGGTCATTTCTGTATGTCTGTCCGCTGCATAAATGCCACTGGGAGCTGCGCTTTCTATCCAATCAATGGCGGTGGTAGGCGTCCGTTGCTGCTCCTCTTCTCAGAGCCCACCAGTTTCCGGCCACATCTCGCGGCGGCCCCCGAATTCCACCCGACAGGCTCACTTCTACCGTAAGCAATTGATCTTTCTCATTGATTTTTGTGCCCCAATTCCTCTTTTATCATCTACAGTTCCTACATTTGGGAAATTTTCTAGGCCTTCGCTTAGAGTCCTAGAGAATTGATGGGTTTTCTACTCTTATTCTTTCCAAGAATCAAATGGGGTGTATCTCTCTCTTTATGGAGCTCTTTGGGTTTTATCTTGTGAAATTACGGGTTCTAGTTTAATGATACCTTTACTATCCATCTCTGACTCTCGTGTCTAGTTACTTGTAGAATGATTAAGGGATTATGCAAAGCTATTTGTTTTTAATTTCAAAATTTTAGATTCTTGAATTCTTGTGTTGTTCTTACGTGATTGAGCATAATTTGTGATTAATATTGGGAAAATGAGATGATCTTGCTTCCTTGTTTGATCTGCATATTGAGCAGGCGTAACACGGGATTTTCATGCTTTATTACCTTAAGTGATACTAAATGTAAATTGTAATTTAACTTCTGGGATCTTTCAATATTTAAGACACCAGAAAACACAGTCGCCCAATACAAGAAAATTGCAATTTAGCTTCTGGGGTCTTTCAATGTTTAAGATACCAGAAAACACAGTTGCCCAATACAAGGCTCAGTAAACAATACTTAAGATGATCTATGAACGAATGTGTATTCTTCAGGTTGTGATGATTATTTTAACAGTATATTAAAAATGAAGCTATTAAGCCACTCCCACGTAATGGTTCAATTAATAGTTTTCACTTAACACAGAATTAGTTAGATGCATGCTCTACTCCTGCCTGCAAAATGTTTCAGAATGTAGTCATTAAAAGCTTGCCAGATTATGGTTTTTAAGAGAAATCTTCCCCCCCCCCCCCCCCCCCCCCCACCTTCCTGCATGAGTTATGTAATATGTCCTTTTGGGTGTCATTTTTTCCACTAATTATGCACTGCACTGCATATTAGATTAGCTGGGGTATTCAAGCATGCCTGTGAAGTTATCTATATGTTTTTTATATCAGGGAGGTGGCCTTCTCTTCCTTGCAAGTTGGAGAGGCATATGACATCCTTTGGAGTTGCTTTCAGTAAAGCATCTACGATTCCTCAACTATTTCCTGCCTTCAAATACTTAGATCTACAGTCCAAATCTTTCCGGATCTCTAGGCCAGGAGGGAGTTTTGGAATTGATAAAGCTACATCAGATAATGATGTCATTTTGACAGACAATGACCATCAGGTATGATGGTGAGTCACATAACATAATAATCTGGTCTCTCATTCAGCCCTTGCTTATAGCCATGTCAGTCAATTGCATATGTTAAAATATAGGGAATTCCAAATCCCATCCGCATATAAATATGTTCAGCTCGTTCTTTTCCATTATAAAAATTTCTTTCATAGGCACGCACTTGTCAAAGTTGGCAATGTCGGTGCTTGCAACTTGGAACAGGGAACCTAACTATATTTCAGTGAGAACTTTGTTTTGTGCTAGTTTAATTTGATCTGAGAAGTGAACTATATTGTTTAAATGAAACATGTGGTTTCTTGCTATGCTTTTGCAGAGTACGATAGTCCTCCGGTTCCCTGCAGTGGCACTTCTTGTCACCAATGCCTTCATGTTGGGCATGCCTTTTGAAGCTTCGGCTGAAACCTGTGAGGTTGATAACTCAATTTTCAACATGCCTCTACTTCTGTCTGTAGCCCTTATAGGGGCCACTGTTGGAGGTAATATTGACTTTTTTTGACCTTCAGTTTGTCCTATTTCATCATTCCAAAGAGTTAGTATGCACGCATTGACTTCTTTTAAAGGGAAGTGGAAAAACCAACTCTTAAAATCACATGTGGTTTGCGGAATAGAATGGAGGGGAATAGGTAAGGAATATAATTCCTATGGACCATGATTGGGTTGAGGCTCTAAAGTAAACCAAATGAAGTAATAGCCACTCTGTAGATATAGTGACAGAATGCAATAGCCATTACCATGAATCAAGCATGATGTAATAGTCAAATTCTCTTTGAAAAAGGATGAGGACTGTGTATTAGATTTGTGGTAATTTTTTACCTCAGCGAGTTGCTGGCCATAGCATGCAGCTCCCTATTCAAAAGTGTGCTGTCCCTTAAGTGTGTTGCTTTTGTTGCAGGATTGCTTGCGCGGCAGAGGAGGGGAGAATTGCAGCGGCTGAATGAGCAACTGCGCCAGATAAATGCGGCTCTTAGAAGGCAAGCTAAGATCGAGTCTTACGCTCCCGGTCTGAGTTATGCACCTGTTGGTGGCAGGGCACAAGAAAAGGAAGTAATTGTTGACCCAAGGAAGGAGGAATTGATTTCTCATTTGAAAGGTGGGAAGAATTTCTTACGGAATCAAGATCCAGAGAAGGCATTTGAAGAATTCCAGACAGCCCTCAAGCTTGCTCAGGAACTAAGGGATTCCCTTGAAGAAAAGAAAGCTGCTAGAGGCCTGGGTGTCTTTTCTTTCCCAATCTGATTGAACTTGCTTGATATCTTCTACTGTTAATGCCCTTAACGCGTACCCTCAAATTCCTTTATTTGATTTCAAGTTATAGTTTGCAGTGTCTATCTGAGTGATGGTTTTAGGAATAAGACCAAGCGTCTCCCGCTTATTGCTGAAGGGGCTAATTAGCTATGGGTTAAAGTTATGACTGTTTCTACACCTTTTAGAGCTGTACCCTTTGTGTCTCCTTTTGTTGTCTCCGAAATGCCAAATAACACCAAAATGCCTCACAATGTCCCAAAAGTCCTATTTTAGGTCACCTGCAATATCTTATATGAGTACTAGAGCCTCGCCAACAATTTTTATGTCCTCAAATAAATCTGTTTATTTCAGGAGCATCACTGCAAAGGCAAGGCAAGTTCCGGGAAGCGATCAAATATCATTCCATGGTTTTGGCAGCATCGGTGCGGGAAGGGGAAGAGTCTGGAAATACAGAAGCTTATGGAGCAATTGCTGATTGTTACACTGAAATTGGAGATCTGGAACAAGCAGCGAACTTCTATGACAAGTATATTGCAAGGTTACAGACAGACTGACTAGTATATGATCCTCGGGGGCATTTCCCACCTTAACCACAACTCATCCGCTGATTCTTCAAGATCAGTTGGTTCAGACCACTTAGTTTCATCCAAGTTTCATATGTTCTTCATTTAGCATTCAGATCAAATGGGCGTCTGTCTTAATTAGTGTAGTGAGGCTTTGGAATAGCAGTAGAGCTCGTGGATGTGAGGATAAAAGGATACATTAAACCCTTCTAAGCAATAGTTTGATGAGTTTTGTTGGTATCTTAGTGTTTGTTTACTGTTACTGTTATAAAAGGTTTTTTGTGATTATTGGCAGATTGGTCTTTAACCCTGTCTCTTAATAGTTGTCATGCCTTCATATTTTCCAAAACTTTATTCCTATCCTTGTTCACATAAGCGTAAACTTCATTTAGTAAACTGCATTTATTGTTTTTCCCCCTTAATCTAGGCTAAGTCACTCTGCTAGGGAAGTATATAACTTGTGGTAGCATGTGCGTTGCATGTTCTAGAACACATGTATTCTTCTTACTCACCACATAAAATAAAATAAAATTAAAAAAGCAAGTGCATTCTCCAAAACTATCCCATTTAAATCTCAAACCGGAAAAAAAAAAAAAAGGGGTAAATTCTATTGGAAGTCGCTGAACTTTAAAAGTTGTCTGAAAATGGTCATTAAACTTTTAATTATTTTATTTTTCATATTAAACTTTCATAATATTATAATTTCACCATTATTGTTAAGTCTCCTCAAAGGAGAGTTAGTTTTCCGTTTCATCTATCAAATTCTCTCCACCGTTTGCTCTCCTAGTCATTTTAAAGTGATTTTAATTGTAAAGATTGAAATAGCATTCAAAAATACATAAGATTATCGATTTCATCAGATTTCAAAATGTTGAATATATACAAACAAAGCATTGAAAATTCAATCTAGTTTACTTTCGATTTTCTTAATTTTCAATGATCGGGATTAATATGTTCACTATGTTTAAATCTCATAAAAATTGATATTTTTGTATGTTATCTCAATTGATATAGTTAAAATTACTTTAAAATGGCCTCAAAATGATTAGAAGAGTGTAAAGAGGAAAGAAATTAATAGATGAAATGAAGAAGAAACGACTCTTTTTTGAAGAGACTTAATAATAATGGTGAAATTGTGACATTATAAAAGTTCGGCCTGAGAAACGAGACAGATCAAAGTTTAATGACCATTTTGAGACGACACTCAAAGTTCAATGACTATCCACAAAATTTACCTAAAAAAACATAACAGCCATCCAATAATGCACCAACATGAAAGCCAGTCGGCCTACAATGAAATGGAATTTAAAGGGTAAAAATATAACTCATGGAAGAGCTTCAAGCTACCGTCTATTTCAAGAAGAGATTGTATCTCGTCGACAGGTCTTATGCCACTGTTCAGTTTCGTCATGATTTATTTTTATTAAAAAAAAAAAAACATTTTTGTTCTGATTGGAAATAAACTAATAATAATACCCATTCTCATAATGAAATGAAAAGACATGACTTTAGCCTTCAAGATTTATTTATTCCATTTCATTACAAGGCATCAAGTATAGAGTTGCAATGTGAAATTTGCAGAACTATAAGAGTATTGTAAGGATAAAGCAACAAGATTACCACTGCCATTATAAGACTTCTTCAGGCAACAAAACTAAACTGAACTAGGAGTGGGACCAATGGACTAAGGGGAGTTCTCTAAGAAAACTGTGGACCAGATATTGCAGCAATGAACAACCAGCTTCCAATAACATACTTCTACACAACAGGAGAATACCGTATACACGCGCAAACAACAAGCATGCATGGAGGAGAAACACACCCTCGCCGTCAGAGAATAGAAAATCATCAGAAAACTTCCTAAAGCTTTTAGAAGGAACTCTCACATGATAAAACCTGCCAATGCAGGGAGAAAACAAGGTTCAAATTATAAGATAACTCTTTCGTTAATTACTGCTGATAGTACATGAGTTGTTGAGCAGCAGCCACATTCTGGAAGCCACCGTCGTATATTGCCTGGCTTGCTCCCGCAGCACCCATTCCCATCGCAGCCTGTTTCAGAGGATGTTGCGCCTGTGGGTGCAGAAGCCCCGGGACCCCACCACCCATCTTGCTCATAGCTAGTTGCCGCTCATATGCAAGAAGATCGGTCGCTGAGAAGCCGGGTAGGGTCGCAGCTGCGGGCGGAGGAAGTGGATTTGAACTCGTGCCAGGCGGGGTTGGCTTGCTGCCCCATGAACACTGCAATGTATACTTGAAGTCAACAAACGGCAATTATATACATAATTGCAAAAGAAAAAGCAAGTTAAGTTAATTATGACCTTGATCATGTGCTCAATGAGGAAAGGAAAATGTAAAACAAAAAGGCCCGTTTAGTTTTGGAAAATATGCTTTCCATTTCTGTACACAATTTCTCATTGAAAATACCACTTTCTTGTGTTCAAACTTGTTTAATTCTACATGACGTTCACCAAATTTTCTAAAACTTCAATCTTCTCAGGAAAAAAATGGTCTCCAAACATTTTAAATGAAGCTTAAAATCCACTGCTATTATAAATGCAAGCCTAGCTTCTACAAATGGGAAAAAGGAGAACATTTTATTTTATTGGTAAATATACACACTCAAACAGGTTTTGAACCTGAGACCTTTTTCTACCATTGCACTTGCAACCGAAGGAGATGTCATTGGGCCAAAGCCAAAAGGCAGACAAGGAGAACATTTTTATAATAAAACAAGGAGAAACATATCCTGAGTGAAAACAAGAAAAGAACAAGCACCACTAGGCTAGACCTCCATAACTCCCACTTTGAAATCCACAAACTCATTCCACAGAACATAAGAAGAACACACTGGCCTACTCCTTGAAGCACTATCTTATATTGCATACACACCTTAATTGGTTTGCCACAAAGAATTGATTGAGAATTTCCCATCTGAATGGCTAAAGCTGCTTCAGCATGAGTGCTGTATCTCACAAAACCAAAGCCCTTATCTCGTTGAACCCGGACTTCCTCAAGTACTCCTGCCCCAAGAGCATGGAAGTGGCGATGGAGATCGAGCTGTGTGACCTGCATATTACGCAAAAAAAATGGAAGTTTAGAATTTGCATTCCCATACCATAGCCATAGCCATATTAATATATACTAATAGTCTCCAACACACATTTAGGAGCATGTGTGTTAGTATAATTATTATTCTTAGTATTACTATTATCCTTAAGTTAGAATATTATTTCTTGCCTCTGGAGCAAGATTGCCCACATAAACAGTAGTATATTGAGGATTGTTCTCAGGGGCATCAGTTGCTGCCTCTTTACCATCTTCTGCGCGAGAAATGAGACAAACGTTAGTACCCAGTATTGCAAGAATTTGTGCTTTGTCTATTTTCCACAGTAGACAAAGGGGAAAGGAAAGTACAAAATATCATTTCCTTCCCTTCCACCATGACAGTGGGGATGCAAATAAAACATAACTAAAGAGATAACCAAGTTATGTGCCAAAATAAGTATACAAAAAAACAATCAAACGAAGCAAAACAAAACAAGAAGATTAGTATGAAAGCCAATAAAAAATGATAAATAAATAAATAATTGAAGCTAAATTTCTTTGTGCCTTGGCTCTCAGCCTGAAGTTCCAATTCACAGTTAACAAAAAAACATATTTAAGTCCCTAAAAATACCAGACTATATTAACAAGATACTGGGTGTAAATTCTCCATTTTCCATGACAGAAAAGGAAACAGAATTCATGACCTCCATCAACTGCTAGCTTCTTTCTTTTAAAATTGTAGGATTAAATTAACTAACCTGATGAACCATTTGTCAGTTCCATCACACTTTTGGAATCTGAGTTCTGCTTGTCCTCACTGGAACCAGCACCTTTAGCTGCCCAATTACAGCGAATTTGTCTACTGCCAAGCCACTTCCCTGAACAGCAATTACAATGGAGACCATTATAAATAGCTACACTTGTGAGATTAAGCCAGTATTACTGATTTTTGCACAACGAAGAAATACAAAAAAATCAGATTTCCAACACTTCCTGATTGGTTTCAAACAGGAAACTTGGTCTGAATTAGATAGTCTGGGACTAATTTAGTTTCAAATTGAAAAGTTGTGTATAACAGTAGAGAGCAGCCAAAAGCCATTGAACAATCATATTAGCAATAAAATCAGAAACACCTCAGGACCATGGAATTATTAATAGTAAGAGAGCTTCTAATAACAAAATATTTTTATTCATTTACAAACTATTAGTTAGAGTCTTGAAATATTTACAAATGTACAATGAAAAAAATAAAAGATTGATCAACTCCTTGTTGGACCTAATAACAGAAGAACAAAACAATACGCTTACCAGTTAAGTCATTAATCGCACTCTGAGCGTCCTGCACATAGATTAGAGAGAACACAATCAAGGAAAGAGTTAGTGCCCCCCCAAATAAAGCCTAAAGAAAACTCTCTTTGCTGTTTTCTTTTTAAATAGGAAAATTACCTGTTGATTACGGAAAGAAACAAAGCCAAACCCTCTTGAACGGCCTGTCTTTTGATCCCACATAACCCTTGCATCTCTGACACCAGCACCACAGTCAAAAGACAAAATCAGTAATGTAGATTACAGCATCCAATCATTTCTTAAGGTTCTTCAAAACAGTAATTGATCTAAAGCTTGATGTGACACTTACGAACAACTAGGATAAACAGAAAAGCATGCAAACAATGTAGCATCGGTAACCTCAGGGCTGAGATCACCAACAAAGATGTTGAAGTGACCTGCAAATCAAGGTTGGAGTATATCATACTGACATATGCTGATAAATGACAAGTAGTATCATATAGAGCAAAAGAAATGCAAACAGAGACAATGAACTAACTTGAAGTATCCTCTCTCTGGCCACTGGCATATGCCCAATTAACTTTAATAGGTTGCCCAAACCTGCAAACTAGAGTATAAGGAAGAGTATCCAGACTGAATTGCACGTGTAAAACCATTAGAAATAATACTTACAAATGCCTTCCATTGAGAGACAAGATAGCAAGTGCAGCTGATCTGCGATCATAGTAGTGGATGAATCCATAGGAGGACTGCATGAGATGACATCAAAGACATCAATAATAGATCAATAAATTAAAAGTAATTCAAGGAAGTGTCTGAACCGAAGTTTAAAGAAGTACAGAATCATTAACATGCACCAAATCAACCTTCTGCATCTCAAATTGTATAACAGCTGAATATCGATGCACATGGTGAATAGAATACCTTCTCCTTTCTTATGAGTTTGCAACTCTCAACAGGGCCAGTGCTTGAGAAGACCTCCTGAAGAAGTGGTTCTGTAACCTGTGTATGAATATTTCCGACATACCTGCATTTTCTCCAAAATAAAAAAACTAGAAATTGTAAAAAAGGAGAAAGAAAGAAGATAAATCATAAGAATCCTTCTGAGTCATTGAAATAATAAGTAGCATAACTTAAGCATCACATAATTCAATCCATATTAAAAAAATCGCACAAATAAGAATAATGGGGAAATTTGAAGAACGGCGAGTAATATCTGAAGCTCCTGAGATTCAATTAGCCATCAAAGAGAGCTTATATGGACCGAAAAAGCTAAAGGTGGGTTCCCATAACATAAAATAATGTACTTAATTAGAAAAAAAAAAAAAAAAAGAAACAAAAGTGGGATTAAAAATAAAAAAAAAGGAAAATGTCTGGACAACACTCACACACTGCGGCATGTACTTGGATCAAACCCAGGAGGCAGATTTCCACTTGGGATAGGCTCTATCTGCAAAATAAAAGTGTAAAAGAAAAAAAAAAAGAAAAATAAAGGGGGAAAGAACAAAGTAAAACTAACAGAAAAAAGACCTACTTCATCTACCCACTTCATAAGTAAATTCAGGCAAAGGTGAAAAGGGTGGAAAACAACTAGCTCAGAGGGTAATCATAACGAAACCTGCTCGATATAATGTTTAAAGAAGGAAGATTTACAAAGAATAAAAATGTCCAGACTAGGAGGAAGTGTCCTAAACAATTATCTCACTATTGGCAATGTCAACTGACCACAACTGCTATAAAACTAATGTAATCATCAAGCACAAAAAACAAGATTAAATAACAGGCCACTAAAGTAAATAAGCATTGTCAACCCTGTTTCACGTGATGTTGAAATTGAGAAGTGAAGGTTCCAAGTCATTCGGCATATGTTGAACAGGGGAAAAAAATGGTAGGTAATAATATACCAAAAACTACAAACTAGTTACCCGTGAACAGCCAACAAAGACACTTGTCTCGTAGCCCTAAAACATGATGCTTATTCTTCCAAATAATTCATAGACATATGGAAGCAATCACCCTCAAACAATTGTATATGAAACCAGAATACAGTGAGATGCATGATTGTTTAGAATTTTGCTGCTTTCAATCCCATGCACTTAATGCTCAATGCTGCTGCTAAAACAATTTCCCTTGCTCAATGATTAATGCTTAAGCCAACAAATATTGAGGATAATGCATATGCATTAAGCAGAAGTTGCTATACCATATCATGCAACTAGAAATTTCTAAAAACAGAGCACTTATGCTAATAATTGGCAATCTCGAGACATTCATGAAAGAGCACAAAGCGACACATTCGTACATAACAGAAGAAGCAACGGCAGCAACCATCAATAAAGTCTTATTCCACACTACTGGCGGCAACCGCTTCCAAGACAAAATAACCAACAAAAGATCAAATTTTTCCCAGAGGCAAGTTTGCCAATCAAAGACATCAAAAAAAAAAAAAAAGAAAATTTCCAAAGTAGAAAAACGATAAACAAAAGCGCACTAACGTAACAATTATAAAGGCATACTAGATCTAATTTAAAAAAGAAACAAAAAGGCCAAAAAAGAAATAAAAAACTAAGAAACAAGCCTAGCAAAAAAAAAAACAATAAATCAAATCACGAGTTAATACTAACAACAATCGATAATCTAGAGAACCAAATACGGGAAAAAAAAAAAATCATCTTCCCATTTACGAAACCCTAGCAGCCACAAAACAAATCTTACACAATCGCAAACCAAAGTCAAAAGCAAAAAAAAACAAAAAAAACGAGAGGATAATTCGAACCTGAGGGGGAGCTAAGAGGCCGGGATGGTAGAGAGACTGCTGCTGAAGAAGCGCCTGCTGCATCAAGGCCTGTTGCTGCTGTTGCTTCAACCTCTGATTCTGCATTCTGCAAACGAAAATCTTTCGATCTTGGATATCGCAAGACGGACGGAAAATACGAATCCCTGCTTGGGTTTGAAGGTTCGAGAGCGAGGAAGGAGAAGGCGATCAGAACAGAAAGCGCTCTCGAGTAAAAGATAAAGCGTGGGGAGAGAACGAGAAATCGGACAAAAGAGAAACGAATCGGGTTAGGGCATCTTATCTGGTATTTATTGGGGTCCGCGAAGAAAGTTTTTTGTTTTTCACCATGGATGGGGTTGAAGATCCTCAAAATTCAAAAGCACATTAAATTATAAATTTAGATAATTTTACCTATTTATTAGAAATAGAGAGAAAGAATATTTAAAAGTGAGAAAAAAATAAATGTCTTAAATTATTTAAATTTATTTTATGATTATTTTTTTAAAATTCAGGTGATTTATATTGAGATGGAAGAGAGTAACATGTGGAATGAAACGAGCGGTGACATTCATAAGAGAGAGTGCAAGCTAACATTTAGGAAGTGAAAGCTAAATAATAATTTTAATTGTATATTTTAAAAAATATTTAAAAAGTTCTCAATCCTATTACATCAAAATAACAATGTGGTTAAATTTAATGGGTACGGTAAAAGTGTTTAAGTAATATTTTAATTACGTTCAATAAAAGCCTTGAAAGGTTCTTCGAGTATAGCTGTATTTTAATTAACTTTTTTATTGATATCAGTCCAAAACATATGTTAAAAGGCCCAATTAAAGTTCATCACTTCAATGTTTTGGTGTGAAAGTTATTTTTAGAATGTACGAGTATAGCAACATTTATCGTTAATGATGGTATTACGAGTTTCATTCTACTCTTTTAATTTAATGCTTGACTTAAAATCAATTAGAAGGATCGCTTAAAATTTATCGCATCAATATCTTGCCCTGAAAAACTATTATCGGCATGAAAGCTATTATGGGATGTGCGAAAAGATAAGCACTTGCACCAAAAGTACTCGTGGAGAATTTCGTTTGGGTCTTTGATTACTGCCCAACCAAGTCGGCTTTTAGAAGTCCTACTATGTTAGTCCCCAAACAATAGGCCCATTTCCTTTACGCCAATGGGAAGTTTTGGGCCAGTACGCTCCAATAGAGTTGTCGGCTCACCTATAAATTGGAAACATGACTTGGTGGACCCATCGGGCCTGTACTCGGGCCTAAAGCCCATGTGTATAATAATTCTACATATACAAAGAATTTCATAACAAAATTATAAAGGGTGTATATGGTAAATTATGATCTCATAATTTTTTTATATATAAGCCTTTTATGATTTTACTTTAAAATCCTTTAGCATAACATTGTTCATATATTAGATGAGTAGTTTAATTACATGCATTAATCTGTGAACACTATCCGTAATTTTGGAAAGAAAAGAAATAGAAGGAGTCTAGCGTTTAAGAAAGAAAAATAAGGGGAAAAGGATCCATATGAAGGAACGTATTATTTATTTTCTTTTCCTCTCTCTTATTTGTGAGCTTAGGAAGGAAAGTATTATTTATTTTCCTTCCCCATATTTGTAAGTTGTGAAGAAGGGAAAACGAATCCTAATTTATAAATTAAAAAGACTATTTTACCCTCAAATCACTCTTTTCCCTATTTTATTTTTAATAGTACAATGGATATTGCAATAGTTTCATGTAAGTTTGTTTCCCTCCCCTCCAATTCCTCCCACTTTTAGAAGAAAAATGGGGTTTTTTTTTTCCTTCCCTTTCTTTCTCTCCATAAAAAATCTCACAAATAGGGGAGTGGGAATATTTTTTTCCTTCCCTTTTCTTTCCTTTCTCTACATTTTAATACTCATAAATATACTGTAAGGGAATCCACATTCTCCCTTTTTGTGGCGAGAAATGGATTGTTCGTATCTATCTCAACCATTAATTTTATCTTTACATGTAATTTCATTCATTCATTTAATTTTTGTTTGTTTTAATTTAAGAAGGTCTTACTTTTTCTCACAAAACAAATTAATAGATTCGATTGCAATTAGATCACATAGTCTTTATCTAAAGTGGAAATGGACGGCTCATTTCTCACCACGAAGAGCACTATACTTGATATTAATCAATTTTTGGAATTTATAAACACATTTTTGGGGCCGTTTTCATAAAATTATTTTTGTGATGGTTTAAAACGATGATTGCATGATTAGGCTTTATAATCTAGTAATGTAATCAGAAACGTGAATACAATTGCGCCTGGTTCATAATTTATGAACTAGGCCCCTTTAAACAACTTTATTTTTAAAAAAATTACCTAAGACAAAAGGGCCTTCTCTTTTTTGTTAAAATAAAAATAAGGCCATTTTGAAGGGTCGGAATATACACGAAGCCCTTCACATGTCACTCAAGGGGATCCATAGTTTCCATTAATGGCGAGAAATGAATCATTCATTTCAATCTCAACCGTTTATTTTTGCCTTTGCATGCAATTTCATTCATTCACCTAATTCTTTTCATTTTAAACTAAAATAGTTTTACTTTATTATCACATAGCAATGAATGGATACGATTGTATTTAGATTATGTGGCATTCATCCAAAGAGAAAAATGAATGGTCCATTTCTCATTACCACAGGGAGGAACGTATTTAATGTTAAAAAATTTTAAAAATTTATAACACATATTTTGAGGGGTCCTTTTTCATAGAATTAATTTAGTGATTTGTTGAAGCAATATTTACATGATTAGGCTGTATAATCTAATAATATGTTCAGAGATTTGAATACTCGAGCCTTTTAAAATTATATCAATTTTTTTACAAAATAAGCTCAGACTAGAGGATCTTATTTATTCAAAATAACATCGTTTTAAGAAGTCATTAAATTCACAAATTCCCAATATATTTTTCATGCCGACAAAAATTTCATCGAATATGAGGCACTTTAAGATATTTCCATTTATTTTGATTTATGATGTATGTTACAGACGTGCAACCTTAACCATGCCATCCGAAATCAAACAAAAAAAATTCTCAACCATTTATTTTACCCTGATTACCATGCAAAAAAAAATAACAATAATAGTAATAATAATAAAAGCTTGAGTTGAATTCTAGAGACAAGCGAACAACACGAGAAAGGACGACGGTCCAATGTGAACGTCCCATCTCCAACCAGTACCGTAGCCAACAAAGGGTGTGTCTCACACGAGTCTGACAGCGTTTCAAATCGACTTCGATTCAATTTTTACGCACAACAATTAATTATGTATTCCTTATTGATCATAGTCACCAACACAAAAACTGACAGACAGTTGACATAAATATCCCCACCACTCGCAACAAAAACTTTATACCATGTGTAATATCTGTGAAATGTACGTAACCCCTCAGAAGAATAAGTTAGATTTTAAGCCTAAAAAATCGTAGCTGTAAAATTGCGGCAGCGGCGGGGAGCGCGGCGACTGATGACAAGGTCGATGTATTAAGCTATAGTTTGAGCTCGAGCTGTTCGAATGGTCGAGCTTCCATGGAAGAAGATTCCCGAGTATTATGAGAGACTGCAAATGGCTCGTTCATCGCTGGGTACGGTGCTCTTGCAGTGCACCTGAAGAATGAACCCCAGAAGAAAAGAGACCTCATCAGAATCTAAAACAAGAATGGAGCTTTTTGGTGAAAGACTTCACTTAAACTAATCCACGTTTCTTCAAAAATAAATTTGAAAACAGAAACAAAGCAATCAACATGAATATAAGCCACATGACCCGTAAAACCTCTAATTCCTTTTTAATTATAAAGGAAAAAGGAGAAAAAGATTGATCCAGAACCTCTATTTACAAGTCAACGACAAAAACCATATGAAATTCAACGAAGATCCAAATGAAATAATTCAGATCTATGTGAGGATGCGTGGGGCTAAGCTATTTATATTATTAGGTTGAATAATAGGGGGGGCAAAAAAAAAAAAAAGTATGAAGACATTACACCTATTCCACCATAGACATACAACAACAACAGTTAGCATTATGATAAACATCAAATCCGCACATGGGATTTTCCCATTTCTAAACAATAGCATCCAAAGACAACCAAATTTGACTTTTTTCCCCTTTAGTTTGTGCGTTTGGTAGGAAGTTTCGTTTATACCTGTCTTTCCTTTTCTCAAGAAACCTGTGGAGTGACTTCCTCCTAGCAATTGGCATCTCTACAATTAAGAGAAAGAGTGACACGCACATTAGTCAATTCCCCAATACTTTTCTTGTCTGAAACATCAATAAGTTATTTTTAAATAAAGAAATGAGAAAAACGTCACTGCAAGGTCCGCACCCCAAAACAATATCATTTTAATAAGCAATTCCAAAAGGGTTTCTTCTAATGTCATTTTTTTGATAAAAGAGTAAAGTGTGTGAAGGGTGAGAGAAATGACGGCATCTTATGCCCATCTGTACTTAATCAGGAAGAGGTAAACCTGAACAAAATTGGGTGTATGAAAGACAAATCTGAACAAAGATGGGTGAAGAGTGGGAGAAAGTAAGTACCAGTTGGGCTTATGGCCTGAGTTGGAACGACAGCAACATCAGATTCAGAACTTGGAATCGTTTTTGGGGAAGTAGAGCTTCCAGTGGGATTAGTGGGGCCGGAGGAATTGGGTAAAACGTAGGTTTGATTTTTATTCTGAGAACTCCCCTTGTTGGCTAAGGACATGATCTCCATCGCCCGATCTGCCGGAAAATCGTTGAACACCATCACTTTTCCGCCATAAAATATGGTCATTTGCGCAGTCTCCGACTCCATCCCAGCCGGTTTCCTAAGCATTCGAAGTAAAGAAAGAGATTAGAACCTGAATAATAAGGAATTGGGTAAATCTACGCCCGTTATTTAAGTCTCATTATCAAAATATTAAATATATTAATTAAAAGAATATAAAAAATAATAAATAATAAAATCAAAAATATACTGATTTTCTTGCAATTTATGCTGCTACACACATAATATCTAAACAGTGAAATTAAAATTTTTATAATAGATTAAAACCTGAACAGTAAAAAACCTAAGAAACGATTCTGTTTTTCCTTTTAAAAATATAATAAAATATTTAAATGATAATAAAATTGCTTAGAAGACGAGCACTGCATACAAATTTCTTCTCCTAATTTTTCTGCGGAAAGTACAAAAAAAAAAACCTTAGGCCAAACAAACTGTGTTAAATTTATAATTATAATAATAATTATTACTATTCGCATTACATGTTTTAACAGTAGTAGTCACACTCCATAAAACCTTCTCTCTTGGATAAAGCCAAAACAGATCGGGACGAGGTCCCTTACCCCAAATCGGATTTGTTGAAGCCATCCTCGACGGGATCGGAAGAACGAACGCCGGCAAACTGCGGGAAGAAATCGAGGGGCTTCAAGTTTCCGGCCACCGATCTATCCATCACTGGTAGCAAGTTCATCGTTGTCACCGCCGGACGAGGCGTCTCCGATCTCCCTGTACAATCATAACTCAAGCCTAATGAACTCTGTTTTTCTCTTTTCCCCCCCAATTTCAAGACCAAACCCTAAATTCAGAAAACTCCGAAAAGAGAGAGAATCAATCGCAAGCATACCTTTGGCTTCGAGGATTCCCGACATTCCGCGGCTCAGATCGCTTAAACTCCCCTTCTCCTTCAGGTACTGACTGAGGAGATTGCACGTCTGTGCGAAATTCGATTTCTCGCCGACGGAGGCGGAGGATCTACCGGATTTCCGGTGAAGAAGCTTCTCCCTCTCCGATATTCCCACCGAATTCGACATAATCAAAGATGAAGCAATCACGAAATTATCCGAAAACTTTGGAAAATCTCTTGCTCTTCACAGTGAAGGATTTCAGAGATGATTGAATGAGCAAGTGGGGAAGAAGAAGGTCTATCTATTTATTTTGTTCTACACTAAGGGAGGAGGAGGAGGAAGATTCTTCTTTTTCCTTTTTTAAAATTTTTTTTTTCTTATAATATTTAATATATTTAATGTTAATATTTAATTTAGCACGTGTTTGTTGCACCCGAAGGAAAAAGAAAAGAAAGAAGGAAAGGGAGGTGGGGTGGGGGGAAGAGAAAAATGATTCAAAGCCCTGAGTTGGACCATATGTGTTTCCGATAATACCCCTCCCAGTCAGACCATTCCTCGGTCCTATTCTTCTTCACAAAAAAGGTAAAAAAAAAAAAAGAAGCTTACATTTATTTTCCTTTTCTATTTTACCACTTACAACGCGGTTTAAATAATCGCGATAAATTTATCCTAAAAATAAAATTATATGCATGAATCCCAACTGTAATTATATTTCGTACTAACACTTGCTAACAACATATTTTTTTTATATATCACTTTGTTAAAGAAAAATAATAATAAATATGTTTCAATGAGGCATGGGCATATTTGCATTTGGTATAAATTTGTGGATGATTTATATTTAATATTCAAACAATTGGGGGGATAAAATTTCCTTGATTGAACGAATACCCACTGGTACAGAAAGTCAAAAGGCTTACTACACGTGGCCCCCTTGAGCGCACAACTATTTTTGGTCAAGATTTTTTTTTCATTTTATATGATAAATATGAAGAAAATCTTCTCGAAAGCAAATATATATCAAGTTTTATTAGTAAAGTTCTTCACGGGCAAATGAATGTTTGAGTTGGATCACATGATATTAGCCCTATGATATTTTTAGAGATTAAAGGAGGACGATTTCTATCCTATCCCTCGTTGTGTGGAACATGTTTTCTAAATATAAAGAAAAGAGTAACCCTAATAAAAGTCATTAGTACGAGTAATAATTTGTTTAAAATTTAAAATTATGCTAATTAATATCTTCGAAGTATGAATCAAATTTTGAATAGTGGTAGTTGAATGAAATAATGGAAATTTCAACAAAAAGCCAAAGAAAAAAGAAACTCATTGAGTGCTTATTGACTTAT
Organism: Santalum album; assembly: GCA_034195605.1. Taxonomy (NCBI): domain Eukaryota; kingdom Viridiplantae; phylum Streptophyta; class Magnoliopsida; order Santalales; family Santalaceae; genus Santalum; species Santalum album. Next base: position 3,932,432 of record CM067258.1, read on the forward strand.
TTAATTTGTAGTGTGATTATAAAAAATCACATGGTGTCGAGTCATTAAGATATTAAAGCTTCTTATTCGATGGATAGGGGAGGGTAGGGCTGTACTAGTCTTTCCTCTCAAATCAACATAGAATAGGTATCTAATTATATAAGGCACGTTGCACTAATAAAATCTTTACGATATATATATATGTTTTTTTGAATGAACATTAATTTTTTTTTATTCTAAAGTAAGCTCCACGAAGTCACATGGTGAGTGTGGATTTAATAATTCAGAAAACAAAATTATTTTCACTAAATAACAACGTAAATTCATTTGATCCTGAGGAAATACAGGTGTCAGCCATTTTATAGATATCTCCTATCAACTTAAATATTTATTCCATGTAAGTAGACATTTTTTGACTTGTTAAGATTGATAAAAATAATTAAATAAGAATTGTTAATCAACACGTGAATTTTGACAGGTAATTACAGGAAAATATTTTATTGATCAATGATGGAACAAACCCTTGGTCATATTACAGAACCAAGCTTGCGCTTTAGATGATCCATGATACACCACCGAGCTTGTGTATTCCTTTATTTTCTATTTTTCCATTTTTTGCTTTTTTTATTTGAGACTAACAGAGATAGACATGGTACCGAAAACATAAAGGAAAACAATTTTATGTATAAAAATACAAATTCAACAATTTTTAGCGTGTGATCTCTTTTCTACCCTTGGCGCTGCCAAGAAAAGGAGAGGTCATTGAATCAAAGGCTGTTGACATTAATGAAGACATTTTTTTTTTTTCATGAAAGATGAACATACTTGTATTTGGATGGTGATTTATGAAGGACGATTTCAATTATCAAATAATTCTTATCCACTTAAGTGTTAATTATAAAGCTTATTTCTAGCCCACCCTGAAGGGCACATCCATTTCATCTATATATTTTTTAATTTTTATAATAAATATGGGGAAAATTTTCACTTTTTATATATATATACACAAACGTAGTTTGATCGGTAAAGTTCTTCATATGAAAATAAACGTGGGAGTTTAATCACATGTGCATTAGGATTAAAAGAATTTCTATAGCGTCTATATAGCCTCATACTTACTAAATTGAAAGAAGCGCCCAAATACAATGATAATCTTCAATAGTCAAGTAAAATTTTGCTTTTCTCTTTTTTTATTCTTTTTTTTTCGTAGAGTACACTAATTTTATCTTGGAAATGAAGGCTAGTATGAAATTAGTAGAACTCATCCAAGCTTGAGTCAAGTTTTTAATTACGAGTATTTGAATAAAATCGTGAAGCTTTCATAAAATTGATGCGTTAATTTGACTAATTTAGTTTGTAATGTAATTATACAGGCGCACGAGTTTGAGTCATTAAAACAATAAAATAATGAATACAGAAAGGGTAGAGCTCGACTGGCCACCGTACCCTCAAATTCTGTGATACATAGAATAGGTGTTGTGTAAAGGCACATTTCACTAATAAAATCTCCATGAAATATGTATTTGAAGGTAAGCTGCCCCAATTCGCATGCTATATGTTAGTTTTCTAATATTAAAGAACAGTATTTTTACAAAAACATCAATGTCGTGTCATTAATTTTTTTAAGTGAGACAGGTGTCAATCATTGTATGGAAGAGAATCCCTTATAAATTTTCTACCAATTTAAATGTTCATTTTGTATTTTTGAAGTGACACATCGTCATCTATAGTTCAATAGTTGGTAAATTATCAACTATATCACTTAGACCTGTTAATAAACATTTATTAAATTTCAATATTACAAATTAAATGAGCACACGCAAAAAAAAACACAATGGTACTATTTATATAATTTCGTCGTCTATTCGGTTCTCACTTGTATTGTGAAATGCCAAAAGACCTAAGCTATAATAACTATTTTAAATATTTAAACCCTATTAATAAGAGCTTTATGTATAAAAAATAATAATACGTATGAAAATAGGCATGGGGGTCTTCTATTTTTACAAACTCGTTCAATTCATATGATTTGCAGGTTGAATATAGAACAATGTCGGATTAAAATGTTAAAGTGGATAATTAACTTACTATTTCACAGACACTTTCTCTTAACAAAATTACTTAATTTATAATAATTAAGATAAGATGCCTCGATATTAGTTTAACCTAAGCGGTCCAAAACTTTACGAATAAAAATCAACATGTGAATTTTGATTGGAAAACTAGGAAAAAAATATCTGCAAGTATTGATCCCAAATGGAATAATGCATGTCACAATTAGGACACTAAATGAAGCAACATACACCTGAGTTAAGACATTTCTCTTCTTATATTTTCTGTTATTTTTCACTTTCTAAATTTACCATGGATAAAAAATAAATGCCCAATCAAATCAGTATTGAGGGAATTGATTTTATTCGTTTTCTTGAGTATTTAAAAATCTAAATTAATGTCTTTAAACCTATCCAAAATTTCTTTCACAAAATAAAATCTCATGAAAATGATTATGTTTATGTATTTTTTGTATGGTATTTTCATTTATAAGATTGGGATTGCTAAAAAATAGAGCCTATTTTCTAAAAATAAATTTTAGAAAAGTATTGTATCTCAAGTTTATATTGACCTTTACATATAATTTCATATCCAAAATAACCTTGTGCAATAATGTATGCATTAATCATATGTTTGTATAACTTAAGACTTTGTAGGTCAAATTTATAATTATATTGTCCCTTAATAACATTTTGTTTGATGTTATGGAAGAATAATGTATCTAAATAGTGATTCTGGACATAAATGTAGGGCAGTTTTTAGTAAGCAATGATGAAACTATAGTCCAGATGGGACTGCAAATTGGATGTTTTTAGTAAGCAATGATGAAACTATAGCCCATATGGGACTGCAAATTGGATGTTCTTACAATTATTAAATTATATTATTGAACAAATATATTCAGTGCGGCACTCTATGAAGTTATGGATGGAAGCACCCTAAAATTATGCCATTTTAATAAATAATATTAGAAGGGCAACTTATTTTTAATTAGAACAATGTAGTTTTAGGGTATTTCTCTGTACAATTTGGCAGAGTGTCACACCATATAATTTTTAAGCCCATTATATTATAAGCAACTAAACCAAGTTTCTTGCAAAGTATTTTAATGATTCTCGAAGTGTGTTAGGTTTTAATTATTTAGAGGAAAAAATAATGTCTCTAAAAATGATTTTGGGTGTAATTATAGTTCTGTTTTAAGTGAGCGATGACATAACTGTAGTTCATATGGATTGCAAATTGCAAACTGGGATTGAATGTTCATATAGTATAGCAATTTTTCAAATTGTATGTTAGAGCACTTTTAAAACTATGTTGTTTTGATAAACAGAATTAAAAGGATAAATTTATTTTTTATTAAAACGAAATAATTTTAGGATGTTTCTTTACGTAATTAGGTAGAATGCCGCAACATATAACATAAGCCCATTATATTATAAGCAACTAAACCATGCTTCACCGTGGAGTATTTTAACCATTCTTAAAGTATGCGAGGTTGTAGTTGTTTAGACGCCAGAAGTACATCCATGGCCTTGATGTTTGGAGGACATCCTGAAGTTCCATCTGAAATTACAATTTTGTCACATAACCTCCATTGTATTGATTTATGTTCGATGAGCCCTAATTTACTGTTCATGTTATTTTGTGTGATATATTTTATTCTTTTGCTTAGTAAATTGGAAAAGAAAAAGAAAAAAAAATTATATAAAATAATCTTTTTTTTTTATGTACGAAAAGTGCTTAAATTAATTTCATATTCGCCCCCAAAAGGGCTTTACTATTTTGAGTGATGATTTATAAATTTATGTTCGATGAGCCTTAATTTACTGTTCATATTATTTTGTGTGATACATTTTATTCTTTTGCTTAGTAAATTGGAAAAGAAAAAGGAAAAAAATTTATATAAAAGAATCTTTTTTTTTAATGTACGAAAAGCGCTTAAATTAATTTCATATTCGCCCCAAAAGGGCTTTACTATTTTGTGTGATGATTTATAAATTTATGTTGGATGAGCCTTAATTTACTGTTCATGTTATTTTGTGTGATATATTTTATTCTTTTGCTTAGTAAATTGGAAAAGAAAAATGAAAAAAATTATATAACAGAATCTAATTTTTTTTTTATGCACGAAAAGCGCTTAAATTAATTTCATATTAGCCCCAAAAGGGCTTTACTATTTTGTGTGATGATTTATACATTTTCTATCTTAGACTAAAAAGAAAATGAAAATGCATGAACTAAAAAATTAATGCTAAAAGTTGCCTTTAGAACGTGTGAAGATTAAAAAGGAAATACGTAAAACTGAAAAAAGAAGAGCGATGCTCGTGTTTGGATTCTTTTAAATAAAAGTAGAAAATATATTTTTGAGAACACGTAATTTTTTTTTTTTTTGGTAAACGAGAACGGAAAACATTTTCATCCACATAAGATACAAGAAATAGAGAATTCATCGATTTTCAACGATATCAATAAACGTCATACACTAAATTTGTAATGTTTGAGAAGGCTTTCATTTATTAATTTTTAAGATATTAAAATAAATAAATATCACCCATACACACACACACCGAAAGAAATCCCGGAATAATATAGGAAGAAAATAAAATTCTCAAATTAGGTGTATGATTAAGGTTTTTTTTTGGAATAAGTTTCTAGGCAGCAGTGCATTTACCAATTATGCAACTGGATTTGTCTCCATTTCCAGTCACGTAATTTTTTAATTATGTGATCATTGTTTGGATAATTGATGCTGGGGTTGGGGTCCAAGGTGTAGTTTGCACCATTCTTATTTTTAATGTATTTTTAAAAATTTTGAATTGTATAAATCAAAACAACATACAAAAATACACGTGCTTTCAATTTTCAAGTGATTAGGAATGCAAATTCTATTTATTTAAAGCATAGAAAATTTCAACACTATTTTAAGTCTAATTTTTTTTTTTTTGCTTTGGATAAAAATTTTGAGATCGAGTTCAACCCTTATAAATTAATTGAAAATTGATACGCATGTGTATTTTTATATATTATTTTCATCCATATGATTCAAATTTTATAAAAATGTATTAAAAAAAAGAATAGTGTAAACTGCACCACAGACCCCCTCTCTATCAACTCATCAACTCTGTCCCCCTCCCACCCTTCCCCACCAATTGCGTTACCATTATTTTAATTTATCATGCAACTAATGATTACATACACCTAATTTCAAAATTTTCTTGTAATTACGTTATTTGGGAATTTTTTTTCCACACACTACTACTACCACCACATATCTTTATATTTTCTTTTCAGTGTATATATATTATTTATGGGAAAATGTTGGAATGGGGTAGAATTTGAAGATGGGTGATGGGACGTTTGTTGACTGACTGAGTCACCCCATTAAGTAGAAAACGTGTTTTGGGTGGTCTTCTCCTTTTCTTCCAGAGATGTACTCGTCATACTCAGCTTTCTCCTTTTGTCACGGCAAACACAGGCTTTTCACATGGGAGAGGAATAATCCTATTTTCTTTTTTCTCCATTTGTTTCTTTATTTAAACTTTCTTGACCTTCAATGCAAATACCCCCACAAAATATGTAGGCACGGTAAATTTTAACTAATTATTTTATCATTATTTGATTTAAATACTCTTTCGATGAATCAATTAGAGTTCGTAACGCAAAGTTTTAGCGTGAATGAAGTATAATTATTCAACAAACAGCCCCAAGATCGGCAATGGCAGGTGCTCTATGGACTGTATGGCATGTTTTTATAAATTTTCTTACCTCTCAAATCACCTGAGTTTGAATTAATACTAATTTAATATCTCATATTTGAAATTGGTCAATTTAGTTCTCATCGTCCCATCTATTATAAAGAAATGCATCATCCTTTTAAATCACGGAATCCATCTATAATTAAATATGAAGTTATATGCAATTTATTTCTCAATGCACAAAGTGAGAGAGAATCCGTGAAAAATTTTATGCAATTTCTTTACAAAATGATTGACATGTTATAAAGTTATATGCAATTTCTTTTTCAATTTTTGGTACCTGGGCAAGGCCATAAAAAGAATTTCAGAATTCCACCCTCCCCCCTTCCTCATCTTTTTGGCCCTCATGTAGCTCTACCCTTGACTATCACTGTCCAAATCTATTAAGTCTTAATGTTTTTTCTAAAAATGCGACATTGTGCATAAAGAGAACATGAAAAAATAATAAGAAAATCAACTTTTATTTAGATTTGGCAATATGTGAGACCTTCTTTAATACAATAGAATCAGGAAATTAAACCCTTAACCAGCATTTTCTCGCTCCATTTGAAATTAAATTTACAATGTATTACATTGATTTGTGGTATTTTTACTATTATAAAATACATGCTAAATGTATTTTTATCGTTTACCAACTTTTGAGGGGCTAAAAATTTCAATTTGAAAGAATCGAGGGCATGTGTTTTTTTTCGAAAACTAGAGTGAGCGTATTTTCAAATTGGTGGTTAGGTGCAGTTATCTTTTGCCTACCCGAGAAGATACCCAACTATTTTAATGCCCGAAAGCTATAGATTATTTTCCGTAGAAATGCTAGGTGAAAAGGAGGGGATTAAGAGGAAGACTTACTCCATTTGGATGGTGGAATGGGAATGCTCATTCCTATTCCCTTATTTGTTGATGCACTTAACTTTGAAATGTTGTTTCTATGGGAATGACCATTCTATTTCTAATACTTGGGAATCATCCATATTTCCAATTTCAGCATTAATATTGTGACACCATGACACCACATGATTCCTATAACGTCGCATGGCGCCGTAAATACCTTGATGCAACGCTCCTATAATTTCTTTATTTATTTTATATTCATAAAACTATTTTGCATGCTCATTTCATTATATTCCATCATTGAACAGACCAAATTTAGAAATATTTGCAGACTTATTTCCATTCTTTTTTCATTCCTATTATCCGAATGCAACTTGATTCCAATCCTCCCCGTCAAAGAAGAAAGGATCATAATACCCTTTATATCATCATGGCACGCATTTATAATGAATGTAATTGTAAGTTTACATGAAATTAATTACCCACTTCTATTTTTTCTATGTATAGTTTCTTGAAATAACAATGATTGTTTACGTTATGTTCGGTTTGAAGGAATAAAACTACTGTTTTTTAAAAATATAACACACAAAGAATAATATCACCATGAGTCATGATTGAAATGGCCTAAAAATAGTTAGTTTCATGGATTAGGAGAGGCCTTAAGAAGAGCTATAACTCATGTTATAAATACTTATTACATTCTCACTCTATTCCGTTCAATGAATCAAATATATTGTTAGTATTTGAAATCCTTAGCCCTTCCCCTATTATTGAGATTATAGAATGTTCTTGTGAATTATGGCCAAGATGATTAAAAGTCTCGACGGATGATTTTTAGTCCATTCTATGTAGATAGGATCAATTTTATCCCATTCTTTCCAATCCAGTGAAACAAACACGAAGGGTGCTTCATAAGATTCCATTTGCTGAAAGCTGGTGGATACTGGAGCCGGTGAACCAGTAGCCGCTAAGGCATAAACTGCTTGATTTTTCCTTACCCGCGAGTATAGCATGATGAGCCCAAGTTAGGGTAGCTCCGGATGAGGGACAAAAGTTCCCATGGAGGTTCTCTGGGGTTACACAATTTTCACCACCAATATGCCAAAAACTATGAAGTATGTTTAGAGATGAAGCACTATAAATGGCCTGTCCATGGGCGTTGTTTCCGGCATCCCCAATGCCTAATAATGGCTTAGACGTTTGACCCTGTCAAAACAAACATTCATTTCATCCTCCTGTCCCCCCAAAAGCATTTAGGCCCCTCCCGTTCTGAGGCTCTCTTCCCCTCTGCCATTTCCATCTCCAAACCATGAAGAAAATCGAAACACAGGCGAAGCAACGGCGCCCCCGGAGGATCGAATCGGATCACCGGGCTAAGTAATGGCCGTTGGTGCACTTCTCCTACCATTCCATGTCTTGTTCTTGTTCTTGTTCTTGTTCTCGTTCTCGTCTCCCATGGCGTCGTCCGCAATTCCCGAATCCGAGGCTTTACTTCAGTTCAAGAAATCGTTCGACGATACCACAGCTCTCGATTCTTGGCGGCCCAAGTCCAAGCCCTGCGATGGGAACGAAACGTGGGCTGGGCTGAGATGCTATGATAACATCATCATCGGAGTCCAGCTCGAGTCGATGGGACTCTCTGGGAAAGTCAATGTTGGGCCTCTGGTCCACATCCCGGGCCTTCGGACTCTTAGCTTCATCAACAACTCCCTCTCAGGCCCAATCCCGGAGGTCAACCGGTTATCCGCTCTCAAGGCAATTTACCTCTCGGCAAATCAGTTTTCCGGCGAGATTCCGGCCGATTTCTTTGCAAAAATGGTGTCGTTGAAGAAACTGTGGCTCTCCGATAACAACCTCACCGGCGAGATCCCGACATCGATAGCCCAACTCCCCCGCCTAATCGAATTACACCTTGAAAACAATCAGTTCACCGGGAACATTCCGAGCTTTTCTCAACCCAAATTGACCTCACTCGACCTGTCAAACAACAGATTGGAAGGGAAGATCCCAGATAGTTTATTAAAATTCAACACGAGCTCCTTCACAGGAAATTCCGGTCTCTGCGGGGAAAAGGTGAGTAGAGCCTGCGAGGAAACCGCGGAACAGCCAAACCCGTTGGGCCCTGCGGAAGTAAAGCAATCTAACAAGGCGGCGGCGACCCTAATGACAGTTGCGGCAGTTATTTTCACGCTCGTGGTGGCGGCCATCGTCGTGCTAAAGAGGAAGGAAGAGAAGAAGTTCGATGTGCTAGAGAACGAGGCCTTCGACGAATCCGTGGAGGTTCACGTCTCGGGTTCGAGCAGAAAGGACACGGACATGAGCGGAAAGAGCATGGGCTTGAAACTCCGAGGCTCGTCCAACCTCAGCAAGGGTCGCAGGTCGGGATCCGTGGCGGAGCTGGTGATGGTGAATGAGGCTAAGGGCGTGTTTGGGTTACTGGATTTAATGAAGGCCGGGGCAGAGGTTCTGGGGAACAGCAGCTTGGGGTCCTCGTACAAGGCCTTGATGCATAATGGGTTGGAAGTGGTGGTGAAGAGGATAAAGGAGATGAATGCAATGGAAAGGGATGGGTTCGATACAGAGATGAGGAGGCTCGGAAGACTTCGACATCAAAATGTTCTTACTTCCTTGGCTTACCATAACAGGAAAGATGAGAAGCTCTTGATCCATGAGTACCTTCTAAAAGGAAGCTTACTCTACCTATTGCACGGTAACAGAAACCCCCTTTATGTCATGTTTGAATCTCAGTAATAGCTATTCAGTTTCGTCCATATTCCTTCCAAATAACTCTAACCTTGCCTGGTTGATCGGGGCTCCCAACCAAATCAAGATTACATATCCCTATCATTGCTCATTGACTTGGAAAAATCTACTCCTTATCTGTTGCGTTTATGATAATGGGATTAACTATTCCTCGTATATTCTCTTCCGATGAAAAAGCTATTCCATTCTTATTTTATTCTATCTCACGAACCTATAGCACTTGAAACCCTATTTTCATATATGACCCCCTGGCCTGGGAATAACTATTCCTAACCTATCCTTTTTCTTATGGAATAGTTAATCTATTCTACGAATCAAACAGTGGCATCCGAGCCTACACTCATATCCCTGTTTTCATAAATCATAACTCAAGTGCTTGAACCATACACGCACTTTTCTTGCTGTAACAAATCCAACGAACTTTGGGCTGTGTTTCTGCATGACAACAGAAATTTCTGACGACTTGGCATTTTCAGGTGATCGAGGACCTTCGCATGCCAAATTGGATTGGCCCACACGTTTAAAGATCATTCATGGAATAGCACGAGGATTGTGTTATCTTCACGAAGAACTCGCTCCATTCGACTTGCCCCATGGAAATCTCAAGTCAAGCAATGTTATTCTCGCCGCCGATTACGAGCCTTTACTCGTCGACTATGGACTTGGCCCGTTGCTCAACCCCAATCAAGCTGCAGTCACACTTTTCGCGTACAAGTCCCCAGAAGCCATTCAAACCCGTCGAGTATCTCCCAGCTGCGACGTCTACTGCCTAGGAATCATTTCCCTCGAGATCCTCAGTGGGAAGTTCCCCTCTCAGTATTCTACCCATGGAAACGGAGGGAGTGATTTAGTCCAGTGGGCAGCGTCGGCGATTTCCGAAGGAAAAGAATCAGAATTCTTTGATCCGGAGATCGCGAGGTCGAGAACTTGCGTTGTTCAAATGGGGCGGCTTCTTCGCATAGGTGCAGCTTGTACTGAGAGTGACCCTCAGCGGCGTTTAGGGATGAGAGAGGCCATTCAAAGGATAGAGGACATATATATAGAATAAGGAGGGACTGTATGAAGGAATCTTTGCTCGTGACGATCTGAAGATAGAGAGTAAGTAGGAAGTGAATGAGGTCTCAAGTAAAAAGGACTTGCAGTGGCTTCTAGACTGATATTTTGTGTTCTACTGCAGAGGGCTTCGTCCAAGAAAGAAAGGGAGAGGTGAAACAACTTTCTCATACTGTGCGACTGTAATTTGCATACCTTATGCATCAGACAGCTTTGTGCTTACAGACGTATCAATTGTAAACCTCGTGCACTACAACAAATTTCATTATTGTAAATACAGGCTTTTCTTTGCTATTACTTCCCTCAATGTTTTCACTTAGTTTGACTGATTTCTTAGCGAGCTGAGCTTATGAAAGTATTGTTTCAAGCTTGGTTCATTTTTGTTCGTAAAGAATTTGTTAAATTATTGAACGATTTGTACATACAATTTGGGAAGTGTTCACGAGCTTATATTGACAAGCACGTCCATTTTAGCGAGCTCAACGCTATCTCGCAAGTAGGCTTGTTCATTGATTTATTTCGTAAAGAATCAAACATATGTAAAATAATATAAAACAAATAATATTTGTCAAGTAAAACTTAAAATAACCTTAAATACCTCAAAATATGTTACAGCTTGACAAAAGTCATGGGAGGGAACCCTTGGGCATCCACGAGTACCCACATTAGTAAAAAGAATAAATGAGTAATTTACTGGTTACTCATTAAGTACATCGAAACATACTCATGCCCATAGGTACTCATGGGTATCCTATTAAAATTTAACATTTTTCTAAAATTTGGATTTGACCCTTAGATGTCCTTAGAAATTGCAATTTGTTACTTATACTTTAAATAATTTCGAATCTGGTCCTCAAAATTTTGGAAGGTATGTCCCTAGAAAATGTCAATTCAGTCCTTGAACCTTTGAAAATTTTTAGTTTGATCCCTAATTTTTGGAGATTTTCAGTTTAGTGCCTAAACTTTAGTCGTTCCAGTTTTAAAGAAATTGGACATCCATGAGTACATGTTACCTATTACAGGTGGGTAACAGGTGTACCCATTATAAAACGGGTAAATTTACTCACTTTAGGGTATGCTCATTAAGACCCATATCTATGGGTACTTACGGATGCCCATAGGCACTCATTTGCTGGGTCTTCGTTACAACATGTTCACAAAGGATATACATATTTACAAATATATGTGTTCACGAATGCATGTTCAGGAACATAAATGATCCAGCTTTAACTATATTCATATTCAAGCTTGGTTTGTTTAAGTTTCCAAGCTTAAAATTTTGTTCAAAGTGATTTGATTAGCTTAACAAACGAACATAAACAAACTATTATTGAGCTCGAGTTCACGAAATTTTGATCCACTTGCGGCCCTGGGTACAACAATCCGTTTTTCGATCTCGCTTTTACGTGGATTTTCAGTTGAGGCGGGAATTCAGGTCACACGTCCAACAATTACAACCCTACCGTCCCTGGCCTTGTGGCTAAGCTCACCTTTACGGTAAGTTATGAAAACTTCGGTCATCCGTTGGTGCTCCGAATGTGGCAAATGAAAATAAAAATAATCTTTCGCACAAACACACGTACACTTTCAAAAGATAGCCCAATACAATTCGTGTTGTGCACGAAGAATCGGGACTTGAACCAAGCATACGTTCCGCAGAAGCCCGGTAAAGAATGCTATTTATGAGGGCCATCCAATCTAAATGCAAGTTATAAACATCTTCTCCGGAGTAAGATCTTCAAGGGCAAGTGTCACTTCATAATTGTTGAACGCCTTTTAGGAGTTAAAAGTTTCCGAACCCTAGATTTCGGGGGAAATTGGAGGAACCTCCAAAAAAAATGCATAACTAGACGATTTGGATATAATATCATATTGACAAGTCTGCTTCGCACCCCATCAATTGAAGTGCCTGCGTGACTTCCAAATCCAATAACACAAAGATTGACCACTGTGGAATCACTCATGTTATGATCTTCTACATCCGAGGTTCCTGTTCCGTCATTTGGCTTATGTTCTTCATGTACCCCCAAAGCTCAAACTCCTAGGAAAACCTACAAAAGTAGAATATGCGACGACTACCGGTAAAGGGGAAAACTTTAGACAGCCAGACCAATCCTATGGAGGTCTTCATGAGAAACAATTTTTTTTAAAAAAAATTATGTCACGAGAACCTCATTCCAAACAAGCCAAATCTTTGTGGTTATTAGAATTTTATGTCATGTCAACAAGCCTGGTTTAGATTTTGAAACTGTACGGACAAATGAATCTAGGAAAAGTGGATCCTTCTAATCTGGCACGCCCAGGTATCAATGTTTATAAGCTACAATCAATCTCAAGGCTGTTCAGACTTTATTTCCATACTATGTTATCAATTGCTGAAATGTAAACCAGGTTTTTGTTGAAAATATTTAAAGCAGGTTATCAAGTTAGCTGAGAACTATAAAAATGGCTCATACATGTAAGAATGGTAAAACAAACACACAAAAACCAATTCTCATATGAACAAATAAAGGCAACCTAGAAATAATAATAATAATAATTCAAACAGCAATCTTACAGGACAGAGGCAGTCAGGTTTGAGGGATTTGGATGTTCTGGCGAGCTGCCCTTGATCTTCCAAAGAATCCGATCCTCCACCTAGATGATCAAGACTCCAAGTTCATGGAATAACTGAAAGCTCAGCAAAGCCCAGACCAACCAGCACCGCAGAAACCGTATGCTTCCTAAAAATTCAAAGAATACCTAATATTACACTCCCTCAGTGCGACTGCCTCCTCAGGTGCTGCTGGGAAATTGGGCGTCCCTCGAAGAAATCCAACACGGCATTCTCGAGATCCTCCACAGAGTACTTCAGGTACTGTTCTGGGTGCCTTCCATTCTCTATGTGAGTCCTAAACCGTCCAAGAAAGGACCTATAAGCCGGGATAAGCTTCTCCAATACGGATATTCGAAGCTCCTCACGGAGTTGAGTATCCGGCACCAACCACGCCGCCTGAGTCCGATGGACCTCGTCGAACATTGAATTGAAACCCTTGAACCTCTCTCTGAGAGCACTCTTGGACACCCCGGAGGAGAAGCTCCCACTCACATGTAAACCCTCGTCTCTCAGGCAGTGCAAAACCCTCACCCACGTTGCCCTCTGGTAACTAGTCGCAGCCTGCCGGAACTTCGCCGTCAACTTCCTCAGGTAATCATCTCCGATCATCTCGCGCAACTCCGGGGACCCCTTCACCTTATGGACAGTGTAGTGAACATTGTTCATTATAAAGAGGTGAGCCAATGATGCATCCTTATAGTGCTTGGATTTCCCCTCTAGATTGGATTGCAGGATCACAATGATCCAGATCAAATGGAGGGCCAAGGGGGTTCTCCCCTCGAGTTCGGCGAATTCCATGTCCGGCGTGGTGGGATCGCCGGAATACCGAGACCCCGTGGAGGGCCTGGACACTATCAATTCAGTCATTGTCTGCTTGTAATCGGAGATCAAACTGATGTAATTCATCACGTATCTCGTCAAGGGGTGCACGGTTCCTCCGGTGATCGGAACCTGCGAGGGCTCGCGAAGAACGGCGTTCTCAAATTCGGAGAGAATCCCCCTCACCGCCTCAGCTAGCCGGGAGAGTATCTCCACCCCCTGAATCCGGACCGATTCCGACGACTTGCACCGGAAGACGGCCTCCAGATCAGGCAACAAACCGGAGAGCGCATCGTGAAGATCGAGGATTTTGAACAGCTTCTCCGGCGATCGGCGGCTTATACTGATCGCTTCCGCGAAATTGAAGAGCTGAATCGCGGGACCCTTCACGGTTTCCATGAAACAAGCGTCGTCTAGCGCGGTGCCGACGCCGTCGAAGATTTGCTCGCAGAGCCTTTTCTCGCTGGCGAACAGAATCCGCACACAGACCTTCGCGGTTCGAATCCACCGCCGGATTTTGACCTCCAAGGTCTCCCAATCGAGGCGCTGGATGTCCCCGATGCTCAGTTTCTCGATCCCGAGCTTCTTGAAGCTTGCGTCCACCGCGGACTTCCGCACGCTCCCGTACACCTGAACGCACTCCCGGAGACAACCGGCGGCGACCATCCTCTCTGCGATGCTCCGGAGATCATGAATCGCCTCCGACGGGATCAGATCGATCTCGCGGATGCTGTTCGTCGATCGGTAGCTCGCGCCGACGCTCGATTCATCAGATTCCCGTTCGCGAACCGAATCCTCATCGGTTGCGGAGGAATCGTCGTCGTGAAACTCGGTTCCGCTGTTGGTTCGGACGCTCAAGCGAGGCGAGGAGGAGATGCTGGAGCTCGAGTCGAGGAGGACGGAGTCGACCTCCACCGGGCTCCCGTGGGTGATAAGGATGTTGCGGAACTCGTTCTCGAGCCGAGCCATGGCGATCTGGATCGCGCCGTTGACCTTGTCGGGATCTTCATCTGCATCATCGGCGATCGAGGCCGACGACATGGAGCGCTGGATCTCGTCAACGGCGTGCAAGTAGCGATCGACCTCGGTTCGATCTCCGTCGAAGATCATGCGGTCCCGGGGCTCCTCCGAGTTGGTCGAGTCCCACCGGAGAATAACCTTCTCCGCCGCTTCGAACGGGGCGCCGCTGGGATTCTCCGGCGGTTCCATTGCCGGAAAACAACTAAACCGGCCGCGGCGTTGGCGGGGATGGGAGGACAGAGAGCTGTGAGTGCGTGAGAGTGCGTCTGAATCTTAGGGAGGTCTTCTATGGCAGCTATGGTTGTCTGAGACACTTTTGTGTGAATGTGTAAAGGAAGGAAGTGGGGGAGCGAGACAGAGAAGAAAATAAGGGTTTCTGGAAAGGGAAAGGAGTGGAAAAGATAGGAAATGATGGAGTGGACACTTTGACCCTAAAATATAGTTTTATGCATATTTATGGCGAAAATTGAGGAGGATCATCAATTATCAAAGTAAGTGCTACTTTGCATATCTTGCCAAAGTATTAATAATAATAATTAAATGCACTATATTTAAATTGTATTAAAATTTTTTAAAAAGTTTAATAGAAAACCTTTTTGAAAAATAAATTTAAAAAATAATACATTTTTATTAAAATAATGCAACCGTACCTAATCAAAAATAGTAATATCATTCGAACACTATTAAGAACGCAATGAAAAAGTAATATAAATAAATTGAATTTGAAAAAGTAATGAAATTATAAATTTAGACAATATGCACCCTTAAATTCAACGAATCCCGATTATTTTTAAGAAAATACATATGATTTATCAATTTAATAATCTTTTAAAACAGTTTCCTCCATGATGGGACTTACAAGGAATATTTATCTTACCCATTAGTCCTTTCAATAGATTGAGTTTATTCGTTCAATGTCCTAACTCCAATTTCTTAAAGGTACTGCACATCAATTAATTGAGATGGAAATTAATGAAAAGTTTTAACGCACTGATCTATTGATGTAGCGAATTTCATCCGACTCCAAAATTGCATTGATGAGAAGGCACCATAGACAAATTCTAAATAAACCAGAACTTCTAAAGTTAATGAAATTTTCAAAATAATTCTGCTGAAACTATAGGTACATGAATATAATTCAAGGAAGTTTTTAAAAATTGTGTCATGAGCCAAGTAACCCAAATTTCACAATAATTATTTGGGTAGTGTAGTTCATTTAGGGAAAAAATTATATGATTGAAAGGACCTTGTAACCAAACTCCAATTTTAATCTAATAAATAATGGCAATTAAGATTTACGCATATTTGTTTTGTGGTACCAAACAAGATTTTAATTATTATTATTATTATTATTATTATTATTATTATTCAAATAGGGCATTTTATAACAATAAAAGTCAATTTTATTTACCTGTTTGATGGGAGAGATTTGCGGGGGACGAATTGATTATCCCAGTTGTAACCTTAGAGTGAAACATCACTTTTATAACAGTTTCTTTTCTGTTATTTATTTATTTATTAGGATGTATGAGCAAGGTGTTTACGTTTAAACACATGTGTTTTCATTTAAATTTTCTCAATTTAAATGTGAAAAGATAATATGAGCCCAGTTTTATATGATTTGCGTAAATTCGTCTTCAAAACGATGCAGTTTTATTGAAAATTGTAAATGAATGTGAAATATTTTTAGATAAACTGTACTGTTTTAAGAGCGAATTCATGTAAATTGCGTAAGATTAGAATCATATTATCTTTTTTCAATTGTCGTTTATTTTATTGCCCACTTAATCCCCCTAAGAAGTGAATAGAAAGAATTGAACCGCTAAAGTTGTCTCAAACTTTTTTCCTTTAATACGGGCCTCATGGATCATTAAATTGCATTATAGTCGGCGAGGATCCTTTTTTACCATGCACCGTCAAAATTTACAAATTTAAGGCCATCTGATTTTTTACTGTTAATTACATTTAAATCCTCATGTTTGAACCCATCATTTCTTCATATATGGTTGGTGATGGCCGCTCGAGAGGACAAAATACTATCCCTTCCTAAATATGACTATAGTCCTTATAAATCCTTTCATTTTCTGATTAAATGTCAACATAGTCCTCATAAATTATAAGCACGAAGAGAATATATTGACCATTCGAATATATAAGAGCAACTAATGCCTGTTATAGTTCAAATGTTAGAAATTTGGTTTTCTTAAGTAAGATCTCGAGTTTAAATTTTGTAAATGAAAAAAATAAGTGCTGAAAGAGCTTTGCCCTTCTTGTTGGCCCACTCGACTTGAACCAGGGCTAAACTAAACAAAAAAAAAAAAAAAAAAGAATTTGATCAATTGCTTTTTTTTTTTTGACTTTTCTATGAAAGATTTTTAAAACTTGTGCTCCACTGTTCTCCTAAAATTGTGTTAGCAGTTGTCATTTAATTATAATTTTTTTTTACTTTATCATTATCTATTTATTTATTTATTTATTTTTATTACCATTACCACTCCAAGAGAAAACCATGCAATAAATTAAATCGTCCTTCTCAATCAGTAAAAAGTTGTCAGCTCCTCCCATAAAATATAATTCTTTCTCATATCCTTGCAGCTGGAAATTCTTTGCAATTATATTTTTTTCATAACAATAATATTATAATGTGCGTCTATATATATATATATTTGCATGGGTGGGTTTGCATACGGTTTGGATCTATATGCCTCGTGTTGATCATAAATAAGCTATGCCATGTTGGAAATGATGTATAACAGTCTGATTAAAATCGAACCATAATTAACTCGCGTATAAATAAAGTTTCTTTGCTGGCTCGATCGAATTAGCACAGTACAGGACCAACTTATTATAATGAAAGTCAACAAATCGACTGCCAAAAATATGGTCCAACATTCATACGTGCATGCCAGCATGTGCATGGCTTGCGCTCGCACGTGCCAAAAACCATAATTAAATTTGAGTTCCACGAGTGGTGCCAGCGAAGATGGTTTACGTGGATTTGGTTCCTCATGGCACGTAAAATTTTATTACAATATGTTTGTGAGTTTAAAAAGAAAAGAAAAATATAGAAAAGTAATTTAACCCCTCATTTTTCCTGGAAACTATTCTAATTGCTTTCACTTTTGAATAGCGAGATTTGAAAAGAAAGTGAAAGATTACTTTCTCCTTGTTTCCGTCTTTGTTTCCTGGAAAACACACTCAGGACTGGGAGATTCAGTAACCTTTCTTTTCTGTCTACTTTATATCTCCCAAGCAACTTCCCAAGGATGAGTAATATGTGCAGAATGTGCGACTTTCGGTAGGATGAATCGGAAGAAAATGAAAAATAAAGACAACTAAAATCTCATATGATGGATAAAATACTCGAAGGCAATTATAATCGTCCATGTTTTTTCTAATTTCTATTTTATAAATAAGTACCTTAGAAAACATCGAATCGTGTTGAGGTCGAAATTACATAACAATTTTTTAAGAATTCTAAACGAGCCCCTTGTTGGTGTCGCTTTTCTCCCCTTGGAAAACTACTCTTTCAGTTCAATCTTTATAGGATGCATTGTGTCTTTGGCACCTAATTTCAGTTCTTGCGGAAACGATCAACAAGGAATTTCCCGAGCTCATGACTCAATCCTTTAAAGGGATGCCCTCTTATTTGGACCCATGGCCCGCCATTGAGCCCTTGGTCCATATTTTTTTGGGTCTATTTTTACTTGGTTAAATGGAGAGGCCTTCGGCCATCGAGCCTAAGGCTCCACCAGGCTATACTAGTGACACGCGGTTCCCCTTTAGCAATTTTTCCTTCCTCTTTTCTTTTTGGCTTGCGCTGCAGCCAAGGAAGTTGGCTCCACATTCTTTTCTCTCTCCTATATAAACAAAACCCCTAGAGTTTTAGAAAGACGAATCATTCCTTCTAAGAAACAGAAGACAATCTACACACCGAAAGGGAGAAAGAAACCCAAGTTTCCCTGACTCCTTCATTCAAATCATAGAAAGAAGCTATCAATGGCAAAGGCAAACATCAATAGGATTTTAAGAAGTTAAAAACCCTTTTTTCGAATAATAGATGCATTTATTTTCCAACAACTCCCAGGAGGGAATCTTGGGAAAGATTAAAAATCAAAAGAGCATGCTTTAATTCGATCTAGCTCCTCTACTAAGTGAAAGCCTGCTTGGTGCTTGCTGGCGGCTCCATTTAGTTCACAAAACTTCGTTATTTTAAAATTCTAACTATACATATGGAAAGTTCATGAAAAATTACAAGGGTTTATAAACTTATATATTAATTAGTGGTGTTTAGGACTTTTATCCCTAGAAAGGAAAATCATAAATTCTTTGAACTCTTTTAAGGACTAACTTTGAGATTTTTTTTGCATTTACCTAATAGAAAAAGTTAAGAGATTTTTTTTGGCTCTTACCATATAAATAAAAGCCCTAGATACCATCAATTTGTATATAATTGTAATTTTTTATGATCTTTCTATATAATTAAAACTTTAAAATAACAAAATTGAATACGCTAAATGAAGCGATCAACAGGCGCCTGTGGGGATTCGCCCAAGCAGTGGAGCCGGACCCGCTTTTATATTGCAATCTTTTTTAAAATCAACACATTGATGGAGTCTCTTTTTTTCCTCTCTTAAAGGCGAAAAGACGGCACGAACAATCGTGTTAAAAAAAGTTCCGCCAGCTGTAGATTCAGCCAATAATGGCAGAACGAAAAGATGTAATTTAAGTATTTTAGTTTTCCCCATTTCCCAAATTTACTATATAAAAAAAAGCGAGAAAGAGAAAAATTATGTATTTCGGAAAATTTTAAAGACATAATGAAAATTGATTGTATTTTTATTGATTTTATTCCTTTTCAGTGTAATATACCTAAACAGGCAATTCAATGGAAAAAAAACGGATTAAGTACCCGTAGACTACCAGCTTTGTTAGTAGTGGATAATTTTTGTCTTCTAATATTTCAAGTGGTACAAATTAACCAGTAACATTAGTGAGAAGAATAAATCAAACAATCCATATGAATTAAAATTCTTGATTAATTTTTTGTTCCTTTAATCCATGTCAATTACCAATAAATATATATAAATTTGTGGGCTCCCTCAACAAAGCAATTCTACTCATAATAAAAATAATTAATAATTTTTGAAGTTAATTGTATCAAATTTATTTTTATTATAGTTACAATTAATTTCATTTCATTTTATTCAATATTTTGAAAATATATTAGAACAATATCTCACAAGAATAATAATAATATGATGTTTATTGTTTTATTGTTGTTGTTATTAATATAAAACTAGGGATATTATCAAATATTATGGGATGTCAATCTAAAAGATAAAATTTTTCAAATTTTTCAGTGTAATGGTTTATTGTCTTCTTTACATAATGTATATTATATTTTTCAAAATTAATTATTTCAAATTTATTTTTATTATAATTTAAATTATTTTTTTTATTTTATTCAATATTTTGAAAATATATTAGAATGAAAACTCATAAGAATAATAATGATATAATATTTATTATTATTATTATTATTTTAAGTGAAATAACTTTTTTGGGATATATATATATATATAAAGGTAATTAATATTGATTGAGAAAATAAACTGGCTACTGAGAATCATAACACATACAAGTGGTTGAATTGTTCCGTTTAATTACGTTAGTAGTCAATTTATATTACTTTAAACATTAATGATTAAATTATCCACCATTAACAATATTGGTGACATACACGTACTTAATAAAAAAATGGAAAAAAAACGAAAACCTGACGCTATCCGTGGATGCTCTGAGCGTCTTGTTTTGGAATAACTAAAGTACTTAATAAAATAAAATAAAATAAGCAAAAAAACAAAAACCTGACGCTATTCATGAATGCTCCAAGCGTCCTGATTTGAAATAACTATAAATATTTTAATATATTTATTTCAGAGGAGAAAATAATTATATAGTAGTAATGTGCCTTATTGCAATCCATATGGATCCAGATCTAAATTTTTTGACTATGGATTGGAAGAATGTCAAAAAAAATAAAAGAGCTCACTAATTTTTATACAATTTATATTAATGCATGTCTTTCATTTAAGTATTAAAAACTTAAGTAAATTTGAATAAGTTGATCTGATTTAATATTTTCTTCATTCGAATGAAACACATGCATTAATATAATTGTATAAAAATTGATGAGCCATCATATTTTTTCGTAATGTTTCAATCCATATGATTAGAATTTTCAATTCGGGATTCGTATGAGCCCTATGGGGATGGCGTGCATGCCTTAGGCATATTGTTACTATATAAACTATTTCCCCTATTTCAAAATATGTTACATATACTCATATATTTATTTATGGGTAAAAGACATTGACATCCTCTCATATTTGCCAAAAAGACACTAACATGCCCTCTAGTAGCTTGTTGCCCATCGCCAATTTGTATATGATAAAAATAAAATAATTATGCTATTATGACTTTAAAGTGTTATTTATCATATTGTTTTCATTTTTCATACTATTTTTCATGGAATAAAATTTTGTGATATAAATTTCTTATTTTATCTAATAAAAAATCTGGGAATGAATAAGAGTTTGGTATTTTATAATTATATAAAAAAATAAATATATTTTTACTAATTTATGAGAGGAAAAATAAATTAACTTGAAAGAATCAGGGGATGACTGTCTTTTTGCAAGGGTTAAGGTTCCAGCTGTAATCCGGAATTTATAATAATATGCTACAGCATACACTCATATCCTAAATATTTAAATCCTATAAGTATTCTAAATTTTCCATTATTTAGATAATTAGTATGTGACAACTTAAATTGTATCAAAATGTAAGAGTCTGCTGATTTTTCACGTTCTTTTGATTTATACGATTGAAATTTTTAGAATTGGACATGTATGATGGGCTCTTTCTTCAAAAGGGCACCTTCTTTTATATATATAACCAAAGATTCAAGTATCCTTATATAGGATTTGGATCCTTTAGATTTGGAGGTTAAGCTTTATGCGAGGAAGGTGTGTAATAGCACTTCTTTTAATCTTTTTTTAATTTACTTATATTGTCCTACATGTCATACTCGATGATCACGATTAGCCACTTCACATGAAATTGGCTTTTACAATTTCAGAAGATATTGGTCCATTCTTAGAAGTGCCAATCCGTATAAGGTTTACATAATATTATGGAAAAATATTTTGACCCTTTGATTAAAAATTCATTAAATATTATATTGGCCGCTAAATTTAAACCTAATCCAATGACTATAGATAAGATTTCATCCAAATAAACAATGTTCCTAACTTTTATTGATAACTTTTTTTTATCGATCTTTTTAAAATCTAATTTCGATCATTTAGGTATTTATGAAACAGAAAAAAAATTTCGATCATTTAGACGAAGCCTTCATGATAAAGACTCAAATTTTTTGAGTTAGTAAAGGTCTTCAAATTATTATTTTTGGTTATCACAAGTTTTAAATTCTGAATCAAAATAATGTAATTTTTTAAGGTCATAGTACATAATTTGCGTGTACCATCGCTAGTTTTCTTAATTGTAATTGACCGGAAAGAGCATAACTTACCATTCGGAAACAGATGCTCAGAAATCAAAGCAAGCAACAAACAATTCAGAGAAAAATAAATAAACTTAATGGGACCTAAATCAAGAATTACAGGAATCAGTTATTACGAAATAAACAAAACGCAATATGTCACATTAAGTAACAAGACTGACATAAATGAACAAGAAAATCAAGAGCTTATTCCCGTCTCATCCCCACAACGGACACTGCTTGCTTCGATCTCATCATGATTGTAAGCAAAGTTGAGGTGCAGTCGGAGGACCGAACAAGGGATCGCGACCCTACGAACCTTTCGAATACATAATGAATGAACCTGTTGTAGTCTGCAGATTGGAACAAATTTATGCTGTTTTCTCTTCTTCTTGTTCACCGTCCAGGGAATCGTTACGGCCGTGTGTACTCTTGGTCTCTGGCCCGCTTCGGAAATCCATTGAAGGTATGGGGGATGGTTTTATAAGCTTCAAAGTATCATCCCTGTCGAATTCTTCACTTGCATCTTCAGAGTAAGCGTATCTGTCGGTCGCAAATAATATTCAGCATCAAGTACATTCAGAAACATCCACAGGACTACTCAAGTCCGGACACCCAAAACAGCTTCGTCTTGATAGCAAATTTAGGAGGAGCGCTTATGGTAGGCTCCTTTTGTTAAAAAAACTTGTATCAAAACGACATTTTGGGGTTTGGACTTGAGCAATTACCATCGATTTTCATGATTCTATAGAGGAAGTGAAAAAAGAATGACTCGGCGACATCATTTTGATAATATATATATATATCAAAATAATGTCATTTTGGGATTCAAACTTGGGTAGTTACTTAAAATTCGGACTCGGATTCTTGAAATCTCCAAGGATATCTCACTGAAATCTATCTAAATTAGTCTACGTATGTTGATAATTTTTAACCCCAGCAAAACATTAAACATATTAAGGACATGGCAAAATGTTTAAATATGCGAAGAACCTTGAAGGAATTACCGCATTGACGTCTGAGAGGGTGCCCAGAGAGCACAGATAACGCATAGCAGGGAGAAAGACAGAACTTGCCAGAAGGCCGGAATAACCCATGCATTCTGCCACTGCTCATTGTACACGTCCCTGGACTTGAAATAGAGCTGCTCATACACAGTTGCAATTGTTGTGTTTGAGTAAAGTGTC
Organism: Santalum album; assembly: GCA_034195605.1. Taxonomy (NCBI): domain Eukaryota; kingdom Viridiplantae; phylum Streptophyta; class Magnoliopsida; order Santalales; family Santalaceae; genus Santalum; species Santalum album. The sequence continues at coordinate 3,956,051 of CM067258.1, forward strand.
AAATATTAGGAAAATATACAACGTGATTATTTATGAAATATAATGATATTAACAATAAGTAATTCCACAGAGAACCAGAATATAGTTCAGGATAGTAGAGAACAGAGAAATTTATAAAATATAATCATTAATTTTGGTAGAATATAAAATTTCATCATCAGGAAGAATATTCAGTCCACTTCTCCATGAACAATATGATCCAGCCAAGCATGCCAGAATTTCATGAATGAGTGACAACAAGTGAATTTCAGAAAAGAATAAAAGCACCATATTTGAACCCAAAGTTAATGATGCTCATATTTTATTTTATTGCTCAGCAGTGAAACTTATATATTCACAAGCCTAACACAGATGTTTTCATTTTTCAAGCAGGCTGGAGCTCAGATTTTCTTTTTTCTTTTTTTCCCTGGGGAGGCCCAGATCAATAATATTCTCACGATTGTTCTTCGCTTTCCAGGTAATTATATGGAAGCGTACTCCGTTATTCTTTACATTCTTCCGTTGGAAATTAAAAGTTTACAAATATTACCTCGTAGCACATCCAACCCACTGACACAATAACAGCAACTGCCAAGGCATTTGTAAACTTCCTGTAAATATCGAGTTTGGCCATCATCCGTCTAGCCTGTCAGATTGCATTAGCAAACAACAGTTACTGAATAGTTCATTAAAAAAATTACATGAAATAATTATACAACACTGGAACATTATTGAATGATACAGCAAAAGCATATAAAAATCTGGGGTGAGAGGGTTAAGGGAACAAGAGGTGTCATTTCACAATACAACATATTATGAAATCCAAATGGTCAAGCAGGAACCAGATGATCGCATTATCAAAGTGTACGGCCTCTTGCACTAATATAGCCACATAACTCTAAAAAGAGTGAGTTTCTGTATAAGTATTAAATCAATCAACATAAAAAAGCTCATGCTTGTTCCACCGTTTCATTAATATGTTTGTTATTATCCCACTTATGGAAGAAACAAAATGATTCATATAATCAAAAAAATTAATATTTCTACTTCAGAAAGAATGACAATATAAAACAATCTGGTAGTAAATACCTGAAGCTTATTCAGGGTCGCTGAGAGAGAGGTAAATATCCAGAGGATGAAGAAAGCATCCAAAATTGCCACAGGAAGAACAAAAAATAATCGTGCTTTTCCTGAAAGGTCACTGACAGTACCAACATTTTCTACCAGTTCAAGTAGTTCAGATGCCACAAAGAAGGTGGCTCCAAGCATGATCACCTTTGAGGTAAGACCACCGAGAGTAGGTCTGACAACACCGTAGCCCATAGAAACCATCAGGATGATCAATCGGGCAACGGTGCGCTTAACAGCACCAAATGTAACTGCCCATATGGTGGTTCCCGTTGGTCTAATTCCAGTCATGTTGAATTCGGCATAGTCAAAATACCAGAGGGCCGTCTCAAGCATACCCAGTGTTATAACTACTGTTATGCAGTTCTGCAGTGCAATCACCTCTTTCCAAAATCTAGCATACTGAGAGAACCAGAAGATTCCGAGTATGACAAATGCAAGAGACAAGAATCCGTAGAATTCCATAAGTGGTGCCATTCTTCCAGGCAAGTAACCAGTAGGATTTTTCCATATGGATTTCCCCTCTATAATCACGTCCTTGAGATGTTCATCACAATGAATATAATATAAGTTATACATTCCAGTTTTTGTAACCTGTATGGATTGTGAGTGCAGCGTTGCAACTTGCTCATCTATATCAAATGAAACACCAAATACTTGGGGCCAGCCAGGGCTTCTTGTCGAGGAGCGGCGAATAACCTCTCCTTGTGAACACACGCCCAGTTTGGCCAAATCTGAAGTGCAGCAAACAGCTCTTTGGCCCCCATAGGCTGAACCCCCAATTGTCTCCCTGTCTTCAACTTCAAAAATGATGGCTTGGATCAATCCTGAGCTGAAGTTAGCAAATTCCTTGGGCCTCCGGAATGTGATCTTTTCAAAACTGGTTTTAGACGATCATAAAAAATAGGGCACTGGGCTTCAATAAGCACAACAGTAACTTGGAACAATAACAATGGCACACATACCACATGGGAGGAAAGCTACATAGATGAATAGTATCATTTATCCTAATTTCACCATAATATTACAACAATGTTTCTTGGAATCAAGTAGATCTGTATCAGAGGTGCCAGAATGTCACTGTATAGTTTTCTTATACTGTTGCGCAACTGCTAGCAAAATAAAATTCACACTGGCTTTTCCAATATAAAATCATATTAATAAATTCAATAAAAATCACTTAGTTTGGACATGAAAATCGGTTGTGTCCCACATTTCCCTTCTTAGTTCAAAACCGCACTGGCTACCACTCAATTTCAAGTTTAATCGCTTGTTAAGCGAATAAGGGGTATCATTTCTGATATGAGCAAAGCTGTTACTGAAATGGTTTTCTCAAGATCCATATTCTCAAACAGCACGCAGGTCAAACTTTTAAAAGAAATTCTTCCAGGGGGGACGGAGGGGATCGCTGAACTTGACAATACACAACAAATTAAAGTGTTTGCTTTAATCTAGATCCCAAATTGCTGCTCAAAGTAGTACGGTCTCAGTAACTCGCGGACCCTCTCACTTAACTAAGATTCTGATAGTATACCTAAAGTCAACTCACTCATCAACTCAGATCTCCGCACACCACAATTCAATACTCAGCATAATCCACGAGAAAACAAGGGATCTAGATCAGAACAGTAAATCGACAGATACTACAGAGAAAAGCCAAGGCGAACTCACCGAATGTAGGAATCCCTTCTGGCAGACGCATCGGTGCCCTGATTGGGGAGAGAAGAGAAGAGCCCCTCGCTACCGCCATGGATAAAGAAGGCATTCCCCTTGCGCGCGAAACTCTCTCCATTGTAGCTATGGACAGAGGCCTTGGAAAAGAGAAAACAAGTACACACAAGCGACAAAACAAAGAACAGTTGAATCAACGGCATTGTTGCGACAGAAGAAGAAGATCAAATTACAGCGAGAGAGAGAAGGAGATGGTGGATCTGCGGAACTCGGAACTCTTAAGGGGAGGGCTGTCGGAAGACTTGGGAGTGAAAACAGCGAAAGAAAAGGGAAAAGAAAATAAAAGAAGAAAACAGGGTGAAATGGGTAGGGTCGACCCGGGCTGGGTTTTCCCGCATCAGCCGGCGAAAAATGTCAGTAAATTTATGGATTTAGATAATTTAAGTTGTTTATTTTTCAACTTTATAATTTCTCTTTTAATTTTTTTTAATAAAAAAATTATAAATTTATGAATTTAGATAATTTTAATCATTTATTTTTCTATCTTATAATTTCTCTTTCTATTTTTTTTGCAATGAATGGATAGGGTTGTGGACATGTACAAACTTATGATTTTATAATTTTAGAGGATTCATATTTGATTTTTTAAGGGCTTCTTTTTCATTTTTCTTTTCATCACTCCTCATTTTCATTTTATAATACTTTTAGAAAAAATGTAGCACCTCCCAAAAAGATGTTACTTCTGGATCAATTTGTAAATTTCAACTGTAAATATCGGATCACCGTGAAGAAAATAAAGGTGGTTTTGCATACAATTTCATTTATATTGACTTATCATTCATACTGCGAGTTATCAAGTGATTTAAATTATTAATACTGTTTAGCAAATTTAGACTCTATGTGGGAGTTTTATAAATTGAAAAATCGTATGAAAATTGACATGTTCTTTTTTTTTTCATACTCATTTAATCCATATAATTAAAAATTTTAAATTAAACTTAAAATAATATTATTTTAAGAGGGGGTGTGTGTGTCTATATATATATTTTTATGACAAACTTATCCCTTTTTTATAGCCTATATATATTTATGACAAACTTATCCCTTTTTATAGCCCGTGGTTTGCGCCTCCGTTTTTTCTCTCTCGTTGGGCCTTCTGTCATATATAATTTTATATAGGAAAAACTAATATATCATAACTGCATATAATTTAGATGCAGCTATACCTCATGATATTTTAAAAAAACATAAAATTCAAGATAACATTATTTTGATCATTTTTTTCCTTTTTTATATATGTTCTGTACCTAACATAAGTACAATAGCTACGCCAAAATTAAACCCTTATATATATATTTATATATATGTATGTATGTATGTATAGGACCAACGCCAATCAAATGGATCCCACTGGAAGGACTTTTAAAGTAGGATGACACTTAAATTTTTATGCAATTTAAGTTTATATATACCGGTGAAAATTTCATAATAGTTATAAGGTTTTAGATATTTAACCATTTAGTTGATGAGTTTAACCAAGCTTGAACAACATAAAAATTTGAAAGTCATTATACATTTTCAAGCTCTTTCAATCCATGTAACTGGAATTTTCAGTATGAGACTTATGTGATACATGTTTTCTTTAATAAGTGAATAAGATATATAAATTGATTAAATGTTCTTTTGTATTTCTTAATGTATTAAATTAGTTCAATAGTTTTACAAGCGGTATCTTTTTATTCTTTTCGTAGATAAAATCCCTATTAGGCACCCTCTTCACATCCGACAAAAGTGCAGGGGATTTAATTTTTCTTTGGCTTAACAAGTCAAGACAATATAAGTTTCGTGATGATACTCGGAATCCGATTTAAATTATTTTTCTTTGATACTTATTTTTTTTAATACTTATCCTTATATTCTTTCAAGAGTTATCTATTGCATAATTCAAATTATAACTCTTTTTTCTTTTAAATTTTGTACCTAAGACAATTCAAATTATAACTCCTTTTTCTTTTAAATTTTGTGCCTTAATTGTACAAGAAAACGGAGTTTAAAAATTTTCTTAAAATTTTCAAGTAGTTCATAAAATATATATATATATATATACCTCAACAAACTTCTTCTTGGAAGCCGTTCCTTGAATTTTAAATTTATTTATTATATAGTCACCCTCCATTCCCTCAAAATTGCAGTGTCGGCGAACTCCTTTTTATTACCAATAGTTAATAAATCTATATAAATATGATTATTCCAGTATTAAAACATACTGAATTTTTTAAAATATAATATTTATAATACTCAATAATTTTACCTTAAGCCAGGATGGAGCAACCTTCTTTAAATGGCTTCTAAAATCATCGAGACAGAGCTTAAGGTTTTAATGTTCAGTTCCTAATTGGCCATAGACATGTCAATAATCATATTGAAATCATTTATATTGAAATCATTTATCAAAATGACACCATGTTGAGAATGCATCTGTGCTAACTAGGAACTACGGCGACCCATAATATGCATAAAAGCTTATAAATAATTGTTTCACCAAACAAACATATGGTCATGTTTAAAACAGTCGTGACAAAAGCCGGATTTCATGTGGAGCTGCAACTAGAATAAGCAACAGTATTGCAATGGAAACACCAAGCAGAAACTAAAACATCCTATTTCTCAACCTCCTCAAATGAGTACATCATAAATGTTACAGAAATTTGTGCAATGTTGAGAGAGAGAGAGAGAGCCACCATTGGCACCAACATAGGTATCGGCACCAACTAACCGCGATAATATTTGCGGGCGAAATGGTGCGAACTCATTGAAGACTAGAAGTGAGAAGTGTACATTAATCGAAATCAAGGAATTCCATCCTCTTTCTCATGGTACCTTTAAGATCTGAAGCCTCCCTTTCCGCTTTCTGTGCCTGCAATGTATACAACAATAATAAAGAGACATGGAAAATGAAATACTTAATCCAACTTGAAGAGCACCTAAAATTAAAAGCAAAGATTCAAACTTTAAGGACACGAACAACAATGCAAGAAAGCCTAATTGAGAGAGGAAAGTGGATCAAAAGCTAAACAATCTTAGGGAAACTTTCTAATTAACATGTTTAGGAATTGGACCATACAGGCCCAATAGCATGTTCTACCCCTTCGTCTATCTTTGACATCTGCCAATCAAAACTACCTAGGGTTTTTATAAACTGTATTCTTGCTTCCATTGACTTCGACCACCATCTCCTTATATATTCGTTCATGTCCCTTAGTTTGGAGGGGGGTTTCAAACTTTATGTAACATCCATCTGGCCCATATTATTCAGCTTCAAAATTTTAGAAACACAAATGGAATGACCTACTATAATGTATTTCTCAATTACTCGACCTGTAATACTGATGACGCCCAACTTTCTGCAAACTTCTACTTGAAACTTCTACATATTCCTTTTATATCGAATTCTAGTAGTACAGTATAACATTGTTAACAAAAATTAACTAAGAAGCCAGCCCATGGGACTCTTCTAATGGTTGATTTTTGCAATAAGAACACAAAACTAACTTGTATTACAAAATCGAAGGTTGAAATCACTTTACTCCCCTCAAACTTAAAAGAGTCAATTCAGACCTTGAACTTTTAATTTCTTGAACTTCATCAGTGAAGATTAGCCACATGAGCAACGTATCAATATTTGGCGTGCAGAACTTAAAATCATGAATCATGTGTGCAAATCATATGATTAAATTTAACAAGTCAAAATAAAGATAAAAAATGATCCAGGATGCAAGTACAAGGTCATTAAAATCATGTGTGGTTTTTGCCAATTTCCTGTAATGCATGTAATTAAACTTGTCATACAGTTCATTCATCTCAAATTGGAACCGATAAAATTAAATTTTTGAGGGGCCAAATTTGAAACCTCAAGCGAGAGATAGATCCATCATGCTGTGGCATTATCTGCATGAAGACATGTGCTTGCGACTTGCATTAACAAAACAACAAAATAACAATAACAATTACCCTTTTAATCTCAGCAACTGAAACACGAGTCATATGTGGGGGAAGTTCTTCCTTATCCAAATCCTAACCAAACAAAGTGCAAAGGTCAAGCTAGGCGTTATTGTACTATCAGATCAATTATTCGAACAAATAAAATCAAACAGAACACTATACCAGCTCGCCAATTAGAACAACATTCTCCCCACGGATTACATATAGACCCAATGGGATGTCACAATAAAGTTCACCAACAATAACTCTCTCGCAGGCTTTCTCAAGAACTGCATTTGCTGCATATAATAAAATATATATATGTGTTACTCAGCTAATATATTATGAAAAGATAACTCCTTATATCTTGGGACTTCGTGTTTAGTGAGATAGCTATATTGTACCAAATTGATCAAAAGAACGGAGCGTTCCCAGAAGTTTTCTGCCATCCCGCAGCAATACAAGAAGTTTTTCTGCAAAAGTAACAAAACCATAAGGCCCCAATTGTTCTAGAATTCTGGAGTCGTTATGTATCTACATCCCTGCCAATAACATTTAAACTGAAAGAATAACATTCTCCGCACGCATGGTTCATATAAAAAGTAAAGGCCAAAAGTTTACTAATTCCAATCCTTTTTCCGAAATTAAAACAGGGGAAGATCTCAAATCATTCATAACCCTTTTTTTATCGTCATAACCTATGAAGACCAGCACAGACTTCCAGCGAAACTATTCGCCATGCCATCCTTCACACTCCAACTCCCAGGCATTATGCATTCATCCAATCTGGCTAGTCCTGATTTATTTTTCTAAGATAGCCCTACCGGATGAAAGACACTTCAAACTTCGGTTAAATTCATTCAATAAGCCAAATCATTCTTTGGATAGATCCCTCACAGAAATAATATGCGCAAACATCAGAACTCAACTATCAATGCACATAATGAACATCGATCCAGAGAAATCCAAATCTTCAAAAGGAAGCACATATCTAAAGGGCTAAAATTTGTAAAATTGTAAACTTTTTCCAGAAAGGGAACTTACTGTCAAGATAATTGGCAAGAGAAGTAGATAGGTAAATATCTTCCGGACCCGCCCAAGACATCGAATTCGAAGTTTTTCGGTACCTCAAAAATCACCGAAAATGTCTCCAAATTCGAAACAAATGGCATTGGCAGCTCCGATAAACCTCTGCTGCCTCACCACTACTCACTCCACAGAAAAAAACCCTTTACCAAAACCCTGAATATATAATAAAATTTCGAACTGACCCCAAAGTAAAACAAAACGAAAATCTCAACCCCCACAGCAACTCAAAACCCTAACTGAAGAGCCGCCAACAAGGAAACGAACCCCAATTCCCAGATTCTGTTGAGATCCAGACCCCAAACACATGCGAAACACTGCAATCAAAGTCAACTTTTCCCCCTCCAGGATGATGGAACTCAGTGATTTTAAATCGATAAAAAAAAAGCAGAAGTACACTCAGATCCAATCGCTCCGTAAGAGCTTACGCGATAGAAAAGGAGATTAAAGGATAGGAAAACCAGCGAGAGAAAATGCGGGAAGATTCGAAGGAGAGGAGGAATTCTAGGGTTTGGGAGGATTTTTCTCGGCTTATTGGTTCCTCCATGGGTTCATGTTTGCTGGAAACTCTTTGGCGACTTTTATCCGATGCATACAGTTCCACGGGGAAATAATGATAACGTGAGGGCGAGCTCACCGACCTGATGACGTGGAGATAATCTGTTGGTTGAGGGTGGGAAGTGTCAGAGAAGTGAATGTTGACCCGTTGACGTGGACTTGAGCTCACGTGACGTGAGCATGATATTTGGGCCAGGTTTTGGGCCTTATCTCAGCTCACTTGGCCCAAAAAGGGGTCGTCATTAAAAACAAAACACACTTAATAATTGAACAAAAGCAAAACAAATCAAATACTAAATAAACAATATGTTTTTTTTATTATTTATTTTTTTACTTTTCTGTGGGGCTCAATAATTCCAAGCAATGACCAATAGGAAAAGCCTAAATTTCAAAATTTCTTCATATTGCAGCTTTGTTTGGATTTTAATTCTTGTTCGATGGTTATCGTCATTCATTGTAATCTAATTTTCCATTTAAAGTATTCTTTTTTCAATTGAATTCAGAAGTAAATCAGAGAGGAGTCTAATTTTTATTAAGGGAAAAAAAATAGCCACTTGGACTGAAAAGTTGATGATCAGCCCCAAATAATTGGAAGCTAATCAAAATGAAAATGGTTTACGAAGGCGAACAAAGGAAATACGAAACAAGAAACCATGGTATTACCAATGAAGGATGCAAATCACTTGTAGTTGTGCCAGAAAAAACGAAGGACAGAAACAGAAATTTCCTGAACAACATTTTATAACATGTGGTGTATAATGTAATTGATACATGCACCCCATGAAAAAAAAAAAAAAAAAGAGTGAAAGAACAGGGAAAGTTCCAGTCTTCTTATAGCCCAAACGGAAAAAAAAAAAAAAAAAAAAAACAAAAAAAAAACAGTTTCTGTAGGTTTCCTTCATGAATACTCCTGACAGAATTTTATTGATGGATATTTTCCACCCTTTAAAATTCCAGCTGCTGTTCATGCTTCCAAATGGGTAATCCCTTGAACCAACAGAGGCAACATCGCTCAATCTGCAAGCATTTTAAAATTAAAATTAACAATAGATTAAGAAAGAGGGGAAATAAATCAAATTTAAAGTGGCACCGCACCAAAGATAAAGAAGGACAGGGGAATCAAAGAAAAGAAAGATTTTAAAGAGAGGAACTTCATATCCTTTATGCTACACATAAGACTATACAATCGTTTGAGTGAACCTCTCACTCATATACAAGTAGTCGCTAAAGCAGTCAGGAATTTGGTTAACAAACAAATCATTTAAAACTCTCTTAAATGCTGACCGTTTAGATGAACCGTCGTTCATAGCTGTACGATGCTCGAAAGCTAATATGATACGACTGAGCGATTGAGAGGCCTAATCCAATGATCAGAAAACTGTATGTGGTCTCATGCAGGCGCAATAGGTATTGTTGTTGATGCATGTGGATGCGTGGATGATATTGCTTCTCCTTATAGACACACATGGTGGGGTGTACTATAAGGAACTATTTTATGAAACTAATTAAGAAGGTGATCTTACCCTGTTTATTGACATGAATGCTAGCAGAAACAAAAGCAGATTTAAATCTCCAGAACAATATCTGCAACCACCAAAGAATCTCATCAGTCCATCGACTCAGATTTTGCTGTTAATTTATATATGACTTTGAACGTGCAAATTAAAAAAAAAAAAATCAGGATGTAACACATACATTCAGAATCTGTCTTGACCCATTTATGTCCATCTTCGATCTTCCCCTCCTTATTTTCGTCTTCAGTTTCTTCCCTTGGGTTCTCTCCGTCCTCTATATATTTCTTCATTGATGATGCCCGAGAAGAATTCCGAGGGTGTATTTTCTTGTGAAGCATTGTCCTTAGAAGCTACAGACATCATACAATGAAAATCATGTCATGTTTGGTCCGTTATAATAGATATTTTATTTTGCCTTAATCATTCCGTTGATTTTAAAAAGCTCTCAGTCAATCAAAAATAATTTTATAAAAAATAACTACATATTCTATTTTTATGGAATACTTATATTATTCTGTGAACCAAATTTAATATTTAAATTATTTTTATGAAATACTTATTTTATTTTACAAACCAAACTCAATATTTAAACAAGAAAATAAAGAGTAAGATTCCAGACTCGGATAATTTGAGTAAGTTAATAATCAAAATGCCGTAATTTTGCTAAATATAATTTCGAGGAGGGTAGAATTTTTAAAAAAACTAATATCCGGAGAGCAAAGCCCAAATATACCCCTTTTTCTTTTTTTTAATAAGCTACAGTTTATTGCTTTTTGAAAGAAAAAAAAAATTATTATAATTTCACCAAAACAAGCCCCAGGGGTCGTGGGATACGCTGAAACGATCAGGTCGCCCAGGTCCAATAAGCCCGTAATTAGGGCCAGGCTCAATGGGCCCATGATAAGCCCAAAAAGAAAATAAGCCAAATCAAATTTCCCGTGTACCTTTTCGAGTCTGGACTCCGGAAGAGCGCCAATCAAGCTCGGCGCCGGAGAAAACCCATTTCCACAGACGAACATTTTCTTCACAAGGAACGAAATCGATTTCTTCCCGATCATCATCTTCTTCTTCTTCTTCTGATTTTGATCATCCTCCGCGCACAGATCCTTGCACCTGTGAAGGATCACGTTCATGGTCCGCTCGATATCCTCATCTCGATCCTCCTCCGCCGCCGACAAATCGCCGTCGCTGATCCGCCGATCCACCTCCAGACTCGACGGACAATTCAGGAATTTCTCTAGCGGGAGGTCGGAGGCTTGTCCGTCCGATCCATTCGGAGCTTTAGATATCGAAAGGGCCGCCGCCGCCGCGGGTTGCGGTTTTCGCGATAAGAGCTTCTTGAGCTCGCTCTGTAATTCCCCGACCTCCTCCAGCGTGAAATCGGAGAAATCGTCCGAAGGAGGGGGATTTCCCGGCGAGGTTAGAGCTCCGTTCCCGAAAGTTCCAATCGCCAAGAGCGCTTGAGGCCAATCGCTGAATTCTTCTTTTGGAGCCGCGCGCTTCGTTTGAGCTGAAGAAATAAATAAATAAATATATATATATATTATTTTTTTTATTTTATTTTTTTTTGTGCTTCACCTAACATAGATGCAGCTTGTACCAGAATTAAGTCCTCATATATATATATAAAAGAAATCTAATAAATATATTTTGTAGGGTAATAAATATTGCAAATAGGAATAAATGAATGTTTCTTCTCAAGGTGGAGGTCACACTCTCTTTCAAATAAAAATCTAAGTTTTCCTAAATGGTTAAAGCCAAAAATAAGGAGCAACAATAGAAAAGGTGGGTGATTTATGAAAGCATATTCATATATGCAATTAGGTTTTTTCTCAAGAGTACCTTATTTTTGAAGTATTGGTGCAATAACTTTAAATGTATAAAAAACATAAATTTTCTACGGATTGGGCACACCCCATCAAAACTCGATCTTGATCTTGGCCGGCCTTTGTGCGGTATGTAATTAATCGATAAAATCGATGATTCTTGCAATGTATTGCGGAAAAAGGAACCATGAGAATAATTGAAGATGTGAGAATAGAACTTCCCCCCAATGGAAGTAGATAATATAAGTTAGAAAGAAGGGAAGAAGGCTTACAATTGGAAGAAGATGTATTTGAACATGGCCTCCCTTTCTTCCCATTAAGCTTATTTTGCATCCAACTGAAGATCTGCTGAAACCAAACAAAATCAACTCATCCCACCTCCAAACACTGTTATAGAACCAACTTTTAGTAATAAAAAGATAGGAAATTTTTTCCCCTTCTCTTTCTCTATCTTACCTTCATTTGCAGAGATTGATTGGTGGAGGGTGGAACTGAGGTGGTGAATGCCAGATCCTATGAGCCAATAAGAATTCCCCTCTTGGTAGTATAATAGTTAATAAGTTGGGATTTTGAGCAATTCTAGAGACATATCCTAGAAATCCCCCCAATTGGTTCAAGTTCCTAAGCAAAAGCCTTGTTCACCCCTCCCTCCCTTACTCTCTCTCCTCACTCCAATCACACCTCCTTAACCTTTTATTTTTATTCGACTAATATGCCCCTACTCCCCCACCTGCTGCTTATATATACATTCCCTTGTTGGTTTGTTTTGGGTTTATTTTTAAACCAAAATTTGGGCTAGAATTTTGTGGGTGCACCTCCATGGCAACTAGTGGACCATTGCTTGTGGCTCATGGATTCCGCCCTATGGCAATCACATAAAAGAGAAAAGAATGAGAAGATTTACACATGTTTATTCTAAAATAGGATCACGTTCTTTAATCACGAGTCCCGACTACGATATCCTTACAATCTTTCTGATATTGTACACTCACTAGACCAAATAATAGGCCCATATAAAGCATGGCGAGCCTGATTATCGTAATCGGTGAGTACTGAAGGTGTGAAGTAGGAACAACCTCCAATGCATCTCTCCCCTTTTATTTATTGTCAATGGGGATTCGAAGACGTGCTAATTTTTCCTTTCACTGCAAAATAAGGCGGAATGAATCTCAATAAATTGGGGGAAAAAATAAAACCCCCAAGATCGCCACAATACACTCAAAGTAGACAGCATGTGCAGTCATGGTGGAATCTGTGAAATCACTTGTCACTACAAGAAGACCACGTATCAGCAATGGATCTTTCCATTATCGGAAAGCATTTGAGAAAGTTTTAATTTCTAGTTCAGTTTTCACTAACGGATTTGAATCCATCTATGATGTTCGGGTTTTTATGTTGGTTTACTATTTTGTTTCATTTTCATCCATCGCTGATGTGCGATCTTATCATAGTAATTTTTTATCATTAATTTGTTTCATTTTGTTTATTGTGAAACTATGACGAGGCTTATAATATTTACAAATATTTTACATTATCATAAAGACACCATGTCAAAAACCCGTTACGAACAACTGAGGAATCTAATTAATTTTTCTACGTCCTTTACGTTTAAAAATAAGGTTTTGACGCACTCAAATAGCACGAATGGATAGTAAAAGAAGGAAATTTTACATGCTCGAACATAACATGCATGAAAATTTCACTCCACGTGATCATTTAACGGGCTTATATATGATGAAGCTGACCCAGTGTAATTTTATGTGTCTCACATTCTAAGCACAAATTATCTTTTTTATAGTAAAATGATTTTGGTCATGAGTGGTATTGAGCCAGTGGTTTATTATATGCATACACAAAAGTTGGGGAATGTACGGAGTGGGGTAGAATGAGAGAGGGTGACTACAAACTACACATAATGTATGCCAGCTTTAGACAAACCAGCATGGCAAGGTTTGCAATGTGCTGCTGTCAGTAACCAAAAGGAGCCCCATAATTAATGTACATTGCGGCTAAATAGTTGCATCTGTCACACATGCTTGTTTTTATTCAGAAAAACTTCCTTACGTGTACATGTACATAAATTTATAAAAAACTTATGTGATACAGATACATATTAGCATATTTTTATTATTTATTAAAATATTTTTTATGAGTTTGTGTCATACAGCCTTTTATAATTTTACTGTAAAATCATCATGTCCATGAAATTATGCTTTCGTAATATCGTTATTTAAAAAAATGAATACAAGAGTACAAGTTGTCATTGCAAATGTTTCAGTTGGGTTACTTCTCCTAATGGCTTAAGAACTTTTTCGATGGAAACTTGGCTAATAGTGTTTTGACATACTAATAATGGATGATGGGTGACGAACAAATTATATTTTCTCTTCTTGAATTATTGAGGACCCAAAAGAAGATAGGGGAAGAAAAAGAAGTATAGTTTATATGGTTTGGGATTGGGTTAGGAGGAAGAGTTCAGTCATAAGGAGTCGATCCACATCTTATAATTCGAGCATGACAATAATAAATAAATAAGCCCCCACATGTTTAGTTCAGCCCCATTGTTTTGATCCGATAGGAGATAAAACAGATAGAAGTAATACTGTATGTATATTGTTCATACAATTTTTTATCGAAAGGATAACGTAATAAAATATATATGGTCCCTTTTGAATGGTATTTTGGTCAAATAATAATACATAATCACACATATTCTATTACGTGACCACTTTTAATATGAAGATTATACATGTAGTGTTTTCCAATAAATAGATTAGACTCCCCAAAAAGTGCCTCTTCATTACATCAATGGCACCGAACCCATTTTGAAATTTTCCAACTGGAATAGAAAATTTTTATATACATAAACAGTGACTAATAAAAAGTTTAAGGGATATAAATTCACGAGAGTATGTCTTATTATTTATTAAAATATTTTTTTATTAAAATTACCTTAAATAAGTATTTTATAATTTTGCTGCAAAGTTTTTCACATCCATACAATTATTCATGCTTATAATTGTTTATTACCATTCTTCTCATCTTTTTTTTTTCAATTAAAAATTTTATCATGGACGTATATAATAATAATTAAAAAGAGGCTATATCGCGATCCAGACTCCAAATAATATGCACGCAGTAAAATTTATTTTAAAATGAAACATCCTTGAGAGGTATTAATGGAGATGGCTGTAATAGGACAAAGTTAATGGCAGTAATAAATTACTAAAGTCAATTTTTTTTTTTTTAATATTTCTGGAACCCAAGTGGCACAAGAGAAAATATTCCTGACTTATAGCAAAAATAATAATAATAATAATAATAAATTGGTATTAGACCAAAGGAGTCATAGTTCCTATGACCGTTCGCTATGATCCAAAGGTGTTTACTACTTATAAACAAGGCATCAAGCCACCCCACATTTCCGTCAAACTGTTTTAATATTAATTAAGCACTGAGATTTCTATTAGAAAGAAACGATATGATCCAACAGCATGCATCTTTTTTCTTCTTGTAATTTTTTTCTTTTTTTTGACTAAGGCGTGGGAAAAGGAATGGGTTGGGGAACTGAGAATTTGTTAATGATACTAATGTACATTTTTCGTACTATTCAAATTAAAATGTTAATGTGATAAAATTTAATTAGATTTTTTCTTAGTATTTTTTTATCAAAGAATAATAAAGAAGCACCTAAAAATTATCATGTTAAAATTTTTAATTTAAAAAATGTTTAAATGATGTATAATTAGTATTATCCTAAAGAATTTATATCAGTAATTCTTAAATTGATCTTCTTTAAAGTAAACTAGTCATATTACATACACGCATTTACCAACTTTTGATCTTTGTAAAGATTTTTATATTATTAGATTTAAAAATCGTAAAAAAAATTATTTTTAAAAATGATTATTTTTTATTTTTTATTTTTGAAACAATAGATGAAAAAGGGAAGGGAAACATTGAGGAAAAACTGTATTCCCCAAAGCTCTAAACAAATCACAATTATTGGGCTTAGTTTATCCGGGGCCACGTGGGCACGACCCGATCATGTGACTGTTCGGTGCTTGGGGGCCCTACAAGGATGTTCCAGCAGTCCTCAACGTGTCAACACGACAAAATCAGGAAACCATCACCACACGACAGTCCGACACGTGTGAATGTGAATATGAACCATTTGACTAATGCGCCCTAGTATCTCTTTGGTTTTCGCGCTTCTTAATTTATTCCCACACTCTCCGCCTTCTCTTTCCGACTACGCCGAGTTTTGGGACCTTGCGATGCACAGATCAAATTATAATGGGAAAATTACATTTAATCAGTCCGACCCGACGTTATTATAACGAATCTCCTTGTAATTTAAAAATTAATATATAATTTTTTTGTTTTCTTAATAAATTTGTTAAAATTAAAATTTTCATTAAATTTAATAATTTATACTATCAGAATTTTTTAAATATTTAATATTAAAAAAATAACTTCAATTTTTAAAATTATCCATAAATTAATTTTTTAATCCCTATCTAATCAAATAAATAGATATTTTTATATTTTTTATACCTTAAAAATATATATATTCATAATTCCAACTAATCATGATAACTAAAATATGTACATAAATATTATAAGCGACTAGATAAATATTTTTTGGTAAAGTCTATATATTCATAATTCTAATTAAAATTTATTTTTTTTCCTATTAAACACAATGAAAAATTTGTGAAAAAACAAGCAGCTGAATTTTATGAAAAAATTAACTTTTACGAAACCATAGAAGGATTATATGCTGATTTTCAAAGTATAAAGAAGTACCTTGCAATGAGATTAAACCACATGAAAGTTAAGTGTAATTTTTTTTAATTAAAATACTTATAAAATTATTATATTATTTAAATGTAAATTTTAATTTTAAATAAATCCATGAGGTGACATGTAGATTGAATAAATGCATATTCTAGATGGATCCCAACTAATTGGACTCATTTCACGAGTAGAAATTACTCGTTTCCTAATGGCTTCAAAACCCCGTGCTCGTCACCTTCTCGTTAGTTTGTATTCATGGATGCACTAAGAAATTATGTAATAAAAAAGGAATTATCTGCATTATCCTCTCCCAATAAAAAGCAAAAAATAAAACTAACTCAATATTCAATTTTAATTTTAAAAGGAGAACATAAAAAAATCCTATTTTATTTATTTATTTATTTTAGAATTAGGAGAAAACTAGAAGAGTCTATACGATAGTTACAAATATTCAATGTAAGTCTTAAATTGTAAACAACTGTAAAACGTGCTATGAATGCATAAAAATAACATGACAATAGTCGACGCATATTACATAATTGAAATACAATCACATCTAAATTATGAACAATCACATTAGTGTCATATCATTTAAAACACAACCGTCTCGAATATTTGCCATAAGATTGAGAAACTGATTTTAATGTAAGAAATTTTTAATTAAAAATGTTTTATTCAACAAAAAGAGAAAAACGACCTTATAGAGCAAAAAATAAATAAATTATTATATTTATCTTCAAAGCAAAAGGCTGATGTGTTGATCCGCGAGGGCATTTTGCCTCCAAATACAACTTTTAACATATATATATATATATATATATATATATATATATATAATTAGATTAACCAATAAACATGATTTTTCAAATAACTATTTAAAATTCTTTATAAGTTTTCGATCTAAATATATCTGTAGATTTGTTTCTCTCCTTGGTGACAACCCATTCGTGACGTTCCAATTTTCGGTCATTTGCCTAACTAGAATGGCGCGCCCACCATAGGCAACGAAGGGGAAAGAAGCACCTTGTTCTCAAGTTTCTTTTTCAGCAAAGAAACATGGTAACACGAGGTGAACCTTTGATTCTGGAAGTAGTGCGAATTTGTAAGCCACCTACCCAATTTTCTCAATAACTTGACAAGCAAGGCCCAAAATACTTGGAAGAAAATTTCAGATTCTTCCTTAGAAAGCTACTGAGGTTTGCATGTATGCTTGGAGCCGCCGGTACACCCAATCGCCAACTACAAACTCTCTTTCAGTTCAATTTCTATCGGCTGGAGTCTCTCTTCAGTTTGATTCGATTTTGTCTCTTTTACCCTAGGCTTCAATTAACTTGATCAATAAAATAAATTTAAGAAGCCCAGGGGCATAATTTTGTCACAAAGAAGTGGGCCTTTAAGGCGATACAAGAGCCACGGGTTCAGGTAAGGGATGAGGGAATTGGACCTTGGGTCCAATCTCAAAGAAAAGGGAGCCTCAGGCTCCAGGAACAAGCACGATCTACAAAGAAAAATGCACCAACAATCAGATTTCGGCTCCATAAAATGGACTCCTTCAATGGATGCAGAAAGATAAGGTCCTGAGGAATGATGGAGAGAAAGAAGGAGAAGAGAAAGAAACAGAGAACAAAGAACTCCCACGCTCGGCACTTCGAGCGGGACAGGCACGCAACCTTCTTTTTCTATCAAGGCTGCCGCGCGTTCCAGAAATGATAGTATTAGATGGCAGTTAGAATTGGTTTAAATGACCCACTTCTATAATTCGAGTGGGCAGTTTCACCCTATTTAAACATCAGTGGTCATATATGAACTTAATAGCTAGACGGAACCACTAAGAAAATGCTGCATGTGATCATGAATGAAGCTTGCAAGGAAAATCTGACCTTAATAGAACTGTTTCACTGCCTACAAAGCCTTCTTAAAAATTCTTCCTCCTCCTCGAGATGGATGTCCTGGAGGGGTGCTGCTTCCAAGGTTACAAATGTTAAATATTAAATATATAATATATGATCCTACTAGACGCCTACGAGTTTAAAAATCATACCTGCATTCTGCAAAGAGTGGACTGAAAACTTTCCTGAACTGGAAAGATCTGGTATCTCCTTGTAACAATATCACACCTTGGGTGATGTAAAAAGTGGTCCCCCCAGAGCACGCTTTAGCTTCCTCATTTCCCAGGATCTCCAGCAATTAAGATTTCAGCAGATGAAAGGAGGAGGGCCTCCTAAAACCCCATATGAAATACAGGCAAGGTTTCACTAAAATAAAAGAAGTACAGTACATAACTCCCTCAGCCTAAAGTAACACCTGAAATTCTACACAGCTTTGATGCGATACAGCCAAAAAAATAACTCTACTGACATTAATCACCAGAAGCAAAAACACAACAAATAGAAAACCAAGATTAGGGATTCAGGGAGAACTAGAAGCTTCGAGTTCTCCAACTTAAAAATTTCTCATGTAGTTGTGTTGAACTCTTCCGCTTCTAATAGCTATTCTCATTTCTATTCCTATTCCATCATCATACAACCAAGAACAATCTTACCACAGGCTCGCACCCAACTCGGGCAAAATGGACAGTAGCTAGGTTAAGCGCGTGTATTTACTCATACAAATAAATAATCTCACTGAAGAGCCATCAACCAAAGCGCGAAGGTGGCTTAGACTCATGCATTGTTCTGTTTTCTCAAGTTAAGAACGGAATGCGTGCCCAATTACCGAAGAACCGGGTAGGGGTAAAAGCCAAAAGAGTGAAACGCGAAGCATATATCTATTAACATAATATATGACAAGACGGCATATGTACAATAGAAAAAAAAAGTTTGTAACCTGACATTTAGTCACATGAAACACAGAGATCAAAACAACAGCTAAGGCACTCAAAACAGGCAAGAGCAGTACAAAGCTGTGAGAAAGCAATTGAGCACTGGTTGTTCGTCCAAGTACAAGCCTGGATAAAACACATGCAGCAGCAGCGATCAGCTATCCTCCCACAACAGTTGGAAGCCACCTTCACAAGATTCCCACCGGTTTCATGTAACTTTTCTCCTCCCCTTCCGGGAGGATAGTTCTTGGCAGTTGCAACCAAGTTGCCAAATCCAACACCAAGGTTTTGGAGGAACACGATCTTGCGGCCATTAATATCCACCATCTTTCTCAAGTCAGTGTTTAGGCTCAACTGTATCTGCTGAGACTTTTCTTTATTAATAAATTTGAATCACACAAGAAGTACGGTAAGAGAGATTTAAGGTTAATTGAAATGGTATATCATAAATTATTCATTTCATTTTGCCCCCAAAAATCAAGAAATTTGAGATCAATATGGAAACTTCGACATTATGCAATGCACCAGTGTAATCCAGGCTGATAGTTATGCCAAAAAACTTCATGTGAAGATGCCCAGAATTCCACGTAAAGTCTTAAGTGATATTAAGTAGAGCTCAACAAATGCCATGAAATTTTTTTTTGGCTTTTTAAGAAATTAAAAATCATTGCACTGCAAATGCTTAACATCGCATTTTGTGCTTGTACATTTCATGGGAATTGGTAGCCTCAAAATTGGCTCTAACTAGAAAAACTTGAAAATTGCTTCATTACAAATAGATTTAGTGTTTAATGCATGCCCCTTTATTTTTATTTTTCTTAACAGTAAAAAAGAAATGCATACCTCTTTTTTTACAATGGGTTCGAATACTTCCTTCGCAATATCATTCTGAAGTAAAATCATGCGGGTATATTCTGAGGGGAATCCAGTTCCTTGGCTCAGGTTTACAACCTATAAAGAAAGCATTTAATGAAATCAATTCAACTTTGGAGGAGCTGCAGGTATTAACTGTGACTTCAATAATCATTCAGCATAGCTGACATGTTTACTTAGACATGACCACAACCACATGATCCATTAGACATGTTCGGTAGATGGAAAACAAAGTTAAACAGTCCCAAGAAAGATATCATTAAATGATAGAACAATAAAATGCGAATCATCACATGAGGATAATACAAGTCATTAAATCTCAGTGTCGGGAAATCCTATTAGTGTCCTTTTGATCTTTGCCTCGCACTGAAAAAATCTCTCTCGATGTGATATGGGCTAAAAACTGTCTTCGATAACCTCTCGCTAAAGGCATGTACTCATTTCTGTGAATATGTGAAGTTTACGAAGGCCCTTCGTTCTATTCCTGCCATTGTTGTCTCTGTCGAGGAATTGGAGAGTTTAGGGAAACCAGTAACCCTCCTTATGGACCAACGGAAAGAAAAAGAAATGTACTAAACTGGAAGCACTATTTGGTCAATTCTACTCCCTATCGTTGATATAATGACTAACAATAACGTGGCAACAAACCTTCCTCTCAAGTTGTTTGTTTTCAAGCAACCATGCTTGAGCAGTGAGTATATCAATTTGCCTCCTTGCAAATACCTGTGAGGAGGGCACAATCAGAGATGAAAAGGGATAACTTATAATGAAAAGCCAATTATCAATTTACAAAGAGTTTAGCATTACTTTGTCAAGAGGAATATCCTTCACATTTTGCAATTTCAGGTCCATTATAAAATTGCCCATATCTGCCAGGATGCCTTTGGCTTGAAGGGTATTTGGGAATTTTCCATTGAATCTTCCTGACAGTACCAATGGACTTCCAGACACAAGATCTGGAATTTGGGATGGATACAACTGCAATAAGGAAAACAGGTCATTATCTAGACAGACAAGTAAGCTGAATAGCCAATCATTATAATCAATAATTGGCTGTTCCATAACAGAAATGTTATGAAATAATTGAGTTGGCCTGAAAGATGATTACAGCCATTTTATTACAAAGCACATGTGGTACGACTTTTTTATTAATAATTTTTGTATGAACTGATTTAAATATAGAAAACTAAACAATAACAAAACTGAAAATAAAAAGAAAAAAAAGAAAAAAGGGGTGGATTAGTATTACAAGGGGGCAAAAGTGGAGGGAGTAGAGAGAAAAGTGTGGGAGTTCAGAGAAAAACAGGGCCATTGAGAGAAAAGTCGGAAATGATTTACCTTCACTAATACACCCTTTTATGTCATAAATATTGCAGGATTCCCCCCCCCCCCCCCCCCCCCCCTCTCCCTCCTTAGATTTTAAAAGATGAATAAGGGTATTCTGGATTTATAGGGGTTGAGATGTTGATTGATGAAAAAGTAACCACTACCCACCCAACCCAGCTCCTTTCTAATGTTATAAATTAGAAGTGATTAAGAACATCTACCTGAATATCATAGTAACTAGTTGCTGAAAAAAAAAATCATAAACAAAGAAAAAGGCTGAGACAATTATACCTCAAGTGCACTGAGATGGTCAAAAGCATCAATTGTTATATTTGCAAGAATGACTGATGAAGCAGTAGCAATTAGCCTTTGCAATTGAAATTCAATTGTTTCTGGGATAAAACACAATGAACAAACATATAAGGTTGCACCATCAAGAGTAAGGGTAATTGAAAATTTAACTCATATTAACTATTTGCGACGGTAAAGAGTAATTGTAAGTTAACTCTTAGCAAAAACTTGAAAGCCTATAGAATGGTTTATAAAGTTGTGCCATAAAAGATAACTATGAAGCTCAGGCAAAACCGACAACGTTAACTCATGTCTGAGAGCAACTGTAAGGACACAATGAATTAGAAATTTCTGAGAGCATAAATTGGAAAGGTCGCACTGACAACTCATAGATCTTCTTCAAAAGCTTTAAGCCCTTATAAGCAATCTCGCCATCTTATTATGAATTGCTCTCTTATAGGTCATGTAAAGAATAAGTCCTAGAGTTCTATAATGTGGAAATTTTATTTCTATAAAAGGACAATATATTACAAAAGAGAAAATTATTCCATATCATGTTAGCTAACTAACAATTGGCATAAATTTCAGTAGAAAAATGGAAAACACTGTCTCCTATTTCCTGAAAAAAGAAACAAAAGAAAAAAGATGAGTAAATAACCAAGCTCACCTACATCATAAACAGCATCATAGTATCCTCTCCCAATGTGTGCTAGCATTTGTAAGAAGTAATGATTACAGTATGAACCTGAAAAAGGTTTAACAGAGTCAACTGGAAGTATATTACAAGTGACGTGTCTAGATGTGCAACCCCTCCCCTATCTCATTTTAAATTCTCTAGAATTCCCTGCAGTACCCGAATCTACAGGTTAATCTGATTCAACATGTTCCCCGCAGATGCATAAACAGGAAGATTCTTTATTTCACGGACACCAAGCTTGGAAGCGTTTCTGAATCAATGGGAATCTTAACACCATGATTCTTACCTATGCCAAAAGTAGAAATGCGAGGAGATATCGATCCATGATCAGTGATCCGACCCTTCATAACACTGCAGATGTGTCTCTCATCTTCCACTGTCCCATCGGTAACAAGAAAAATGAGAGGAATTGACCCACTAGTTTTCGAGAACATCTCTATCGCCTGAAATATAATAGATAGTTAGAGAAAGACACGAGCAAACCTTCCAACTGGATATTTAAATATGAGCATGACATAAAACATTTGGTTTAGCATTCACATGCGCAAACATTATGCAGTCAATGGAATGATGTAAACAAGTCCCAGCAGACTTCCCATTAATTTAGACCATTAAATGTATTAAGACCATACCACATCTTTCACATTATCTTAAAATTCAAGATGAGCAAACCAGGCTAAAGAAAGAACCCAAACATGAACAAGAAACAAACAAAGGGTTATCAATTTAGAAAGCAAACTTGGAAATACCTGATTCAAAGGAAATAAAATATTTGTACTACCCTCTGCAATAAAATTTAGGCCAATCCACTGCACTGCATTTTCAATTGCTTCCTTTGTTACTCGCTCCAAAGATGACGAAAATAAGCGAGTATCCCCATTAAAAGCTATTATGTTAAAATAGTCTTGGCCATCAAACTGCGAGAGGGCTGCCAAAAGTGAATTCTTAACATTCTCTAGGGGTACCCCACGCATGCTTCCACTTATATCAACGACAAATACTACTTCTTTTCTAAACACCTGTTAAGAGTCATCCGAATGGAGCCAGCATCAGTACAAAGAAGTTAGGGAAGATGTGAAGCTCTTATGAAATACATGAAGTGGCAACCATAAACAAACAATACAACATGACAGTATTGTAGCATTCACTCTTTTGAAGAAAGGCAAAATTAGAAGTTCGATGTACATGTATTAAACTTGATCGAAGGCAAGCAGCTATTTTATGCAAAAAGTAACAAATACGAGCCCCTGCTGAAAGTCATATCACTTAGCTTGTTTCCCAAATGGAGACAAGTCTAGAAATCATCTATTAGGAGCGCCAAGAGGTACATAGGGTCTACTTTGTGGGCAAGGGGGAAAACTATTCATGTTCTTGAAGGGCTTATAATTTTTACCCGTGGATACAAATAGACATATAGGGACTTCTTGTTTTATACCTTGTTTCAAGTATAACCATACAGATTGATGTCAGCATTACATGCTAATGCATTCCCTCAGAGAAGATTATTAAGAATCACAAATGTATCTGACAAACTTAATCTAACGTTACATAATCAAGTGAATTGAGATAGATAAAGCTTATAGACCTTCATGTTTGGGTTATTTCCAGGGAAAAAATAGAGGCAGAACATCTCTCTTTGGTCAAAATCATGAAATGATGGAGATTGCAAGAGCAGTTCACCACGTACGTCGCTCGAAGAAACCTGTACACATGGTAGTGGACCAGAAAACTAAGTAAAGCATCCCACAATTTCAGGCATTTTTCCTGCATATCTCATTTGAAGATTAAAAAGGAGTACATATAAAACTAGTGACAACAAAGCTGGTCAAAGCTCTTACACTGTATGAAAAACTGAAGTCAACATCTGACCATGAGCGAACCGCTGCTTCATATAGGAAACTTAATTTACCAACTTGACGCCTTAATTCCTGGGAATTGAAAAAATAATAATAATTAACATCTGATTTGCAATGGTAACTGGATTTTTTAAACTTTTTCATCGGCATACCTTTAGAGGATGGCTAGTAGCCTTGCACAATACTTCCATATCGCCGCCAGAATTTACATTCAACTGTATCTTTTCTCTTCTAGAGGATTTCTTCCCAGCAGGGATTACATATTCTGGAAAACTAAAAGGTATGCATAGGCAACACTGACCATCATCATATGATAATCTCTGAGACCAACTTACCTTAAGTGATAAACAGGACCCACCAGTTACCTTGTAAAAACATAAATATTTTAGAGAAAAATCAACATATGCCTCATATATAACCACGATGTCAAAGAGTTAGATGTACCAAATAAAGACCTGTGGAACTTTCAAGATAAATATCTGGGGTGTCAAGAAGCCCTCGCCTTTGCCTTTGGCTACTTTTTCGACATCTGTTATATCTTCAACTGTGATTAGTCGAGTATAATATGATTTGCCAACATCAACTTCAACACCTAGAAGTGAACCCTGTTAGCCAAATCATATTTTATTTAAGAACCTCAGTGAGAAACTGCAGAATTTTAAAACTGAAAGATTTATTACGGCAACAATATCACCTACTATAAGGAAGGCTATAAGTAAACGCTGTGACAACATTTTCAATTTTTTTCCCACCAGATTTACGAAGGCCTATACAAAGGAAAGTTTTTGTAGTTAAATCAACTTACACGGCATGCCTAAGGCATCAAATTCATGTTCAGCCACAAACCATTAATCGGACCCCGTGTTTTCCTTGTGGTTTTTATTCCATAACTTATCACTGTAACATAAAATTTTGTGCTTCCAAGCAACACATCCAGTAAGTCCAGCACTCCATCGAGAGAACATCGGTTACACTGTCTCTTTCTCGGGCAAATTTCTTCTGTTAGTTAAATAAAGAACTCCGCATAAGAGATCTTCTAACTAGATACATTGATCAAATTTCAAATTCTTCCATGTCATAAACTCAGTTCAATTGAAACATACAGTATTTATAGTCCACGAAGGTTCAAATAATGCCAGAATGAATTACCAAAAACTAATAATAATAATAATAATAATAATGCGAGAATGGTAATTACTGCTCCATAGTTCAAATTCTTTTACTAGCTAGCAGTAAAAGTGTTCCAAACTCCCATCTATAAAAGGAAAATAGTAATTACTGCTCTCTCTCTCTCTCTCATACATTACTAAGCGATTGAGTTCCAACTTTAGTTTGTTCTCCACACAAATTTAAAAGGCAACATAATTTGTAAAATTATCAGCATCAATGATAATCCACTTTATTTCTCTCTCCCATTGAATTAGGAAAAAAAAAACGTAAGAATTTAAGCACAGCTCATTTAATTCTTATTTACGCCGATTTAATAGCATGACCTGAACAACATACTTCCGCGTGTCAGAAATACTGTGTGATAATAAGAACTAAAAAAGAAAAAAAAATTAAAACCAAATCCAAAACTCAAACTCGACTAATTAAGCCTTTTAAAAATATAAAAACGACATGAAACGTAAGTACCTGTTCTCCCATCGGAATCGCGACGCGACAATCGCAGCTTCGAGTCGCCGTAACGCAGTGAACGCGCCAAGTTCCGGTCACGGTAACAAACGCGGTATCCAAGTAACAGTCGACCTCCATGGAAATCCCGTGCATGTGGAGAGGGATCAGTGCCGGCGGATCGCACCGGCCGTGAACGTACGGCTGGTAGCTCATGATATCCGGATTGTCGACGATCGACGGCTCCGATATCACTGCGTACACCATCGGCGCCGCCGGAAGGAGGTGTGCCGCGTCCTCGCGCAGCGACCGCGATCTCTCCATCCCAGCCACCTGCTTCGGCGCCTGCGGCGCCGCCGACCGATCCTTCCCGTAGTATATCCTCTTCGAGAGCTTCAGACCGTAGTCCACCGATCTCGAGAACTGATCTGCCATTTCCACGATCCTCCGGCCGTTTGATTTTCCCGCGAGGAGCACTATCGTATATTCGAGGGTCTGAATTGTAGAGTAAGAAGAAGAGAAATATAAATACAGAGAGAGCGAGAGTGACCGTCGGAGCCCTTGAAACGCAGGTGAAAGCGAGACGAACAATTTCAACGTAATGCGGACCGCCGGACATAACCACTTAAAAGAAAGAAATGATAATAATGGTGTTTTTAGTGATGGATAATTACGTGTTAATAGAAAGTGAGGCTAATCGCTGTTTGAAACGTTGTAAAGGGGTACTACTGTGAAAGAAATGATTCTTTGAGCACGATTAGTAACAAAGATAAAGTAGAAGGGCCCCGCGAAAAAGAGGGAGGGGTTTTGATATGTGTCCGCCACGTCGCCTACAAATGAGAACAAAAATATTGGGCTCATAATCCTGTAACCCGCTGGTCCACGGTCCATACCTTGTGGGGTCACCGTGGCAGATTCATTGTGTCTCAGGTCTACATTTGGACACGCTTAACATATTTTTTTTTATTTTCGAATTCTGAATATATATATATATATATATATATATATATATATATATATATATAGGTTTTATTCCACGTGGATGATGCTCAATGAGTCAATTTTTTCTGCTTTGCTCCACAATCGAAACTTTTTATATTTTAATTTGTAATGATGAACTAAATTGACAGTTCACTTAGATCAAACAAATTTAAAATGCTCATTTTGGTTTGTTCTCCGCTTATCCTCCCGCGGAAAAAGAAAATTAATTGTAAAAATTGAAAAAGTATTTAATAATCAAAGTTCTCATGCAATCTGACATTATCCTGAATTTTCATCTAAAAGTGAAAGTTTAAAGATAATTATAATTGCTTATATTTTATATAACTTTTTATTATTTAAAGAAAAACTTTACACACACGTATACATATACACGTGTGCGTACACACACACATATATATATATATATATATATATATATATATATATATTAATTCATAATATTTTAATTTGACTGATTATGATTTATGAATTTCAAGCACCCTTTCGGTTATTGAAGCAAACTCAAAAGTATGTTAGATTCAGTTAATTTTAGTGTCATTAAACTTTGTTATTAAATCCTTGCTTAGTTCACCTTGATTAGTATTTTATTTTGATATTTTGTAAGTATTAAGCCTTCGGCTCCATCTTTTGGGACGAGTGGAAAACTATTGACATGTGGGGAAATGTGCGTGGCCTACGGAGTCCCTAGGCATTGGTCTATAAATAAAAATAGAGTACGCACTCAGTTACATATAATTAGCATATATCAGCCCTCAAAATAATACTATTTTGCTAAAACTTTAATTGTAAGGTAAAATTTATTTAATAAAATGATATCACTTTGAAGACGAATGCACGTAAATTGCATGCGCTTGGTTGCATACTCTCTTTTCTGTATATTATAACTCAACAAATTCCTTTTAAATAGGAGAAAACTTTAATAAATGAATAATGTATATGAGGTGCATCTCATGTAACACACGTGAGGTGTAACATAAAAATGCTAATAAATTAATAGAAATGGCCTAAAACAACCAAGTTAGTGCAATCAAAATCATTAATTAATATAATTATATATTTGAACATAATAAGAGACTCACCGTTTATCAATTTTCATCTCTGTCGAAACTTCAATTTTAGTTTTCCCTCACAAATGAGATTTAAGACAGGTCCATTCATCTTATTTATAGGGTAAAGATCAATTCATACCCTTTGTTTACTTTAGGGCTCACTCATTTCCTATAGGATTTTAATATTCACCGTGGCGCCTCGATTATGACTAGAGGTTATTCATACATTGAAGTTAAGATTTAAGGTCAAACTTCCCTTAGTTAAGGTAACGTAATTTTTTGATGTTCCTACCAATTGAGGTTTAAGGTCACCTTTACTCCTCGGTTAAAGTTTAAGCCACTCATTCTTATAAAATTTAATTCTCATTCATATTCACTCTATTCAAGTTTAAGATTACTCATACCCATTAATTAAGGTTCAAAGTCACATATACTCCTTTGACAAAATTGTATTTTTAAAGATTTCGGACTTTTGAACTTTCAATTATCTATAGATACAAAATTATAGAAAATGTAAGAAAGTTAAAAAGAGAAATAAAAGGAAAGAGAAGTGAATCGGAAAATATAACCAACGCAATAGAAAGCAAGAAAGAGAATAGATTTGTGATATCTTGGTTTGGTGATCCGTCAACTACACATATGGCGGGTGGACGTTGTCCGGCTCAAATGAGAATCCTATGAAAATAAAATGAAGACATGCCAATTAATTGCCCTCCGTGCAACCATTAAGATCAAGCCACGTGGCTGCCTACAGCGGAACGCGGATAAAGTGTCCCGCGCCGGATTTCTGTCCCTACTGGGGGACAGGGCTTTTCCGCCACTTTGATCGTAAACATTGGGACCGTTGAAATCAAGCGCCATTGATTGAGCTTGGTGGATGCGGGGACCAATGGGTTAATCGTGGGGCCCATGATTGTTCAATTATATCGTGTTTATGTGTATTAAATAGGAAAAAATAATTGTACCTTTTGATCGGTAAAAGAAAGAAGCAATTATTTATGGACCTGACTTATAATTGATCACAATTAATAAGCGTAGATATCACGTCATTTCGACGTAATGCTCATAAAATTTCACATTTTTTAATTTAGGAATGACAATTTGAGATGGGTTAAATGAATAGAAAGAAGGTCAGTCGGGCATAATGAAATAATTATAAATTAAAAGAATTTTAAACAAACGGATATGAGTCACTTCACTCTTACTTTCAAAAAATATATATATTTTAAAAATTTATAACTAAATCGTTATTTTACGCTCTTTTAAGCATTGGGATTAGCTATCACTGCGAGGGAACTTATAAAAAAATATTTTATTTTTAACTTTGAATTATAACCTTTGCAACTCTGACAGGTATATTTGAATGCTTTTAAAAGGTAATTTTGAACATTTCATAAATTTTTTAAAATCTGACTTTTGATCGAAAAGGACTTTTTACAATAGAGGGGAAATAAAGCTCCCAAACCAACACTAATTTAGGGACACGATAAAGAAATATGTTACCCTTTTAGAAACCAAATACATGAACGGGGATTGAACCTAATTCTCGTGATGTAATCCAAGAGTCTCACCTCCATATATGTACTTGATTTCTAACTTCACGGGATATTTCAATTCTCCTGTCATAACGCATGCTTGGGTAAAATTTATATCTGTACAAAATAGAGGCATGCATGCACGATACAAATATGACTCTTTTTCAATATATTTTACTTTCACTATTATTCCATACTCCTATTTTTTAAATTTTGGAATTCTATTTAATAATATGAATAGAAGGAATATGCAAAATTATATAAATATGTCTTCTTTCGTCAAATTTCATAGAGCTAGTTGAATGTCGTAACATTCTCTCTCACTCTCTCCCTCGCGGCCGTACGTGATTTCAATGGCTTCAGTAATGCTAGCAGTCAATTTATTACGCTGGAAAACATGGTCCCGTCGCTTTGTAGTCACCGGCCATTGAATTGATTTTTCGGTCTCATTCCACCAGTCTTGTCTTCATCACTGGCTCAATTATTTAATGCCTAGTCAATATTATAGTACCATATTTTTTTCCCTCACCTAAATTGCTATGTGTCACTGCCATGGCTAATCAGAGCTACACCAACCCAAGCGATTCCCCTCTGATTAAGAAAATATACTTCTCACTGAGTTGACATGAAATTTCAACCCTAAACAAACAAGCTCAGCTTTTATTTAATTAAATCTGGTTCAGGTGAACTTGCAAGGGGATAAAACTTTTATCGCATTATTTATTTTATTTCAACGACTCAAGAGAATCTAAGCTTCAAATCAACCCAGCTTCTCGATATAAATAAAATGTTCATTTCTTCGTATGGAGAAACTATCGTTCTTAACTTCTCAATATATATAAAATATTTGTTTTTTTGTATGCAAAAATAATTATTCATTTTTTTCCCCTCCTTTTCTCCTGTTACAAAGAAGGCTAAAGTTTGAAGAATTGATAAAAGAAAATTATTTCATAATTCAACGTAGTGGACACTTGAACTATTGACCTCCATGAGAATAAATAGGTTACCACTAGCTAAATTAATAATTACCGGTGAAAATTATGATTCTTATTCTACTATTTTTCTCAAACACATCACAAGAATCTTATTTTTATAATAAGATGGATAGAAGCGGGTGTAAGTTTGCCCGTATCGCCCACATCCGGAAATACAAAGATTGAGGAATAAGACATGAACATAAAAATAACTCTCATTGATGTGAAAATGGTAAGGTGGAGAGTCCCTAAAAAAGAAAAGAGAAAAAAAAAACCCTACATAATCATATCAGTCCCTAGGTGCCTAAAACACCTTTATTTCCGTAAAAAGAACAACCATCAATACTTGCTACAAAAAACTACCTACATTTTTTCTGTTCACTTCCTCAAACTTTGGGCACTTTTTATGATTACTTGCTTTTAAATATTTAAATTTATCTATACTATCTATACTATTATAAAGTCAAAGGATACTTTGATTCACTCAACCATATATTTTTTCTGAATTTTTATTAATGCCTTCAAACATTACAATTATTTACTTGCAGTTATCACATGACCATTCATATTTTTACTCAAACATTACAGTTATCACATAACAATTCACATCTTTTCCTTAAACATATGGCGTAATGACTTTTGATTGTAAATGATCCAAAATTTTAAATATTTAATTAATTTAAATTTGTTATCTATACATTCTTTTAGATATTATATATTGATTGAAAATTCGCTAAGCTCCCACTAGTTTTTATAACGATCATACCAATATAAGGGTCGTTGCATCCAGAGGAAGACATGAGGGGACATTTTATTGTTTATATCATAAAATCGCCAGAGCCATTTTTAATTCGGTTATTGGGCCCAGTCTACCCCAAAACGTAATCAAGACTTATCATGGTTCCAAGCCCAGTTATATGGGCCCACTAAGACTGGGCCTATCAGCTTTTGTTGGGTTGGGCCCAGCGGGCTCGCTAGAATAAATTTCCAAACTCGTCTTTATTCAGGCCCATTAGAATACCGCGCCCGTCGCGGCTTCGATTCTCAACAGGCGAAGGTTTCGTTTCCCCACGTCGACACGTGTCCCTTGACCTGCCTATCAAGAAACACCATGTTAAGTTTCGTACAAGGTGAAAAGGGTATCGGGTTCGAATCGAAGCACCCGTAGAAAAGGATAAGAAGGGAAATTTAGGGAGGGGGGAAAATTTATTTCTTAAAACAAAAAATAAACGGAAAATTAAAACCCCCCACCGCACCGAAAAAGGGAAAGTGGAAAAATTAAAAGAAAACAATACGAACAGAGAGACATAAAAATCACTTTTCCCACAGATCTCTTCTCCCTAACGAACGTTTCGACTTTCCGGTTCTCGTTGAATTCACTCCATGCATTTGAGAGGAAAGGTATCGGAATCATAGCGATCGGAGTCATAGCGACATCGCGTTCTTCGGGTATGGGTTGTTGTTGTTGTTATTGGACTTTCGAATTCTCGTGAAGCTTCCTTTTGGAATTAGGGTTTTGTTCTTTGCATCCGATCGATGTTCAGGTTTAATGGATCCGAGAAATGATGTTGCGATTTTCTTCACGTGTTTCAAATTTGATGTATAGGAAGTTACAGATTTGAGCCTTTTGAGCCGAATTTTATTTGTGCATTTTTTTCCCCCTTGTTACTCCGATTAGCTTCTGATTGAGCTGAAAACTTGCAAGCGAATTCAATTTTTTTTTTCATGTTAGGGTTCTGGTTGTTTCGCAACAGGAAGAATCTCTAATGGAAATTTCACTAAAAAAAGGGATGCAGAGATTGAAATATTATCTTCTTTTGGTGTTCCCCCAATTTCTGAACAGCCAGGCCCAAAGTTATGCTTCAATGCTTCTATGATAATCACTTTAAGGAATATAAATTTGCTGCTTGCTTACTTTTGTAGTTTGTCTTATACTTGGGGATAGAAACGAAGTATTTCATGTCAAAGGTAGCCAGCATTTACTTACGTCTTGATTGATTCGAATTCAGAAACCTCCAAATATAATGCAATTGAAAAGGTGGAAATTGCTCGTTTCCAGATATAGATTTGGGTTCAAGTGTATAAAGTTTGATAATGTGTTTTCTGGTTGTTTTCAGGGTTTCTTCTGTCATGGCAACTGCAACCATGGCTACGGCAGCTGGTGCAGCTGCTCTTCTGTATTATACTTTAAATAGGAAAATACATTCTACCATATCCCGAGGGCATGACAATGAAAGCAGCTCAAGTCATGCTCCCTTAGGAAGTCGTCGAGTATCCCACAGACTTATACAAGCACCTGCCACGTGGTTGGAGACCATCTCAACATTGTCGGAGACTCTCAGGTTCACTTACTCTGAGACTTTAGGAAAGTGGCCGATTGGGGACTTGGCATTTGGGATCAGCTTTCTTTTAAAGAGGCAGGTAAGTGTCTCTGCTGGTTATTGTACCCTTACTACGTGCTCTGGTTTAATATGCTGTACGATATTAGTATTTTTTGTGTCTACTTTATTCAATCTGCTGACCTGCTTTGAATAGTCTTGGGAGGTATTAATTCAGGTTAGTTTATCTTTAGGATAGGTCTTGAGAAAGGGAAAGAGCGAATGGTGGTTTTCCTGAAGCTGACCTTATCCCACCCACCAGTAAAACATACTTCAAGTAGTTGCGCTTACCAGATGAGGTTGTGGTCTAGATAAAAGAGGGTGTTGAGTTTTCTAAGAAGTCATATGTCCTGTTTGTAAAGGACAAATGGATTTGATTTTTGAGGTTTTCTGGGCATAATGCCTTAGAATTAAGTTTCACGGGTCAAGAATATAAAAGTTTCTGTCCTAAAGATTTGATAATCTTTACTGAAATCAATCACTGTTATGTATTTATTTCTGCAGTGCAGTTACATTTTGTTTCATCTCTAGCTAGTACTTGTTGCCAAGCTGTTGGCCTTATTAAAAGTTCTGAATCCTGATGATTCACTTGGCATCACGTCAATATTGCTTCTCAGAAATATGCATGGCCCGTGTATAATAATTTTTTTGATCAATGTAGTATATTAAATGCAACTTTTGGAAAATAGTTTCTGCATAAGGTTTTTAGTGCACCTAATCAAGGGTATATCTCCAAATTCTGCACAGGGATTGCAATTGTTTCTAGTGTTGTGGCATTAAATCAGCTTCTCCTTTCAGGTTTATGTAGCATAATCACTACACACACGTATTTATTTTCAAATTATTTCTTTCTGGTCTATGTTGTAGAGATAGTTTACATCCAAATGATTATATATTTTGGTCTATAGACCAAGCTCTTAACCATGTGATTGTGCTCCGCAGGGTAACTTACATGTTGCCAGTGTATATGGTGGAAAAGATAGTTTACAACTCAAAGGATCTGAAATTATTGCAGAGCTCAGATATCTCTTAAACTTATTGACTCTTTGTTGGCATTTCTCCAAAAAGCCATTCACCTTATTTTTAAAGGAAACTGGTTATTCAAAAGAAAGTGTTCTCCTTCAAGAACCAAAAGCAGGAGTAAGTAATTTTGAATTTGAACAGTTCCATTGTTCTGCAACTTTTGTTTAATGACTTACTATTTCTTCGGGGAATTGGGTGCCCTTTTTTTTTCTTGGGGGGGGGGGGGGGGGGGGGGGAGGGGGGGAGGGTATGGATGTTTTTTGTGTTGGGGATTGGGTGGAGGGAGCTGGGATTTCTAGTTGAATTACTAACCATAATTAATGAAATTTGATAGTTAGGGTGGGTTATTAGGATTACTAGTACTACATCTCTTTCTGCTTTGTATCGTGTCAATGAGATATATTTATTAGATATATGTACGCTTCATTTGACATGGTTCATTTACTTATGCAGATTCTGAAGCCAGCTTTTACTGTTTTAGCTGATCATGAATCACAGTGTTTCCTCTTATTGATTCGTGGAACTCATAGTATCAAGGATACATTAACAGCTGCAACTGGAGCAGTTGTGCCTTTTCATCACACTGTTGTGCGCGAGGGAGGTGTCAGTGATTTGGTTTTGGGTTATGCACATTGTGGAATGGTTGCAGCTGCACGGTGGATTGCAAAGCTTGCAACTCCTTGTCTCCTTAAAGCGCTGCATGAAAATCCTGGGTATAAGATTCAGGTAGCGAATGTGGTACTTAAAAATGGACACAAATTGTGTTGTATAAGATGCAGTATTAAAGTCTTTTTTTAAAATTAATGGTCAATGATGGTGATTTCAACGAAAATGAAGTTTCATTTTTTCTTTTTTCTCTCCAGATTGTAGGACACTCTTTAGGTGGGGGTACTGCAGCACTTCTGACATATATATTGCGTGAGCAAAATGACTTGTCCACAGCCACTTGTGTTACATTTGCCCCAGGTTCGTGACCATTATACATTATTTTGGATATGTTCTCCATTGAGCCCATTTAAATCAGATCTCTTTGTGTTGAGAATCCCACACCGGTTTTGGGCTTGTTATTCTGGGACTTGAAGCATCCCCTCATCACCAATTGGTTTTGAGGTGGAACCTTAGCACTTTGCATCAAATTTTGTGCTTATAGCTATAATGGGTGTAACATTTACTTATTTTGTCTTTTAGATGTTTATTCTTAGCTTTGTTTTCTCTCTGACTGGAAATCATCTTCAGGTGCTTGTATGACATGGGAATTGGCAGAATCAGGCAATGATTTTATAACTTCTGTTATAAATGGAGCTGATTTAGTACCTACATTCTCAGCTGCTTCAGTGGATGACTTGCGTGCAGAGGTTTTAATCACTGCTTTCTGTCTTTTGGGGGTTTAGCCCTCCCATTTCTTGGACATTAATTTGGTGCGACAGTTTTGCTGACATTCTATGGAATTGATGTGCTTGAAATGGCTCTTCCTTAAATACACTTCTTCTCTTTCTCCAAAAAAAAAAAAAAAAAGAAAAGGGGGAAAAAATTAAAAATATATGTACAAAATGGTTTCACTGTTTTTACTATATATCTCATCTTTTATATTTTTTATTTTTTCAAACCATTTTTCCCCTGCAGGTCACAGCATCCGCTTGGCTGAATGATCTCAGGAATCAAATTGAGCACACGAGAATTCTTAGCACTGTTTATCGTTCTGCTTCGGCCCTGGGCTCCCGTCTTCCTTCCATTGCTAGTGCTAGAGCAAAAGTTGCTGGTGCTGGGGCAATTTTGCGTCCGGTTTCCAATGGTACACAGGTACTCCTTTTTCTTCTTTACCAAATAAATTGCCAAATGATCAGATCTTCATTTAGTTAGTTTCGCGCAGTATCTCATATGTCCTGGTTAAACAAAGCATCTATGGCATGTTTGGTTTGTGGAATGAAATGGAGTGTGAATGGAATAGTTATTCCATAGGAATATAATAGGTGAGGAATGGCTATTCCCGTGGACTATAAGCGGAATAGATAAGGAGTAGCTATTCTCAAGGGCCATGAGTAGAATAGTTTTTTTGATTGAGCCTAGAGTTCTAAAGTGAAACAAGCAAGGTAATAGTTATTCTATAGGAATAGGGCGGAATGAAGTAGCTATTACCATGAACTAACGAGCTTATGAATTCTTCTGTCTCTCCTTGATTTCTCTGTTGGGAATACTTTTTAAGTGTGGATACTTTAACAATTTTAATTTTCTAATGGAAGCAATGGACTTGGTATTGTGTGCTTCTGATGGTGTCATGTTGGTTTCTAATTCCCAGGTTGTGATGAAGAGAGCCCAAAGCATGGCTCATGCTGCTTGGACACGCCCTTCTCTCCACCTCTCCTCATGGTCATGCATCGGTCCACGTCATCGCACCACATCATCTCATTCAAACTCGAAAGACGATAATCAAACTCATGATCCTTACTCTGAAAAGTCTCTTATTTCCCCACCCTACAGAACCCAAACTGTCACTGGAACCAGTGAATTCCCTGCATCTTCCTCATCCATGGGAATGGAATGGTCTTCTGAAATAGAATGCTCTCATCCCGATGAGCTGGGCCCACAAATTGATGTGGACGCTGATATTGTCGATGGTGAGGATATCGTGGGTCGCACTTCTAATGGGGACCGCATGACTGAGGTCGAGCTGTGGCAGCAACTTCAACATGAGCTTTACCATCCAGAGGAAGGTGATGAACCTGCTGTGGCAAAAGAATTAAGGGAGGAAGAAGCGGAAGCCATTGCAGAAGTAGGTGAGAGCGGGACCACAAGCTCGATCACTAACATGAAGGAAGCTCACAGATTTTTCCCTCCCGGGAAAATCATGCATATTGTGACCCTTGTCAGCGAAGGGGTGGAGCAAGAAGGTGGCAGCAGTGCGTCGTCCAGCGACACGGATGAGAGCCAGCTCGCAGATTGTACGGTCGGGATCTTTTTGACTCCGAGATCACTTTATAGCAGACTGAGGCTGTCACAGACCATGATTAGTGACCACTTTATGCCAGTTTATAGGAGACAGATTGAGAAGATCATTTCAGAACTTGAAAAGGAAGTTCCTGATGTTCATTGTAAAAGGAAAGTTGATGGAGAAGTAGTTTTATAGCAAAAAGTTGACCACGAGATGACACGATGGTTTTTTTTTTTTTAAGAAAAAGATTTCGTCGCCATGGCTAGAAAAGGGAAGAAGTATGGTGCGAGAGCCCATTGAGATGGAATGGAACACTCCCATTGGAGGACCCAAGTTTATGCCTGTCATTGAAATATGTTGTAAGGTGAATAACTGCAAGTGTACAGTTGTTTGGGGTTCATCAGATGCGGAATTCTTTTATTCAACGACGGAAAATGAGTTGAGCTTCTGTAACTCTGCTCTGTTGTGAAGTGTGATGCCATTGTTTCGTTGTTGCATGCAATGCTTGAACTGCTGTTGCTGCCTTGTGAGGAGCTAGTTGAGAGAATGAATGTATCAAAATCGTAAACCAAAAAAAGCGAAAGAAAGAAGGAGAAGAGGAATTGTAATACAAAGATGGGCAGCTTTTATGTGTTTTTTTTATTTTTTAAAATTTTATGATTAAAGGTTAAGATTATTAAATTACAAATTGTGCATTTCTACGTAATTTTCTTCTGAGGGTGATTGTTTTTGTTTGGTGGTGGCAATTGACTTTATTAATATTATTTTTCCCTAAGTGAATTGATTACTTTTTCTAGGTAAATAGAGACGTTTCATATTCTGTGAAAATGGGCTACATTCATTGTGCATCCCCTACCCACTACCACCACTTGCAAGAAAACAAAACGCACATCCACATCTCAATTTGGTATAAAATCCCCCTTCCCAATATATGTTAGAATCACATGCCTCATCTCAATTTGCATCTGATACCCAACTTGCATAGGCTCCAAAAGAATATATATACATACATTCATATATATATACACATACATATATACACCCACATACAGCAAAACCGACACTGCAATTTTCACTTGTCCCCTCATTTTGTTGTATCCGTATCATATTTGTTAAGAACGAAAATGTGAAAAAACAAAAAAAAAAAGAAAAAAAGAATGGGAAGAGCCTATAGAGTCCCTCTGAGACTAAACAATGATGAGAAGGCTTCAGAGTTGGTCTGGCCCAATCTACCATGGCGATGTATGACGCCGCCGAGAGTTTTGAAAACGATGCTATATTTACAACTTAAAACCCTCATTTTTCCATAATTACTCGTGACTGACTGACTGCCCACATGGAGCATGGGGCCTCGCAAATGAATGAAACCAAATCATGTAGCTATTTCAAGTCTTCAAAGACCTATCTTTCTTCGGAAGGAGCGCAGCCTAATTATGTGCTAATCCAAGGCCTCCCCACTCACTGTGTGACACAAAAAACCCAATATTTTTCTACTGAATGCCACAATTTTATTAATGGAAGACACAAGAACTGGGTCTCAGGGAACAAATGGGAACTAAACAGTAGAGAGCACCCAAAGCATGGACTATAGAACAGACAGAGAGGGGACACTAGTCGGATGATTATATTCATGAAGAAATAAAGTCTTAAGTACATTTTACTTCAGATAATCACTTGTAGCTCACTGTAGCGGCATATGGACGCATGTGGGTCACAAGGCCAACTTGTGCAGACAGAGTTCTCCATAACGCTATCTTGACATATGTCATTGAATGTGAGATTTTCTCGTATATTATATGCTTCCGTTGGGTCTGATTAATATAGAATAAATCATGTAGTCCATGACTTTTGTACTGATTCTTTTTTTTTTTTTTCCAAGAAGAAAGTTTTGTCCCTATTCACCAAAAGTTTCCATTCTCCAATGGTCCTCCACCGCATCTTTAATCTTTTACTTCATGTGAGAGTTTTGAGTTTGCACATGGTTAATTCCACCTGAAAAAAAAAAAAAAAAAACCTACCTATCACCCTATCCCATGTTAAAATATTTTTGGTCTTATGAAAATTTACTCCTATCGATTACACTCTTTTATATAGTGTATTTGATACAAAAAGAATGTAAAAGATAATTAATAGGGGTTAAAGTTAGGGACAAAGCCAGAAAATATTAACATGACGAGGATCAAGAATCTAATGCGAGAAGTCAATGTACTTAAATATTACTTCTAGAGTGATAAAAAAATATATACTTATTGTAAAAATTACATAATTAATTCCCAAACCACCTAAAATTTCCCTCAGGCCTACTACGATCCACCCCGTAACCATATAATATGTTCACTTTGACTTTTTGTGGTGAGAAGCAACGTGGGGAACAGAAGCGTATCATGTGACGAGTTTGAGTGTGGGGGCTATCTTCTTGGCATTCACATCTTCTTCTTATTGAATTCTCTACCTGACATTATCCCAAATAGAAAAAATGTGTGTGGTTTCTGGCGTCACAGAGTGCATGATTGTTGCGGCCGCGCAATTGATTGCTTGGATTATCTGATAATCCCACATGTCAGTTTTTTTTTTTTAATGCAATGAATCTAGGAGTTGCTGCTCAGCCAAGTAATCAATCCCCAATTACTTTGATTTTGATATTTTTTTTTATTTTGCTAGAATTTGAATCATCAACCATACTTAACATCAGAGAAAGTAATCAATCCCCAATTACTTTGATTTTGATATTTTTAATTTTGTTAAAATTTGAATCTTTATCCATATTTTAGATCGGTGAAAGCATACGTCGAATCATCATTATGAAAATAAACATGGCATGTGCATATAATTAATTTTACTAATTCAACTCTATCGAAATGATTTCATGATGCAGTTCTGTGATACAGTTTCAGAACAATATAGTATCAGCAATTCCGTGAAGCAATAAGAATTATCTTAAATGATATTTTATTAACCATGCTAAATGTTTGAGCCTTTGAAGACCCGCGTGATGGTAAATTTGGAGTTATTTTTTCCCTTCTTTAAGTTTCGTGTATTTTTCATTCTGAAAATGACTACTTGTCTAAATTTAAAGCAATCAATTAAATTATAAGTACCTTGTCATTTATTTGTATATTTTAAATATTGACAATATGTGTCACTCGGTAATTATTTAATTATTTAAGCAATCCTCATTAGCAATTTAAATCCTTAAAATTATATATATGATGTTCTAAAACTCAAACCCTAATGGGTGGTTGTCCTATATGATCCATTGATCCCACTTTTTTGTTTTGCGACGGAAGAACAAAGAAGACTCCTGTGGTTTTTTGTGTCCGAAACGTCTAATAATGCGTGCTATAGTTTCGAGTTGATTTAGATTTATTAATTTAGCAGCTGATCAGTCACATCCCAAGCCTCACATCAGTTGTAAAGCCAATCTGCGAAGATATGCTAAGGATCCATTAATTTAACATTTTCACACTGTGAATTACCGATCATTGCCTAAGAATTCAATGCTGATTTCATAATTTTATTTTTTTCCTCCAATTTGTTTTCACTGCAGGTGAATCAGGTCAATTTGTTTTTACTGCAGGTGAATCCAGGGACGAGAGGGAAGGAAAATCAGATGAGCTTTTCCCACGTCCATGGATAACCACTGATTATTTGTTAAAAGGAATTTAATGTCCTTTTATGGTTTTGAGCAAATCTTTTCAAAAGGCACTTTCACTCAGATGATTCGAAAAACAATCCAATCACAAAAGGACTGCTCATCCGGGTCTCGATGTAAAGGATCATGCAAGTTACGCACATTGCCATCATACAGAGCCCGTGTGGAGTTCGATGTGAAAATTTTAATAGTATGACTTGCAAGAGCATAAAAAATATGAAGGTCCACCTTTCATTTAATTAGGTTAAGGACAATCATGGTGAAACGAAAATCGCAGTCCGAACAGAAGAAATTACTTCGGTCGCGATCTCAAAATTATGTAATTTTGATAATATTTTTTATTTTTTATTTTTTTTAAAAGAGTGACATAGTTTTAGGATCTTAACTATGATAATTTCCTCATTTGGGGTTGGGATTCTCTAGACTCATATTTGACATTCACTACTTGTTTCTCAAGGAGACAAGAGAAGCTGCTAAAGGGACAGATTAGGAAGCTTATAAAAAGTTGATTTTAGCTTTATGGGGAGCCCCCAAAAAATGAAAATGAAAAAAAGACTTTTCGAATAAACTGTTCATTATAGTTTTTTTTTTATTTAAAAAATTGTTCTAGTTTTTATAGGCATATTTGAATTTTTTAAAAAGTATTTTAAACTTTTGACCAAATTCTTTTTTTATAGCCTCCCTTTTGATAAAAATTACAAATCTAATACAACCTTTACTATTGATTGATTATATTTCAACCTTTTTAAAAGGATGTAATTTTAGCCTCCAACATTTTTTTTCACAATTCCATCAAAAAAATTGTAAAAAATAAAATGTTTGAAGCATGTTTTCTTTAATAATAGGTCAAATTTGACGGGAAAAAAAATTCTAACCTATTATCCTCCTTTATGGGAAAAAAATTGTGAAAGAAAATTTTTTTGACCTTTTATGGTAAAAATTCATGACCAATACTTAAGCAACAAAAATTATTTTAACTAATGTGTGATTCCTCCTTGTGATAATTAGAGCATACAAAATTCGTAAAAGAAAATTATTTGAATAATTTTAATGTAAAATCTAGAATTTTACTATGAAAGAATGTTCCTAAAAAAAATCCTTTATAAATATAGGACAAATTTAAAGAATATTTAAAAGTAGACTAGAACTGCACCCATTTTAAAAAGTTAGGATATAATTAGCGCATAATAAAAGTTATACTAAATTTTTAATTTTTATTAAAGGTTAGATTATAAAATATAATTTGACCTAAACTTTTTAAAGATTTACCAAACGTCTATGATCAAAAAAAAAAAGAAAAAAAATAACTTTCGCCAATAAATTAAAAATAAGATGAGCCAGACCTAAAGCAAAAGCAAAGGAGATAAGCATAAGGTGTAAAAAAATCCGCAAGTGTTAAATCAACCCAACCACTTTTCTAATAAAACAAAAGTTGCCCTTTTTCTTTTCTTTTTTTCTTTTTTTCCTTTTCTATATTTTCCTTTGGGCCAAAAGGGACTGATTTAGTTTTGGTTCACTGAATGTTGGTTTTGATTTTGGTCCACTTAATATTGAAGCAATGCAATAATTGACATGGAAAAGGCATATTATCCAATAATTCAAGAAATCATAAGACTTAAATGTGACACATAGACCACAATTATGATGAAATGTCACACTTTCACATAATTCTGAACCGTGGGATTGTATGGCTCTAGAGCATGTGCACGGACCATCTTTAAAAGACTATGAGTTCTCTAAATTCGTAAACTCATAAATTTATACAGTTAGATAATTTTGATTATTTATTATATAAAATTGTAGAACAAAATAAATAAGTAAAATTATCTAAATTCATAAATTTATATATTTTTCAAATTCAAGTGATCCTTTACTCTCATTGAAAAGGTTTAATCTAATATCAGTTATATGTTATATCTATTGATGCTTAAGTAATCTTCCTGAAAACTATTTTATATCGAATTCCAGTTTGATTTGGATAGAGTTAAGGTATTAGTAAAAAGATTAAAAAAAAACTTCAATTAAAGTACTGCTCATCTGTCTCACACAACATTTTTTGAAAATTTGATTAAATTTTAATAATCTTATAATATAAAATAGTCACTTTGTTTTCAAGAAGAAGTATAACAGTAATAGATCTTCGGAGCGAGCTCTTCTCCATTTCTCCTCCTAGTACATTTTTAATTAATTTTAATTATACAAATAAAAATCATAGGTTAACAAAAATTATGCTGAAACTTTTAAGCTTAGGATGAGTAGATTTTACATTTTCAAATCTCATGAAATTTAAAATATCTGTATATTTTTTTATTTTATTTTGATTCATATAATTAAAATATTTAAAAATATCTTAAAATAGAATAGGAGGGAGGATTAGAGAGAGGAAATGGGGAGGAGCGTG
Source organism: Santalum album (assembly GCA_034195605.1). NCBI lineage: Eukaryota > Viridiplantae > Streptophyta > Magnoliopsida > Santalales > Santalaceae > Santalum > Santalum album. The sequence continues at coordinate 3,999,015 of CM067258.1, forward strand.
TTCCTATATCTACCCATCTTAATTTTTCCTTTTATTTGGGAGGGCATTCTTCTTAAATTTATCCTATTTAAGAAGCTAATGACAATTAGAGACTTTTAAGCATCCGTTTAAAGTAAGAACACATGCACGAGGGTGAAGGGTCATTTTATTTTTGGCAATGCCTCCACTTTTTCGAAATGACATTTAAGGCCTTTTTGTTAATGAAATGTCCTCCTTCTTTCTCCGGAGACAGACCATACAAGGGACGGCACGTGGCTCCTTCAGTCAACGTCGCTTTCAAAACTACCACGGGCTCCATAATTCTCCCCCCATCACTCTCTCGCTCCTTATCTGGGCCTCTCCCTTGGGCTTGCGTTCGGTCCATTCAGAGATTCTGGTCCACGTGTCCCCACCGTCCACGTTAGCAATTAGGATGGGTCCTTGCGCCCCAAGGGCCCATGTCCACATAATAATGAGTGCTGAGCTGGCTTTCTTATTCTACACTCCTTCCCCTTCGTATTTTGGTCTAATAAATAATAGTACGGGACCACATAAATTTTATGATATTATTATTTTTTATTTGAAGATTATATATATAAAATTATATTTTTAATGAGTCTACGGGTAAATATCAGCACCAAAAATCTAAATTAACCATAAGTCCAATGCGTGACATTTTAATTGTCATTTTCATATGGATAAGTCTAGAGGTATCGAAAGCGCTACACCGATGTTTACGGTTCGTACGATGTGTGAGATCACATGTTGCATGGGGTATTCTCTGCACATCAGGGTACCAGCAGCTCTCTTTTTATTCGCAACACAACAATTACTTTCATATTAATCATTTGAATTTAATAAATTTAAAACGTATAATTTCAAAAATAAAAATTGGTGTTGGATTGTGCAGGGGCTTGTACTTCATTTCACCACTTTGATCCATCCAACATTTATTATATTTACGCTCCCTTTGTGCTATTTTCTTTTTCTATAGTAAAATGAGGAAAATAAGGAAAAAAAAAGAGAGAGAAAAAGATGTGATTCAAATTGGGCGGAACAAACTTGGTCATTGTCTAAACAAATTGGGTGACCATGAGCTTCACTTTATAATATATTTATTTATCGTATTTATGTGGCTTGGTTTTGTTCATATCTTGAGGGGCCACCTTGCTTATATGTGATAAAAAGACAAGGGGGATTTGATTTGACCTACTTTATTTCGGCAATAAAGTGAGAAACCTTTTAATTAACTCAACAGATCACATGGAGGGAGTATGGCAAAAACAAAAATAATTGGTAATTTATGTGTTGGTCCTTGATTTTCTCTCTTGACAGATCTCATTAATTGTTATTACCATATTAGTCAAAAGTGAGTTCATCCTGTTGAAATAGAGAAAATCCAACATGGCCGGGGTTTAGGCTTAGGTTAAAAAAAAAAAAAAAAAGGCGCTAGGACATTGCCAAGTCACCAATGAGGAACTTGGCCAAATCTAATGCCATAGAAGAGACCCAAATTCTTTAGGACAGGCTACCCTAATCTCGTTATAAATGGTAAAGTTTCAATGGTGATTAGTGCAACACTTGAAAAGTCAACTTTTTATTCCTTTGTTTTTAATTAGAGTTAATAACATGACATGAATGTCATTTTTTTTTTTTATGCATTGTAAATGAAAATGTATGCCATCTTTTAGGTGTCTAGGTTCATTTTGGAATATATATATATAAACACTATCGTAAGATTGAAATACACGATCTATGTAAATTTGCATAATTTAATATATAATTGAGAAGACACTACTTGATTTCTTTAATAAAGATTCTATTATATGACCTTCTTTTTTACACAACATCTTTAATTAACATTATGTATGAAAAAAGTGACATGTGAAATGATAGGAAAAGCGACTCGAAAATAGCGCGACTCATTTTGATCGATTACGTGTAGACGTAACATTAAAAATAAATAAATAAATAAAATAAGCTGAAAGTAAAGAAGGGAAGAACTTATTGAGTTAACAAAATATTATTAAAATCGGAGAAGACTTCTATATATATATGATTCTATTATTACGAGGAACATATGCCCAACATACATGCACAGTTAGTCTAAATCGGTGATCATTACCATCTCATGCTGGAGTGGATTAGAACAAAAGTGATGATGATCATCATTTTGCTTTGAATGTAAAACCTAATTAATAGGATAGTACTAACCTTGTTACCTAAAGGAGAGTTATGTGGCGCTGGGGCTAATTCTCCAAACCCATCACGTACAATGTATTACATGAGAATAGTCTAATCCTTATCCATTGCCTGAACAACCTTTTCTATTTTGTTTAAAGCTGAAACGTACAATTATCCCTTGAAATTTATTCATAAATATATATTAACTCACCATCATATATATATATATATATATTTTGCAGATCAATTCATATATGTATATGAAAAGTAATAATCACCAGAGGTCAAGAAAATGCACATAGGATTTAATTTTGACACGTATCATACTTTTATATCTGTATAATTTCAACACATGCGATTGACTTAAAAGATCCCTTAATTTATTCAGTCCTATCATTTAATATACTATTTAAACTCTGACTCTTTTTTTTCCTTACATTTTACAGAACGAAATTTGTTTCACTAAATTATGTACGTTAATCTTGTTATTATTGATGATTAAATGATTCCTGCATAGCACGTAATTTAAATCTAAACTTTACATAATTTTAATTTATGATTATCGTGAATGACTTGAATTCAAAATTAACTTAATCGGGCTCATTTTGCATTTTGCATTCATTATGAAGGACTTTTATATTAATCTTTAATTTTCAACTAACTCCATAATTCCTAATATTAAAATAAAAAACTTAAAATCTCCCAAGATTTTTTTTTTATTAAAAAAAGGTCATGGCCAGCAAATGCACGAGAAATTTCAACCCGAAAAATTGTGAATGTTGCGAAAGCATTCAAACTTAAAGTCAAGAAAGCGTTCAAACGTATCAATCCTAGCTGGGCACGCGGCGAGCGAGGATTGGCTCCGGCGTAAACGGCATTTGGAAGGAAAAAAAAAAAGAAAGAGAAAACCTCCAAACAGCGCATGTCGGGACACGGTGACAGTGCACAGCTGGCAAATAGTGAAATCAACGGTCACGATGAGTTGTCCAGCTCCGATGTGATGATGACGTGGAATTCACTGAATAATAATAATAATTACAGTCTTCCGGGAAAAAAAAGAAAGGGGAAAAAAAAAAAAACCGCCAATCATTGGAGGGGGAAGGGGAGGATTTTGGGTCACCGCTTGCTTACAAAACCCTCAGACCTTCCTCTTCGTCTTCCCTCCCTCCCTCCCTCCCTCCCTCCCCAATTTCTCTCTCTAATTTCCCTCTCTACTGTGGTTGAGCGTGAGCGGATTTTTTGTTTTATTTGTAGATAATAATCGAGCCGAGATCTCCTTGATTTGCTTCCTGGTCTATCCTATTCCCGGTTTGGAGTGATTCAGAGATTTTGCAGGTTTTGATTCGAGATTGTTTCGGTGTCCCCTTTTTTCTGAATTCTTCCAGGGTGAAATTTGGAGGAGGAGGAGGAGAGATCGTTTGATTCTCAGTACGGTTCTCTGAAATGTCTCTGATACCGGAATTCTTCGTGAACAAAGGCGAGGAGTTTGAACAGTGGGAGAAAGAAAGGTGAGAAATCAAGAGTAACGCTTGAGGTGGAGTTGAAGTAGACAAAATCGGAAGAATCTGCTTCGTAACGATCCCTTTTTCCTTCTGGTAATTTCTTTTGATTCCGGTTTCTATACGCGTGAAGCATCTTTTGATTCTGAGACCTCTGTTTCGCTAACCGAGGATCGGTGGTGTGTTTCGTGATTCCAGGGTTTCATGTCGGCGACGGTGATAAGCGATCCGATGGTGGTGGCGCCTCAGGAGGCTCAACCGGCGGCGGCGGCCAAAATCAGCGCGCAGAGCGAGGTGGAGTTCGCGAAATGCGAGTGCTGCGGATTAACGGAGGAGTGCACGCCGGCGTACATCGATCAGATCCGCCGGAGGAATCAAGGTAGGTGGATCTGCGGGCTCTGCGCGGAGGCCGTGAAGGACGAGATCGTGAGATCCGAGCGCCTCATCAGCACCGAGGAGGCGCTGAACCGGCACATGAGCTTCTGTAAGAAATTCAAATCCTCCGGTCCGCCTCTGAACCCCACGGTTCACCTGATCTCCGCCATGAGACAGCTTCTCCGGCGAAGCCTCGAGTCGCCGAGAGCCCCCCGATCCACCCCGGTCAGCCCTGTCCGCAAGAGCCAGAAAGAACCCGGTCCAGCGCTGACTCGGTCCGACAGCTGTTTCCCTACCATTTCTGGTTAACGAGAGAGAAGTGGAAAAGAGAAAAAAAAAGAAAAAGAAAGTTGTGGGAAAAAGAAAAATCGAAATAATACGGAAGGGATTATTATCGGAACATTGGAAATTTTCCCAACTTCAAATGTTGAAAAAAAAAAAAAAAGGGTTAGTTGCTTAGCTCTTAGAACTTTAATACTAAACTCCTTTTGTTAAGTTCACCACCTTCTTAATTTTGATATGGTTCTGACTCATTGGGTCTTTTCTGAAGATTATAATTCGTATAATGAATGATAAATGAGGGGTATAAACTCAGTTCTGTGCATGTAACTGTCCCAATGGAACACAACAATTAAAAAAAAAAAAATGCCCACCACTAATGACTTGAGATTAGTTCGATTTTATATTGGATTTTGGACTAATGTGCAATTAGGTGGGGTTGGAATAACCTAATCGCTGGAGATTGGGAGGATTAGTGAGAACAAAATTGAGAGATTAGAAAAGATGTGGATGCATATTCACTTGATGCAACAGTAATGATTGAGACATTTATAATGCTGAACACATGATGTTGTTGTGGCGGTGGTGGTGGCGGCATAGGATTAGAGCATTCCAATGAGTCCAAGATCATGGTAATCCTTTTGGATTTTTGGCGTGCCATGTTTTTCCATCATATGTTATAATATTGGAATTTGCTAGTACGGAAAATCTGTGTGTGTGTGTGTGTGTGTGTTTTTTTTGTCTGAGAATTTTGCTATGTTTATCGCAAGATGTGCCATAATCGCCTCAAATTCAATCATGCTGGCTTGGAAGTAGGGTACTGCATAGAGAGGGGGAAAAAAAAATTTAGTCCTCAATATTTACTATAAAGATTTATAAATCATGTTTATACATGTTAGGGGTGCTAAGTTTTTAGGTACTCAACATTGAGTATAAAGATCTAGGAAATCATGTTTATACATGTTAGAGGTGATTCCACCCCTTATGGACCGATGACATGGCCCAATCACATGACGGCACATAGAAATTTCTTCAATAGGCGGATGACATGCTTGTTTTAGCCGAAAATTAAGAATACACCCATAATCTCACACGGAATGATTGATCTTTCAAAAAACAATAAATACACTAAATGCTAGGAATAAGGTGTGACTTTTACCACTTTGGAAGCCCTCAGACTATTGGATATCGAATCCAGGGAAGCCTCCAGAGTATTGTATCAATACTCAAACTACGGGCGTTTGGCTCAATTGGATTTAGCTCTAATACATTTGTTCGAGCTTTTCCATTCAAACAAACTTACATTTTTTCCGCATTGAGAATGCCTATTAAGACATACATAATATTTAACTATGAATTTAAACACGAATACTGAGCATTAGTGTGCATCGAGTCCCAATTTTTCCCCCTAAATACATTAAGAAAAAAAAAAGGGAGCCATAAAATTGGGAAAAACCTAACTTTGATATTCCGTGGAATGGGGTTTTCTACCTCTTCTTTTTAGGATTCCCCTAGCACCTACCCTAAACTATCTTATTGCCAATAAATATAAACCCGGTTTAATTGTGTTAATAGGGACGTAGTGCTTGGTCCAAATAGGGACCTCGATCCCTGCCAATTTGAGGTATATTCCTCCTCTTACCAATGAAAGAAAGAACAAGTTAATTAATGCTATTAATTTAATAATTAACGCCACTTTGCCAACAAGTGTAGCCTAAGCATTGGACATTTTATTAGGTTACCAAATAAATGACACTTAGACAAGTTGTTAAACTTCCTGAGATTTGGTTTACCTACAATAATGATCACATCATTTTTTAAATAAATTTAAATAGTTTGTTTTTTTGGAAAAAATTCTGTCGTACTTCCACCAATGAAATGAGGGGGCACATGTGCATGAAAAATGCGGATTTGGATTCTCTCCCATGTATATGCGTAGTCCCTGTGCAATTTTTAAACTTTTTAATTCTTGATGAACTTTTAAATAATTTGAATCGTATCGATGAAAATAACATACAAAAAATACATAGGTATGTCAATTTTCATGAGATTTTGGAATTACAAAACCTATTCATCCTAAGTATTGAAAAAATGACATTAAAAAATTATACTGAAGTTTTCAATGCTTAGGATGAATAGGTTTCGTACTATCAAATCTCATGAAAATTGACATGCTTATATATTTTTATATATTATTTCGGTTCGCAAGATTCAAATTATTTAAAATTTTATCAAAAATAAAAATATTACAAAAAAGCACCATGGACTGCACCCAAAAATCAAAGAGAAACTAGTCCCGAAAAATGCATATAAAAAAGTTTACAGAATAGATATAATAGGGTATGAATCCCATTATATTGGTAAATGGGGCCCAATCCCCTGCATTTACTCTATAATTTTTTTCTATTCATTTTTATTTTTCTAGGTAACTGGGTTTTGGCATCATTCAAGTTTGACTCACCCACATCTTAGATGAGCCCTTTCAATATACCGCGGGCAACTCGAATGCACGACCTATAGTCAAAGCAGTCTAAATCCTTATCACCCTAACTATTTTTAGGTGTTGCACATTTACTGTATACCTAACACTGCTCTTAACAAAAAGAAGGGTCATCCATTCGATAAATCCCATATATCATAACACCTTTCTAGTCAACGAGAGATTGAACGTATTCAGATGCACCTTAAATCAAAGATATAATAACTCAACTATTTTGCTATGCTATTTTGTTTCAATTTTTCCCCCCCTTCTCTCTTCTCCTCTCTACTCCATGGTGAAAAGCTTTACCTAAACAAAGAAAGGGCAGGATAGAGTTGGAGGATCAATCACAATCATTTATGTTTAAATAGGAACTCTACATGTGGAGAGGTCAGTTAATGTTGAAATTTGCCATGGAAAATGAATAGTGCCTCAAAAGGTGGCAGTGGCAGACAAGACATAACAAACTCCCACTGCGGTGAAGAAGAGCCCTTGGCTTGTAGCAACCAACATAAAAGAAAGAAAAAACAAACCTTTAGCTTTGGTACAATCTACTGCTTGGTCTAGCTAGCTAGGTGGCTCGTGATTTTGTTGGGGTGAAAGTATCAAATAGCCAAATGAGGTATGGCTATGGTCCACAGTTCTAACATTTTTAATTTTGAAAAAAAAAGTTATACATATTTCATACGTATGCCTTTTATACCAAGAATACTGGTGTGATAAACTTTAAATAATTAGGTCCTTCTTGCATCCTTTAAACCAAAAATTATGATTTGACAAAATTTAAGTTATTCTAAGATGTACGGAGAACATACTGGTTGAGATTATTTTGTATTTTATTATATATATATATATTCTAAATATACGTTACATAGACATGGATCGGACCATATGGGCCTCACGAGATAAAGTTTGTTAATCTAGAAACCCTAGATGTATTTTATATATACTAGCTAAAGCCAATGGTTTAGGTAAAGTGTAATGCTTTAGGCAATGACTTAAACCTTAACATATACGAGCAGAAATATTTTTTAAAAAATTATATTTATAAAAAAATCTATGCATAGAATAGATAAAGAATAAATGCGGGATGTGTAATACAATGTATTTAATGAATAGCATGCACGTATATGAGCAACGAAGGTGATTATTATCTCGATAACTGACTTCGAAGCACATATTAGCATTTTTCTTATGTATGTAAATTTTTCTCACATATTTTTGTGTGCAATTGGCATTACCCTTTCTATTTGTTGGATACCATCCACAGGAAGCTTTGAGGTAAGATTCGGTTTATTTCACCGAAAATCTTACCTTTTTGAAAAATATTTTCAAGGAAAACAATTTCAAAAAAATTTGTTTATTTTCTGTGATTTGATTGACCCGCTGACAATTTTCTATGAGAATGCATAACAAGAGAGATGCCTCCATAATGAAATTCGAAAAGCATTTTAGTGTTTAAAAAAATGTAAAATGTCACCCATAAACAAATAATAAATTTTCCGTTAGACGTGAAAATATTTGTAATGACTTATTTTCCTTAACATTCTAAACACTAAAAAACGGAAAAGTATTATTTGAAAAATATTTTCCCTAAACAAATGGACCCTTAGGACATGTTGATCGACCGAGGACTGTATATCATGAAGGACTAGTAATTTATCACTGACCAATGCATACTTAGGAGTTTAAAAAATAATCAGATTGACTTTAACTATTTTCATAAGAAAAAATAAGTGCTTTAAGTTATCGCTAGCACCGTAGAAATCATTGCCTTGGATCAGGTGACACGAAAGGAAATTCCATAAATACCAAAGTATAAAAATAAATTATTTGCGATTTTTCACTTCAAGTTCATTGCGGATAATCTCATCGCGTCGATTTGGGACATGTGATTCTAGAACTTAAAATATTTATTGAATTACTAGTTTTATTATCAATTAATTTTGAGATGAAGCCTTATTATAGTATGCTTTTTTCTCCAAAAAATGGCCCATCTATGTTGTGCGTGTGTAGGTCTAAACTGTGACCGCGGATGGAAGTTAAAAGTCAAACATCAGCTTAGGACCTGTTATTATTGGACTTGAAGTATGTATGGGTCACTTCCCTCATTATCAATTAATTTTATAATAAAACCTTAATATTTATAAAGCGTGATTAATATGAATAAAATTACACATTTATTTTTAAAATTCACAAAATTCCTTTCCTTCTTTTCCTTTTTTTTTTGGAGGTGTTTTTCTCATTAAAAATTAGAGGGCTTTGCATGCATTATTGTATGGTCCTTCGTATTATCGAAGAAAAATATTACGTAGACAAAGAACTTTAAAACAAAAGCATTAAAGATTTATATATCATATATTTATAAAAATATATTTAATTATTTATTAAAATATCATTCATTAAATTATATCATGTAAATCTCTCATGATTTTATTGTAAATTTTTTTGTGCCCATAAAATTATTCGTAATGAAATGAGGTTTCAAAACCAAAAATGAATGAAGACAGCTCAGAACCAGTGCCAGACGCAGGAAACTTTTCCTGCAGATTTATTGTCAGGAGGAGGCTCTTAGAGAAATAGGGCGATTGCCACGTGGCTCCGTGTGGACCTAAAATCTCTGTTTGGTTCCGCGGAATTGTCGAATCAGGCGGCGTTATTCTAATCCTCATCAACTAAGCATTATTCTCTCTTATCTTGAATAATGCCTCAATGTTATATTCCTTCTAAATTTCGACATTACCCACTTTCCCACCCAAACAACACCCACAGGAAAAAACATTATTAATGCTTTTCACATGGCTCAACTTTATGTTCCCTAAATTTCTATAAAAAAAAAATGGTATCATGTACACACTCGTATTTATTATTCAAATAAATCGATTAACTCTTTACTTAAATATTAAGTTTTCTTCTTGGACCAACATAGATCAGAATCGATTCTATATAAATGGTAAGATATTCTTTTAAATATGAATCCACTTATAAAATCTATTTTACTAGAGTGGGTAATATGGTTTTGTCAAAAAAGGCCTATAGAATTGGATATGTGGATGACACAAGCCTTCTTCTTCTTTATTTCTTTTTATTTTTTTTATACAAAAATTAAATCCATATAAAACCCCAAATAAAAAAAAATCACCAGAAATTAAAAACCCATATCTTGAGAGGATCAGAGGGGAGGATAGGGTGGCGTGCTATACCTAAGGGAACCGAAGCTAATTAATTTTGAGTGCCTCTAAGACAATATGGCAACAAATAACTGAAAATATATTTTTGCATGTGTTTTAGTCAGAAAAAAGAAAAAACGGATGTTGATGAATCTCGTAGGTCCCACGAACATATTCCTAGGTAAATTATGTGTCTTTACTTGCCTTAACGTCACGATAGCTTAGTAATGTTAGAAAATAACAGGTGTATAGAGAATATGTACGAAAAAAATCTAAGATAATACGACAACAAATAATCGAAAATTCGGCATGTGTTTTACTTCAAAAAAGTAGAGGATAATGAATCTCACGGGTCCACGCACATATTCCTATGAAAATTAAGCATACTCAATTTAACGTTTCGATTTCAGAATAATATTACCTGCATACTAATTAATTTCTAACGTTACTAAGCTATCGATAAATACACGTACTAATCCAGTGGGACCAATGTCTCATTGTCTCTGCCCTATAGACTTTTCAGAGTTCACATTTTCTTTTTTAGTTACTAACTTGTACGACTGATTATAAAGAGGGGGCGGAAAAAGTTGACACAGGAAATTTTGTTCATATTATGAGAAACCATTGTTTGGGCACAAGGAGGAAGTGTGGGACAATTTAATTTGACAGTTCAACGTGTTTCCCCCTCACATCGTAAAGTGTTGTACACTGTTCCCAATCTCCTGTATTCTTCCGCCTTTTATTATCGCTCTCTTTTTGGCTGTGCAGTTCCCAGCTGGTTCTGGAAACTGTGATGTCAGTCCTCTTTGATAAGATACATTATTATCGTTTTGAGTGCATTCATTCATGTGCCACCAAACAGAGTGTTGTGATCCACATTACCTTGAAGAAGGGACTCTGGATGAATACTCTAAGGAGTTGGCCTTTTCTACAGTTGCTTCTTTTTTTTTTTTCATTTTCCCTTGTTTTTATTTATGTCCCCGTAATAAAATTTGAATTTTATCGATCGCTATTGAAACAGTTCAAGATTTTCTAAGATGCTGAATAGTAGGAGTCGTAAACTGATTGTTTAGGTGAGATCACTTTCCTAATCGAACGGGTCTCAAATCTTATTAGTTAGTAAAATACTAGATAAATTTTTAACGGAATGATTAGGGTCTCAAGTCTTACTAATAAGTAGAATGTGTTTTTAATCAATCGAATGATCAGAACCTCTCCCTACAACCTAATGTCGGCCCTACTTAGAGTCCCTTTCGTAATTTCATGTGGGCTCTACACATATATAAAAGTTACAGGTGCTCGTACGTATGTTCATTGAAAGATGCAAACGCCTGATGGTTGAGCTTTCCAGAAGCAAGAATGCAAAGGCTTGTTGGGTGAGCTTTCACAGCAGCAGCAATGCAATGTTTACATCTCTTGCACTCTGGTGGGTCATTGACGTTTAAACTTAAAGAGCATTTCTTCTTTGCACTGACTAGTCTTACTGAATTAGATGCTCACAGGAAAACAAAAATTCCTGTTTTAAACACTTCAGAGGAGGGTCCATGAGAACAACATGTCATTTGATCCACTCCAAGAAACTACTTAACTGTAACTTGGGGAAACTTCTAGGAGATTAGTTCTCTTGTGTAGAACGGCAAAGGTGATCTCATATCATGTTGGTTGCACACGAAGAACCACAACCGGACCACTCCCACCAGCTTGTATGACAGTGACTGTAATATTAAGAGATCAACTGTCTGTGTCATGAATGTTGAGCATGCCTCTCCCACCAATCATATTACTTATTTTCTCTCTGGAGATTGAAAAGCAGCTCACCAAATCCTCCAATGGACACCTTTACGTGTCATCACTTAGCTTTAACCACTTTTAACGTATCAGGCAATACATATAATGAAGAGTAGGAATGATGGATCATCCCCTTAGAGGCTTCCACTTCATGTCAGAGTTTTGCAGAGTCAAACTCTAATGATGCGGTCATTAATGCAGAATGAGATCAGCAACCCAAGGAAGAAGAGATTCTTTCTCAGTCACATCTAATCACCAAGGAACTGAAGAAAGTGACACTCTGATTATAATATTAATTGGGACAATCACAAGACCCAGCTGGCGACAAATAGAGAGCTTGTGATTGTTGTAATCCAGCAACTCCTCGGCCTGTGCTTTGGGTCTCTCTCAAGTTTTCTCTTCGTGTCACTATAAGCTTGAATCTAAGCCCATAAGAAAGCTAAAGAACATCAAGAAATTCCAGAGGGAGGACGAAAATTCACAAGCAAACAAATAGATTTTATAAGGCTAACGAAGGGGGCAAAGAGAAATGCTGAGGCCATGAAGCTTCTAATTTCTTTATTTATTCTTAGTTCGTCAGAGGTTATTGACAACAGTACCAAACTCGGTCTCAAACATTGACAAGGGTAGGAAAATAAGTACAACTTTGCAAGCTTCCTTCAGCATTTTTGACCCGCTACGGTTGATTCTTGAGAGGTTGCAGAACAGCCATTCAGCCTACATGCATAAGCAGAGATCAAGTTAATTACCACTAAAGAATCCACCACACAAAAATGGCGTAACAAAGCTTTCAGAAATTTTTTTATACTTCACCATGAAGAGCGACTGATGCAGCAAAGGGTATTACTCCAAGCTGGGGATGTCGAATTTGATTCCTTGCGCAAGCAAGATTTGACCCCCATAATTGATAGTACTGTCAGGGCCATTAAAAAAATTATTGTGATGATGCCCAGATATTATGTAACGAGAGAAAAAACACAAGGCAGAAGAATTGAACGTTGTTCAGCATGAGCCTACACCCACAGGCGAAGGAGAGAGCTATCCACAGGTCAACAAAGAATTCTAAGAAAGGAGAGCTCAATCTCACCCCCAAACACCAACTACACCCTTGGAGAATTCTCAAGATGGTGAACACTAGGAAAATTTACTTTTATCCGAAAATGGGGACAAAGATGAAGTTATGTGGGAGAAAACTACATTGAGTATCGCCACAACCGCAACTGCCGTGCCAGAAGTGAGGCTGCCATAGTAGAATTCCGCTTCTGAACTACTGTAGAGTCAGATTGCAGCATCAAATTGCCAACTGTTCAGCGCCTAAATTACTACTGTCAACAATTGTAGTCAACTATTTGTCCCTAGAATAGAATTAAAGGTGCTAAAAAGAACACACACATATCATGTTTGATTTGTGATAATAGCTAGATCATACCACCCTATTCCTACACAATAGCTATTACCTAGTTTGGTTCACTTTAAAACTCCCCGTCAGATCAATAATACTTCTTCCATTCAAGGTCCATGAGAATAGCTATTCCATACCTACTACACCTATGCTTCATGGTAATAGCTATTCTATTCTCAGTATCCTTTCCACAAACCAAACATGCCGCAACCTGTACTAAACCCTTGACCAAAAGAAGATGCTGTATATAATTTAAATTACCAAGTGGAACGGCGCATGTACTGCTTCCAAGAATCACTTCCTGCTTCGCGACCACCCCCTGTTGCCTTTTCTCCACCAAAAGCACCACCAATTTCAGCACCATTTGTTGGTATATTTACATTTACAATACCGCAGTCACTGCCTCCTGGCCTGCACCATATCTAATTCAATTAGAAGTCTCATCAGATATATAGCAACAAAGAGGGAAAAAAAAATTTTTAATAAAAGAAGAATTTTATTACAAAGAGGAAACAACAAAAACATGAGGATGAGAAATCCTGCAGCAATTTTTTTGATTAGAGCATTAGACCCCTAGATGTCCATTAAACTACATCAACAGCTTGCCCGCAACTTTTTTACATTAAAAAAAAGACATTTAAAAGAAAAAAGATTATTCTTTACTCCCAAAGAAGAATTTATTAAGAATTTTAGAAAGCAGCATAAATCATGCATAGTCTTCAGTTTGAATGAATGCATAAATATCCATCAGCCGGAGGCACTCACCCAAACCAGCGGAACATATGTTCAGGGTTGCGGCTAAAGATTGCGCTACTTAATCCTTGGGGAACTGAGTTATTTAGCTGTATAGCTTCTTCTAGAGTCTGTAAAAAGATTTCAGTTTTCAGAAGCGTGGAAATGAAATGTGACCAGCATGGAACCAAAAACATAAGTCGTCAGTTAGTCTACTGAAATTAATTTTGGATTAACTACCTGAAATTTCATGACATAGAGGATTGGACCAAACAACTCTTCTTTTACTACATCTGCATCTGGAGAAATCTCAACTATTGTGGGCTCCACAAAGTTCCCCTCGGATTCTATAACTGAACCGCCAGAAAGGATCTTTCCTCCCTGAAAACCATTTTAGACTCGAAGATCAACAAATGACCAAAAGACTATCAGGAATAATAAAATACACGACTAGAGCTGCTTCAGGACTCCCATATACTGAATTTTAAATTGCCATTTCAACCTTCACTATACAATTTAAAAGATTTAATTTGTTTACCACACAGCAATAAATTTAAGTATCATGTTGAGTGGGTTCCAAGACCTATAGAAATGTTTTGGCTTACAACTTTATTTACTGTAAACATTCTAACTACCTTATATACCCCATTTTAAAATTTAAACCATCAAGCCCAAAGAAGAAAATTGAAAAGGTCAAATGCAATGATAATATTAAAGTTTTATCACAACTGAAGACAATGTAGAACTTAAGGTTGACATACTGAGAGAAGAAAGAGAGTACATGCCTGAGACTTGATGACTTTAATTGCCTTCACAAAGCTCTCCCTTGAAACAGGAGTATGGAGTGGTCCGAGCAAGGTACCTTTCTCTAAAGGATCCCCAATTTTAACTTGTTTGTAGCAATGAACCAGTTGATCAACTACTTTACGGTAGACACTCTCATGAACCAGCTTCATTAGAGACATGACAAAATCAGGCGCATGTACCATAACTTAAATATATAGAAAGTATTAACAAGACTGAGATATATATTATTACCAGTCTACGGCATGTTGTGCAGCGCTGACCAGCTGTGCCAACCGCAGCAAACAAAACCGAACGAACAGCCAAATCTGTGTCAGCATCTCCCATAATAACTATAGCGTTGTTTCCACTCAACTCAAGCAGGCATTTTCCAAATCTCTGGTTCACTGTTTGTTGAACCATTTGACCCACCTGTGGTTGGACATGTAAGAGAGGAACATATTCATTGTCATGGTGTTCTGATATTACAAAGGATATTAGAGCAACAACTAGGCAAAGGAATATAAATGAAGTCCTTTGCTTTTGGCGGATACATAATGGGGAAAAAATTAAAGGTACCTTGGAACTACCCGTGAATGAAACCAGATTTATCCGAGGGTCTTTTGCTATTGCTTGACCTATTTCAGCACCACCGCAAAAACCGGTGAAAATAGCGCTAGGGAAGTTGTTTCTTTCTAGAACCTGGCCCACCAGTTTTGTGATTGCAATGGTGATTAAGGGAGTTGTTGGAGCACCTTTCCTACAATGCATGAATTTTAAAAGGTGTCCAATCAGTAGCTGTAATTAAGTTGAAGGATGAGAGTTGAATCCACTAATAAAAGAAGAAAAAACAGTTTCTGAAGTTCAGTGAGAATTTGTTCCAGATCTGCTAAAAATCTTCACTTATGATTTTAAACCAATCATTTGAATTTAAAATTTAAAATTCACCCTCCCAAAATTCAGGCTTAAAACTCAATGAGAGGCATGTCAACGATGAAATTATTAAAATTCACCCTCCCAAAATTCAGGCTTAAAACTCAATGATAGGCACGTCAACGATGAAATTATATCCTTTCCATCCAATTTAGACTTCTCAGTTATCAGGATATATATAGACGATGAAAGTTGGAATTCTCTTCATCTTTTTTTGGGAAGGTATCTACACAACAAAATGGTAAAGAACATAAGTTTCTAAATATGAACAAGAGCTTACCAAACCACACAATTGCCACAAACTAGTGCGATACAAGCATTCCATCCTAAAAAAGGAAACATACTGGATGGATTATAAAATACAGTGGAAGCAAGTCACAAAAATTGGTAAAAATACTCTAATTGTGTGGGCCAAATTAGAACTGAATTGCAGAAATAATATACCTAAGCAGCTACAGCTGATAGAAGTACACAGACAACAATGTTAGATACTTTCTTTTTTTTAAGTCCAATACATCTTAAAAATTTCAAGGAGCCCTGAATAATTAAAAGATATAATCAATCAATTTTCACGGGTGGAAAAAATGGCAAAGATTAGTAGGGGCACTGCAAGCATTAAATTCTTATCCTCTGTGGTCTAGCTAAAAGCAAAATGACCATAACATAATTAATATATTCTTGTGCCCATGTCATCAGGTGACAGGTAATGAAATGGTAAAAAGATATTAATTTATCATCAGTTCCCTAAAGCATCAAGCAATAAAGAAAGTCAACAACAAACTAAGCCTTAGCACCAAGATTTTAGGATCACCTACGTGGGGAAAAAAAATAAAAATAAAAGACATTATGTCGGGCTGTTGAACCCTCGTGGAGGCCAAAGCACAAGCCAAGGAACCCTCGGGCCCAAGGTCTCTGACAGTTTCTTTCAATTGGTTTATACGCTTTAAACTAGTTAGTTGTACTTACAGTGTTTTATTCGGCTTATCTAGATTATTTTGATCTATTTAGGGTCTCCTTTTGACTGTGGATATTTATGGGGAATGATGGGCAATTATGCTACCTTTGATCAGTTTAAAGAGGTTTATTGTATTAGAGTTTCCAGTATTTGGACTATAGAATAATAACTCTACCCTCTATCTTCTCTCTTTTTTTTCATGAGAGGCTGTGCCGCATCACTAATTAAAATGTATAACCATCAGGGGATTAAAGGCTCCCCCGAACTGCACCATATTGTCAGTGTTAAATCTATTAAAAATGACTATCCAGCTAAAAGGCTTCAATTTGGACAGAAGAAGATCGATAAACGGTTTAAAAACAATTATAAAAAATGTACAAGAAAAAGCCCCCAAACTGTGCAAAGTTTGCAAGCCTATATTGTCTCCCTACAGAAGGGCTACAAGGAATCAAGAAAACAAGATCCTCTATCTCCCTACAGTTATACAGTTCCTATTGAAGCATTTTGAAGACTAAAGGGACGATAAAGACGAGCAAACACAATGTATGGAGAAGCAAACCCTATTCGGGAACCACTATTATCCACCCAGAATTTGACTATCCATAAATCTTCGACATATATGTATTCATTTTCAATTGTTTACATTGATGATGTTCTTATATTTTCTGACTCATTTGATCAGCATTGGAAGCATCTTCATTTATTTCAAAAAATCATAAAACAAAATGGTTTAGTTGTTTCAGCACCAAAAATCAAACTTTTCCAAACTAAAGTTCGATTTTTAGGTCATGATATTTATTTGGGTCGCATACGCCCAATTCATCGTGCCATTGAATTTGCTTCAAAATTTCCTGATGAAATTAAAGATAAAAATCAATTACAACGATTTTTAGGTTGTTTGAATTATATTTCTCATTTCATTAAACATTTACGTCCTCAATGTAAAATTCTTTTTGATCGTCTCAAGAAGTCTCCTTCTCCATGGACCGATGCTCATACCGCCAAGGTAAAGGAACTTAAACACCTTATTCAAACGTTGCCTTGTGCAGCCCTTATTCAACCTTCATACTTTAAAATTGTTGAAACCGATGCCTCTGACTTTGGCTACGGAGGTATTTTGAAACAACAAAATCCCTCAGGGGGGGAAGAGGAATTAGTTAGATTTGCCTCTGGAATTTGGAATACTGCCTAAAGAAACTATTCCACTGTCAAGAAAGAAATTTTGGCAATAGTTCTTTGTATTACCAAATTTCAAAGTGATTTATTAAATCAAAAATTTCTTGTACGAGTTGATTGTAAATCTGCAAAGTTTGTTTTAGCCAAAGATGTAGAGAATCTTGCATCAAAACAAATATTTGCAAGATGGCAAGCTATTCTTAGTATATTTGATTTTGATATTGAATATATTAAGGGAGAAAATAATAATTTACCCGATTTCCTATCACGTGAATTTCTGCAGGGAAAAGAATAAGTCAACCATGACAGGAAATAAACAGAGTCTGGGAACCCCAGTCTCAATATCAAAATTTGATAAGAGTAAGAAGGCTCAGGCGAGTCCCTCATCATCAGCCTCTTCAATGGACACTAGTCCCAAGGTAAAACTCGGCATAAAGCCACCAAACCCTAATCTCTTATCAATTGAGTCACCCCATTTGAAGGTGACTCTCATTCATTCAGGGGTGGGAACCTCCTTAAAGGATCCTGAGATCTCTTCTCATTTGAGCAACAGGTTTAGTCCCTTGTCTCCCACGGACTTTCGTGCTCTGCATTCCCCAGCTACTTCTTTTGCAAAGGTTGTAGCTACACCATTGAGATCTTTAAGCCCGAGCCCATTCAGGCCAAGGCAACCCTCTGCCTTAGGCTACTTCAATAAAAACTTTATTAAATTCTGTGATCTTGAACCCTCATTCTTAAAACCAGAATTTATTGATCAGCCACAGAAACTTGCTGATAAAATCATTAAGAGGTCCCATGACTCTCTTAATCCATCCAGCCCTAAAACCCTTGAATTCTATGAATTCATTCTTCTTGATACACAATCCGTGGACCTTGCTGAGGTACCAGATAAAAATGATCCCTCAAGGACAATTTTTCTAAAATTTAAAATTAAGAAAATTATTTCTCTTGAACAATGGGATAAACAGGGAGATCCCTGTAAATATCGAAAGTTTTCACTTCCATTTTCCCCACAATATTTTAACTATTGGGATTACAGAGATGCTTGGACAAAATTTCTTTTAAAGCAAAATCAAAATTATTCTTTAACTTGGTTTTGTTATTTCTGTCCAAAGCTTTCAACGAAAATTCCATTTTGGTTTATTAACTGGTGGAAGACTTTTGGTTTAAATCTAAACATTCTTCCAACCGATGTTGAAATTTGTTTTAATTATTGGAAATCTTTAATTAAGCTCCCTGAAACCTGGTCCGAGGTGCCAGAACTTTTTATTTTTTCAAAACATTTTAGCCTCACCTGGATTCTATACTTAGAATACCAGATTCATGAAGAAAGCATTGACGACTTCATTGTCCCCCAATTCGGTAGAAGAATTAAAATCAAATGGTGGAACGCAATGGATTTAAAGAATTTCACATTTGATTCTGTCAACAAATGGGTGTCAGTGCATCCTCATTTGGCCAAGGCCAGTCAAGCTATTCAGGCTCCGCAGCCGCAGACTATGACATTCAAAGTCTTTAAAGAAAGAATTTCAAAGGCCGAGACTGAAGAAGAAATTCAGGCCATCACGAGAGAATTCAGAATCTCTCAACAATCATCCTCGTCAGCTCCAGCTCACGAAGGACCCAGTCTACAAATTGCTGAGTCAGAAGTCATCCCCGACTTAGCACAAGAAAATGAAGATGATTGCTACGGCATCCTCGATCCGATCAACTTCGACAATCGAGGGACCTACCACGCATAAAGCAGTGGTCGCCGACGCATGATTCCAACCAGCTCATAAAGAGACAGGTGCGAGGACATCATGAAGATTGCCACTCGACAAAGTAAAAGATGCTTTTCTCAAACAGTAAAAGCTTTTTACTATTGAGCCGACACATGAGGACAATAATCATGAAGATTATTGCTCGACAAAGTTAGAGCCACTTTATTCCAGCCGACGCAAGAGGACAAGAAGTCATGAAGACATCGAGTCAGTCCTGAGTCAGCATTAATAATTGTATTCGCTTTAATCATTTCCTTGTAATCTCATTATAAAAGGAGAGAGAGCCATCGAGAGATAGGCAGAACTAATGTTGAGAGGAAAATTGTGGAGTGATATCTGTGACGAAGAGGAACAGGATCAATCTCCTATGTAAGCAATCTTCTCTCATTAATAAAAGTTCTCACATTTATCTTATATATTTGCATTTCTATTTCTTATTTGCTTTCTGAGGCAGATTTATTTTGATTTGTATTTATCTTTTGATTGCATTTTGGGTTTTACAACGATCCTTCGTCGGTGACAGGTAATGAAATGGTAAAAAGATATTAATTTATCATCAGTTCCCTAAAGCATCAAGCAATAAAGAAAGTCAACAACAAACTAAGCTTTAGCACCAAGATTTTAGGATCACCTACGTGGGGAAAAAAAATAAAAATAAAAGACATTATGTCGGGCTGTTGAACCCTCGTGGAGGCCAAAGCACAAGCTAAGGAACCCTCGGGCCCAAGGTCTCTGACAGTTTCTTTCAATTGGTTTATACACTTTAAACTAGTTAGTTGTACTTACAGTGTTTTATTCGGCTTATCTAGATTATTTTGATCTATTTAGGGTCTCCTTTTGACTGTGGATATTTATGGGGAATGATGGGCAATTATGCTACCTTTGATCAGTTTAAAGAGGTTTATTGTATTAGAGTTTCCAGTATTTGGACTATAGAATAATAACTCTACTCTCTATCTTCTCTCTTTTTTTTCATGAGAGGCTGTGCCGCATCACTAATTAAAATGTATAACCATCAGGGGATTAAAGGCTCCCCCGAACTGCACCATATTGTCAGTGTTAAATCTATTAAAAATGACTATCCAGCTAAAAGGCTTCAATTTGGACAGAAGAAGATCGATAAACGGTTTAAAAACAATTATAAAAAATGTACAAGAAAAAGCCCCCAAACTGTGCAAAGTTTGCAAGCCTATATTGTCTCCCTACAGAAGGGCTACAAGGAATCAAGAAAACAAGATCCTCTATCTCCCTACAGTTATACAGTTCCTATTGAAGCATTTTGAAGACTAAAGGGACGATAAAGACGAGCAAACACAATGTATGGAGAAGCAAACCCTATTCGGGAACCACTATTATCCACCCAGAATTTGACTATCCATAAATCTTCGACATATATGTATTGGTCCAATCAAGTCCTAGGAGTCAACCCACCCACAAAAGGGAAGAATAAAAAGTACTTCAATAATCCAGCCTAATGCCTACTCACAATAAAAATGAAGCTTCTTTTTGCCAATTTACTATTGAAATTAGGTATGATGAGTCACCTAGAACAGCACACGGAAAGTTGAAAGCTGAAATTACACCCACTATTCCAAGAGGATTCCAGACCTGCCACAGTGAGGATCCACGCAGCGTTAAAACCAAAATGGACAATGAGAATTATATCAAAAGTAAGAATCTAAAACGGGCAGCTCACCTCCAGCATCATATGACCTTGACCTGTTAACAACGCAAAAAATAATTTTAGTAATAAATTAAATTTTATAGAGCAGAAAAGCAACTTGCATTATCAGCAGTAGATAGTTCAAACGAAAAGGGATGTCTCAATCACAGCATGCAAAACAAGCAACATGTAATACTCCTAATTGACAATCAGAAGCCTTTTTAACCCCCCTTGGATGAACATAGCATTGAAGAACGTTGCTCAAGCCACTTAGAAAAGCAATAGATAAAAATGGCAGACCTTGGTTCGCAAGACTCCCTGCTTTGCAAGTGTTAGGGAGTGTTGTTAAACATACACAACCCTCCCCTTATTCCCCACCGCACCCCCCTCCCCCTCCCCCCCCCCCCCCCCCCCCCCCCCCCCCCGGCCCCAATATAGCATGGCAATAATTATTTTATATATTCTGCACAGAGGAAAGGAATTATGTTTGGAACTCACGTTCGGAAGGCATGATCTTTCCATTCAATTGCCGACTTAACCCCGCAGCAAAGTCACACATGTCAATGAATTCCTGAAAATAGTAGACACAGTAAAACTTAAGTCAATAAATAAATAAATAAAAACATGAAATAATCTTAACTGCGTTGGAAAAAAGATTTTCCATCTAAAATAGCATAACATAACATACTTGAACTTCCCCTATTCCTTCATCAAGTATCTTTCCCATCTCAAGAGACAGAAGCCGACCAAGTTGATCACGCTTCGCTCTTAATGCATCACCTATCTGTCTCACAATCTCCCCTCTCTGGGGTGCAGGCACCTGGACAGTTAAAGGGGCATAAAACAGAAGGTTGAAACATAGTTCTTCAACTTCGGAGTATGCTTTAAAAAAACATAAACTCTGTAAAATACGACCCTCCACAAACACTTGCAAATGCACCAAGGTCCACCACTCTGAAGTTTATGGAGTACAAAAATACTACTGCAGATGTAATCTCGTGCGTAAATGAAACATATATTTAAAAGTTAATCAAAGCAAAAGAAAAATGATCTCACATGCATCCATGCCGTTGATGATTTACTACAAGCTTCCAGGCCATCTTCGTAATCCGAGAGAGAAGCTTCCACAACTTCAGCAATCACCTAAATTAGAGGAGAAATAGAAAATCAATTATAAAGCAATACTAATCAAATGATTAAACACGCAAAGAAGTCTGGTCTAACGCAGAAATTGCTCTCAAAACATCATTCAAATCAAAATTTTCTTCTCTTCGAAGCACGTCTGCTATAAACAACCAACATGCATTTATCCAACTGAACATATCTGGTTTTTATGCTTCTCCGACAAAAAGTGAATAGTGCCCTCCAATTCATTTATCGCTAGTGAGATTTTCACAGCCTCGCCAAAAGCATGTAAATAGTTTGACAAGGTTACCACAGTCCACGATCAAATGGATGCAGCCTTTATCAAGTGGATCCACTTCACTTAACAATCACACTCAATTTCAAGCTTTCGGTCAACACGGGATTCAGATTATACATCCAAGTGCTCAAGAGAAAAGGAAAAAAAAAAAAAAAAGCCACACCATCGAATATACTTCGGCAGTATAAATTATAAGCTCGACAGCAATTCTACTCCCGTAGACATCTAAACAGAAACAGATCCCAAAGGGGAGAAAAACGAAGAAGAAGCTGGTTATGAATCAAAGAATCGGAACCTGATTGTTGGTAGGATTGACAGAGGACACCACTGGGCCACTCCCTCTCCAGCTGCCATCAGCGAAAGAACCCAGATTTCGAGGCTCGATTTCGACCTCCTTCAGAAACTCGTACTCTTTCCTCGCAAAACCCATCTCTGCAAACACACCGATTACGTCAAAGCAGACATCAAAAAATTTCACATGGTGATAAAAGGAGTGAGCGATGAAGAAAACTAAATTCAGGTCCATATTAACGCACCAAGAGTTACAGATTTTCTTGCTCTTTCTTGCTGGAAGTAGAGTGGATTTCGATCAACTCACAAGGCAGTCGAACAACGACGATCGGAGATGGTGAAGAGATAAGGAGAGCTCGCAGGGGAAAAGCAAATGAAATAATGAGACAGGGTGGGGAGGAGATAATTTGTTGGAGAGAAATTCCAGCGTCGACGCCGAGGGTTTTGTCCGTTAGCGCATTTCTATAGCCACGCGTCTCTCCCTTTCTCGGCTCTCTCGCACCCAAACTTTTGCTGCACCGCTGTCACTGTCGATGCCATCACCGGAACGTTACATGTCTCTCTCCCTTACGTGCATTTATTTACACCAGTGGCGGGTGTTTAAATTTGGGAGAAGTCAATTGTTCCTACTTTGTAGCTTTGAGTTTATTTTGTAAAATTTAACCGATTAAATGAGTTCAGAAACGAAATGTGCATGTCGACTTTTAAGTAATTTTATAAAAAATATTCAAAATAATTATAATAATTTGAATCTTTTATAATAGTTTATAATAAAAATATGAATTCTTGACAATATCAGCATACCTTTTTGTGCTTACTCAATGTGGACTAATGAACTCCCCCGTTTTTTGTGAAGTGGCCTCGTTTTAAGGTGTCATCATACTTCTTCGTAAAGACTCTTTTGGGCAAAAGCGTGTGTATATACATAAGCTTGGTTCATATGATAAGGGCCTTTACCTAATGAGTAATACTACTATTTCTCAGCACTTACATGTGATAAGTGAAACCCACCTGTATATATGAATTCCACCCTCGCATGTGAAAAGTGAAACCCACCTGTATATATGAATTTCATCCTTGCATGTGAAAAGTGGATTTGTTCCGAATAAGCCTTTTTTGGGAAGAGTATATCTAATCATGTAGCCTCAAAACTATGTCGTTTTGATAAAAAAGATATATATTACATTTTTAACATTATTCATTAAAATGACACAGTTTTGAGATGCTTATATAAGCAGTTAAGTAGAGTGGCACATTGTATATGAGAATAATGTGTATGAGGATTAACTCATATAACATGTGTGAGATGTAATTAAAAGTATAACAAATTGATGAAATGTTTGGACAATTAAGTTTTTTGTTATATTTTTTTAAGGCAATAATCAAGATGACGTCATTAAAAATATTAATTAATATAATTAATGTAACAAGAAACTTCCCATCTATATCATTTCATATTTGTTAAAACTTTTAATTTTATCCTTCCATTAAGAATTAAGACAAGGTTCACTCTTATTAAGATCTTGATAGTTAAAGTTTAAGATAGGATTTATTTATCGAGGATTACAATACTTATTCATTATCTATCATTGGAATGAAGTATTTAAAGTCAAATTTCTTATAATTTTTAAATTTAATAGTGCAAAAAATTTTATTTAAAAGTATTAACAATCCGACACATAATTTTTTTAAAAAATATTCTATACCGATGGAAAGTCATCGAACACAACTGGCTGATAAATTCTGAGAGCCAAACTTGATTTTATTTAAATCCGCGTTTCGTTGGCACCATACCTGCAAGACAACGAATAACAACGGGTACGCGTTTTATCCAAACCCGTGCGAGTTGGCCCGTTTGGGGAACCGACCCGACGGTACCCGTTTCGTCCCCTTTAAAAACAAAATTAGGGTTTTTGCTACTGCTGATGTGAATCGTTTTCTCCGCCCCCTCCTGGACGCAGCTTCTCTCGGTTCTCTGCACGCAACAACGAACTCGCCGATCACGGATTGTGGCAAAGCCGCCGATCTCCGTCCTTCAAAAACTTACATCCGCCGTCTATCACGTTTCACGATAGCTGCCGTTCGTTCAGATCGCACGACGAGGTGAGCTCCCTCTCTCCCTTCCTCTACGGTTTTGTTCCCTCACGAATCTCTCCCCATCTATCACCCAAAGACATCTGGAGAATCTAGATCTAGGGTTTCTTGAGTGGATTGTGCTGCGTATTCTTGTTTATCCTTCTGTTCTATTTCTCTTTTGGTTGTTTCTGTTTCAGTTGATCTGGTTCTCTGTATTAGACTGTTATGGCCCTCTTCTTTTGTGATGCTCGTATGACCCAAAATAGAGGGAAAAGTTTATCCTTTTGTGTGCGTATATTTATGGATTTGTAATTATGTTTTGATCCAGTGTGCAAACGCTCAATGGATACAGGGATGAGTAACTATTTAGAAATAGATATTTTTTTTTACGGAACCTGAACGGCTCTGCCTGTTCATACCTGCCTCAGTTTGGAATATTATTATTTGATTAAAATTATTAATTCTAGATTATGTTTTTTCTTACAGGCGTACATGTATTACCCTTTATTTCTCCTAAGTTTTGAATGGAATGGGAGTTATCGGAAAACATAGCTCTGATCTGGCCCCGAAATCTTCTATGCTGAATGTAAACTCATCTCGTGATGAGCTGGCTGTGACGACTTTTTCCGATAAATTACGTGAGTCTAAACTCATGTTTTCTTTTTATTGTTATTATTATCCTCATGTCTTTTGATATATTTACACATTATTGAATGCTAAATTTATATAAGTTTACAATATTACACTTTTTGGAAAAAAAAAAATCTAAAATAAGTGCTTTAAAAACACAATTCTCATGTGTATTTTTGTATCAACCCACTCAGTTCCTATCAATGGCAATTGTGTTAGGAATGGAGGGAGGAATTGGGTGGGTTCATGGGAAAGGGGCCTGTGATGTAGTTTGTACTATTTTTTCTTTCAATGCATTTTTTTAAACATTTGAATCGTATGGATGAAAATAACATTCAAAAATACATATGCCTTTTTCGTCGATCTCAAAATTTTCATTTGAGGTGGGATAAAATCTAGCCTTAAAAACAGCCCTGAAATTCCCTAAGCTTAGGATGAATATGATTTACACTCCAAATTACTTGAAGTTTGATCGCCATGTGTATTTTTTAATGTTCTTTCCATTTATATGGTTCAAATTTTTGAAAAATGCATTTAAGAAAAAAATAGTACAAACTATTCCATACTCACTCAATGCCTCTCCTCTTCCAACCACCCTGCTCTCCTGACCCCTCACCCGTTGCACTCTAAAAGAGTGGTCACGCAATTGACAATTGTGTGATCATTTTTTTATATTCTAGTCAAGCAATTGCCAATTGTATAATGAATATAAACATTGCAGTCACATAATCGGTAATTGTGAGAGTAACCATCAACTTTTAGTCACAACTGTCAATTGTATGTATTTTGGGGAAATTTCTTTTCGTACACCTAATTTGAGAATTGTGTGTTTTAAAACACTTATTTTGGGACTTTTTTTCCCACCTTTTTACGTAATTTGGCATCTCCCTAATTTGCTCCAATATCCTTATTTATTATTCTTTAAGCATATAAGTTGCACGTTTATCATCTTCTTAGCGACTAAGGTTTAATATGAGAATTAGAATAGCGCAAGGCGTTTACGCAATATTCCTATTTTTAATTAGGTGTAAATTTAAAAATTGTGTTTGTCTTTTTTTTTTCTTGAGTCACTTGCACCTAATATTTTGGAATTGTAAGCAAGACATTAAGACCCAATTTTATTGGGTTATAAGGAAAGTACTTTAGGTTTAAAAGTGTTTTTAAGGAAAAAATTAGACGTTTAGCATAAATACAAAATTACTTTTTTTTAATATAAAATAGTTACAAGGAAAGTACTTTAAGTGCTTTTCTTGTATCCCAATCAAATTGGATCTAAATTTAATTTAAAAAAAGAAAAAGAAAAAGAGAAAAACAAAAGATAGTGACATAGTAAAGAAATTAACAATAAAATTATAAAAAAAATCATATAAGACTAACTCATGAGAGCATGCATGTATTATTATTTATTAAAATATATATTATTAGATTTATGTCCCATAAGTATTTTGTAATTTTCTTGTAAAATCATTACAATTATTCAAAACAAGAGATTAATGGAGAGGGAGAATGGGACAAGTCATGGAGGGAAAAGGAGAAGGGACGCGTCATGGAGAGGGAAACCCTTTCACTGCGTGAAGTCTTTATAAAGGCCATTGTTATTGGTCTTCTTACAGTTTGCCCCATAACCCTCGCTTTCTCTGGCATTCCCTCTCTTGAGTTGGTTTTTATTTTATTTTTTGGGGGGTTTTTTATTTAACCTTGTCGGGCTTTAAACAAAGTCTAAAAATATTGATATTACTACCTTCTCATTTTGTCCTCCATTCTATGGTTTAAAATAAAATTCTTTGTTAGGTTATGGAATAATTACAGATTTCAGATTATGTTTTCTGTATAAGTGTACATGGACTGCAAAGAAGATGTTACTTCTTTCTTTTCATGATTTTTTTTTCTATTTTTTTCTTCCTTTCTGACCTGCTTCTCATCACATACCATGCATTCATTTATTTATTTTCCTTGTCATTGCTTTAGCTTCATATGACAAAAGTGAAAGACAAAATTATTTAAAATGCACATAATAAAAGAATCATCTCTTGAAACAACTGGCTCATTGCCAAAAAAAATTATTAATTTGTATCAAGAGATCATTCATAAATTCATAAAAAATTTCTTTCATATGTTTAAAGACTGAAAATTAATATAATCTGATTTGCTAGTGAAAAAATTCAAAATTAATATGGTTCTATTCTTTTTTTTTTTGGTGTAACTTTTATTGGTTTTTCCTTATATTTCCCCCCAACTTGTTTTGTATTTTGCTCCTTTGATTTTTCCCTTCTTTTTAAGCTTGGTTTTTTAGAACACAGGCAAATTAAGAAGAAAGAACAAAAAAATAAAATTCATAAAGTTGGAGGCGGATGCAAAGTGGGAAGTAAAATACATAAGGAAAGAAGAAAAAAATCACAAAACGTGGACAGGAAGGAGTCAGATCTTTTTTTCCCACTGATTTAATTATGTGTCAATTTAAACCATGATTAAATAGAGGACTGAGTTGCAATAATTGTAAGGTACAATCACCGTAGAGGATCTAAAGTAAAGGATACAAGAATGCGGATTTGGAACAACATTTCGAAAGAAAAAATCATAATTTATGACTACAATAAATCTCAAATAAGAAAATATATCTAAAGTAATCAAATACTATGGCAGCGACTTTAGTCATACACAATCTTATCTCAAGAAAAACTAGACAAAAGAAATCGAGCCCTAAATAAACAGCCTCAATTAGGTCTTTGTTTCCTTTTTTCTTTGTCTAATCTCATCAATGAGCTCGAGTCTATATTAAATAAAATTAGAAGGTTTAAGGTTCAGACCAACCCTATATTTAGCCTCAAATATATGTGTGATTTATAGATAGGTCCATTTAATATAAAAGAATTTGTAGTGCCTATTGGACCTCAGATTTATGGTTCATATCAACTCATTTAATATGAACAGGGTTTGAGCCTATATCAAACTTAAATAAAAAAATAATAAATTTAAATAACAATCTCTCTCTCTCTCTCTCTCCATATGTAAAAGAGCTCTTCACATAGATGCTTAAAGGCATTGTGATTGCGTGAAACTCATCTCATGTATCTTATAATGGGTGAAAAAAAAAATTAATTTCCATTACTTAGCCGGGCTTAAGGCTAGTGGCTTGACGAGAAAATAAAATTTCCTAAATTGTTTAGCGGCTCTTCTCCTCTGTTCCCCTCTTAGGTTCTAGAGTTTTCTCACGGCATGGGGAGTTGAATGACGCATTGGCATCTCTTTGTAACTCGAGCTACCTCAAATCCAACCCCCCTCAACTCGATGAATAGGTGATCTTGGATAAAACTTAACTGACGTTGATGAAGAATCGAGCCAAAACTCACGGAGTTTCTACAAGATCTGCTCAACAAGAAGGATTATGATCTGATGTTCAAATCCAAGACGAACAATCTGCGTGCCCCACTCATTCTCTTGCACACTCAGAGATCCGCGGCAATGGTCTTTGAATAGGTATTCTCATCGTCGTCCTCGTCTATTATGGTGAATTGCGATTTCAATTGTCAAATCCAGGCCTAATGTTGTGCTGTTTTATATATATATATATATATATATATATTTATGAGCTCGTATTTAGTTATTGTGGGACAATAACTCTGTGCTTTCATGTCAACAACCAATCGATCCTAATTTACTTTGCGTTCATTTAGGTTACTATAGCCTGAATGGATTTTCATCGATCTTGGACTATATTTATGGTATTCGAGTTTCGAAATTCTTTCTTTTTTTCACATAAAATCTTATGAATTTCTTGCATTTGTGATATGGATTCTGAATTTAGGGTTTTTCTGTGGGCCGATTGCATCAACACCTCTAAACTCTATGATGGATGTGTTGACTATTGCTTTATAAAGATTTCTGAATCCAAGGCACGTCTAACACCAAAAGAATCAGTTTTTTTTTTCCTCTCTTTTGGTATCTTTCCATGTGAATTCTACTGTGATTAAGTAAAGATTTATGGTTTAACCAATTTCTTAGTTTGATATGTATTAGTTTGGGTTGCTGTTTCCTTAAGGCATAGATTGATGCTTTCTTTTCTGCGAGTCTTATCTACTTTATGTTCTTAATAATACTGCTGCTAGTTATCGTTCATTGAGAAACTCTACTCAATGCTTCAGACCTTTTTTTGTAGTGGAATGAATTAACACAAGCATAAACTTAACTTCAGTGAGTCTGGGCCATGCCACATATAGTCAGAAACCTACTGCTTGCCTTGATCCTATATAATGGGTTGTAAAGAAGCAAGGTAACTGTATAGATGGCATGGCACGAGCATGCTGTGTGAAGCTCCAGAATCTTTATGAGCAAATATTGTCTATTCTACTGGGTTAGTATCTACTCTAGTGGGGCATTCACAACTTTTCTACTTGTTCTCTGCTTTATGGCTGCGTGTTTCATCTTGTAAAGCTTTACATCCTTCTTGGTATACTTCTAGATATAATCTGCCTTTTTAGAGGTATTTTTAGCCATCGTTTTTCTGTTTGCTGATACTAAAGGTTTCTGATAATATTGTAATGTAACCAATCTTGCGTTAGTATCAACATAATCTGTTTGAATTACACCAGCTCTTTCCAAAGTGAAATTTTTTCTCACTTTTATATTTTTAGAATGTATGCCGGTCTGAATGCTTCACTTCTTCTTTCTGTTTTCTTTTGTTTTTTGGATAGTGAAAAATGAATATGAGAATGGTTAAGGGGGATTTTTTGTTTGTTCTTTTGGTGGGTGATATGATAGATTACTCGTGCTCTATAGAGTTTGTTGGTCAACCTTTTATATATATATATATATATATATATATATATATATAAATATAATTTTCTTAGATAGTTTTTATATGCTTTGACAGTTTTTTGTATTTTTCTTTCTATACTTGACAGCATGCTTTATCTGTCCAGGGTGAAGTTCCACAAGGATCAGATGTCCGAACCCGCTGATGGCAACAAAGACCTTGATCTAGAGGAAAATGCTGGTGGAAACTGCACAAACTTGACAGGGAGGCAGGAAAAAATTGTTTGAGTTGTGACTTTAAATGGTCAGTTTGGATAAACTTTTTACTTGATAATTGCATTGCTGAATTTAATCAACTTCTTTCACTGTTTTTTCAATTATTTACTTAGCTAGTTATGTTTAGATTGCTTGCAGAATGAGAATTTAACCAAATAGTTATGGTTGCTGAGAATAAGCGAATTGAAGCACTTGCAAGTCAAGGGGGATGGATGGGAAGGAAAAAATTTGCAAGCTTTTAGATGCAAATGTTTTGGATATGGAAAGTCATTTATGCTAAGTACATGAGATGGCTGAGTCAAAATATAAGAAATTGGAATAGGGTCCTGCCCCGTTTGGTTGGGATGGTATGCTTTATGATTGTATGCGTGTGCATGTGTTTCAAGTTACTGATTTTGCTTCTGCTTATCCTCATGTCGTTGAATATGTCAGTAGCATGTACGTGTATATGCTTACATCAGTTTTCATTTGGAAGACCTTGTGTCCCTTTTTCTCCAGAAGGCTTAAAATTTTTGATCTAGTTCTGATCATTTGCAGTAATCCCAAATTGCTTATAAAATCTTGTATATAAGCAAATCTTATAAGCTGGAGAAATGGTGCCATTGGCAGATGAGTATGCCTGTGCACAATTTCGTAATTGATTCTGTGGGTCTACCCACCCGCATGAGGCCTTTCTTTCTTTCTGAAAGTTACCGATTACTGCCTCACAACAGCAGCTTTGCATCTACAGATTGTTCAAGTCTTGATTCCTTGCGTTAAAAATAAAATTACTTTCTTGTAGCTGACTTCCAAGCATTGTAGCTTGATGAGTTGTTTTAGGAACTTCGTTTATTCCTTATCCTTGGAGCATTAGGATATCATTTCCAGCCCAAATAAACTACTATTAATTAATGAAATGCATTGGGATAGACCGTTTCTTCTTTCATGTGTTCACTTTTGCTTTCCTCATCAAAGAAAATTGAGAGCTCATTATTTGTTGCAGGACAGTGACTAATTTGAGCAAGCTAACTTAATTCATCTCAACTAAACAGTTTTCATCCAAGAAGCAGACTAGAAATGTTGAAATTGACCTGGAAGAATATAATAAAATGAAAGAAGCCAATCTAGAGTTTATTGTGAGGCTTCAAGCCTCCAATATGGAAAGGTAAAATCTTTTAAGATCATGTTCTTT
Organism: Santalum album; assembly: GCA_034195605.1. Taxonomy (NCBI): domain Eukaryota; kingdom Viridiplantae; phylum Streptophyta; class Magnoliopsida; order Santalales; family Santalaceae; genus Santalum; species Santalum album. The sequence continues at coordinate 4,030,794 of CM067258.1, forward strand.
GCTGGTGGATCCCGCATTTTGAGCTTTAAGCTTTAAGTTTACTTCTCGTTGGTTTTGTAGGCACCAAATATTTTGGAGAAGATTGACAGAATGCTGAAGGAACTCAAGGAATAGGATCCTGCTCCGTTTGGTTGGGATGGTATGTTTTATGACCGTGTGTGGCGTGTGTGTGTTTCAAGTTACTGATTGTGCTAATGCTTATCCTCGCGTCATTGAATATTTATGTACCATGTATATGTATATGCTTAGTTCAGTTTTCATTTGGAAGAGCTTGTGTCCCTCTTTTTTTTCCCAAACATCTTCCAATTTTTTGATCCAGTTCTGATCATTTGCGATAATGCCAAATTGCTTATAAAATCTTGTGTTTAAGCAAATTTGGTTAGCTTGAGAAATGTTGTCATTGGCAGATGAGCGTGGTGCACAAATTCGTAATTGATTATCTTTCTTTCTCTCTGAAAGGGACTGGTATTACCAATTACTGCCTCAAGACAGTAGCTTTGCGTCTACAAATTGTTCAAATTTTGATTCCTTGCCTTCAAAATAAAATTACATTATTGTGGCTGACTTCCAAGAATTGTAGCTTGACAAGTTGTTTTAGGAACTTTATATATATTCCTTATCCTTAGAGGATTAGAATATTAATTCCATCACAAATAAACTACTATTAATTAATGAAATGAATTGGGATAGATAGTTACTTCTTTCATTTGTTGCCTTTTGTTTTCCTCATTAAAGAAAGAGCTCATTATTTATTGCAGTATAGAGACTAATTTGAGTAAGCTAACATAATTCATCTCAACTAAACAGTTTTCAATTAGAAAAGTTTGTACAGTGTGTACAAGAAGCACACAGGAAATATTGAAATTGACCCGAAAGAATATAAGAAAATGAAAGAAATCGATCCAGAGTTTTATCATGAGACTTCAAGCCTCCAATATGGGATGGTAAAATCTTTCAAGATCATGTTCTTTGCTGGTAGATCCCACATTTTAAGTTTACTTTTCGTTGGTTCTGTAGGCACCAAAGATTGTGGAGGAAAAGATTGAATGCTGAAGGAACTCAAGGACTAAGATGAGAAGCGCTATTAATTTAGCAGGAGGAGAAGCTTCTATGAACAGAAGGATATTGACTCGATCAATGACCATAATGAACAGCATGTGGTAAACACACACCAGAGATCAATAACAATCTTGGATGGGGAACTGTTTTGCCTGATTAAGGTAATATATATATATATATATATATATATATATATATATATATATATATATATATATTTCTTACATGCATCATATTTAAAAGGGCAGCTGATCATAGTAGATTGAGAATGGAGTTCCAAAGAGGATTCGTTATACCATGCAGAGAGCAGTTTTCGGTGTACCTAGCGGGAGAGCAGTCCCCTTGTATATGTGAGAAGTGGAGCTGGCGCCACCTAGCCCACATCTCCAGATTCTACTCCAAGTATTTAGATCTAAGAGTTGCACACATTCATCTCTCTTCAAAAATCTGACTGATCCCTCTCTTGTTGCCATGAAATAGAGATTTCATTTCTTTTGGAGGAAAATTTTCTTAAAATCAGTAAAATTTCTCAACTTATTTGATGTTGAATAGATCTAAACTTGTTGACACAGACCCCTATCACTCTCAATAGTGTTGGTAGATTCACAAGAAATTGGAGATTTTTTTTGAGTGCACTAACAATATAAATCTTGAAAATATTATTTCATGAAAGTGAAGACCTCTGAATATGTGACTACTATTAGTTGACCATCTTCATGGATGGAAGAATTTTTTCCTCCTTCACAGATTTAATTGATTTGTTGAATACTTTTTATTCAGTTTTTCAATTTTTTTCCTTTACTCACTTTTTATGATGTGTGTACATGTATATATAACATGGATATTTATGTCAGTAAAATATTTATCATCTTATCTTTGTTTCTGCCGACTGGGATGAAATAATTTATCATGTTGTTCCATATCCTCTTATATTAAACACAGCGTTGGTTGGGTATATAGCATAGAAATATTTGTTAATCTATGATTTAGAGGGCTTTTAAATATTTGTTACTGAATTTGTTGCTTTATCCTCTAATCTTTTGTAATATCTTTGTGAAGAAGGTGGTGATTTAGTAAGAGCTCTGGTCTACTTCATAAGGGGCATGATGATGTCATCCTCACCTTCCTTCGGCTTATCACCGGCAGTTTGTTCAGGATCCCAAACTCAACAGCTTTTGTCCATTGAGGGTGCCGGGTTTGCAAGGCAGCTCTATGTTGAAGAGAAGTCTAGATGCATGGATGAAATTGCTGTAAATTTATTTTGATATATTGAATATATCTTCAGTGTAGTTCTCCCCATGGGGTGCATATTGAAGCCTGATGTAATTGATGGTAACCCACCCCGCCCCCTTCTCCCATGCACACACATATCGTCCCACCATTATGTGAGTTTTTCCGTCAGTTTTGTATTATTTTTTCTTTTTTTTTTTTTAACAAGGCAAATTGGTCTGTTTTGGTGATCGTGTAAATTACATTAAAGCGATATGAGGCCTATGCTCAAGTCACGCTCACTCAACGGCAGGCCTGGAGAACGAGTTTGCCGCACCCAACCTGAGTGCGTGTGGCATGCCCAGGAGGCAATGCATGCAAAACAATGCCTACCCGGGCCCATGATGATGGGCTCAAATGGCCCTCTTGGGCAGAAATTGGGCCTTAATGGGGATGAATTGGGCCAGGGTGGGGCAAATTTGGGCTGACTGGGATTGAATTGGGCCTTCGCTAGGGAGAATTAGCTTTTTTGTGAGCTTGAATTAGGCCCGGTAGCATGAATTGCCTGATTGGGTCTGAATTAGGCCTTGATGAGCTTGAATCGGACCTTCTAGTCCAATTCTTGGGCCGGTTGGGATTAAATTGAGCACTAGGATTGGGTTTTTTTTAGCATAAATTTGGCCATTGTTGGCAATAATTGGCGTGAATGGGCCTTGATGGGCTCAAATTGGGCTGGGCTGCGATGAAATTGGGCCTTGTTGGGCCAGAGTTGGGTTTCAGGGAGACTGAATCGGGGCTCATTTGGCATGAGCTTGGCATTGAAAGCTCACATTGGGCTGAGTGGCGGTGAAATTGAGCTTCCTTAGGTTCGAATTGGCCTTCGATGGGGTCCAATTGGGCTTTTTTGAAAAATAAAATTGGGCTTTGTCAAGCCAGAATTGGGTTTTTGAGAGCTCAAATTGGGTCTACATAGCATGAACTGAGCCTGGTGGGAACACGTTGGGCCTTGATGGGCTAGAATTAGCTAGGGCAGTGTAATAGGGCTTTAGATTGGGCTTGATGGGGTCCAATCTGTGGGGAAGAAATTGGGCCTTTGTTCAACTCCTATTGGGCCAAGGTAGACCCGATTGGGCCAGGTTTCTGCTAGAGTGAGCGCAGGTAGGGCCAGGATGGGCCTAGTTTGGGCCAAGATGGGCCAGGTTGGGCAAGTATTGGCCCGGATTGGGCCAGTGTGGGCCCAGATTGCGCCAAGATGTGCCCGGTTTGGGCCCAGAGTGAGCCCAGACTGGGCCAGGATGGGCCTAGTTTGGGCCAAGATGGGCCCAATTTGGGCCAGGTTGAGCTAGGATGGGCCCTGTTGGGCCAGGGTCGGTACAGTTTGGACCAGGGTGGGCCTAGTTTGGGTCAATATGGGCCCAGTTTGGACCAGGGTGGGCCTAGTTTGGGCCAGGCTGGGCCCGGATTGCCCCAAGATGGGCCCTGCTTGGGCCCAGATTGGGCCAGAGTGAGCCCATATTGGGCCAGTATGGGCCAGGTTGAGCTAGGATGGGCCCTGTCTGGGCCAGGGTCGGCACAGTTTGGACTAGGTTGGGCCTAGTTGGGGTCAATATGGGCCCAGTTTGCGCCAGGATTGGGCCTATATTGGGCCAGGGTGGGCCCAGTTTGGGTCACTATGGGCCAGATTTAGGCTAGGGTGGGCCTTGATGGGCTTAAATAGGGCTGAGTGATGATGAATTAGGCTTTTGTTGGGATCTTATTGGGCCTTGATGGCTCATATTGGCCCACATTGGGATGAGATTGGGATTAGTTGGCCATGAATTGGGCCATGATGGGATAGAATTATTGGGCCAGTGTAGGACCAGATTAGGCCACGGTTGGACCAGATTGGGCCATGATGGGCTCGGATTTGGCTAGTGTGGGCTCCAATTGGGCCAGTGTGGGCCCAATTTGGCCCCGGGTGGGCCCAATTTGGGCCTTGACGAGCTCAAATTGGTTGAGTGGTAGCAAATTGGGCCTTCGTTGGGATCTTATTGGGCCTTTGGGCTTTTAGTGGGCTGGATGGGGATGAAATTGGGTTTGATTAGGGCTGAAATGGGCCTTGATGGGCTAGAATTGGGTTCTATGAGCACGAACTGGGACTGGGTTGCATTGAACCAGGTGGTAACAAATTGAGCCTGGTTTAGTATGAATTGGGCCAGATAGACCGGGAAGTGCGCCTTGATTGGATATTTTCCGGGTGGTAATAAAATTGGGCTTTTGTTGGGCCTGTATAAGGTCAGGGTCAGCACTAATTTGGTCGTGCTGTAATTGATTGGTCCTCCAGAGGTTAGAATCTGACTTTTTGAGAGCTCAAATAGGGCCCAGGTGACATCCATTCAGCCTAGGTGGGGACAAATTGGCTAGGTAGTGATGAAATTAGACCTGGTTGAGCATGGATCAGCCCAATTTGTGAAGAATTGGGCTTTTATTCTCACAAATTGGGCCCCAGTGGCACACGTCATAACTAGTCCGGGACGTACAGGTCGTGGTTGGACTTCATACTTCCCCTGATTAGTAAGCCCATACAACGCATGGATAACTATGGGACTAATATTAAACCTAGCTGCGAGCCTATACAAGTGCTGCCACCTTTAGCAGACTCTTTACTTGTGTCTTATGAGGGCATATTTTGGGCCCTAATTTTGACAGGCAGCAGGCCCATGCAGACCTCCAATTGGCCACATCACGGACAGTAACATTACTTGCCTGTCTCATATTTGGGCCTGTCTTTTGCCTTTTTTCTCGATCTTATGCGAGCCCGTTTAGTTATAATTACAATAAGCCCATTTTGGCCATTCACAAACGCCTAATAGAAAGTCAACAGATGCAAAAGAAATGCTTATATGCGGCAATTGCATTTTAGGTGAAGAGAAGAGAACCATAATATCCTGTCCTCAAAATTCCTGCATATAAAACAACACGTAAGTAAAGTCAGTTATTCTTGAATACATGAAAGAAATACAAAATTAGCATGTACCATCGTCGGTAAAATGACACCATAAATTGCACATCGGATACAGAATACACATCAAAATGCCAATATGCAGTATAATTGTGAATACAAACATGCTCCTAAACCCATAAGTTTTAATGCTTATAAGTAATCACAAGCTAATTATACTATAAATTTAGTAGTTTAAACATAAACATGGCAAGAAACCAGCAACCCCCCCATCCACACGTTCATTAAGGGTGTAGATCCGAACCGAAACCAATGAAGACTGAACCACATCAGTCGGTCTTTTTGTCGGTTGGTTCAGTCCTGGCCTTTTGTCCCAATAGAAAACCGCATTGATCAGTCGGTTTTCGGTCACCTTAAAAAAAAACCGAGACAACCAATCGAATATATATAAATTTTATATAATACTAATATATATATATATATATATATATATATATATATAAATATAATATTAGAAACCAAACACCCCTTTCCCTAACCCAAATCTTCTCCCATTGCAACACAGCCGCGCCATGGTTTCGCTCATCCCTTTTCTCCAAACCAGCAGCCAGTGACGTTCACCCCTCCCAACAGCGACATCTCTAGTGCTCTACTCCTCTAATGAGGGGCTCGATCCCTTGCTCTTGAGCACCAATGTCGACCAAATGAAGTTCCTTCGTGCCAATGATTTCAAGGCCATCGACGCCTTCCAGATGTCCGTAGAACCTTAATTTGGGGCAGGAAGTTTGGGGCCGAGGGGATCCTTGGCGAGGATTCAAGACCCAAAAACCCTGAGAGCGCCACTGCGCTCTCGATCTGCCGCACCAACTGGCAAGGGAGGCCCCTGTGCTTCGATGCATATAGGGATCTCAAGGAGGCAGATCCGCATGAGAAAACCCAAGGGTTTGAGGAGAGGTGCAAGAAGTTGCTTCGATTGAGGGTCCAATCCGTGTAAAAGGGCATCGAAAGGATCAATTTCAGAGCTAGGGAGGCAAATTCTGATTATGAGTGTGAGGAATTTGTGTGGCGCAGGGATGACGAAGGAGACTCGTGCTGTAAGCAAGAAGGTGATGCTGCTGATAAACCCTAGAAAAATCAGATTTTGAGGTGCATTTTCACCTTGTTTTAGATTGAATGATCATTTTCGGGTGATCCAAATTTGTGATTCTTTCTATATCATCATAATTGTGAGAAAACTGTATTTGTGATTCTTTCTAGATCATCATAATTGTGAGAAAACTGTATAAAACCAACGATCATCATAATTGTGAGAAAACCACATAAAAACTGACCGGTCGATTTTTTGGTTTTCATCGGTTTTGTAATTTTTGGTTGACCGATGTAGTCGGTCAGTCTTCAATTACTTCCCTACAAAAAAAAAATGGCCAATCGGTCGGTTTGCGGTTTTCTGAGAAAACCGATCAAAGCCGACCGATTTTCACCCCTAGCATTCATGAACATACTAACCTTGGATCTAATTAACACTTTCTTGTGCTAGCTGCTAAAGAAGGTTAAATTGACAGCTCATACAACTGCTAGATAAGGTTAAATAGACAAATATATGTACCTGATCATGCATAAGCCAGCTTGAGCATAAAAGCTTTTGGTAATGGTGTAAGAAGAGTTTGTGTTCATGGAATGAACATCCATTTTCCCATTATCATCTACCTTAATCTGCTATTCTGATCCAATTTTACCTAAGAGGCTGCCGATATAAAGGAGAAACAAAATTGTGAAAGATGCAAACAAGTACGAAAGGGCAAACTCTTTAAAAAAATACAAGATGAAACAAATGACATGGAAATAACTCCGTAAATAATGTTGCATAACAATGTAAGCAAAGAAGAATCCAACACTAAAGCATTCAGCACTTCCAATTACATCAGATGCAACGAAAATTCTAGCAAGAATTTATAAAATAAAATAAAAATTTCAAAGAAAACAAACTTATTCCCAACCATAGGCAAAGTTGGATGAAGTCTGCACCCGCAGAGGGGGGGGAGGGGGGGAGGGCAATCATAGCTTTGAATCATCGATAGTTCTAAATATCAAGCCACAGGGAAATATAAGAACAACAAATTTTATTATCTATATGTATGTATAGATTATAGAGAATGTACATACAAGGATAAGTAAGGACTTTGCCAGGTATTTGCATGACAAAAGCTGTTCCTGAGCGTATTATGGAATCTTATGAATCAAGATTTGGTTCAATCCACAATCAAGAAAGTGATCTTTTTGATTCACAATCCAATTTACGAGTTGAAAAATATGCATATCATAAATACCCCTCACAAATCATCTAAGCAAATAGGAATAGAGAATTCAAAGAATCACCATATGACAAAGATTCCCAAAAGGAAAAATAAAACCTCCTTGAGATCTTGGCAATATAATTTTTAGAAAATTATCAAAATCCCAGAAAATCATAAATAGAAATAGCTTACTTTTGTGCTCAAAGACTGTCCACCTTTTTTTTTTTTTTTGGGTAAATAAGACTGTCCACCTTCTTAGTCTATTCAAATTTAATAATCTTCTCTTAGTAGAGAGCATATGCCTGGTGAAATAGACCTCGCGCCATCCCAATTCTAGTCATCCCCATGGTTCTTATCAGAGGCTTTGGGTCATCCACAAAATACATCCACTAACACGACAAAACATATTACAAAAAACCTAGATGGAAACCCAGGAAACAATTTTAGATTCTGATAAGTCAACTAATATAACTGCAAAGCACTTATATTCAGAAAGGTAATCAAGTTCATTTTTCTAGGATTTTAAATGACAAAAAGAATTTTTGATATCTAGGATTCTCCATTTGCCCATTACCATCCACCTTAGTCCACTACTCAGAACTAATTTTACCTAACAAGCCAGCAATATAAAGGAGAAGTTGTGAAAGATGTAATTAAGTATCAAAGGCCAAACCCTACCCAAAAAAAGAAGAAGATAATACCAATGTCATGGAAATAACTTAGGGCCTGTTTGATAACCACTAAAATCATAGAACACATAATTTATTCAGTGATTTAAAATTTTCATTCTGTTTGATAACCAAAAATTAGGATGTATCGAATCAAAATCATAGAATGCGGTCCATGAAAACTCGCTGAATTTTTCTGCAGATGGAGCTTCACAGAAGATAGATCGTGGAACACGGTCAGTGATTGTATTTCATGAATTGACCTTTATGCCCTCAAAAGTTATAATATGAACATATTTATTGTCTCTGACCTCCTTCAGCTGCCATTGCCTCTCTCCATTTGAAGCATCTATCCTCTAACTACTTTGCATCCTAGCCTAGCTCTACTTTGCATCCCAGACTAGCTCTACACTACTTTGCATCCCAGACTAGCTCTACACTACTTTGCATCCCAGACTAGCTCTACACTACTTTGCATCCCAGACTAGTTCAATGGGTTTGACTAGAATTCACAATAAAACACTAAAGGTCGCAAACAATACGAGCAATAAGAATCCAAAAAAACATTCGGCAATTCCAATCACATTAGAGGCAACAGCAGGGGCCAATCCTAAAAATTCTAGCAAGAATTTATAAAAAGAAGATTAAAAGAATGACTTATTTCGCAAATATAGGAATGTTGGGTAGAGGCCTTCACAATATTCCTTAATTTCCAGGTAATTTTTGCTAGAAATTAATATAACATACATCCCAAATACTTAGAACTTCATTTTGAAGCTGAGAAAATGTTGGAAGAGAAAAAATAGAAAATCATCTTTGAATCATCAACAGCTCTAAACATTAGGCCACAGGGGAAAAAAGAGAACAAAAATAAATTATATATATGCATGCATAAATTATAGGGAATGTACATACAAAATCGGGGAGGCCTTCAAATATTCCTTAATTTCCAGGTAATTTTTGCCAGAAATTAATATAACATATAGCATAAATACTTAAAACTTCATTTTGAAGCTGAGAAAATCTTGGAAGATCGTAGAATCTTACAAATCATGTAGGACCGATCAGACTCGAAGGTCTGAGCACATTTCTAAAGCAACCGAGGCAGCTTCCCAAGCTGAGGGACAGAATCCCTCAATCTCCGAATCCCCCTGTTCTGAAATTTCGATGAGACACAGTGTGAAATCGTATGCATCGGGAGGAAAGAATAAGCAAAAAAAAAACAGAAAAAAAAATAAAAATTAGGGTTTGCGTTGGTAACTTACCGTAGCCATGGGAAACGAGGGTTTTTACCAGTCTCGATGTCTGCGATCAAAGAAGAGGCGAGACCGTTCGTGCAAGATCGGGGCAAAAGATCGAGTAAGATGATGAGAACCATAACCATGGTGCCGTGTCCATCTCTCGCTCCAATCCATGGATCACAGGAGCGACCGATGGATCGGAGACCTCCCATCGGCACAGAAAAGACCCGAAGAGACCGGAGCGCACCGGATAATGAGAAGCGGAGAGCAACGATCCGAAGAAGAAGAAGGGGAGGCGAGAGCTGTAGAGGGAAGATCGATAGAAGAGAGCGGCGAAAATGGAATGATCTGCTCGGTGAGAACCAGTTAAGAAAAATATAAAATAAAAAATAAATAAAAGGGGGAAAAATGGGAAGAGGGAACGACGTTGTTTTTTTCTTGTTATTTTTTTATTGGTAATCGACTATTTTGTTAATGTTACGTTCTTATTAAAACTAGTTTGTGGTTTTCATTAGTTCTAGATTTTAGTTTTAACCAAAAAATTATTTTTGTTTAAAATAAATCTTAAATATTTTTAAAACCTATTAGTTAAAATTATGTCATCAAATTTCCGTTATTTTTCGAAGAATGAAAACTGCACCCATGTGCAAATTTTCTTTTTTGTTTTATATTTTATATTTATAAAAACTCATAAAAGAGGTAAATTAAATTTTATTTCTATTTTATATTTTTTTTAATCGAATCATTTCAACCGTAAGTAGTAAAATTACAGTACCAATTTAAAAGAATTAGGATAATTTTTTGAGTTTTGATGGAGTTGAATCTGCGGTTAGACAAAATTTTAGGACGGATCGAGCTGATCCACTGCCATAATGTGATATTAGTGTTTCAATAAATAAATTACCTTAAAATTAAAATTCACTTCAATTTTTTTATTTAATTGAAGTGCAATTTAAATTTAAATTGAAGAATTAATCCTCTGCAAAGCCTGCAATGCGCGTGGCTGTGAGAACCAGTGCCTGATGGTCTCAATTTGGAGCCTAGTGTTTCACCTTCAGTTCCACGCCCTCGTTTAAATGGTGTTGATGTTCACTTTATTTAATAAACAATTAAATATATATTAAAAATTTATAAATTTTAATTATAAAAGTTGAAATCACTCTAAATAAAATTATATTGTTCCAATGGTGTTAAAGCCATAAATTTTTACAGCACAGATTTAACTGTACAAGTTTTTAAATAAAAATACGCGAACTTATGCAAATTTTACTAATCTAAACTCATATTCTTTTTATTATTATTATTATTATTATCATGATATGTCATTTTAATATATTTACATATTATTGAATAAACTGATAAATTTATATACGTTTACAATATTACAACTTTTTACATAATTTGTTTCAATATCCCTCATTTAGTTTTTTTTTTTTGGTCACAAGTAATGGGGATGAAAAGTTGAACTTTGAATCTATTGTGCAAAGAAGAGTTGCCTTACTACTATCTCAATTGGACTTCCCTTTGTTTAGTATTCTTTAAGCAAATGGGGTGCATGTTTATTTTTTTTTATCTTCTTAGCTAATAAGGTTTAATTTGAGGTACGAACATTTAAGCAATATTCCTATTTTTAAGTGGGTATAGATTTAAAAAGTGTTTTTTTTTTCAAATTATTTAGGTATATTTATGATTAGCTAGAAAAGATAGCACTATATAAAAGATATCATCTCGATATATATATATATGTATTGCACCTAATATTTTGGCATTATAAGTAAGATGTTAAGGCCCAATTTTATTGAGTTATAAGGAAAGCTCTTTAGATCAAAAAGTATTTTTTGGGGAAAAAAAAACTGTACGTTTTAGCATAAACAAAAATGTACTTTTTGATTAAAAAAATCGTTAAAAGGAAAGTACTTTAAGTATTTTTATCGTAACCCAATCAAATCGGATCTAAACTTAATTAAAGACAAAAAGAAAATTAGAAAAAGAAAAAAAACAAAAGAACAATTCTAATGACACAAACAAATGAGAGCACGTAATATTATTTATTAAAATATATATTATTAGATTTGTATTCCATAAATATTTTATAATTTTCCGGTGAAATCATTACAATTATTCAGGGAGGGTGATTTGACAAATCAAGGAGGGAAAAGGAGATGGGACACGTCATGGACAGGGAACCCTTTCACTGCGTGATGTCTTTATTAATGCCATTGTTATTGGTCTTTCTCACAGTTTGTCCCTTAATCCTCGCTCTCTGGTATTCCCTCCCTTGACTTTGTTTACATTATATATATATATTTATACATATTTTATTTTATTTTTTTCTCTTTTGCTCCATTTATATGGATGGAAAATGAAGAACTAGATCTACCATTGTATGTTGGGTGTTTTTTTTTACCTTGTCGGGCATTAAACAAAGTCTAGAACTATTGGTATTACTACTTTCTCATTCTGTCCTGAATGCTATGGTTCGAAATAAAATTCTTTGTTAGATTATGGAAGTAATTACTAATTTCAGACTATCCTTTCTATAGGTGTACATGGACTGCCCTGGACAATCTGACCTTTGGGTGACTTTTTTCAACTTTGGAATGGAATGGGAGGCTTCGGAAAAAGGAAAAAAGAAAGGTAATATTTTTTTTGGTTGATTGAAGTAATTTACGACTCAATCAGTTTAAAACTCTATGGCATATGCTTGAGTTGTCATTATTCGAAATTTTTACCACTTGATGGATTGGGTTTTGCTCTGTTGCACCGTTCATTCGCGAAATATATATATATATATATATATATATATGCTTGTGAAAATTCATATATTTCCTTGTCTCTTTTATTCTTTTAGTTGGTTCCATTTCGCTGGACATGAGATATGGGCCGTGGAGGTCCCATTGATATGCCTCGACGTTGTCGAGTGGCATATCCCTTCCCGTATTCTTTGATAATTTGGTTTTCGACAATCTATAATAACTGATGTCGACATAGGAATATTGCTGCATCACCTCAGTTTACGAGGATTAATGCACATCAATTGATCAAGGAAATGGGATTCCTATATTGCACTATAGGATCGCCGCTGTGACTTTGTGCAAGATGGGATGGCTTTACATGGTCGCATGAGCAGTGACGATGACTATTTCACATGATACTACTCCATCACTCGTCGGCTCGTGCATAATTCATCATGGAATTTGGCGTGCTTCCAAGATCATGGTAAATATATAATCAGCCCAACATTTATTTTCGTTACAGCATTCTTTTACATATTGATAATATTATATTTGTTTTCCCGCCCGAAGTGGGGAATCATTGTAAGTGGCTTTCACGAGCTATCGTTGGAGAAGCAGTCATCCCCTTGCGTAAACATGATGCACAATTTGCCTCCCATGTAACTAAGAGATTGGTGCGAATTGCTAATAATTTCTCTTCCCTAGTGGCAAATTATTGGAACCATGGATGAATCTATCAGAGATTTAAAGAAGGATGAGAAAATAATTCTACTCTCCTCACAAACAAATGGGACAGTGAATTGAAGCGGTGTGAGTATAAATAAAGCAAATGAAATCAAGAGCACCAAACTCGATTACATGGATCTAAAATCGCCGATAGCATTTGTGTTTTCACTCTGCACACACTACCATGCAACAGGTGGGCAGGAGAGAGAAAACTTGGATGTCGTCCACGATTTTATATGGGCACATGACACGTGTTGTCGCATTATTGGGAAAATTTGAAAAAGAAAAAAGGGAAAACAAGGGCGGCAGCCGCGATTTTATGTGGGCACGCAACATGTGTTCGAGTTGTATCAGTTAAATTCAAGAAAAAAAAAATTCAAACGACGACCGCATTTTCATGTTTTCGAGCCCTAACACATTAGATCGGATGTGTTAGTTGGAGGAGAGAGAAAACGTGAGTGGTGTCTATGATTTTACAAAAGTAAGGTAGATACGAAAACTTTAAAAAAGATAAGGTATGTTTGAGAAACAAAAACACCTTTTGGGGTATAATAAGAAAAAGCTCGGAACCGTCCCATATTGTGCTGGAGCCACTGTTACTGTTGAGCTCTCATCAAAGGGGGTTTATGTTTATAATTGGTTGTAGTTGTACCCAAAATGATGACACCTATACTATTATATGGCTTTCTAATTTTGTTAACTGTATCATTTTTTAAAATTTACATATTTATCATTTAAAAGCTTTTTTTTCCGAAGTAATTTTTTTAAGTTAATTGAAAATAGGAGGCAAAAATAAAAATTTAAAAAATTCAAAATTCAAATATAACTAATTAATTCAAAATTTCTTTACTTTTCAAGACCATTTGCCTTATGGTTTTCAAATCTAATAATCCAAAAATTTTATTTCTAACTATTAATAGTTCTACACATAAAAAAATATAAAATATTTTACACCGATCGGAATACACTAAAGATGCAGAGCACGTGTGATATGGCAAGTTTTAATAAAAACATCTCATTATTTTAATTTTTTCTCTTAAAATGACGTTTTGAGAACATGTTTGCCTAACTAAAAATAATAGCTCGATACAAAGGATTCTCTATGAAAAAATGGGATGTGGAACACTTTTAAACATACAAAAGAGAAAATGAAAATATTGAAAAGGAAATTACCTTAAATCGGAATCAAAGTTATAAAAACATAAATAGAATTAATTTTAAAAAAATAGAAAAACTGTACTTATACATTCTTCTCATATCCTTCATACCCAGAAGCTGATATAATAAATTTAAGTAGTGTTTTTTCAAGGGTGTTTTTTTAAAAAATAAATTAATGAAACTCTATTTACATATCCTTCATGTACCCTTTATAAAAATAAAAATAAAAGTTGATGCAAAAAAATTTAAGTGATTATTTTTAATAATATTTGTAGTAAAATAATAATAAATAATTACTTAAAATTCTATGAAGGATATGTAAATAATGTATATGTAATATTTACTAAGAAAATGATATGTAAGAAAAAGGTTAAAAGAAACGTCTCATGGTCCAATCTCATTAAAATAAAAGGTTTAATGTTATCTTTGACTCTCGAAATGGAATGAAATACTATTTTCATAAAAATATAAAATATAAATAATAATATTTTCATGGAGCTTAAATGAAATAATTACTTCCACGCCATTAGGCGAATAGATAATGAATAAACGAGAAATAACTATTACATCCTTGATAATCGGTAACAACTATTTCTTGTCTATTTCTTTTATAATTTGTGAGAGTAGCCTTTTTACTTATGTTTCATAAAAAACCTATTACTCCTTATATGATATATTTAATGAGTATTTTATTTCACTCCATGAACCAAACCAAACGTAACATAAGAACTTATTCATGTAGACGCGTGTTGATAATAGTATCGTGCGTCCCTCAACAATTATGGCGATACCTTTTATTGAGGTGAAAAGGGCTAAGAGAAAATTAAGTTTTTTTTTCTTAGAATGTCCATCATTTTCAAAAGCATGTTTAAAACACCTCAACATTTTGGGATTTTTTCAAACTACTCCGTTTTCAACTGAAACACGAGCTCTCCCATGCCAACGCACCTCGTAGTGTTATTGACCGAAAACTTCGTGTTTTGAAGACGCGAGTTTCGGGAGAGAGAGAAGCATTGTTGAAGTCGGGTTGGGTGTTTAGTTTCTAAACGCCGTGGGGATAGCTCCTGCCGCAAAGCACGAAGAATGACTATTTGCATTTATATTGAACCTATTTTAAGATTTTATTCCTCAAATAAGGTAAAAATAACATTATTCAAATATTATTTTAACATTTTTGAGGGATAAAATTTCAAATAAGTTCAATATAAAAGCAAATAGGCCGTCTTTGTGCTTTGTGGTGGATCCCTCTTTGATGAAAAATGGCAAGACCTACACCCACAGCATTTAGAAACAAACCACCCAACCCAACTTCGGCTCCCCTAAAACTCGCGATTTCAAAATACGGGTTCGATCAACAACACTAACACGAATTTTTGGAGGGTGAGAAAAATAAGGAGAATGCAACTTTTAAAAACACGAAATGAAGTATTTTAAAAAATCTGGAAAAATTAGGAGTTTATATATATATATTTTAAATAGAATATTCTAAGAAAAATTCGGAAATTAAGGAAGTAGAGGTGGGTAAGAAAGAGACTTATCACTACCCCAAAGTACTTTACGATTAAGACCTTGCACGAGATTTATCGCAGTCCGTAAGCCTTATCGTCTTCCTTTTCTTCACGGCTTTTTATTGGTCTGTCAGCTTTGAGAACTACGTTTAGCAATTTCGTCAAAATATTTAAAGACTCGGTCAACAATGGTGGTGGTTGGTGACCGGACTCTCTCCATTAACGCAGTCTCAATTGTGATTAGTGAATCTATTGGGGGTTGCACATTTTGAGTTATTTAGTCGTGAATGTGTTGGGATGCACTGGTTAAGGTATTCACTGTACCATCTCAAATTGATTTTTAATAGTTTGTTTTTTAGAATTTCAATTTCATAATGAGAAAAGGAATGCAATATTAATTTTTATATAATTTAGTTACACATAAATCTCACATTTCACGAAATCTAAATATTTAAAATAGATAAATGATTTAGATTTCTTAATTCTTCGTAATATGAATGAAAAATAATCAATATTTGATTAAATTATATGAAAATTAACATAATATATTATTTTTTAATTCATATTTAACTAATAATGTTGAAATTTAAAAAATAAACATTTAAAAGTTATTTTGGGATGGTTGTATATATAGTACAAATACTTTTAAAGATAATATAAAACTAATGATGCGTGCGTGTGTATACACATATATCTATTACAAACAAGACTAATAACTAAGAAGAAGAAGTTATTTCATAGTTCAACTGTTTCAAACGAGACGAATAACTAAGCATAAGAAGTTATTTCATAGTTCAACATAAATTTAAACATCAACTTATGACATTTTTCATCATTATTAAAGTCATTACAAGCATAATGTGATATGTGATTTTAATTATTCAGTGCATTTAATAATAAAAATTGAGAGTATAAAATTTTCTTATAACTGAGCATATTATGTCATTTATTTTTTGCGTCAGCACTCAATCTCGTCTAGGGTCAACTAGCCTTACAAATTTACTTTTTGATCTAAATCTCAATTTTAATTTTTAAGCTATCACATGAATTCAATTGCCCAATTAAGAGCCTCGGTCCATTTTGATCCATAAGGTGTTTCAAGTTTATATGAAAGGTCTCAACTTGATCGTATTCAATTTTAAACATATTTCCTGTTGTACAGTGGGTGTGCAATGGGTGTGGGAATCCCACATCGAAAAATGAATGGAAGGGGAAGTGGGAGAGAGCCTATAAAACAAAGGCTCCTCCTCCCCTTCTCCTCATCCCTTTCTTCTCCTCTTTTGTAATTCTCTTCTATGGTAGAGTTTTCTCTTCTTGCCCGTGGTTTTTTTCCGAAAGGGTTTTCCACGTAAATTTCTGTGTCCATCCAATTTCTTTTATTTGTTGTTTGCTCTATTCGGTCGGAGTTTTATTATCCAACATTTTTTTTATTATTATTATCCAAATTATCAAAATGGAAATACCAAAACCAAAAAATATAGAGACAAAATACTGAAAACTCCGATTTGAGTTACAATTAAATTTCATTAAAACAAATCAAAAGTATAAAGAAAAAACGAAAAACAAAAGTAAGTTGCATCTGGGGGACAGCAGGATGCAATAGATGGGGCCAACCTTATTTCCCCAACCCACCCCATCAAAGCCATCACCTACATCTTCTTGTGGTTGGCTCTTATATATTGAACCTGTAAAATTAATTGAAAGGTGGAGAGTTCTGTTAGGGAAAAGGCAAAAAAAAAAAAAAAGGATACGCAAATTAAATATTAGGAGGAGACCAACAATATTCTATTAGTTTGATTTTGATTTATGTTAGATTGATTTTTCTTTGGCTCCATTGCTAGATGTTCTTCTTTCTACTGCAATCTTCATTTATACCTTTCTTGTTTTTATTCACACTCAGCATCAAACAAAGGTTAGTCCTACTAGCAATGACCACTTTCTCATGCGTGCTGCAAGGTTTAAAATCCTATGTTAGATTGTAACTAGTTATTAATTTGCAGATTACATTTTGTGCAGGTGCATGGACTCTCCCGAAGGATCTAACCTTTGAGTTTGGAATGGGAATGGGTGGCATGGGAGAAGAAGTAAAGCATGCATGTCTTCAATTTCACTCATCCTCCTTTCTCACGGTTACAAACATGCATGTCTGATCTTTTTTACATTATTTACTTTTTTTTTTTTTTGGAAAAGGCAAATATATATTAATATTTCAAAGAAAAGTAATTACAATGCAGGGAATACCCTACCAATCAGAAGCGACAGAGACTTAAACATACATAGAAAAGCTAGCTAAAACAACTTAGCCAAATGAGTAGCCCTAAGGATGTGGAAACATTATTTACTTTACTTGATTAGAAGTATCTGAGATATTATCATATTTTCAATACTATCATATTATATTCACATAATAATAGCATCCCAAGGACATGGATCATTGCCATCCTTATCCAGGTTATTACACCCTCAAGTATCGAGTTTGTAATACTTAAGTCGTTGTCTCCGACCAGTATATACAGTATATATCTAGGGTTTCTAGGTTAATGGGATCTAACGTGTAAGATCCGTTCAACTAAATTCATATCTACTTAGAATATATTAAAACATATATATATATATGTGTTAAGATATAAAATATCCTCAACGGGCATAAAAGTAGTGCTCTGCTTCTAAGAATGCATACCACTACATATATTTAATAACTGCGCATGCACCATCTTCGCATGCACCATCTTCGATCATTATTTTTATTTGGTGTAGGAGGGGAAGCTTATGAGCTTTGCCTACCCTACGGTCTTTGAGATTATTATATTTACATGCGATCTATAGAAGCTCGTCATGATTCCGCTGTTACTATGCTCGCACTCACGAGTCATCAAATGTCCCCTCCATCTCAGCAAGTCATCAAAATCCTTCAACTGGGACTCAGATTTTAAATTCAAGTGAAGGCTGGAGTTCAAACGCGCATTCGCATTGGTGCAACACGTGTTTAATTTAATCATGGCCGTAGCTTTTGCTAGCATGACAAGGGTTGAAAGAAAAAAAATTGGAAGTAAACAAAGGTGGGGGGAAAAGAGAACCAGAAGAGAACACAGTCGTTGAACTCTCACAAACTTATCACAACCTGAAGAGATGCCGACTCCTACGAAATTACACCATGAAATCTCCTATCCATTGAAACTCGAGGCACCAAAAAGCCTTGCACAACATTATTTAAGAATGAAGTTGGCAATCATAACTCATGACTTGTCAATCTGCCGGACTTGTTTATATAATAACTCGATTTGCTCATAATCTTGAACGAAAACTCGCTTGGCACCTGTCCAATTAGTTCAACAGTCATCTTTAATTCTAATTTTTCACTTTTTCTTTGGGTTTAAAATTAGAGTTACGATAAAATATTGGTTAGTTTACAAAAATATTAAAAGAAATTTAAGTTGTACTAATATTGTGAATCTTTGATCTACCAACCCGATCCAACCTGACTTGCCCATGATATAACTAGATCAGACCTGACGCATAATCTTGACCCATGACCGTATTCTCTTCATTTGCTTTTGATTTCTATTAGATTGATTTTTCTTCGGCTCCATGGCTAGATCTTATTCTTTCCACTGAATTCTTCTATTATAGCTTTCTTGTTTGGGTTTTTTTTTTTTTTTTTTTCCCCTCAAATTCAGCTTCAAACAAAGATTAGAAATACTAGTATGACCACTTTCTCCTTTGTGCTGCAAGGTTTTAAATTCCACGTTAGATCTTCTAAGTAATTATTAATTGTAGATTACATCTTAAGTTTGGAAATGGGAATGGATGGTAAGGGAAAACAAGGTAATGCACTGCTGCTGATCCAAGAGATCTGCAACTCCGACATCTAAAATTCGGTCTGTTTCATTTTTTTTTTCAGCCCCCAAGTGTCTTCATTTCAATCTTAAGCCAAAATATTACTTGATAGATCTTACAAATTACCATCCTCCAACGTGCTAGACTAAATTTCACATTTATTTTTTTTTTTCTATTTCATGAATCCTTTTTTCTTCTTTTTCTTTTTTCTAGATTAATTTCATTTTTATGAAATTAATATGCTTATTATTTGTTATTTCAAATGGAAGATCCTCTTCATGGAGACCCAATTGCAAGATCCTCTTCACCAAAACCTCACATCAGGCAGGGGAAAATAAATAAACCAATAAAAAAACACAGAAACTAAGAAATTATTATTAAAAAAAAAAGAGTGGACCCCTTGGAAGCAAGATCCGAAGAGGAAATCCATGGATCTACCAATAGGGGTTCAGATCTAGACCCGGCAATCGGGTACCCTAGGTATTTTTAAAATTTGTATTCGACCCCTTACTAATTACTTAATTATGACCTGAGGTTGCGAAGGAAGGTTCACCAGAGGTGCCAGAGTAGGAAGAAATATTTAGAGATGGAGTGAAAATTGTAATTTGATTCTTATACTTTAAATAATTTTTAATTTGATCCTAAAGTTTCAAATTTAGTCATTTAAGTATTGAGGGAAAAAAAAAGAGTACCCGTTACTTGTTAGGGGTGGGTAACAGGTGTACCAATTATAAAGCGACAAAACACTGAATGGATAAGGGGTAAAATTACCCATTTATTTTGTGAGAAGGTTTACCTTTTCGTCGGGTAGTTGATAGCAATTAAGACCCGGTTTTGTTTTCATTTGGACCAACACACTAGTCATACATGCCTATTTTCCACACGCACTTCACTAATATAGGTCTATATTTCTCAGTCATGTTTCCAATGGATCTAATTCACAGGTTTATCTATCAGATCTAGGTTTGTGCAGCTCACGAGGACCACGCAGTAAAATTTTACATCTTACCTTCTTTCTGAATATTCTATTTTTAGCTATTACTTCCACTAAAAAACTCATCAAAGACTTACTTTTATTTTCAGATATGCGTCTAATTCATGCCATCATTAATGCATTTGAGATTAGAAGAAACATGTTGGCGTGCAAAAAACAATTTGGGTATCCTACGACACCCACCATTTTCTCTTGCACATGTATTTAATTTTTTTCCCCATTTATTATGTTCTAATTTATTTCGATCTTTGTTTATTGATAAATTGGAAATTTTTTATTTTTAGGATAAAAGAAGGTATAAGATGTACGGTTTTGACCGTAATTTCTCCTAGGGACCGGAGGCTATTACTGGGTGAAGTTGAGCACCATGGTCCTGCCTAAAGATCTCATGGAGGCAACAAGCAATGCTATTTTCACTTGAAAAATCATAAAGACCTAGTTAGGCTTAACTTTGAGTTTGAAGATAGTCATCGTCTTATTGTGATCGGATTTAATTTTGATGTTGAGGGTGCATCTCACTAGAATATTGATTCAGCTATTACTCGGAAAGGAATTTTCTCATTTGAAATTCAAAGAATATTGTGGCATTAAGTTGGTTTTGTACCCCGCCATAGTTAAAAATCCAATGTATCTACCTCGAGGAAAATTCTCAAATCCTTTATTGAATTCATTCGTTGATTTTATATCACAATTTAAGTTCTGACGTACTGTTTTTTCTTTCTAATTGTTATATTATTTTTTTCTCATTTGAAGGTGTGAAACATGAATGATTTCGCATATGTATTCAAACAACACTTGAAAAAACTGTCCCATCTCCTTTTTACAGGATTAGCAAAGGAATAGAGTAAATCACACTTAACAGTACCATCCACCATCCAGTCTGTCTCACTTGAAGAAGCTGTTCTTGTATTGGCATACCATTTCTCTTTTGTAAAGCACCAACTCCTTTTTGTAAAGCATGTTGCAGTCCATCATATCTGCAATTAAGTTTCATCTCCCCCTTTTTGTTAGGTTCGCTGTGGTTGCTTCAAATGTCATTTTCTTATAACAGTTAAGCTTCTGTGTGCTTAGTTAAATCTGCAATAGAAGCCCCCACTCATGCTTTGGTTTGTGATTAGTACTAAAAACATATTTTCTACGACACCCTTGACTAGTAATGAACATTTTTGAGAGCCAATAAGTGTAGTCCTGAATTAGGAAGCTATCTAATCAATTCCACCAACTACTATAATAAGGCAAATTAAAAATAAAGTATGAAAATTAAAGCTTGTAAAATCAAATAATTACTAGGGCAAACTGTACTAACTCTGTTGTGGCTTGCTCGAGTTGCGAGAAACTGCCAGTCGTTTGAAAATCAGTACTTAACCTCCCCTTCAACCCCCCAAAAAAATTTCGTTGGAGATGCAGTATTCAAAATGCTTTTACATAACTCTTTAATTTCCATTAACATATGGGTATCTTGAAGCATTAAAATCAATTTTTTTCATTTCTAAAATGATTGGAAAGGACAAACCATTAACTTTAATGAAAAATTTAACTATTGCGACTCCGATGAAAGTGGAAAGTTAACCGTTGATTTTCAAATCATAAGATGATTGCTTGCAACTTGGTTAAATTAGGAAGAGGTTAAGTACAATTTGTCCTAATTATTAACACCACTCATTTAACAAAAGCAAAATGACAAGCACAGTTCTCACCCAAAAAAAAAAACCCACATGCGCAGTTTGAAATTTGACAGTTGGCACAAACCCTACAAACAATCTACATACTTGGCCAACACTACCATTCCTATTTATATAATTGGATAAAAAAAGAAACTCTAAAAGTTCTCTGTGCTCAGTATATATATTTTTATTTTTGGCCTAGGGCCTTCGTCTTTGGTATTTGGTAGGATTGACACCAGTTAAAGGAGTTCTATACAAAGCCGTATCGGAGTGTATAGCTCGAGACCTCGAGTGCTTCCTTTCATTTTTATTCCTATTCCTTTGTACTTTTTTCCGCCCGAGATGATTTACATCTTCCTTCACTTTCACTTTCTTTTCTTCCTCCTCTGCTTCTATGTCCCCCTTCTTAGTCTGGTCCTTTTCAAAGTCATTCTTTCGATCCTTGGCATTAGTCGAGACAACATATACAAAGGGTGCGGCCACGATGTCGTCCTTCAACTCCATGATGTGCTCTAGGGCCTTGACCACGACATTCATCGTGGGTCGGGATTTGGGGCGTTGGGCCAAGCATCGGTGAGCCAGTGCAGCTGCCCTATTTGCCCCTTCGATCGAGTACTGTCCCTCAAGCCTTGGGTCCATTAATCGGTCGAGCTTTCGAGGATCCCTCAACAGAGGACTGGCCCAATCTACTAGAGATTGCTCTTTACTCGGACGCTTCTTGTCCATTGACCGTCGTCCTGTTAGCAGCTCTAATAGAACTACCCCAAAACTGTAAACATCGCTCATCATTGTTAAATGACCTGGAAATTGTTAACGGGATTAAATATCTATAAAAAGAAATTTTCAGAAACTGAAAAACTGACTTTTTCATATTTTGATGAACTTAAGGGTAAGTGGGCCCCATTCATCAACATAGCAGCAAAAGTGTGCCATTACTTTCTATGCCCATAAACCTTCTGTTTATTTACCTGTTGTGACGTATTCAGGTGCGGCATAACCGTGTGTGCCCATGACGCGAGTTGTAACGTGGGTATCGTCCCCTGCCGGACCGTCCTTGGCAAGCCCAAAATCTGAGAGCTTAGCAGTGAAATCCTACAAAAAAAAAGTGAGGATCACACATACTTCAATTTCACTAAACACACAAATGATACTGAAAAATGGAACTAGACTCTGAATTAACATCAATACCGAGTCCAATAAGATGTTCGAAGCTTTGAAATCGCGATATATGACCGGCTTCTCTTCTTCATGGAGGAAAGAGAGACCCTTTGCAGCTCCAAGGGCAATTTTTATTCTAGTTGACCATGGCATGGCAATAGAATACTCTGCATCCAAAAAGAAACCATAAATCTCCGAGAATCAAAATCGAAAGTAAGAAAACTTCCTCCTCTCTGCCCAAAATTTGAATTCTTAATGCAAGAGCTAGCAAATTCATAGCAGAAGGGTCCAAAAATCTTACTCCTAAACAAGTGGTTCTCCAAGTTTCCGCGCGCCAAATATTCGTACACGAGAACTCGTTGCTCGTCCTCGCAGCAATACCCGATCAATTTCACCAAATTGGGGTGCCTCAGCTGCCCAAGAAAGATGACTTCCGCCTGCAAAAGATCGAAGATTCTTAACAAAACAACGTCGATTCAGCAAATCAACTTTTCTCATCGTAAGTAGGAATTTTTAAGGGCATTTGGGGGAGCTGATTACTTACCAGCCACTCTCTGTGGCCCTGGGAGCCATCCAAGTCCAAGACCTTAACCGCCACAGATTGAGGCTTCAGCCCATGCCGAAGCTTGTCATCGATGAACCCTTTGTAGACCGGCCCGAACCCGCCTTCTCCGAGCACATTGCTCGACGAGAAATTGCGCGTGATCGACTTCAACTCCGACAGCGTGAAGCTATAAAGGTTCGACCCGATCACGGAGTTCGAGAGGTCGTTGATGGAGAGTTGCGAACCGGGATCGCTCAAATCCGACACCGATATCCTCCGAAATGACTGCGGAGAGTTTAGAGGGTCCAATGGCCTCCGCTCCGGCAAGGCCGGCTTCTGGGATGAGAAGCAACCAGGGAAGATCCATTTCCATGTGACTTTCTTCTTCAAGGCCATGCTCTACAGAATGGTATGGAATTTTGTGAGTTACGGGTTAGAACAAGTGGATGTGGTTTGGTGGAAATGAAATGTGGGTTTCAAGACTTATAAATAGAAGAAGAGTGGGGTGTAAGTCTTAATAATTTGGCAAGTATGAAATCATTTGCTTTTACTGCAAGAAATTCTTCTTCTTCCTCTAATTATTATTCTTCTTTTTCTTTTGTTTTTTTTTTTTTCCCTTTTTTTCCTTTTGGGTCCAGGGGAAGAAGACGACTTCTTCAAGCCCTACAAGTCTGTGAGAGTGACATAATGCTTGATGCATTAAGGGTTCATAATTTGAGTCTTGGGTCTCCCTTACTTTTTTTTTTTCTTTTTTTGGTTAGAGAGGCAGTTGACCTTCCTCCCCTCTACTCCCCTTGACTATTGAAAACATAAAACAGGTTGAAGAAGTTTTTTACGTTTTATTGAATTGAAAATAATCAAAATATGGTATAGTGGTTTTTTTTATTTTATATATTTTTGGTGACTCCCAAAATTTTGAGTATGAATCCTAGTAAATACTTGAGTTCTTGAAAATGAAAGACATTTTTAAATTTTCAATCAAAATGGCGCAGTTCCCACTCTGAGATTTAGATAATTATTCAAGTTCAGACTCAATCGTCTTTTTTCTTTTCTTTTTTTTCTCATTTTCTTGATCCAAATTGTGGACTTTTTGTTTTTTTTTGCTTGTCTTGGTCTTCTTGAAAGAACTTGGAAAATGGGGAAACCATATACGGCACCCTCTTTTTCTAGAGGACGTGGAACGTATGAAAACGTCCCAATGCTTTCCCTCATTTTATTTTCTTTTTTAAATTTCAATCACGTGTTGCGTGTGAGATTAAAAATAAAATAACGTTGCATCTTCTTCTTCTTCTTCTTCTTTCACCTAACAGAATACGAAGTGATGTGATAACCATAGTTTTTCATTTAAATAATTAGGTATTTTGTAATTATATTGGTGCGCCTGCCTGTGAAACTTTATGATAGAAAATTTTTTAAAAATTATTTACTTGTTTATGTAAACATCAAGGGCTCTGCAGAATGAAAGAATCAGCAAAAGGCCCCAATGGCGATCATTATCTCGTGTTGGATTCTCCTCATCAAGAGTAGGATCTCCTTTTCAGATAAATGCATATTGTTTCCAAAGTTTCACTCAAAATGTGGCTGCATATATATATATATATATATATATATATATATATATATATATTAGTGGGTCATTTTTATTTCATTTAAGCCCAAAGACGAGCGTACAAGAATGAACACTCTCGAATCGACGATTCTTTATCGTTCGTACACGTAAAATTATGGCCGTAAAATGTACAGAATCAAGGTTGCAAAATCTACAAAATCTTGACTTTGAAAATGAAAATTTGTAAATGAGTCAGTCATGCCTTAGTTCTTTTTCCATGGAATGGAAGCAAATACACCAGCCACTAATGGAAAACTTGATCCTTTTGCCATTTTCTTCGGAAATCTTCATAATTAAAAGTCGTTGGCCTCATTCGTGGGGCAATTTCTCATTTTCCAATTGGCATGGTAATTTCCCCAGAAAGTTCCTACATTATATCCTTTGGTAAAATTTTCAGACCAGTGACAAGATTTTCATAATTGAAAGTCATTAAAGAATCAGTATAAAAGAAAATCATGGTTCTGAATTATTGATTAAGTTTTATCAACCCCTGTTGATTTACATAATTTTTTCTTAGTTACACGTGGTAATTGGTTTACATAATTCAAAAGAAGAAGGGAAAAAAAAAAAAAGAATTTGGCTGTTGAATTTTAGTCATTTGTACTGACATTTTCTCTTTAGGTGAAACAATAAGTTGGAAAATTTTACAGTGACTATTTAATCAAATATAGTAATACAAGATTATTAATAATGTAGCCTCTTGGTGGCATGCGTAGATGGGTGGTAGTTATTGAATTCTGGGAGCAATGAAATGATTACTGACAATGGTTTAAAAACAAATTAAAAAAATTACGGCTCCAAAGTCAATCGTCAATTTAGGCGTTGGATTTAAGGGAAAATGCTATAGTGGACTCCATTTAGTTTTACAAAATGAGTCACTATATATATA
Organism: Santalum album; assembly: GCA_034195605.1. NCBI lineage: Eukaryota > Viridiplantae > Streptophyta > Magnoliopsida > Santalales > Santalaceae > Santalum > Santalum album. Next base: position 4,057,028 of record CM067258.1, read on the forward strand.
TATATATATACCCTTATAGATGGAAAGAACATAAAAAAAAAAATATATGAACCTGTTAATTTTCATGTAGTTTGGCGATTAAAGTGATGAGATATCAAAAGATTTAAACTATTATAGTTATTTTAAATTTTTCATTGTTTAGATATTAGGTGTGTGCTAACACAAATTACAAAAAAATAGGCCGATCATCATATGATAATTTAGTCTTCGTGTTCACTTTGCAATAAAGATTTGATTAAAGAAGAACCTTATAATCTAAAACATTATCAAGAAACGTAACAGGCTTGCTAAACATAATTATCAAAATTCACCTAAAAGAATAAGGCAATGAACTCTTTTAAGAAGAAAATTCGAATTTTGATAGGCATTGGACTACGAGGCTATAAAAACGTGTCCTATGAAATAGGTTTTGCTAAAAAAAGTTAAGTCATGGTATTCAAGCATTACGGTGTCGTGAAGGACGAGACTAACAAACTTCTAAAAGTGGGTCAACACAACGATTTTAGATCTCTTCATCTATTTTCTTTGGGTTTTATTTCTAGACATCTCACATTCGTAGAATCTATGACACTTAAGGACATGATGTTTATATAACATAATACCATTTATGTTCATAAAATATTTTCTTGACAAATTTTATAAAACTAAAAATTCCACGCTCTGTGAACTAAACACAACTCCAACATAATTATTAGACTAAAACCAAAGGATTCGTCTAGCTTGACAAGCTCCAATTTTACTTCATTAACACTATGATATTAATGTGTTTGGTTGTGTAGAAATGATGTGTGGGATACCAAATCCCGCAGCCGCATTTTGAGAATTAATTGGTGAGTTGAAGTTGATTGATTCAATTCAAGGCCCCAAGTGCGTTTGGCAGTTTCAACCACCAAATATGTATCTTAAGATTTGAGGTATGGCTTTAATTTCTAAAATTCTGAATTCTCCCACCGTAGCTTTCTTGAAGCTCATCATCATGGTTTTTGCCTATCCATTCCGGATGCTCACTTCCACACCTCATAAATCTAAACAAATCCTAGCACCTCGAGGTGAGCATGTGATAGTTGACTGATGAAATAGACAAATGTGGCAGTAGAATTATAGTGATATTTGGACCTTCTATGACTCGTTTGAACGGCAAGAACGAGAACAGTTACAAAACGTTGATTTTCATTGCATTTTCAAATACAACAATCAAATACAGACTAAAGGTAGGGTAAGTAGTAAGCCTTTTAATTTTTCAATCGAAATGTCAGAGTTCGAATCATGAAGTGTCATTCTATTATAAAACATCAATGATGAACAATACAGGCAATAAAAATATAAAATAATACCGCATTTAGGCTAACAGCCTAATAAGAAACGTATCTATTACCAAACTACTCTCCTACCTACCCATCATCACTAGTAGACAATGATAGGGACTCAAACCCTCTACCTCAACAAAGCTAAACATGAGAATAAAATATAAACAAAATCAAAGTCATGATCACATCAAGGGAACTAAGAGGGAAAAGAGGAGGGGGGGAACTCAGGCGCTAGACTTTATAGAAAGTTTTGCTTGCATGACTGAAGCACTAAATGGCCCCTCAATGACTTCCATTTCTTCTGTTCTTTTGTTTTGGGAGTGGAGGAGTCCTTCCAACAGCACCTCGCCTGCAGTTAGTGCTCTGTGATGCAACTCTCTTGGATTCAAACATGACGCCTGCATAACGCATTGCCACCATGGCTCGCTTCGTGGAAGCCGACCATTTCGGAAACAAAGCAATGCCATGAGAATCGAAGCATTTTATCCAGTACGTGCAAGGGGCGGAGTCCCCATTCACATGTGTATTCAGTCCTCATCTTGGTAAAATGATTTTGTTCACACAGCATTTTCCATACGATCACATTAATGACATATATACAAACATAATATTATGAGTGCAACTTTATGTGATCATATCATCTGAATATCTAAAGTTATAACAAGTAAAATCTCTCAGTATTTCACCATTTAAAATAAAGAAACTATGCATCACCAAACTATATGACAATAGGAAATTCTATGCTCTTTCGATCTATAGCGAAGGATTTTTCGAAATGGCACCCAGATGGTCTGTGCTCGCAGGAGGATGCGCTTATATCATAATTTCCCCCTCTAAACATTAGTAGTTGGATTATCATGGTTTATGATTTTTGTTGGCTTGAATTTACTTTATCATCACTTAAAAATCTTAGGGCCGTCAATTGAGCCGAGCTTCTTCCGAGGCCCAATTAACCGTTCGGAATAAAAGAAGCCGTCTTACATGGGCTGAACTTGTGTCGAGCCTGTGCCAAAAATTAAGCCCAATCTTTTATACGAATTGGGCCTGAACATTATAAGCTTAGGCCCAGTATAGACTCAATCCGTCATTAATATTTTAAGTAATTAAATTTTGTATATATTTAGTTATAACCTTATATGGTTTTGGGCCTTCTAGACTGTATATTTTTGGGCTAATTTTCTTAAGCCTTCTGAACACTCTCTGCAATAACTATGTTTTTGTTCAGTTTTGACCCTTTTTCCTTGTAATGGAGCCTGGTAACACTTCTTTCATAAATTTATTATTATATTTTATGTTTTCTTTTGTCTAGTAAATATTTAAATTAAATTCTTCATAAATAAAACCTCACTACAGGAGAAAACGAAAATGCTATAAATAAATAAAATTCAATTAATTAGGGAAGTTTTTAATTAAATTCCTCGTAACGTGAGGCGCATTTAATTATAATCTCATTGCATTATTTTTTAATGGATGGAGGATGGAGGAAAGAGGCGGATTCATGTGAAACTTAAAAAGTTGAATGAGTCAAGCATTGAATCCAGCTGGAAACACTAACATGACAGGCTTTTCCATGACAGCTTGCAGTCAGAGGGTTCATCTTTCCACGTCCTGTCCCATCCCCTTCCCCACCACACTGACATCTCCCATGAAGCTTTTCATATTAAATCTAATAATTGTACCCACCATCCTAAAGGGTTGGTGAACCCGTCAGCTGTTAATGTGCTGTTTTTATATAATTTTATTATATATAAAATTTTTATTTAGTATATTTAAATATTTAAACACAGTTAGAATGATTTAAATTCTTTAATTTCTTGTAATATGAATGAATATTTAAATACAATTAAATGAAATAAGAATTAATAATAATATATTATATTTTCATGATCATTTAATTAAGAAGGTTGAATTTAAAAAAATAATAGTAATATTACATATGCGTTTCACGCATCTTTTTGGTGAAAAGTGATCACGAATCATAATTTTTATAGCTTCTTATTATTACTTAATCAAAACATTCTTAAGAAGGCATCATAAAATTTTTGATGCTTTATTATTTTGGTGCGAAAAGTGATTAAAAGATGTAAATATTATATTTTTCAAAAAAAATGTTATGCATTGAAAAGATATTTTATTAGAATAAATACTTTTTTTTTAAAATCCCACAATAATATGTTTTCAAAATGTATTCCCAAAATAGGCGCATGGAGGAAGAAATTCCCTCCATAGGGGGGGGGGGGGTGTAGATTGCATTATTCTTCTTTTCAATGAATTGTTGAAAAATTTTCATCATATAGATGAAATTAAAATTTAAAAAATAAATATATTTTTAATTTTCAAGTGATTTAGAATATAAATTTTATTCATCTTAAGCATAGGAATTTTAATGACTGTTTGTAAGGCTTAACTTTTTTCTGTTTTAAATAAAAATTTTGAGATGACCAAAATTCATAAATCACTTGAAATTTGATAAACGTATGTATTTTTACATGGTTTTTTCATCTATATGGTTAAAAATTTTCAAAAAATATTAAAAAATAAAATCGGTGCATGCTACATCATGTATCCACTCTTCATCAACAAACACAATCCCTCCCTCCCCTCCTAACACAATTGCCAAGTGTATGGATTAGGTGTGTTGATGGAGAGTGGATCCATAGCATGCATTGTTTTTATTTTTTAAATGATTTTTTGAAAAGTTTGAATGAAAATACCATAAAAAAATATATATGCTTATCAAATTTCAAATGATTTATGAATTTCAGTCATCTTAAAATTTTTATTTAAAACAGGAAAAAATTAAGCCTCGCAAACAGTTCTTAAAATTCCTATGCTTAACATGAATTTATGTTCAAAATCACTTAAAAATTTATCAGCATATATATTTTGTAAATTTAATTACATCTACACGGTTAAAAGTTTTCAAAACTCGGTTGAAAAAAAAGAATGATATAATTTATACCATACCCACCCAATATCCCCTCATGGTCGCACAAGGACTATTCTTTTATGTTCGGTCATTGGTCATAAAATTACGTGATCAAAAAATAAAACTTATGAAAGAGATTTTTTCCTTTGTACACTTATTTTGATAAATGTATTTTAAAAATATATTATTTTGAGGTTTTCTCTACTCTTCCCAATGTTATATTTAATTAAAGAGGGAGAAAAATGGAAAAATCAAAAGCTTAATTAATGGGCGAGGAGAAAGAGAGAAGAGGCAAACCGTGTCACTGCGTGCGGCATGTCTTTAAATAGTAGCTCAAGTTAATCCTTCTCGCCATTCGTGCCTTGACAGCCTCCCTTTCTCTCTGGTAATTTCCCTTTCTTGGCTTGGTTTCGATTTTAATGCTATATATATATATATATAACACCGTCGATGGATGGAAAATGAAGAACTAGATCTTGGAAGAGGTAGATCTAGTTCTTTCATCTTCTTCTTCAATGGCCTCCTTCAGTCCTTCCATCTGATTTCCGCGTTTTATTGTATGATTTGCTTATTCTCTGAGCCGGGTCTAGTTCTTCCGCTGAAATCTTATCCTCACTCGACTTGGCCTTGTTTTCTGGGTTTTTTTTTCCCTGGCCGAGAATCAAACAAGGAGTAGAAATTTTTGTATAATTTCTTTCTCATTCTGTCCTCAATACTTTGTTCTAAAGTAAAATTCCATGTAAGATTATGGACGCAATTACAAATTACAAGTTATGTTTTCTACAGGTATATATGGACCGCCTGGAGGATCTTTTGCGTGGCTTTTTCTAAGTTCAGAATGGAATGGGAGGTGTCGGGAAAAAAAAGGTAATACTCTTTTTTTTTTTTTTTTTTACTTATTTATGATATTTATAACTCTAATAAGTTTAAAGGGTTGAAGAGACTTATTTATGCCTAAATTAGTTTATTTTAAGGTATAATAATGAGTCATACATGTATTTTAAGGCATGAACTTGTGAAACACAGACCCTCTTTTTAGTAATCGCCTACCCACCTTATTGAGCTTGCACAACAGGGACATTACGAACAAATTTTATTTTTTATGCTAAAGTGATCTCATGATTAATTCGAAAAAAATTGAGGTTATAATCGATGAGTATCTATCTATCTATGTGTTAATGGTTAATTGGAGTAGTTGGAGTAGTTGTAGAAAATGTTGAAAATGTAATGAATGATTGGAGTAGTTGGAGTGATTCTAGAAATATTGATTGGAGTAGTTTGAGTGGTTGTAGAAATGTTAAAAATGGGTTCCCATTCATTTGTCCTCACACCCTCCATATGCCTATAAAAGGAAAGAAAGAAGATGTAGAGAAAAATTGAAGAGAAAGAGAAGAGGAGAGAAAATCTAAAGTGAGGATTTATTGTCTCCATTGTTCTTAGCTTATATTTTCATTGTTCTTGGTTTATATTCTTAACAATTTATAATACTATGAGATTTTATTTTAATTACTAATGTGTAACTAATTGTTTAATAATTATTTTTATTTTTAATGGAATCATGTAAATTTGTCATACTTGTAAGTATCTGGAGCACATTACCTGTCATCGACATTTAATGTGACATTCCATTACAAGTGTGGACTATCGTCCGTATTTGGGAACACAATTTTATTTCTACAATATATGAATTCATCTTTGTTGTGGTCTCATTTACATGTGCGGACTACTGCCCGTATTTTGGGAATGCAATTTTATTTCTACAATTTTATTTTTACAATATATGAATTATTATTTCCATATCCCAAAAGTCACACCGCTTCATGTGGATAGCCACATACTTGATGGAGAGCATAAATTATTCTTTTATTTAATTTCTCCAAGTCACACTTTTCTGTGTGGTTTGTTGCATGTCTAGTGGGAACCAATTTATCTTGTTATTATTTTTTTTATTTAAGCATCTCTTAAATTATTTATCATATAACATGATCAATATTAATAAATTGAAGACTTAATCTTGCACCAATAATTATATATATTTAGTGCACTTAAATCGGGTAATATCATTTAAATTCATCGTTTGAGCATCACTTGGGATGATGGCGTAGTGGTAAGGAGCCGGTCGAATACACCCGACGTGGTGGGTTTGAATCTCGGTAACCCCATTATGCTCAAGTGATCTCATGCCCTGATTAATTCACGGGAAATTGAGGTTATAACCAATGAGTATCCATCTATGAGGTTTTATTTTAATTACTAATCTTTGTCATTTATGTAACTAATCTTTCAATAATTATTTTTATCTTTACTGTCAAATAGATCAATTACAATGGAATCACGAAAATTTGCCATGCTTGAAGTATTTGGAGCAAATTACTTATCGTGGACAGTAAATGTAACATTGCCTTGGGCACACTATTGAGGAAGGAAGCCAAACTACTCCCGAGCAATGTTTCAAAGCTTTATGCTTTATAAGGCATCATATTCAGGAAAGCCTACAAGATGAATATTTGACGGTAGATGATCCACTAAAGTTATGGAATAATCTAAAGGAAAGATACGATCATCTAAGGGCAGTTATATACCCTAAAGCACAGTCTACATGGGCACAATTAAGACTGCAAGATTTCAAAAGTGTGTCAGAATACAATTCCACACTTTTCAAGATTGTGCCTGTATTGAAATTATGTGGAGACAACATCATGGAGAATATGATGCTTGACAAGACATATAATACATTTCATGCTTCCAACATGCTTCTAATGCAGCAATATAGGATTCAAAAATTTACCAGGTATTCCGAGTTGATAACTTGTATGCTAGTGGCAGAGCAATATAATGAGCTCCTCCTGGTAAACCATCAGGCTCGCCCAACTGGTTCGGTCCCATTGCTAGAGGCCAATGCAGTATCATTTTTTATTGGAAACTCTTTCATTTTCAGAAACAAATACTGTACTGCCCTTTACTGGAGGCTATGTCCTATTATAGGAAGCAAATGCTGTATCGTTCTCTACTAGAGGACGTGGACGAGGACGAGGGCGAGGGCGAGATCTGAATTATGGTAGAGGACGAGGCCGTGGTCGTGGCCATAATTTCGGTGGACACCGTGATAATATAAATTTTCAATACAATATGGGTCCCCGAAATAATAATAGGAATTTTGTATCCCGTCAAAACTGGCATAATAATCCTCCAAGAAATGAGAGAAATGGCACATGTGATTGATGTGGAAGAGAAGGTCATTGGGCTCGTACTTGCCGTACATCCAAACATTGGGTTAACCTCTACCAGGAATACCAAAAGGGCAAAGGAAAGCAAGTCGAGACAAATTTTATGGGTCCTAGCAATTCCCTGGATATAACTCACTTAGATGTTGCAGATTTTCTTGAAGATCCGAACGGACATATAAATTCTATAAATAGTGGAAATATCCATCTTAATTGATATTGTAATCTTTCTATTTTATGTATTTTCCTGTTCACTATCTATGTAATACCCCTAAATTCCTATTTTATTTTAATTGTGAAAAATATGAGGCTGAAATGTATAGACGAGTGTAAATAAGTGTATAATACTATAGAAAATTACTTAAGTGCTAAGGCAAATACAATTATATGGACTCGTGGAAGTAGTTATTAAATATATATTATTGTGTATAATGTTGTTTTATATTATAATTTAATATAATAAGATATTTTATAATATAATATATTATATTAGGATAAGAAGGAGAAGGAGAAGGAGAAGGAGAAGGAGAAGGAGAAGGAGAAGGAGAAGGAGAAGGAGAAGGAGAAGGAGAAGGAGAAGAGAGAGAGAGAGAGAGAGAGAGAGAGAGAGAGAGAGAGTGAGGGGACAGTAATATATATATATATGTATGTATGTATGTATGTATGTATGTATGTATGTATGTATGTATGTATGTATGTATGTGAGGAGATGACGGAATAAAAATATATAATATAATATATATTATATGAAAGAAGAAGCGAGAAACAAAGAGGAAGCAGGAGGGAGAGAAAAAGAAAGAAAGCAGGAGGGAGCCGAGAGCCACAGAGGAGGAAGATAGAAGAGGAAAAAAAAAAAGAAAGAGAAAAGAAACGTTGAGCTGCCAAAGGAAAGGAAAAAGGGCAAAGATAAATCTCGACCCTGCAATAAATTCAGGTAAGGGCAATCTAGTTTTTATAAGGACAAATTTATTCCTATCATTGAGATTTGTTCGTTTCAAGGAATTTCAAACCTTTTATTGAAACAGTTTGATTCCTATTGATTTTAGTTGTATCTATTGATATTTGAGCCATATTTGTTGTTTTCGGGCATTTTCTGATATGTCTATACTGATTTATTCGTCCGATTTGTGGTTGAACGTATTATTTGAGCTTGAACCGTTGATTGGCTGTAAGTGGGAACAATTGTTGGGTCCCACTAACCCAATTATTGTTGTTATAATTGTTTAGATCCTAAGCATTTATTTGAACGTGGTTGGACCTATTCGTTCGGTCCCACTTGTTATGTTGGTTGTTGAATGTTGTGTTTGAACATGTTGACTGAGATGAACAACCGCGTAAGCGGGTATGGGAGACCCCGTGCTTGGGTTAATGCACGTATGAGCTGTTAAGGCTGGTTGATGGGCCCCAATATGTTGAGTAGACCCGTGCTTGGGTAAAAGCACAAATGTTGGACCCCGTGTCTAGGTTTGAGCAGACGCACCGTTAATGATCCTTTAGGTCTCTTGGTGGTTGAAGGTTCGAACTAATCTATGTTGAATTTATTGTGTTGACCTTTTCTGAGCATATTTTTGACTGATTATCCCTTACTGGGTGTTCATTCACACTCGCCCTTGTCAGTTGATCATTTTTCAGGTAAACTTTTTAAAGATGAGTCGTACGTAAGTGGTGGCGGCGACAAGGGGAAAGGGGTTGCCAATAGTTAAACATTTAAGTTTTTATAGCTTCAAGTTATTCTTTGAGATGTAATGTATCCTGTAATATGGTTTTGGGCGGGTTGTACCGGTTTCACTTTTGTGTTAGTAATAGGGAATCATTTAGTAGATGATGGATAAGTGCACCCTTGTACACCTGTTGGAGTAAGAAAGGTGGGGGTGTCACAGATGATATCAGAGCGTAGGTCCTGGACTTTGTAGGCATTAGTAGTATTTGTGGAAAACTAGGTGGAAAGCACCAAATTAGAAAGTTGTTGAGCGGGTTAAACAAGGTATAGGCATAAATTGTTACATCATAATTTCTAATTTTGTACTTTTTCTAATAGATGGAGCGAGGTGGACGTAGTGGAGAGATATTTGTTGCTCATGGCATTCACCAGAATTATCGAAGGAACTTTTGAGAAGCACGTGATGGATCAGAGAGTTCAGCAGAATGACCTATCCACTTTCCTGAGCCACCCCAGGCACCATACACATCAGAGGTATTTTCTCTTATAAGGTTTGAGCCACATGAAGTGGTGAATGTGAAGAGGGGTCTTCGAGGGTTATGATGAATAGGATAAGGCATTTGGAGATGGAGGTTCAGAACCAAAAGAATAAGAGATTTAGGGAGAGAGCAGCTTTCTGGAGGCATATCGAATATTTAGAAGATCATCTAATCGCTGAGCGGTGGGGACGATATTGTCGAATACGTGATAGTCAAAGGCAAGTGGGAGAGATGGTGAACTTCATTGCAGGACGACGTGATCCTCGGATGAGGGCAATACGTGCACAACTTTGCCAATTGTACGCGGACCTTCAAGACAACCCTCTGATAAACGAGACCCTCTAAGAAGAATGTTTTCTATAGACCCTCAACTTTTTGCTGGAAAAGATCCTACCCACTTTTGGTGTACATGTGTCGGGTTATGGACCTAGTATGTAAAAGACTGTGTTGGACCAGTTTGAGACTTTTGGTTTGTAATGAGATATGTGTAGCAAAAGTAATATGATAGCAATCTATGGACAACTTAAGCAGAGTTGTGTTTGTTTAACTATGAATCTTGCTATTATGTAGTGGTATAACTCCGAGAAAGAACACCTTGAGTGCAGGGCTGCTAAAAATTCTAAAATGGCTGCTAGCAGGAAACATAGATAACAAAGACTCAAGTGGGGTACACTGAAGTGGTTAGTGGTAGATACCTTAAGTTAGCAAGTCTAGGTATGTTAATTTCGAAGACGAAATTCTTGTAAGAAGGGGAGAATGTAATACTCCTAAATTTTCATTTTATTTTAATTGTGGAAAATATAAGGCTGAAATGTATAAACGAGTGTAAATAAGTGTATAATAATATAGAAAATTACTTAAATGCTAACTATTGTTATGTTTTAATTTTATGTTTTAAAGCTCTGCTTCATCAGACATCATATTCAAGAAAGCTTGCAAGATGAATATTTGTTATGTTTTAATTTTATGTTTTAAAGCTCTGCTTCATCAGACATCATATTCAAGAAAGCTTGCAAGATGAATATTTGACGCTGGATGATCCATTAGAATTGTGGAACAATCTAAAAAAAAGATATGATCATCTAAGGGTAGTAATGTACCCTAAAGCACAATCTGCATGAGCACAATTGAGACTACAAGATTTCAAGAATGTATTGGAATATAATTCCACTCTTTTCAAGATTGATTGTGTCTGTGTTAAAATTATGTGGAGACAATATCATGAAAAATTAATGTATCATTGGAGTGGTTGTAGAAATATTGTAACGAGTGATTGGAGTGGTTGTAGAAAATTAGAAGTGGGCTTTGGGGAAGAGAGGAGTTGTGCGAAGAATAAGAGAAAAGAAAAGAGAGTAAAAATTTAAAGTGAGAATTTATTAATTTTTTTCTTGGTTCATATATTTGATAATTTATAACAGTGTAATGTTTTTTTTCCTTTATCATTCATCATATTTTAGAATCGCGTTGTTATAAATACATCATTTGTATCGTGAAAACAGTGGTGGGGTGGGCTTCCATCATTGTTCCCATGTGATGGGCTATTGTGTAGCCCGTGAACTTTCATTAGACATATGTATATGAAGATGAGGCGAGGGATAAGAGAAAAGAAAGAGAGGAGAGGAAGAGGAAAAGAATAAAGTGGCGAGAAGGATGGAGAGAAATAATGTAAGGTGAGAGTTTTTCTTTTTCTTTTTTTTATCGCCCATTGCTTTCATTGTTCTTAATTCATGTAATATTTTTCCAACAATTCATAACACATTATTAGCACGATTTTGCTCAAGATTTATTTGAAAAGTTAATAATACAATAAGACTCATATCTCTCTGTTTATTTATTTTCTATTTATATTTTTAATTACCTTTTATTGTGTTGTTTGTGTGGACTGTCATGTATTTTTACTAAGCTTTCATATTCTACCGGTGTGATTTGTCACATATTTGTTGGAATATGGATTGCTATTCGCAAGTCCCTAAAACCTGATAGTCGCATAATTTATCCTATTTTCTTATTTATGTAAGGATCTTTTCAATTATTTATCATATGAAATGATCTATATTAATAAATTGTGAGTCTAATGCTGCACCAATAATAATATATTTAATATATATTTAAATATGATAATATCATTTATATATCATTTAATTCACAATTGGATCATCACTTGAGACGATGGCTTGGTGGTAGGAAGCTTGTTGGATACATCCTTCATTTTGGGTTCGAACTCGGTAACTCCGTTATGTCCAAGTAATCTTATACATTGATTAACTCGGTGGGAAATTGAGCTTATAATCAATGAGTATTTATTTATGAGGTTTTATTTTAATTATTAATTTTTATTATTCACATATAACTAATATCTCATAATAATAATTATTTTTATCTTTACTGTCAAATAGATTTGGGATCACGCAAATTTACAATCCTTGAAATTTTTGGAGCAAATTACTTCTCATAGATTGTCAATATAATATTCTATTTAAAGCTCTCTGTTTTATCGAACACCATATTTATGGGAGCTTACAAAGGTGAATATCTAATTGTCGATTATCAAAATGACGAAAGGAAGCAAGCTAAAATGAATTTCGGGGGTCTTAGCAATTATCTGAATACAACTCATTTTGATATTGAGCATTTTCTTGAAAATCTGAATGAACATGCCAACCTTATGAACAATGTTGAAAATATGCATCTTGGTTGATATTACTCTATGTTTGAAATCTCTTTATTTTGCAATTTACACTTCGATGCTTGCTATCTAAATAAAATATTTATTTTCCTATTTTTCTAGCATGTTTTCTTATTTATCGATTAAAATAAAATGAATGGAGGAGATGAATGCATAGCTGACAATGCAACCACACACACAATCCTTCGACATAGAAAATATTTTTCTCACCTAACATTAAAAGAGGCAAATCTTAGTATAGTATCAAGTATAACAAGCCTATTTGAAGGTTCTGAAAAAGTCTTGCTATTGCCAAATGGAGCTAAAATTCATAATAAAAATGCATCATATTCTTTTAGTTTCAGAAGAAATTTACTTAGCTTTAAAGATATTCGTTTAAATGGCTATCATATTAAAACCATATATGTACTTAATGACGAATATCTTTATATTAGGTTGGAAGCAAGTGTTAGAAAAACTCATCATTTTATCTTTTGGATTATATTATACGATCATAAAAGTTATAGGGTCGCATATAATAATGAAACAAAAATGCATTAGTCCAAAGACTTTTGTCCTTTGGCAACTTAGACATCTAGGAGCAATAATGATGCGCTAAATAATTGAGAATTTAAATGATTATCTCCTAAGGAACCAAAAGTTCCTTTCAAGTAATGATTATGCATGCACAACATGCTCAGTGGGAAAATTATTAGTGAGACCTCCCATGAAAATTGCTTTTGAATCTCTATCTTTTATGAAGAGGATTAAAGGGGATATATGTGGGCTAATTCACCCACCGTCAGGACCATTTCGTTACTTCATCGTCTTAATAGATGCATATACAAGATGGTCTCGTATCTATTTACTTTCAATTTGAAATGGTGCTTTTGCAAGGCTTCTTGCTTAAATAATAAAGCTCAAAGTCAATTTCTAGATTATTTAAGTAAGTCGATTCGGCTTGACAAAGCTTGTGAGCGCACATATAAAGCTTTTAATGACTAATTGGAATTACAATTGAGTATCATGTCCCCATGTACATACTCAAAATGGGTTGGTTGAATCGTTGACTAAAAGGCTTCAACTAATTGCTCGACCATAATTATTAAAATTAAAGTTGCCTATTTGTATTTGGTGACATAAAATATTACATGCTACTACTTTTTTTCGCGCAGACCGATAGCCTATCATAAATATTTGCCAATGCAACTCTTAGTTGGTCAAGAACCAAATATTGCTATCTAAAAGTTTTTCGGTGTACTATATATGTTTTAATAGCATCATCGCCATGCACCATAATGGATCTGCAATGTAGACTTGCAATTTACATTGGATTTGATTCTTCATATATTATTAAATATTTGGAGCATTTAGTTTATGGCATGATTTGCATATTGCCATTTTGATGAAATAGTTTTCCCTCCACTAGGGGGAGAAAACATTTTACTAAAAGAAAAAATACGAGCTCACTTGGAAAGCATCTGATTTAAATGTTCTTGATTCTCACACCGGCAAATGTGAACTATAAGTTTAAAAGATCATTTATTTACAAAATATGATGCATTAGTTGGTAAATGCATTTGTTGATGCAAAGAAAATGGTAAAATCACATATACTTACTCCTAATGCCCTTGCGAAGATTAACTTACCTAATGAGTATATTTGTAAAGTAGCAGAAGAAACAAATCAATGTTTAGTGTGAGATAGATCCATTAGTGCCAAGGACACTGTACCTCAAAAAAGGGAGATCTAAGAAAAATCATGATAATCGCCCTTAGGATGCTGCGTCTTGTTAACCAGTGCTTGCTTTAATTTCGTTTCGCTTAATGTTGTTCACTGTGGAGCACTATTGTCAATGGCTTCTAAAGGCGGAGCCAACTCCTCACGTGATAAGGGTGCGAGATCAATTGTTCAGTGCTATTGCGGAGCTAGCACATGAGCCTCGTCCTGCACCCTTCAATCAACCCCAACCCTAACCTCGCTCGGCAATGCACCGCCAAAGCCCTCCCGACAGTCTCGGCGATGGTGGACATCGCCTCCAAATCCAATTATCAGACCAATGTAATTTCATTAGTAACATACTAACATGCTTGTTCCGCACTCGATTTGGTACCATTAGCGTACAACATTCACATCAAAACAGCTTTCACTTGCTCCAAATAGAACTTTCTTTTTATGGCAATGCACAGAGTTTTAACCTTTAATGGTGAAATATCAAAAAATATATATATATAACTTTAATCTTTTGAATGATAGGTATGAATCAACAATCATTGCACGAAAAGACATCCCTTCAATTTGTATGATCAGATTTTTCAAAACAGGAACCAAATACAGATCGCCGTGCCAACTTAGCATTTTCGTACACGGTATACAAAGAAGCACTTACGGCCATTGAGTCAAGTACTTGATTCATATCCCACTGACAAAGCATAGTCCTAAACACTGGATTAGGCAAAGCCAAACCCCACTTGGTTCTTTTATCCTTAATTTATCACCAAATATGTCATATTTTGACAAACTCCCCTTTGTACCTCACAAAGCTGGCCCAAAAAATAGATGGATTTGCCTAATTAAAATGGCCCAAAAGGGAGCGTAGGGGTCAACAAAATGCCACTCTTTCATCATACCACAAGTTTACAATAAAAAAGTAAAATTGGTAAATCACATCTTTAACCCGGGCCCCTACATAGTCTGGTCCTGAACTCAATAAATTAAATTTGAAAACCTGCAGTCAAAAAAATGTACACGCCAAACAGGGAACTGCAGCAAAATGGATAGAAAGAAAGCCATGATATGGAGACCTTGATCTTACAATCGAACACCTCAAAAACTGAGGGATGCTTTCGAACCATTTCACGCTCGAAGAACTCTTCCGGAAAATGTACACCTGCTAGAACCAGAAGAAACCAAGTTAAGAATTTATCCGGGCCTGTGAGAGGAGCTTCTTGGTGAAAGAAGAACGATATTAAAGAGCGCGCATGATTACCTCAGCGTCCCAATATTATATACATCAAGAAAAGCGCCCTGTAATTTCGCAGCGATAAGTGCAACATAATAGCATGGTTCACATAAATAGTAAAAGTGCTAATACAGAAGCACACGCACCTTTGGAGGAATGGAATGAGAGAATGGACAGAAAACAACACAAAGAGCCAGGCATATTGTGGAAATGCTATCTAAATACAAGCGCTCCATTCTGCTGTAGTCTCAAATTTTCAATTAGGGATCGATAGCTAGATTTCAAACCTTTCATATCACTCCCCTGCAAACAGAATCGGAACCACAATTCAAAGATTAGAGCTGCCACTGCCAACAAATTATTTATCTGGGAAGGAGTAAATGGGGATGCACAATACGACAGCCAGACACTTAGGAATGAGGAGCCTAAAATTAGCCAAACAAATAGTCGCTCTCTGCAATTAAACAAATGAATTTTCTTGAAAGTTAATATTTATATTTCCCGTTTCCTTTTTCTCCCCGGGGAAAGAGAGGGAGGAGGAGGGGGTCTACACAGAAAATAGAGAAATATCTACTTCATGGAACAATGCAAAAGCCTACAGGAGACCACCTTTTATGTAATATCCAGTAAAAGGCATAGGGTTCGATATAAAGTGCATAAATAACCATTCAGGCAATGTTCCAAATTATGGATCACTAACAATGATCAAATCATTTGCCAGGAACCTGTCCTCTCAGGGTATATTTGTCCCATTCCGCCTATAATTGTATGGCTGTGGTATAAGCATGTCTCTAAAGCCTTGGTATTAGGACAGGGCAAGGGCTCAAATCCCTCCTTGTTGCTAGATTGGTGTGTGAATATCCACCAATCAAAAATTATATATACATATTTGTTTGTTTCCATTTCTATTTGGTTGAGCAGGGACAATTCAGGAGAACAGGAATTGAAGATGGCTCTGTTTGGTCAAACCTAATATAAATACCTGCAATTTCTGGCAATATTGTTCCACCAAATCTTGCGGACAATGTGTATTAGGAAAGCCTCTAGTCACAAAGTGGAGAAGAAAATCATCACCAAACTTTTCGTACATGACCTTTTGAGCCAAAACAATTTCTCCAAACAAAATAAGCTGCCATAAGAAAGCAAAAGAAAATTGTAACAAAGATTAGGAAACAATGAAGTGACATCAGAAAAAATGCTGTAACAGTAAGAACTGCAAAGGTTTGGTTATCAGAATAAATGCCAGTACTTGTTCACTCAATCAAACTAACAGTACTTGTTCACTCAATCAAACTAAGAAATGAAACCAATCACAACACTCACACTTTCATAATTGTTCGTTTCAGAAAAGAAAAATATCCATATTACAAATCAAAAGCCTGGATCAAATAAATTATAAATATCCAAGCGACAAGTCTCTGAAAGCAAACAAAGAAAATTATTGCTTAGAAAGAAGATATGCAGACGTCCCCCTGGAGCTATAAACTAAAACTAGGAATTAGTCCGCTATCAGTAACTTAAAAAATCCTTAGTTTAATTAATCCAGTGAGCTCTTTTACACAACTAAGTTCAAATTGCTTTTCTACCACCTAGCAGTTAGCTTTATACAATCAAATCCACTAGATGTAGAGCTAGCCTATTTAGCCAACTGGAAACCCTCCAGAAAGGCCTTACAGTTCAACTAAGAATGACGTTAAGACTGCAAACTATGAAGTAAAAAATTCACAACATTGACAGTTATGCAACTGGCATTGCCAGATATCAAACTGTTTACACTGAATTGCACACTAATGTAGAACTAGGCGGTTTAGCCAACGAGAAACCCCGTCAAAGGGCTTACAGTATAATTAGCAAGAATGAAGAAATGAAGAAATCTATATGAGCCAAGAAAGCTTCTCAGTGCAGTTCCCAATAACAAACATATTTAAACAGTGCCAACAAGCAAGACAGGGTCAAAGAAGTGGAAGAAAAGCCGGAACAAATCTGAAATTTTAATCTTAGTTGTTTGGCAAAGAAGAAAACCCAACAGTTTGCCATCAATAACGAGGTTCGATTGTTACGAAACCAATTCCAGAAGATTTATCAGAGGGTCCAAGTGGCGTGCATCGTGTAGGAAATGAACATCCTAAGAATTCACCAACCTTACTGGGGTACAAACACAAGGGGAAACTGACAAATTATTGAACATTCTACCAAATAATACATTATGCCATCTCTATGTGCAAGTTGTTACTTTTCCTTGGGCATCTTTTACTTAAATGACATTTCATTTCCTCAAACCATTTGATTCTAAAGCGGCTAATCATATTAGCTTCCCTGCTCTTATCAACTAAAACCATATTCATCACAATACTTGAACCACGCCTGGAACATCAGTACACTGAACAGAAGATCAAGGCAAAAAGATGTTATCACTCGAGTTGCACTACAACTTCTTTAAAGAGTACGGATTTATCACAATAAAGACCCAATGGCGCAATAGCCCACCCCATTCACTAAGTTGTCACCACGAGGTTCTCCTTAAATAGGTGACAATTTGACTCTCAGTCACCCAAAAAATACAATGCCATTTTTATCAGAATAATCTCAGTGCACACATTGGCTTAAAGGATAAAAAAAACAAAAAAGAATAAATTCGAAGTATATATTGAGCATTAGAAACTAATTTGTATCAACCTAATCAACACATAGTTTTGAATTTCTAAACTTACAGTATTTGCATCACGAAACTCGAAGGACTTGTCAAGCACACTGTACAAGCAACAGTCAAATGCAAAAGCCTCAACAATAAAATTCCTGAAACCAGGTACCTGAAAGAGTTCCACCAATTTAGGTCAGTTTAAACTATCTTAAGTCAATTAACCTAATTATTGAGATTTTAGAGACTCGTTACCCTCTCTTCACCATATGTCCTCGTACACCAATCTTTAATTAGTCTGATAAATATCTGAACGCATGCCTGGGTAACGGATAACGAAGCAATGATGAAATCAGTAAATGAGTATACTAGTACAGCAGTTACAATATGTTGAATGTCATGATAAAAGCACACACCTTTCTTACAAGAGTATCCTTATGATTACAAGCAGTATACAACAGCAACTGCATCAATGGATGCAGGCACTCCCTACTTCTAGGGGAAAGGAAAACCGAAGATAGATCATGTGTGGTCATGACATGGAGAAAAGTATAAAATGTTTTCTGAAGCTCTTGCAGTTCACGGATTTCCTGCAGAGAAGAAGGGCCATAAGTACAGACAATGACCCATGATCCAGCCACTCTGTAAACTAAATTTGAAGCTAATATTAGGTATTTAGCACATGTAACCCGCTCAATACAAGCCCAACATGAGACCATCAGATATAACATTCCACCACTGAAACTATAGTACAGTTTGCACCAAAGAAGAAACTCAACATGCACAAGAAATTCCACTACCTCATAATATAAACCAAACTATAGTCCTAGACATCAGTACCTTTCAGTATAGCATTAAGCGTGGAGCTACTACAGCGAATACTAAATCTATGGATCCAGTGCTCATACATTTTCATCACAAAAGATGATGATTGTCTACTATTTCATCAACCTCTTATAATAGTTTAAAGGAAGCAGAAAACTGTGATGAGCAATCAGTATCCCACTCAAAAATGTATTTACAAAAATTTCTTTCTAGCTGACCGAGAACCAAATGTCCATGAGAAATGTGCTGAAATCAATAACTAACGAGCTTATCAAAGGATACATCAGGCTTTGCGAGACTTGTTCTGCTCCTATTCCTCATAACTTAAGTGGTTAGATTATAGTCCATCTTTGCTCACGTATAAGTACTTCGGTAGAATGCTAAAACTATAAATATTGGCATCATTCTTATTTTGTCATTGACCATGGATCTTAACACCCCCTGTCCACAACTCCTCCAATGAAAGGAAATTAAACACATTATACACAGTTAAATAAATTTATCTGCACCGCACAAATTTGCCTTTATTGGGATGCTTTCCACACACCTCAGTATTGCTTCCAGGTCCTGAAGAAACCACATCCCTTGGAAGAATATTAAGTGTCCTACTAGCAATGGAAGGAAATATTTCCTCCAATATGTCATGGAGCAGGGTACTGAACTTGCAGATGAGCTGATTTGTTAATACGAGAAAACCCACCAATTCTTTTGGCTGCAGCAAAAAAACATGACCTAGAATAAGAACTCAATGTTACAAGATATATAGAAGAGTCAACGGTTAGTTAAAATCTATATACATTCAAATCCACTCAGAAATAACCCAAATGCAAATACGACAAAAATCTCTGAAGCTTTCATGCACAAAACATGAATTAATTACAAAAATTAATCTCTATGTCGGCAAGCATTGTGTTTTTCCCTCTTGATTTCTGCCCGTCTCCAATGTCAAGAAGACATCAGGCATAACATAACCCACCACGTGTATAATACACAATGAGTGCAGAACCTCAGAATAGAGGGTGCTGGGTCCTAACTTCTAGAAGTGTTAAGCTTTCCTTTAATTCCTACCACATTACGTACACCTAGTGTCACCTATTCAGTGGACCAAAACACATCATGTATTTTTTATTTTAAAAGATCTGGATTAATTTTAGCTAAACAACATGAAGCCTCTAGAAATGACAAATGCTCATAGAAGCCATGTCTGAGAGGGCTTCCTATCCTCCTTTTTGGTTGCCAAGATCTCTAGACACAGTTTATATTCTTCTTTTAATTCCATTTAGCTAACTGCATACTCCTGCCATTAGGGATTAGTTTGTATTGTTCAAATGTATTCCACATTAGGCTTTTGATGCAAGCTAACAAATTACAAACAGGGAATGTTGAGGCCAAAATAGAGTACATATAAAATTAAGATTCCTAACTAATTAAAAACATTGAAAATAAATAAATCAAAAGATTAAACAGCAAATACATAGGTTCTACCCAGATGATATACAGAGTTGAGTTACTTCCAATAACGTTCTGTGTCCAGCTTAGGTGGATACCAAAGTGCCTCTTGGGCAATGGATTTCTATTAATCAATTAACCTCATACCATCCAAAGGGAGGAAGAAATACATAGAGCTTTTTAATGATGAATTGTATGGTTACAGCTTGTTTTTTAAAATTTTGAAAAGTAAGAATACCTCAGCTTCTGCTAGCAATTGAGCCAGTGCATTCGGGAGGTAAGGGAGCACAGATGCTCCTAATGTGTCCACCATGCGGTGCATAAATGACGTAACCTGAGTATGATAAAGGGTAACATTAGCCAAGACCAATGCCAATCCACAGCTAGAAGGAACTGCGCCATTATCTGTCTTACCTTACTTCTCAGAGGTGCTATTTTTGGAAATGCAACAAGGATTTTGAGGAGAACGTCCAATGTCTAGATTCAACAGAGAAAAAACAACCGTAAGTTGGACTCCGTGAAGCAATCAAAAGGAATATATGCAAACATGCCTACAGCAAGTACTAAATATCATTTGCACATCAGGTGAGAAATATGGTTTGATGGGAAAGTCCACTACAGACCGACTTATAGTGCTGCTTGATCCCTCCTCAAATAAAATCAAGCTATTTGCTGGCAAAATGATCCAATCATTAAACAAATGCCAGAAACCAAATAAAGTAGAATCAATCATAGAACAAATATCCATTGCATTCGTACAAGAAAACATACACGGGAGGATAAAGGTTTGATGGAATGATTGAGGTGGACATGTGAGAACAGATGCAAGACACCTTTTCTGCAACCAATTTCTAAATCGCTAACCTAAACCTAAATATGCTAATCACAGAGATAATGAATTAGCTAATTAAAACAAGTAAACATATTGGAGAGAAGGTCACAACAAATTTCGAAGAAAAACTACAGAAAGTAGACCCAAAAAATATATATTTTAAACCCACCTGCTTGAACATGAGGCCGATTGCAGGGCGACTCGTAGTCACAAGACGTTCGCTGAAACCCTAGATTCAGTAAAAAAAATTGTGAGGAACATGCACCAGGTTTTCTTGTCCAAATATCAAACAAGTTAAAGAAGTTTGAAAATCAGCTATACGTTTTTCTTTTTCTTTTATCCTTTTTTCTTTTTTTTTTAACAGCCTCCCCACAGGAAACTTGAACACTGAGAAGCAGCAAGTAGACATGGAGCTATCTAAGATGAATCCCTATGTTTAACACCTAAAAAAAGTAATAATAACAGAGAGTGACAGAGGAGAACACATATAGGACATAGAGCAAGTTCCTGAGCTCTTAAAAGTGGAAGTAGTGGCACTTCTCTAACTCCAGGTTGCATAAAACAAGGGGAGCCACGAGGTGAGCCAATAGCCTAAATGACCATAAACTACTCTCTTTGAATTTAACAAAAGTAAGGCACAGCACACAATTTCATATTTATTGGTTTAGCATGGGTTGTTTACAGCATTTAGAGAAATATTAAATGGAAATGGATCACTGAACTTCCAAGACTACTTGGATCACCTTGCGAAGTAGAATTCATATTCTATAATAGAAGGTAATGGAAGAAACCTTGCTTAGTGCATTAATTGCCATGATGATTTGCTGGATACTTGCAATTTCTGCAGGAGAATCTTCTTGATTCTGCACCTTGGCATTTGTTAACAATGCCTCTACCTGGATCACAGCATGACTAACTTGAGATTGCATGGCCCAAATGCTCTCAATTATATATTCAAGGAAGTACCAGACTAAAAGCACAGATGAAGTTAGGGTGACAAAGCGTATCTATTTTTTGCTTGCTATAAACAATTTAAAACAAAGTAACTGAAAAAATTAACCTTAACCTGCTGACAAAGAGGAGAAAGCAATGAAGATAGGTAATCAGATTGCTTTTCTGGTGGCACATCTTCCATCCCAATTAACAAGCCAATTGCCTGTAAAACAATGATAGGAAAATTAGACAACAAACTTACAAGATATTGCTATATGATCATGAGTAGTTACCTCAAAAATGTGACTACCGTCCTCTGATGCTGAAAGGTCTTTTGCTGCATGATCCAACCTTGCAAATTGAGCAACAGTATCTTGCAAGCTCTGACATGATGTTATAGTGATAAACGGGCGTGAGGCAGAGAAAGTATATAGAAAAAGATCAGAATCACACATGAAACAGACAATAAAATTTAAATTCTTAGAAAAAAAAAAGAACAAAATACATGACTTTAATACCTGCAAAATAGTTTCTATGAAAGGCACAAGCTTCGCTTTCAGCAATTTCACAACCCTCATGAAAAGGTAACTTGCTCTCCTACTCACATTAGCATTTGGATTATGTATGCCTCTTTCATCAAGAAAGGCAGTCAAAATCATGGGTATATACTCAGTATTTTCCTGAACAAACTTCATATATCTTGTTATTGTCTCCAAATACACAAGTGCAACCAGCCTATTGGAGTGACAAGGAAACCTCGTTGATAAAAGCATTGGTACTAGTTCTTTCAATAACCCACTTCCGGTTCTGATTGCCTCATCACTTACAGATTCTCCAATCGCATGGAAAAGAGAAAGTGCAGCTTCTACCTCTTCAACATTCTTGTGTGAATTGGATGCAATAGCACTAGCTAATGAATTTCTGATAAACATGTGAGAAACATCAGGAGCCACACGACCCACACTACGAAGCAACACAAATAAATCCCTCCGTACATCAACCATCCTATCTTCCTCTTCTCTCCCAATCTTATCCAACACCTCAAGATTGTTACGATAAACAGGATCATAAAGTACTTGCTCACGAATAACTTCCAATATCTGACCCAGATGTAGCAACTGTTTCTCTCCCAACCGAGAGGAGCTTTTCATTGTAGCAACATAACCAGAAAGGAATTGCACAGTGCTGAATGTCGTGTCAAGCTCACAGTTCCTCAACACATAAAACACTGAAGGCAAAACTTCATTCAACAGTTCAGTTGAGATTCCTGATGTGAACCGTTTTGAACATTCTAGAACCTCATTAGCATAACCAGTGAGTAATGAAGCTATTCTTGACACAAAGTCAGAATCAGTATCCTCATTTACCAAACCAAAAATACGGCTAATCTGAAGGCTCTGCAAAAGGGAAAGCTTAGCCTGAGGATCCATGCGCTTAGACACTACTGCTGAAACGCAACCTGCTGCAGCACCACGTAGCTGTTCCGGCAAACCATCAGCCAAAATCAAATCAAACAGTAAAGGGATGAATGCATCATTCACAATTAAACCAATGTCAATCCAAGAAATATATCTCCTCATAGTGTCCAACACACTGGCACAGAGCTGGGGATCAGAATTTCTGTACATGGAGATAATGTCATACCATACTCTAACCATTTGATTCACACACTGATGCCTCATTGCATCTTTAACTCGGCCGGCAACTATCATTTCTTCAGGGGTCCGGGGGTAGTCCAAACTAATCAGCTCATCATCCAATGCATTCAAAACCCGACAAAACATATCTATCACTGGCATGCCCTTACTTAAATGAGACAGAAAATCAGTGAATATGGAGGACCAAATTAAGGGGTACTCATAGTAGATTAGGGTGACCAAAACTTGGGCAAGCTTATTCTTGATGAATGCCGGACTGTCCAAAATTCGTACAGAGTTGTGATCCTGATGACCCTCAGAACACGTAAGTGAAAACATAGAGTTCCTTATGAGAGACTTCTCGTCCGCGCTCATGGACGAGTATCTCGCCCTCAACACCTCGTGCAAGCTCTGCAAGCACCAGAACTGGACTTGCACGAGCTTACAAAAGCACAATCGCTCCGCACACAAACTAGAAATCGACGGGGATTCCTTTATTTGCTGACAAAAAGCCACTGCTCGTGATTTCAGTTCCGAATCAACCGTCCCCGATTCATCAAAAATTATCAGGATTGCCTTTTCAAGATCATCCATGATCATACAAACACTTTATACAAATCACAACCCCTCGAGAACCCTCTATTTCAATTCCTCCACACTCCCAATCTCGTCAATAGTGGGGGAAAAAGTAGAGAAAATTAAGAGAATGGGAGATCTGTGAGGATTACCTTTGATGGAGAAGGAACAAGGTAGATTGAGCGATCTTTAAGGCGAATTGGAACAACTACGGTTTTGAAATAAGTTACAGTTTTTTTTTATGTGAATGTTGACGGAGAGTCCAAACCCTAGGAGAGAACTGCTATGGGGTTTATCGGTTTTCGCTTCGCTCGCCTGTTCAGTTTCTCGCACTAGATTTTATACAGAGAGAGGCAAGGGAGAGGGGACCTAAGGGTTCTTCACAGTTTATTTTTGGTAACTCAAGGAGTGAAAAATGGGAAATTTTTTTCTTTTTTCTTTTTTTCCTGTTAAGGATTGGAAAATATCTTAGCAACCTTATTTGATTCCCAAAAGGTCCCTGATTCCATGTAAAAAGGAAACCCAAGAATTTTTTATTTTTTTTCCCTTTTGAAGTGTATAGAAATTGAAATTAAATTTAACTTGCCAAAATTCAAAGGGAGTTATGTTTTATTTTTATTCAATTTTACATTATGGATGGAATTTAATATCCCCCTAAATTAGTCTAGCATTTTTATAAAAAATAATTAGAGAGCACTCACCTAAATTGACTTGCATTACTTACAGGTAATTTTAATCTTTATCAAGTTTGATATCAAAATCTCTTTATAATATTCTCTTCAAAAATATCTCTTTATAATATATATTCATATAATTTAGTAAGATTCTAAGGATTTGGTTTGACTTTTCAATATTGAAAATATTTTGTGACCAAAAATATCGAAAATAATGCATCTTTTAATTAATTCCTCATTTACTAATGCATTATCTTCGTGCTACCATTCTTTTTTCCCCTTTTGGTAGTAAAGCATGTTGGCATTCAATTGAACCTTTATTTCAATTAAAAACGATTGGTTTAATAAACATGCTTTGATTATGTTCATTCTTGTAAAATCCTTAGCACTTTAAAGGAGGGGAATTTCATAAGAATCCTATATTGATGTGGAGACCCATTGGAGTGCACGAAGGTGCCTAATGCAGTTGTGCCTTGCAACGCTTAAAAAAAAAAAAATAGAAGACTGAAAATAACGGCATTTTGAATTTTTTTTACCTTTTTATTTCTCTTTTTTTTTTGCGTGTTGTGCCAAAACTAAGCCCTTCCATTTCTAGTACTTCCGTAATTTAATTAAGTCAACTAATAACCGAAGCTCAATCTAAACATTGTTGATGTTGATACTTGAATTATTCAAATGTATATATGAAAAATGATTCAAATGCTTGCAAGGACTCCTTTTTAAGTCTATATTGCAAGCTTCAATCATATGAATTGAATGTATTTTTAAAAAACAAGAGGGCTTACTAATTTTAATTCTATTTTTGTTATGTATAGGGTCTAAATATTCAATTTTGGTCTCTTGGTAGTTTGCAACGTCAAAGAAGTTGCATGAAAATTGATGCATACTCTTATTTTTCTCCTTATTCAATTTCATTCCATTGCATTGTACAAACTCTCTTTTCCTTAATTATATAAAAGGCACATCAGATTACCGTGTCGGGTAAGGCTGACCATATTTTTGGGAATGAACCCCACGCAAATATAAAGCATATCGATAGAAGTTATGTCCCGAAATAAAAAACCTATTAAACTTATAATTATTCATGATTAAATAATTTGTGTATTGCATGAGATTTCAGTTTAATTAATAAAATAAAATATGATTGAAGGGAGGCTTCCAAACGGACCATAAGGCCCAATGTTTCCTTGCCGAGTCCAATGATCAGCGTTCCAGTTTCACATGTTGGGCCTAGCCCAAACTACTTACAATCCATAGACACATATGGGCTCCTTCACACACAGTTACGGGCCCAAAGCTATCCAGTTTCAAATTTCAAGCCCACATTTGATGCGGAACATAGTCAGTTAGTACCCATTATCCATTGACCGTAAATTATTTTAATTTTTTCATTTTTACTTCTTCTCTTTTGAATGCACCACAAAAACGTAAATTGAATCGAGCTATAATAGTGAAAAATAGTTTAATCCGGTTTCATGCTTTTCAGATAGAAATTGGTTGAAAATTTTGATGAGATTGATGTCGTGAAACACATGAAGATATTGTTATTCACGATAATACTCAAGTTGCAGGAAAAGCCTTACACAGTATAATCGTGGATATGATTTTGCGGGTAATTCTAACCGTTTAGAATATAAAATCATGATAAGTTAAAAAATTAGATTATGAATTTAGAATGATTATGAAACTCATTATATTCAATCGAGGATAAATTAATTAAAACCAGTAAAAAAATGTTAGGATTGCTTCTTTATTTTCTTTTCTTTTTTTCTTTAATTGTGGAGACATAAGAGTTTTAGCTTACCTGATCAATTTGACGGCTAGAATTTAAAATGCATCCAATTCGAATTATCCTTGTAGCCGATATAATATAACACCATTATTTATAAAAGAAGTGATGATGCATAAACTACCATGTTATTATTCAAAAAATAATAATAAATAAAAAAAAAGGGCTTGCATCGTGGCAGGTATATAATTTATTGTATCATCTTAGATGAGGTCATTTTGGATATATTTTGTAAATTTTCAATACCTGAATTGAATGATAATGAAAAAACAAGATGTAAAACTTTTCATATAATTTCGTTACATATAAATCTCTCATTCATTAATATTCAAAATAATTTTAACGGTTTAAATCTTTTAGTACTTCAGAATATAAATTAGAACTCAATTCATGATTACATTTGATGAAAATTGTCGTGCCAGCCAAAAAATTGGAATTTCAAAAATGAACATCAAAGAGTCATTATAGGGCCATGGTAAATTCACTAAACCCTAAATAATAACTCTATTGAAACTCTACAGTCGACTTAGTTTTGAGTAGTAGCCAATTTTAGGCCATGGATCGCAAGACATGGTTCAAAGAACGATTCTCATCTAGCAAAGGGTCTTGGCTATTTACTCAATAGGGTACTCCAATGCTAGAACCCAAAGGAATAGTTAAATATTGTATATGAGGCTCCTCAATGCAACTAGTTTCATTTGCATTCGATTATTTATTTAAGTTTAAAACTTATCAAATTTTTTAGAATTAAAATTTTTCAAAATATTATAATTTATAAAATAATAAAATTTAAATTCGAATAGATGATAAAAATTTTCAAAGTTTATACACAACCATCCAACGATCAAACGAGAGCCCATTTTTGACGGGCCCGATTGCCAAAAAATATTTAAAATAAAAACACCATCGAACCCGTCGGAAAATTCTGCGAACCACGTGGCGAGGGCGGCTGCGCACGAGTCGGCACGTGCGTGGTTACCATAGCGTAGGCTACGAGGAGGGAAGCCTCACTCGAGAGTGTCCTTATCACGGGTTTCCAACACTCTTCTAGAGGGCGCCGCCATGCAACAGCTCATCTCCCACGCGCTTCTTTACTTTCCCACTAATGCCCCTTTTGTGCTCTGTATTTCATTACAAGTACCCCTTTCTTCCCCTTGGCCCTTGACAGAATAATCTTGGGAGGGGCTTTTCTGCCAAATTCAAATACAAAGATCGAAACAATATTTAAAAAATTATATATTTATAAATTTACATAAAATTTATAAATTTATTGATCTTTTATTTTATGGGATAAAATGAATAAAAATATTGATGCTTTAATTCTCATAAAAAGAATTTTAATTTGTATCTCGTAGACGAAGAGTTCACACATTATAAAATCATGCAAAAATTTATAGGAGTATAAATTTTCAAATATTCTTTCAATTCTTATGATTAAAATTTTAAAATAAAATATAATTTATAAGTAAACTCGTCAAACTGACACTTAGGGGTCCCTCTTATTCATTCTTAAGTCATCATTAATGCTGATATCGACCCGATTAATTAATTGATTATAATCACATATACAACACACGGTGTTGGTATTAAATAAATGACTTCACTTTTATGTTTATGGAAACCAAAATTTAAGAATATTTTGGTTAATAAATAAAGAAAGCATATGAAAGAAATATAGCATTCCTTAATTTATAGGTAGCTCAACTTTTTCCTTTTTTCATTTTTTATGCATGCAATCTGTCTTGAATGCAAGCTTAATAGTCCATTTATATTAAGGGGAAAAATCAAGTTTAGGTTAGTTGTTTAAACCATCTCAATACGGATAAGAAGAGTAGGCGAACATCAAAATCTGCACTTTATCGGAAATTGTTCCCACTAGAGAGTTCAAACCTTAATACAACAATAATCCGACCAGTTTAATCAGTTTTTTAAAATAAAAAAATAAAATAAAAACGTGTTTTAAGATGAAATAAATGGGCTCAAGAAAGTCAGGATATTTTGGGCACTTTACGAGGGCAATTATGTCATTTCGGTCATCTTGGTGAAAAGTCGAGAACACCCTCCTCAACTCAACTCATCGGGTTTGTTGATATTTTAGATTCATTCTTCTGTTCAGATGCCTCTCTGGGATGGGATTCTCTCTCGCTTCCTCCAATTTCCTATTTTTAGCAATCTCTGTTCGACGTTTGGATTCGTTTGTGTCAGTTATAGGTTGAGGTTAGATGGATCATAATTGTTGAATCACGATACCGCCTTATTCGATCTTCGGAATTGGTCTGAATTGGGTGGGAGGTTTTGATCTGAAATCAGAATTTTGAGAATTTTAAGGATTCGGAGAGGCAATGGCGGTGCCGACCATAGCATTATATGCTAGTTCTCCGACCTGCATGTGCTCGGCGCCGCAGCCTTGTCAGTTCAATTCTCAGTCCTACGATTTCGAATTGAATTCGCGGTGTTCATCATCGCCGCCGCCGGCGCAGAAGCCAATCTTAGGAGGCCTCTCGCGCCTCTTCTCGTCGCCTGTATCGTTACACTCGTCCTCGTCGTCGTCGAGCTTTGCGAATGGCAGAGAAGAGTTGGGGTCACTATGGCATGACAGAGGGGAGGATTTGAGCAGTTCCTTTTCATTTTCCGCTTGCCATTCGAGGAGGGATCAGAGTCCGGTGTCGGTTTTCCATGGCCCCGTTTCGTGCAGTAGTAGCGGGGCGGGTTCGGTGAGGAGTCTGACGACGATAATTGGGTGCGACGGGAGTGGTGATTTGCACGCCCAGGCCTCAGTGAGAGTTGGGAGTAGTGGGTTGTCCGATGGGTTCGTGCGAAACGCCTTGGAATCATGTGTTGACTATGATTCTCCGAGCTTTCAGATGCGCGGTGGTGCGACCGAGGTGGATTCATCTGCTGTTCTTGCGGATGAGCTTACTTTTGATTTAGAGGAAAATGTCATGGAACCAAATTTTGACTCGTGTGCTAAAGATTTGCTTTTGGGCGCCCGATTGAGGCATAAGATATTTTCTGATGATTTTGTTGTCAAGGCTTTCTATGAAGCTGAAAAGGCGCACAGAGGACAGGTAAATTGAATTGAATCTGTTGTTTGGGATCTGGTTTTTAGACTTTTTCTTCTGAAAGTTGTTTTGCTGTAGATGCGAGCAAGTGGGGATCCTTATGTGCAGCATTGCGTGGAGACTGGAGTTATGCTAGCCTTGATTGGTGCTAATGCCACAGTGGTTGCTGCAGGACTATTGCACGACACGCTTGATGACTCTTTTATCAGTTATGACTACATTTTGAGGACGTTTGGAGCTGGGGTGGCTGACTTGGTTGAAGGGGTAAGAGGATCATTCTTGTTTAACTACATAAAGAATGCTTTATTTATTAGTTGTTTTCATAATCAAGGTGATCATTTTATTTCGTGAAATAATGTTTCATTTGAAGTAGCTGTCGTCACATTATGGCCTTTTGTGCCAGTTTGCATCGTCGCGCAAAAGATTTAGGATAGTTAAGATCTCAGTGTCTTCCCAAGGCTGGAACAGTAGATCAAGTTTTATGCACTTGTCTTGTGTAGAAGGGAAGATTTTGAGGTTGCCTCATGATCTACCTCTTTGTGGACCAAGTTCTGCGCATTTATCCCTTGCTATGTTTCAATGCGTGCATTGGTTTTGATTCCATTACAGGTAAAATTTTTAGAAGTAGGCATCCATTGAATAAGCCTCGTCTTTCTTTCCCTTCTTTGTTTTAAGTATTTCGAAGACAATAGGTGCATAACCATTTTGCTGTGAAGCTTTTAACACACTTTAAACAGTGACCTCTTCATGTAGAAGAGATGGGATATCCAACACACAAACTCTTACTGCAAAGTACATGTTCTCATAGGAAGTAGATCAGCCAATGTTGAGGTGGATAAAAAATGCATATTTTCCTAGTATATTAGCAACACATGAAGCACTTTGTAATGGTACCTTCAGATTTTGAGGTTTGGTGTAACTGCCTGTACTCTTAACTTCACATGTTGTTCTTCTTGGGTTTGGATTACATATTTGTGCTTGCACGAAATGATGTACAGCCACAGATTCGAGTATAGTTGTGGCAACTTTAATCATTAGAAGGGTGGTCTGTGACAGGTTTCCAAGTTAAGCCAATTAAGCAAGCTTGCACGCGAGAACAACACAGCAAATAAAACAATGGAGGCAGATCGGTTGCACACCATGTTTCTTGCTATGACAGACGCAAGGGCTGTCCTCATAAAATTAGCAGATCGATTGCATAATATGATGACACTTGACGCATTGCCAGTGGCCAAGCAGCAAAGGTTTGCTAAGGAAACTTTGGAGATATTTGCGCCATTGGCAAATCGCTTAGGAATCTCTAGTTGGAAAGATCAGCTAGAAAACTTGTGCTTCAAGCATCTTTATCCGGATCAGTACAAAGAGTTATCTTCCAAGCTTGTGAAGACTTTTGATGAGGCAATGATCACAACTGCTGTAGAGAAATTAGAACATGCTCTTAGGGATGAAGCGATTTCCTATTACATCCTTTCTGGCCGGCATAAAAGCTTATACAGCATATACTGCAAAATGTTGAAGTATGTTCTCTCTCTTTTTCTAGATGTGGGTGTCTCTGTGTGTGTATGTGGTTGTCTGAAATGGTGTGCAGTGATGCATGCGGAGACATTAATTTTGGGGAAGATCTCAGTCTGGGATCCTACTACTTCCCTATCTACCATGTTGGCACCTAGCCCAGGCCCCGGGGTTTTCACATGCACAAATGCAATGCCTGAACTAAGAAAGTTTGGTGAGGTTGGCGAAGTACGTATTCCATGGTGTGACTTGAATTGCTCTGCTAAGTTTTAACTGTGCAGTTTAATGGTTATTCTTGTTTACCTAGTCTGGAAATCATCTTAGTAGATATGCCAATGTCCCTAGTCCTGTTGCAATCTTTATTATGTTCTAGGTTATGAAGTCACCTGATGAAGAGACTGTAATACTTAAATTCAGGAAAATTTGACTGAACTTCAGAGCCATGTCAGCAGTTTAAGATTTGTTGAATCTTAGGCTTTTGAATCATGTTTGATGATGCAAGGATCATTATGACCATGTTTTGACATACAAAAACTTCTTTGTGATACCATTAATATCCGAGTTTGGTTATTATTGTGCAGGAAGAAGCTGAGCATGGATGAAATTCATGACATTCATGGGCTACGTCTTATTGTTGAAAATGAGGAAGACTGTTACAAGGCTCAGAGAATTGTTCACCGGCTATGGACGGAAATTCCAGGAAAGCTCAAGGACTTCATAAACCACCCCAAATTTAATGGGTATGCTGTGAACTGTAGTACGGCTCCAATACTTCCATTCTCTCTCTAACTTTGGTCCTACTCTATAGGTACCAGTCTCTTCACACAGTGGTAATGGGAGAAGGCATGGTCCCACTTGAAGTTCAAATCCGAACGAAGGAGATGCATCTACAAGCTGAGTTTGGATTCGCAGCTCATTGGAGGTACAAGGAGAGAGATTGTTCCCATTCCTCATATGTGCTGCAGATGGTTGAGTGGGCCCGATGGGCTGTCATGTGGCAGTTTGAGACAATGAACAGAGATCAATCATCCATTGGTCATGGTGATTCTATTGGGCGACCTTGCACATTCCCTTCTCACTCTGATGGCTGCACATATTCTTGTAAACCTAGTTGTAATCATGATGGGCCTATTTTTGTCATCATGCTCAAAAATGATAAGGTGTGTTTTCTGTACATTAAAAACTTCAGTTTTTCTTCCGTTTGATGCATTGATCCTAAATGAGTAGAGTGGCACTTATTTTACTAGCTTCTATGGACCTGGCTTGAATGATAGAGAAAAAACTGTCATTTTTTTTCCTTGAGTCGAAGGAGTTCAAGTTGGCAGTGCTTATATCATTAACATTGATTAGCGGTTGAAGGAATTGGTACAAATCCCAGTACAAGCTTAGGCTTTTACTTTGTTGCAGATTATATTGCAACAATCTTCGAGCCCTCACATTTCTATTGCTTATGTTGTAACCTTTGTATGGCAGATGTCAGTGCAGGAGTTTCCAGCAAACTCGACAATGATGGATTTGCTGGAGAGAGCTGGGGAGGGGGCCTTGAGATGGAATCCCTATAGATCCTCTTTGAAGGAAGAGTTGGTGCCGAGGCTGAACCATAAGCCAGTTACAGATCACACCTGCAAGTTAAGAATGGGAGATGTGGTGGAGCTGACACCATCGATTCCAGACAAGTCTCTCACAGAGTACAGGGAGGAGATTCAGCGCATGTATGAGCATGGGTTCACAGTGTTGGGCGCACCACACACTGCGAGTACTGCAGTTGGGAGGAGAAGTTGACCCATTCTATATTGCTCTGTCCTACTTTGCACCATGCCAATCAATTGTTCTTGTGTATATGTGATTTATGCCTGTAATCCCCTCACAAAAGGTTGTACATAAAAGGTTTCTGGTCTTTCTAGGGGGGAAAAACCAACTGGACTTAGCTTTTAGTTGCACACTTCTGTTTTTTTTGCTGCTGGGAAGTTTGGTGTAATTGTGCTTTCTGCTTCTCACGAAAGTTAGTCAATTCCTGTACTCAACACGCCTAATAATTTACTGAGCAGTGAGCCTTCTTTGTATCAGCAATTGATGGGTTCGTAATTCCTCCGAGTAGTGTGAGCCTTCTTTGTACCAAATTGATTGATGGATTGTTAATTTTATCTTGCACTTCATTCTCTCTTGTTACTCAACGAAGTACATCAAGTAACACACAAATGTCAACGTATGGTAAGAGCGTAATAGTTTCTAGATTAATTATAGGTTAATGGTACAAGGAACTTTATTTGTTCAGAAAAACCATAAAGATGCATCATCATATTGGGTCAAGTAAAGCACGAGTTTCAACAATTAATACGAGCATTTACCATTACAATGATCAAGTAATACTGTGGCATAACAGTTTCCAGCAGGAGGAACATATCTTATATGGTCCTCCCTTACTTGGGACGTTTAGGTCCAAGGGGGAAGGAGACCCTTTGAGTTGTGTGCTGTGGTAAATCTGTCCTCTTTTCTTGGGAGGAGCTCGGCTCAGCGCTCTCTTCTTCCTCCTCTGTTTCTTCTACTGCTTGTGCAGTTTGCTTCTTCAGGATGGCCAGTTGGTAGTTGGGACTTATTAATGTGTCTTGTTCGGGAGGGAGTGGGATCCCTGTTCCCGATATTGCTATCGACTTTGGCAATGGGATCTTGTTCCTGTTCCTTGCTAGCTCCAGTAAGACCTGATCAAGTGCCAGCATATTTATGAGAATCAAAATCTAACGAGTAACACCATAAGCACTCACACGAGCACACACAATTTCAATATAATACACGAATGGCAGAAAGCATGAACCATTGACAACAGTAGCTCAAAATTCAGCATCCGCAGTATTGCAGCAAATATTTAAAAGCCACATTAAAAAGAAAAAACAATATAAGAAATTCGTTGTAAATTGTACCAAAGTTTTCTTTACTTTTTTTTTTCTTTTTTTGATCAGTAAAACATGCTCTATGAAAAAAAAAAATCCTATCCTTTGCTAATTTCCTTCCATAGGTCAACTGCATGTGGTCTTCTAGCCCAGGTCATCCATTCAAGATGGTCCCGCCCATATTTGCCGACTACTACTTCCATCCAAAGATGCTCCTTTTCAATCATAAACCTCCGTAACCATTTTAAAAAGAAGAGATGATTTGAAGATATTGACTTAATGCGCAACCCTTCTTGATCCAACGGTTGTTTCACCGCTCCCCATCTAACCAGGTGGTAAATTTCTCTTTTGCATGGCCCCAAAGGAATCTCTTTTTTGTCCTCCAATCTTTGAGAGACAGATTTTGGGATTTTTCAAAAGTGAGTGTACCGGCAAATTTGATAATGTGCTCTTAGTCAAGACAGAGAATCACACATCTCATATTTATAATGCTTTTTTCGTCAGTGTTGCAAGGTAAAATGGTATCATCTGCAAACAGAAGGTGCGAAACCATAACTTCTTCACTATTTCTTCCCACTTGGAAAACATTTCAAAGCTGAATGTCCACTGGGATTGTCACCATCATACCATGAGCCCCCCATTAACATAATAAATAATAAAGATGAAAGAGGATTTTCTAGTCTAACCGCTCAACAAGAGGGGAAAAAACCTCTAGGGCGTCCACCGATCATGATCAAGAATCTAACTGTGGATATACATTTCAAAATCCACCTTTTCTGTCTTTCACTGAGCTCCACCTCTCCCATCACCCCCAAGAAGGACTTCTAGCACAAGTTATCATATGCCTCTTCCATATCCAATTTGCAATGTTCTTCACATGCTCATCAACAACTCTGATAGCAATAAGAGCAGCATACGAAATTTGTTGTTTCCCAAGGCAGTTTGATATGGTCAATGATGAGTCTTCTGATCACCAATTTCAATCTATTGACCAGCACTTCAGCTGCAATTTTATACACGCTGCCCACCAAACTGATAGCTCTATACTCCAAAATACTGCAAGCACTCTTCTTCAGTATAAGAACTACGAGTGTGGCATTAAAACTATTCACGAAGTTTCAATTTTGATATAAATCTTCAAAGATCTTCTTGCTATCCCTTTTGACAATTCCCCAGTTGGACTTCATACAGCTATTGTGAATTCATCCCGTCTCCGCAGGAATCATTTAAGGCCCTGGTTATCCCTTTTTCATCAAACACTCTCTCAAGCCAAGCAGTCCTCACAACCTCTAATCTATTAAAGGTTATACCTCCAATTGAGGGCTGCCGCCCCTGCTACTCTCTATATAAGTCCTTATAGAAACCACAAACTGTCTTTCTTATTTCAATACCATCTCATGAAGGAGCCCATCTACTTCAATGGATTCCATAAAGTTCCTCCTTGCGCGAGCGTTAGTCACTCAGCCAAAGAAACTAGTATCATCAAATACTTGCACTCAAATGTGAAATCCTCAAAATTGAGAAGGACAGCACAATAAGAGAATAGCAATATTACCTCTCGCGGTGGGGGTTGAGAGAAGCTGAAATTGACTTTAGATTGAATAGCAAGCTTCACATCATCGCAGTCGATTGCAGCCTTGCCAGCATGCTCCGAATACACTTGCGCATCTGACAATACATCAACAACATAACGATACCAAAGCTCCAAAAATTGGTTCACAACCCTAGGTTCATATTCTTCGATGCCCATCGACTTTAGGAGTGTTTTCACAATCTTTGCATCTCTTGGCAGCTCCTCCTCTCCCTCTGTCATTCTTTCAGCTCTGTTAAAGAACCAGTCAGTTAGTCAGTCGGTCAACCCTCATAGCCAACCACACGGCATTGCAATAAGTATACATAGTTCTAAGCTTCATTGCATAGTCATTTAATTTGGAGTATTAGGAATGAAAAAAAAGTCAAACAATGATTCTCCAAGCTTCTGCATGTATTCTGAAAATTGGATAAAATTGAGATATTCCATGGCTAAACCTAGGTCCATCAAGATCAAAGTGATGTTGGGTCATTGACATGCATAGAACTAGAAAAGATGATGATGGCAATGATAGTCACCATGATTGATAAAACCATACTCAAAATCATACGAGCAACCTCAAATTTAAAAGAAATTGTTTCGAAGTTCAAATCTTTACCTAAAGGTCCTCGAATTCTTCCAGCTATTAACCAATTGATCAAGCACCTGCACACAAAATCTGCTTCATGTTGCTGAGAAAAAGCGCAATCAAGATTGCCTGAACACAACGGAGCCCTAATTTCGATTGAATTGGGCCCTCTTATGCCATGTTTGGCAGGCCGGATGGGATGGGGCAACTTATGCAATATATTCTGTAAGGGTTGACAACCTCTTTAACCTGTCAAATGTTTTGGGCGCCAAATGATCAAAAAAAAAAATGGTAGGACAATAATAACCTTTTCTGAACAATTTTAACTAAATAAATTCATTAAAAAAATCATAATATTTACAAAAAAAAAAATAATAAATAAATAAAATTGAAACCTAACATACTCAACAGCCCTAATCCACCATAGCATACCAATCCACAAGAACCAATTTCAATTGGTGTTGTTCTTCTCCTACAACTACTTCTAAGATATCGACACCTAATAAGCATACGAAATTAGAGAAGAAACAGAACATCTAGGGTTTGATCCAAGCCCAATTTTTGACACGAAATAAGCAGAAACAAGTTCCGGACAAATCTAGGTTTGAATTAAACAGAAAATGTAGGTTAAACTCAAACCTAAGTTGGGACAATTATAGGATGTGGAGGCCCACAATAAAACGCAGCAAGAGGGTTTAATAGAGAGCCAGTTTTTGACAAATCCAAGTTGGAAAATCCTAGGGTTGCTAAAAAAGGAAAGAGAGGGCGGAGAAGAAGGGAGAGAGATGAAAAGATGAAGAGATACGTACGTTGAATCAGCGATGGGGAGACGCCGGCTGGTAGGATGGGCAGCGCTCTTCGTCTTCGACCGGATGTGCCCAGCGGCGTAGCGGCGTAGAATAATGATAAGAAAAATAAAAGAAAAGGGTGCAAGCGTCCGTGCACATACAATTCATACGTTTCCAAAATAAAATTATATCATTTTAAGGCTAACGTAAGTAAATTAGGTATTCAAATAAATATATATATATATATAAAATGAATATTAGAGTTTTTAAATTGGGGCTCACAAACATAATCGAGTTTCGGGCACAAAACTTCATAATTTTATCAAAAATAATACTTATTCATTTAACATTTTCAATAAAATGTTAATGCCTTCATGATCGAAAGGTGGATGAATTATTATAACGAATAATAATATATGTACATTATTCACACTTTACATTGAAAGTAGTCGATCACGTATTAAAATTTTTATGGTCATATATTATTATTTGATCAAAATGTTACTTAAAAAAAACTAAATAACTTTTAATACTCGTTAAAAAAAATTATATAAATTTTAATGCTTCAACTTTCTAGCGAAAAGAATGTATTACAAAAAAATGTACGAATATAATTTTTTTATTATAACTTAATATCTCGAGTATGTTCGATAAGACCATCTCCTGCAACTCGCCGAGTCAGCCATGCCCCCAAAATCTATCTTAATAATTAATTTAACATGTCTAAATTGGACATTAAGAAGCTTACGACAAAAGCTATATTAAGAGGGCACAAATTCAGCTTTAATAACCTTACCGCAACAGCTATTTAGAAGGCGCTTCGTAATTAATGGTGATTAAATGAGGGGCCACGTGTTCCTTTTATTTTACATTTTTTCACATTACTCGTATGAAAGAAAAAATACTCTGTCATGGGTCTATTTTTAAATTTGAACTTTCTTTTTGCCGTTGTTAAGTCAAAGTTTAAATTTGGAAATGGTTCAAATTAATATCCAGAAAATGTTCCACAATCAATGCATGGAATAAATAATTTATAATTTTTAACTTATTAAAGGATTCAAAAATTTAACATATACTATTTCAATAAATTTTCCACATATTTTTATAAATTATATTGTCATAAAAAATTTGACTCATTTTTGTTATATTGAGCTTAATGTATTCCTTTACCATCATTTAATGTTTTTCATTTTCGTTCCATTTTCTCCCCCTAAATCAATGAAACATCGCTAGTAAGATATATATTGAATGCAATTTTTTAAAGTTTATGCGTTAAAATGTAAAGAAAAATTGAAACTTGTTTGACTTCTTCGGAGGATTAATATAATTTTCTCAAGATACTGTTTTATTTAACTTGTGGTGGGGTATGGGAATGAAATTTGAAGGAAGAAAATAATTAATGCTATACAACCATAATGATGGTTTAGGAATTTTATGAGCTTGCCATAAATAGAAAATAATTTTTATATAAAACCATAAATGATGGTGCTGGAATTTTATGAGTTTCTAAGAAATAGAAAACTATTTTATATAAACCCATAAACGACTATGCAGAAATTCAAAATTTGTATTCATTTCTTCATTTTCTACAGCAATTTTTTATACATTATATTGTTTTATCTAAGTTGGGGTGGGGTACGAAAATTAAAATTTAAAGAAGTAAATAATTAATGCTATACAACCACAATGACAGTTTAAGAATTTATAAGCTTGTCATAAATAGAGAAAATATTTTTTTTATATAATACCATAAACGGAAATTTAAGAATTTTTTATGAGCTTGCCATAAGTGGAAAACAATTTTTCTATAAACCATAAATGAGGGTGTAGGAATTTTGTGAGCTCGCCATAAATAGACAGCAATTTTTATATAAAACCATAAATGAGGAATCTTATGAGCTTGCAATAAATTAAAAAAAACAAATTTTCTATAATACCATAAATTAGATATTATAAAATAAATTCTATCAATTTGTAATAACAAGGATGGTTCTGAAATTTCAATTCTTTGACTGATTCATTTAATAGTCCGACTTTTGTTATCATAAGTCAAAAAGAAAAAATGCAAGAATCACTTCTTTTTTCTTCAATTTTTAGCATAATCTAGAAAATAATAATAATAATAATGTCAAGACTCACTTCTTTTAAAATGGTTCTTATTTTTTTAAAAAAAATTCTTACCATAAACTAAAAAATACATAAATAAATAATGCCATAAATAGCTTCTTTTTTTTTTTTTTTTTGCTTTGTTATGTGGGGGAAAAAAAAAAAAAAAGAAGCAATGTGGGGGAGAATATACCTACTGCATTCACAAGTAACTGCTTGCTTTCTAAGAGTAGAAGGGCGAGCACTGAAATCTACCAAAAATTTTCCATAGAAAATTCTCAAAAAATTGGCCAAATAATCTATAAATAGTTTACCATCCTGGTAAAAAGTTTAAGAAAAAGTAGAGCTTGCACCGATTTTTGGCAATCCGCATAAGAGAAGATCAAGGGTGCCGATCAATATTAGCGGCCTTAATCGAATGGATGGCAGTTATAGAATTCACTTCAAGAATGATCTTTTCGAATTCAAGTGTCTTAGTTGGCTTAAGACTCGCTCATGATTCAGCAATTTATCAGGTGATTTATGCATCCGAGATTTTATTTTCCTAACACTTGATTTTTCTATTTAGTTTTGATCGTTTCTTTTTTACTTAATCAACGGAAAAAAGAGAAAAAAAATTGTATGAAGAAGTCTAATTTTTTACATAGAAAAAACACCTAAATATTACCTGTCTCCAATAAATTGTATCTGGCATTTTCCCCAATGACCTATGGATCTAATTTTTATTCCCCAAGTGCTTGATCTCTCTCTTTAATTTTGATTATCTCCTCATAGTGCATAGCTGTCTAGAAAATTCATCCGGGGAAAATTAAATTATTATCCGATAAATTGAAGGTTTTAATTTCCAAATACCCGTTTTCTCTTTTTAATTTTTATTATTTTCCCCTTTTACATAAAGTTCTTCTGTATTTTTTTTTAAACTTTGTTTTCCTACATGATTTTTCTCAAATCTCTTACATTTATGGAAGTCCTATCAATTTGCCCTTGTTTACCACGTATCTGGAAGCGCTCTGAAGTTCTATATATACCAGTTCTCCTCGAAACACAATTTCCACCTTCTCTCTCTCTCCCTGCAAACCCTAAGACTCCATTTTTGCAATACTCATCGTCTCTCTCTCTCTCTTTCGTTCTCTCCCCTTCGAAGCCTAAAAGCCCAATTCTTTTGTGATCGTTTCAAACCCTTACACACCATGTCTGCCCAAGAACAAGCTGCGGCTGCCATTGTTACTCAGATCGCCCTCGTCGCGGATGGAGCGGTGCTAGGGTTAGCTCTCGCCTACATAGCGGTGAAGAGCTTTTTCAACTTCAGGTACACTGCCTGTGCTCTTCGCCGCATCACCAAAGCACCTTTGGTTCAAATTGGTGATCTTCGCTCCCTCCTCTCTTCTGACACTGAATCCGATTCTTCGGGTTCGGGGAAACTCGTGGTTATCCGCGGACAGGTGGATAAAGCATCCGCCGATACGATCTGGAAGGGTTCCCGTCCCAGCCTCTTGTTGTCTATCGAGTCTGGGGAAAATGGCGTTATCCTTCAGAGAACCCAGACGGTATAATCTAAATTTCTTTAGACTATTGTTTTACTCAATTGGGTGCTTTTAAAAAAAAAAAAAATCTTTGTTGGTTTTTGATTGGTTAGCCTTATTTTAATGTAGAAAGAGTTTGATCTGATTTCATTTTTTTTTTTCCGGAGAAATGATATTAGGGTTACATCTTTATCCACAATTGAGGATGGTAATTTTACATAGTTTCATGTTTATTTATGAAAATTAGCGATTTTGATTTTATCTTATGCTAATTGTAGTGCATGTACAATGACTGGAAGGGCATTTTTGGCTGGACTTCTGAACTGCGTGCTTTCTTCTCCAAATCCTGGAAACAGCAGGAAATTTTATCAACCAGAACGGTAAGTTTCAGTTTATGAGCTATCCGTTTTTATTTGATTTAACAAGCTTTGAAAAAAAAAAGAAAAAGAAAAGGCAAACCATATATGTCTCTTCCATGGATTAAGGCAACCACTTGCTTAAAACAAGATTGGAAAGAGACTCAGAAATGTGCTAGAAGTTGAAGTTCTGTAGGCCAATGTTAATGGTTTAGCGTGGTTTAGGGTTCAACAAGATGTCTTATAATTACTTAGATGTATAATTTAACATATTTTGCGCTTGTTGGACTTCTACATGTGCCTTGAGATGGTCTAGGCTTAAAATAAATGTACTAATTCGTTAATTGTCCACAATGTTAGTTGAAAGTGGACTGGCATAGGCACTGTTGTGAAAGGTGCGAGGTGTTCTTAGGCTGCCAAGGCCATCTATCGCTATGAGCTACACGAGGCACCCGATTACTAAATTATACACGTCCTTCACGCAAAGATTAATTTAGTACTCGGGTCACAAAAAGTAATGACCAAATAAACACAGTAAAAAGTTGTATTTATTATTATTATTTTTTGAACTGTAAATTCAAATCCCACATGCGAGGGGGGAAGGGGTTTGGGGATATTTGGAGCTTGTCAAAGAATTTGTATCCATTTCTGTAATCTGATAGCGGAACTGTGTCGATGCTTCATTACCTCTGCATTTTTCTTTATTATATGCATTATCAATTCGTTTTTCTTCATGGTTTGCAGGTTCCCTTTGTTCTCGTTGACTCTGGTCGGTGGCCAAATACCGATTATGTTAATGTGAACCTGGATGGGTCTAGTCATTCCTTACCCCTTACATCAGTAGCTCATCATATGCTGCCCGTTAGCCCTACTCCTTGCTCAGTCCTTCATGCGGCCATTGGTCATCAGTACCCTGTAAGTTTTAAACAGATAATTCTGTGTTTCTTTTTGAATTTTAGAGAGGAATTTTTTTCCTCTAATTTTAGGCTGAGCACCCACCTTACCCACCAAAACAACAGACAGGAAATAGAAAAATATATAAAGTGAAAATTTCTTTGTTGGTGGGCTATTGGATGGAGTGGTTCAGAAAGATATTTCGCAATTGCATGGCCTTTCTGACATTCAGATTCTCTGTCTGATAACATTATTGGGATTTTGAAGGTTGGCCTGTTGGATGAAGAGAAGATTCTTCCCTTAGGGAAGAATATCACTGCTGTCGGTACATGCAGCTTGAAAGATGGAACTCCAGAGATCCAGTCATGCGATGATCTTCCTTATTTCCTGTAAGGGACTTTGCTTTGGAAGGGCTTCATACATCATTGATAAATAATTTAATAATGAAGTTCTTTTCTCAACAAAATGCTTTCCTGCCTGGTGTACTCCGATTTTTTGCAAGTGTTTTAGTGCTAGGGATGGCTCGAGTGTAATTCTGGGATTCTGTTGTGCTTTTGCAGCTCTGACTTGACAAAGGAAAGGATGATAAGGGAGCTTGCTCGTAGAAGTAATATACTTTTATGGAGCGGCATCGTTCTTGGATCGCTGTCCATTGGTATTCTTGGCTATGCCACCGTGAGGTAGTATTTTTTTCTGAAACTTGTTATTCTCACGTTCAGCTCATTCTCTTAAAAAATGCATTTCGACGTTATGGTATTCTCATTGACTTTGAGTTTCATCCAGGAATTGGGGCAAATGGAGAATCTGGAGGGACCAGAGGCAGCGTACGAGTCGGGCGCAGGCTATGAGTGAAGATGTCGACGCATATGTTGCAGGAGGATGAGGACATTGGGGAGATTCCGGACGGACAACTGTGTGTCATCTGCCTGACAAGGAGAAGGCGGTCTGCGTTCACCCCATGCGGGCATCTTGTTTGTTGCCAACGGTGTGCTCTAATGGTTCAACGCGAGATGGTACCCAAGTGTCCTGTATGTAGGCAGGCGATCCGAAATTCGGTTGAGATATATGATTCTTGAGTTGCCGGAATGTTAAAAGTTAAAGTTAATGTTGTAAATGTTTACTTGTGCTTTTGAAATGATGTGTCTGTCTTCAAGTAGTTGCCTGTTTCAAATTTTTTCTGGGTGCTGCTCATGCGTGTCCGATGGGTTCTATGTTCCAACGCTGGTTGAAGGACAACGCACGATAGATAATTCAGCAATAAGGCCCCAGCCCGTTTCAAAATCTCATAAATTACAGCAATGCGTCGAACATTTTCAATGTGGGATTGGGCTGTCATAATTACTCTCTAATCAAGTAGTTCACAAGTTTATTATGGTTTTACTTTGCTTCTCTCTTTCTTTTTTCTTTGGGCTTTGGTGCTA
This sequence comes from Santalum album, assembly GCA_034195605.1. NCBI lineage: Eukaryota > Viridiplantae > Streptophyta > Magnoliopsida > Santalales > Santalaceae > Santalum > Santalum album. Next base: position 4,100,376 of record CM067258.1, read on the forward strand.
AGCATTGTAATTTCCCATCGTCAGTTAAAGCACTCAGACGCTGGCAGTACTAATTAGCACTTAAAAATCAAATTTTGAACAGAAACAGTGTGCAGAACAAAAGAAGATAAAGAATAAATGGACAGAAACAACGTCATTTTTTCAAACACATAAAGCTGAATCAGCCGGTTCCACCGAGAGCCGCCTTGAGCTTCTTCACTTGAGCTGCGTCAAGAAAAGTGGTCTTCTCCACCAACGCCGATGGCAAATTGTTCCCAAACAGCGCATAGTCGAGGATTTGAAGGCCTGGGTTCGGGCTACCGAAGCTCACAAAAGCCACAGCCGGTACCCCTCCAGCATTCACCTGAAAGTGGAGCAACCCTTGAGGAAACACCATGATTTCTCCCTTCTTCAGTGTCTTCACATATACCTTATTAGCCGAAGAAATGAACCCTGCGGCGATTGAACCCTGAGTCACAACTAGCACCTCGGATGCACCAGGGTGCGTGTGCATCGGCACAACCCCAGATGCAGCCAGGTCTAGCCGTGCCATGGAGATGCCGAGGCCGTTTACGCCCGGGAATTGGGCTGCAAAGGCCGGAGTAACGGCTGCTTTGATGATGTTTGATGTGTTTCCAGGCGTGGTTAGGCCAGAGAACACGAAGTCTTTGACGGTGACTTTCGCGGGGTTCTTGCAGGAGTACCCTGCCGGGCCTTTCGGCTTTTTAAGGCTCGCGACGCAGAAGTCGTCGTCCAAGGCATTGGAGGATGGTGGGGAGGAGAGTAAGAGAGTGAAGAAGAAGAAGAGAATGGTGGGAAGCATCTTCACTTGGTTGGAAAGCATGGTCCTTTTGATTGGTTTCTTCCTTGGGGTGGAGTTATATAGAAATGAGAGAGGTGGGAAACATAGAGAGGGATTTGAGGCAACTTGTAGTTAGATTGGACAAAAGGAGCCAGGCTGGGGCCTTTCCCCAAACTGGTACAATTTACTACCCTCAGGGAGAATAGAAAAATCAGGGCCGTAAATAAACTGAGTTGACATGGGCTTGCTCATGTTCGAATCATTAAGGACTCATTTACGTTTGTTCGTTTATCAAATGAGTCAGAGTACAAGCAAAATTTTTAGGCTCACCAATTAGCTAAACCCAAACATGGTTGGGGTCAAGTTGTCATGTTTGTTAGCTTTTTAGGCTCTGACTATTCTTTTATATATATTTATTTATTTTTAATAAGAAGGCTCTGTAACTTGTAACTTATCCATGTAAGGTGATTTGGGTTGTCCATCATAAATAGTTGATGGCACAAATCTCCCTTTCATTTAATTTACATAGTTATTTGTTTTAGCTAAACACGTCAAACAAACAAACAAATATGAGTTTGAACTCGTGATCATAAATTTGAGCTAATGAACCAGAGCTCGTTATTTTTCCATACTTTCGTTCGTGGCGAAGTCGAACTCAAACACCTAGGATTGGGTTTGTGATGTACACGAGTCGAGCTCAAACATGGTTGCGCTCGACTTGAACTCAACTCATTTGTAGTCTTAGAAAAACCTAAGGTAGTCTTGTGTAACGCCCCCGCTCCTTGGACCCAATCGAGCATCGGGGCGTTAGGGATCGCAAATCCCAAAACCTCAACAATACTATATATATATAGCTTTGGCAATAATAGTTATACAAAAAGATTCCACGTAAGTAGATACTCCCCAAACACTCACAAAACTATACAATAAAATTAACTCTTTTACACGTCATCAGATTCTCCCATGATTTGCGACCGTCCACACGTCATTACCTGAAATGAAAGGGTGAGCGAACAATGCCCAGTAAAGGAGTATCATCAGCAATTAATGGTCAAATGAACTTACGTGCAACAAACCAACTTGTATGTTATTTATTTATTCAAATAATGGAGGCAACAAAACACAGTCATGGTCAATCCACTCCTCCGAGGTCACACAGTCTTCGTTGGCACATTTTACGTGTTCGGGGTCACACAGTCCCCATTTAACACGCATCACGTGTCTGGGGTCACACAATCCCCAACGGGTATTGACCCATCATTGCCCGGGGTCACACAGTCCCCAATAGTCATTTCATGACATAGCTCAAACACACGTAGCACAAGGATTATAAATCTCAATTGAATAATACTCCGAGATAAAAATGGGAATAATCAGGAATAATCTCGAACCTAATTAATTCAATAATTGCACATGCCAAGAGATCGAATTGACATATAATAAAATAATTGATGGGGAAAATAACTATTCAAATCGACTGAATGTTTAGAAGTTACAAGAGTAATACTTCCTTACCTTGAATTGATAGGCTGTACCCTAACACAAACAACTAATTCCCACTTTTCCCCTTATTCTTCTCTTATTCTTCTCTTATTCTTCTTTTCTTCTCTGGCTTTCCCCGTTTTTTTTTTTCCCTCACGCTCTCAGCCCGCCACTCTTTTCTTCCCACTTTTGTTCGTTTTCTCTTTCTTTCCTTCAGTTTTCCTCTCAGCACACTCACAATCACTATATTATACTCCTGCCGACTCACGGAAAACTTAATAGCTAAGTTTTCCGCCCATTGCACCATGAACATTATAATATAATATATAATATGTTTGACAATCTTCCCGCAGGTTCTTCGACATTCCAGTTACCCTAATTTAATATATTATATTATAATATAACTTATTATAATATAATATAACAAACTATTATTTGTTATCCAGTAACTAGTCCCACGACCATGCCTGTACCAATGTTAATGCCTACGTTGTCATCAATGTTATAATATATTTAATTACATTCATACCACTTTATTACTTTAATTCTATATTTAACCCAAATGCTACATAACCTACACATTTTCAATTCTAATTTTACCATATCTCTAATCTAAAATTAAATAAAAATTCAAGGAATATTACATCTTGGCTACATATGTAGGGTTTTTAAGCTTCTCTTTTGTAATTCCTTAGAACTAATTTAGATGACAGGAATAAAAATAAAAATACTTGTATGATATATCATAAAAAGTAATTGAATGATTATTCCCACTTATAAAAAATGATTATTTTATTCTCATTTTCATTTCGGTCAATCTATTGCCATTTCACTCGTTCTCTCATTCATTTATCATTTCATTCCCCTCCTCATTATTCATACAAAACCTCAACGTTAGTGACCAGCCCATTCTCATCACAGTTCCACCAGACTCCTCTCCCATTGGAGAAACGCCCTTTGAGAACTCTGTGGACCAAATTAATGAGAGCCACAAAACTTATAGCCCGTGAAGATTGCTGATGGGCGTTGGGCAACAAAGGACACATCTCACATCAGAATTCAATCATCTGACTACCATGACAAGGATGAACGCCAAGGCATGAGGGGGACCAAGAACAGCAAACAATAGCATTCATTCACAAGCCCCACCATAAATGAAACATTTCAGACACTCTCTCTCTTCATCAATATCTCCTTATTGCAGCACAAATCCTTGCTCTACTAAAAAGGGGGAGGGCGATAAAATAAAGCACTTACTGTTCCTTTCCCATCGAAATGAGAAACTCAGAAACAAAACAAGTCTATATAGATAACCCAATATTAATGAAGCTTTCTTGGGGAAGGGAATGGAACTGAGAGGGAGGTAAATTAAGAGAGATCAGTAGGGTCTTTGTTCTCCATTCTCATCTGATTAACCCAATGAAGAAGACTCGACGGGAAAAATGTGTGGTCCAGTGCCACAAGTACACATGGGAAGAGGGTGAAGAAGTGCAGAAGATGACACTATGACAGCAAAATCACAGGGGAAAAAAAAAATGCATTTCCAGGCCTCATTTGTTTGTTATTGTGCTTCAAACGACAGCCATAGAGACTGTGTGTGGACTATGCGAATTCCCTTCCTGCTCAGGTTTTGTCCTGTGATTTTCTTTCCTTCAATCAAGACTCAAAATTGTCAAAAAAAAAAAAAAAAAAAACCTCAGCAGCCCTTCTTCAACGCCTCAGTTTATGTTTGTGATGGCACTGGATAATGTTGTTGTTGGGGGAAAAACAATTCAAACAAGGGATTCTCAAAGAGTATAAAGAACAGTGTGAAGAATAGTTGATTCTTCCCTCTTGTGTGAATCTAGTGGGAAACACACACAGAGCAACAGATCGAACATACCACGGGCAATTGCAATCTCCAGTAAACAATATATTATCGATAATTTGCTTATCAATGATATGATTTTACCGGTTCGGAGTCCGTTTTTCAAAATTGCTTGTTCTGGTCATTTTCGAAAAAGAAAAAGGACCATCTGGATGATGCATAACTTAATTTTATTCGTTATCCCAGTTTACTTCCTGTCTAAGTAGAACCGCATATTACTCGACAGATTGTTCACAACTGATCAACCCTCAAGTGACAAGTCCTGTGTAGAGGAGTATAAAAAGCAGCAATGTTTCTTTCCCTTCCACAAAATACCATGAATGTACACTCTGTTGTTGACAAATTCACCAAAACTGATGCTGCACGCTCTTTCTAATCCTATAAAGCTCTCTACTCCAATACCCAGCCTAGGCCTGAATTTTCAAAATCCACCACAATTCGAGGACATAACACATGGGGCGGCGAGTTTATTCTAGCTAATTTCACCATCCAACTGGATAATTACCCATTAAATTGGTCAAGTAAGAAGAAGGTAAAATTGGCTGGGAACACTTTTACACCCAATCATGCAAATAATTAGGTTAGCTTCCCAACAATACCATCAAATGTTTTCTCCTATGGCAACGAGGGTTTATACCATACAAACAAACAAGTAGCAGTGGTAAAAAATTCTAAAATACCAGATATTTCATAGTATACCGCCAGATGTTAAATGGCATACCAAAACTTTGTTGGAGGCTCCACTGGAAAGAATGCCTTCTATGGAAGCTTCTGCGAAATATTCAGAGCAAATGATGGGCATATACTGGCAAATCAAGAAATTACAGGGGCACTAATGAACCTGCGCACATGTTCTTCCATCGCTGATACGTCTAGAACAATCTATGATGTGTTCATCCGATACCATGTGCTTAATCAGTGGTAAGCATAGATCCAGAAGTAGCCAGAAAGAGAAATGTGTTGAAGATTTTAATGAGCATAACTGACAAAAATAAAAAAGAAGCAAAACCACGCCTTAATCCCAGGAGCTGGCCACCCATTATGAGCATAATAAGATAGAGCTCAAACAATACTTTTTTCACTTTAAACAAGATAAGCTTGACCCTGTTCAATTATCAGACAATTAACGCCAATTAAATTTTGACTTTAAACAACATAAGCTTGACCTTGTTCAATTATCAGATCATTAACTCATCCAAAGAGAACTAATTCAAGAAACTATGGTTCCAAAAAATAAACCAAGCTATACCTGTGCGGAACACATTCATTCAAGTAGACTAATATCATTCACTAGAATTACAACACAACATTTTGATGATAGCATTCACTGGGGCTGTTATGTACGGTGACAGTCCCAACAAAATGCTTATCAGCTTCTACAAACCATTCTAACTTCTCTGCTTGGTTTCCCAAGTAATCAGGCTTACGATGATTCTTTGAATGAAAAAAGAAAAGAAAAAAAAATGATGTGCAGCATGCCAATCAAGCACCTAAGCTGCTAATTTTTCACATAGGAAGACCACCTAAACTAACTTCACATCCATCTCCAAAAAGGCCTAACCTTGTGGCTTCTCCTTTCCCCATATGAATTCAACAAAAAAGAAAAAACCTTGTTCCAAATCGGAATCCTAACACCTGTAGGTTGCATGCCAATCAAACTCATTGTAAGCCGAAAGTATGCGTTCTCCAACCCATATGGAATATTCAAGCCAGATCTTTATGCAAAATAAGAAAAAGGGTATGGTTCAGGATGGATTTATATATAAGTCAAAGACCCCTTTCGTGCGTGATCAAAAAGAATTTTTGGGTTATTTTCACCCCCACTATATAATGTTCAAAAGCAAAAGGGAATGTTCTGGGACCTCAAATCTCTGAAACTATCAAACAATTATGAATAAGATGACACAACATAACCTACTATAAAAATATAACAACAGATCGTGAAAAACTAGGAAGAGCAAGGCATTGTCGTTGAAGAAGATAAAGCATATTTCCGTGATACTTAATACAGATATCCAGTCAAACAGGTGTTAGCCAAAACAAAAGTATAAGTAAATACAGACAAAATCATGAAAAAATTCCATAGCTGAAGGGAAAGGATGGGTTAAGTGAACAACAGAAAATTTAAAAAGACGACCAAGAAAATGGTCAATCAAGATTTACCCATTTACAGGAACAAGGCGAGGCACGGCACCAAATGGCGGGGCCATGATTCAACTAATCAAGATCTAATTCGATTCACAGAACACATCTTCTTGCCGCTCCAAAGAATGAATTCAATAAAACCAATGTCACATTGCCAATCCACCCAAAATAATGAACTAATGATAAATCAATACTTCACAATTAACAAAGAGGAATACAGGTTCTCTTATGTATGCACATTCCCCAAATCACCCTAATAGTTGCTGTCTCTTGTAAACCAAGAACCCCACAACGCCAACTTGCAAAGTCGCCGCAAAACCCACAAAGAAAAGCCCAATCTTTTTGCCGAAGTTCATATCCTGACCGGGTGGCGGTGGCTGCACCGGAATTTTGCCCGCTGAAGATTGCGGGTTTTCCCCATTGGGAGAAGGAGAAGGACCCGCCGCATTTTCCGGTACAGTGGTGCGAGGAAGCGGCGGTGGTGCCGGATGAAGAGGTGGAGGAGAGGAAGGACGCGGCGGCGATGGAGGCGGTGATAGAGGCGGCGATAGAGGAGGGGGCGGCGTTTGAGGAGGGGGAGGAGATGAAGGTGGTGGCGGGGAAGGAGGAGGTGGCGACGGAGGTGGAGGCGATGGAGGAGGTGGCGGAGGCGGAGGCGGAGGTGGAGGTGGAGGAGAAGGCGACGGTGGAGGATTATTATTCACTCCTTCCTGAGACAAGCACCGCCCAGAAAGACCAACGATAATCCCTAAATTGAGAAAGAGAACCAACAATGGTGGCGCCATGAATCAGGTGAAATTAGGGTTCCTGCCAGATTGTTGCATCAGGGGTCGATCGAAATTCCTCGATTCTCCTCCTCCTCCTCGTCCTCCTTCAAATGCCGCTTCACAGAAATAACCGATTTAGACGCTAAGCGCATTCGATTTTGAGGAGGAGATCGCGGTGAGAATCTGGCTCTCGGAGATTTCCGATGCTCCTGAAGAATCTGCCCAAAGGGTCAAATGGGTTACTGGAAAAACCATAGATCTTATGGTTCCAGAGAGGATGTGGGTGTGGGGGGCTCAAGGGACCTTCTCTCCTTTCCAGAGAGACGTGACGGACAGCAGAAACAGAGATGAGGAGGAAGATGACGAAGAGAGTTCAACGGTACGCCAAATTTGGGTCGAAATCGGGATTGCGCTTACAGAACGTTTTTTTAGGAGAAATTGAAAACGAGAGAGAGAGAGAGAGAGAGAGAGGCGGGGGGAGAGGGGGAGGAGGGTCAACGGGTCAAAAGTCTTGTGGAGCCCAAAATTACACGTGGCATAATCTCTGAAGAGAAGTCCGTTTTATGGGGCCCAAGGATGGCTCTTCTCTCTCTCTCTCTCTCTCTCTCCACATCAGAGGATGTAATGTTGGAATTTTTGTTTTTACTTTTTTGCCACAAATTCAAGGATGAGATCCCACTTTCCTTTCTTTCTTTAATGGCCGGATCCGAGTTTTTTAGCATAAAACAATCATTTTTAATGAGCTTATGACTTTTAATTGCAATGGATGTGGTTTAAAAACCAATAATAACATCCTTTTTCCGCGCACGCACACACGGTGACAATCCATCACTCCAACCCTAAATGCATTCCCTCTCCCACGTACACTTATGCAGAAGGGGTGAGATATTTTCATAAAATAGGATTGGGTTAAAATGGTCATTTTAGTAAAATATTGCACTCTTTTGATGCAATTATACGTGAGGCAGGCATATAAATGGGTCAGATTTGAATCAGAACGAGGCGAATCAGACCTAGACCCATTTAGGATTTGATAAACCAGACCTAGGCTTAGACCCACTAGTAAGACGTTGGGCCAAACTTAGACCCGCAAGACCCTGCGGGTAAACTGAATTGTATCGAGTATGGCAAATCTAGTCATTCTCAGTTTTAAGATGGCCTTTATAGTATAAATTTTTTTTAGGAATTACAATAAAAAGGAACATAAATGATATCTCCTTTGGCCTAAAATATGTATCAAACCATATATATTCAAATAAAAACATAGACCAAAGAGTTCTCAATACTCATTTTGTTCAAATCAACTCATAACACGATTCATAATCTGAAATTGTCATAGCATGAAACATAAAATTCAAATCATAGTCTAAGTCCTATTTTATTTTAGCATTTTATGATAAATATTAGATATAAGCTTAAAATAATCGGGTCCGAGTCCATAATAATAGGAAACATATATAATAACTTATTTGGCCTAATATATGTATCAAACCATGTATATTCAAATAAAGCTATAGACCAAAGAGTTCTAAATACTCATTTTGTTCAAATCAACTCATAACACAGTTTATAATCTAAAATTCTCATAGCATGAAACATAAAATTCAAATCATAGTCTAAGTCCTATTTTACTTTAGTATTATATAATAAATATTAGATATAAGCTTAAAATAACTGGGTACGGTCCATAATAGAATTGGGATACATAAGACCATACTTGGACTCACTTATAGACTTGTAAATGGGTTCGGAATCTGAGTTTAATTTTAGCTTAATTTGGTAGTCGGGTGTGAATCTGAAACTTGACCCGTTGACATCCCTGACATGAGGGAGAGTAAAACAAGAATTTATTTATTTATGTATTTATTCACAGTGTGTCGATGTTATTCGTTATCAAGCTCATCCTTTCTTAATCATTCGTTCCATCATTGTTCATGCAACGAGCGTCGTACGCAAGCGTTCGATTATGAACTTTCTTTTTCCTTTTTTTTTCTTTTTAACTTCAGCCAGTTCCTCAATGAGGTGTATTAAGATTGGGCCGGGTCGGATATAAAAGCCCACCAAATCTGGGAATGTGGGCTAATGGCACATATCCAAGCCAGGAGTTTGAACCGAAAGCCCATCAAGGGCTTTCCGAGCAAGCCCATTCTTTCTATCTTGTAAGCCCAAATAAGGTTGTGAATGAGCCAAGTTTCATTGACTCGACTCATCTGATTTGTGTTTAACTTATATTTGTGACGAGTCCAATAGTGCTTGACTCCATCGCGAAGTGGGGAAAGATGTCCAAACTCATAAGCTTGAAACCTCTTGCTAGCAAGTTCAAACTCATATTTGTTTGCCTCATCTTGCTGATACAAACAATTAACCATAAAACACACAAACACACACACACACACATATATATATATATATATATACACACACATATAAATTTTTGTGTCTAAGCTATAAATAAGAGGAAACAGTCATAAAAAACTTAAGTTGTGCATACATATATAATATACCTTGCCTTAATATGTCTTGAAAAGAGTAAGCCAGTGGAGCCCAAGAGGCTCAACAGCAAGATGGGCCTCTGGCTAGACTCATTTAGCTAATGAGAGCTAAACTTCAAAATTGTGTGTGTTAGCGAATACTTAACGAGCTAAACATGAGCGAGCCCATGAGTCGGCTCGTTTGAAATTTCAGGTAAAGTAATAAATTGGTATTCACTCCACTTTTTATTTATTCTGGAATTGGCTTGAAAGTCCTGATTCAGACCCTCTTCGATGTTATAACGACCTAAAGAGTTAAGTCCCTCTCAACTACAAGAATGGTTATGCTTACATTCTTTTTTTTTTTTTTTTTGGAACTGTGGTGCTGAGTAAGTGCATACTTTTCATTTCAAATCAAACACATGATCATTCACTTTTTCTTACGTGTCCCAAACAAAATCTTCCTCAAGCTCGTAAAGAATGAGCAACTGGGTTGAAGTTGTTTTGTCTGTATATCCCATATGAGCCATGAAGAAGATGAGTTTCATTGCTTTTTACTGCAATACTGAATACAATAATTAGCCTCGACTGTGACTGCACAGAAATAAATAGGAATGCATTTTTTTCTTTTTTTATTGCTCAATAAATAAGAATGCTAATACATGTATATATATATATATATCATCCTTTCCATTCTATAAAATTTATTTTTCCACCTAACCCTCTATTTAAAACAATAAGAACCATACCTATTAAGACGAAAATGCCCCAAACCTTTGTGGTTATAACTATGATCATGATTATATAAAAATAGAATGAAAAGTTTAGAGTTCCTATTAAGCACTTCTAATGGCATAGCTTGAATTTGATACTGTGGAGATAAGATGGGATACTGATTAAACTGAGGTTCCACGTGTACAAATGTACGGTTGTTGTCATTTTTTTTATGTTATTCTAAAGGTTTATTCTTCCATAAACCTCTGCATGCAAAGTGTATCCTCACAAAGTGGAGTGTTGTATTTTGAAAGTCGCCTCATTTTCTTTGGTGCAGTCATTCCATTTAAATGTCGCACCACCCATTCTCTGTATCTGCAGATGAACAATAAAGAGGAGCCCAAAAAGTGAGATCATTTTCACCATCCTTGGTCCTTTGCATGGCTTACTACTACTGCATGGAAAGGCCAAATGTTTGCTGACTATTACCTTTTGACAATTTTTTTTAATAACAAGGGAAGGAGATGCCACTATATTTTACCAGTGCTTGGTGCATATAACATATGCACGTAAGGTTTACGGATGAAGTGAGATGGGTCCCTTTCGTTAATATTGTGAGGTTCCTACCTATTTTGTCTATTCTATAAACTTTTATGTGCACCTAAAATTATTGGTGGGAGAAAGAGAAATTGTGTTAGGTTTGTATAAATTTGAGCACAAAAATGGGTAAAGAAAGACTTATGATTGTGCGAGCCCGACTTACCCGCCCAATGGGACGTACACACTCCAACACCATTTTATGTCTATTATGTGCATAAATTTCTATGTACTTAGTTAGCGCGGATAATGTGAACCTATGATCCTCCATTTTGACCATTTAATTGCACGACCTGACATACTAACTCATACAATTGTCATTTACGGCTAGTATTTTTTTTCCCAGGTTCAAAAATCAGAGTATTTTCTAAGCATTGATTGGTATATGGATTGTTTTTTTTTTTTTAATCAATCAATCCACTTATTAAAACCCATGAAATATTTTGCCATTGACCCGTCAGTATTAACTCCAACTCTTCCAAGCGCCACCTCTAGCCCCAGTGGTTTTCACAAAATAATTTCAGGAATATGGGAGTTGTTGCACGTTTTTCCATTTGCTCGGCAAATGGAGCCTTTCTTTGTCATTTCTAGGGCCCCACGCGACTGAAAGCCAGGGTGTGTGAGCACCACAACATACATTGTAAAGCCCTTTCTCTACTAAACCAGCAGCCTTTGTTGGATATAAAGATATGAACAATCATGCAGCAATCAATGAACCAAAAAAAGAAGCAAAAACAAATACAAAAAAACAAAATAAAATTGATGTTACAATCAGTCCTCTTCCATTCTCCCCAGCTGGAGCCTCCAAATTTAAAGAACGGGTAGATGATTCAGGGACCCATTTCACCGCACCTCCTCATATAGCAACACACAGATTCCCCAATCTCCATCCACACAACACCACCCTCCCTCCCTCCCTCTCTCTCTCTCTCTCTCTCTCTCTCTCTCTCTCTCTCTCTATAATTCTTTGCAGAGAATTCAGAGAAGCCATTAATGGGGAACTCAAGAGATAGAAAGGAAGCGAGCAGGGGAGCATGGACGGCCGAGGAAGATCAAAAGCTGGCCGAGACAGTTGCAGTCCATGGAGCAAGGAAGTGGAAGACTGTGGCTTCTAAAGCAGGTTTTTTTTTTTCCTTAAAAAAAAAAAAACAGAAGAAAGAAAAGATAAGTTCAAGTCTACAAGGTGTTTGCACACTGAATTTTATCAATTTCGCAGGCCTCAGTCGGTGTGGCAAAAGTTGCAGACTGAGATGGTTGAATTATCTGAGACCCAACATCAAGAGAGGGAACATATCTGACCAAGAAGAGGACTTGATTCTCAGACTCCATAAATTGCTCGGAAACAGGTTAGAATTTAGCCGTACCTCACTCAGATACAAGGGATAGAATTGATTCTTTGATCATATCACCGTGTTTGATTCAGGATAACTATTCCATTCCGCTCTTATTTCCGCGGTTCGCTATCGACTTCACCGTGCAATGATCCTTGGAAGAACTATTTCTTTAGAGAATAGTTACTTCACGTGTGGCTCATGGATGGATAGAATTGATTCCTTTATACTTTATTCTATTCCAGCGCTTACTAAATGATTTGTTATTTGTGTTTGGTGTTAGGTGGTCTCTGATTGCGGGGAGGCTCCCTGGCCGAACAGATAATGAGATAAAGAACTACTGGAATTCTCATTTGAGCAAGAAACTAAAACAGAGCCAGAAACAGGTCATGGCCTCGGAGGAGTCCAGAGAGGAGAATGCAATGAAGAGAAGCGGTACCGAGGAGTCGAAATCAAGCACCCATGGAGCCGATCCCTCGTCCTTCGACTCGTGCAACGAAGGGCCCCTGAGCTTGGAATGGGTGAGCCAATTCCTCGAACTGGACGAGTGGCTCGTGTGAGATCGATCGAGCCATCCATCGTTTCTCTCTCCCGAATGCACCTAAAAGCGTTCGACTCGACATGGTTAACCCGATCAACTGGGCCTCCTGACTCCTCCCGCTCCATGGAACCATTTCTTTCTGCCTTTTTTTTTTTTTTTTTTTTTTCCCTTGCTTCCCAAACAAGAACGCTGGGGAGGGAAGATGGGAATCAAATCATTCATGGGTACTGATTGCTGACGATCTGAGACACACAGCTCTAAAGATGTGGGGGAGCTTTCAACTGGCCAGTTGCCTTTTTTTTTTTTTTTTTCCCATTTTAGCTTCAATAATGGTCGCTAGAGATTCTTCTTCCAGGGAAGCAAAGTGTGAAGAAAGAACAAGAAAGGAATAATGGGAGGGGACTGTCTGTATTGTGTCTGAGATGAAGACAGAAGGCTATTTGGGATCTACAGATGAACCTTGCTTTGGAGATTTTCTTTTCCACTTTTCATGAAATCAAGGGCCCAATTATTTGTTCTCGCCTCGTTATGAAGAGGTTCAATGGAAAGCAACTTTAATGAGTTTGTGATTTTAAGCCATTGCTTTCTCACTTTAGGGAAACCCACACGTCGCCTAGCAGGAAGAATAAAAAGGGGAAACCCAAGCTTGGTGTGATGCATAGGGGGTGTTCCACTGTTGAACAAGTGGGGTATCAAGCAAACAAAAAAAAAAACTAAAAGATTTTTATTTTCTAAATAGTTAATAGTTGAAAAAATTCCTGAAATAATACGCAAAAAGAAAGGAAAAAAAAAAATACTAAAGTAGGTGTACAGATAAAATTTTTCCTAGTATAAGTTTGAGTCTCAATTGCGAGACCGACTTTCAATGGGGGAGGAAAGGGAGACAGTGTCGAGACCATGAGAGAGATGGTGACCGAGAAAGAAGGAAGGAAAATCAAGAGTATGAACATACTTACAGGTGAGAGGAGAAGAAGAAGGGAGGAGGCGCGGCTCTGTTTGGGTCATGGGACACTGGGAAAAAATAGTGAGGAAGAAGAGGAACTCATGGTTTTTATTGGGGAATTATATTAAAATATTAATCTCGTAATTGGGGATTGTAAGACCAACAATAAAATATTGGTCTCACATTTGACAATTGCGAGACTAATATATTAAAAAACAAGGTCTCATAATTATCAATTGCAAGACCGTAAAAAACTTATATAAAGAAAAGTTTTATCCATATACCTACTTTGGAAAAAAAATTTAGGTATTATTTCGGGATTTTTTTTCCCTTAATAGTTGTAGTAGTCTTTTATTTAAAAGGTGAAATGATTAACATGAAAGACTGATTAACATGATTAGCTTTTTATTTTCAATAAAAAAAAAAAAGTTGTTGGGGCGCTTAGTTTGGTCTGTGCTTGAGAGCTCTTATTTTAGAAGAAGTTTTAAGTTTAATTGTCTTTTCAATAGTTTTGAGTTATGCCTACAGTCCTACGTTGATAAATATGAGCTCGAAAGTTTATTTTTAATAACAGCTTGGTCGGTATTTTTTTTTTTTTCTTTTCAAGAAGTCCCCAATTTAATTCTTTTTTAGGGTGCCTTGAGTGACGCGCGAGTCCTATATGTGTTTGACTTCTAACCTCTAAAATATGACCTCATAGTTCAATTTTTTTTTTTTTCCTAAACAAAAGACAAATACACGCACGCGTATCCCAATTGATTACCATGATTTTCAAAGTGAGAGCCTTCACTAGAGAGAGACAACTGAGAAAATTGAGGAATCTTGTTGGACATATCTACTGAGCTTCCCGACACGTGGGCACTCTTAACGTAATTGGCTCCTTGCATCCCTACTGTGTACGGACACACTCTCACTGTGTGAAGTGGGCCCCACATTCCAATGAGTCACCTTCCTCGAGTCACGTGTGCGGACCAACATGTGCGGTTTGTTTTTAATTATTTTTATTTTTTTATATTAAATAATCAGCCAAACGCTCCATTAAGTGGAACCCCCACGGGCGTAATGTGGTTCATCGATTCAATATATTAGTATTAGTAAGAGGGCGATGGATTGGGACTTAACCCTAAATTTTGGGGCTAACCACTCAAATCAAGTAGGTTAAAGGAGGGCCCCGAGAGTAGTCTTTTAATAAGTACGAGTAAATGTTTCTCATATTATCATGCATTGGTTTGATTAAAATATTTTCAGATTGCATCAATTGAAAGAAGTTTGTATGGATTTAGAAATCCCTTTGGTCATTTTTATCACTTCTGTCGAAAATGTATGAACTATACTGTTTCATATATGCGTTAGATGATATTTTAGAGAAGATTACATGCAATAGATGACTTCAACTTCTTTGCCTTGTCAAAAAAACATTAAAATTATTATTGTCGTTATTACTGCCAGTGTCATGCATGCCTCGGTCATTGGCCTGATCGTTGTTTGTTGACTTACCAGTCTTAAAAAAAATTTAAACGAAAGAATTAAATTACTTCCAAGCGTCGGTGCGTTGTACATGTTTTTTTTTAATGAAAACTAATACTTAAATCATTACCCATGAAATTCTAAATTGTTTGTGCAAGTTTGTACTCTCCCATGATTTGACCATTTTATTTGAAATGACTTCAATTATTATTTTTTGACTCCTATCCAAAAAGGACTGAATGAATAATTAACTTAAATATTTTGAAAGAATTATTCCACCCCCAATCTCTCCATCATCAGAATCCAAGTAGGCTTTGTAAAATGAAAGTCAACAATGAACGGAGCATGAGGTTTGTATGTACATTATCAACAGAACCATTTAAATAATACATCGCGTCTTTTCCTGATAGTCTCCCTTGTGAAATCCTTACACATTAATTCACATAAATGGCATTTTGTTTTCTTCGGACTAGTCGCATTGCACGTGTAAATCACATTCTCAATGAATTTTTTTATTAATAGATTTTATATAAATTTATTTAAATATAGAATTGAAAGGAAAAAAAAAAGAAAAGAAAGAATGGGTATGTATTATAAAGATAAAAATAAAAGGAGTAGAGAGAAAAGTGGGAGGTGGGCAGGCGAGAGAATAACTTTTATAACTGTAAAATTTTTTATTTACAATTTTTTATGCGGTTGGTTTCGAGGGATTGTTGGGATGTTTAAAAGAAAATGGGGATAATTTAAATATTTCAAAATTCTAGGGCTTGATTAATGGAAAATATTCACTTTTCACCCCCGCTTTTCTAATAATAAGATGGTGACATGCAAACAAGTTTAATAATTTAGGGATTCTTATACCTTTCTAGAGATGAACATGGAGTTAGTTTAAGTATTCTATACGAAAAATTTGACTCTTTTATATAATTTTTCCCTTTTTTCAATATGAATTCAACAAAAAAAAAAAAGAAAAAAGGTGAGCATCTTCAAAGGAGACAAGATACATACATACATACGTATATACATATATACATATATACATATGCATATGCATACAAACATACATGCATACATACCTATATGAATTTTGACATAATATATGTGGGGAAGTTGAAATCTAAAATTAATGAGTCTGAAGCAAGGTTCTTTTAAACTACCATGTCTGGGCATTTTGGACATTTTTTATCTTAATGAGAAAATTTTTCATTTCAAAAAAACACTAACTTAATAGTCTAACGGAAAGAGTATAATAAATCTTCGAACTAAGAAAGTGCAAGAGTTTGAATTCTTGTAGCTCTATCGGATCGAACGTGTGAATATTTACTAGTTAAAAAAAAAAAAGAAAAAGTTTAATCTCACAACTACTTAATTTTTACTTTAAATAAAAAGGAAAGGTCAAAAAAAAAAAAAAAAAAGACCCCTCTTCCTGCTCTTCAAATTTCAGTGCCAGCTCGACTGATTGTGAAAGCTGAAATAGCCACGGATGCTTCGGTCAAAAAACAGGGAACATCGTCCCAACCTGCATGTATTGTCTCCGTAATCTGTCATTGTCAATGCTAGGGTTCGTCCTGAGGTGGGGGAGGACGACAAATTCAGAGACTGATCTCTATAAAACATACGTCAAAAGCACTTATCATACGTGTGGGTGTGTGTATATATATATACACACACAAATGAGAGCTCAAAGTAAAAAAGATAATATTGAAGAGGAGAGCTGATTATGCAGTGGTAATGTGCTTAATTTCTGTGAAGCTCATATGAGTTTCGATATGAAAGTCCCAATAATATGGATTGAAAGAGCTTGCAAAAATATGAGAACCCACTAATTTTTCTACAATTCGTACTAGCGCACACTTTTCATTTAAACGACAAAGAACTTAAACTTGTTCTTCAAATTTTTTACAAGTTTTTTGCCTTTTAAATGAAAAGCGTTCGTTAATACAAATTGTATAATAATCAGCAGCCCCTCATATATTTGTTTATGCTCATTTCCCCCAATATTGCAGGCCCAATTTCATACCCAAAATTCTGCAATATACATATATAAACTCCCCTTGAAGGTAAGTAAATTTAAAACAATCAAGGCTCCCTAGAATTTTCTTTTTCAGTCTAATTTATTAGTTTGTCAAATTTTTAAATTTTCTACATTCAATTTTTTTTTTGGGTGGCTTGAGTGCGGCCAATAATATTCAGAACTACGATGTAGAAAATTTCTAAATAATGAATTATGCGCTTACCATATCCCAGTGTGAAAATACTTTTATCTTTACACCAGATGTTGATTATTTAAACATTTTTGTGAATCTAACGCATCAATTGTTATTTATGCAAAGGACGGTGTTCGGTGCGAAAAAATATGCAATGATTGAATATTGTGTATAGAACAAATACAAGGATATGGGTCCCATCAATTAAATGCCGTCTCTTATATTTATTATATTTATTTCTATACACCTAACCTATTTTTCTCCCATGAAAAAGGTCTTAAAAATCTTCCACTTGTTTTCGAGGGCGAAGCCGCCGGCGCCTTTGGATGCCTCCATGAATTCCATTCCGTGATTCAACACCGTCCGTTCATTTTGTTTTGTTGCAGATTATTGTACTAAATGGTAACTAATCAACTACTCAAAAAGTAATTTGAACACTGACTGCCACTCTCTCTCTCTCTCTCTCTCTCTCTCTCTCAACCAAAACAAAAACAAAGCATGAGCTTTGCTTGGGGACCGGGCAATGATTTCTATGTTTAACTACTCAGTGTTGAATTAATGACAATGCAATCATGATTAAGAGTGCTGTGGGCCCTGATTGCCACTAAGCCCCCACAAAAAAACAATCTCGGCATCAGTGTTTGAGCGCGAGTGGATGATTTGGACTATGGATTATGTCTCCTCCGTTTGATCCATGGCTTTTAGATCCGTGAGATCACACGAGACTTTCACTTCCCCTTCAATTTTACATGAGAACAATCTGAAAAGCTACCATCATATCACATATTTAGTATTAATAAATTATTTTCTGAGAAACGGTTTATAAAATAGCATGTTAAAAACCTTTGTTTAACAAAAAAACATAAAAGAACACGAATTAAATCATATAATAACATGCGGTGGTTTAAAGTGGCTGTTTCAAAATCATGCACCCAACCCTGTCCTGGGATCAGTATCAAGAATGAGGCCCAATCCAAGCCCAAAGCCCTCCTAGCATACATGAGTTATGATACAATATAAAAAAAATAATCAAATTAAAAAAAACCCAAATCTAGACGTTAGATTAGATGGCATTCCTACAATACTTAGGTTCCAACTTAGTAAAATAATAAATAATAATAATAATACTAGAAGAGTCGACTGATGACTGATGATGATTTCTGCAGCGAATGGTCCAATCCTCAGATCATCGCCTTGAAATTACAGCGCATGTTCTCTCCCAATCTAATCTGAGGCAATGCAAAGAAGGAAAGGTTAGAACGTGGAATTTGCAATAAGAAATTACATGAAAAGGAGATTACAACAGCCGGCGATGAGAAAGCATGGAGATAAATAAATGCAACCCAGTATTATCGTTAAGCATGGAGATTGTTGATGTATCGTATAAGCTTTAGCCCATGATCAAAAGAGTACCACCTTCTTGGCTAGCTCTTTTGAGTGAGGAATCGCCCAGTAGTGGGGCCATGTTCGGGATGTTACAAGTTTAGTAGCCTCGTAAAACAATGCATAAAAATTTCACTTCCAAAACAGTGGAAAACCTCTTCATTATCTAAACCCAAGCACCGATGACATTCTAACTCACAGTCTAATGCGACCTCGATGAGACGAGGAGAAGGATAATTACGTTGTTAGAAGATAATCTCAGCAAGGAAAAAGAACGAACAAAATGCAATTCCGTAATTGAGAGTTGACGCTTCTGAACTCACAAGAATAAAACTGATCTACCAGAATATGCCCTATAATTTGTGCTCTTCAAAAGTATCATATCTCAGCTCAAAATCTAGAATATGAAAATATAGTAGTGTAACCAAAGGGAACTTCAAACAATGCAAGAATGCATGAATCCAACCCCCCCAACCCAAGTGTACAAGACAGCAATTTGAAAGTTTCTTGCTTACCAAGGTGAAAGCAGTGAGATCCAATCACCATGGAGAGTGAACAGCAGAAAAGTAGTCTATGAGAATCGTGTGCTTTGCTGCAGAATTTGAGGACCGGTCGGCTGTGAAATTAACTGGTCTAAATTTGGGGAAGGTCTTGTAAGATGGTTCGCCCCACCTGAGTTGCCGACACCTTGTCTTGTCATCTCTTTGGGGCTATTTGTATTTGTTTCAGTGTGTGACGATGCCATCAATGCATGTATCTGATAAAAAGGTTTATGTCGAAACAGAGCTTAATTTCCAGATGTAGAAGTAGAAATATATCCAACTAAATAAAACTTCTACGATTGTAACTTACCACATCAAGGCGCTTCTTATGAATATCATTTGATAACTGCAATAAATCCAAATATCCAAATATCAAAACATGTATTTAAGGAGAAAATAAAAAGGGTTAAGAAGGTCCTGAACTACCAATATTACCTGCATTGAGATGTATATACACTTAGAAGGATGTCAAAGCAATGTAAAAGTAGAAACACTTCAAAAAAAAAAAAAAGTTTTCTGCTAGTCTAAATATGCATCATCTGTCAATGAGAGTGAAACATTTATTTGAATTCATCTTATTTTCTTTTCACTTGCCACCAAAGATTGAAAAGGCATAATATGCTTACAGAATTCTTTTGGAATTTCCGCCCTTCACTTGAAAATCCTGGAATGGTCAGGTTCCAATTTTTCTCTGCACACAATGTCCTTGCATTAGATTCATTCCAGTAATTTCCAGTATTATATTCATCTGTTTCACTGAGTAAAATATACGCAAGATAGCTTTGGAGTATTGAAATAGTGCATTATAAGAGACAACTGAATTGCGAGTTATCAAGATGATTTATCCTACGACTCATCATCAATCACATTAGGAACATTTTAAACATTATGAAAACATTTCCAGGATTTTCCTTCATAAAGTAATAACTACAAATCCACAATCCTACTTCTCAAATGACTAGTATTCTCATTCGTATTAGTATATTAGATATTTAAAATCAGATTACTAAATCCAAATCATGGATTGTCCAAATCGTAGTACTCTCTTTTTGAATTTCTGTTGATGGTCCTACTCCCCTTCCAAAATAAAGAATCCCCAACCTCCATTTGTCTGAAAGGCTCAAGTGGGTGCATTGAGAACCGCAATAAGATGAGGGAGAAACTCCAACTACTTAGACATCGCACTGAGAGAATCTCCCTCTAATTGTATTTGCAGGAAAAAAAAAAAAAAAAAAAACCTTCCAAGTGGACAGACCTTAATTTCCATGAGATTCATTCCTAAGCTAGCTTATATTGATCAAAGAACCTGATTTTGCTAATCATTTTTTAAGCTAAACTGAGATTGTTTCAAGGAAACAGGTCAGAAAATTTCTTTAGCATTATACCTTAATGTGCATAGTGCAGACTCCTTAGGAAATTTTGATCAAATTATTACATTTCCACAGGACCAAAAAGGAGCATTCAACCATTTACCGAGAAAACTTCATGAACCAATTAGTGGGACGCATCCAGTTAGCTGACAAGGGAACCGATTTTACTCAACTCCTCAAATTAGTTCAGCAATATGTTTTCCCCAAAAAGTGAGACCAAGTCTTGTGAAATTTTGCACAAGATTGCAGAAAGAGAAGTGGGAAATACATATTTCTTTTTTTACCATAGAGTGAGTCTGAGTCTTCCAGAAAAGTTTGCACTAGATTGCGGATAGAGAAATAGTGACAAATACATACTAAAAAAGATGAGTGTCTGCATTACCGAGTTGAATGGAGTGGAAAAAAAAAAAAAAAGAATAGACACCAAGTTCTTATATCCTTGCTATGAAATACAACAAAGACAGCAATAAGAGCACATTATAATAACCTAAATTGCTAGTTTGTGCATGTGTATATTTTCCAACCATAAAAGAAAGAAAATAGAACAATTCATGTCCACTGGATGAATCCAGGGTTAACATAACAATTGATAATGCATAAGAGTACCAATGTATGCAATTGAGTTTAACATGAAAATTTGCAAATCTTATTCTCACTTCTGGCAAGACATATAGAACCTTTACTTCTTAAGGTTTCACAAATTCCAATGATAAAGAAAATGGCAAGACATGGTATTTCTCTTGCACAGGCTGCAGACCTATAAACCATACAATTAAATATGCAATCATATGAACCAAACCTAGGTGTAGCAACATATCCTTGGAATCTAGAGTTGAAGAATTCCGGTGCTTCGCCAAACTGCATGCAAACGTTGTCACCTGCAAACAGGGAAAATAAAGTAAGCTTTTGCTTGAAAGACATCCAGTCTAAAGTTAGCAAGTAGAAATCGCCAACTGTTTAATATTTTAGTAAAAGTCAGCTAGCAACATATATGACAAGGACATGCTGCTAACTGCTTCTGGGAACAGTTCTATTTATGTCCTCAGTGCCAATTGGCTCTGTTCAAGGAGCCTATGTAAAATCTTGATGGAAGCTTTTAAGGTGCTACTGCCACTTTTATGAAGAGTATTCAGTAGAAAAATTACTTCCTCAACAAACTAAAACAATGGAGGGTAATCTCAATTTTCTTTTGTTATAGCAAGATCTAGAAGCAGAAACCTGTGATTTACCAAAAAAAAAAAAAAAACAGAAACCTGTAAAACGTGTCCTTTTGAACAACATACAGGCTGTGTGGACAAGCACCTCTGATTATCATTTTATTTGTATTTACAGTAAGATCTCCAACCAAATAAATTACGTCAAATCCCTTGCACAAAATTTTTGAAGTTTTCACCCTTTCTTCTTCTGCATTGAAAGACTCATTACCTGCTGGCAGAAGAATATACTGTCACAAGCAAAACTTTACATGCCCCTCCGCAGTTGAGGAGGAATCTACTTTCTTAATCATTTTAGTGTTCAGAGCCAAAATTAAACTCTACTAGTTTTTCTGCCTCAGCTCCTTGATACAGTCACTTCAACTCTATAAAAAATCTCAGAATAATGTAGACAGAGGTCTAAAACAGGTAGAGTTTACCAATACAGTTTCAGTAAGAAATATGCAAAAAATATCTGTATAAAGAATCCTCACCGAATCAATGAAGTCATCAGCAATTTCCAAGAGAAGATCTTCCACCTCAGGGTCAAGCTTTCCCTGTGAATCCACCTGTGCACAACCCAAATATGATCGACATGGGGAAAACCCATAAAAAAGGGTTCAAAACTCAAATCTGCAACCATAGCTAGCAGAACATGGCAGAAGAAGAAACAACGAAAAGGAATAAAAAACAAAACCAAATTAATCATAAATTAATAGCAAATTATCCGGGGAAAAAGACCTGTGAAACCAAGTCTTGAATCTTTCTCTTTCCAAGAAGTTGATTGCTCGCTTCTGTTCCTTGGCTGGAGCTCCCACCTGGCGTAGTTGCACCAGAGGCAGTCGCATCCGGCTGTGACCCAGTCAAGCTTAGAGATTTCTGTCCTGTGGGTCCTGGCATCCTTGGAGACTGCTGCAAAGGCAGTTGTTGTTGTTCCGAGAGTTGCTGCTGCTGCTGCTGCTGCTGCTGTTGCTGCTGTGGATGCCCCATTGATGACTGCTGCTGCACAAGTTGGGACAACTGCTGAGGGTTTAAAGCCATTGAATTCTGCTGTAATTGAGAAGGTGAAGCCAGTTGCTGCTGCAAGAGGATTTGATGTTGCCGGTTCTGTAGACGTTGTGAAGGAGAGATCGGAGCAGACATTGCTGGCATTTGCTTCATCCATTGTTGCTGCTGCAAAGAATTCTGCATCACAGCTGGTTGCCCATTCTGAGCCAGCCCCGATAACTGAGAGTTCATAAATGCTAGTGATGATGTCCTGGGTAAGCTCTGAGTCTGTATTTTCTATAAATATAACAATTGTTAATGATATATCTAACATAATGAGAATAAACATGCATGTGACACCCAACACACCAATGCTGCATAAGTAATTAAACATCTATGGAAAACCCATTGGACGCACAAAGCAGGCGACTCTAAGGTAAAACAGCCATAAAAATTTCCTCACAGGGGAGATGTTCTTGGACACCAACTTTCCAAGTCCAAAACCCCATATTCTTCAGCATTAAGCAACTATTTCGAACTGACCAAATGATCATGCCTACACTTCCTCACCCGGACCATAGAAAGATTAAATGAAGTGTGATGAATGACTAATATATCTCTGGGCTGAAATTACTTCATTTTCTAATAACCTATAAAATGGGCTCAATCTCAAATCCAGAAAGGAGGAGGGCAACTTAAGGTTCATTCCTTGGTTTGTACTGCTTTTCTCATGTAACCAGAATATGAGTATTGTCGTTAGGATCTTATGTACCACTCTAAAATGAACTCATTTCCAAGACTCTGAAATGCATTTTCTTGGGTAATTTCTATTTGAGCTATATTCAGCTTTCACTTAGCCTAAATCAGTTTAACCCAACTTGCACCCAAGTCCATAAATTGTAAAATGGACAGATTAGCATGGCCTTCAATACTCAAGGAAGACAATCTTATGTCTCCAGTTACAGCAGTAATATGGGACAAGTTTACTCTTATTAAACCAGAAAAGATCCACCCAAATAACAGTGCAAAATATTTCAAATTGTGTGTATAAGATACTAGACAACAGCTTTACACATAAATGTATATATATGCATAAACTAAAATCCATTTGTACGATTTAACATATTAAAATTAATAAATATTGGTAATAATAATGGTCTTGTGTAACCAAAAAAAGGGTTTCATTCACTTTTTTTTTTGGATAAATAACATAAAAACAGCACAATTCTAAAAGTTGAAAACGTTTGGCTTCTCTAACCCAATAATAGAAATCAAAGTACAATAACATAACACCAGATTCCTACCTGAGGAGAGAGCGGAGTTTGTGCAGACAGTTGCTGCCTCATTTGCCCCTGATTCACCCGTTGATGAGCATAAGTAAGGGAACCATTTAGTCTGAGCTGTGAGCTCAATCCAAGCGAACCCATGACCCCCATTGCCTGTAATCCTGGCAACGATTGCCCGGGAGAATTCCCCGGATGGAACTGATTCCCTTGGACCAAGCCTGATTTCTGCCTCGGCTACACCCAAAACTTTACTTCTTTCAAAATGGGTATAAAAGTATCAACTCTAATTTTCTAGAAATGAAAGATAAAGGAACTGCTAAACAAATCACTACCGTATTACTTAAATCATCAGACACTAACATGACTAAAAACGACAATTCTCTTCACCTAACAATCTTTATTTGGTTCCTTCTTACAATTATGAAATACCAACAAGTGAATTTAAATGATCAAACACAAGCACAAACATGACGAAAATAGCAACAATTTTCCTTGAAGCGACAATCTTGCTTGGGATCCTTTTTTCAATGATGAAATACCAATATAACTAAGGAAACTACGATAAGAAAGTTCAGTTCATACCGATGCAAGAAGCTGGGGTTGCAAATTAAACTGGGAAGCTCCGGCGGACTGACCGGATAGCAAAGGCAGGTGCCCGGTCTGCCCGATCAACGCCGAACGGGACAAACTGCCCGCCCCCAACTGCTGCTGAGCCTGATTCTGCTGCCCCCCAAAATTCATCTGCCCGTAAGCACCGGTCGCTTGCTGCCGCATTGCCCCCGCAGCCCCCAAACCATATTGTTGCTGCTGCTGCTGCTGTTGTTGTTGCTGCTGCTGCTGCTGAATTTGGTTCAATCGAGACATCGACGGAGACCTCTGCAAGCTCTGCTGCAACTGGTAATTCGAAGTAGCCATCAAATTATTCTGCTGCTGCTGCTGCTGCAATTGAAGCTGCAGAATCTGCGCCGACGGCGATTGTTGCTGCTGCTGCTGCTTCTGTGGGTAATCCAATCCCACGGTGGGGATGATCTGTTGCTGCTGTTGCTGAGATGGGGTTTGGGGTAAAGGCGGGAGAGGGGGAGAGGAGATTTGGGAGATATCGAGGGAGGGGGAGTTCGAAATGTTGGAAGGAGAGGGCATAGCTGGATTTGGATTTTGATTTTGATTCGATGATGGATTTTGGT
This sequence comes from Santalum album, assembly GCA_034195605.1. Classification (NCBI taxonomy): domain Eukaryota; kingdom Viridiplantae; phylum Streptophyta; class Magnoliopsida; order Santalales; family Santalaceae; genus Santalum; species Santalum album. Next base: position 4,125,634 of record CM067258.1, read on the forward strand.
TTTGGTTTTGATTTTGGGGAATGGGTTCAATTGGGTTCGGCGATTGGAGGACCTTCGGGGAAGAAGCTGAATTCTCCGCCATTGTTTCAAATCCCAGATTCAACAATTCTGAAATTGGGGCATGCTGGTTTTAGGGTTTTGTGCTTTGTTTGGAGGATTGAATTTCAGAATTGAAGTTCTCATGAGAGAGAGAGAGAGAGAGAGAGAGAGAAACAGAGGGAGTTGTTTCTCTGCAGTTGAATATTTATGAAGTGATTACACTAATTTTGGAGACGGCCGCGCTGTATTTCTGTGGGCATTAATCTCACCGTTCATGTTAAAATGATAACTAATCATGGATTTGGGGCTTTGTTTAAGGTTTCATTGGTTTAAACTTCAAATACCTAAATTGTGTACGCTAACGCGCAATTTGTGAGATAATATTCATTGGATTTGGCTCCTCTATTGACGCCAATTCCTGTTTTGCCCTTACTGATCCTAAATCCAGTGAGATCAAGTTTCGGAAATAATTTTCAACGGTACGAATCGAAAGGATAATAAAAAATAACAAGGTTAATTAATTTTTATATAATTTTGTAACATATAAATCTTAAATTTTTAAAATTCACCCGTTTAATCCATTCTAATGGACCAACAACAACCAGGTCAAATCTCCATTAACTCCGATTCTACTTTTATTTTTATTATTTGCTTACTTTAAAAGTCAATACACATAATATAATAAAAGAATCATCTCTCGAAACAAGGAACTTATCACAAAAAAAAAAAAAAAAAAAAAGGAATTCGTATCAAAATATTATCCATAACTTAATAAAAATTTTCTTCCATATGTTTAATACTATTGATACAGTTAATACCAAACACGGATGAAAACTAAGATAGTTCCCTTCTTTATTTTTGTGTAATTTTTCTCAATTTTTCCTTACATTTTGTTTTGCATTTTTTTTCCTTTAATTTTCCCTTCATTTTAAGGTTAGGTTTTTTAAAACCCGAGCAAACTAGGAAGAACAGAAAAAAAAAAATCATAAAATCAAAGGTCAATGCAAAGAGAGAAGCAAAATATAAAAGAAAAGAAATAAGATCACAAACTTGAATTGTGAGAAGTTGGGTTTTTTCTTCACTAATTTAAATGGAGAACTAAGTTAGAATAATTATAAAGGTGCCATCATTATAAAATATCCAAGTCCCAGTAGGAGTAAGCTTAATGTAATTTTTTATGCCAAAAAGGACCAATTCAATACCTATAAATTTGAATCTCATAACTTCAGAGGATTCAAGAGAGAAAAAAAAAAAATCCAAACCGTTAACTGCTATAAATTTGTAACACTTTAAATGATAGGCCTAAACATTATCAAACCGTTCATAAACTTTTTTATTATTTTGTGCTCTATCAACATTTAAAGTTGAAATTTATAGATTCTATAGAGTTAATTTAGAGACAAATACACGACAAGTACAAAAAAAAAAAAAAAAAAACAAGCGTGGAGCCCACCCTATAATTCTGGGGTAACTTTTCCCCACTTTTTGGGTCAGGTAAAATAAAACTTAAAAGTAGAAATGCATTGTGGGCTACAATTAGTTAATAACTAATTGTACAGAAACAATTAACATGCAATTAGATTCACTAACTTATTCAGGGTAGTACCATGCATTCAAAACGTTCACAAAACATTACCGGAAGTCACTGAGGTGGCAGATATGCACTTGAATACACTAACCTGAAATCCCCAAAACGCCCTCATCATGCTGCTGTTGAACATCTCTGCCGTCTCAACTTTTCCAAACATTTTGTGTTTTAGAAATTATCAACTCGCAAGAGAACGGAGTTGCTCCGGAGAAGCTCCTCCCTAGACGACATTTAACGAAAAGAACTAACAAAACCTAGGCTTCTCCTACAATAGGCAAGCATAGTTGGGATTGGCGAAGAAATGTTTGCGGAAAACTGACCGAGACTTGTTGAAGCTGTTCCCGAGAAGGCTAGCCAATATGGAGGGTGGAGAACCCGAAGAAGTTTGATGCATCTTACGCACGATAACGAAGTTATCCAGAATCATCAACTCCAGCAGTTTTCTGCAGCTCTGGAGAATATTTTGGACACAAGCCACGGCATTAGTTTTGGGCACTAACCCACAGAAATTGAATGGCTCCATCATGTTTTCCATAGCATTCGTGGTACAAATACATAACCTTAAATTCAGGAACAATAAAAATGGCAGCTATTCCATTAAGATGGATGAATACGAAATCGTTGCAATTCAAAAAGACCTAAAAATAATCACCTAGGATCTGATGTCATTCTATTTTCTTCGTCTGTCGAGTTTATAAATTTTACAAGGAAAAAAACTATAGGGTACATATCCCAGCTTTTGGTATCTTGTTGATAGTAAGGTGTCCCAACACCTATATGGCTGGAAGGTGTCTTTTTCCCCCGCTAGGAGCTCCTGTGACCTTGATCCAAGCCTATTTATCGAGTAGTCCCCTCCCCTCCCCTCCCCTCTCCTCTCCCTAGGATTCAGATGGGTGTGACTCTCTATACTGAAAGATGTTTGAAGTCTTGGCCTGGGCAGGGGGACGCAAAGCACAATCATTTGGTTAGTTTGGGTTATTACTAGACAAAGGGGTTTCAGGCTGGCTAACATGCTGTCTGAAAACATCATTCGTCTTGGGGGTCCTTGATGATGATGTCATTATTCACGAGGATGTTCCATCATCTCTCCTCGCTGTCCTTAATTATCCTTGATTTATCCAAGAGAATCTGGGAGGCCACAACTCCCCAAAAAGAGTAAAGGCTTTGCATGGACTGTGACACTAAACTGTATAAGGCCCTTTCACCTAGTGTTTGCATTCTTTGCCTCCAGGAATAAGATTTTTACTATTTTCAGGGAGAACTGGTTTCCCTAATTCAGTTATGGCTTCCCCTCGATAAACTTTTGGGGCTTCAGAGAAGGAAAAAGATCAAAGTCCACCGAGTCAGAGCAGCCTCAAGCATCACTTGGAGCCTTTGGATTGAAAGAAACAGTAGAAATTTCAAAGGAGCATGACCACTGTTTCGGTTTACAATAGTCAATTTTCCTCCCACCCTTAGGATTGTTGCTTGGGGATTGTCCAAAGGGGTTAATTTGAGTTGAGGGATATCCATCGTGATTGAAAAACCTTTCTCATGTAATGCTTGTTCATTTTTTTTCATCTCTTTCTTTGTGTTTGTGATGTTTCATGAGGATTTGTCATCCTCCACAGTTGTATCATTTTTTCCTCCAATAAAATATTCTTTATTTATCAGGGAAAAAATGCTGGATGACTAGACTTTAGAATAATTGGATATTTTCTAGCTTGTTTCAACGTAAACATTCTTTCCTTCATTCTTCCAAAACAAATGATTTTTTTTTAGTAAAAAATCACTATTTTAGAAGGAAAACCAGCACTCTAAAACTGCAGACCAACCTTCCATTTCTGTTCTTCCGTTTTTGTAAGTATTATTATTATCGAGGTTTATTTTGTCATTATTGGGCTGGGAGGATGAGGAGGGAGGGGGAGGGAGTGTTGAGCTGACTGGCAATCTCTAAGCTGCAGAAGGGATTAAGTAACACAGAGAAACTTTGAGCCGTAAGTAATGGATGATTAATGAAACAAGTATCATCGGGCTTGAACAACGGAGGAAAATGACTGCTTGATGTAGAACTACCATAATGTCAATGAAGGAAACAAACAAGACATCAGATACTAAAAAAAAATATTCATCAATGGACCTTTTTAAATGGAATTAGTTCTAACCTGAGGCAATTATATTAAATAAATTTAAACAGAACAATCATTCAGTTAACAATAAATCGGTTAAGCTTGTTAGTTTTTAAAATGTAACATCTCCACTATCCCCTCTACAGTTACTTGCAGAAAATAAACCGACATACCTGGGGATTCAATACGTCCATTCGTTGAATTATATCATCCTGTCAAAATGATTAGAAAAATGTATTAAACAGAGTGAGCATCCATATTTAAGGTTTAGATAATTTTTTGTCAAGGAAAATCCATATAAGGTTTACTGCTCCAAATATCCGAGAAGCCAGTAAGAGAAACCAGGATATATCTTTCCGTTGAGAACTTCACATTTATTATCTCAAAGATCGAACAAGATGTGGTAGGCTAATCAAGATAATGGATTAGTGCTTATGTTTATATGCATACATACATATATATATATATATATATATAGATTTGCTAATCAACGGCACAATAGTCTATACATGCACATGCAGATGTACACATAAGGGTACCGTATGCATCAATGTGCATATAAATGTATGTCTATACCCCAATAAGACATTTCTGCTCTGTAAAATGTTAAGAAATAATTTAGATGTGTACCAGCCACAAACTTGCATTTGCAGGCATAAAGGCATTGTGAACCAAGTAGATTTTGTTCAAATCTGAAACCAATCAGCCCCAGTAGGACATTACATCATATTTTAAAGTTTTTGGCTCCTAATGTGGATTTAGTATGGCAACTTATGCCCAGGAAACAAGGGCTACAAAAGCATGAGTTTTCAGAATCAACGCAGATCAAAAGTATGTGTAAAGCATTTACCTCTAATATCCCAGGATTTTGCATCACAATACCAAAAACGCGGTGTACAAGCACCTCAAAGAAAACAGTTTTGGTTGTCCCATCTCCATTTATCCATGGCAATATTGGCCTAAACATATGAGAATCAGTAGAAGAGAATTCAAAGGCTTTCGTAACTTTCCCTTGCATGCACCCTTCAACCTCGTCATTACACAGGGTATCATTTAACAGTTGAACCTCCTCTTCTGGTTGATTTAAAATGGTTACTCGATGCACATCATCAACTTTCATGTTCAAATTCCCATATAAATTATTGTCACTCCAAGGAGTAGAATGACCATCAGGGATCCTCATTGATGGGGCTGAATTATGATCTTGACTGTAGCTAGCCATTGGTGCCAAAAAATACTTTGATTGATATAATGCATCAACAACATGCAAAGAATCATAAGCATTGACCTGCATAAAAACATAGAGTCATCAAACTCTACCGTCCTACGAAATTTACATACATGAACAGCAACATAGAGTTATTGGTTTAAAATTCACGGGGATCCTAATCCAGGCCAAGTTATTTGGCCCCCACAGTGTACACCTGCACGTACACATCATATGTTCAGACCTTTATTTATTTGCCCATTGTTGTTATATTTTTTATTTTTTTTTTACAACAGACGGAACAATCATATATTAGACTCATATGTAGAGTTAGATAATCAGCAAAACTAACTTTGAAGGCATGCCCAAATGCTTCGAGCACTTCAACAATAATTTCAGATCTCTCTTCTCCTGAAAAACCAACAGGCAGCAACAATCTATTATTGGGATTTTTATGCGCAGAGCAGCATCTATCCTGAAGTTTAAACCAGATATGCGTATAAATAATTAAAAATTAGAGTCCAAATCATACCCAGTATACCCAAAACCTGGGAAACTTCTTCCATGCACAAACCTTGATCGCCAGCTCTCTGAATGGCTGCAAAAACAGTCCTGAAAAGTTCAGGACAGAAAGGGCTCACCTGCTCTTCATCAGTATGTGTCGATGTTAAATACTTAGCATAGCCTGTCATGGCTTCCCACAGTGACTCACCGGGAGCCCCTATTTCATGAACCGTACTTTCACAATTAGGGTTTTCATTCATAAGGTCAGAATGAGATGCGTCGCATCTAGATTTCTGAGTTGTGTACCAGGGATTGGTCTCACCAATGGGAAGTGAACCAACAGAAGTATTCCCATGCCTAAAAATTTCTACAGCATTGATCGTTGAAATCCTTTGACGGCTTAAGGATACCTTGATGCCAGGAAAACCTTTTTCCTTGCGAGAAGTCATCTCACCTTCAATTGCCAAGGAAGATTTTAGCCTCTTAGTCAGATCATCATTGAAAATTTCATTGTTATCAGCTTTACGTTTTATGTTTCTCGATTCCTCAGCATCTCCAAAACCCTCATCAGGCAAGCAGGGCATAACGGACAGTTCTCCAGTAGAAACTAGAGAAAATAAATGGAAGATGTCACCACACTGTAAATCAGCATCAAGAGTGACCCCCTCTTCCATCATGCCTTGCTCTCTTTCATGAAGCCAACTAGCAAACTTAGCAGCTCGTTTTCCCGTACCAGTTGGGAATGGAGAAGAAACATTTTGCAGGAAATGTGGAGAAAGTACAGAAGAATTTCTTCCCTCAACCCCAACCTGCGGGTGGATAAGCAACTTTCAACTTCGAAACATTTGCTGAGCATGGACAAAGGTTGAAAACAGAACGCATAATATGATAATCATTTAATATAGAAACAAGAAATAAATGAATTTATTTGCTTTAGATGAAGGTAACTGAGCAGGAACATAGGTTTAAAATAGGAAACATAGTATGATTTTTTATATTTAATTTGCTACATTTCCTTCTATAAATCAACAAAATTATCCAAAACCAAGCCTGCTTCTGAGTATCCCGAACATTCTGCACCTGTAGCTGTCGAACATAATTTTTTATGAAAGAGAAACAAGCTTAAGTAGAGGGCAACAAACAACGGGGGGAAAACCCACATCTAAACTATAGCTGCAGAATTTTGCTACAAATCGTGCTGCAAACTGTGCAGCTTCAAGTTGTTGTCAACTGGAAATATGTTACACATATTTCGAGTGAGAGTTTTGGGCATGCACAAAATGCTTGTGCAAGGAAATTCAATGAGTGTAAGTACCAATTGCCTGCAAAAAAAAAAGAAAAAAAAAAAGAAAAGAAAAAAAAAGACAAAAAAAAAAAAAAAACAAATGGTGTTTCAAAAACAAACAACTGCAGGATCTTAGCTGCAGCAGCCAATACAAGAAATCAAGCGAGTATAATAAACGTAATCTAAATATACAACAAGAACCAGGGGAGATTAAATTACCATGAGTTTCTTCTCTCTAAGATAGTTAAACGCTGTGAAAAGGTCATGCTCTGAATATCTTCGTAGAGTTTCTGCCAACAAGTTTTGTACCTCTGGTGCTGTTGATGTATCTAGGAAGACGAGCTTAAGTAGCTCTATGGCATTGGAAACTGCCAATGATTCATATGCTTGTCTATCAACATTATTCCTTTTATTTGAGAGTCCAATAAACATCGGAGGCAGGCGCCGACGTTTTAATCTTTTACTGGAACCATTACATTCAATGTCATGGTTCCTACTAACTTCACTCGGAGTGCCTGATGAAACTAATTGAGGTCTGTGGAGATCCTGCAAAGAGAGATGGTCGTGTCAGTAGTGTCCTTCCATAGAAGGAATTCACAAGCATGGAAATTACATTTGGGTTATCCTACATTCCATGGTCCCACTAACTGTAGGATTGCCAAGTTCCCAAGACAAAATCAAATGGCAACGAGAGGCGTAGCCCAATAAGGCTATTAAGCACCAGAAACACTAGCCCAGCCAAACCCCTCCCCCCCCCCCCCCAACCCCCCCCCAAAAAAATAATAATAATAATAATAAATAAATAAATTGAGACACTTCCATCACTCCCTCTCACGTACTGGCACATATCTCCTTACAGGTGGATACAAGGAGACAAAACACAATTGGGCTCATTCCTGCCAAACATAACTGTGCTCTGATACCATGTCAAGGTCCCACTCCAAAACAGTTTAATATGAAGTGACCCAACAAAGCATACGAAGCATCACAAACACTGGCCCCCAATCAATGTAGGACTCTTAATACTACCCCTCGTGTCCCAGCAAATGACACTACACGGGGTCTGACACAGGTACAAAATGGTCCAACTTTGTTTCAAAACATTCTGTGCTCTAAACCACGACAAAAGTGTAGCCTGAAAAGTATATCAAGCGCGACAAACAGGTGGGGACTCTTCCAACAGGGATTCAGGATTAATTTGCAGTAGTTATTTTAGCATTGGCACATGTGCTCAGTATAATTAGGGCTGCTACAATATAGAATATGCGCCAAAAACTGTGCAACAAAAAATAAGCACAGGTTTTAGAGAGATTACTCTTAACCTAAGATACTTAAAATGCAGAGAGGAGAAACCAGAAGTTTACACATACTTCATCATCCCTATTTAGATCTGACCACTTCTCAGTGACAGATCCATTTCGTTTGGAGGCGTCCAGCTTAGCTATTTTCTTGTGACGAAGAGCCTCATCAAGAGCTACCTTTATATTTTCATCCTCAAAATTATCCCACAGTTCCTCCATGAAATCTGAGTCTTCAGTATGTTCAACACTATCAGAGGAGTTCCTGTTTTGAACCTTCCCTTCAATCTTTGGCCTGCTGTCACTTTGATGCCTGCGAGCATTAACCAAGTGCTTTGAATACCGCTTACTAAGCATGTTGCATAGCCTCATTATAGACTTCCGAAATTTCATATTACTGTTCAATAGTTGTATTCTTCTTCTGCAGCAGCTTTGAGGTGCAGGAAGGTCTGTAAGTGAACCCCAATCTACACGGTGAAATTTAGCCCCAAGGGCTGCACGATGTCTTACATATTGGATGATTAATTTCCTGAAAAAAAAAATTTATTGGTAAATAAACAGAGAGAGAAAAGTTAGTTGTATCAAAACCAAAGAACCTATACTTTCCAAAAATGAAAAACACTATATTTTGTTAAGTTGACCATAACAACAATTCAATGATGGCATTAACAAACACACATGAGGCGTGCATTATATTAAGGATGGAACTCCAAGGATCCCTTCATACAGAAGCAGTCTTATAGCAAGCCACGTATTATATTTTTTTTTAACTAAATAGGAAAAACTGTGCTAGAAAAATTATGATGTTAACTAAATATTCTTTTTCCTACAGAATGGCACTACCTATTATATTTCATGACCTAACCCTCACTTGCATGGCTGGTTTTAATGATATGATTCTTTAAATTGTCTCTGTAGTAAATAAATGGAACTAGAAATCAGTTCTTGTTACCTATCTGCTTCTTCCGTCCATGAAAACTTTTTCTGGCGTGGTGGCTTCATCCATGAAAAATCGCACTGGCTACTGAAGGAATGATGCTTTTCATCCTCTTCAAGTGATCCTGGTTCCTCTTCATCCTCTAAATGATAATCCTCACGATATGACTGCAAATTGCTATCAAGAGCTCCTGAAAAGGTTCTGTTAAAGTTTTCTTCTTCAGTTTCGCCACAAATCTTGGATGACCTGCCAACATCCCGCTCAACCAACCGTACAGCTTCAGATCCAGCTTCCACAAGCTTCAACGGTTTCCTTTCTAGGGATCTCTTTCTTTTCCCAGGAGACAAAAGATGATAATTTTCCCGAGGTTGAAACTCCTCTCTTCTGGCATTTGAACCTTTTTGAAATCTCCTTAGATGTTGTTGTCGCTTCATATAATAAAAATGAAGCACCTGCAGATGAGAATTTCAATGTGACTTACAGAGGATTATAGAGGAAATATTTCAATTCTTAAAACAAATGGGTCAATGTACAACCATTACATACACATAACAGTGCATAAACAATAATAGAAGCCAGTCCATAAAGCAGACGATGGCGGAACAAAACTGTCACCCATAACCCCAGCATGGTTCTCACGAGCTAAATTGTTAAGACAAACCAAGAGATGGCAATATAAAACCTTCACAAAAATGAACACTTTTCTGAGAAAGAGATTAAATAATCTTAAGCAAAATAATACAAAATCCGACCTGCTCGAAGGTTAGACTCAGATCCTGTGCAATATTCTCGCATTCTAGGAAAGAAAGCTTTTTGCTTGGATCGCCATTTACTATGCGCTTTAGAAGCTCAGAACGCTGTTCTGCTGTCATTATCCGGACCGAAGTCCATGAACGTTTACGGAAAACCTGCAAAAATAGCATCATGGTAAATTCCATCCTTATCATAAAGCCTAAACAGAAAAAGAGAGATCACTACAAGGATTAATTTGGTTTGAACTCACATTCATTGCCTAGACATACTCCTTTCTGAAATTCATAGACTAGTAAGCAAAAGAAGAAATGAGGTTTTCAAGACAATTTCATTGCATGCATCAACATAGTCACTGACAAAATCCAACAATTTTCTCTGCATTATGGTGCTCATATACAAGATGAGACAACACTGCTGAAAAGAATAGAGAAAACTGAGAATGCCCATAAATTTTCAAATAAATTGACGTTGTACCAGATAATCAACAAATCTGAGCCCCTGAAAAGTGATTAAATTATCAACATTTCAAGGGATGAGTTCCACATCACCAAACTATATATGAAGGGAGCCCAGCTATCTATAAGAGAAAAGGCACACTGGTGTGTCGAAACCATAGAATCAAAAGCAGCCACTACACAACAGTAGAAGTAGCCTCCGCGACCGCTATGGACTGCTATAGCAACTATGGCGAAAAAACTGGGTATATGGGGACATTAAGCTTCCATAGTGCCGCTACGCAAAATTATCCAAAAAATATAATTCCATCCCATCCCACCTCACATTTGTCCTCACCCACTTCACTTCACGTCCTCACCCACTTCACTTCACGTTACTTTTTTCTACCATCCACCACAAAACAACCAAGTAATATGAAAATATGAGTACACAATTTGTTTAAATTTATGTGTTTTTCTTCATTTATCATATTATTTATGACAATATTTATTGTTCTAGTGGTAGAAATAGAGAGATATATAGGTTTCACATTAACAACGCGTTTAAATTAATATAAAGTCTAATTATCCTATTGAACAATGCCTATGAGATAAATAATGTCGCTCAAAGTCGTCTAAAGATCGATATAATAGGATTATGAGCTTAAAAATGCAAAAAAAAAAAAGAAAAAAAAGAGAGTTGCATATTGCATGCCCAAAATTCACACCCGCAACGTAACACCCACGACACCCATGACAGTTCTGCTACAGAAACCATGACCACTATTTAAAACCATGGTCAAAACAGGCTCCTTTCCTGATGGGTAAGCAAATGGCACTATCAGGGCTTTATTTTTCTTAAGAATATGGGAGAACCTGCCCCTTAATCTTTTTTCTTGCTTTTTCTTTCCCTTTCCTTCCTTCCTTGCCTCATCTGTCCACCTTCCTCTCTTTCTCTAATACTCTACCCAGAGTTGCCATTGGTTGCCATAACTGGCAAAACTCCTCCCCTTCTCATACCAGTATGCCCAGTCAGAAGAGACCTGATCCAGAGGAGATTCTGGTGGATCTGATACCCAACCCAACGAATAATCAATAGTCAATTACCAAAAGCGTTATTCAAAAGAGAGAATAAATTCAGTACCAGCAATTTATTTTCTTGTGGTTGGTCTGCTGGTATTGACTATCTATAATCAGACTACAGCTCCAAAAAATGCAATTAAAGAGAGAAAATGTTTTGAGTAGGGTTATTTTGCTTACCCACCAAAGAGGGAGCCTGATTTGACACACTAGGCTTCTTTTCTTTATATATACAACTTTCAAACAGTGGACAGAGTTTAATGTATACTACCGCACGCATACACAAATATAGAACATCAAAACACTGCAAAAGTTACTTCATATATAACATCTAAACAATAAGTTATGAACAATACTATGGACACAGTATTTCACAGCAAAATCACAAAAGGCCTACGTGTCACAAGCTCATGAGAGCACAGGTTGTCATTTACCAAAACACCCTTCATTAAATTTGTGCCCTATAGGCCTTTTGTGATTTTGTTATGAAATCCTTTGTGTCCATAGAATTATTCATAAGTTTTTTAATGGATTTGTCTATGACAGCCTCTTTGACAGGTAGTTCAAGAAATCCAGGTAATTTTACGAGCTTGAAAAGCAAACAGTGGTGGAAAATTAAAGAATTAGATTCCAACATTCAAAGGCAGTTGTTCCACAACTTGTGTTTACAAATGATGTGATATTCATTATTGCTGATCAAACAATACGCTGCAGACAAACTCAAAAACCAAAGAGCGCACACCTCATGAACAGTGGATCCAGGAAATGCATGTAAAGCGGCCGCTGGATCTGCAGCAACATAACAGTACTCCAAAGTTTTCCAATACAAATCAACAGCTTCTCTATTTGAAAGAATGAAATCATGTCTTCTTCGTGGACGAAGATCAACAGAAATGAATTTTTTATATGGAGCAACAATCGACAAAGGCTCTTCAATATAAGGTTTAAGCTCCATAGCATGTGTAAGTGTGGCAACAGGAGCACTGGATCCACCATCCGAATTCCCATTAGTTATCACCCGAATCAACTGCATCATATATCAGCATAAGGCGTCTCAACAATGATATGTAAGCAGAGAAACTAATTCAGGTATGGAACAATTTAAGAAATATATCAAAACTCCTTCAAATAGGGAGACCAATACTCTCAAGCAGAAAATTTGGTAGATAAACACACGCACAAATATGCAGTGAATATGTTGTATATTCCTATGGCTAGCTTAGATGTTGCTATACCAAAACAGCATTTTTTTTTTTTTTCCCTTTAGATTGGTAAAAGGTGCAATATATTAAAGGGCACAAAGGGGTGCCTACCCAAAAAGGATTAGAAACCTATACCACATTGTTTTGGCTATCTTTAAAGAGATGAATAACTCTGAACATGTGCTGCTCCACCTCCCTCCAGTTCCCGTCCTCTGCCTCTTCTCCCCATTCCCATGTCCCAATCTTCTCTCTCCTGTCTCCCTCCAACACACATACAGGAATCTCTGCTCCACCATGAGGGGATGAGCAGATCTACCTCCCCTTAAAAAATTTCAAAAAATCACCATATGATCCCAAAGACTTGGCCCCCTACTTTCTTAACCTAAAATAAAATCCCCAAAAGGGAAAAAATCAACATTTTTGGATTCCAGTCAATTTCTTTAAAATCTTATCCTTTTCTCACCTCAACCCACTAAATTTCCCAATCCAATACATGGGTACCTCGACCAATCCCTCCCCCGTGTCATTCACCATCACTGCCAGTGGAATCCAGTAGCACTGTTACCAATGAAGATCTAGCTGCCAAAACATAGCTTGAGGGATGTAGGTCATAACATATGAGACAGGAGGGCCGTAACGAGAATTTTTGTTTTCCAAACTGAAATTGCCAAAATGGCGTCATCTTACCAATACCTAAGGTAGGCGTGTATATATTCACTTCATATATATTCTCCATGAACATCTTCAAATAAGCATATGTTCGGGAATACAAAGAAACAGCAAGTGTAACTCTTGATCCAACAATAACAAATCAAACTAGAAGGTCACATATTATGAGAAGTTCCCTTCACGATTTGCCTGCTCCAAAACTTTGTGCAAGTTGAGGAATACAGAAAAAATAAGGTTTGACATTCAAGGTTCAAGCCCCTGTGATGCTTAACTCAGTAATCATATAAGTTACCCAATATCCCAGGGATTAAATCATTCAGTTGCAACCCTAACGTGTCATGCCCTAAATAGACCATCTGTAAAGTAAACAAAACAACACATGAAACTGAACATGATTCAACAACGCCACACATAAGTATGTTAAGAACGTAACAAGGTGCCCTATCCATATTTTTCACGTTCTCAATAGAGAACTGAGCATGGCCTTCAGGTTTAAAACATCAAGAGTTGACCAGTTTAGGCAAGATCATATAAGCACATTCTAAAGAATGAAGTGAACCATCTTACACATATACCTTCAATCGCCGTAAAATGTCTATTATCCAAGAGAGACGCCCTGTTGCATGTGTATCCATCAGGCGCTTGTAATCGTGCACAGGAAGATCATAGAGTCGCAAACCACTCTTGCATTTCTCAATCATGTCGTCAAATTGTTGACTGGACCCCACTACTTGTAAGAAGAGCTCAAGTGGAATGGCTTTAATAGCTGCATCTAGAACAAACAGTTTGCGAGTTCTGTGAAGGTTCTTCAGGTCACACCCATGATACCCAGATGATATAGCATCATCCGTACAAGGCGAACTATTCAGGTAATCCCATAAAAAGCTATGCAGTAGCTTTGCACGAGACATTTTTGCTATCACAAAACCATTAGCACGCATGGATTCTGACTTAGCAGCTTTATGATCTGAATGCACATGGTTTGAAATTCTCTGGACATCATGCAGTACAGGAATTGATAGTTTATCCTTTAATCTAGAAAGGCCCTCACGACGAACTTGCATGTCAAAAGACCTCATTCTATCATGAATTTGACCCAGAAGTTCAGGAGGTAAACCTTGAATAGATGGATGGAGAATCACTTGAGTAGTACGGCTACGGCGGTAATTTGTAGCAGCAGGGATACTAACATTAATACATCTACAAAGCCCTAGTTTCTGAAGGTTATCGAATATACGGAAAAGGGTCCTTCTGTCCATTGCAGTGTGCTTGTCCTGCTCAAAACTCTCAAGCCACCTATGTAGCTCTGCTCTCAAAATGAATTTCTTCTCCTGCACCAGAAAAAGGTAAGCATACAATCGGAGGAAACACATAGCGCAGGAGATATAATAACAAAGCTAATTTTTTGTAATGTAGCCTTTTAAAAACAAGTGATGATATGGACCTGCAACAGTTCCAGTACTCTCTGCTGACGTTGAGCGGTGACTGCTGTCAAAGTAAGGCATGGATACATTGGATAAGATTGAGGTTTCAGTTGCTTTGACGTAGCAGGGGGTGATGTTTCTAGTAAACCACAATTTTGTTCATTTGCAACCTTCACTAAATCAAGTCTGGCATCTGGAACTGGATCTCTGTGCTCATCAACTACCTCTAGAGGATCACTTGGAGGCAAAAGCATATGGACGTATTCACCGTCTGCAAGGTGACCATGAGAAGGATCTACTTCAGTTGCCCTATAATTTGCCTCTCCGGATATACAAACTCGATAGACCTTTCCCTTATTACAGTTTTCAGGCTGTATAAGCATCCCAAACTTACGAACCATGTTAAGAAGCCATCTATAGGTCTTTTTGTGGTTGATTCCAAGCCTTCTGCATACCTGCTTTTGGAGTTACAAACATGGAAGAATTTTAAGAGCTGAGAGGCAACAAGAACACATTCAAGAAAGTTCTAAATAGATACACACCATACAAATTATCCACATTACTAGTCTTGGAAAGCACCAATATATATTGCTGAAATGCCAATTTTTAGTCCTACACATGTTTCTTTGACCACAAGACGATTGTTAGAAGCTTTCTTATACTTGAACACACACACAATTGAGGGTTTTAAGTGCAGATTTATAAAGAAAGGCCACTATATAATAATAGCACAGCCAACATAAACGGTCACTACGATTAAAGAAAGGCCACTGTATAACGAATTATGGCTACTGATTGCACCAACAGCCCAAGGAATAAATACCTAATAATATAAAGCCCAATAAAGAGGACCCAAAATTCTCATCGTGCTCGATGTCCTTTTTTCCCTTCTCATCTCTCTTGACAACCCTACTAAGTTAAAAACCCCACAACAAAATACTCTGCTTCGATCAAACTGATTCAACACCAAATTATTTAATAATCAAGAAATATATTAAAGTATGAATCCTAAAGCTTTAAGCTAATAAAATCTTTATGTTTTAGAATACCTCCAGCATCAATCAAGTGCCCATGCTCCTCTATGACAGGGAGGAGGAGGAGGGGGGAATTTGCCAGGATGTAGAAATACTTTAAAATGTTGAAATAAAACCCACACAAAAAAACCAAGAGAACAAATGAACGCACATCAGTAGTTCTTAACCCCTCTGGTCCTGCTGCACTAATGATGTCATGTATTCGGTGCTCGATTGGAAGCTCTACAAGCTGGTCAGTGATCTTATGTCTATCATCACCAAATACAACAGTTCTTTGCTCGAAAATCGTTGGAGATAACTTCTTTAGCAAACGTAGGCACCTAGCTTCCTGCAAAAACAACAAATATGTAGAGATAAACATTAGACGTGTAGGCACTTAAATTATTGCTTGGTTTTCCATGCATGTATATAAACCGAGTGAGCCAAATAAAGAGGCTCTTCACTTTGAACCAAAAAAACTCACTTCTCATCATATTGAAACATCACAATTTCCACCATATTAAACCAGAACAACTAATCCATAACTTCAAGAAAAGTATAAGCAATTTAAATTTAATTCAAGTATGACAAAGAATGTGAAACCAATGATTCTATTAGTGGTGTCAATTGCAATGGATAAAGAGTGTGAATTTCCCCTTGTAATCTGTTCACCTTAGAAAAACTGAAACAGGTTTTCTGGATTGAAGGCTTTTCTTTTTTGATTGGCAAAAGCACTTTATCATAATGGGGCACCAAATTGGGTGCCAACCCAAGGAATGATTACAATGCAATATTTTCAATAAGATCAATGCAGTCAACAGAGAACTTATGATTACAAGAAAAGGCCCAGACACTTGGACAAAAAAAGACAAATTTTCTTCGTCTGTTGGATAGCGAATTCACACCTTCAAAGGCCTTTTTGTTTCTCTCCCTCCAAACAACCCAAAGGATGCTTAAAGGGATTGAAGGAAGCAATTTCTTCCTTTTTTCACCCAGGAATCAAACCAGACCAAGCCATGAGCTCCTCATCAATGTTCCTGCTGTGACCCTTGAATGCCCATTATAGTGTGGGAGAAATCCAAAGATGCCTCCCGATGACAGTGAATAAGGAAGGATGTTGCTAATAGATTCACACTCCAATTTGGAGAAGGGAAATCTGTGCCAAGGCGATGCCCTTCTGTTTTGCAAGTTATCCATGATAAGGATTTACAGGTTGAAGGCTTTTAAGCCATTATCATTTATAATCCCACTAAGCAGGGTTCGTGCACGGAGCAAAAACCCTCTCAAGACTCAAAATTTGAAAACTATGACTTGATAGCCAGAAATTTCTAAAATTATTATGACCCCTAAATTCAATAACTTTTTAGACCGTGTTTCTGTGTCATTGGGGATGAGAATTTTAACTCAAAGCAAACTGGGAAGTGAAAAAAAAAATTTATTTGAATGGAATAAATAAGTTTAAGTTAGGATTCAGGGAGAAAAGGACAGAGCACTTAAACACAAATAGCTGACATATCTTACACTTTTTGTGGGGGTGGGGGAGGGGTGGCATGCCTGCTCAACATAAAGCACACATACATGCATATACAGAAGCATGTGGGCAGCCTCATATCCAGCAACAAGATGCAAGAGTATCGAATTTATCTAAAATTTCTCTTTATAGAAATGTGTACATATTTCAAAGAAAAATAAATTAGAATAAAATAAACCACTGGCATTGTTTTGAGTAAAGACTTCAGACTCACCTTTTTGTTCACTTCAGCAAGGAACTCCTCAACAATGCCAGCATCTTTCAGCTTCGTGCAGATCTGGAAGGAAAATGATGATCATATGGCCAAAATGGATTAGCAAAACAGAAGAAAAATTAAATCAAATATGTCAAATTATTAAACAGCGTTTTACGAGCTTACAGTTCTCCAAGGTTTATGCCCAGCGTGATTTTGGTAACCAAGATCTTTTTTAATGTCTGACATGACAAGAATCTTCAAAAACAAATTCAGTAGCAAAAATAAGTGCAATAAAATCAAATTAACTAATCAACATCTTAATAATAATGAACCTTGCCCTTAGCTGCTTCAAGTTTCTCACAAATAGCTTTCATTGCAGGTAAATTATCCTTTACAAGTACTTCCTCTTCCATGCATGCTCCAGCAGCATTATCTCCAGTCACAGCATTTTGATCCGCATTTCCAATATTGTTCAAACGGTTATCATCTTTCGTAATTTCAAGCTTTTGTTGAGGCCCCAAACGCTTGGAGTAGCGACTTAAGTAGATCATATTTGTAGGTGTCGTTGAACTATGACTGGACTCCCTTTCACTATGAGCGTCTTTCATCCTCACAATTGTCGAATGCCTAGTCACTAACCCCTGCGACTCAAGGTTCCGCACTATAAAGAACATGTTGTTACCTTTCTTGCAAAATTCTCTAGCAAGCTGAGTCTGTGTTATCCCATTGGTTCTGAGAAAGGCCAATGGATTAATAAATAATGCATTAAAATAGTTCCTTGTTTTTAATGTCGCATTGTTAAGAAAAAACATACACCTTATTTCAGCCAAAAACCAAAAAAGAGCTCCATCTTGTACTAATAGGTCAAATCTGGCGGAGAACATAAGTGGGGATATGAATCTTACAACCAACCAATAATTTTATCAACTCGTTGGGCTTTTGAGAACTATGCAATCCATTGCCACTAGATTCTGCAGTTGTATTATATGTTCATACTTACACAGTGTCCAAGCACTCAACCCAACCATCAAACATAAAAACGTTCAAGAAATCAACCCATACTTGTACAATAAGATTTTCAAAAAAAATCCCAAAACTACATAGATCTAGCAATTATCAGCTCCTGCGTCAAAAAACCAAACCAAACCCAACAATTAATGGCCCTGGGAACATCCTTTCCACCAGTAACAGTTCAACAATTTTAAGTTCCTACCCTGTCCAAAACTTTTTAATCCAACGCCGACTCCTAATGAACACCTATAAGCACTTTAGAGCATATATATTGAACTCAAGCAGCCAAAAAGAGTATATCCAACCCGTCACTCCAATAACTTTTTTCCTTTTTTGATTAGTAGAGGCACGCACTACAATGATTCCAACCCTCTCTCTAATGATACGCACCCTAAGGGCCACCAAAGTTCAGTCTACTACACTCCTGCAAGCGCAGTCAACATAAACGGCCAAAACAAAAAGAACTCAAATTTTAGCTTGAGAACACAAAGCACTTCATAGCAAAAATAGTGAATCCAACCCCGCCAAAAAGATTATACCCAACCGCTCTCTCCAATGATACACGCTCTAGCGCCCACTTAAGTTCAACCTAAAAATCTCCTGCAAACGCTAAACGCCAGGAACCAAAAAAAAAAAAAACCACAAACCTCGCAGCGCCTAGGAGCTCCAGAGCCTGCTTCTGGTTCTGGGAGATGCCGGCATCCACGGCCCTCAGATCGTGAAGCCCGACGAAGCTGTTCCTGAGGCCTTCCTCAGCAACGATGCACAAATCCGATCTCTCGGCCTCTTCGAGGCGCTGAACCGCCGGGTCTCCGCCGCCGTGGCGAACATCGGCGGGGGACGTGAACCGGAGGGAGGGGACGGCGAGGAGGGAGGACCAGAGGGAGGCCTTGAAACCGTCACAGAGGTCGAGGCCGGCGGCGGCGAGGGCGGGGCGGAGCTTGAGCCAGAGGGCGGCGATGGGGATGCCGGAAGATCCGGCTGCGCAGATTTCTTCTAGCGCGGAGGAGGTGATGGAATCCATTTGAAGTGCGGATTGTTGTTGAGCATTGAAGAAGGAGATTGAAGATTGAATACTGAAGATTGCAGATTGAAGTTTGAGATCAGAGCGCAGTGAGTATGGATTTTTCTGGCGGGAATGAAAGAAGGGGGGGGTGGGGGAGAGTAAGGGTTTGAGGTCTATGGTTCAATTCGCGCCTGTGGCATAAATAGGGATTAGGTTATAAATGGAGATTGCGTAAATTCTTTATTAAAAGAAAAAGATTGTGAAAAATTAGAGCGATGGGACCTACGAGCCGGAACCTCAATGGTTTTAGTTCATGCCAATCAGAATTTAATGGACTAATTTTCAGACCGGAATCTAAGTTGGGTCTCAAAATCTTGACTCGTAAGCCCACTGGGGTTCTAATTTTTAGAGCCTAATACTATTGTTTTACTTGCATTATTTGATATACTCGCTCCCACTTTTTCTTCGAGAAGCATTACCTAATAAAATAAGTAAATTTACTTAACTATCCTAAAAATAATTTTCACGTTGAGCAGTACGGATGTCCTCTTTTATTGCTGCTTCACAAAATTAGAGTTTCATGGCTCTAGAAATTATTGTAACCCTCAATACATTAGAAAAAAAAATACTTGTAACTTTTATCTCAATTTTTTAATCATGATTTTACTTCAGGCATAATTATAAAGATCTTCCGAAACAAATTTTTGACGAATGTTTTACAAAATTCATTTTTAATGATTTTAAAAAGTTCATATCCTGGAACCAGAGATGAGGACCAAGGGCATCCTTATTCTTCCCAAGTTCGGAGCTCGGTCAGATTGAACCTTTGGAATTCGAACAATACGAAAAATTTAGGGTTATCAAAGAAATTTATCGTAAAAGTTCATTTTAAAATTTTAATTGTTATCAAAGTTTATATGATTAGTCTTTAATTCCATTTTGTTCCGATACCTTCTTTTAGAACCTTCCATATTTTCGATCCCTTGCTGAGAGAATGAGAGGATTTGGATCCTCTCCCATCCAAAACGATGCAGTCCTGTGCAATTTTTTGAATTTTTTTTATTTTTGATAAAATTTTAAATAATTTGAAACGTACAGTTAGAAATAAAATAAAATACAAAAATACATAGCCATATCAATTTTCATGAGATTTGGATCATAAGCATTGACAATTCAATATAATTTTTCAATGTCATTTCTTTCGATGCTTAGAATGAATAGACTATATATTTCCAAATTTCATTAAAATTAACATGTTTGTATGTTTTTGTATGTTCTTTCCATCCGCATGGTTAAAATTATTTTAAATTTTATTAAAATGAAATAAATTGTAAAACTAGACCTGACTACACACTTTTCGAACTAAAGACACCCTAGATCCAAAATAAGATGCCACTAAACCAAAGGTCAACAACTTCGTGGCCAAGAATATTATTTCCATTTGATTTACTTACCATATTTTTCTTATTTTGTCGGTTAAAGACATAAGCCTTGACATTTCATAACACTAACAAAAATATTCTCATAATGAAACATAGTGATTTTAACTCAAAAAATAATTCCAAGGAGTATCATCTCACTTTAATGACAAGAAAATGTTCGAGGCAGCAAAAGGGATCCACCAAGAATTGAATTGCTTGATGTTTTCTTTAGAGAAACAAAAAGTACTCCCATCACCACCTGCCCCAAAATTCCTTTCAATGCGCAAAAACCAATCGATTATAAGCATTGAAAATTCACTCCAATTTTTAAAAATCATCATTTATTTTGAACCACTAACTTGTGCGATAGCACAAAATTAAATATCTAGAAATTCGATATGCCTCTATATTTCCATGCGCTTTCTGAATCCGTAGGGCTAGAGTCGTTCAGAACGGCCTTAATTCTTTACATGTGGCATTCAAAGATCCTCTAATTCTTACTCCCCCTCGTGTAAATGTTTTGCATGTTCTTTTCATTCCGACTAAAATTATTCAAAAACTGTCCTTAACTTTCTATGAACGGGAATTAGAGGGTCCCCCGATTCTTCCTCCATCGAGGAGAATCCGGTTCCCCATTCAACCCAGTTGAGCATCTCTGAGAGATTTTCATTATCACCATCAGATTTACAATGTCTTATCAAATTGAGCTTTTTCATTTGGTAATATTGTTTCCTTGCAGACCTTATATTGTGAGCATGAACTGCAATATTATCACTCGAGTCACTGAAGTTGCTGTGATGCTTCCTCCAGTGCTATGAAACGCTGCTTCCAGTTTGAAACCTTCTCTTCTCCATTAGCCACCTGCCAAGCGACCCCCCAAAAGGAAATCATAAAAAAGAAAAGAAATAAAACGAAAATAGTTGACAAAAGATAAAAAAAAAAAAAAAAGGAAACCATGATGTGGTTGTAGTATATAAGTTCAAGCATATGATCCCGTGAGTACCCTTAAACAAACTCTTGTATTCCAGGCCTAGGCTTCTTATTCTTCTTCTTTTTGATCAATGAAAGTGTGAGTACCATCACTAGGACACCAAGGGAGTGCCAACCCAAGAACAAGAAGTCAAAAAGCAGTGTGCATGGGCCCCAAATGTCTGCGGGGAATCCGCCCCCAAAGAGTTTTCCAAAGTTAAAATGAAATTACATCAAAAAGGTCCATGCTATCTTTCACAGTCCCATCAATAGAAGCAGTGATACACCCTGTTGGGTTATAAAGATATTCTAGGCCTTCGAAAACTACAATTTTATCCTTCTAGACTGTCCATAAAATACTACTTGGAATCATCTGGAGAATTCTAAGCAGTCTAGGCCTCTTATTCATGAATGCAGCTCTCCTAAAATTCCTTTCTCTTACAGAATTTTGGGCAGAATTTTGTCAAGAATGTGATATTTGTCTCAAATCTTTTCCTTTCAACTGTAGGAGTTCGTCAAGTTCTATGTAATTTGATAGAGTAGCACACTCATATAAAGGCAGAAAATCTGAAGAATCTACACCACTATGACCATCATGAATATTCTGCTCTCTAAACAATCATCAATTCATGTGAATATAAGCAAAATTGAATTACTTTTTCAATCTTTTGAATTTTACAATACAAAGACAGAATTCTTCTGTAAGAATTTTAGAGAAGTTGCACTCATCCTGCATGTCCTTTGAAATGGATCCACCCATTTTGGGTAGTAGTAATTTTCATTCCACTGTAATTCTGCACGACCTTTGAAATGGATCCACCTTTTTTGTGTAGTTAGAATTTGCATTCCATTAAAATAGGCCAATTCTTTTCACAGCTTTGAAAGTTTTAGAGGAAGAGCATATTTTCCAGTAATTGATTATTTTGTGTCGACTTTGTAAATATATATAATGGCTAACCTCGAATATGAGCCCTGTTTGTGGTACTGCATCTAGCGCTTCTACACATATAGAGGCAGCATCCTCCTTGCTAAGCCTTCCTTTCACTGCACTGCCCTGTTAAGAGAAGAACACAATGAATTACTTTATAAGTTGTGAATACAGAAATACAAAATTAACTCTAGATCAAGCATTTTGTGTACATGTGTTCATCAACTCACTAACAATAAGCAAACATCAGAATTTTCACCCAGTTACTTGATAATTGGGGGAAAAAATGTAAATCTGAAGTAAATTGGGGATAGTTTTGTTTCACTTGCATTTAGCAGAAGGCACATGGTTTATGAGGTTGTTCTCACTTTAGAGAAAAATAAACATAATGGATACTACAATCAGTCCTTGCAGATTTTGCCCTAAAACAAACCTGAAGTACAATATTCCAGGACAGCAATTCAGCTAGCAAAATTTAACTATTTAGGCATACTTCCACACTTATCCGTTGCAACTTTTTTTCCATACAAATGTTTGAGTAGTTCTAAACTGAGGACCAAAGATCAATTTGCCAGATAAAGACAGAAGAGCTATACCTTTTCAAAGCTGAACCCTTGGTTTCGGCTTGGAGTGTTTTCTAACAAGCCAACTCTGATAATGGTGTAAGGAATACCTGAAGCCATTAAAATTGTTTCGTCTTTCTCTGCCAATTCCCTGGCCTTTCCTTTCAAAAAAGCTTGAATGCCACTAATACCTCTATAAACAGACAACTGCAGCCTTTCTTTAACCAAAAAAATGTTGGATATATGCAGCATTTTTTACCCCTTAATTGTTAAAAGAGAGGTGTTGCAGGCACCTGAGATAAGAGAATTACATGTTGTACCCTACACAAACTGCCAATGCTAGATAAAAATCCTTCCTGCACAAGAAGCAAGTGCCTAACATAAACCAAGTTTAATAGGAAATCCTTTCAAAGAGAAATAATGCTGAAATTGCAAATAAATAAACTGTAAACGAATAATCGCAAAAAATATTTTTCTTTTTCTAAAATTTATAGAAGAAATAGAATAATTTGAGCAAGCCCAAAAAATAAACACGAGAATATTGGAAACTAAAAGAATAACTTTAAAAATACTCAGTATTAAGTATAAGTATGAGGGTATTAGAGCAAACTAAAAGAACTCATGCTGAAAATATACAGTTTCCATGTAAGTATGCCAGAATTTTTAGCTTTCATATATGTTCTGCTACATCCTATCACAAAAAAAAAAATGTTTTGATACATTATGTTTTTAGTGAGATAGGGAAATAAAATTCACAAGTATTTGTGTGTGTGTGGAATGGTAGACGTACATTTGGGCATATAATTGCACGAACACCTCTCAAAGCCTTTGTTAGGAACTGTCTATTGGATGCATCTCCAGTCATTGACTTTGCATTCAAAACCACAATGACATAAGAATCTCAAAAGTCAACCCAGAGATAAAACCATAGGTAGAAATATTGGTGAAAGCTGTTTCTACCCACCTCCACATAAGTTCCAAAGGCTTCTAGTGCAGCCTTCTTATCCTTCACCAGTGCTTTAACCCGAACTCGTTTGACAATCAATGATAATATTACCATCTACACAGGCTAGATATTGAAAAGCTCAGGGACTAATCTACAGAAATATTCTATTATAATGAGCTTTGTATTGCCTACCCAGCAGACACTGGAAATTTTTTTTCTGAAAGACGACAAAATGCTCAAGCTGTTGCACTATGTTTATGGGCATTATAAATCTTAAATTAAAATTGCTTTCCCTCACCTCAAAATCATCAAGGAAAAGGAGATTACTACATGTAAAAAAATCACAAACAGAGGATTCTACCTTCCACTCCTTTTTAAAACTCACACAGTGTTAGACATTCAATCTCTATTCATTATTTTTTTTTTACCTTAAATCTACTCACGTAAAATTGAAAAGAGCTAGAATCAATAAAACATGCATATCCTATACCATAAAACCTATCGATAACCTGTCAGTGTAAAATTCATGTAGAGCAAACTCGAACACACCTGACCTATCTCACTATCTCCATCTGTCACTAGTACTGCATCCCTGACTTCTGCTTCTGTGTCTTGAAAGAAGAGACCAAAATTCTCTGAATTACCAAAAATATCACAAAATGAAAGAAAAAGAAAATCCGCGAGATTTCCGGGAAAACACAGTACCTGAAGATTCAACCTCTTCTTCGGCAGCGGTTCCATCTTTAGAGGAGATATCAGGCGCTCCATACCATTTTCTTAATTTTGGCCCTCCTTTGACACACAAACAAGTCATTTCATTGTTCATAAAACACAAAACCCTAAACCCTAAACCGTGGAACAACTAGAAGGGCGCATAAAATATTTCAACCCAATACCAGAAACTGCAGCCATACTAGATTCCATAACAAAGGTGAGTTTTACCTTCAATGTAATCGAGGATTTGGTCCACGAAGCCGAGTTTCTTCTTGGCGTTGCAACAGATTAGAGACCGCTTTTGGATCTTGAAGGTGGAAAATGAAACGGGTCTCTTCCAGTTCTGAGAGGTAGAGAAGATAGAAATGTGGAGGGAGGGAGATGAAAAAACAGTCCCCGCCATTGATGGATTTTTTCCAAGCTTATCAATTCCTCTCTCTCTCTCTCTCTCTCTCTCTCTCTCACAGTTCCAACAGACAATTTCAGATTCACTAAGGAGTAAGAAGATAATGTGGGGCCCATGTACCACGTGTAGCGATCATAGAGCGATGGCACTCTTCTTGCGTCCCCTATCGGTGTAATGGGATGCGGTTATTTGTTTCTCTCCACTCAAAATGAGAGCAGATTTAAAGAAGGATGTTAGGTGGTATTTGTTTAAATTAAGTACTAAGATGTAAATGTTAAAAATATATTTGAATTCTAAAAAATATTAAAAATATGTAATTAGATTTATTGAATCTAAATATATAATACTATTTGATTATGATATTATTATAAGGGGTGAATAAACTATATTTTAAAATTTATCCTTATACATCATTCAAGACATAATTACTTATAAAACTAAATATTTTAATTTAAGTAGTATGTAACAATAACAACGTAGTTTGAATAATTTGTATTTTTAAAAAATCAGTAAATTTGATGGATTATGTTTTTTTTACTTTTTCATTTTTATTTAATAAAAAAAGAAAAATGAAAAACCAAATCTCCTCTTTTCTTCTCCCCCCTCCTCGCTTCTTGTTCTTTTTCTTTTTCTCCTCCTCCTCCTTCTTTTGTATGGGTATGGGATAAAATGATGATTAAAAATCAAAGAAATATCATGTTCTTCTTCTCATTATATCTCTTTTCTTCCTCTTCCGCTCTTCTTCTTCTTCCACTCTTCTTCTTCTTCCCATTTTGTTCCTCTTTCCTTGTTCTTCTTTTTCTTCCCCTTCGTCTTCTTCTTCTTCCTCCTTCATTTTTCCTTTATCAAAAGAGAATTCAAATTCAGAATGTGGGTCTTGATTACTTTCAAACCTCAAATATAAGTTTGATTTAGGGTTTGATTCCATTTCAAACCTTTTAGAATTTGATTAATTAGACACAAAATTGGTGATGGCTAATGATGCGTATGATAGTGGTGGTTGGAAAGAGGGTGGCGGCGGCAGCAACAGTGGCGACTCATGTGTTTAGCATTATTGTCCTCCCTTTATTCTCCTTTGTTTTTTTCTCTCCCAATTTGAAGTTTCATTTGTCAAAAATGAAATCAAAGGCTAATTTGTGGTGGTGGTTGCCGAAGGAGGTGGTGGTGCGATGGTGACGGTAGTGGCAAGGTGTAGTGATCATAGATTGTGGAAGGGAGGGATGAGCATCGTGTTGGATGAAATGGGAATATTGTAAAAATATAAAGAGCAAAAATGTAATCTAGACATCTTAATACACATCTAACCAGTCAAACGTGGAATTGGATATGAATCGATCAGATGTGTTTTAGATACATTTAGATGCATCACCAAACGATCTAAATGGGCCTACATCTAAACGAATCAGATCTTGCTTTCATTGAGAGGCTATTAAGACCAAACAAATGACCCCTTATAGTGTTTAGAATTATGTGAGCGCTTTTTTTTTTTTCTTAACAAAGCTCAATTAACTCGGTACACGTTATTAATCCTTAAAATTTGATCATATGAATTGAAATTAGTCGCATGCTTAATGACTTTTTTTATTAATATAATATTTATATAAATTTATTTAAATATATAAGATTAAATAAAATATTAAAAAAACAATGAATATTTATTAAAAAAGATAAAAGTGGGAGAAGTCGAGAGAAAAGTGGGGGGTGGGCATTTGAAAGAATAACATTCATAACTGCAAAATATTAGATTTACAATTTTATCCGGTTAATTTTTAGGGGATGTTCAAATGTTTAAAAGAATATAAAGATATTTTAGATATTTTAAGACTATAGGATTTGATTGATGAAAAATAATCTCCTTCCACCTCAGCCCTTCAACTAATTTTAATATATTTATGGCTATCTTCTTGCTAATGAAAATAAAAAACCATAAGAAATTATAACGATTAATATCGTTATATATTTCATCATTTAGGTGAGTGTTAAAATAATTTGAAAATTAGTAAATACATACATGAATTATTTAAGGTTTCTTTTTTATGATCAAAATTTACAAGTTATTAATATGTATCAAGTTATTTTCGGAATTGTCATATTTGGAAATCGTAAGGTGCATGGTAGGCAAATGTTGGATACTGCTCCTCCATTCATCCAATGATACTTGTTCTCTAATTGTTTATTAAATAACTTAATACACATTAATAATTCACAAACTACAACCTTATAAATTGAAATAACAATAGATAACATATGGACATATTAATTTTCATCTAATTTCAAGATGCTTATTGCTATCTTCTTAAGAACATAAAAAGGGTAAAAACATTATAACATTTAAAAATTAGGAAAATTTCTAATAGAATAGTAGGGGTCATTTTTTTAGAGACTCCTATGGTTTTTAATTTTATTAATCACACAACTGTGTTTCCATTTTATTTTTAATAGACTTCTTCCATTCATTTGCCGTCTAATTTCGCTAAGCAAGGGAACGCATGCCAAGTTATTAAATTTTCAGATCATTATTTGACATGTAAATTATTAAAAATAATAATAAAAGTACTTGCAAAACAAGTAAAATTAAGAAAACATAAACAAAAAATAGGAAAACCATAACTTATATTTTCAATCTCCCCTATCAATCTTAACATCTATGTGTCAATTGGAAATTTAGAATGGGGACACTAGGATTTTAGGGTAGTTTTTCCAAAATGAAACTTTAATCCCACTGCTATATAATACCTGCGCCTCCCGAGAAGGGAGTTTCACCTTTCTTATTTTTTTATTTAGATTTTCTTAATTTTTATTTTCTATTTTCAAGTATTTTTCGAAATGTTAATATTATTTTTAATAATTTATATTTAAAATAATTATGTGAAGATTTAATAGTTTGCCATGTATCCTCTCACTTAATGGAATTGAATGATATATAGATGGAAGAGATTTATTAAAAACAAAATAAAAGTATAAGAGGCTTGATAAATAAAACTTAAATTACGGTGAGTCTCTTAAAATTTGACCTAAATCATAAAGGATCTTTTAAAAATTTTTCCTCAAAATTATAATGATTTTCATCCCTTACAAAACTAAATTAAATATCTTAAAATTATATAAAAATTAATATATTTATAAATTATTTAAACCTACTTTCAACCTGTGCTATTGAAATTTACCGAGTTATTAATGTGCATAAAGTTATTTGAACAATCGGGCCGGTTCGAAAAAACATCCGGGCCGGATAGTCAACGGGGTAGTTTGGTCAATCGGGCAAGGGAAAAAATAAACAAGGAATGCGTCCCGATATTCGTGCGCCAACGATCTCCGGACTCCAACCCCAGCATTCAATTCCACCTCAGAAAAGGGGTTTGGAGTCCGCAAAACCGTACGGTTTCACTCGCTTGCTGCTGAGGCATCTTATGCGAAAACAGTAAGCCTTTGGAAACTCTCGCTTCGCCTTTTTCGTGCTGGAGAAGGTTCTCCTCCTCCATTTTTGCATTTTTGTTTTCCTCAGAGCTTCCTTTGAGTAATCGTTGAAAATAGAGAGAATCATCGTAGAAATCGCAGAGTCTCCGATTCATCTCCTCACTCGGAGTCATGCGGTGAGTTGGCAGTTGCTTTTGCGCTCCCTCTCTTGATTTTGCTTCTTTATATTTTGTTTTTCCTCTTATCTTGATTCCTTCAATTGGTTCCCGGAATGTGTTTCTGTGAAATTTTCTATTTTGATTGGATGGATGTCAGATGTGGGGAGCTCTGTGCGTCCTCAATTTGATTGCGAATTTAGTAATCGAGTGTGATTTTAGCTGTTGGATGTGAAGGATAGAGAAAAAAGTGGATTTTGTTTTATTTTCTTTTTGGGTACTTTCTTTGCGTATTTTTAGGTAAGTTGTTTTGTTTTGATTAATGCATTAGCTGCAATTTTTTAAATTATGCCCTCTTCTTTTATTCAATGTATAAAATGGCAATATTGTGAAGTGGGTGTTTCGTTTTAGTGGTTTTTGTAAATTAAATTGCACGTGCGATTTTTAGTTTTGGAAAGAGGGAAAGAACTGAACTTTATTATTTATGTTTTCTGTGTGCTGCTCAGTTTGAGTATTTGAGTTGCATGTGGTGGATTTTACATGGAAACAGTGGTTGGAGTTGAAGTGAATGGTATAGGTCAATTCGAGGACAAGATTCTTGCACAAAGTAGTTTCCCCGAGCAGGTTGCTGATCCTGTTGTATACAAGCTTGTTCGGGTAAGTTTTCAGACACATGTAACGCTGCTCCATTTCTACTGACTAGAACTGAAATTTGAGTTTCGTTGGATAAATAAGTGAACATAATATGGGTATTATTGGGTTTCAAAGCAGTGTAGCCTGGTAGATATTGTAAGTTCATCACTAGTTAATCTTGAGAATTTATAAAGAACCTCTTATTCAACTTTAGTTTCTATTTTGTTTGTCACGAAATTAATTATAGTAGTCCTTTTTTTAATCAGTGAATGAAATTAATCGTAACAATGATTGCCATTGATTTCAGCGAAGTGTTTAAATTTAGTTATAGGTAAAAGCTTTTCCAATGAACCATTACGTGCAAATCGGTGTAGCAGATGCTTCAGCAAACCTGGACTTCTAAATTACTCCCTTTGTAGTGCACAATGAGCACATTAATGTTTTTAATTCTTTAAAGCATACAATATATCTCTTCCTTACAATATCAATGCTTATATGCTAATAGATATGCATCGTGTCTCTTTAGTAGTAGGATTTGTAAGATTCACCTCTTCTACTTGAAATGAGCTTGCATCGGAATTTCCATCCT
Organism: Santalum album; assembly: GCA_034195605.1. Classification (NCBI taxonomy): domain Eukaryota; kingdom Viridiplantae; phylum Streptophyta; class Magnoliopsida; order Santalales; family Santalaceae; genus Santalum; species Santalum album. The sequence goes on from CM067258.1 coordinate 4,155,660, forward strand.
TCCTGCCCTAGGCGCGTGCAACATGTGATTAAATTCTGATATAACATATATGCGTGAAAGTACATACGGGAAGTAATGGCACTGGCATAGAATATCTTTATCATTTTAGCGATCTTTCAAACTTGAGTGAGACCTTGCCATGACCACAGGCTACCAACGTTCTAGCTTTTTTGAGGGACACAAGTGAACTACAGTTCATAAATGACAGCAACTCGAACTCCTATATGTTTTCTGGTTCCCAACTGGAGTGATTTACCTTTGCAACTTCCTAATTCCAACACGTAGAAGATGTTTGGATAGATTTTTCTTTTGCCAAGTTGATGATGCCGAGCTTTTCAGTTTTTTTGGCTGACTCTATGGGAGGAACAGTTAATAAGAAATCAAGTTGTTTTAAGGATTATTAGCCATTAAATTTATAGAGCTTAGTTTCCTCTTCTGAAATATCTTTATGCTCTTTTGCTTCCACTTGTTGATCTTGGAGACTAAAACACGGGCAGATGGGTGGTTGGTTTTGGAATTTTAGCTGGCTGCTAGCTAGTTTAGTTGGTAAAGACTATTGGAGTTGTTAGATGGACTACCACCCATGCGTAGCTCTATTCATTGGACCCAATTAAATTATGATTTATCTACTCATTTTAGAGTGATCTCCAGTAATGGTTCTTCCCTTACATTAATGGCAATGCTGGCAATCATTTTGTCCCCTATATCTACAACATCAAAGCTGGCAATAAATATTCCCCTACATCGGTAGTGATGGATCTATCAGTTTTTATGCTTCCTTTTCCATTTCCTTTTTATTTTATAAATTTTATTGAGTGAATGATCATAGAGACTCAAGGAAAAAAACACATACAAGAAACATATAGCACAACATACTAAACATCAAGGTAAAAATTCTGTTTTTTTTTTTTTCTTTTCTTTTTAATGGAGAAGAATTAAAGCCTTCTACACACTTGCATCCATTTGTATAAGGACAAAGGAATGCAAACCTACAACATTCCATTCAGTTTCTGAACATCCTGAAAGGTCATGGTGATTCTGTTTCCTCCACAGGATTTCCTTTTTGCCTGTTCCAATTGGAGAATGGAAGGGAAGCATGAGATGGTTCTAAAATTCTTTTTTCATAACTTTGGAGCAATTGTAATTAAATTATCTGCTGGTCATGTGGTCCTGGGGTCCTGTGGCTAGTTCTTAGAGTGATCTGTCCACTTCATTTTGAGTTAGACTTTCGAATTTTGGTTTTCAATGTCGTTTCAGTAATCCATCATGCTTTACTTTGTTGTAGGTTGAAGGTGATGGGAGGTTAGTGCCTGCAACGGATGATGAACTTATGGAGGTTGAAGAAATGTTTGAGGATGATAGCCGGGAAATACACTTGGCAGACACTGGTCAGACTGAAGGGTGCATGCCCAATGAAGATTTCTCCAATAAGAAGCCTCAGTTTGAAGACTCAGGCAATTTTATTCCCTGGTCTAATGAGTACTGCTGCTTTGATATTACTGTAATGGTACCATAAGGGGATTTCTTCTGTGGCCAGTTGAAGAAGATATAATAGTTCTATTCCATGCTACTTCAGGCCAGCAGTTGCTCCCACTTTTTCCTTATTATGCATAAAATAAAATAAAAAATGCTTCTATGACTTCCAGCCGTTATGTATATGATTTTTATCTGGTCTCTCCAAACTACTTAAGATCAGGTTCTGCCTTCTTCTGTCATCTAGTTAACCAAAATTTCTTTGACGCATGATGCTCATTCAATAATTTTAAGACCACAAAGCACATAACCTTCTACCAATCTTTAAGCTGATCTAAGAGCACTACACCTGCGTCATAGGTTTAGTTCACTTCATTAAGCTCTAAAACATCTGCAACTTCTCATCTTATGTTGTTGATTATAAAGTATTTATATGTAGACCATTGTGTGCCAGGTTTGTACCAGTCTGACAATGCTGTTGTTGGCGTAGAGAAATTGACTGATCCCAGCGAGGTATTGGTTGCCTTTCCTAAGGAACCACCCCCACCTCCCCAATTTTTTTTTTTTTTTTCATTGATAGCTGTATGGACAGCTGCTACTATTGTTGTAGGATGGCAATTGACTGGTTGTTCTGGACCTGTTTATGAAGGAATCTTGACATAAGAGTTTGCATCTCTTTTATTTTTGTTTGGGTAGTAGATGCTAATTGTTGTAGTAGTTTTCCTTGGATCACTTTTCACTTATATATCCTTTCACTTTTAGGGAACTCTTTTACTCAGAGAAGTGATCATAGCCCATCAAAGAGCTCATGAAAAACCTGAACAGATTAAACAACTGAAAGTGCCAGGGCAAAATGGGATTAAAACACCTAAGCAGTACAGAATCAAAACTGTCTTTTCTTTTCCATTTTTTATGTGATTATTCATATAGCTTTTTACCTTTCAAATTACATTTTTCGTCTCTTACCACTCGCTATTTTCTAGTTGCTAAAAAAAGTTGAGTGTACACTGGAACTTTGATCACATTTGTTTTGTTGCCCTAATAATTTTAGTAGGATGATCAAATTGTAATCTTGGATGATCAAATTGTAATCTCGATTTAAATATCAGTTACTGTTTGACATCAATGTAGAGATTCATGTAGAATGTCCAGTGTCTGGAATTGTGGAATCAAGTCTCTATTTGCTTGTTCTTTACCCTATTAGTGAGAGAGTGCCCAGGAGATCTGATAGCATGAAAAAACAGCTACGCATTGAGGGAAGCAACCTAAGTAAAGCCCTTATTGTGCTAGCTGCAGGATCAGATACATGCTGTTGGGGGAATCTCATGGAGGCTCCTTACACCCTTTTCCCCTTTTTACAGGATAATGGACTGTAAATTTGAATTATACCATGGTGGTGACATTCATCTTGAAAACCTTTTGGTCAATGTTTTCTCCTGATTGATGAAAAAGATACAAAAGAAATACTAGAAAAGACTGGGCCTTTTATTGTGATTATGAGCTTTCTGTAGATTGCATTGAACTTATTGAAAATATTGTGTTGTAATCCTTTCTTGGGCCGGCACCCCCTAATCACCCTGTTAATATAATGTACTGCGAAAGATTAGATGGGGAGGTGGGTCCACTTGGCATGTGGACGTCCTGATCATTCTTCTGCTTCTGTAGTCTATAGAGAGAGCCATTGTTGTAATCAGAAAAGCAAATTGCATTATATTGATGAGGAGCTTCCGTCTGGAATTTTATCACAGGAAACCATTCCTTCAGCGCCAATTTCAAATGAGAAGGATGTTAGTGAGGCTCCAAGTGTTGGGGAGTACTTGAACACTCCAGAGGGACCAGCGGAAACTGGATCACTTTCTCCTGAATTCTCTGAAAGTTTGCGTCATGAATTTTCTAAGTTAAAAGGGGATATAAACTTGGATGGCCTTTCAATTAGAGAACTTCATGCAACTTTTAAAGCAACATTTGGGCGAGAAACCTCCGTCAAAGACAAGTTGTGGCTCAAGAAGAGGATTGCCATGGGGCTGACAAATTCTTGTGATGTTTCAACCACAACATTCATTATTAAAAATAACAAGTTGGTGAAGGGTGAAGAAGAAATTTGTAAGAATTTGGATCATGCTTCAACCAAGGACTTGGTAGCTGGAGCAGTAGATGTCAACAGCAGGGATTCATCAGTCAGTCGCAACAGCGAAACAGAAGATCATCAAATAATTTCTGGCAAGAGATTGAAAGATCCTCCTGTGGAGTCTAATTGTAAAAGCGATGATCTCAGCAGTGAGCAAAGGGCAGCCAAAAGAGTTCGGAAGCCCACAAGGCGTTATATAGAAGAACTTTCAGAAGTAGAATCATGGGAGCGTATATCTGCAGTTAGGAACCCTGGGCATTGTAACGCCTCTCTGAGATCTTCTCTTAAGCCTCTTGAGAAAGATTGTTCAGATGAGAGAGCCGTTGTCACCAGGTTGGATTCTTTGGGAGGATCTGGAGTTCATGTTCCATATGTTTCTCGCGTACGAAGAAGCCGTCCCAGGAAGAATTTTATCACTCTCATGGTAACTTAAATTACAATGTTGTTGAGAGCTATGTTGTCTACTTCTCCTATAATCTAGAATGTGATAAATTGTTATATTAAATTTAAAATAACCTTTTGAAAAAGACAAAGGCATAAAAGTGTAACAAGAAAATTAGGTGTTGCAGGTTGAGGAGAGGTAAGGAAGCCTGAGGATTGACTACTAAGGGCAGTGATTTAAGTTGTAAGAAAGGACATGAGTGTTAGGGGAGGTACATGTAGATGTAGGCCTAGATAGGCAACTTGCACATGGGATTTAAATTCAGTTTCTTATATTTTATTTTATTCTATTAATTTAGATTTAGTTTCTTATGCTTTTCCTCTAAAGCACTACTGGATATTATTACAAGTAGTGCATTAATTTATGTTGTTTAAATTAAATTTGCAGAAATTCCATCCTACTGGAATGGCAGCTAAACTGGTGAAAAGGGCACTTAGTGTCCATAGTTCTCAATCAGATAGAAGTGAGGACAGAGATTCGAGTGCCAGAATTGCTTCTGAGCAGTTTGAACAGTTGGTAAGGCAACCTATTGCCTGATACTTATTGTTATATTCAAAATTTTCTTTGATACCCCTTACCTGGGAACTATGTTGCATGGTACCACCTTTCATGTATCTGTAGGGACCATATTTTTTCAGCAGCGTTGTCTCAGTTTTGCTGAGACTTTCCCTTCTCCGGTGGCAAAATCTCCTGGACTTTAATTGATACTTACATGTATCTTTATTGGAGTTTGCAGATTTTGTGGTCTGCTCTACAGCTTATGCCCGCAAGGCAAAAGCCTGACATATGCTTTTGGTGGGCTTTATGAATGATGATGTACAGTCCTATGGAGCTTTTTTTTAGGGAATTGATATCTATCAATTAAGGTTTAAAACTAATATGGAAAACAATTAATCTTATGGAAATATAAGAGCCACAGCTCCCAAGGTTGATGGAGTAGTGAGGCAAGCTGATAGTATCGGACCTTGGTTGTTTTTGACTTTCTATGACTCATTTTGATGATATGGAATGCTCTAACATCCAATAAGAAAAATTAAGAAGATAAATTTATATGTAAGTAAAAGTTCCATGAAACCAGGAGGGGGGTGGCAGCCCACATTCTTCTACACACCATCAAGCTCTATTGAGGCTTCGTCCAACTGTAGTTTCAACCTTTAAATTGCTTCACCCCTTAAGAGAGACACCTCTGCATTGACATTGTAATTTTTCATTAGGCGAGGCATCCACCCACCACAGCCTGCTCCCCTCATCTATTTTCTTCTTCTTTTTTCTATCTTCGTTTGGCTGGATTGGCTAGGGAGAAAACAAGATAATTATAACAGGACATGTTATAAAGACTTTGATATAATAATTGAGGACATGCCAAAGTTTCATGCTTGAATTTGAACTAGTTTTATGCATGTTTAGTTTATTTATCCATTGATATGACACTTGGTTTGCTTTCTCATTAAATATCCAATGTTGTTTCATATTTTCCATAAACTGCCGGCGTTCAATTTTCTCCTCAGCCCATCACTGAACAAGAGGTGGGTGATGAGAGCACTGTCAAGGACACGACAGCCAATGAGCAAGTTGCGGGGCCAAAACATGAGGATTTATCTGGGAACAACTCAGATGATAACCTAGTAAATGTCCCGGCACCAAAAGGTGGAATGAGAAGGAAACATCATCGAGCATGGACTCTTAATGAGGTTATGAAGCTTGTTGAGGGTGTTTCTAGATATGGAGCTGGGAGATGGTCTGAGATAAAAAAGCTTGCATTTGCATCGTATACATATCGCACAACAGTTGATCTCAAGGTACATAGTGGCTTCACAATACTGCTCGGTGAAAGGGTAGTCATTTTGGCTTTTGCAGTGGTTCACATATTGTGATGTGATGATCATATTGTAGGACAAGTGGAGGAATCTTCTGCGAGCTAGCTTTGCACAGATGCCCGCAGAGAAAGGGGTGAGCAATATTATTCTTTTCGAATTTGTGTGCGTGTGTATAGATACTAGTGCTTCCTCATTCTCAAGTCCCCAAAAGTCTCTAGCATTCTTTGCTGAACCAAGTTGAGTTTAATCACATAAATGGAGATATTGTATGTGACATTCGTGTCAGAGTGAAGAAAGTAAAAAATTAAATAAATTTTGATTTTTGAAGCCCTGGACCCTTCTCTCCTGGCTTTCCTTACTTTAGCTGTAGTTAATGTCTCTCTTAATTTGCTTTGGGTGAAAGATCACAGTCACCTACAGGTTTTTTCCTTCAAGTTCCAATGGGGCATCAATTTTTAGAGAAAAATTATAGATTACTCATTGCAATTGCTAAAAAATAACTATGCCTTGTTGCGTTCAGTTGTTTACTTGTTATTAATGGGGCAGAGAATCTGAGAGAAAAATTACTCATTCCAACTGCTAAATAGCTATGCGTTCCTTGCTCGATTCTTTACAAATCATTAATGGTTTCTTTCGTTTGCGTTCTCATGTTCAATTCTTTACCCATTATTAATGGTTTCTCCCATGTAATGAAGCTGATGAATTCACGGAAACAAGCTTCAGTGCCCATCCCTGCACCGATCTTGCTAAGAGTTAGGGAGCTTGCGGAACAGCATGCACAAAATTCACCGAATTTTAGTTCGAGCAAGTTTGCGGGGGCTGGTGGGAGAATTGTACACGAAACATCAGGGTTCTTGTGAACTGTAAATATAACATGTGTAGATCGAAAATAATTACTATCTGTACTGTGGAAATTTTGTCCGTTAATGTGGATGCTGAATTGTAGTCAGGAACGATCAGAATTTAGAACTTCTCAGTTGAAACTTGGGAGAATATGAGGTTATATGGTTGAAAATCTCTGTATTTTGGCATTCAGGTGGAATGGTTATGAACAGAGTATAAACTACGGCATTGGAGTATTTTGTACGGTGATTTAGTTGATTGTATGTACAGCAAATGCTTGTATAGTACAAATGAGGGAAAAAAAATGTAATTTAATTATTTCGTCTTGCCAAGTTAACTGCTGAGGATTAGGAAACCAGAAATTATGCATGCTAGGCTACGGTTAACCCCTTATAGATTAAGAACCCAAGTAAATGCCCGAATCGATGGTGTGAGGAGGGATTATAATCGATGGTGTGAGGAGGGATTATCGAACCCATTGCACCTTACGATAACTTGGATGTCCTGTCACCATTCATAAACAAGAGCATAAACTTGGAAAACAGCAAAGCATGGCATTAACGTATGATCTACAGGAACAGCAATCAAATGTAATTTTGCTATCTCTTTCGAGGGTTCTTGTACTGCACCCACCCAAACCGAACTCTCACAGCTGAACTTAGGTTTAAAATAAAAGCAATATATTGATTTTGATACAGGCACAGGTTTGAACATCAAACTGTAAAAACTGACAGCAACAAACAGCCACTTATTGTTTTCTCGTCTCTGCTGGTAAGGAGTTCCATGGCAAAAGTATGTAGAAAACCAAAATTCAAGATTAAAACAAGAAGGTTGCAATTGTACATCCGCAATGCAATGCAGTAGTTACACTCGAACAGAAGCAGAAACGCTTACCGTGTGTCAACAGAAGCAATGAATACCTATACCGTTGATGCATGAGTACTCAGTCATCAACCTCTGCCTTAATCTCTCTTTGTAGCTCCTCCTTATACTCATCGAATGTCCCAGGGAAGAAACTCACAGTTCCATTCTCCACCACCCAGATTTCGCTCCTCTCTTCGTCATCACATACACGAGATATTAGCCTAGAATCATGACTCACCAGGACAACTCCACCAGTGAATTCATCTAGTGCATCGGCCAGTGCATCAATGCTTTGCATGTCCAAGTGATTCGTAGGCTCATCCAATAGCAAAATGTGGGGCTTCGACATGGAAATTGAAGTGAAGACAACTCGGGCTTTCTGTCCTCCCGATAATTTCGCAATAGGGGTGAGGTGGTTATGGCTTGGAAGCCCAAACTTCCCTAGCTTTGCCCGGACTGCTTCCTGCTTGCTTAGCCCCTCTTGATCTGGATGAAGACGGAGAAGGTATTGAACTGGGGTTTCGCCCATAGTTAGAAGGTCCACAAAGTGCTGAGAGTACCTTCCAATCCTCAACTTCTGACTCCTCCGCACTTCACCCTCGGTCGGAAAGAGATCACCAGCAAGAAGATTAAGCAGCGTAGATTTCCCAGCTCCATTAGGGCCCACAATAGCAACACGAGTCCCCATATCGATTCCTACATCAACATTTGAGAGCCTAAAATCCTCCCGGTTTGGATAACTGAAGCTCACTTCAATAAGCTGGAGGAGTGGTGGCGTGAGCTCAGTAGGTTCAGGAAAGTGGAATTCCACGCTGTAGTCTCTCCACTTTGTTGGCGCCTCTACAGGGGTCTCGTCCTCATCAACCTTTCCTTTTGCCTTCTTCTTCGATGCTTCCTTCGCTGCTGCAAATTTTGCCCGATCCTTAACCTTATCCTGCTGAGCCTTATTCCCGGTCCTCTTGGCAGCTTTCAACTGTTTCTCGTAAACTTCAAACTTCTTGTTCATCTCTTTACGACGCTGTTCATACCCGCTTTCAAAATCATCAAAATTTCCACGGTAGAAATGGAGTTTCAAGTCATGGAGATGAATTATCTCATTGCACACTGTGTTGAGGAAGTCGCGATCATGGGAAACGACCACAAGCGTTTTTTTCCACCTGCACAGGTACTCCTCCAACCAGAGAACAGCTCTGAGATCAAGATGGTTTGTGGGTTCATCAAGCAAAAGAAGTGTTGGCTGCACAAAAAGTGCCCTAGCCAGTGAAATCCTCATTCTCCAGCCACCACTAAAGGACCGTGTAGGGCGCCCTTGCATATCCTTGGTGAAACCCAAACCAGCAAGAATCTTTGATGCCTGAGCCTCGGCCGCATCCGACCCTATCAACTGCAGTTTCTCGTACAGCTCAGCCAGCTTCTCTCCTGCATCATCTCCTTCATCATCATCTTTGCCTTCAGGAACGGGCGATAAATTTTGCAGAGATGAAACCTCTTGACGGAGCTTGACAAGCTCTTCATTAGCTGAGACAACTGCTTCTAGGGCAGATTTGTCATCACCAACTACTTCTTGCTCAACTAAAAGGACATCAATATTCCTTGGGACGGGAATCTTCCTCCAAGCAAGAAGCTTCAATAGTGTGGATTTGCCCATTCCATTAGGTCCAACCAACCCATACCTCTTTCCATGGGTTATCTTCACTGATGCATTTTTTAGGAGTTCTTTTCCACGGGCTGACACAGAGAAATTATCTACAGTTATATCCTTGATATTAGCATCAGCTTCATCCTCTCCATCAAGGACAGAAACTCGGCTACCAATGACAACAGTAAAAGCATCGTGATCATCTCTAAGAGCCTCCTGCTTGGCCAACTCAGCAGCATGGGCCGCGAGTTGGTCCTTCTTTTCTCGTTTCTTCATCTCCTTGTCCGTGATGGAGATGTCAAGTTGCTTCGAGTCTATCCTCTGCTGTTGATTGGACTTTTTGTGAACATCTTGCTGCTCTTCTTCTGAGGTGACATATTCTTCGTCATCAGAAGGTGGGAGATCAATGCCATCAGTGTAAGATGGTTTTGAAACTGACTTTGACTTTTGCTTGCTAGTGGTAGTGCTTGTGGAAGATCCTTTCTTGGGCTTTTCAGGTTTTTGGTCCATGTTGGCGAGCATTGCAGAAACAGAGAGTTTTTCTTTTTTCCCATCTTTGTTGCTTGACTTGATCTTCGTGGCCGCACTGCCGTCCTCTGTTTTCTTCTTACCCATTGCAGCAACTGATATGACAGGTACATACATAAATTTTAGTCAGTTGGAGACGCTTTTAAACAACTGAAACAGCACAGCATATATGAGAATATATACATACACCAGGAAGTAAAAGGTATTTGGAGACCTTTTGGAGGGGTCTGGTATAGCATCCATGGCGTATCCTTATAGAAATTTCGAGGCCTTCAGTTATAAGATAAAGTAGAGGAGCTAAAGCATGCAATAACAGTTTACCAGCATTACCACACGTATGCCCGGTTCATGGGTACAGAATAGCTATACCATAAAGATATAACATGTAGGGAATAATATCACCATGATGAATGAAATCACAACTCTCATGGACCATACAGGGAATAAACAAGATGCATATTTTTATAAACACGGTGAAAAATTTAATATTATATCTAGAAATAAAGGAATCAAGTATTAAAAAAGAACCGCAAACATCAAACAGCATTAAACAGAAGCTCATGTCATCAGCAAACAAAGGGGAATCGATATTCACTTGCTAATATCATAGATAAACATAAAACCCTGATCAAATTTGATCATAATTTTTCAATTAACTGTGACCAAGGAAAAAAGACGATAAAATGACCAATTCTAGCCAACTTTCCAGCCCAAACATGCTTGGAAGAGATCCCATTGCGCTCGTTAACTGATTTGCTCAGAAGGGAACAAATCCCAAATTCTTCATACAATACTGAATTGCTTAAGGAGGAGAAAAAGATGCTCTGGATAACTCGTTAACTGTCTAATAATAGTGCTTCGTTGTGTGATTCTTCTTACAATATCAAAAACAAAACATTTACAAGCAACGTCCTCCATAGAACTTCTAGAACAATTATAGCAGGAGGGGGGGGGGGGGGGGGGGGCACAAACTTCCATTCAGGGAACAGGAAAATGGAGTCTGATTTCATGTAATTCTTATCAATAATTATAGCAAAAAGGGAAAAAAAATTGTGAACCCTCAAAAGGGTTCTATAATTTTATTTTATTTTAAACAAAAAATAGACAGAACCGAAGAATCTCAGATCTGTAAATTGAGAATTTACAGATCCCCAGTTTACATCGTACCTGATCTGTATTCGTCTTCGGTTGTCGCCTGTTGTCGTGTCAGGTGTCGTCTTCAATTTGTCTCTGCACCGGCGGCGTCTCTCTCTCTCTCTCTCTCTCTCTCTACTGTCGTTGAAGTTCGGGATGATGAACCCTAAAAGAGAGCGCAAGATGGAGAGCCGTGTTGGGCTCACAGTCCACTTCTAACTCTTGGGCCTGGTGGTTGGGTTTCGGCCCGGCTCGGGTTTGGGTTTTGTTTGGCCGGGCCTTCTTTATAAACGGGGCGTGGAAAGCCCGTGGGCTGGCCGTCATCTTTGGGCCCAATTTAAATACTTGAGGCTTGGTCTGGGCCTTTTTATGAAAATGGGCCTCCTCGTAAAAAAAATAGAAAAAGAAGAGGAAAATGTGCTTTGGATGGAAAATTTAAATATAATACGCTCGCAAAAAATAAAATAAAAAAATAAAAAATTAAAAAAATAAAAAAATAAAAAAAATGAAAAAGAAATTGTTGAGTATCGGAAGCTTGACATGGACTTATTTTTAGCTTTTCTTTCGGAAAAAAAAAAATCTTTACTACAAAAAAAATAAAGGAAAAATAAAAAAGAAGAAAATGAATGGGTGTTTGACAAATCTTTGAAATGTTCAAAACACCGTTACAGAACCGAAATATGTATTGAAAACTAAAAAAATAGCTTTATGAAAGGAAAATAAAAAATAAAAAAGTTTCTCGTAAGCTCAATCAAATTGTCCTTTCAATGCTTTTTAATGAACTTCAACTTAATACAAAAGATCAAGCTGTTGGGGCTTGAGTTCATCCAACTTTTAGATATATTAGCCACTTGACAACACCTTGTTCTTCTGACGTGAGATTCTCAACATGCAGGAGTGTTTATACGTTACGGCTACGTAAAAAATGAGAAATACATTGGAGTGTTTGTACATTGGGTTCCACACCGTCATGCATGTCAAAATCAAATCACAATTCATAAGCGAAATTTAGGTTAAACCCCAGAGTAAACACATTGATTTAGGTTGAACCCCGAACACTTTTTCCCCTCTTGAAGTGAGCCCAACCTATGAAATTATGACGCTTTGACCCCCGACTTCATAGCCCTCCACTAGAATGAACAGAAATCATCTTTAAATCCCTAATTCAAGATTCAAACTATAAATTTCGCTCGTATTTGAAACTTTAATTTAATCATTTGCAACATCCCTATAAAACACTGACAAATGGTCCCACACTCTCATAGTTTTCGATTAGACTTCGGCCAGAGGTGGTTTACTCTTTCATCGGTGCCTAATGCAACAGTGGTAAGTAATCATCATTAAGACAAATTACCATACAAAATGGCCCTCTTCAAATTCACAAACCATTTCCAATGCACTGCATGCAACTAGTTATGATTAAAAGGCAAATGACTTCAGAGATGAAAGCAACAAGAACAGCGAAGCACAACCGACTCATGAGGTGAAAACAACAATGTGCGTATAATTTATAATATACGTGACAGAAGAACAGGTACTCCAAATCAATGATTAGAAATCATTGTAGATGGCTCCCAACAGAAGCAAATCTCTCAGAAAGTCTCACCTCTAGTGCCCGCACGCTTAGGTGACAACATGAATAGTTCTTATTTCTATTGATTCGTGACAAGCTGAATAGTTTTTTTTATGGCATGCAATAAGTGCTGTATTTTTTTTTTTCCCACACTTCAATGTGGACCGAGGCATGCATGATGGTGCTGCTGTAGACAGCGACTACTGTATACTTTAACGCACGAGGTCACTCACTCACTCATTTTGGAGAAATTAATGAATATTTTAATTGAATAGTTCTTGATCCCATGCTAAGTTACTAAACTTGGTGTTTGGAGCTACCCTTTTATGTATTTGATTCAATCTTTAGTGAATACGGGTTGCTTGTCCACGTCACAAACAGGCTTCACTGTTCATGAAAATATAAAGCAAGAAGCTTTCGCATTCTCATATGAGTAATACTACTTGTACATTCTTCAAAAGGGTGATGTGCCAAAATATGTGTGGTCACTTTTTAGTAGTATTTTGGTCAAATAACAATACAGAACCATACATATTCTGTCATATGATCACTTTCGGTGTGAAGATTATGCAAAGGATGTACAGTAATATTACTCTTCTCACATCTATTAATTTTTTTTCCCTTGACAAATTAAGTCCCTGATCGTTGTGCAGGAACACTTAACAACATCATGCGTACACTTGAGCCCTCCCACTGTTATTTTGGGTGCACTAATATTTTAGTTGGATAGAATCTATAAATGACGTTAACTTTTTGTTATCGAAGCAATGCGGAACCCATATCGAGTCAAGTTGGCTCATAAAACCCTAAATTGAAGCATGAGACTTAATTTGATCAGCATCATAAAATTTATTGCAAGAAGAAGAAAACAAAAAGGAGAACCTGGCTCCCTTCCTCCCTCACCAGGCCAAAGAAAAAGCAAAGGCTGCAAGATGTAAATGGATCCACCATCATATCTTCTTGGGATCGCGAAAGTACCCCTCCACCCCCTCCTTCACATCTTTCTCTTTTGGTCTCCCCAACTTCTTTTCTCTTTTTCTAAAGCTGCCCTCTCCTCCACCCCCTTCTTTCTCGCTTTGCTACTCAAGTTTTTCACTTCCCAATATTGTCCTCCTCCGATGAAAACTCCCCACATACCTAGGAGAGGGCATTTCAGGTGATTTTGCATTCATACAAGTGGCAAGTGGGTGAATGGACGATGGACGCATCAACTATTCAAAAATGCCTTGGTAACCAGACCGGAGATCTATCGAGGCGACGAGCGTGTCTAACGTCTGTCAAGGTCTCAAGAGATAATAATCATTTAACCGCCTCTGTAGTTGCTAGGACTCTTCAACGACCGCAAAAGACCATTTCTCGGAAACCTCTTGATTTCTTCCGCATTGCAGTAGACAATCGATATGTGTTGGTTTAAATACCGCAATAGGTACCCCAAGTTACCACGTAGAGTAAATGTCGTGCATGTATTTGAGTTAGATAACCTATCGACATTATATAAAATGTAAATATCGTGCACCGTGATTTAATTAGATAACATATTAAAATTATTATTTTATATAGCAATGATAAAGTCATGAACGTGTTCTATTTATTGTCAATAAATTTTGGGATGAGAATTTAAGAAAAGATGGAGGAGATAAGGTAAGTGTAGATTTAAAGATATGGGTTGCACGTGTACATGCGCGACATGATTGGGACATGCAATGGTGAGTATGCTTGCAAGTGAACCTGCTTTATTTTGTGCTAGTGGATGTATGGACCTATCATACCCCCACTTTTCCTTTCTTCATAATATGAACGAATTTAATTCTTACCCCTTTAAAATGGTTTAAGCCGCGACTCTTTTTGACCGAAAAATAAGTATTTAAAAAATCTTTTGAAGCTTAAAATTACTCTCTAAAATAGGCATGTAAAAGCTGAAAAATAGATCTTTTATGAAAATTATAATTCTAAACTTATTCGAAATTTTTTTTTTATTTTGCTTTCTAAAAATCCAAATTGCTTCTTGTGGAATCAGCAAACTAACTCTTAGTCGAGATACTAAAAATAAGTAGCACTACGGCGAAGGAGAGAGCACAAAAATCCCAAACAAGTCTACAAATATATGTGGGGATGAATCTCAATGTCAAACGAAGTCCAAGCAGTATGGATGTAGGAGTCTTCCCTATGAGAAGGTCTAGAAATGTAATTAATTGAAGTGGCTCTATCTCTTATCCATAAAGCACACATTAATTATCATTATTATTATTATTGTTATGAGGCATGCGCAATCCAGCAGGAGGAGGAGCCCTAAGATGGAGCCGTCACGGGGGTCCTACAATTAATGAGATAATAGGACTGGGCGGATAAAGCTTCTCAGACTTTGGGACTTCAAACTGTATTCTGTAGTGGCTGTCCCATGAGTGACATGTGTCACTGATAGATCCTAACCTTTCGTTCATACAAAAATGGGTAGGGCACGGTTATAAAAATCAAATTCTCAAAATGTGAGTTTTAAAAGGTTTTCTTAAAAAAATAAACGGACGGTCAAGATCTCTCGGTAACATGTGTCACTCATCAAACAACCAATACAGGGTATAGTTTGGCACCTCAAAGTTAGAGGAGCTTTATCCTAAATTGTATGCCCTGACTTTCTATGCATGGTAGGTGAGGGACATACTCGCACAAGGAAAAACAAAAAGGAAAATGAACAAAAACACAGAAAGAAAATGAAAAGTGATTCTATACCCTGCACTAATTCGTGCCAATGCCCAACTTATGGTACCTAAGATATAAAAGATGAATCACGAATGCGAGATAGTTTGAAGAATTCTAGAACCTTCTCATTAAGTCCAACCGAAATCGACTTCTTACACTAATCGCGAAATTGACCAATCCGATTCGATTTTGGTTTTCATACCTGTGATTGAGGATTCCATCACATTCAATTATTAGTTCATTTGTATTAATGCTTAAGCTTTCAGATGTCTTTTGGATGTGGTGTCGAAACCCGTTTTAATGTAATCTTGATTCTATCACTAAATTTCCTCATCATCATTTTTAAAAAAAAAAGCACTAATCTCACCACATAATTGATTTTTTTGCCAACACCTTCACTATAGTCAACTTGTGGAAATTAATCTTATTAGGTATTATATGCCATTTATACGCCACTGGGTCCTAGCCACGATAAATCTCTCGTAAAGAGATCTCATAAAACTTAATAATGATCTTATTTCCACTAACTATACTAACTCAATTAATGTGTGTTTCTTCGCAAGGATAAAAATAAAGAAATAATGTGATTAAGCCTTGAATAAGGTTTTAAAGTCAACATTAGACGTTAGGTGAGTAAGGGATTTGGACCACAAGACCTATTCTCATTGACGGTATAATATGTCACCAATAAAATAATTAGAGTATGGAGAGAAAGATTTAGATTCTGACCTTATCTATTTATTTATTAAGGGAAATCGCAACTACTGCATGAAATACTATTCCCAACCCACAAGAAATCGCGGTGCCTTTGATTCCAAACTTTGGAATGTTCTCCAACCGGCATTATGGGACCTTGATTATGGGTCAAAATTGTTCTATAAACTAAAAAAAAAAAAAAAAAAATGCATGCAATTGCAACCTTCCAACAAATATGTGTGGAAAAAGTTGGTAAAGAAACACCAAAGAGAGCCAAAAATAAGGGTAGGAGGAGTGTGTGTGTATATATATACACATATTATGGTATATATTGTTGCAACTTGGAGGGAGTGTGACGTGGGTGGGTCTAACAATGACCGAATATAATCTAACTTGACCTAAAAGCTTAAGATATTAGGTCTGGAGTTCCTTCAAGTGTATAAGTTTTATTATAATTCCAATCATTTTTGACATGAGATTCTGGAGGTGCATCGATTTCAACGATCTCCCTTGCACGTTTACAAGCGCACGTGTATAGACTCCTTGTCAAGCATCATCTATTTCGGTCGGGTGTAAACAATATTGAGTATAGTCTATATCATAATATATATGTTCTGATGTATGCTACATATTTATGAACCGAGTTGAACTGGCTTTACGAGTTAAAGTCTATTAACTTGAAAACCCTAAATATATACAATATGTATATACTGGCAGAAGGTATTTAAAACTCGATACATAGGGTGTAATACTTTAAGTAACCGCTTAAACCCTAAGAAACAAACCATCCGGACTTTCAATATTCGGTCTACATGGGAATCTATGCTCTCCAAATTACCATTTATAAAAAGATGAGCCATGAACTCTATTAATACTGTTTAAAGGCTACATGGTCTGGCATGAGACGTAACAATATCAGAATGAGCATCGACGAAACCCTAAAGTTCAATTTATCATGGTATACATGACCCACTACTTGGTATCATTTGTTGCGGCCGCCCAAAATAATATTGCTTCCAACAGAAGATCTCTCTGAGTTTGTTAGGCTTCCTACAGTCTCCAATATCATTGGGTCTCAAATTGGGACCGAAAAAGAGCGATCAATACTAATCTAAGGACCACTCTATGCCTATACAACTTTTGACCGTAGGGTTTAGCCTTTTCTTTACCTGCAATTCAAGCCATACGTGCATTATTTTACTCCATGACTCCCCAAACAAAGTACATAGAGAGGGGTCACCCCACTTTGACAAAGGACGAATGCACCTTATGGGTCTGAATGGGTTCCATCCCGTAAGGTTCAAGCATGCCAATCCAACGGAAATGGTGAAAAATAAAGATATGTCAATTTTCAGATAATTTGGTTATATATAGACCTTTCATGCATAGGATGAAAATATTAAAAATCGTTTATATCTGTTGATATCTATCCATATAAATAACAACTCAATATATAATAAATATATATATGAAAATTGACATTTGTTGTTGTTTCGGTATGCTCAGTCAACCCATATGCTTGAAAGTTGATGAATAGACCTTATATGAGCTCTATAATACATATTTTTCACACTTTTTCGATGTAAGGTGGTACCTCTCAAAAATTATTCTCATATAAATTTAGCCCTACTCTAGCTCATTGTTAACATGAGAGTCCTTTACTTTTGATTTTTTTAATAAAAAAATCTACTTATTTTATATTTATCCGGTTCCAATAGTGAGAGAACATTATTATTTGTACTAAAAATTGACTATTTATTTACATATATGTCCCTTCATTATTATAAAAATTAAAAATTGATATCACTCACGACGGCATCATTCAAGTTCGTGGTCCTCCCTCTACCCTTTGCCTTCATGACGCACATAGATGCTACGCTGTTTGGTTGGTGAGAAAATTGTATCAATGCACGTGCACAACTCACGTAAACTTTCTTTCATCTGATTTATCAAAAAGAAAATGGTCAGAAACTGTAGAATTAGTGCGCAAACTTTGAAAATGGGAGCCAGGGACTTGTTTTTTTGACTTCTGGCTGGTTGGGTCTAAACATTTTTGAGCTGAATCTTCAAAGAAAACTTTGGCTCCCAAACTAAGTTCATAGCGCCAATCACGGAACCACCATCTCAAACAATAAAGAAACGTGGCCATGTGTTGTTTTCTCGCAGTTGAATTTTGGTTGCATGTAACTTCAAATCACGTACGATTGCTTTCGTTGCTATAGCTGATTTTGTTTTCATCCATTCTCTCTTGATCCCGACTTTGTTTTATACATAAAGTCGAATCTGTTTTGCGGAGATCGCGACCAGCGAGTCCTGACTAAAACAATTATCAGAATCTGGTCTCTAAAATGACGCCAATTTAATCAAAAAGCGAGTCGCACTTTAAAGGTTTTATAAGAGTATTATAAGAACCTGTCCACGTCCAATCATAAATTCTCTTTTCGCTTAAATGTATGGTGCTTAACCCTTTCGTAGCTGAAAGATCATGTTTGTTGATTATTTTATTCCTCTCATTTAGAAAAATACCGTGATGGTTAAATCTCGATCTTTGCACCTGTAGATATATCTACGAAAAAATGCATACAAATCAAGAAAATGGGCGCTACTATTTGGATTGATCAAGAAGAATTTTTTTTTTTATACGTAAAATTAGGAACTTTGACTAACGCATTAAGGTAGGATTTTTAAGTTTCCTTCCTCTTGTATTCTCAAAATAAATTTGTAATCCTTTTAATGAAATCCTTCTTTTGTGATAAAAATTCAAACAATAAAGTTACTTAATGAGCAATTTATTATTTATTTTTTTCCCCTCCGATGTGATTCCTATGATGCTTTAGTGCAGAGCTAGTAGGTTTAGCTGCATTACTGCGCATGCTGTTTTGTAAAAATAAAATCAGAAAGTAAAAAAAAAAAAAAAAAATGAAAAACAAATAAAGTATGATTCCATTAGTGTAAATCACAAAAGAGATCTAAGGAGAGATATTTTGCCCACAGTTTTGGAGACAATTGAGCTTTCTTTTCATGTACTTGTGTGTTGGGTTTCACCTCTTTTACCTCTCTCCTTTGTTATTATTAAATTACTGATAATGCCGCCATTTCCAAACACCTTAGAAAATTACCACAACCCCATTTTTTACCCTCCTTTTTCTTAACTTTTCAAAATTTGATCCATTATAATAATAATAATAATAATATTTATTTATTTATACTTTTAAATAACCAATGTCACTTGAATGTCTCATACTATTTCTTGGCGTAGTAAAAGTATTCTACCGTCGGGTAAATCATCGAGACTTTTTTTAGAGTGGGAATCAAAACCTGAAACCTTATCTGTTTTACGATTCAAGGCTCAACATTCGCGGCCACGTGAGCTAAACCCGAAGAATTATAATATTATTATTATTCAAAGAATTCTCACATGAGCTCTTGTTTTTCTTTGTACATCTCCATGTACAGTGTAGAGTGAAGCCTCCTCCACAAGAGTAGCTTCTTTTTTTGACTGATACATTTATTAATAATTTTGTGCACGAATTTTTAAAAAAATTGAAATTTTCAAAACATTTTTGTACTTGTGTACAGCTCAGTCTTCTTGTCAATTTTGGAAGCATTTTGGATATTATTTCATGTGTTATAGTTATTTATATAATAATGCAGCATGTCATAAGAATGAAATTAGTGCTTAATGAGTGTTAGGACTCCATATTCATCTAGACGGTGTGCTACTAAATTATAAATTTTCATTTAAAAAAATAATAATAATGCATATGTTCAAATATATATATATATATATATATATATATATATATATGGATATGAATGTCATCGAGTCCATGTGAATCTATTTGAACAA
This sequence comes from Santalum album, assembly GCA_034195605.1. Classification (NCBI taxonomy): domain Eukaryota; kingdom Viridiplantae; phylum Streptophyta; class Magnoliopsida; order Santalales; family Santalaceae; genus Santalum; species Santalum album. The sequence goes on from CM067258.1 coordinate 4,175,344, forward strand.
AAATAAACATCAAAGAGCTCCAAGTGCACAAAAAGGAAAGCTGAAGTATGCAGCGGTACCTCAAGGTTTCGAGCAAGTGATTTTAAGGTGTTATGGCATAAAATACGGGAACTACTGTACTCATGGATTATTGATCAGGATCCTCTAAATTTCATATTCGTTAAATTCTTTCCCTACACAATTTTAATGAATTTTTCAATAATACCGATAATATATTGCCCAAACACATAATTATATTAATTTTTATGAGATTTTAAAAAAAATGTATAACAAGTCATCCAAAGTACTAAAATTTAAGAAAATTAAATATTTTTAAAAAATAAGAAAGAATATCATGAATTCTCAATGATTAGGATGAATTTTTAAGTATCATGAAAATGGATTTGCTTATGTATTTGTGTATTTTTTTATTCGTGTGATTAAAGTTATTAAAAAGTTCATGAAAATTGCGAAAAGAGAAAACTTGATGAAGAACTTGACGGATATAAAATTGATAGGATCCTAATCTTGAATTACCGGTGCAAACTCATACCTCTTCTTCATTCCTTTCTCATAGCCTCTTTTATCTTAAAAAAAGAAGTATACTATGATACCATTACTATTTTTGGACGCGCACCTCCTAAAACGATTTTGAAACGAAGTCATTCTAATTGACGATAAAAAAAAATCACAACTCATTTTATATCAAAATGATATTATAAACAATTCTGATACGAAATTATTCTAATCAATCGTATAAAAAATCACAAACCATTTTATATCAAAACAATGTCAAATAAAAAATGTGAGTCCCATTCAATTGTGGGGCCTCATAAGTATGCTTTGCTCATATTTTTGTTTGAACTTCAAATTTTTTGGTTTTCGGAGGATCATATATTTGAGGGAGAACAAGGGCCCCACAAAAAGTTGGGGGGGGGGGGGGGGGGGTAGAAAGAGAAAAGGAAGAAGAGAGGTGGGGAGAAGATCTGTGCCTTGCTTTTACTCCAATCTTCATCTTCTTCATTCCCTCCACCTTTCCCCCCTTTGTTGTGTGTGTGAGAGGAGAGAGAGAGAGATCGCGTGTGAACACGATCGAAGAATCTTCAATCTCTCTCTCTCTCTCTCTGGTCTTCGATCGAATCCCCTCATTCCCACTTTCAAGATCTCTCTGTCATCTCAATAATCACACTCTCTCTCTCTTTAAAGCATCCATCTTTAAAAAATCCAAAAAAAAAAGAAAGGGGGGAATGAAGGAAGAACAGAGTAAACAACTGAATAATAAAATAAACCAAGAAGAACAATAAAAACAAACAATAATTTAAACTTTTATTTCTCTCCTCATGTCATGTAACCCCAATTTCTCAAGTAAAACCCCCAAACCGTTAATTCAAAACAATTTGAACTCTTTTTTTTTTTCAATTTTTTGTTTTTTTTCTCTTTTGTTTGAGTTTTGGGAATTACAGAACCAAGCTAGTGGCGATGGCGGCTCGATTCCTCTCCAGATGGGTGGTTCCGTACACGGGGAGCTCCTCGTGGTACCTCTCGTTGCCAATGGCGGAGAGGTTATCGAGCTCGAACAGGTCCGAGCTCGCGCAGCTCGCGGCGTCGTCAGTGTCGGATTCTTGATCTTCTTCGTCCTCGTCGGAATTATCTTTCTTCAGGTGGTGGTGGTGGTGGTGGGCCTTCATCAGGAGCTCCCTCGCAGATTCCTCAACGCGGCGGTTCCGCTCGCGGATGCGGCACTTGAGCTCGTCGCCGACGGAGTTTCTCGCAGCGGCGGGGGTGAGGTCGAGGTCTCCGTACACGTTCTTATGGCCGCAGGGGCGAGAATCCTCGTCCACGATCACGCTCACGGGGTAGAATCGGACTGATCTCTTACCGGTGGCATTTACGGGGTTGTTTCCGGCCGCGCCGGAGCTCAGTTTCCGGCTAACCGCAGCCGTGGATGACGGCGTCTTGCTCAGGCACGATCTGGAGAAGGAGGACGCCGAGGAGCACGTGGAGGCGTGCGCGGACTTGAACGTCCTCTCGGAGGAGGAATCGTCGGCCACGGCGGCGGTTCGGATGCTCCGGAGAGTCGACGGCGACGTCTTCGTCTTCTTCTTCGCGTTCCCCGCGGCGCTGAACAGGGAGTTGAGGAATCCGGCGAGCTTCGCGCCGGGCGAGATGGGTTGCTTCACCTTCTTCAGATCTCCGTACATCTTCAGGGCTTTCGCCTTTGCGTTCTCCTTCTTCTGAGACGAACCTCCGCTACTCTTCTCGCGATCGAACGCCTTGGATTCTCTCCGAGGCTTCTCCGATCGGTCGTTTTTCGGCGGCGCCGGGGAGATCTTGGTGCTGGTTCGAATCGGCTTCGGCGGCGGCTTCCGGAAATCCACGTTCGCTCCGTACATCGACTCCGCCTCGGAGGAGGAGAATCCCCCTCCGCAGCTCGACTCCGACGAGCTCGACGAGGAGTGGACCAGCGGGAACTCCGCGCGGCGGCGGCGCGAGCCCCCGTCGAAGTCCTCCGGTGCGGGAGTCACGGCCGAGCTCCGGGAGACGACAAGCTTCTCCGTCACCTTCTTCTCCATCCACTTCTCGATCATGATGGCTCGCCGGAGCCCCGCCATCTCCTGCTCCTCCTCCACCTCCTTCAGGACCCCATTTCCACAAACAGCACTGGGTTTGTGGTTGTACTGTTGCTGTTTCCTCCTCATGATCTCCTCCGATCTGTAGAAAACAACCCCGTCGCGATCCCTCCCTCGCTCAGCCTCGTCGATGGAGCGGTAAATCGCGTCGAGCAGGGTGGAGGAGAAGGAAGGGTTGTGGGTGTCTCTGGTTTTCCGGCCCCGATCTTGTCGCAGAGACTGATGCCACTTCTCCATCTCTCTTTATACTGAGGAGCAAAGAAAAAAAAAACCCAACAAATCCAAGGAAAGAAGAAGAAGGGTGTGGAGTGTAGAACGAATGATGGTGTCTAGTGTGTGTTGGGAGGAGAGTGGTAAAAGCTGTTGGCGAGATCAATGGGAGCGAACAGCATCATGTGACAGGGAGGAGCAGAAAGAGAGAGAGAGGGGGAAGAATGGTCTCTGTAACGGATTTTGGAAACTTTCTCTGTTGGGAAGAAGACACAGATGGGGAGAGAGGGAGATAGAGTAATGAGAGCGAAGTCCCACGCCTGTGAGATAGAGAGAGGAGAGGAAGAAGAAGAAGAAGATGATTGAGGTGAGAGAATTTCCCCTGTGCGTGTCTCTCTCTTTTATTTGCGGTTTGTGAGCCCCACGCGTGCGAGCGGGCCCCGGAACGGGGGGCTGCCAGCCTGGCACTCTGTGACGTGGCATACTTTTCTTTCTTTTTTTATAAATTAAAAAAAAACACACACATTTTACAAATAAATATACTTTTATTTTCCCTCCTCCTTTCGTGACAAAACTATTTATCCTATTGGTTGGAGACAAAATTAATTATTCTTTCTTAACCTATTTACGAGAAGTGATTCTTTACATGATTCAAATCCATGATATTCTTTTTGAGAGGAACTTATCATCACTAACGAAATATCATTCAGGTACTGCGCGGCATGCTACTTAATAGATGAGTCAAATATACATGATTAGGGATAACGGTATAGTATTTACACCCTTAATCATAATTATTTATGTAACGTAATAAATTGGAAAATGAGGTTTTATGGGGGAGAGCACTATACAATTAGACTATAGAAGTATAATTTATTGTGTATCTACGTGTCTATGTGGGCTTAACAAATTTTTAAACATTATTGGAATATGAGTAGCATAATGTAGTGCGAAATAATAATGTAAACCCAATTCAGTACTTATTACATTGTACAATTAAATTATCAAAAAGGTCTAAGGTACCACTCTTGTATAATTTGTATTGCAAAACCGCACCATCAATGTATTCAAAAGTAAGTTTTGACTCGAAAATAAGGATCCAGATTCTCTCCGATACAAAAGGATGCGGTCCTTATACAGTTTTATAATTTTTTTTATTTTTGATGAAATTTTAAATACTTTTAACTATACAGATGAAAATAAAAAATAAAAGAAGTTTTCATGAGGTTTGGACACATATAACCCATTCATCCTAAGCTTTGAAAATTCAGTATGACTTTTAGATGTCATTTTTTTTCGATGCTTAGGATGAATGGGTTATGTGTTTCCAAATCACATGAAAATTGACATATTTATATATTTTTAAATATTATTTCAATCTATTTAGTTAAAATCTGCACATTTGGACTGCAGACATCCCAGATCCCCGAAAATAATGGTTCAATTTAGGGTTTTTTATTTTGTAATTAAAACATATACGCTAAAAAGAAGCTTTGAAGAAAAATATACCGCGAGCGCCCATCTAATATTTATCAAAAATCTGTCCAGATGTAATAATAAAGTTATAATCGAATTAAATAAGAGCACTAGGTTCAATTTTTTACTCAAAAACAGAAAAAGAAAACAAACAGTAGAATTAACTACATGCGTACGTAAAAAGTGAAAGTCACATGTCGGACCTTGAGTAGTAAAAAAATAAAAAATAAAAAAATTATATAAAAAACTATTATGTGTGAATGAAATAATCATATATACCAAATTACCATCACCATATGATTTTATCGTTCTAAGATTCTTCCATAAAAGTGTAAAAAAAATAATCGCAATAATCATTACTTGGTGTGATGGTTACAAGATCTGATATGCTTAATTGAATTATATTAAAAAACTCTTAGGAAGGCGATTGGTACACACTTATACATGTTTATAATTTTTAAAAGTAAGCTTTCATGATTAATATATGCATCCCTCGAGATAAAATACCACTTTTGTCATTTAAATACATTTTCTTTCATTATCATTGGATTTTGATTAAGAATTGAACATTGGTTTTTTTTTTTTTTATAAAGGAAGATATATAAATAAAATGTTTCTCCTCCACCCCTCGGTCCCCTCTTTTTTTTTTTTTTTTAACAACTCCCACAATATTATTTTATTTTTGAATAGCCTTCATTCTTGTCACATCATTAATTTTATCTTTTCCACTATTGTCACTTCTAGTTTTTTAAAAATAAAATTTATTAATCCTAGGAACTAAATTCAAAACATTAAACATTTCACTTTAAATTCTGAAAAAATTACAATATTCTTGAAAATATAACGTAAATATTGGTGAATCAATGCATGGAAAATGTAAAAATTTCAAAGAGAATAATACTACAAATACATCATTCACACACCCTTTAAACCGAAAATGATCGTAAGATAAAATTTGTATGATCCTATATTGTTATTTGATAAAAATATTCTTTAAAAATGATTGTACGACCTCAGATTGTACTACTTACCCTAAAAGCAATTGTTGTTATAAAATGTGCGAATCATAACTTTAAAGTGCATTCAAGCACACATGAGTGCCCACGGTTTAATTGTTACTCGACCCATCCTAAGCTTCCGTCATGGGATAATTGTTGTTATAAATAACCTAACAATAATTATATAAATTTTATCACGTGATTCTTTCGATATGAAAGGTGTCAGAAGGGTGTGCGAATATAAATTTTTATTTTAAAAAATGCATTATTAGCATAGATTAGAAAAAAATCATAAATAAATGACGTTAGACTACCAAAAATAGGGAAACAGGACATGACCGAACAGTGGACCGACAGCACGTGACAGTAACACTTGAGCGGTGCATTAATTACAGTTCCCCTATCTATCATCCTTCGGCTTTCACCCATTAGCTTCCTTTTTCTTTTCTTTTTTGTTTTGCTACATTTCACGCTTTAGCTATCACACACAGATAGACCCACATGCACCCTCCTCGCTCGTCCTTCCTTTGGCATAAGCTTTTTTTTTTTTTTTTTTTTTTGAGGGGTGGGGGGGGGGGGGGGGGGGGGGGGGGGGGTTGGGGGGCATAAGTTAATGATCAAATATCTGTGGGGGCATAGATTGATTGCTGAATTATATTTATAGAGCTGATCGTATTTTCTTGATCTTGTTTTGTGTGATTCGGATCCGATTTTGTTAGGTGATTATAATAACGAGGCTTTTCTGAAGTCTCATGGTATATAATTTGCTTTGTTTTGTCGGTGTTTAGCTTTTCTCTTCTCTACCGAAAAAACAAGTATACTACTCTTTTTATTGACTTGGCAAAAAAAAGAAAAAATATCCTACCTTTTCTTTAGAAAGAAAAAACTAAGATTTATGTTTAGGAAAATGTTGTTTGGTGCTATATTTAGTTGCCTAAGACATCATTTTAATAAAAAGTAGACTATCTTTTTAATATCATTTCTTAAAATGATGCAGTTTCAACGTAAGAACACTTTACGCAATTAAGCAAGGTGCAACACCAGGTAACATTTCCCCCCCCTTTTTTTTATATAAACGGAAAGATTTCATGCACTATTACTATTTTTACTTAGGTACATATGTATTGTAAAATGGTGTCATTTTGAAGGATAATTTTAAAACTATAGTTTTAAAATTAAAACGATGTAGATTTTTAATGCATGTGTCCCTAATTAGAAACTACGATATTGCATGCAGAACAAGCCTTATGATACAAGTGGAAAATTTTTATATAACGTCCGTGTTTCTAATCACATAGAGCGGTCCACAAGGAGTTGTTTTGCTAAATAATTTTAAAAGGACGTTTATTTTCTTTTTTCTCAAACATTATATTAGTAACTAAAAACGGAGAAATTTAATTAACATATAATGTTTCAAGTGTGATGCCTGATGCACAATATAATCATAAATAATGGTTTAGATTCAATATTCAAAGACTCTGCATAAAAGAAAATGAAAAATGGACAACCACGGTTACATATTTAGAGTTGAGAATTATTTCTTATGTTTGTTATGCCACAATATTGAGTGGAACTAACAACGGTTCTTTTCCTTATTTTTGTTTGCATAATCTCATAGATATATCCTCTCGATAGATAAATACAAACGCACCCAACATATATCGAAGAGTGCCCTCATTTTTATGATTGTGCAAAAAAAGAAAATAAAATGATCAAAACATAGATACTTTTTTAGAGTTAGAGAACTATTTTTGGTGTTTGTTGATCTATCATATGGCACAGTATTGAGTGGAACTAGGAGTCATTCTTTTCTTTCTTATGTTTGCGTAAAGTCATATATATATATATATTTCAATAGATAAATACAAACGCATCCGACCTAAATTTTCAAAAATTGTTGGCCCATGATTGTCTATTATAAAAGGTAAATCTAATCCTAGGGGCACTCGATTATTATCTCAATAAATCTAAGACCAGTATTAGAAGTACAGAAAAGTTTACGAAACAGACATGAGAGGTGTGAGCCTCATTCATTGAATGCAGTGAGCTCCACACCCCTTGAATATATTATGTTAAACATTTTGTGCATCTTTTCCGTACCCCAATCTATTGTTTTCCTAAACATAATTAAGGTTTTTTCATTGTGATTATATTGGGTAAAAACATTGTAATATAAAGTGACTACATGTAATAACATAAGGGGTCTGTTTTCTCTCCCATTCTCCGTTCTAATTAATGATGCAATTTGCACCATTTTTTCATTTCAATACATTTTTAAAAATTTTAAAAATCACTTAAAAATTGATAAATACGTTTATTTTTATATGTTGTTCCTATTAATACGGTTTAAATTTTTCAAAAATATATTGAACCAAAAATATGGTGTAAACTGGATCACGAACTGAAGAGGGGAATGGAAGAGGATCTGGATCGTGACATAGGTTCCATAAAGTTTATTCTATGCACATTAATCTCTTATCAGTTCGGATATTAATTCAGAACTTACAATAAAGCGAAGGTTTAACGTTTTTTGAAGTCTGAATTGCCTCTTTTACACTGTTCCAAGAGGACTTCTTTTGGGAAAGAATAATTGGTGTAGAGCTTCGAAGTTAGATAAAGGGGTAGTTTCTTCGTCTTTCATGATATTAATTCTTTGTTGAGTTTATGTAGAGATTTTAGGTGGGGCAAGTGGTCAGCTGTCTTTCTTTCTTTCTTTCTTCCTATGAGGAGTTTGGATTTTGGTTTGAAATGCAGTGGGATTGGTTAAAGAGCTTTTGGTGAAGTTGAAGAGATTCTCTCATCTTCAATAAAAGTTTAGGTCAATTTATGAAAGTTGTGTTCAAAATCTAATTTCACATGGAGAATTCAAAGCATCTTGATCAAAAATGAAATCACAATGGTTAAAGCAATTTTTTCTTTTTACAAGACTAAAGAGTTTTTGATAATTTGAGATAGCTTTTGTTTTAATTTTTGACCTTTTTTTTTTCTTTTTTTAGGAAGGATGCTAAGGGAAAAAGGGAAGTGGAAAATTACCTCATCCACAGTTGTATGTACACGATGCATTAATTTAAAATTTCATTCTACAAGCAGCATCTTAGCTGATGCCCAGAACAATGATTAGAAATGTTTTTTACTTTACAATGAAGGAAGGCACTTAGATTGGGCCGACCATGTTTAATTGCGCGGCAAGTCTTACAGATAATCAATGTTTAATCATGAAATGACACTCTCATGACTCGAACTTCCAACCTTTCAACTGAAAAATTCCACAAAGAGTTTTTTCTTTAACTACTATTTTATCTTCAATAAATATTTGCAATTGAATCTATGATATATGTATTGAAAGTATAATTTTACTGCAAGAACTCAAGAGTTTTGGAACTGCACTAATAAGTTTGACCATAAAAATGTCCTCCCATTTACATAAGTTACAAGAGTTGGTGCACAAATTAGGCTCTTTTTTTTTTTTTTTTGGGTTCTTTGTTGGGAAAGTAGTTAGGCATTACTTTTATTTATTTGAAAGTAGTAGTTAGGCATTAGTTGTACATGGAAGCTCTCTCCCCTTAATGAATCCTTACCTTACTTCCAGTACAATATATTATATATTATATATCTGTATATTTGGACCATAAGATGCTTTGTTTTCTAGCATAGAACCAATCATTGCCTTTAATTTGAGTTCCTCTCTCCCATGAAAAAAAAAAAAAATATTTTCCAATTAATTCTCTAGAAATATTTTTGCACCAGACCATAAGTGTAAAATCATTAAATAATTTTATTAAGGTAATTTTATTATTTTTCGTTTATATATTGACACTACAAAAAAAAGGTTAAATTTTTTTTTTATTGAAATTAGGATATGATATATTAAATTATTTTAGAAAAATTTCACCCAAGGTACCGATCAGGCTCCTGTCAGTTTCTCTCTTTATTTTACACTTCTAGTCAATTTTAATGGGGTTTTATATAACTTTTAACTGTACGGATTGAAATAACACATAAAAAATACACAGCCATATTACTTTTGATTAGATCTGAAAGTGTTGAATATATTTATCCTAATCATTAAAAAGAAAATCAAAAGTACTAAAAACCTTTACCAAACTTTTAATGATTAGAATGGACAAGAACTACCTAAAATGATAAACTAAAATTAAAATAAAATAAAAGTTGGATGATTAAAATATGTGCGCTTCTTTGTAAAATAAGCCTAAATTATTCTGTTTTGGCGGCTGCATTATAGAAATAATACTTGCTTTCGGTTAACACTAAATAGGTTTAAAAAAAGATTGTGATTTTCAAAAGGGTTATTTCACGGAGACCATAACAAGCTCCAAATTTGATTTAGTTTAAATGTATGCTCCTTAATTATTGAAAGAACAAATTCATAATTTGATCTTAGGTCTCAGCAATTTGTGGCGATTCAATGTCTTTGTTAAGAAGTTTTCTTTTAATAAGCCGTGTAGTTCGAGCAGTAAAGGAATCTGAGTTATCAAAAAAATACGTTATTTTTGTAGAATTTTTTTGCTTTTTTAGTAAATATGTTTTAATCATAAAAGATCAATTTTTCAGACCGTAAAACCCTCAAGTATATACCTCAAGCTATTAAAAAAATAACTATATTCCTCTCATTGTTATATATCAATGATTTAGAATTCTTTTCAACAAATACCCTCAATTTAGTCATAAGAATATATATATATATATATACACACACACTATTAGAGAAGAATTAAGAAATCATTAATCCTATAAAGCTTTTGTCGCGTAATATAGAGTGCCATAAATTATAGTTGCCAAAATAAAATCCTCCTTTCTCCTATAACACCATATACCTAACCTACCCCCTGCCTTCATTTGGGTGACAAATCAATATATCTCCACTTAATTAAAGTAATCTCTCTATATTATCATTATTAGTCACAAGATTATTGTCCCACGAAAACAATACTAATACTCCTAATTTAGCTTGAGAATCTACCTTCGAAGCTCACTTATTTGTTTATTTTTAACTAGGCCATGTAACGTTTTGAGCTTAGACATTTTCATTTTCTAAGGAGAAAAGGGGTGGGGTAAGAACCACTCAGTCTCGAGAGTCAGTCCGGTGATAAAGTGGGTTAACTCTAGATTCACCTGTCTCTAATTTAGTCAGCTCAAATTACTAGCCAAGATCGAATAAGCTCAAAGGTAATGATTTCTTGATTGACGGATAACCGCTTCTTTTCCTGGGACTTGATAGAAATCTCATTCTTTAAATCATTTGTTAAAAGAATGATATATTTATGTTGATCTTTGTCACTCGAGGCTCTCTCCAACCATTGCATGATATGGTGCATGTGTGTCTAGACTCGAAAGCATTTTTATAAGAAATAAATGAATAAAAGAGTCGGATCATCGGTGCACCGTATGACGATTGGAGAGGATCTAACCTAGTTGGGTATTCTTAATAAATGTACAAAATGCTTGCACTCATGGCTCCCTTCGCCTTTATATCTACGAGAGGATGTGTGTGTGTGTGAATAGGTCCCCGATATTAAAAAAATAAAGTATAAAACAATTTGAAATAAATAAAATAAGATCAAAGGGAACGTGGTTAGATTGATTAAATAAGGGATTAGTACAAAGGGAATGTGTGTGAAGAAAGAAAAGAGGGATTAATTAATTTGGCAACAAGCTAATTAAAGAGAGACCATACAGGAAAAGCAACTCCCGTGTGCCTCTCTTCTTCCTTGTCCCTTCACTTTTCCTAACATGCCATCCCACATCATTCCTCTCAATAACTCAAAAAAAAGAAAAGAAAAGAAAAAAAAAAAACACAGTAATCCTACACGCACACTTTCACGAATTTGTGAATTTGAGAACTCTACAAAAGATTGACTATTTTCTAATATTTTTTATTATATAAAAAAACTTGGTCAAGGTAAACACCATGTAAAGATATTAAATTTAAGACCTTAAATCGAACTGAGTTTTAAATTTATGTTTCTTGTTACATGTGACTATTTGTTATCAAACACATGATACTGCATAGAATATATTCATAAACTTAATTTTCGAAATATGGAAGAGGAAAAAAGGTCTCTAGAACTTTATGGTGCTAATGGCTTGATTTGTTTGTATTATGGCTCATGAGCAAAATTGTCCTTATGCACAATGAGTCCTAGGCACTGCCCTAATCCGCTGAGAGGAGTAGCATCTTCCATAAAATTAAAAAAAAAAATTAGATTTAAAAGAGAAAGAGAGACAAAGGATGGGTTTCCATAACTTTACCCCCCCCCCCCCCCAAAAAAAAAAAAAAACTTGCTCTATTTTGTTGTTTTCTTTTTCATTTTTTTTGGAAAATGGGGAACTGTTCGTAAATTGAGCAGCTATATCGTATTCGATTCTTATTTAATATACTTTACCTCTAGTACTCCGTGATGCACCTAATTTTTGAGAATTTTTTTAACTACTCTGACCGAATGAATTTAAATAATAAACAAAATTATAGAAGCATAACAATTTTAAAGAGATTTGAGAATTTAGAACACATTAATTAAAGCATTGAAACTTTGGTATAATTTCTAAAGGCTTTGATTTCATATGATTTTTAAGTACTTAAATATATAACTAGCACAAAATCAAGTCCCATAAAAACAAGCATATTTATATATTTTTACTTGTTCTTTTTATTTGTACCATTAAAATCTTTAAAAAGTACTTTAAAATTTTAAAATTATGCGCTCTAAAGTGGCGGTAGAGTCATATTCGAAAGGGATAGATGACACTATCAAATCAGGATAATTATGAGACTGCGTATGGGTCGATCAGCATGGCTCCAACTCAAAAAAAATAATACAGAAAATAAAAGAGGGGATTATAAATCTTTAATTGAGTCCCAAACATCGCTCTGGCCCATACTATATATGGATCTTCGAGAATCAAAGCTAAATCTCTTATATATATATATATATATATATAGATTGAGAGAGAGAGAAGATCTCACCATACCCCATTTAACTTTTTTTTCCCTTCCTCAAAATAATTTTTGACCAATAATTTAATTATTAAAATGCACGCATTCTTAGGCACTGGAAATTTTGAACAAAATTAATGATCATGATCAGTGTTCTATATCCTACACGGGCCCTTCATTGAAAATTTCCGTACAAAACCACATAACACAATCAATGAATGTTTAAGATCATGTTCTCTCAATTGCTATTATCAGTGAGTAGTTAATCTTTTTTATGCTTTATTCGTTTTCTTTCAACTTTCTCCCTCTTCCTATGCTCTTCTCTGGGTCTCGTAAATCAAGGTAAAATATTTAGTAAAGGGTACATTGAGCGTAGTTTAAATTTAAAAATTTATGAGGTTCAAAATCTAAGAATAGCAGAGATTTCATCAGAGAATGGGGTTTGGAGTTTGATAACTTGTGTCAGATACAATTTTCTGTCCGTGTTGTTTCCCTGAATTTTCTCAGGAAACAAACAAGAGGGAAGTAAGGACTCCGACAATTTCTCAGCTTTTTGCGCCCAATTAACCAACAATGGCTGTTTTCTATCAACCATTTTGGGGAGTCCTACTAGCAGTAGTACTACTGCTGCTGCTGCCGCTGCTGTTCCCACAATGGCTCCTCAGCTCAGTCACTGAGACTTGAACGGCTAAGATGCACGAATTGTCCTCCAGGAGTGGGCCCCACCCAAATGCTACAAGCTCCTTAAATGCCACAAAATACACACACACACATATATATATATATATATATATATATATATATCCAAAATGCCATTGTGTATCACTCTTGTGATTCTAAAATAAAACATTTTAATTTTCCAGAGAAAAAGATGAAATGAAAGGTTGCAGCTTACTTTGGGCATTGGGTGATGCCCCGAGTACAATATTAGGAGCATTTTGTCTGTCAAGTAGTTTGCACACACCACACTTTTTCCAAACAGTCATAATAAGTAGTAACAATACTTGAAAGGTACAAAAAAAAAAGAAGAAAAAGACCCATGACGGATCGAAACTACGTATCATCCTTGAAAGTTTTAATGTATGAGAATACGTTATTAAAAGAAAAATGATCATCAGAATTGTGATATAAGTCACACCAGATGTACAATTGCTGTGTCCATGTATATCTACAACATGCAAGGAGGGAGGGGGGGGGGGAGGGAAGGGGTTGGGTGATGCAAGTTATTCTCTCTTTTTCTCTTTCTGTTTCTTTTGTACACAATAAGGTGATTTCTGGCATCTTCATGTGTAAAAAGAGATGAAGCAAAGGGACAAGACTGAGGACACAGTGTGTCAGTGTGTGTGTGTGACTGGCTGTATTGGGATGGGGGGGCTAAGGCATGGCATGATTATTAGTGCAAGAGATGATCAGTCACACACAAGCTAAGCTATAATATAGGTGCCTGAAGAGAGAGAGAGAGAGAGAGGCCTTTGGGACTTGGGAAGCTCTCCCGCAGAGAGCATCATATGACCTGGAAAGTTCATCCACAACAACTTCGAGATGAAGATGGGACGATCTCAGCCGTTGGCTGGTCAATGCAACACCCCAAGAGAGAGAGACAGGGAGAGAGTGAGAGTGGGAGATCTAGACAGGGAATGTGTGTTTTTGTGCTTTGTGGGGATGTGGGAAAATGGATTGCAGAGAGAGAAAGGAGGGGGGGGGGGGGGGAGAGAAGAGGACAACAAGGGGTTAGGAATAATATGAAAAGGGAAAAGGGCGGATTGATCAGTTGGCAATCCCGAGGAAAGTGAAACATGTTTTGAACTAAAGAGAACAGGCACACAGCAAAGCCCCTCCTCTCTCTCTCTCTCTCTCTCTCTCTCTCTCTCACACACACACACACACACACTTTGTTTTAACACCCCACCACCAGAATCCCCATTCCCAACTTTCTCATCGCCATCACTGACAACCCACCATGGTAACCACAACCCCTTCTTTTTCTCTCCCTCCCTCCCTCTCTTCTTTGAAAAAAGAAGAAAAATAAAGAGACGAGAGGGAAGAAAAGCCATGCATGACACGGATGAAGGTAAAAGCAGAAACCTAGCACAGTAACATTCTGAAAACAATAATACCATGCACATGCACACAAGGCATTTGCAAAACATTTATTATAAATTCATTGGATCCAAAGAAGGCTTGGAATTGACCAGTCAGTGGGTTGGGTCCAGACCCGGTTATTCGGGTTTGATATAATATTTTGGAAACAAAAGGATAAGAAAATGCTTTACGAGAGTTGGGATTAGACCAGCAAGTGTGTGTGGTTTATTTGGGATTGAGATAGGCCAACTGGGGATGCATAGGAACAGAGATCAGCCCAAAACCCAAACAGCCTTTTTCCACTCGATGGTTCTACGTCAACCAGATGAGCATGGGGAGTAGGGCTTATAAATTTTTGGACATTGGGGGGGAGAAAGCAAGGAAAGCTAACCGGAGAAGAAACAATAAAGCAAAATCAGATACTTTTTGATGGCTGAAGACTAGTGTATTGAAAGAGGGGAAAGAGATCCCCAACATCACTTTTGGGTCTCAATATTACAACATTTATCAAAACCGATTTAGGAGCAATCTTTAATTTCCTCATATTCTATAGCGGGGGTCCAGGACGACATTCTATTGTGCTAAACAGGTTAAGGGTTTAGAAAGGCTAACAAACAAATTGCAAAGGAATGCTCTATGATCATGATTTATTAGAGCATGCAGTAATCATATGATTATCAATGCAAAATCATGAAGGGTCGCTCACCTGGTATTAAGCTTTCCTGACAACTGAAAATGATCTGATTTGGGCTGCTCCATGGTCTCATGGATTTGAGTTCCTAGCAAGGAGCCAAAAACTTCATAAAGTAAGCTAGGCAAATGCAATGCAAGGTCTGTTAGCGAATCCTCGACACAGACTTATTTGACAAGATCATGTCACATGCGAACTAAACAAAAACTTTGCATTAGACAGCAAAAGATTGAGTTCATTTCATTTCATGAAGAAAACCAATAACCACTATTGCTAGCTCGCTTCAATCCTTAAAAGAACAGCCCAACTAACATTTCACGTCTAGAAGTTTGTTGTCCAATTGAGGTGGCTCAATTGAGGTTGCTGATAGGCCCCAACTTGGGCCCCAGGAGCTGCAGCAGCAGCGACCCCAACTCCAACATTACCTCCCATAGTAGGAGGTCCCAAATGGTGGGGACTAACGATGGCTGCTGGCTGTGGATGCGGATGGTACACGCCCGGAAACTGCATGTTTGAAGATTGGGCTGCAGCAGCATTGTATGTAGGATGCCCCGTGTGGGATGGTATATAAGCAGCATGAGGCGTTTGACCTTGCATGTTGTAATAAGGTGCGGATTGCAGACTGGGAAGATCCCGTGGGTTCTGAACCCAAATTTCAGAAGTCTCAGCCTGTAAAAAGTAGAAAAAGGGGAAATGTTAATGCATACACGTTAGCTCTCAATCTTAAAAGCACGTAAAATTTAATCCATCAATGGTTTATGCAACTACTGGCTGAGACCACCAATAATGAATGGGAGAAATGAAGGTCGGTAAATTATAAACAAACCCACGCAGTACCCAGTGGATATGGCCAGCAAAAAATTTAATCCAGCAACAGTTTATGCAACTACTGGCTGAGACCACCAACAACGAGCGGGAGAAATGAAGGTTGGTAAATTATAAACAAACCCACCCCAGTACCCAGTGGATATGCCAAGCTAAAACTTGAATTCACACTAGTCAGAAGACAAACCCAGACGAGCATTTCCAGAACTCAGTTTAGTTCAGGAGGGATGTGCAATGGTTATTCTTCCAGGAAGTATTTTTGTTGTTTAGTTCATAGTAAAATAATTACGGTTCAGCTGCAACTGCTAGCAGTCTTTTTCTTCCTTTTTCCCCGGTTAGGCAACAACTGCTAGTAGTGCTACTACAATGATCGACTGGTTACTACTACTACTACAAATGTTCACACTGGAAGTCAATTCAATTGGAGAACTGCCCTTAGAAATCACATTCGCTAGGCCAACCAACTTGATGGGTCAACCTACCCCACCCGACCAACCATTTTTTTCCCAACATCAGGTTGAATCAGAATCCAATAGCCAGTAAAATCTCAAAACCCTACAAATTTTTGATGGGTTGCTAGTGTGTGAAAAATAAATATACAAATTGAAAATTATGGCCGAAGAAAAAGCAATAACTCTACCTGTGGGTTCGGGACGTATATGTTCCCATCTTTGTACTTAAGACGAGAAGAATCTTCAAGCCCAGACGCATTTCCAACAACACCAGGAGCATTGATGGCATACCCAGCTGGATTGGTAAAATTTGCAAACCCTGTTGGACTACCAGCAGGAACAGGTTTAAACTGCTGAATACCATATTTGAGGCCATTCGCACTGAGATGGGAGTTACCGCCAGGCATCAGCAGGTAGCTGCTGCCATTGGAGGGGTGAGGATAAGTGGCATTGTTGGAATAGCCAGGCATGGCCATTGGTGGAACATAAACCGGGGAAAGGAACTGGCGATATGGCATTAGATTAGCAAAATGGGACATGTGAACTTGAGGGTACATCTGGGCCACTGGTGGTGGTTGCTGCTGTACCATAGCTATTGTCGATGCAGGGATGCTGTTGACCGTATGCGAGCTCAAGGACTGCCACAAAATCATTACGTAAATATCATATCAATGGAAAAACTGACTGCAAAGGAGGAAAAGGGGGGAAAACCCCACTAAATGACCTATTCAATGAATGATTTGAACTCCTATATATTGAACTGCTGCTAGGAGGGCACTAGTATATAAGATAAGACGAATATTATGCCTAGCATCATGCTTCGCATAACAATCTTGAAAAGCCCTAAGGAAGTGACAAACAAAACAAACAAAGCAGATCAAGCATGTATTATGTGAGCGTGCAACCAAGAAGGTTCTGTGTATGTGTATTTGTTTGTGGGCATTCATGTCCGTGTGTGTGTGTGTGTGTGTGTGTGAGAGAGAGAGAGAGAGAGAGAGTGTTGCAATGTACCTCCTGGGGTGATGGTAAATCCTGCCCACGTGCAGGTTCATTCGTTGTACCTCTGAAATATGAAATATCATACCCAGTCTGGGGGTCATACGCCTGCTTGCATACACAATGGAATCAGAACTCCATGATTACAACTAGTAAATGATTTAGAGCTTATAGGCCAACCAAACAGCTGTTCCACATTTTTTTCAGGGAGCAACGTTAGCAGGGAAATTTATAAGAAGTCACAGTACATAGATTCAACTCACCGAAAAACTTGGTAATTCAGCAGGATCTTGTCGTTGTTGTGAATCTGAAGGAGTGTATGACGGACTGTTTTCCCTAACCATTCCAATGCCTGCGTAATTCTCCATATTCTGAGAACTTAAAGACTCTCCATTATCAGCCAATTGAGGCTCACATGCTGTACCTGACTCTGGAGAGTCTGGTCCAGAATGTCTAACATGGTCACCTAATACATCTACCTGCTTGGTTCCCGTAGCATCATCCAGTGAAGATTCTGGAGCAGACACTGACAAACTGCAATATCAACCCATCAATCATCATTCTCAGCTCAAAAACATTGTTTATAAATCTCATTATTAATTCTAACCAGCTCACAGTAGAATGTCAGACATTTGTTGGACCCTTTTATCTTATAAACACCAAACTAACCAACCTTGCAGCAGCCTCCGAACTTTCTTCTTCTCCTCCAACTACAAGAAACCCAGATGCCATATCCTTGGAAGAATCAGCCTCTGCCTCAAAGCTGCCAAAAGTAAGCAGACAGCGATCGGTATCTGCAACTCGAATGTGTTGTGCTATGATGACATTCTGGTTCTCACTGATGTTTATTTGCAAAAGATCATCTTGCAACTGAGCTGCATCTGTTTTCACATCCTTAGATCTATCAGCAGGAGAAACAGATTTTGCAGGAACGCCAATCACCCCAGGGCTGCCAGAGTTTGATTTTTTACTAGATTTAGGTTTCCACTCCTTGCTCGGCTGGGCAGCTGTATCGAGAGTCAGGATCAAATCCAAAACCAAAGCAACAGAGGTAATATAGGAACAGAGAACAGGTGTTCAGCATCTAACATTGAAACACTGGATTCCAGACCATGCTGCTGAAAGACAATTATAGAATGTAACAATAACATATCACCTCCAAAGTGCTCCTAGGACTCCATAACCCACACAGAGAAACTATGGCCATGTACTACATTATTGCCAATTCAAGATTTATAATAATGCGATATCGAAGGAAATTGTGTTCTTGTTACCGCACCTGCTGTTTTATTTAACACATGGACACCGACTACCAACATAAATTTAAAGAACAAGTTTTCAACTGCAATAGCCAAGGTTAAAACAAAGGTTAGCAGTGATGATGGATCCAGTGAGCATTTTGGGATTATATCCATATCTAATGTCCAATCTAAAGCATAAAATGGGTGCGATGATAATGTACCTCTCTGCTGTTGATGTGATCTTGTACTAGACTGGCTGCTCAAGACAGACCTGCCAACTGACACGCTTGAAATAACTGGTTCAGGAACAGTACTTTGATTGATTTGATCATTCTTTGAAATGACAACAAAAGGTTGATATGGCTCCATGGGAGAGGGAAGGTCCCTACTCAAAAGAGAATTTGAAACAGAACTGCTTGGTACCGATGGCTGTCGGCGATTACCCACCACTCCAACTTCGCGCTTAATAGCCCCAACAGCAGCTGATGATCGGGAATCAGGAGATGGCACATGAACGGGATCTGAGGATGAGGAATACACTCCTAGTACAGAATTGTTTGATGACATTGTCACAGAATGCGGTTGAGAATAATTCGACTTCACTGCTTGCACACGGGAAGCTACATTCGAAATCCCAACCTGTCTCTCCGAGAATTCTTTCTTATCCATACCAATTAAATTAGCATCACGAGGATGTCTGCCTTTTGAATCATTAGGCCCATTTGGAGCTTGGGATACACCACGGACACCGCGGCCACTGGAGGGCCTTTGATGGCTTAAAACCCCTGTTGAGCTGCAGAACACAATATTATCCAACTTTGGCCAAAATACAATTTAAAGTATGCACAATATTTACCAAATCAAAAAACTTCAGGACGGGAATGAAGGTAGCTTTAATAATCAACTTGCTGCCCTACTAGACCATAACTACATAGAAACCTCGATAATTGATGCCATCTCGGACAAGACCTTCATGCCCACTCATCTTTAATACATTAAAAAATGACATATATATCTAATGCAGATCTTAAACAAAACAGTGTGAGAATACTTGGAAATTATAAGCTCCTTAAGAAACATGACCATTAAGGTGCAAGTCCAGAAAAAATTAATTTCAGGCAACATTTCATCGCCGTGTCCATATGCATGGAGTATTAGACAGGAAAATTAGTCCATCTAGGGCAGACATGTAAATAACTTAAAGCAAGATACTCAGGGAAAAAAAATGCAAATGAAAATTATAGAATTAAAGATAGTAGCTTTATGATTAAACTAAGATGCCAAGTTCAAAAAGGCTTCACGAAGTGGCAATATAGACATGCCCTTCCTCAAAATTTGAAAAAATTGAAGTTCACTAGTTTTAACTAGCTTCAGTAATACAACATTCAACAACCATGAATGCTTTTAGAATAAGGTAGTGTACCAACCCCTTTGATTTCTCTTAATCATATTAAAAGCAACCGTAATTCTAAATTTTAAAACTGTTAAAAGTTCATAACATACACACAATTTTTATCAATTTTTATGAAATTCAAACTAATTTTCATATTTTGCATCAAAATATTAAGTGAATATTAAAGATCAAGTAGTTTTCACCTCATAACAAAAGCAAGACCTATCAAGAAAAAAATAATTGGTACAATTACACATGCAAAATTTCAGTCAAGGTTGCAGAGCAGGGCCCTAAAGATTGCTGCCTTTAAGGTTGGTAATATTTCCAGAATAGCAATTATGAACTTGAACAAAAAAAATATGAGCTAGTTTCAAAAACATTGCAAGTCAACTTAATAAGTATGCATTAATACTATATTAATGTAAGGCCATCAAGAAAAAATGTTGAAGGTATGAAAAAGAGCAGACAGCAGAACAAAACAAAACAGGAGTACCCCTTCTCCTTAACATTCGAGACCCCGTGGTCATTCGCAGGTCTAGAAGTTTGTCGCAAAGAAGCCTTTGATTCTCCACCAGCATTCTGATTAACTCGGTTGTCTCTCACAACTCGGAACTCCCGGATGATCCCTGCATTCAGTGAAACTCTTTTTATCAACCAGCACAATGACAGGCCGGAGGTCTGATGTCATAACGAAAACAATAAAGCAGCTTTCCATACAAAAAATGGATGAAAACAAAATATAAAAAGTTTAGTGGATGAAAAACTAACACTTAGAACAAACAACAGCAAGTGAAAAACTTCCAGAATAAAAAATTATTATTATTAATTATCATCATCGTCGTCGTCTTACACAAACACATGTTTGAACACTTTCAATGCTTATATGACACATCAAATAGAACTTCTGTTCTATAGCTGCTGCAAACCTTCCAACTTTATGATAAGACCTTTCAAAGCAAAATAAATAGGAAATTTCCAATCATCGACATCAATGAAAAGAAACATCAAGGATATTTTTGTTCGTGAAGGCTTTTCAATAAAATTTTGACTTTTGATATGAACTACAAATTTTCTTAAAATTTTTAAAAATAACTCCATGAAAATGAGACATAAATTTATAAAATATTTGCTAACCATCAACTTTAAATAAAGAACAATCATTGCCACTACATATTACCAGGTAAATTATTCCGATTATAACCTCCTCCCTGGACATTATGGTCAGAGTGTGTTTGGGATTTCATTTCTTGACCTACACGCTCAGCATATTTTCTTGGCTCAGCGGAACCTTTGTAATCAGAGTACGTGCGGAATTTCATCCCTCCGCCAACACGCTCGGCAAGTTTTCTTGGCTCTGCGGAACCCTTATAGCCCATGCTCTGAAGTATTGGTTGATAAACAGTTAGATTGGATTATATAGTTTAAACAAAGTACAATAAACCTTCATGAAATGATATGGATTACATAAACCAAATTCAAAGACCACTTAGGAGATTGCCTCCATAAAATGCTTAAAACCTCAGCCACTTGATAGACATATATAAAGACATTAACCCACTGAAATGTAAATCTCATTCAATCTAGACAAAAAAAATAAACTAAAAATAAAAACAAGAGGTAGAACAAACCAACCAACAAGGAAAAAAAAAGCTTCAAAAAAGAATACAATGCCTTTGATAGTCGATCATTTCAGATATTAGTACAGTTTTGAAGCACCCAAAACTTTGCAAAAAGACAGAATCATTGTCCTCTACAATGAAGTACAAGATAAATAATTTATTCATGCTAATCAGAGTTAATGTCCATGTTATGGACAAAATGATAACATTTCCATGCCATAGAAAGTAAGCATGCATGTTGTAAAAGTAAAGGAAAAAGAGTTTGCCATATTCCACATGGTGCAAGGCACAAGATTTTACCTCCTTCTTCTTATCTCTTCGTCTCCTGACCTCGTGAAAAGGCTCTGAGTAACAATAAGTCCAAAGATACAACAGTGTAAGAAACATTGATAATAATGACCAGAAGTGCTATAACAACAAATAATTAGAAGAATCTCCCTCGTAAGTTTAAAAGATAATATACATAAATATAAGTATGGTCTTAATGGTTAAGAGTGTTTATTTGAGTTTCCGTGTGCATATACACCCAAAAAATATAAAATTAATAATGTAAATGGTAAAAGAGAAAAGTGCGAACACACAAGAGACAACGACAGTCAGGTGTTAGATAAAATATTACCAGACTGCCCAGTGGGATTTCATAACAAAAAAAGGACAGTAGCCAAAATCTTGTTTAACTAATTGGCTTTCTTGGAAAAAAACTAAACTGGTCTGTCAATGGCATTTATAGGTCATCATATCGTTCCCTAACATCTTTGACTGTTGTCCAAGCGGTAAGAGCTAATCACTAATCTAACAGTAATACAGGAAGGCTTCCAAGCAGTTCTATTAAACCCCCTGTTTTTTATGCCTGCACACACCCAAACTAAACTGAAGCATGGTTATGGTGACCTCATCATCGCATGTTACAATCAAACGCAGGAAAAGCTAGAACCGAAGTACTATTCTGAAATTAGCAGAAAGTTATATCAATCAGACACGAAATGATTCGCACATACAAGTGATTGGGCCTTGCTATTATTGTATCATCGTGTTGACTAAAAAACAATTAGACTCGGAAACTCTTTGACTCCATGTATAGAACCTAAGACCCCGCCCTAAAATTACAAAATTATAGTACCCTATATAATTTAAACCAGCCCTGGCCATTATGATACTGCATTTGCATTGGCATTTGATCTGTTTCAAAAAAGGCTATAATAACACGATCGGCACTGGCACCCTCTAACTAATAATATCCAGTGCTCAACCTACAAAGTATGTGTAATTTATTACTAACAGCCCAATATATTTAAAGTACTCCTCAAAATATTCATGTTTCTGTGGCAACCATTCTTCAGCATAAATTACATTTTTGTCCGTGTACACAAACAAGTGCTACACCAGAAAAGAAAAGAAACAATAGACACATTCAGGTACTAATATGCTCTCATAAAATTGCTCCATTAATCCCATGTAATACATTATGTAAAGCAATTGTGAAACCCAAAGTTAATAAACTCATTTCAGAGCCAAGCAAAAAAAAAAAAAAAAACACTACGTTCAACAAAACACAGTAAGCATGAATGACACAAAAAAGTAGAAAAAAAGAATAACCACCCGGGGGACTGAAAAACAAACCTTGACTAAGCAATTTCTGGGCAGCTTCGTTAGGATCCATGCCTGTCTCCTTGAGCGTGGTGTAAATGTCAACCTCCGAATGATTACCCACTATTTCCCTGATGGACTGGATGGTTTTCCGAACCCGAGCCGAAATCACTGTCCCACCTTCGACTCGCGGGCTGGAGACCATCTCAAAATCTACAAGACCAAAGATTAACCAACAACAAAGCACGCAAACCCTACAGATTTTAGAATATTTGTAGGAACGGATGCGAAATCTCGATGCCCCAAATACGTAGATTGAGAACAACTTCAGAGAGCGGCAAGTAGATGGAGGGAAGAGAAGAGAGAGGAGTATTTGAGGGTGCGAGGGTTTTGAAAACGTTTTACACTTCGCGAGGACTTAATTGGGAAAGAGCTTTAGAACATGTTTACTATATTTGCAATCCCCCCCTTCGTCTCCGCTTAAATTACCCTAAAGGCCCATCCATACTACCTTTTTCTTGCCTTTTCCCTTTTAAACAAAAAAAAAAAAAAAGAGTTTGGCTCTAAAAAAGTTAATTGCTAATCGCTTAACGCTAGTATGTTGGACATCCTAAGGCATTTTAACCTTTTTTAAATGAATAGTTTGAAAATTTTGGACAATTGTGGGATTTTGAGAAAAAAAAAAAAAAAAAAGGACATCATGAGAGAAGGAGAAAATTTTATTGTGATCATTGATCGTCATTATATTGAGGAAAAAAATGAAAAATGAAAAAGAAGACCAATTATATTGATTGGCATGGTATATAGAAATGCATCTTGTACTTTGAAATTTGCATGGTATATAGAAATGCATCTTGTACTTTGAAATTTGATGTTATAATAAAATTTGGGAGTCCATCGAATTTGAGTTTTTTTTTTTTGGAAATAGAAAATGGAAACTTGTTTCATAATTCAACGTGATGAAAACTCGAATTTTTGACCTTCATAATAGGAAGGTGGGTCACTATCAGCTGAACTAATGCTTGTCAATCAAATTTGAGTTTTCTGTTATAAATAAACATAAAGATTTCATCACGGAAAAGATCCCTCGACTCGTAATTGAATATTTATGATGATCGAAGATAAGGAAAAGTAGCGAGGAAAAAGAAAAAAAAAAGGATTAACTATGTATAAAATGTGAGAGCTTCTCTGAAATAATATATACGTATATATATATTGAAAATATTGCTCAAAAAATAGCGTTGAACCTCCAATGTGGGACAAAAGCACAGGGGAAGACTTGCCCACATCGGGACTGAGTCTAGTATTAATATTTTTGGATGTGTTGAGTCTTCGGGCCGGATCTAAAAACCAAGTAAAATGTACCTGTCCGGGTCGGATCCCCACAAACCCAATTTTGATCTACTCGTTGACCGACTTACCCAGGTATGAGACAGTTTATAAGAACGAAACATCTCAATTTTTTAAAAGTATAAAAATAAAAAATTACTTGAATCAATTTTAGAAACTTCGTAATTTCATTCAACGATTAAATATTTCGAGACCATTATAAATTTTATTTTGTCACTCCTTACAGGAGTATATGTTTTTGAATAGCACTACAAGCACGTCCTTCAGACCGAGTGTGATAGCACGGTAAAATTTATATGGTCATTTATTACTCATAAATTTTGCCTAGTTACCATTTTAGTATGAAGGATGTATGTATACCATTACTCTATGTTTTGTGCGTATCATTGGAATTTACAAATGCAGGGCCCATGCAAAACACTTGATTGAACTATACAAAACACTTGATTGAACTATAGATCATTAGAATCTAATATCATATGATATTGAAAAAAGTACCCGAGTGAAGAGAGTCTAATTAAGTTATATTTACAAAAGATATGACACATGTCACTCTATTTGTGCTTTAAAAAGTTTGAGTAATATGAGCTCATTGTCTTTGCAGATAGCTTTTAATATAGATATGACACGTATTGCTTCGTGAATACTTTAAAAGCTTATAAATATAGCATGAATATTGAGAATAATATGCGAGGAATAACACTTTTCAAGATTTATGAATAATAATAAATAAGTAATAGTTATTTAACCATTTGCAACTATATTTGTGCTCTTTAAAAAGTTTGTGTCACGCGAACTCATTGTCTTTGCAGATAGCTTTTAATATAAATATAACATGTATCACTTCATTGACACTTTAAAAAGCTTACAAATATAACATGAATAATGTGAATAATATCCGAGAAATAACACTTTTCAAGGTTCATGAGTAATAATAAGTAACTAATAGTTATTATGCACTTTGGCGCTCTATTTATGCTTTAAAAAGTTTGTGTTGTATGAACTCATTGTATCCGCAGATAACTTTTAATATATATACAACATGTATCGCTTCATTGACACTTTAAAAAGCTTATAAATATAGCATGAATAATGAGAATAATATGCGAGGAATAACATTTTTCAAGATTCATGGGTAATAATAGGTAAGTAATAGTTATTATACCCTTTACCACTAGTAATAGTTATTTAGTATTTGTTACTTATCTATTCCTTCATTGTTCATAGAAATAGTCATTTTAATTATGTTCTACACAAATGTTATTTTTTATTTATTATATTTTTATGAAATCCTTAATTTCATTTTACCCCGCATACTAAATGGGCGG
Source organism: Santalum album (assembly GCA_034195605.1). Lineage (NCBI taxonomy): Eukaryota > Viridiplantae > Streptophyta > Magnoliopsida > Santalales > Santalaceae > Santalum > Santalum album. The sequence goes on from CM067258.1 coordinate 4,201,156, forward strand.
TTATGTGTCAAAGTGTGAGAGATTCTCGCCTTTTTGCATGCAACTTCAAATATATATACATATACATAAGATATAAGATATGTAAGATTAGTTGGGCTCATTACGCGCTTCCCATCTCAGTCACTTCTATAAAAACTTCGTGAACTCTACATGGTTCGAACTACCGATAATGAAGTGTGGGGAGATAACCTTCTCCTGGAGAACGACGTCGTTTTTGGATGGGATTGAGAAAATAAGGCGCAGTGCACCCACCACCGCGAGGAATTTTCCCCCACTCGCGAAATCTCCAAGTACTGAACCCAGTCACAGCACGGGAACCCTAACCCCGGCTGGGCGTAAATCTCCTCCTCACCCCGCCGCGATCCGGCTCGAATCATCCTTTTTGTTCTTCGCTTTCCCCTTACGATCACCGTGGCTCTTTGATTTCCATTTTTTTCTTCTCTAGTTCGCGCGATCATCTCCTTCTATCTCGCCTGCTCCCAGAAGATTAGCAAGAAACGAGGCTTGGAGTTGGTTTAAGGAGGATCGGACATAAATTTGGGGAAATTTGCAGTAGGAGAAAAGGGTATGTGTTGTTTTGGTTTTGTTTTATTTTTGTTTTTGCTCTTTCAATAGTCGATTTACGTTTCCTGATTTGAGCCCTATTTCTCACATAAAGAAATCCTCTCCATGTATTCTGAAGTTTGATGGATCCCAAAGCTCATCGTTGTTGGGTATGGCGGCATATCCATGTAACGGTCCTCACGCACCCCTGTAATTGGCGCTGAAAAAAATTATGATTTGGGAAAAAGTTATTGCGATGAAAAGCTTCATTACTTCAGTCAAATTTGATCTACCGTTGAGTTTATGCAATTTGAATTACAATTCTGAAATGTTAGCCTGTTGATTCGACAGGTGGAAACAGTACTTAGATTGTAGCACTGGTTTAGTATGCGATTCTGTAGTTCCCTGATCGTGAGTACACGGTGTCATACCTGACCTCTCTTCCCACATGACAGACGAAGTAGCCCCACCAACTCACCACAAACACGATCAATATTTTATTTCACTCACTTAGGCCTCAGAAGATGTTCTTTTTGTTTTGCGGTCCTTGATGCTCGTTTCCATTCATCTCACGGGCCTATTGATTCTATGATTCTATTCTTTCCCCCCTACAAAACCATGTGCAAAATCAGAAGAAGACCGTAGCGCAGTTTCATGTAACTTCAACGCTTGAGGCTTCCATATAGAACTGGACTCCTGTACCTAATCTCTCTTTCTCTTAGTCTTCACATAACCATATCTACAAGTAAATGTACTTTTTAAGTCACTTCATCTGTCTCCTCTCTCTATCTAGTAGTGAGCTAACGCACACCCGGATGTTCTTGGGCCATCTTTGTGGTGTTAGGAGAGTCCCTCTGTGATCGAGTAGTGTTTGTGGTGCCTAAAATACCTGTTAGTCTACTCCCCCATGCCTGATTCTTTATAAAATCAAACCTTGACATGGTATTGTACTCTAGGTTATGTTCGGTCAAAGTGAGGAAGGATAGTGTTGGAAGAGTTCTACATTGGTCGTGGATAGTGTTGTGATGCTTGAAATAATGTATTTTTAAATCTGAATAAGGCCTATTTTGGTTGCTCCCCAAATGACCACAGAGTGCAACTTCAACATGTAATATGCAATTTCATAGTTCTCATCATCTCATTCTTGAATTTTTAAGCCTGAGAAAGGCCTATCTTTTTTTAGCTCAGACTGCCTCTCTCTCTCTCTCTCTCTCTCTCCACCTCAATCTTCATGTGCAAAGTTTTTGTGCTATTGAGATTTGAAGGTAATGATTTTCTCTGGTCATTTCATCTGATGCATAGTTTGAAACTTTTATCATCCATGATTCCTCTCTATTTTGCTATTGACCCCGTTGCATTATATGTATCTTCTTCTCATGCTTTTGTGTGTGGATGTCCATATGTGCGACATTGGGCATTTGCTTAAATATATATATATATATATATATATATATATTAAATATGTATATATGTATCATTCTCAGCCTCTGTTTTGTATCCTGTATAATGGGTGTTGAATTTAATGATTTTGTTTTTCTACATTATGAACTCTTTGAAAATCTTTTGTCATCAACTTGTGATTTGGAATTTTGCTTTCCTCCTGGTGTTGTTTTATGTACTTATGATGTTGTAGTGTGCATCTGTTTCTGAAAGGTAGACTACTTGAGTTTAGCAATGAGGGGGAAATTCTAATACTAAGATGGGACAGAGCTGAATGGTAATTTAAAGCTGGTAAGGTGAATTAAACAGCCTAAAGAAAAAGTGGCTGGTTCATTAACTTTTCAAAATTTTTATTGTAAATGCACGTGCATGCGCACCCGAGAGGTTTATAACCTGCAACCTTTCCAACACCCTTGCATTTTTCATAAACTTTTCATTCACTTTCTTGTGACTTTATTCCTTGCTGCTTTATGCTTTATTCTTTTTTTTGGGTCCATATGTTGATTTAAGCTAGTTTCGAGTGTTTTCAAAAGATTAGAGGCTGCTAGTGGGGATGAGTCTGCGACAGTCCATGCAGCCTAGATCTTCTGCGAATGGATATGGCCGCCGCCGGGTTGAAAGGGAAATGGGGACTATGCCAGAGAGCAAGTTGCAGCCTGGGAAATCAGTGACCCACCGGTTTACAAATACAGGTGGAATCTCCAACTGTGTTCTGTACTATAGTGTGGTTATTTTGTCTAACAATAGGTGTTACAGGTAAGCTGGCTGGCAGCAAAGTTAGAGATCACGGAAGTTCTTCACGTGATCGACTTGTATATCTAGCAACATGTCTAATTGGACATGATGTGGAGGTTCATGTTAAAGATGGATCAATATATTCTGGAATTTTTCATGCAACAAATGCTGATAAAGATTTTGGTATGATTTCCCTAGCAATATTCTTAAGATTCTTCGTGCTTTTTACTTGCATAAAGTTATTTCAGTTGTGCCTGTTGCCCTTGCCTCTCACAGCATTAATTTGTTTTGCTGCTTACAGGAGTTATTCTGAAAATGGCTCGCTTGATAAAGGATGGGTCACTGCAAGGAGAGAAAACTGTTTCGGAGTCTGTTAGCATGGCTCCTTTAAAAATTTTCATTATACCTGCTAAAGAACTTGTTCAAGTGATGGCGAAGGTTCTGCTGCTTTATATTGCTCGTCCTTTGACTGAATTAAGGATTTTATGAGTGACTTTTATGTCTATCATTTGATGCACTATTTTATATATTCTTTTAATCATTCTAATTTTTTAATTCTTTAGTATTAGTAGTCAGTACCTTATTATTTATGATTGCATTAGGACTGTTGGATAAGGAATAAATTAGTGTGCTTTAGGCTTTAGTTAGTCTTAATTTTTAAATGATCTGATTGAGGTTACTAAATTGTGGCAGGATGTATCTTTAACCATGGACGAGCTTGCAGATGAGCTCCAACGGGAAAAACAGCAGGAAATTATGCTAGATTCATTGATATCACAATCTCGTCATGTTGAGATGGAGAGAGAGCTGGAACGCTGGGTCCCAGATGAAGATGCTCCAGAGTGTCCTGAATTGGAGAATATATTTGATGACCCATGGAATAGGTTTCAATCAGTCTCATTTGTATGACTTAGCTAGATTAGGGTGCATAACTTGGATTTGTCTGCTAGGCCAGTACATGCTCATAAATGTTGTGCTGTTTCTTTGGAGAATAGTTATGCTCTGTCAACTTGGTATAATTTGCTTGATATTGTTGGAGCTAATAATAGCATCATGGCTGCTTTCAGGAATGTGAATCATTCCTGTTGCAGCTGTTACAACTCCTCTAGACTACATGGGCACTTCCTGGGTATGTCTTCCCATGTTTTTAGCCTTGACGAGGCTAAAGTGGTAAGGGTCGTGAATTGTTCCCAAAGGAGCTACTTTTATATATATGGAAGGAGGTCTTGAATTGAGCCATCATGTCATGTTGGTATATTGATATGTTCAAATATTGGAAATGTAAAAGATATTTGGGAATTGTGGAAAGGCTTGGTTCTTACCTCCAAGTCAATGGATACCAGTTGGATGTCTACTTTCTTGTACTAAACTAGGGACAATGGTACTGCAATCCCAATTTCTTGGTTTGCCATTGTTTAGCCTCTTTCTTAGAGGTTTTTTTTTTTTTTTTTTAGGCGGATCATAAGCTAATAATAGTTTCTGTGAGTGGATATATGGCCCAAGTATCATCACTGAGCAGTTGTTCACTTACCATCTGTGAGAGCCTCGTAAGGTGACCCCTATGCTACCACAAATGGTTGATCCAGTGGAATATATTGCTTGAATACTTATATGTGATACGCGGTCATTCCAGTCTGTCCACATTTTTGACATTTTTAAATAATGTTCGCAGACATTGATCCCAACAGCTTCCTTCCCTTCCCTTTAACTTTTTTAGTACTTCTTCCAGCTTAAGCTTTTAGGTATTGTGATTTTGTGAATATTAAAGTTTAGGATTTGAATTTCTCGACCATTTTAAAATGTTGAATTGTTCAACCATGTTAAAAGGTTGAATTTTTATTGCAGTTTTAACACAATCTCCATATTCGTGTTAGTCAATATAACATTTCTGTTTCTTAGGAACTGGGATCAGTTTGAAACAAATGAAGCATTATTTGGGGTCAAAAGCACCTTTGATGAAGAACTATACACAACAAAACTTGAGAGGGGTCCTCAGATGAGAGAGTTGGAGAGGGAAGCTTTAAGAATAGCTAGGGAAATTGAGGGTGAGGATACCCATGATTCTCATCTGGCAGAGGTGATTATGAGGACATCAATTTTTTCCTTAGTTTGTTTGTTAAATTTATCTCACTGGATTTCTAACTGCTAATAATTTTGCAGGAGCGAGGCATTCAGATTCATGGAGATATTGACATTGATGAGGAGACCAGATATTCATCTGTTCTGAGGAGAGTTGACACTGAATATGAAGAGAATGAGGATGCTATTATTGATTCACAGAACATTGAAACCTTTGGAGGCTCTTCTAATTCACTTACTGACAAGCCATTAACAGACTTGAAAAGTGATCAAAGTAGTACTGGAGCTCAAGTGTTGTACAGCTCTTCGTCTGTGGTAATTTCTAACCCTCAGCTTTTTTGGCTGATTTCCTTGTGGCAATGCACTTCTGCTTTGCATCATTCTAATTCTTAATGGTAGTAATACATCACCATATGTCATCCTTAAAAGTTTTGGAGAAGACAATAATATACTTTTTAGCCCAAAAATTTGTATTGGAGATGCAAATTCAATCATATTAGTATGTTGACGATGAGTTAGGTAAAAGACTTGTTGGAAATTTGTGTGTCGAGGCATTCACCCTAATTGTTTTCTGACCTAACATTTTCGGTGTTTTAATGGCGCTGAATTAGAGCTTGGTAACTAAAGCTAATATTGTGGTACCTAGAGCGCTAGTTGTCTTACCAGAGTAGACTGTTTAATATTTGGATTCTTTTCATTATTTTATGAATCCTCCATGTTTTCATTTGTTGTCTTCTTTGCCTGCATGCCACTCACCATATCTGCACATAGTCTACTATCAATATTATGCATTATAAACTTGGTAGTGGCTTGTTTCGCGTCGTCAAGAAAGGCCACATGTTCTATGCAGACATCCCTCATCAATACCTTAAATCATAGTGATACCCTCCAATTATGATATGCAAAAGTGGATGCTACTTTTGTTTCTTTTAGATCAGGCGATGCTTAGTAAAGAAAATCATGTGAGTGGTCGCCATTTGCTTGTTATAGCGTATTTTTATGCACATGAAATATAGAATATGAGTTTAGTCGAGATGCGTATTGTTAATCTGTGGTAAGGCTAGGAGAGATTAGATTATGAATGAGGAATTCACACATAGCTAGGAGAAGCTTCAACCGAAAATAAGACGAGGGAGTGTTATCAACGTTGGTTTGGGCTCGTGTGATGGAGATACATGAACATGTTGGTTGAGGGTGAAGTAATTGATTTGGGAAAGGTAAGGAAGATTGACGGTACACTGACAAACCTGAATGTACGAAATAATACAGGTATGATTGATGTGGAAAAATCCATATCAACGACCTCAAGTAATTTCTTGTAATGTTTCCATGTAGCTGACCCTGAACTTTTGGGATTGAGGTGGCGTTTAAATGTAGCTAGTTCATGGGCCCTTGGCTCTCCACACATTGGAAAAAAGAAGAATTAATTACATGTTTGCACAAGCAAGAAAATTTTAAAGACGAGCCTTGTGAATCAAATAATAGGTGCTTGTATCTTAGAATATGGCAGTAGATGGAACCTTTGAGTTCTTGCCTTGTGCATCGCCCTATGGTTCCTGAAATTGCCAGTAACCTGGTGTATCTGGAGCATTTATTCTTCTGAAGAAACAATTATGACTCAAGCAAGGAATTTCAACCGATTTTAACCCATGAATGTTATGCTTGTTCCATTTTTAAGGTCTCTCTTTATCTCTTTTTCTTTGCTGGTCCTCACCTGTTGATGATATGTTTTTGTGAATTTTTCCCACATTTAAATGATATATCTATTTGTTTTAGTCAACTATAAGAGGGTGTTCTTTAAATGGCATCAAGTGAGTTACCTTGTGTATTACCTTGGCATGTGGCATTATAGACAAAAAAGTTGGTGACAGAGCCCTTGATGTGTTACCTTTCTCAGTTAATTGCATGTGGTAACTGCAGGTGGCCCCTGAGTTTTTGCAATCATTTTCCTCCTGCGTTTATTGACCTAGATGACCCTTAAAAATACATATTCGAGCTCATACTGAGTTTCATGTGTACCTATGGCTCCAGTGGTTGCCCTGGAGTAGAAAAGTCCGTGTGATGATCCTAGCTTGTAGCAAAAAAGAGCATCTATTTGCATTCCGCCAGTGAATCACAATCTGTATTGCTCAAATCAGATGATGATTCATTTCCAGATCATGAACTCAGGCAAACCCAATTACGGTTAAAGAAAATCCATGGCGTATTTTGGATATAAAAAGTTTTTAATTTAGAAAATAGGAAGGAAAAGGCACTTACGAATTGCTTCCCTGGAAGATTCTATTTTGCTCTTCCTTCTTTCAGCAGCAGATTAATTTGGGAGAGATTGAAAGGGATCCAGAAATTGCATGAGAGAGTTCGAGAGATAGGGTAGAGTAATGGCGAGAGACCGAGAGATTGTGTGCTCTCTCTTTCTCTCTCTTTTGGTGCAAAGGGGGATGTAGATCAGGGGTTCTCTTTTTCTTTCTACATCTGGGTTGATCTTCTTGTTCTACTATTCTTATTTACTCTTTTATCAATTTGCCATATGCGTGAACAAATCTGTGTTCATTTGGGCACTTATGGCTGCACAAGGTCCCAGTTTTTATATTTTTTATATTTTTTATTATTGTTGTAGGCTTAGCCTAGATTTAGAGGCATTCAGGCCCTGTTTTATGCAACCTGTCAGCATCTTAGCCCATATCCTATGAAATTTAAAACTAGCACAGCTTTCTATGTTTCTGTGTTCACAAATAAATTGTACTTAATTGCAAATAGGCACACACATCTGTGTGTGTGTGTATCGTATCAAAGCGATCCAGAAAAACGAACACTAGCATATCACATACTCAAATAGATTAGCCTAAGTTCCCTTGAATTGCATTTTGCTTACTCAAGGCACTGCATACCTGTATGTTTTAGTTCCTGTTTATTTGGAGTTATATAAGTCTTATCTTACAATTTTCATAATTGTATGTTGCAGATCCTGTCTATTTGGAGTTAACGACATTCATTTACTCTTGTATGGAAAATATTATATTTATTGGTTTTTTTTTTTTTGGTTGTATCCAGGATGAAGTGCCTGCTTCTCACTTGAGCTCTGGCAGAAATATTTACCGCTCTGATTCTAGCGATCATGCTAGGCAGTTGGCATCCGAACTTGTTTCTAAGAGTTTTCCAGCTTTAGATGATGAAAGCAGGTCTTAATTAAATTCTGATAGTATGCAGTAATGATTTGGCTTGTCACATTATGAGAGTATTTCAATTCGTTTAAATTGATTAATCTTTTTGTCAAAAATTATCACTTGGATATTGTAGGGCTCAAGATAATGAGTTCAATGGACAGTATTACCCTAAGAATACTGTAGAAAGGCAAATTGTGAGTAGAATTTCTGCTATATCTCATTTACGAATGCAAATTTAGAGTAGCCTCGTTTGACTGCCTTTGGTTTGCATGCTTGCACTTCTTCTTAGTGTGATATTATTTTATTTTTCTTCCCATTATTGCAGTCATCCAGAGAAGCTCTACCGTCTGATGTGGAGGGTGAGTAGACTTCTATCCCAGATGCAACTTTTGTTTCATAGTCAGATAAGTTCGGTTGCTAAGATAATATGTCAGCCGTACGACATTTGCCTGTTTGTGGGCATGCATACATCATGAAGAATTTAGAGTTCCCTTTTAGAATTTGAATGTGGAGGTCCCAGAGTTGCAATTATTAATGTTTGATGGAATGCAAATACCTTTGATATGCCTCTATATATAAGTTAGCCAGAGCACTCGCCGCCTAGGTTTGGAGCTATTGAATATTCATTTTACAATGTCTTAGCACTGATTTTGTTTTTATGAAGGTAAATTTTGTGAGTTAGTTGGAAACTTTGAATTTTATGTGCTAAAACATTGGAACACTGTACACGGGTTTATATGAATTGCCAAAATGGGTCTTTTATTTATACATTATCAGCAGAGTGGGTGAGTATTGTTTGCTTCCTCACAGCTTAGAGCTTGCTTCATGGAGCAGGTAAGTTTTTTTTTTTTTTTTTAATCGTTAAAAGCACAATATATTATAAGGCACCAAGGGGGTGCCAACCCAAGTTACAATGCATGATTATCAATAAGTTCAATTATACAATCTCCAAAATGAACAAACCTGCAGGAAAAAATTGAGCAGGCAATTATAGCATGTCATTGCTCAGGTTCCCTTAGTCTCCTATAACTATGAAACTTGAAGGCTATGAATAGAAGCTGTTTGACTTTCTCAATAGGATGGCATGGAGTTCTATTGTCAAATTTATATTTGTAATATATCCTTTGGTCAGATTTTTACACTGATCTGTTTTTATGTTATCACGAAAAGGGTTAGTATTTTGACTTATTACAGCGTGCATCCCTGAGCAGGCAATTTCTCACTTATGGAATTTTATTCTCAAATTTCTATTTGGAAGCTACCCTTTCTTCAAATTTTAGCGCTGATTTGTTTTTATGTTATTGCGAAAATCGTCTAGTATTTTGACTTTCCGTGTGCTGGCAGTTTTAGGCAGTAGATTGCTCTAGCTACCTTAGTCGCCTACAGGGGACTCAAAGGCCAGGGTAGAAGCCATCTGACTTCTTGTTAATTCCCGACGCTTCCTGTTTCTCCCATTATTAATCTTATTTATCACTTCAAATGGCGTAGACTCTTATTCTCAAATTCTTCTGCGAGTATCTATAATTTACCTTTTTGATTAGAATAGGTGGGTGGAGGTCCTCTTTTTTTGGCCTTGCAAGTTTGCAAACAGATGAACAAATGCATCAACTTGCCATCTGTCAACACCCTGCACTTAACCCATGCCCAGACCCATCCTCAGACATGGCCTGTACAGGCACCACCTGAAACAGAACCTGAAGCAAGAATGAAGAAAGAATAGAAGTTATCTAGTAGTTTAAGAGGCCATAGTTATATGCTTAGAATGATCAAAATTACAACTTCCATCTATTGTTTGGTTTGAATGAATGATAAAACACAAATGAAATAACATTAAAGGGTAGATGAAATTATGGCATGTCGCTGATTGGAACATACTATGTATTTTGGATAAAAGAGCAGGCTAGTAGCTTCAGGTTGGTATTTTTCCAATAATTGATAAATAGTTCTATTGAAGGTCTGGAAATACGTTAAAGAGGGATGTTGAGTTTTCCCCCCTTTAGCTGCATATAACTTTCAACCTTGTTCTGTTTTTATTTGGCACTAATATTCTGACCACGGATTAATTCTTCTGTAGATTCACATTCATCACTTGATGTGAAGAAAGATCTCTCAGACAATGGAATGCTTTCCCCCCATGCCACGGCATATGCTCCTGCATCTTCTTCAAAGAGTGAGGAGAAGAGAGCTTCTCCTGCTGAATCATCGGAGGGGGCAGCCATTGGCAAAACACATGTAGCTCCATCAGAAAACTCTCGCATACAGCCTGGCAGTTCTACATCATCAACTTCAGGTCGCTTAGGTGCCTCCTCAGCTTCGAGTGGTCCCAGTTTATCACCAAGCTCATCAGTGGGTTCATTATCTTCAGAAAAATCGACTTTAAATCCTCATGCTAAGGTGGGATTGAATTTATTCTGATGTTCTATTCTATTCGACGTGTAGATGCACGCAAAACACACTCATATGTTGATGTACTGCGATGTTGAGATCATGGCAGTTCTTTCCTCCATTGTTGTTGTTTCTGAGGTTTATGTCTGATTCAGGGCTAAGACATTTGTTCAACTACCTGATGTTGTTCAATGTTTTCCTAGGAATTTAAACTCAACCCCAATGCAAAGAGTTTCCGCCCCTCTCCAACACCCATAAGGCCAACATCTCCAGCACCGGATGGTTCCTTCTACTTGCCACCTAATGTGCCTACTGCCCCTCATATGCATGGCACACCTTTAGGTTTCGGGGTAAGTTCTGTGGTACAATGCACTTGTTAGTTCGAAAATATATTATTTCCTCAAGTGAAAAGAATGATAGGCAAGGTCAGTTGCTGAATTGAGTTTTTCATTTACATTATGAGTACCATCTTCAGTAGGGTTTCAGAACTGTGTGTTTTTGGGTCTTTGGTTTTCGATGATAAGTTTTTACATAACCAGTGAACTTGATTTTCAATAGATATAAGGTCTTTATTGGTTTTATTTTCTTAGTTTCATTATGCTATTTAGTAATATATTAAGCTTTGTTTGAGGGGGAGGGGGAGGGGGAGGAAGTGAGTACCTCTTTCCTTGTTTGGAAGTTCTTAAACTGTGAAGGAGGTGAGGTGAGGTATCCAAGTTAGTTGGGCTTCCCTCCCCTCCATTTGCTTACCTTCATCCGAAATGAAATGAAACTGAAGGAATACATGAAAAAGATATGCCAAATAATCTGAGGAAACAAACAAGCAGTGGATTACGATAGGAGAAACTGAGGTGGAGGAGAAGGAGCTTGTGTTCACCCATATATGTCTATATCTAATTCTGGGGAATTTTTTGTGTTGTCTGCAGATGGGGCCTTCCTATGGTGCCCCCCAGCCTTTTGTATTTAATCCGCCGGGCGCTGCACCAATGCAGGCACCGCAGGCGTTCTATCATCCAAATGGACATCAGGTATTTCATAACCTGTATCAGTCACCTACTTTCTGAGGACTATGTTGGAATTTCCACTTCTTAAAATTCAGATGTGGAATTTAGACAATAATTACTTCTGTTCGCTGTCATTGCAGTATGGGCAGCAAATGCTTGTTGGCCATCCAAGGCCAGTCATGTACATGCCAGGCTACCCCCCTGTAAGGAATTGCAATTTTAGTTGTTCTTCGTGTTGGCTTACTTCATAAATTATATTTTGAAGTTGAAAGGAAACGGCTAGAATTCGTTTGGTTGGCAGCAATGGGAATGGGTGGTAACATAATTAATTGCCCACAATATATTTTTAGATGATAGCTAGTATTCATTTTCTTACTTTGTTGGAGAGGGAAGATCCTTCTCCGCAAAAGAAAGAAAAGGGAAAAATAAAATGCAGAAAAAGGAACCTCCATAGTCTGAGAAGTCAAAACAAGGGTTGTTTTGCTCTCTTTTCAGGTGGCTATCTATGTTCCTTCTTTAAATCAAGATTATGCCATGCAATGCGTGGCAGATCTTCAAACCTGCAGAGTAATTCTAAAGAATCAGCAATAGATGAAATATACCTATTATGTCAATGCCAATTGAATCAATGTTATTAGCAGTGAAACAATTAGAGTACAAATTTTAACCTTTTGAATCCCAAGTTCCAAACCACGGTCAAAAGAAACTCACCACGAGTGTAATTCAACCCAACCATTTTTGTCGTGTTTTGTCATTACAAACTCTTCAGCTTCTATAGGAGGGGCAGCTGATTCAATCCAGTCGAAGGGGGAGCAGGATGGCAGGCAGGGCATTAGAAGAGGGAAAATTCACAAAACTCTGTTTCCATGGGGATTGAATGGAGTTTTCCCGTGTTTTGGCCTTAAGAGTCAAATGGAGATTCAGTTCGTCACTTCTTTGTATTTGTTCATTAGGGAGCTAGTCTACCAAAAGCCAGTCCTTGTCCACTTCTGTAGCTTTGGGCCTGCTATCCCGATCATGATTTTGCTTTCGGAAAATCCCTTCCCCTTTTGGTGCGTTGTGCTCATTCAGTTTTCCCTTTAGTGATGGCGAATTATTTTCGTCTACCAAGCGTCTCCTTGTGTCTCAGTTTTCGCACAAAGTGAAGTATGAATTTTTTAGATTTCACATCTTACATTCAACCAAAGAGAGCCTCAGCCTAGTACAATATTAAGGTTGCCCTGAGGAAATTGAGCCAAACAATGTTTGACTGATGGTTCTCACATCTTTATGATTTGAGTTGTGCTGAAAAGGTCTATTTTTATTTCATTCTAAACTTGTGACGTGGAATGATCTAGGACTCGAGTGATTTAGTGAATTGTGGCCTTTTTTTGACAGGAAATGCCATACAAAGGAAGAGATTTTTAGCCAGTAGATCAACTGACTGCACTCATGGTAATGGTTCTAATCTGCATGGAACAATATCATCCCCACATAAAGGAAATGAGGTTAAGAAAAAAGAAAAAAGAAAAAAGGTGGGGGGGGGAGGGAGGATCCCTAACAGTTCATGTGGATCCAAGGTTGTAGTGCAGTAGTATCCATGCCAAGGAAAGGAAAGTTGTCATTATGGGATAATTTTATATAATCCTGAGGATGGTCACCCATACTCTGATCAGGGGTGTTTAATGGCCGATGGTCTTCACTCGCGTGTACGTTTTCTATTGGGCGTTTTCATGATAATGTGATATGTGGAATCAACTTGAGGAGCAAAGAGGGTTCTACATCCTCTGAACCCCATCTTAGCTTCTTCTGACTTTTTTCTTTGCCCCTTCTTCGTGCTTTTCCTTTTTTTTTTTTTTTTCTCCCTCTTTCTTCTTCTATTTTGGCATGTCCATTGATATACTATGATGACCATAACTGAATAAAAGGGATTTCTATGAAACAGATGGAATCATGATGCTGGTTGTATCCGACTAAATTAGTCTATGGTTATGTATGAATTGATTTGATTATCCTCTCTAGCGCATGGCCAGGTTGCTGTGATAACTACAGATGTGCTTTAACTGTGGTAAAATTTAAACAGAATATGATGTTTTTCGCAAGAGTAAATAGGAGTCGACTAGACTGCTCGATTCGTGTGAGTTCGTTTTTAAAATGATGAAGCTTTTGCTAAAATTTATCGGTCAATAGGAACCGTTTTAAGAATATCTTGTCGTGTTGGGAGCGGGCTTGCTCAATGTTCTCTCTTTTTGCAATTTCCTTTTAAAGATTTCCAGGATGTCCCAAATGAATGCAATCATTCTTTCATTTTGTTTGGTTTAGGGTTTTCACATAGATGTTTGTGATCCTAATTGTTGCACTCTTTATTTATACAAGAGAAACAGGAATTTATGGATATTAGTACTCAAGTTTACGCATTATTACTTTAAAATAAAGTCATTTTCGGCAGTAAGCTTCATTTAAAAACAAATTTTTTTTTTCAAAGTGAGCCATTTTCGGCAGTATACTCAGTTTCAGTATTATTTTACGTGTATACGGATTGAAATTAAATAGGACTAGTCATGAGCACGATTTTTTTTATTAAAATATAAAAAATTAAATATAAAATTATAAAGAACAAAAAGAATAAGTATGTGCTTAAAAAAAGTAAAAGTGAAAAGTTGAGAGTGAGTGATTAAGAAAATAATTTTTAGAACTATAAAAAATTTAAAATTTAAAATTAAAATTAATTTCAATTGATGGAATCAAAAGCTTTTTTATTATATAGATGTTAAAAAAAGGTTAATTAAAAAAAAAAAAAAGAGCTACGGAATTCACAAAGGGAGGGTTAACTAAGATAGTTGAAACCCAAAAATAAAATAAAATAAGTGTTTAATTCCACCTGGAATTACACGCGCGACGGTCGTAAATCCACGGTCTCTGTTTTACGGGCTCTGTTTGGGTCTGTGTGCCTCTGTTCTTCATCCGATTACTACAGACAGAGAGAGAGAGAGAGAGAGAGAGAGAGAGAGAGAGAGAGAGAGAGAGAGAGAGAGAGAGAGAGAGAGAGAGAGAGAGAGAGAGAGAGAGAAATCATAAAGATCATCATCCCTGAGGACGGAGGAAAGAAAATCGGAGGTGATCAAATCAACAATGTCCGAACGAGGGTGCAACTATAGCAAGGAAGGAACTGAACGAGTCTCTCCTCACGATCCTCTGTTTCATTCCCGTCATGGGTCAGAAAAAAGATGACGATGTCGTCGAGAGTTCTTCCGAGAGGATTAAGCTCACAGAATCCGCCATTGATCTCGAGGTTCCTTTCTCTCTCTCTCTCCCTCTCTCTCTCTTCTGAGAGTGTTTCTCTTTCTTTTCTATGGGCATTTTGGGTTTCAGTCGTCGCTCTCCCTTGCTTTTCGCTCTTGTTTCGATCGAATTTTGGTTTGATTTCCGGCCATTTTTGGGATTTGGGTAGCAATAACTTCTTTCGTCCTCGTGGGAATTGGGTGGAATTGCTTGTCCTTCGTCTTCTCTTTTTCTTTTCCTCCTCTACTTGCTTTTTTTGTTTCAATCTCTCGTGTCTTCATGTTAACAATTATCCCGTTCCATTCTTATTCACTGCCTCGGAATAGTTATTCCTAATATTTTCCATTCTCTTGAACATAGCTATTCCGTCCCCAATTTGATTCATTTGAGCTTCCTTCTCACGAATTTATCTGTGGCTGATAGATTTTCAGTTCGTACAATGAAATTTAATTTGCCTTATTGTTTTCCTTCCCTTTTTTTTTTCTTGGTCGTCTTTTTCATCCGTAAGATCAAACTTCTAATATATTTTTTCCGAATGCAAGCAGTGACAGCACCAAAGTTTGGTGCTATCTCTCCGCTAGTATGGGATGGATATTAAATATTAATATTAATTTTTGTTAGTGTTTAAGTAATTGCTTAAAACATTCGAATTTGAATGAATACTATTATAGTGAGACAATTGACTTTCAGTTGATGACGTAGTTTTTACAACTTGTTACTCATCCGTACTAGTGGAATGTATATGATTCGTGCATTTTCCACTTCCTCATTTCCCTGCAAAATTCTTCTTCTTCCTTCTTTTTTTTTTTTTCCCTCTTCCTTTTTCCTCTTTTCCCTAGTTAAGCAAAAACAAGGGTGCTTGGGCCAAGGATGCTAATTGTGTAATCAAACCCTAATTTCCTTAAACCTCACCCTTCCCATGGACCGGCTCACATGCCTTCTTCTTCTTCTCCACCAAAATCTCCTCCTCCTCTCTTTGCACTCACGCAGATATTTATATGCTCTCTCCTCCGTCTTGTTCTCTCCCATCACTTTCTTTGCTTGTTTGTAGAAAAACTCCTTGTACTTTCGATACTTCCACAATTTGTCTCAAGGGTTTCAACAACTTGGGGACCTATATCAGTCTCAGAAACCAAATGCATACATTATATTTTATGTCTTTTTTCTTGTTCTTTGTCTTTGCTATCATCTCTTTATGAGTTTTGCTTAACAGTCTGATCAGCATTT
The DNA here is from genome assembly GCA_034195605.1 of Santalum album. Classification (NCBI taxonomy): domain Eukaryota; kingdom Viridiplantae; phylum Streptophyta; class Magnoliopsida; order Santalales; family Santalaceae; genus Santalum; species Santalum album. The sequence continues at coordinate 4,216,994 of CM067258.1, forward strand.
GTTTTAATGGATTTAGTTAGAGTTTGAGATTTTACCACTTCATGTTAGAAATTTTGTATTTTTGTCTATGTGTTCGATACTTGTTTTGTTTTTCGGTGGGGTTAGGTGCTTGAGATTGGTTATCTTCTTTTTTTTTTCCCTATAGTGGTTTTGATTGATTTTGTGTTGGAAGATTGGGTTCTGATATTCAAGACTTGATTTTTTTTTCTTCTAATGGAATTAAAAGTTGGATCTCATCGGTTCTTATTGACTCAATTTTCTTCATCCTCCTTTTGCTAGTTGAGAAAACTAACGAGAATGACTAATAAATAATCTAAAGTCACTAAACGCAATTGCATGACTAGCTTCTAAAAATTAGTTAAGCAATTCTCAATTGTGCAACTAAAACTCTATCGGGAAAAATCAAAACCATACACTTAATTTGAGAATTTGTTTAAAAACATTTTATTTCGAGAGTTTTTTTTACTCTAGTTTGTGTCTCATTGCTTTGATTCCTACTGGAAGAGTAGGAGACAAAACATGTTTCATCTTATCTGAAGTTTTTGAGGGGCTTCAGATTAAAAAAAAAAAAACAGTTATGGTTGTCCAGACATTTCCTTGCTCTATGATTAGTTTAGGAATTTAATGTTTATTTGGAAATATTGAGATAGGTGGAATGAGAATGTCTGAATGGAAACAAACTTAATGCTTAGCAAAAGGAAACAAAAAAAAGAAAAAAAGAAAAAGAGGAAGAGGTGGGAATCAATCTAATTACATCAGTGTTGCATGATGCAAAAATCTTAAATGGATCCAGTACATTGAGGTCAGTGGAGGCCATTATTGTAATAATATTAAAACAGGAAAACAATAAAAAAAAAAAATTGAAAGACTTTCCATGTTTCTATCATTCTGCCCCCACCAAATGATAATACATACAGGGATAATATATTATAATAAGCACACCTTATATATAAGTATGAGGTGAACACACATTATTCAGGACTTATTTTGAAACTTTCACCCATGTTTAAAGACCATTAAAAAAAAAGAAGATTTACAAATTTTCATACAGTTTTATAATGTATAGGGCCTTCATTTTAAATGTTGAAATATGAATTGATCCCGACCATTTCAACTTCCATCCAATAGATTATGAGTGTGCGTATGCAATAATGGCACGGAAATTAGTAATTTATTTTATTTTTTTGTGCTCTTTCAATTTATAAGGGTGAAATTTTGAGAACGAGTCCAAATAAGCATGTGCTTTATTTTGTATTCGCATATATTGTGCTTATTATAACATGTATCATAAATATTGTATACATATATATGATATTTTAGTACATGTGAAGTTTCAATATGATGCATACAAGCACTACAAATTTGATCCTTACGTAAGGCAATATCTAACCTATCCTCCGAACCTATTAGATAATATTAAAGGTGATTCCTAAGAGATGATAAGTATCAAAGGACTTTTTATAATTTTTAATGTGATAAAATTGTCCCATTTTCTTACTCCAACAAATATTTAATGGGTTAAGTATCCGGATCATCAATATTATTTTTAATGGATAATCCAGTCATTAATATTTACAGTGGTATATTTACAAAAAAATATATTTTCAGTGGTATAAATTTACCATCATCACTATTATAAAATGAAATAATTCAATTACACGTACGAGTTAATATTTTAAATTATATTTTTATTTTTTTAATTATTATTAAAAATTTGGAGATGCTTAATCCTTGTTTAATTTTCAATGTTCGCAGTTGTACATTCACTTTTGGACCTTATCCGATTGAAGCATTTTTTCCTGAAGGTATTTACAGAAATATATATATATATATATATATATATATATATATATATATATATATATATATATATATATATATTTTTTTTTTTTTATAAAATGATGGACCGTGCCTTGACTCCATGATTCTTTGTGCAGCCATGATGGCTGTGTCGGCTGGCATTTCTGAAATTAAAACCGGCGGCTGAGGGCATATGGGGAACATGAAGACCCTCTCAGGCTCTCTGACTCTGTCGTTCTCACCTTCTCAATGCAAATTTAATGGGCTCTGTAAAGCAGACCGAAACAAAGTTAATATACTATTATTATATTATGAGTGGAAAAGAGAGAAAAAAAAAAAAAAAAAGAAGCAACGAGAGAGATAGAGGGAGGGAGATAATGTAGAAGGTGGTGATAGTGCGGATAATGGGAAATTCCCAGTGCTAATGGTGGGATTGCTTTGGGCTGTTGTTAAATATTGGGTGATTTCTTAATCTCGATTATCGAGATGCAGTTTCAGTAAAAAAGACATCTTTTTGCTTCATCAAATCCCAAAGGTTCTTTTTTTTCTTTTCCCCTCTATTTGGTCTTTTAAATTTTTGATTTTGTTGGTTCCAATGCTCTATTTTGTAATACTTGTGGACTGATATGCTGTTTGTTGTTTTAAGTTTATTTTGTTGAACTTGTTTCAGGTCTGAAATGTTGAAGTTGCCATTATGGGTTGTGTTGAAGTTTGGGTAGGATTCATTATGGGGACCCCTTTTAGTGAATATGTTGTTTTGGGCACCATTTTGTTGCCTTTTCTGGATCTGGAGCATGGACTTTTGTGTTTTATGCTGGTTTATGTATTCTGGTCAAACTTGTGTTGTTCACCTTATTATCTTCTGCGGCATGGATCAACTTCTTATTTAACCAAGTGTTCTTCTTTTCGTCCCACATAGCCGGCCCCAATCTCGTGGGATTAAGACTCAGTAGCATTGAATTCTGATCAGATGGAAGAAAATGCCTTGTTTAGTCAGGTGCTTAGATAATCAGATTGACTCTCTCATTCAATACCTTTAAATTTTTCAATAGAGTTATCAGACTTACATGGAGCCCTGAAATGCTCTATTGGGTATCTGTAAAGAAAAACACCCAAAAAGTTGTGTTCTTCATTAAGTCGTCGATTAAGTTGTGATGTCAAGGATGAGGATTTGATCTGTAAAGTTCCTGAGGAAACTGAACTTGTAATAGATTACAGGGCTTAAGAGAAAGTAGAGCCCCTGAAGAAAATTCTGAAGTCCAACATGCCTCAATCCAGTCCCTAGAAGATATTTTCCTGTATATCTAGTTAGATAGCTGGTACTTATATCCATTTCTAATACATTTCAGGGAATATTTAATTAGTCTGGGTAATATTATTGTTGATGAGATATTAATCTTTGGAATTTTGAAATAATAATGAACTGTTGGCATCAGCTTTAGTTTTTTTCTCTAGTACAGCACGCCGAAAGCCTGTATTGTTTTGATGCCATAGCGCAATACTTTTTCCCCTAAATTTTGGTAACATGTTGGTAGCATTCATATGATTTGGATTTCAAATTGCTGATAAGTGAACATGTTAAATGAAAGCAAGGGTTTAATTCTAAAAATGATATAAATGATGCAGGGACTTCTCTTCATGATTTGGAGGAGCATAGAGATGTGATGGTAGTGAGCACAAGCATGCAAAAGTTGGGTAAGATATATTAATTCTTCCAATCTGACATTCCTTCCCATGGTTTCTTTCTAACCTCATTTGAATTCCAAATCATTTCTTCCAAAACTTTAAGCTTAACGATGTCTCAACGCATCCATATAAGGGGACTGGGTTTTCAATTTCAAGAACAGGACTCCTTATCGTCTCATTCGACTGGTCAATCTAATCCCGGAGTATCCGGTATGGGAGGAAGTAACCCTCATGGTCAAAGCATTATCTCATCATCATCGGGTAACCTTAGCTGCGTTCTGTTGTTATCCCGGTGTTCACCTTTATTCCTTGAGTTTTGTATTGCTTCTTGTGTTTGCAACTCAATAGCATGCTTTCGTATCACATTTCTATCATTTTAACTCGGGAAGTGAAATCATGAGGAAATTTACGGCCAAATGCTTTAATTTCTTTTTTCTTTTTTGCCTTTTCATGCATTTCCTTCTGAAGTATCGGCTGCCAACTGACCTTGATGGACTTATGCATTTGTAACATTACTTTAAGTCTCTCTCTCTTTTTCTTTCTTTTTTTTTTTTTCCTTTTTTTAATATTGAAGTTTGATGTAATTTTCAAGGTCATCATGTTGATGTGTTGCATACTTCCTTGTGTTTGCTAGACCTGGAAAAAGTTGTTTGTTCCCTTCATTTCTAACTTAGCTGTTCTTCTGTTGCTCAGGGTATACTGGAAGCCATGAGAAGCCCATTGAGAGTCAGAATAAATCTTTACCATCGGCCACACATGATTTTGTTTTTGCCACTTCAGAAGTTGATTATAGCCAATTAATTGTAGGTCGATGGTTGCCCGTAAATATTTAAGTTCTGAGAATGCATGCGAAACTAAACTTTTACTGCTCTTCTTTTAGGGTCGGAATCCAGTCTCTTGCACTGAGCCATACTTTGGTGGGGTATTAGCTGTTCCTTTTGGGCCGCAGGCTATGGTAAGGACCATATTACGCATCATTCCTACGCTTTTAACTTTTTCGGCTTATACATCTCTTTAGGGTTAGTTCATATTTAGTTGCAGTCACTGGGGTCAAGGAAAGAAGTGTGTATTATGAAGTTTTTATCCTCATTTGCCTATGCAGTGTTTGTTCTTATAGCTGCGACTTTGTACGAATTTGTGGTTCCGCAAAGCCTAACGGAGCGTCTGCTTATTCATTAAACCCATAAGTCCACGGTTTCAAAGAATAGATGCAAAATGATCATTGAAAGTTGTAATGATTCTGATGATCCTTTCAGTAGAGAGAACTTCGTATTGTTTACATTATTCTCTTTTCTCTTAGACGTCGCGTGTTGTTTCGACTTTGATTCCACAATTTGGTGGATTTATTATCCTTTAGCCAGTATAGGGCCTAAACTGCACTTCTTGTGCTTTATTTTCCATGGCTTGAAATTTCCCCAGATTCATCGTTCCCGCATAATGGAGATACCGTCAACTCGAGTGCCTCTCCCTCTTGATTTTCCGCAAGAAGAACCTATTTTTGTCAACGCGAAACAGTACCGTGGAATTCTCAGGAGGAGACAGCAACGAGCCAAGGTTGAAGCCCGAAACAAAGTCGCCAAGGCTCGTAAGGTCGGTCTTCTTCCTATCCACTGACCATCAACCATCTTAAGAGATTCTTTTTTATCTTTGTTTGGCTGAAATCTTAAAAAGCACGTTTGGTTCGGGAACATAATGGAGTGGGAATGGAATCGCTATCCCCTGTGAATGGAACAGATAAGGGATAGTTATTCCCTTGCACTGCGAATGGAATAGCCAAGGAATAGAGATACTCTCACGGACCATGAATGGAATAGGTGTTCTTAATTGGGCTCCTAGCTTTAAAGTGAACCAAATAAGGTGATTGCTATCTTACGAATAAAGACTGAATGAAATAGCTATTCCTATAAATCAAACACGGCATTAACCATCGTTGTTTTCCCTGTTTGGCTTCATTCTTAGAGATCTGTCGCAGCATCCTAGTCCATTTAAAGCTCGTCATCTCCTATCATATAATTCAACTGGAGAAGGCAGCATCAATTCGCTAACCCAATTTTTCAGCAATGTTTGCAGCCTTATCTTCACGAATCTCGGCACCTTCATGCATTAAGGAGAGCAAGAGGGACCGGTGGGCGCTTCCTTAACACGAAGAAGCTTAATGAACTGGAAGCTCATCAGTTAGAGTTTACTGGGAATATGTCAGAATCCGAGGTTTATGAAACAGAAGACCGTAGAGATGGCACGTTGACTGCCTCTTGCTCTGAGGTGACGAGCGCCTCGAATAGTGATGGCATCTTCCAGATGCAGGAGTTCAGTTTCTCTTTGTTCTCCGACGACAGATGAGCCCACCCGTCATTATCCACAGGAGGGGGCAAGTCATTCTTGGCTTAATCGGGTTTCTTTCGGATTGTTTGTGAACAAGTTCAGACAATTGCTGGTTTTTCTCCTCCTGCAATCTGAAATTTGGGCTGGGAAAAACTTCATTTCTAGAGTTTGAAGGAAAAAGCATTTAGAGGGGTAAGTGTTAGGAATCTCTTGTTTGCTGTATGTTTACTGAGAAAACAAGGAAGAAAACACCGCAGTTTCTTGGAATTGGACACTGAGTTGAAGAATCCAAGTTCTCTCTTTTGTTTGGCCTCACAAGCTCAAACTTTTTGGGTACAGGGGACAGTTTTATATTAGTTGACTTTTGGGTTGACCCATGAAATCCAGTAATTGTGTGAATATTTGTATATTAAATTAAGAGAAAATGGAGGTGTTTTCACTATTTAAAATTATGTCTTAATCTTTTCCCAAAGCTATAAAATCAGAAATAATAAGTCCTTAAAATGACCCAACAATTATTCAAAAATTTACATGTGTTTAGTTTTTCATGCTCTTTTTATTGGTGCAGTTGAATTTGTTAGAAACATCTTGGCTATATTATTATTTAAAATTGGTATGATATTTTATTTTTCTTATACTTGCTCGATTTGTAAGGTTGTTGAAAGTTAAAAAATAAATATAAAAAAATTATCTTGTTTCCTCATGCTCGTTTATTTTGAGCATATCATCAGAAATATTTGACATATAGCTAGCAAAAATGAGAAGATGTCTCAATTTTGAAATTATCAAATTTGTTATCAGAAAAAAAAGGGGAAAAAAAAGAGAGAATTAAATCCCCAAATTATAAAGTATATGAATAAACAAATGAAATTTAGGTTGCTTTAGTTTTATCAGTCAACAAGTTGTAATAAAGACAAGGTCACTTTTATGGGCCCAGGATTACTTGGAAAACAATGAACGTGGATCAAAGCCGTGGATTTAATTTAATAATCTTGATCATTTTTTTTATTATTATTTTTAATTTTTGAAATTTTTTTTTATACTAGGCGATTAAAATTATTTGATTTCACAAATTAATAACTTTTCAAATTCAAGTAATTTAGATGATTTTCTTCACCTTTATTTTCCCCTTTGAATAAGAATCACCTAAAGTTAAAAAATTTCATGAATTTATAAATGGAATTAATCTTAACTATTCGTTCTCTTTATCTTTAATACTTTGTCTACCTTTTTCTTTACAATAAATGGAGTTAGGATTGCCTAATTTTACAAAAGAAAATAGTTTAATTTTTGGATAAGAATCATTTGATTTTGTGAATTTGGTTAATTTCTCTCTATATCTTTTTCTTTTTAGAGTGAAAGAGTAAAAATATTTAATTACATACATTCATAATTTTACAAATTCGTTTTCAATTTCCTCCGATTGCACAGTTACCAAATCCCTCTCCACCGCAGATGATTCGCCCTCCTTACCGCGGCGCACGTTAGCACCTTTCCACTTTTGTTCTTTCTCTCTCGCGGACTCATCGCGACTCTCAAATTCGATTAAACCCCTCCCTCTCTCTCTCTCTCTCTCTCTCTGTCTCCATTTCCAATCCCACCTTGTTCCCCCGCTTCAAGTTTCGCGTTTCTCCGTTCCTCAAATTCCAACAGTTATCCTCCCAAATCTGATCTCTCTCTCTCTCTCTCTCTCTGCATTTGTCTACTATCTGGACTGTGTATGTTCAATACTGGGTGAAGATTTCAGAGGGCGGAGCCATGGAGGGAACAGTGCCTTACAATCCTCGCACAGTGGAGGAGGTTTTTAGGGATTTGAAGGGCCGCAGAGCTGCCATGATCAAAGCTCTCACCACAGGTCCCCTCTCTCTCGCTCTCTCTGTCTATTTATTTGCTAAATTTCTGGGTTTTAGTTTCGCTAATGATTTCTGAATACTTTGCGTTGCTGTTGCAGATGTGGAGGAGTTTTATCAGCAGTGCGACCCCGGTTAGGGTTCCTTCCCTCTTTATATTTTAATTTGATTATTTGAACTCATTTGTGGTTTCAATATCTGCATGTTCTATTTATGCTTAGAGGGAAAGAGAGAGAGAGAGAGATTTATTATATATACATTGTTCTGTTTTCTATTCGTTTTTCTTTTTTGTTTTTTTTTGTTTTTTTTGATGTGTGTGCGTGTGCTTTTTTTTTTTTTTTTTTTTTTTTTTTTCTTTCTTTTAACTGATCATAGTAGTGCAGGTATCTTTGTGGTCAAGCTATGATATATTGGATTTATTTTTCTTCAGTTTGCTTCTGTGTATGAGCACTTTTTTTGGTGGGTTAACATTTTCGGAAAGTGTCCGTTGCATTAAAAGTCGAAAATGGCTCTAGTTTTTTCTATGGAAATTGATAAATTACTCTTAAAATGCGGATGAAGTGTATCTTGCGACCTGAACTTTGCTTCTGTTTGGTGTTACAGAGCCAAAGAAGAAAGAATTAATGGAAGAAGAAATAAATAGTTCTCTACGCTGTTTTGATGCATTCCCACTTGTGGATTTGGTTGTGCTCTTGTTATTTTGTTTCTTGTGGCAATTTTTTGTTGAGATATCTAGATGCGTTTGTTGTCATCTTTGTTGTTGTATAGAAGGAATTAGTAGTGGATTTATGTGTTGGTTTATTGCGAGCTTGCTGTGCAGTGACGGTATGAATATCCACTGAAATAATTTATCCTAGATATGTCAACCGGTTGGCATCTATTTTAATTCGTCCATACGAGAAGCAAAATGTTGAACCTCTTAATGATTTTCTACAGTTCCATTATTGAATTTTATCCCTGCCTGAATTCTGAGTATCATTTCTTGCCTTCTTTTGATATCTACAGCATCTGTTAATTAGATTAGCTTTTTTGGTCTTTTGGTTGATTGACTGATTGTATTACACAGATAATTATGGCATTGCATTTTTTTCCCGAAGCATCAAGCCTTGCATTTAGTGTTTGACTGATTCATTAAAGTATTAGAGATATAGGCAGAATCCTACTCCATACTTTCAGGAGACAATTAGTTCCCACGGTTTTACTTTTTTATTTATATTTCTATATTGTGTCTGTTGTTTGGTTTTATCCAGTTCATACCCATTATTTTTGCTCACACATTTTTTACTTCAAAACCCTTTTAAATTTTTGACTAAGTGATAATAAAAGTATAGTGTACTTTTATGGCCTCTTATTTATGTGAATTAAACTCATTTTATTGGTTATATTCGTTCGCGTTCAGGCTTCAGCCAATTAAGGAAAATTTCTCTTGCCTGAACACGCTTTTATTTTTATTTTTTATTTCTACAGAGAAGGAAAATCTTTGCTTGTATGGATTTCCTAGTGAGCAATGGGAAGTCAATTTACCAGCGGAGGAAGTGCCTCCAGAGCTCCCAGAACCTGCACTTGGTATTAACTTTGCAAGGGATGGGATGCAAGAAAAAGACTGGTTATCTTTAGTAGCTGTGCATAGTGATGCATGGTTACTGTCTGTAGCATTTTATTTTGGTGCCAGATTTGGATTTGATAAAGCTGACAGGTATGTGTGTGTGTGTGTATGATCCATTTTCGGTGTGATAACTACCAGGTTTCAAGTTTGAATACGTTCAGGAAAAGGATACTGGAACTAGCTTCCTGTGCTGATGTTAGGGGTTCACTTATGTGCAAATCCAGCATATTTTAATTATTAATGTAATAATTACTGCATATAATCTCTTTCTCCATGTTCTCTGGCATGCAGAATTGGATATAAGTGTTCAGTTGTAGATTTTGTTCCATACACCTGAATAGTCTGAGAGAGATAATCCCTTATCTGTTTTTGCTGCCATAATTGATGATTTCATTGTCTAGTGTTTACCTTTCATTTCAATCGTACAGCGATAGATATTTTACTCTCAAATGATCCGATGTATTTGACCTAATTTTCCTGAGTTGTTTAGATAGAGAAGTTGATTAGAAATCAAGCCTTGTTAGTCAATTAGCCATCGTTCACGTTATTTTATATATATTCTCTGTTGCTACTAGGTTGATTCAAGGGCCTCTCTTCTGACATAGAACTATCATTGGAAACCTCAAAACTCATTTGATTTTTAATGCTTAGTTATATTTTAAAGCATGCTGCCTAGTAATGTCTTGTCTTAGTGCAGGAAGCGCCTTTTTAATATGATAAATGAGCTTCCAACAATATTTGAAGTTGTGACTGGTGCTGCGAAGAAACAAGTAAAGGATAAGTCATCAGTTTCAAACCACAGTAGCAACAAATCCAAATCAAACTCTAAAGGGGTAAAGGATAATATATTTTCCCATTTTATAATCTCTGTGTTCGGTAAAGAAAGGTGCAGTTTTTGAGAAGGCAAGCATGATTATTTTCTTCAACTAATTTGTGGCACTTAGAAAATGTTCTTATGGTTCTCAATAAAAGTCTTACATTTAGTAAAGCAAATTGTGATATCTCTAATGGCAAGAAACCTAGGTGGATTCTGTTACTATTAAAAGGATATTTCATGGAGGCCGCATCCTAGAGTAGCTACTTCAGTTCTAATTTGTCCTCTGTTTGGTAGTCCATGACTTCAGTTCATGCTAAACTTCCTAAGTGCCTTGATCTGAAGAATTTCGATGTGTAAAGCATCTGTACTAAACATTAGATATATCTATATATACATCTTATACGCATGTAAGCATACATCAGCAAGGCCCATAGGTCCCACATTAGGCCACACAAACAGATTCTAATCATTGGATTAAAAGCTTTACTCATTTACCAATAGCTGGTAAAATTTGAGTGTGATCCAATCATCTATATGCATGGATGGTTTTATTCAATGGTTTGCATGCTACTCCTAATTTTCTCCTTTTTTTCCCCTTCATTCAATCACTTTTTGCTCTTTGGGGTCTTCCAAAGCAGCGGGGATCCGAACCTCAGGGAAGATACGCGAAGTTGGCCCAGGCAAAGGATGAGGAGGAAGGCCTCGATGAGGAAGAAGAAGACGAACATGGGGAAACTCTTTGTGGAGCGTGCGGGGAGAACTATGCATCAGATGAGTTCTGGATTTGCTGTGACATCTGTGAGACGTGGTTCCATGGAAAATGCGTGAAGATCACTCCAGCAAGGGCTGAGCACATCAAGCAGTACAAGTGTCCATCGTGCACCAACAAGAGAGCTCGGTCTTGACTCTGAGTTAGACGTGAGCGACGTTCCTCCTTCCGCCTTCTTTTTCCTGGCTGATAGTGCTAATTGCATTGTCTGTTAGGTTTGCTACGTAACTCTTGGTGCTGTAATTAGCGGAAAATGTGAATGAATACTTCGGGTTTAGGAACCCTAACTGTTAGGATGCTGGTGCTTATAGTCTGGTGTAGGTGTTCATTTGAGAGATTCATAGTTACCTTCGTATGAAGCTCTGTAGGATTAATTTATGGCTCATATGAACTTTGATTGCCCACTTGGTCACTGTTCTGTTTCTCAGTATCTTTGTTGGTTCACTTATTCCTCAAATCTTTGGAATAGTCTGACTTCTTGTCACTTTGTGTGTTATGGCCGGTTCATGGGAAATGTTTGGATTATGAAATATTTGCAGGATTAAAAGAAAAGCCTGTTGGAAATCTAAATTAATTAGTTTTCATTAGTTTTAACAGGCCATGCCCTTCCCTTGGGATATTTAACAAGTCATGCTCTCTGTTTTATTACAAAATTAATCATTTTGCAAACCGGATTTGCCATTATAATCACGGCAGAAAGGATAATTGCTGCATCTGAGGATCGCTTTTCCAAAAACATATATATGTTCTCAGCTCTATTTCCTTCGAAAATATTGTTTCGAGCTATTGATGGGACGAAAAATAAAAAATAAAAGAGCTCAGATCACCAGCTCCACCTCAGATCACCAGCTCCACCTTTATGACGATATCCTCTGAAATAATGCGATGCTCTTTAACAAAACGATATCGTTTTAATGCCAGACTCATATAATGAGTGTGACTCGAGACTCATAATAATACCGTTTAAATCTGCCTTTCAGTTTTCATTTTAACGGAAAAGAAAAACTTATTAAGATAAGAAGAGAATGCACGATGAGGAGAATACTCCCTACAGAAAAAGAAGAGAAACCAAAATAAATAACTAAATAAAATGGAAAAACATTTCCTTATAATGAAAAAGGTTCCAGAACTGGAATATAAAGGGAAATCCCCACTAGATCTCTTTCTGTAAAAACAAAAGAACTGAGCATTTCTGCACTCAGACAAATGAAAGTAGATAAAAATCCTTAATCAAGAAGTGATCAACAAAACTCGAATCCTTGGGACAGAGAATTGCTAAACACATACATACTATAGCTCACAAACCTACAAGATTCTGTATCCCATACTGTGAAAGGGCAGTTCTACATTTGTCCATGATTCTAATGGACAAAGATGAATACTTTTTTTTAAATTTCTTTCTTTTTGGTCACCCATGTGATGCCAGTGTCTCTGGGCAAAAGTCAGATCACACTCTCAAGACAATCCATAGTGATTTGTTTTACAGTATGGAGTTTAGTGCTGAGACAAATAAAGGGTGCATGCTGTAGGGTCACCAGTTGGAATGCACCATCCCAATCTCCCATTCAAAATATTGGTACACAAATCTTTGGTCTCAAAAAGTGGAACCGCCATATTGGTACACAAATCTCAAAAAGTGGAACCGCCATATTGGTACACAAATCTTTGGTCTCAAAAAGTGGAACCGCCACCCTGGGGGATTGGTACACAAATCTTGAATGGCCTTTTGGGATTTCTTTCGACCTTTTTCGGAAAGCGCGAGAAAAACAGACTCGGACATACTTCAAAACCGCATCCCTAACTGATAGAAAGCCATAAGCTCCCGAAATTGGCTTATCCTTAATTTACATTAAAAAAAAAAAATTAAGGTAAGGGTCTCTCTGCAACCATCCAATGCATGCATAGAAGGAGAAGACAAGGACCCATAACATAGATTGAAATTAGTCATTTACTAGCAAGAACAAAAGCAACTTTCCCGCCTAGATTTCAGTAAAATGAATCGAGTAAAATACTATAAATGTTGGAAAAGGACAGGAAGCCCACGTAATTATGGGGACTGCAAGAATTAATCCAAGTAATGTTTTCAAGCTTTATATGGACTAGAGGATTGGGTGAAGCACATTCACAAATGATGTTAATAAAGGAAACACGGATATATGAGACATAACATATATAATAAAAGCCTGCAATCTCTTACAGTAGTTAAACACTCTTAGCAGTCATGCTCACAGGAAATGTAGAAAGGCAAAACAAGAGAAAACTAAAATGTGAGAAAGGGTAAAAGGAGGAACGGAGAAAAAGCAGCAAATATGTTCAGATAGGATTTAGAAGCGAAGTTAGAGAAGAAGAACCTTACTTTTGATTCTCTTATTTATACCTCTCTCTCTCTCTCTCTCTCTCTCTCTCTCTCTCTCTTCTTCCTCTTCATGGTGTCAAACCCTCTTGACTCTTCGCAGACAGCCGTTTTAGAAACTCGTAGGTAGTGATCATTGTTGTCGCAGACATGGACATGGAAGCCCACCGAGGACCTAATCCTCTGTAACAAGCCGTCCAACCACCTTCCTTCACCAAGTTCCTTACAGTTTGCCCAATCGTGGGCGCTCTGCGGCCATTGTCTTCGCTATCCAGAACCTGCAATCTCGTCTTAATTGTGTCCAGCGGCATTGTTATTAGAGCCGAGACTCCTCCAGCCATGGCTGCGCTCACTCCCTGAACTGCCATTATTGTTTTCGAATCGGGTCTGAGTGCGACACTCCCATTCTGGGAATCTTTCTTCGAAACGTAACAACTGATCCCACCCCAAATGAGGCGCTGCCCAACCGAGTAAGATGCCCACCAGACCGCATTCGAAGGGGCATAGGTTAAGATAGATATCCCAAACCCTCTGTACAAACCCCTCGGACCATCCATGTTGAGGATTTTCCTGAACGCATCGATTCCGCCTACGTATTTACCCAACGATGCATTAGGGATTTTAGGGGCTTTCGGATTGTTGCTCCCTTGAACCATGAGCCTCTGGCTCACAACATCTATCGGGGTCCAAACGAGCTGAGCCGCCATAGCTGCACTGAGTCCAGCTGCAGCATTGGCAATAGCAGCAGCGGTGGGTTCGGGAAACCCTAATCGAACCGTGGCGGTCCCCACATTGCTCTTGGTGACCTCGAGGGCGGCCATGTAGAGCGCCCGAGCCGGGATTGTCCCCGTGAGGGAAGTCCCAAACCCTCTGTACAGACTGCGAAAACCCTCGTGCCGAACGAGGGAGAAAGCCATTTTGATACACGAAGCTTGAGACTGAGCAATCTGCTGGCGGGTCTTGATGACCACAACGGGGTAAAGCATCGCCGATACGCCCGAAAACAGCGCGGCGCCGAGGAAGAAGAACTTGGATTTGTCGAGCATTTTCCAGTCGATATCGGCCGGAATATGCACCTCCTTCGCCGCCGAATCCTCCTCGGCCGTACCCAAACTCATCTTCGCCACTTTTGAAACACTCAAAACGACGCAACAGAATCAGACCCCACGACAAACCCTAATTGCACAAAACCCACAAACCGAACCCTAACCCTAACCCAACCGCCTGAGCTGTACAGAGATGGAACCATCAACGCATAATACAGTAAAGCAAGGAGAAGCTAAAAGTTGAGGACTCGTTCAAGTCGCGAGCCTAGGGGAGGACTTTTTACGCTTGCGAAGCCAGATTTTAGATCGAACGTGGATTACAGCAAAAGGATCGAGCATTTCTCAAATCAAAGCAGCAAGGTTCTGCGGGGTGCCTCGGTTCCTTACCGGAAGATCATCGTGGCCGTCCGATCACCGTCGGACGACCGGAAAATCTCCTCGGAGATTGCGGATCTTGATGGAGACGCGCAGAGTCTTCACGCATACATACATACAAGTCAAAGAATCCGTGTTTGTATCACAGTGGAGGAATCGAGAGAGACGGAGACGCGGAGGGAGGGGGAGAGAGGGAGAGTTCACAGTGGAAATGGATAAGATGGAAGAAGGAAAGATTTTAGGGTTTTTGTGTGGGGGAAGGAGGGATTGACACGTGTCGGTCTCCCGCTCGGGGTTTGTCTGAGTCGAGGGGATGTCCGACGAGGCCGCCGGTGCCTCGACACGTGGGGTGACGTGTCATCCCCTTTCCTCAACGACGTCGTTTTCTTCCTCAGCCGTGAAAACGAAGTCACCCTATCGCTTTTCTCCACCTCGTTTTGTCCTTTTCCTTTTTCTTATCCTGACGAATGATTAAGGCTATGTTTGGTACGATAAAATAAAATTACTTTCATTGATACAGAATTTTTTTTGTCATTTCGATCATTTTCAGTCATTTTTCACGATTTCATACTTCTTGACCCATGAAGAAGCAAACAAGCGAATGAGGTATTTCAATATAAATCATTTCCTACCATTTCAAATTTATTCCATTTCATTGTTCAAAACATGAGATCAACCTTAGCAATGATATTTATTGGATTCAAGAGAAGTGATGGGAGCAAGATGAAACAAATCACTTTTTTTTTTTGGCAAATGAAAATTCCACGCATCGTATCCAATTATGAAGTTTTACTCGAAACTATTTTATGCTTGTCAATGAAAATCCCTTAAGAAAGGAAATAAAACAGCCATTCGTTTGATAACTCCATCGATGAGAGGGTCTCCCGTCTCGGATATTCCCTAGAGAAGGAAAATAAAAACAATAACTATGTCTATGGGATCGACTATATGAAACCAAAAGAATCGAACTACATCGAACCGTTCACACGAACGAGCACGGCTGCTGCTTCAAATCATGTGTGAAGATGGAAATTCTCGAAAACCCCACACCTTAAAAGAATAATAAGATTTTACATTTACCCAACCAGGGGTCATATACATCAAAAATTGCCCAAGAAAACAAAGCCTAACATCATAAATTACAATCAAAGCACTAAGAACGACCACTATAAGGCATCAAAACGCCAAAAAGAATAACAAAACGATGCCAAGACTGAGGACCCTGAAGCATTTTTTCTACAGTTGCTGACAGAATACCCGCACTGTCACAAACCATAACCCCAAAGAGGAAATCAAAAAAAAGAAGAAATGAAGAAATGAGTAAGCCCAGACACACCGATGAAAAAACTAGCCTGGAGAAAAAATGGAGGAACTATCAAAATGCAAATCGAGAAGAAATGGCATGTAAAAATATATGCACAGACTTGCAGCGCGTAGCAGCTATTGGAGCGGGAGACCGTGATTGTTCCGGAATCATTCTGACCGCTGTAATAAGAATGAAAAGCCCGAATTCTCACGAAGCAAAGGCGGCGGCTCAATATCAGCCGCGTCTACTTGTTGCATGGACTTTGAGATGTCGTCCACAGAGAACGGAATGCTGCATTTGGAAAAGGAAAGAAAATGGCACAATTGTTGAGGATAAATGGGGATTCAATTTGATCATTACTTATGACCTAAACTAAGCTCCAATCGATAAAGCTAAAAACACTTTTTTAAGTCTTCAAATAAACTTAATTCATGCATATTGAAGTGGGCCAATCATATGGACCCAAAGACTCTTGGCCTCTCATTCCCCAAACACTTTGGCCATTGTGCGACGCAAAAATTAACTTGGCTCTGCATTTAGTTTAGTTCACAAGTGACATTGGTCAAGCCACTTAAGAAGGAAACACAAAGGGAAAGTTCCATCGGCCCCTAATTAAGAACAAATGGTTCAAGCATATGGAAGTGTAGGAAACCATACCTTGAATCATCATCAAGTAAAAACGAACTGCTGACAGCATTGTTTGAGTCCTCAGTCATCAGAACTCTCATATTTGAAATTACCTGCCAAGGGAGGAGTCAAGACCAGAAAATAAAAATTGGAAAAGATTGTGGAATGCATGACCAAAGATAAAGAGGATACAAGAAGTCCGTAATAAGTTAGGATGGGAATCATATTATGGATTCTTTCACAGAAACAAGCAGTCCAAAAATCAGAAATTCAGGTAGGTGATAAACCAAATAACCCTAGCTTGTTCAAAAATTTTTAGAGACTGGCATGGGGGAGATGATGTGAAAAAGAACAAAAAATAATGTCCAATATCTGAGAGGCTAATATATAAATAGGTGTTCAAATTACATCTAAGCAACAACTGGTAACTTGAAATGAACATAACTCACATCTGAAGACACACTATGTGTACCATATTTGTCATCCCAATACATCGTACTAATCCTGTACAATTGCTGAATGCTAAGCACCTGCAAGAACCACAATTTGAATGGAGTAAAATATAGTGAGAGAGAGAGAGGGAAGGGGGGGGGGGGGCCGGGGGGCGAGGGAGGGAGGGAGGAAGAAAGGGGCAGTTGTTACTGGGCAAAGATTGTTTGTAATTTCTGTCAAGGTCTTTTTAGGCTTCTGATGTATGACCTGATTTAGAAAAGCAAACAAATGTTGAAGAAAGAAATGTCAGGATGCAGAAGGGAAGAAAGCAAACTTTGCAAGATAATGATAACATTGGACAACAAAGAATAGATGGTGGATCAAACCAGGAATCCAATGGCTTGTCTGATATGCTTCAGTTCATCCCAAGCTGAACCTGCATACTGAATGCAGATGGAAGGGTTAGCCTTGAGCAAGAGGGGGAAGGGAGTTAAAATAGAGACATCGTTATCACCTCCTCAGTAGCTTCATGACACCAGTGTTCTAATTCAGCCAATCCAGCTTTTACAAACTCCCCATTGCTGAACGAGCAGCATTCGCGCCGCAAAAGCAGGCTTTACAAGAAGAGGATTTACAAAAACAGAAGTCAAGTTTCCATCCTATTACAAATTAGCCAACAGTGGGGTGGCCCAACAGGTTTATGAAGTGGTACTCAAACAATTCCTAAATCGACGTGGGATTCAACACACTCCTCATGTCAACATTGAATTGCCCATGGACAACACAATGGGGACAACAAATTGAAAACTGTCCAAGCCCATAATGAACCGGCTTGATTCATCCCATTACCAATTGGCTATGGGTGGGTCACCAATCTGAACTGGTATATAAACAACTGCAAAACTGATGTTTGATTCAATAACAGTCTTCGTTAATAATGAACTAGAAAAAATATTTTCATATGTACCTGTTAAATAGCTGAACATTGATGAATGAAAATATCTGAGTGAACACCTTGCGAACAAGGAATGGAGGGACCTGACCATCGCAACACAATTCAAAACAATATTTTTAACAAAGATAACATTATTGAAAAAAAAAATTGAGTGGAACTTTTCTCCTTCCAACAAATGATAAAAATATAGAAGTAAAAACAGAAGGAATTACATGGTTAGTTCTCATTATCTTTAAGTAATTAGTTAGGCTTTTCACAATGCTTTGCCAATGAGCAATCAAAGCCTGTTGAGCAACAGCATGAGCTTGAGATCGTCCTTTCACTAAACTAGCCCGAGATGTCCTTGGTGCCTGCATCAAAATGAAATGGCCGATGAATGCTCTGAAGGGGGAGAAAATGGATAAAACAGCAAGAACAGTGCGGAAATCTTGCAGCAGAGAAATTATCAAAGAAAATCATCAAAAGGAACAACCAAATTTTAATTATTCGGCAAGGACTGAAACTGTCATCTGAGCATTTTGGTCAGCTTAGAACACAAAATGCTAGCTCCTTTAATATTTTTAATTCCCAAAGAGGAGAATATGATCCAGGCTTACGCAATTTGAGTGAATTCAGCCCCAAGACAACATAATTTTGCTAAAAATGGTTCTTATTCATTTACAGTTTTTAGCAAAACTACATCGTTTTGGGGGTGGAGTCACGCAAATTGTGTAAGTTTGGACTCATATTCTCATATTCTCTTTTCATGTTAATTCATGCCCTTGCAACATAAAGACTAAATTTTTTTGATGAACAGTAGGCATCTAATGCTTTATCGTAGAGTCTTGACAAATGAATGGGACAAAATCCTATTGTTGAGGATTTTGTTTCTCACATCAAGAAACTAGAGCCAACCAATTCAATTAATAAGATCTTGGGGCCACTACAAGTCTTCAACAAGCTATTCTGCCAGTCCTTGGAAGTTCATCTCCAATACAGGTTTCAGTTTCGTCTTACTTATGCTGCTTCCATCACATTAATGATTAGAAAAGCTATAAGACCTGCTTTATTGTATCAACCTGAATGTTGGGGAATTAAGAAGCACTACAAACACAAAATGAGTAGTTTGTTTTTGAACTGGACGAGCTCATGGGTCTTCTGTTTTATACCACGTGCCACACACAATGGGGCTTAAGCAGATCGGGGACCTAGCCAACATGGCACTTTCCATTGCATATCATTCATTCATCACTTTAATGATTCCTCCTGTTGTTCTAGGTTCAGTCCCTCAAAGATCATCTGGAAAATCAAGATCCCTTCAATGATTAATGCCATCATTTGGGTAGAGTGCTTACGTTATTACAGCTGACCTTTTTTGCAGGAGATTAGACCAGGCAAAGCCTTATCACCAGATGTGTGCAATGTATCCACCATTCAGGATTCAAAGACTCAGAAGGCCTTATCAATGAATGTGGGCACTGTGTCTGGGGTTCACTTTCATAAGAGCCTTGAAATTGGTTCATGGTGAATAAGTTCTTACAAACTAATTTTTGGGGGCTTGGACAAGGCAAGAGAGGAAAATATTCTGGGAACACACCATCTCTGGATAGGAAGTTCAACTTTGAAGTCACGTCTCCATTTTTGCTTCCTTTGGGTCTGTTTCATAGGATCACGCTAAAGGAGCCACCCGGGTATGTCAAGCAGGCAAGATTAGCTATTCTTGAGCTGATCTCTTTCCTTTTTTGTATTTTTCTCTTGCCTGCATTATTTTCTCTCATTAAAAGTTCTTCGTTATCTAAAAAGAAAAACCAAACCACCAGACAAAAAGAGAAATCCTATTGGCATGCTACGTCACTAGCAAAAAATCTCCAACACAAATATCCTAATCACAATAAATTATCACCAGCATCGTGTCAGGCAAACAAGCATAGCAATTACCTGGATACACAGTCCAAGCAGTGGGGAAATTTCCTTCTTTAAATTATCTCTTATCATTCCATAAATTTTCTCAAGGAAGGCAGTGAGTTGCTGTTTAAACAACAAAGCTGGGTATTTGGCTTCAACTTGTCGCAAGTCATCCAGTCCACTAAGCACACGACCACTGAGGAATGAGAACCCAGCACTTTGCGGAGATGACCGAAGCCCCTAAAAGTTTGAGCGAGCCATATGGACAGGAAGAAGGAAATCTCTTAAATTACCTCATGAGGTAGATGTTCCAATAAAACAATATAAAAAATTGCTTGCTTACATGAGACATCCTTCCAAAGAGAGAAGCTGATGTTGTCCTTCGCCGTTGTGGGGTTAAGCTAGCTGCACCACATGCTCTGAGTGTGCGTTGAAGGAGCAGCAGCAGTGTGGATGAATTAGATAACCAATAGGACAATGTATCATTGTTATCCGGAACCTTCAAAGACAAGTGAATTGAAGAAGTGTCATTATACAATCTCTGGTTTACTCCAGTGCAGATGATTCAGAGGCAGTTGAGTTCATTTTCCATTTATCACACTTGCAGTGAGGAAATGAAGATTCAATGACTAACTCTAAAAATGTACCAAAATAAAGACTAAATGTCGAAGCAACTGCAAAGTCTAAAACAATGCAATTATAAGATCAGTTATACCTCAATTGCAGCACCTATTGTTTGAATAATACGATCAAAAACAGTGGTTCTTTCAACCTCAAATGACCTCCAATGGAGAAGACATTTGTAGATCAGACATGCAGCAATAGGCTTGCCACCAGAGAAACCCAGATCTTGTGTAATACACTTGATTAGTAGGTCCTGGTTTTCCTGCCCCAGAGAAAGGAGATAGCCAAAGATAAGATGCAAAGAAAGCACAAACATACATCTGAGACCAGAGTGCTAATACAGAATTACTACAGAATATGTCAACCTCAACCTCGACCAGTGACACAATATTATGATTGGTACTTTTCTAACAATGATAACTAATTAACTTCTTGGGAGATGCTTAGGCCCAGAGGTAGCTTCTCAAACTATGGGACGCTCTCCATCATAGAAAAATTATATATATAAATAATAATAATAATAATAACTACCTGCTGCTTGTCGTTAAGAGACTTCTGTGGCTTGTCCTCACTTTCAGGTTCCTTCAGATAAGGTACAGCAGTCACCGAGTCCTGATATTAATAAGATGGGTGGAGCAGAGACACATGTTTCACTAAATTCCCAATTTGACAAAATGTTATCTACACACAGTAACAAAGTAGTCTTACAAACGCTTTTCTTGCTTCACCATTAAAAACAGTCCCATTCTCTGGAGTCCTCTGCAATTCACAAAGAAAGTGCTATTAAGGAATTAATCTTTAGCAGCATATATCTGATGGTAAAAAAATTATTATGCCACTGGTACCTGAACGCTCATTGTCTTTGATCTTGTAGATAAAGCTTTACCAGTAGGTGATATTGCAACTGCTTGTTGACGAAGTACTTGATTCTCTGATTCTAAATTACTAAGTTTTTCTTCAAGCCTGAAGCATTGGAAGAAGAAAGAGTCAACTAATTCTATACTTCCGCTTACAGTAACTTCAAATCATAACGACCCACATTTGCCCGTTTTCTCCCATTTGCATTCTAAGGGCTAATAGAAAGCATTCTAAACACAAAAGCAAGTTATATTTCAGAAAACTTCAGATTGCTAGTTTAATACTCAATAACACATGCTGCATCGAAGATGTTTAGTAACATTACAGGGGTAATACATCAGATTGTGTGAAAATTTGATTTGATTCTTGGTCAAAGCTCACACCAAACATCTGCAAGAATTTACACAACAGAAACACAAATTTCTATTTATTTATCAGGTTGCCACCTTGTTTGCACTTCTGGAAAATGTTTTCCCAGTTGTATAGAAAAAGTGAAAACTACCACTGTTTTCAACATTCTCCAGAAGGTGAACATTTCAGAAAACTGATTAACAAGAATAAGATCTATTTGAAAACCAAATACATCCTAAGTTCCTCAGAAGCTACGGAAAGCTCTGTGCTGGAAAGTCCACCACTCCGAGCAGAATTTTGACTATTTGTTCCTGCAGTTTTATTCAAATAAATATGCATGGGACAAGAAGGCAGCACAGGGTGCAGCAGGTCAATAAAAGATGGTAACAGTAGCACCAGGCTATTCATATTGTTAAAATATAAGTAATAAAATTGAGATAAATTACAAATGGTCAATGAGAAATGTTTTGATACAGACCTCTGTACTGAATCTTGAAGTTGATCCACTTTCTTTTCTGCATCCTCAAGCTTCTTAGACAATTCCACATTTTTGGCCTCAACATGTGAATTAGCTTGCTTGGCCTCTTCTGCAGTCTGTGTTTCTGATATGACCACAGCCTATACAAGTTCAAAAAGATAGTTATATCCAAATATTTGCATAAGATTCTGAATGCTAAAACAAGGGATCTATATACATGGGCACAAGCACGTTCATCAAGCAAGTGTACATCAAAAAATGAGGCCAGAAGCATTAAATCTTTCCTGGACTTCAAAACTAAGTTCATATACTCGAATATTAATTAATTTGAGCATCCTAACACAATTTTGTGGCCTCTTTTTTAAAAATATTTTTTAAATACTGTTTTCCTTTTCCAGGATTGACTCACAGGTCCTTGTCATGGTGAGTTTGACTAGGTTCCCGTGATAAGGGGAAGGGGAGTGGTGAGGGAATGGGTTCCCGCTTCCTAGTAGAGGCAGTTGAGGGGATGGGTTGGCAGTTTTAACTGCCCGAAAATACACAAATAGCTCCAGCCGTAAATAACTACTATATCTTGCATTGAATGCAAGATGAAAGACTAATTTGTGGCCCCAACCAAAAAAAATGCAGGATCCGTTCTCAATATAATTAAGGCATTGGTCGAATAGCTAGAAACTCAAAACATCAGCTTCATAGAATAAGTTACCTCCATTGAATTAAACACCCATCACTAATAAAAACACTAGCCCATTGGATATCATATGCAACTTCTCATCCAACTCATTAAAAAGGCCACTCCATATAAGTTCTAAAGGTAGGAATGACTCTTGGCTACAAGTGAATTCAGTTGGTTCAGTCCAATTCTAGGGGGAACTTAGAAGGAACTGAAATAACTTTTGCTCCATTGCGTTGGACCAAGAAGCAAACTGGATTTTCCTGAGATAATCTGATTTCAGTTTAATAGAGTTCCAAGTCTTAGGTCAACCAGTCAGGACTTTAATGAGCTCTTCACCCCAAAGGTTGCAGGTTGAAACTAAATTGACCCAATCAGGAATCCACTCATCAAGAATTGAAGCAAACTATCCCAATTCAACCCAAACAAGCAAGTTTGGTTAAATAATCAGGCCAGCAGGACCAAAAGTTGCATCCTCATCTGCACCTAGTTTTCATCCTCAAAGCTGACACCTACCTGACCACCATTGGGTAATGGGATTTTAGCGGACCTGTTTATTAGAATAATAGTATTTGCAAAGAAATATACAAGCATGCAAAAAGCATTGACCACACGAGATAGTGATTTACCTTCAACCTTTCAACTTCAGCTGTCAATGAATCAACCTTTTCAGTATCTTGAACTATGACAGGGGTCTCTTTAATAACAGGTGGAGCTTCTTCAATAGCTTTCCGAGCTGCCTCTTGTTCTTTCATAACCATGGAGTTAGCCTCATCAACTTGTAATTGCATAGCATGCAATGCTTCCTGTAACTTGGCAATTTCTTGCGCTTTTGCCTCCTCAAGGTCAGTCTGTATTTCAATGAAAGAGAAAAGAATTAACAATGTTCCATAGCACAAAACCCGCATGCCTACAGACACAGAGATTTTCTACCCTTAGTCGCTTCTCAAGCTGCAAACGCCACGTAAGTTCCTCAACGTGTTTTTCAAGCTTGTCCTTTGCTTCTTTGAGAGCTCCAGTTTCTCTTGCAGCCTAAAGAATGAATGCACACATTAAGCCAGCTACATTGCCATCAAAACTGTATGCCAGAGTACTAGATTGCATAAAGTAACAAAACAATAACAAAGAAATGTGAACAGACCATTTTGAGTTTTTTAAGCTCTCTTCTTGCTACCCTGCATCTCCAACCACACTGCGTAACAATGATAGCCTTCTGCAGGCTCTTGTAATAAGAATATGCTCTATGGCAGCGCCAATATGCCTGCAAACCGCCAGTAGAAAAGGATCAGTTAACTGGTTGTTACAATTATAGGACTCTAATAGATTTTTTTGTTGATTTTTACATGAACAAGTATTCATCCAATTCTAACTTGCCTGTACTGGAAACCTATTTACAGTTATAAAAAAGACACAAGTGGTTACATGGCCTAACACTGAGGATACCTGAATAATGATGGCAGCTTTAGTTTGCTTCCTAAACCGGAATTCGTCACGTGCAGTCATTGCCCTTAAGCCAGTCTGGACCGTGACTGCAGATGAACGCATCCTTAAGTAGGAGTCCCTGGCAATATAACCGCGGAAAGTTTTCTGGACATTCAGAGCTGCAGCTTGCTGCCTCAACTGTTCATAAAGTATACCAGCCATTATACCTACAAAAGTGTGAGTACATCCCTTTAGAACTTCAACACGCAAGTTGTGCTAAACATAAGAAATAATGAACTAAACAAGCTAACCAAAACATTCTGCTCCTCAAGAAACCACCTTCTCAGTCAAATGTCCTACCCTTAAATTTTTTTTTTCTCAATCTTATTATTTGAACAAATTGTGCCAACATGCACAGGATGATTTAAATTTTATACATACACAACTTCCTGTACGATTTCAAATTGTCAAAAGCTGTTTTACTGCAAACAAATAAAGAAAAAAAAAATTAAGGTGCACCGGCACTAGATGATCCCCCCTTCACTCAGATGCATAATATGTCAAAGATGAAAAGTGGAAAAAGAAAAGAAAAAAAAAGAAAAAGACAATACGTCGCCAATGTGATTGCAGCTGAATGGCAGCTCTGCGTAATGAGATAAACTCCTTGCGAGCAATATAAGTACGAATTTGCCGTTGAATGGTTCTAGCTGCATGTCCAAGCACCTCTGCTCTTCTGGCATCCAACTCAGCCATCTGACCTGCTCTAAGGAAAACCTTTGTCTTTCCTACCTGCCACACATCGAAACAATATGCAAAAAATAAATAAAATATTATGTACTTTCATCTGAATGCAAAAGATATTTCTTGGATTAAACCAAACAATTACTTGGATTGGGCTCAATTAAATATTCTCCATATGTTTCCTTGGAGGGGTTCCAAGTCAATTTTTTGGAACACAAGCCAAGAAAATTACTTGGAGCAGGATCATCATACTTCTCGTTTTAAACCAGATTCGGAGTTACCAAACAGCCGCCGCCAACATCCCCCCCCCCCCCCCCCCCCCTCTTTCCTTCCACCCTCTTCTTCCTCAAACTTGAGGCAGAATCAGCTTGGACATTGCACCTGGATAGCATAATTGGGGGTAATGGAAACAGGACAAAACTACTGGCAATAGGTGGAATGGCCCCACAAGCACATGAAGCAACATATAAACAATCCTAAACCGACGTGGACCATGCACATGCACACCGGGATGGAAAACAGTGGAAACAAATAGGTCATGCCCATAATGGAACTCATTCTGATGCCAATGCCATAACTAGTTGGAATTTAGTTGGGGTGTTTTTCTTCTTCTTCTTTTTGTTTGGGGGGGGGGGGGGGGGGGGGGGACAGCAGGTAAATGAACCACTACACAAACAACTCCACTAGCGAGTAAGTTGAAATAACAAGAACATGGACTCTGCATCGGGACAACACGATCTCACAACACCATTGGAAGGACTCTAGACATGATCATGGCTGTCACCAATCATTCAACGCACCTCATGTGCTGTGAAACCCCAACCCCACACTTTCGTATAAGATATATAAGTTCAAACCTATGATCCCCAGAGTACTTTCTTAGCTAACCCTTTTGGGAGAGGAATTGCACAGTGGTGAGGCCGTGGTTTGCGGTGATACAAAATAGTATCAGAGATGAAGTGTGAAACAAAGTGTTGCACAAAACTAACTGCCACGAGCAAAGTGTTCCCTAAGTAAGGTGAGAGCCACCTTTTGAGGCAGAGGCCACCTTTAGAATCCGTACGAGCCGCCTCTAGAATCCAAATCACTTGGTGACGGCAGAGGCCACCTCTAGAATCCATACGAGCCGCCTCTAGAATCCAAATCGCTTGGTGACGTGTTTTTGATGAACCTAAATGTGACATGCTGCGACGAGGACATCGCATAATTAAGTAAGGGAGATTTTGACATCCCAACCTCACATCAAAAGTGTCGGGATTGAAGGTGTGACATATAAGTTCAATGATCCCAAGAGTGCCTTCTTGGCTATCCCTTTTGAGTGAGGAATTATTCTGTGGTAGGGCTGTAGTATGGGGTGTCGCATGTACAACTAGTAAAGAAGCATGACCAAGAACAATGAATTAAAAGGAAACATAAAGTCACCTGGTAGCCTTTTAATCCCTTTTTGTCAAGAATCAATTGGCATGCAACCTCATCATCATAACTGCAAATAAAGAGCGATCCACAAGAAATCGCATTTGATCAATTTTTATACATAAAATGTTTAGCTTATAATTTTCCACATGAAATGTAAGCCCATCATGTAAAGCTTCCATAGCAACTCTAGCTACACTATCGAACTCATAGCAATCATATGAAAAATGAAAACTTACTTTCCCTCCAAGATATCTGGAGCAAGAACACCAAAACGATGAAGAAATTCATAAAATGTGCGTCTGGTAGGATATCCAGCACAACTGATCCTAATTGCTTCAAGCACACCCTAAAGGTTACACAAGTTAAGAGAAATTAGTCACTTGGAAAAAAAAACTGAAATTTAATGGAAAATTGATCAAAGAAATTCTTGAACATCAACATTGCTGTAAGAATAATTTACTCACACCACAACGCAATTGCTGGATGACATTAAAATTCTCAAAAATAGCAGGCTTCAGGACATTATTTGGCTTGACACATCTGATGTAGTGAGGTTCTGTTGCACTCAATGTCTCCATCAAAGACTGAAGTTGTAGCTGAGATACAATGAAAGTTAATTTGGAGTGTCATTTTTGAAAGCACTAGCCAGCAATTACATCAAAAGAGCCTCCCAATCTCTCAAATTATCACTCATAACAGCCCCTTGGGACATGCCCCAAGCCACAAGCCATAAAGAAGACACAAATACATTGTGGTCTCAACCGTAAGAGATGCTGAAGACCTTATGTTGAAATATAAATTGATCTACACTAAACCACTGTGTCCAGGAGTATTTCTAGGTCAATCAGCAAGAATATTAGGATGTAAAGAACCAGTCATCAAGACCAACAAAAGAGATCAGAATCAATCAACAGACTACCTTATAGAGAACATACTACCAGAGACTAGTTTAGTTGTGAAATCTAAAATTACTAATAAAAAACTAAGACAAGTAGAAAATTAAAAACAACAGCACAATTCAGCAATTACACTATCAATGCAGAAAAGACATACAAATAATACAGATGAAAGGGGGAAGAGGTGGAAATCTACACACTTATCTGGCTGATAGAAGATTTAAGGAAATGAGCCAAATTACCTTAAAACGTGATCCAATGGAAGAAAACTTCGAAGATTTGGATGATTCCTCAGGAAGTGGAGGAAATAGGCTCGCTACAAAGGTGCACTTTGAAGCAGTCAACAGAGCTTGATGTTCCGCCACCACATAGTCCTTGTTCTTGTCCAGAAACAGATCAGCTTGATAAGTTACCTATAAATATCAAGAAAGATTATAACTTTTTCCGTAGGATCCCTCAGCCAGTCATGGATATCAGTTTTAACAAGAGACATTTATACCTCTCCTGCGTAGTGTGATATGGTAAAATCAGTACGAGAAAGTTTTGGTTTAATGAACCGCTTATGATTTTTGAATGTCTGGTACAACTTCTGCGCGAATGTCTCATGTGTAGACTTAGGAAACATGCTGCATCAAGTATATCAAGTCAACATGACTACTATAATCATATTTTATGGTCAGCAGCAGAGTAAAGGAAGTAATATAAAGAACTAACTAGAGTAACTAGATGTTCTGAAATTTTAGCAAAGAAAGGAGGAAATAGCAAGTTCATATACAGCAGCATACCAGGCTTCATCTAGAAGTGCAATAACCCCTCCAGGTTTCTGTTTAAATCAAAATGTTGCAGTTATTATTCATGACAAAGGAATGTCATAATCAGTGTCAAGCATCTAGAAGCAAGTGCAAATTCACTCAGTAAATGATTGTTCAAAAATGAATTTCTCAAACTTTAGAAAACCAAGGAATGTGACAGTTGGGATGCAAAGTGGAACAGCTAGAACTAGTAACCTTCTCAATTAGATCCAACACATCTTGGTTGTCAACAAACTCAATGTAGCTCCAATTTATCTCTTCTTTAGTATACTCTTCCTGCTCCATTTTAAAGACATGCTGAAGACAGCAGATCAAGCGGAAAATTTATTTAGTCTTACTCCCAAGAAATAAATTAGAAAAACATCACTGAGCAAATGCTAACCTGATTGAAATGTTGCTGCAGTTTCTCATTTGTAAAATTGATGCAGAACTGCTCAAAACTGTCACATAAGAAAAGTGTGTGAGAGAACTGAAAGAAACAGGCAATGAGTCAAATTCATATCAGCACATGAATTGGTGTCATGTGCTTTGTGTGGTTCAGACCCTGTGCATGTCTGTAAGAAGGGTGAACATGTAATATTTTGGACACTTGCATACAATTATTATTAATTGAGTTTCATGACTCGACTGCTTCCATATCTCAGTGCGTCTGATGAGGCTAACCCCATTAGTTTTGATAATATAGTGAAGCCAAAACTCCAGAAAAACCTCCATGCCTAAAAATGAATAATAAACGAGGAACTTATAGGTCTCAACATGTTCAATACATCATCATACCCACAGAAGGAACTACACAGGAAATCTAGGCCTGTGCATAACTTGCACAATGTCATGCCTCACATGCTGTCTACCCCTCCCTCTTTAAAGACAAAGTTGCATCTGTGTGCAAGAAGACAGGTTCATGCAAAAGGGAAACTAACCCAATAGTTTGAGAAATGGCATTACAGTTTATGGTTTACCTGTTGCATTTAAAACTTTCAAATCCATAGATATCAAGAACTCCAATTAAACATTTCGAGTTTGAATCCTGCCCAATCGAAACATTAATTTTGTCCACAATCCTGTAACCAACATAATACATGTTACAATCTAATATAGAATGAAAAAACACATTTAAACCTTGAGAAATAGAACATTATAAAATATTTGGTCCTATGAATTCCATACCAATCAAATAAGCGACAGTACATCGTTTTAGCTAAAGCATCCCTGCTTCCAACAGCATTTACAGGATCAAGCGTTCTTGTTATAACTTCTTCAGGGGTCACCATCACACGCTTAATAAGAGCATCTTCCAAGCTGTGGGCATCACACCTATGCAGCAATTTTGATTAATACAAAGAGTTCCCACTGAATAACCATCAGAACAAGATAACAACAACTAAGTCTTTCTCCCAATATTTGGGGTTAGCTATATGGAACCAACAAGAAGAAATCATGCCGAGTCATTAACATGAATCCTCTCTATTTCTCTCCATTCGTAAGTGTACTGTGCTGTGTTGTGTTCTTCTCCACCATCAGAACAATACGTGTAATAGAAATCAAAAGGGGCTTTCTTTTAAAAGAAATCCTCTGTTCATTAAAAAAAAACAGACAGAAGGGAGAAGCATATACCTAAGAAGTTCGGCAGTCATATCAAGATGGAATCTTGATTTTTCATCCTTAAGGACTGAGGAATCTACCTCCTTTCCCTTCGCAAAATTAATATTTCCAAGATGAAGAATTGCAGCAACCACCCTGAAGATGGCTTCCTGAAGCAAATCATAATATGAGGTAAGATGTGTAAACCATGACAAGAACTTTCTGAAACTAAAGAGAAAAAGCAGACCTGTTCTTGCTCACTTATTCCAACGATATCCATGGCTCTTCTGGTTGCAAGATATTCATGAGCATCATTTACACCATCCAGTTCGTAGCAGCTTGATTGATTTAAATAATGAAAAGATTTTGGGTTCCCCAACTTAAATTTCTCGATATCCTGCAAATATTTAGGGAAATTTATTCATAGTATCAAAAGTTGATAATCAGGCTGTCATTGACATTGCTTCCTGTTAAAAATCCCACATCGGATTGGGTCCAATTATTGTGGTGCTTGAAGTACCCTATTTGGCTCTCCTCCTATCGACAATTGGTTTTGGGGTAGAACCTTGACATTGTACCAGAACTTGGTTATTTTTGGCCCAAGGGTGGCCAAGCTTGCTTTTGGCCCAAAGGGTGGTTCATCCACATCCTCAGGTTGTGCATCTGCAGAGCCCAGATTGTAGTGTTGAGAGTACCACATTTGGTTGGGACAACGTATTGTGGTGCTTAAAGTCCTGTGTTAGCCTACTCCTTGCTTGGCATGAGAGTGGAACCTTTATGCTTTTAATCCTCTTTTCTATGACAAGGTGAACCATATTAAGGAAGACTCACTTTGCTCGAGAGAATCTCTAACACCGTCTTATTACAATTGGACATGTAAAGCCAAGGAATTCGCATGCAAATAATTACATGAAGTCTCTCTAACGAGGCTTCGGACTGAGTGCATTTGTAACAGGCAGGGCATTGTTTGAAATAACTATGCTCCAGTTTCAAGGGGAGTATTAGGGGATTATGTTAGTTGATGTTCAGTCCAGTAGCCTGCTGGTCAACTAGCAGCCATTTAGTAGCACCAGTAACTGGTGGTCGACCAATGTAAAACTGGACTTCCACTAATGATTTATCAATCCTGAAATTCTTTATAACCTTGGGTAAAAAGGACAACCCCCTTGGGTTTAAGGATTTCCTATTGCTCGCCCCCCCAACCTTCTCCTCTCTCTCTCCCCAACACCCACCCACACGATGATTAACCTCTTTTTCATCTTGTTATTCTCCTAAAATAACTATCCACAAGAACTCCAATAACAGAAAAGAAAGGTCATTGGAAATACCTCAGCTGGTGCAGCACACAGAAGGTAAAAGCAGTGATAGTTCCTCTCTGGGTTTGAGATTTGGCAAACACGTGATCTTTCAAGCAGATAAGTTCTGACAGCTGCCCCAGATATTCTCCCATTCTTGTCAAATTGCAGTTCAACAAATTTACCAAAACGACTACATCGTAACGCCATAATCAACATTTTTTAAGGGAAAAAAAGTCATAATAAGCACCTTAAACAAAAGATTATAGCAATTCTAACTACTAACAAGGATTTAACAACCTCAAAATTTATTACGCACCTTGAGTTATTGTTCCTAACAGTTTTAGCATTGCCAAATGCTTCAAGAACTGGATTTGACTGTAGTTTTCATCAACAAACAGCAAAATCAATACAAACATCAATCAGATCATTTCCTCTCAATAAAACAGGAGTAGCATGTACTCACAGAAATATAGTAGAATTAACGAAATAGGAGCAAAGATTATACTTGCTCACCTCCAAAACTTGTTGTTCTACCGTTCTTCCCTCAACTCCACTTCGCCCACCCAAGTCCGCGAGATATCTCATGAGCATCTTTGTTGTCTCAGTTTTACCAGCACCACTTTCTCCACTAACTAGAATTGAATTGCTCTTTCCCTCATTAATCATTGCCCTATTTTCCCATGGAAGGCACATATAAATCAAAACTACGTAGAAAGAAAACACAATAAATAAGATGAACCCGAAGTTACCTGTATGCAACATCTGCAACTGCAAAAACATGAGGACTTAGCTCTCCCAAAGCTGCTCCTTTATATTGTTGCATCATATGCGTGTCATAAAGATGAGGTAATCTTTGAAATGGATTAATTGCTATCAGAATATTGCCCGTGTACGTCTGGTAAGTAAGATCACTAACATCATCAGATTATTATTTTTTTTTTACCTCTCATTACTTCAAATAGTGTCCTCGTAATGCTTAAAAGCATAAGGAATGCAGTAAAATGGACTCACATATATTTCATTAAGTTCATATCTAGCAGCCAAGTTCTGCAAAACTCCAGGCTCATGCAAATACGAAAGTTTTGTCATGTCATCTACACCTCCAGGTGGAGCCTCAGTATCCTTTGGAAACAATTTGGATATATCTGTGACCACCTGCAATAATTGTTGGCCAGGTAGAACCACAAGTTATATAAACTTACTGATTTGTGAGGATCACCATAACAAACATATATAAAATTGAGAGACTCTAGAACATTATAAACTCTTATGAAAAGCCAATAACACAATGAATTCTGTAAAAAGGGATTTCATTGCCTTTCATGCTATACACACGAGTTAAAAATTAACAGCTCAATCAGAAGAGAAAAAATTCTATGGTATGTCATTAGTATCAGTATTCAGGTCAACTGCGACATTGAGCAGTCATATGACAGGGCAGACAAAGAATAAGATATGAGTATAAAGGACCAAACAGTGATTGGTTGAGAAACAAGAACAGGAGAGACCACTATAAGTCATGAAGTACTATCCTCCAAAAATAATTGAAGAAGGTATTCACCGAGCACAAATCCTGGAACAAGTTATACGTCTTATTCCACGTACTTGTTCCACTTCCAGAATAGTCTTGTTTGGCCTAGTCAGACCCTTCTAATAGGCCTTATATCAGTCCCAAATTATTGAAAAAATTCACTCAAAATCATGCCAGGGACACGGAGCACGGACTTATTGTAGCTCTTTAATTGCTTAGCTTTTAAAGAATAGCATTTGTTTTAACTTACTAGCATCTTCACTGAAATGGTTTCTAATCCTTGAAGCAATAAAGTGACTGTGAGGGTTTAACTTTTCATCTTAATATTTTCACAATGCCCCCCTTGTGTCTAGTCCATTCAAGTATGGTTCATATATATGGTGCAAAGACAGATAGAAGTTAAAAATTAGTGCATACTGTTTTCCCGTTGGAGCAATGAACATGAGCCTCATGACCACTGATCTTAAATACTTCTCCATCAATCCAAGCCAATGCCGGATCTTCAACCCATACATGAGAACCTACAACTATATTAACTGGTGCAGCCTGCAAGCATAAGGATGCATCAGTGCCACCAAACATCCACAACTAAATTTCAAAATTCAATCAACAATCATGAAAAGTACGAAAATAAAATGTGCGCATGAAAATTTATAAACCAGTAATGGGTGAATGTGGAACAACAATAATTAGAGTAAAATTTTAATATTTGATATATGATTCTTATTTAATCCTGATTGGTATGATTTGAACCTGGAACTCCCACAACCCATCCCAAGCATGTACAACCTGAATTAGGCCTTAACGCAAAAGCTATGAATTCACTGGGGACAAAATTTTCAATGCACAAAAGAGATCAAAGTTGATACTGATGTGAACCCTCCCCAATAAATTTCCTTAACGCCCTTAAATATTTAAAGATTGACAAATTTACTAATCTCTAAATACTCGAAGAAGTATCAACAGTAACACAAAAATCACCAATAGTTGGCCATGCCTTCGATTGAGGACAACAGGAGACAATGTTGCCTAAGATGAAGTAAGTTGATCGACTTTAGGAATTCTAGGAATAGACCACTAAAGACTTAGATGCAATTTATATGAAAGATTATGACTGTAAAGGAGGTGGATGAGAGCATAGTCTTAGATTGGACCAAGTGGTGCTGTGGAGCCGAAGAAATCGTGTCAACGACCCTCTTAACTTCTTATGGTGGCTCCGTACACCCGACCCCAACCTACTGGGACTAAGGCTTAGTTCGTTTTTGTTGTCGCTGTTGTTTACCCTTCTGGTTGTCTTTTCTACATTATTGACACCTTGCCAGATCTCTCAGCTCATGGTTGATTGCCATAGTCTTTTCTCAACTAAAAAGTGATTTCTGCTCAAAAATTTACACGCTCCTAAAGTTTCCAAGTACCAAGGACGCACTTGTAGCCCAATACTTAAACCTTTGTGTCATGGGAGAGGATGCGAGTTAGTACATCATTATACAGGAAGAATTGGTCGTTTGAAATGATTTTTTTTCCTTACAGCATGGAATTAGAGTTCCATGAAATAGAAAAGCGCAGAAGGCAAATTGACATCCGTATATATAGACACACACACACACACACATATATATATGCATCTGCTTCAGCATCTCCGAACACTGTCCTCAAGGATGCGCTCAAATTGTTCTCTAATTGAATCCACTAAAAGTTGGAAAAAATAAATCATAGGAAATATGGTGGATTTTCTGCATTTCTTTTCTATCCATATCCGAAGAAAAGTCCTATACCAAATGGTCAAAATTATTTCAGAACACTATGTGCAAATGGAAATATTTGCCAAAATTTGCCCCATTTGTCAATCCTAGTGCGCATCCCAAGACACCTTGATAGCTTGCAGATTCCCCAATTCCAATCTTTTGTTACCGGAAACAAATTCACGCAATGTCGTATTTTGTACTTCGGTTGGCACCCCTCCTGCTGTTGTTTTAAGATTATATTTTAATTGATAATAAACTAAAAAAACATTTGTTTAACAATAAAATAAAATAAAATAAAAATGAACCCGAGTAATGTCTAGCACCCATTTGATCAGAAACAACGATCACTTTCTGATTTGGATAAATAAATAAAATTTGAACGAAAACTTTAGTGCACTCACTAATTATATTTTCATTCCTATGCATTTTTTAAGATCCTTTTTCTTGCTACCCGCCTTGAAGAAAGAAATAGAGGATGCACAAAGCACATCTCCCAATCCATCATCTCTCCAGTGCTTCAATTTGCAAAACAGTTTCCAATACTGAAACTAATTAAAAGTATCCAAACAGCCACTGGATTACAACTTCTAGAGAGAAAAAAAGAGAGAAAATAACAATACTTAATCCAAATATCGAAAACGCTATTTTCGGGAATACTCCAACCAACCACTCCCGATTCCCGAAATCCCAAACTCTGACAATCCCGAACTGCCAAATCAGAAAAATGCCACAACAAAATAACAATCAGGAGAGAGAGCCTTGACTTACCATGGACGAAGATTGAAGAAGATCCTGATCTTCAATTCATCCAAGACCGCACCCGATGCACACGCGACGAACACTGAAACTCGATCCTACTACGGATCAGATAAATCAACAAATTAAATCCACCAACTCCAGGTTTGGATCACTCCGCATCCCCTTGTAGGATCGGAAACCAAAATCCCTGAAGAATTTATCAGATTCGATCCCTCTCCCTCTGTCTCTCCCTCTCTCTGTGAGCTTTTTGAGTTCTCTCTCTCCCTCTCCCTCTCTCACTGAGATTTTATTTTATTGGTCCGTTGAGAGAGTGCTCTCCCTCTCTCTCTCTCTCTCTCTCTCTCTCTCTCTCTCTGAGATTTTCTTATTTCTTCTTTACCGTTCTGAAACTCGAAAATAATGACGGCTTTAGGACGACCGCCATTTTCTTTTTCTTTTTCTTTTTCTTTTCTTACTAATTAAGCGATTTTGGAGGAAGGAATCCAGATTACCCCTTTTCTATATTTAAGGTTGCACGGATATTGAAGTTTAATTACAGAATCAGCCCTTGTTTGGTAAAAGTTTTAATAGTGATGGATCAATAGTTTCGAAAGTTAATTCTTTCCCATTTTTGCAATCCCATGTTTTGTCAGCCAACAAATAAATTGTTAAATTAGGCTTCATTGATCCAAAAAAAAAAAAAAGGCTTCACTGAAAGGGTTTTCTTCCCGATAAATTCAGCAACAAATAAATAAACATAATAAATTGGCAACTTATTTCATTAATTCCACTAAATTCTATTGTAAAACTTTCATATATTATTTTTAGAGCAATCTATGGTAATGATACTTATAATGCATTTTTTTTATTATGCTTATAATTTAATAACAAGAAATTGCTCTTAAAATAATGTGTGAAAATAAAAGCATGAAAATGGTATAGCATCCCAAGAGGAGTATGCAATACTTCTACATAAAAATTTTTCCGCGTGATGTTAGAATTTAATTTAATGAATAATTTATCCAAAGTCCAAAGCCCAAAAATATTTTTTGTCTAAATTGGAAGGGAAGCATCCAATAATTTGCCAAATGATGATACTACATTTACATTCTTCATCCTTGCACATGAGGGGTGTGTGAAGAGAATTTTAATTTGTCAAAGATTAAAAGCGGAATAAAGAAAACATTTTATGTGCACTGAGTATGATATGTATGAGTCGCATAGCAACTAATAAAAAAGTAACATTTCATCCTTCCTTTTAATGTAGAAGGAACATATTTATTCATAAGCCCTACGAAAATTAATTATGTTGAAATTTATTTACTTTTTAAATTCACAGAAGTAACCTCTTATACATTAAAACAGAGAATGGTTGGCTGCTTTTTTAGTGGACATTTCCGTAAAATTAGAAATTTTAAGTTATAACCTTGGAAAAAAAAATTTCCGAAAAAAAACAATCGAGCCAACATAACGTATAATTTATAGATACGAATAATTAATAATAATTTTAGGGCAATCATGTTAATGTACTCCACAATTGAGGTCAAATTCGGAGTCAAGATCTTAAGCAATTTTATCCGGCAAAGACATTCCCCTAGCCTTGCTGGCGATTAATATTTTAGAAAAAAGTAATGGCGGAAAATATAAATAAATACGAATAATCAGAGAAACAAATATAAATATATAAATATAAAATAAGCCGAAAGGGGAATATTGAATTGAGCCGGGGGGGGGGAGGGGAATCATTATGACAACAGCTCCGCACAGGTGGGACAGTCTGTCGGTCGTTTCATACCAGTGAAATTACGGAATCACCCTCCTCCGTCTTTGGGCCGCACCTCCCCCTGTTTGGCGCGAAAAATTATAAAATAATATATATTGTGAGATCATTTAAAAAAAACTTAATTAAATAATAATATATAACTATTCAAATTTTATCGCGTGTTCACGAAGATTATGTGAAAAATATGCCTGTAATGTTATTCTTTTGGCGCCGGCTTCCTCTTTCTTTTGGCCCGACTTTCCCGCTAAAGTGGCTCCTATAAAAACCTTGCTGCTCCCCTCGGGACACGTGTCCCCTTATTCCTTGATTTTTAATTTTATTTATTTTATTTCTGTGAAATCTTTTATGGCTCTAATTTTACCCGCCTCGTCCCATCCCGATAAGAACCGAATAATATCATTTTTCTTGAGTTATTTAATTTAATTGGAGTCACTTTTTTTTTTTAAATAAATAGATTTATTAATACGCACCGCCATGTTTTCGGAGCACACTGGTATAAAAATCGAGACTCATATTTTATGTGTTCTAAGTATATTTGCTAAATGCTTATCATTTATTTGTTCAAAAAAGAGAATAGTCGTTTAATTTATTTGGAGTCACTTTTTATTTTGAAATAAATACATTTATTAA
Source organism: Santalum album (assembly GCA_034195605.1). Taxonomy (NCBI): domain Eukaryota; kingdom Viridiplantae; phylum Streptophyta; class Magnoliopsida; order Santalales; family Santalaceae; genus Santalum; species Santalum album. Next base: position 4,254,399 of record CM067258.1, read on the forward strand.
TACGGACCGCCATGTTTTTGGAGCACATTGGTATAAAAATCGAGACTCAAAATTTATGTGTTCTAAATATATTTACTAAATACTTATCATTTATTTGTTCAAAAAAAAGAATATGCAATCGAATACATGTAATTTATGTGCCTTCAAACCTAAAAGTGTTTGGCGAAACGATATCGCTTTAGGTCCGAACACACGCAAGTTACATCTGCCAAGCAACATGCTCTCTTTTATCTTTTTTGTTTTATACCTATCATTTTACTAATTGCACTATTTTGGTAAGAATAAAACTTAAATAAATAGTCAGAATATTTTCATATACATATGACGACCATGTGTCGGTGAGTTGTAAATATATTTTTCGCCTTAAATCTATATTATTATAAATGCAAAGAACCTTTTGATTATATCAACCAAAATTAATTTTCAATTAATAATTTAAAATTCAAAATTTAATTTTTTTTACAGTTATAAAAGTTATTCTCTTAACCACTAACCCCCAACTTTTGTTCCTACTCTTTTCACTTTTATTTTTTTTAAGTACATACTCATTCTTTTTTTATAATTTTATATTTAATCTTTTATATTTTAATAAAAAAATCATCGAGCACATGCATTGCACATGCAATGCGACTAGTACTAAGAAATCCAATTGTACCATGAACCATGCATTATATTATCCTTTTCCAAAATACTGTAGGGTGACTAGAGATTCATGAAAGCTAATTAATTTTGAAAAGTTAATTCTTATAATTTTATTAAATATACATAGAATTAACTCAAAATCACGTTGAGATGATAGGCTTGGTGCAATGTATATCTATCAATAAAATATTCTCTTAAACAAGAGGGTAAAGAATGAAATAAAAAATGCCCATGTTTCCAAAATACGTAGAATCTTCATTTATTTCATTCCAAACACCCATATAAAATAAATATTCAAAGAGAGAAATATCTCTTAATAAAATTGAGAAAAATGTGTAGAATTACAAACCCTGACCATATTTTTATTTAATAAAATTGGACAGCATAACAATAGAAACTTGACAGCCCAACAACTAGCGAGTCTCTGCAAGAAGTCCATGCATCTGATGCTTCAACATATGGGATGTGGCTCCCATACATGCCTTGCATGTGCCCATACCTTCAAAGACGGAGTTTAAGAAGATAAAATCAAAATCTTATGATATTTATTAATTTTATTCAAAATTGTGTCATTTTGGATGTAGTTCATAAATTTTAATTGAATTGAATGAGCATTAAAAGAAAAGAAGAGAGCATATTAATTCTCATATAATTTTATTACGTGTAAATATTTTATTTATTGAGTATAAACATTTAAAGTAGTTATAACAAGATCTACTATATAATTGGAAACTCACTCCATGATAAAATTGTTTGAAAATTAGTTTGTCCACTTCTTTTTCTCTCTATAATGTCCATCGATCCATAAAGTTTAAATTTAAAAATAAATATTGAAGAGTTATTTTGAAATGATATAATAAGTGAATTACTTATTATGTCATAATAAATTATTCTCCCTGGCTCCCCTCCTTCATGTTCCATGTTTAATAAAAAGAATAATGTCATGCATACAAAGGATTTTACGATAAAATCACAAAAGGCATATGTGTCATAAATTTATGAGACTATAGATTTGTTGTGAAATCTTTTATACTTATAGAATTATTGTTATGAAAACAAAATGAATTCTTCTAAGGCCACTGACTTCGGATACTCCTAACTCACGCATGAGGGGTAAGATCTACATACATCTTACGCATGTGCATTCGAGAGATAAAAATCGTGTGAATTTGAAAATGTCATGAATTTATGAATTTGGACAATCTTAATTATTAATTTTTTATATTTTTATTTTATCTTCTATTTTTTTTCTTTTTATCATAATGAATGATTAAAATTATCTATATTATTGTACAAATTCATGAGTATTAAGAGAATCCACATACGTGTCTGGGTACCCGATATGGGTTCCCCTGAGCATTTTTCAAATAAAATTCTATATTTGCAAAATGAAACGACGTGGTTTGGAGAATAGAATCGCCCGTAAACTACGCCGCCGAAAAGCCCTCCCGTCCTCTCCCTCCAATTGGTACCGAGAACAAAACCAACGGTAGTTCCATTCGATACGCTCCCTCCTTCATCCCCTCTCTTCGCAATCTCTCCGTACTACCTCTATCTTTCTCTCTCTCCACGACTGCTCTCTCTTCCTTCTTCCCTTTCGATCTCGCCGCCGGCGACTAGAACCGCCGCCGCCGCCATGGTCGACCCCACGCTCTTCGGGCTCGCGTATGGCTACAGCGGCACGGACCCGAGCGCGGTCGTGTCCTTCGGGATGGGCGATTCCGACTGCGGCGGCGGCCGGCATTTGCAGCAGCTGGTGTCTGATTTCTTGGGGAATCTGTTCTCCTTGAAGGAGGAGAGGCGGCGCTGCAAGAAGACGCCGGAGCAGCGGAGGTGGCTTTCCCGGGGGAGGAGGACGTTTTCGTCGTTCTAGGGTTAGTGCTCGAAACACTAGTCTCCATATTAGTTTTTCACCGTATAGTTTCTCGCTTGTACATGATTTGCAGAAGATGTTATTGAACAAAAGAGGAGAGATTTCGATTGATGTTTAGGTTTTGAGGACGCGATTCTTGTGGGTTGAATCTCGATTTGTACATGATTTATGAAGCGGCTATTTGATTAAACGGGAAAAATGATTTGAATCTTCTTTTGGTTTCATTGTGGGTTCTTCGTTGTAAAGCTATACTCAATAGGATTTGTGTATATTTGTGGAAAAAATGAGGAATCATAAACTGGACATATTTGTTTTGAAGGATCTTTATTCACATTATCCCAAATGAAAAATAATTATTTACATTCAATACTATGGGTATGGTATGGTATACCTTCGATTTAGATCTTTAGCAGATCAACGTAGGGTAGGAAATGAGTTTTGAGGGGTGAATCTCCAAGAGGCTGATATGAAAATGGACCATTGGTCTAGAGATAAAGAACAGATGAAGAACAAAGGATGAACAGGGCTATAGACCCATTTTTGGGTGAAAACAGGGGCAGTTAAAGAAAATGATGAATAATGGTCATTAGGGGCTCCATCAGAGTTGTGAAATCCATTAAGGGGATTAAGGTTGTTGGGGGCCGGACCCATTGAGTTTCTTACATATCTCCATTGAAAAATCTGATCCACAGAGTTCTTGTGGCTCATGGAGCCGTGGAGGTCACCAAAAAACTCTCACCTTGCCATTCGCAATAATGGTGATGAAGATGAAAAAGAAAATGGAGTGATGTGATGTTTTCTCTTCTTTCTCTCATTCTATTAGAATCTCCAAAAAAATGTCCCTGCCAAACCCTAGGGTTTTGGTTTTATAGTCGGAGAGGAGAAGAAAGGAGAGATGGGGTGCATCCCTTTTTGGGCCTCGAGCCCAAAAAAATTCCCAATCATGAGAAGTGCTCTAGATGGGCGCCATGTGTCCTTAGGGAAATGCGGTGGAGCCAATGGCTCAAAAGAGGTGTGCCGTTTTCCCTTGTTAGGAAAAAGGTGAATTTTATCGGTTATCGGCCCAAGGATTATTCCTTTAAGGAGTGGAGCCATGGGCGCAAACTACACTACCCTTTGGAGGTGAGTTATAGGCTTAGAAAATATCACTGAGCCTCGAGCTCGGGAAGTGTTAACGAGCCAGGGGCTCGAGAAGTGTTAACGAGTTAGGGGCTCGAGAAAAGTTAACAAGCCAAAGCTCAGGAAATGTATTCTCCATTATGAACTTGACTCGTAGGTTGAAAATACAATCTTGCCCCGTTGACTTGGTTAACAGAGCACCGCTATTTATAAAACGACTTAAATTAATAAATTTCTTTTAAAGGCATGAATAGCGACGCCAATAGTGTATTATTGTAAAGCTACTACCATCAGGAATAATGGAGTACTTATGATTTGAATCTGTGTTGAGATTTTGAGCTCTGATTCTTTTGATCAAAGTAGAGGGAGATTTGATTTTAGGTTTTCATTGCAAAGCTACTTTGACATGATTTCCTGATTGATTAGATTCGGGATTTGAGAAGCAATTATTGATGAAAAAGGAGAGGATTTGGATCTGTTTTTGATCTGTCTTGAGGTTGTAGGGTTTGCCGATGGGGAGGAGGGAGGTTTCCTTTGCAATTTTCTCCTTAAAACGACATCATCGCAGGAGGAAATTTTTGCATACAACAGATTTGTCATATGGACTCAATCCTACATCGTTCTCTCTTTTCGAGTAGATAGTACATATTTATTCATAGCTCACATAAGAATTAATTTTATTTATATTAGGTGTAGCACACACACAGTAAAGGGAAAAAAATAAAATAACATTCAAAATGACGTCATTTGGGGTTTTATGTTTCTTTTAAGTATCACTAGACAGCAGTTGTACTTAACTTATGTGTAATTGGTGCATATTACTTTTCCTCTTATATTTACAATAGCACTAGCCATATGTTGGTGTCATTTTTCGTCCTCTCGTCGAAAAATCGGTCTTTTGATCGGGAGCACAAAATGCATATCTTTAGGCTCTCATTGACTAAGTTAAAGAAGAGTTATCCCTTTTTCGAGCCCACAACTTAATCCCTTAAAGGAACACCACCTTTAAGCTTTTGACCCACTAATTTTGGCCCATTTTTTTTTCTCCTTAATGGAGAAGCCTTCAATCTGGCTCCATCATACTATCCTAGCTACGCATGACACCTTTTTAGGCCTTTTCCTTTCCCTTCTTTCCAGATTTTGGGCCCAAGAATCCTCCCATTCCTTGTATAAGCAAAAACCTAGGGTTTTAGCAGGGGATGAGTTCTTCTACGAAAAAAAGAAAGCCATTAGGGTACAAAAAGGAAAAAAGAGAGAGAGACTAGCATCTTTCTCATCCCTTTTGCCACCGAACCACCCAAAAGCCATCAATGGTAAGGTGAGCATAGGTTTTGTAGATCTCCCACAACTCCTGAGCATAGGACTATATGGGTCTGATTCTCCCATGTAAATATATAGAAAACCTATAGGGTTTCTGAACAAAAAGACTCTTTGTTTCCCCAATCTTTTTCTTCTTTCTCTTTATTCCAGTTCTAGATCTATGATCCATCCCTTGCATGGAGTCACCTATTCGACTGTCCCCCTAACACGAGATCTTATTTGAAGGTTTTCATCATCCAGTAGGATATTGAGAACTTAAACCCTTCAAATCAAATAATAGTCACGTTTGCTTCCACTTTTCCTGCAAACACCATATCACATGCGCTCTGTGCATGTTCAACAGCTTTGGATCGATATAAAATATTTTAAAAAGTTTATGTGTAGGACTATTAATAGTTGGAGATAAGAAATTTTGTGTTATTTGATTTAGAAATTGTAAGAGAAACGATTTTGAAAAATTGAGAGATTTGAAAGAGCGAGTTATATTTGAAATTTAAATTTTGAAGGAGTAAGTTATATTCTCGATTAACTTATAATAATGATGGTTGAAGGAACCAAAAGGTCCTTTGCCTTTATAATAACTAGCCACATCATACGTGCTCTGCGTGCATTCAACAGCTTTCGATCACTTGATGTAAAATATTTGAAGCAATTTATATATAGAACTATTAATAGTTGGGGATAAGATTTTTATGTTATTAGCTTTGGAACTCGTAAGATAAATGATTTTAAATGTGGAGGAGTTTTGGAGTAGTTTGTTATATTTGGAATTTAAATTTTGGATTATCATTTTTACCCCCTATTCTCATATAACTTATAATAATGATAGTTCAATGAACCAAGCGGTCCTTCGGCTTTATAATAGTATAAATGATAGTTGAATAAGCCAAAGGATTCTTTAGCAATATCATATGAGTTCCGTGCGTTTTCAATAACTTTCGATTGGTGTAAAACATTTCAAGGACTTTATCTGTAGGACTATTAATAGATGAAGATAAGATTTTCATATTATTTGGATTTGGAACTGGGAGAGAAACAGTTTTCAAAAGTACAGAAATTTTGAAACAGTAAGTTATATTTGAAATTTAAATTTTAAAATAATTAGTTATATCCAAAATATAAAATTTAAATTTTAGATTATTGTTTTTACTTCATATTCTCAGTTAATTGAACAGACCAAATATGGGTTTATAATAGTATAGATACGATAGTTGCATGAGATCCATGAAAAAATACGACGTAATTAATTTTTATAAATACGACCTTTTACATGATACGTTACTTCCCAAATCGGGTGCAAAATTTTTTTTTTGCTATCCCTCTGTAACCCTACTTCCCCAATCTGTTTAAACGAGCCGCCACATTCTTTCTTCACTGCGTCTTCTCTCCTCTCCTGTCCCCCAACAATGGCGATTTCAACATTGTTTCAGCCCTCTCCGTCGCTTTTCCATCACAAAACCCTTTCTCCAAGCACCAGAAGAACCAAATCCCACCATTTCTCTCAGATCACTGCTTCCGCTTCCCCCGAACCCACCTCATCGGCCGCCGCCGCCGACTCCCGATCACCGCCGCAGTTCCTTAAGCACCGCCGCCCAGCTGAACAGAACATCCGCGAGGAGGCGAGGCTCAACACCGCCTCCAACGACCACGGATACTCCGCCAGATACGTCCCCTTCAACGCCGATCCCTCCTCCACCGAATCCTACTCCCTCGACGAGATCGTGTACCGGTCCCGCTCCGGCGGCCTCCTCGACGTGCAACACGACATGGAAGCGCTGAAGAAGCACGACGGCGCGTACTGGAGAGCCATGTTCGACTCGCGCATCGGGAAGACCACGTGGCCCTACGGCTCCGGGGTGTGGTCCAAGAAGGAGTGGGTCCTCCCTCAGATCGGTAGCGACGACATCGTGAGCGCGTTCGAGGGAAACTCGAATCTCTTCTGGGCCGAGCGTTTCGGCAAACACTTCCTGGGCATGAACGATCTGTGGGTGAAGCACTGTGGGATTAGCCATACGGGTAGTTTTAAGGATCTGGGGATGACTGTTTTGGTCAGTCAGGTGAATCGATTGCGAAAAATGAATCGGCCGGTCATCGGTGTGGGGTGCGCGTCCACCGGAGACACCTCGGCTGCTCTCTCTGCGTATTGTGCGTCCGCCGGAATCCCATCCATTGTTTTCCTTCCGGCGAATCGGATATCCATTGCCCAGTTGGTTCAACCCATTGCTAATGGGGCCTTTGTGCTGAGCCTTGACACTGATTTTGATGGGTGTATGCAGTTGATTAGGGAAGTCACTGCGGAGTTACCCATTTATCTTGCGAACTCTCTGAATAGTTTGAGGTTGGAAGGTCAGAAGACTGCGGCCATTGAGATTTTGCAGCAATTTGACTGGGAAGTGCCGGATTGGGTTATTGTCCCCGGTGGGAACTTGGGTAACATCTATGCATTCTACAAAGGGTTTCATATGTGCAAGGAATTAGGACTTGTAGATAGGATCCCCCGGCTTGTTTGTGCTCAGGCCGCGAATGCGAATCCCCTTTACCTTCACTACAAGTCCGGGTGGGGGGAGTTCAAAGCGGTGAAGGCTAACACGACTTTTGCATCTGCAATACAAATTGGAGACCCAGTTTCTATTGATAGGGCTGTTTATGCTCTAAAGAATTCCAATGGGATCGTGGAGGAGGCCACCGAGGAAGAACTGATGGATGCCATGGCTCAAGCAGATTCTACTGGCATGTTCATATGTCCTCACACTGGTGTTGCACTGACGGCATTGATCAAGCTGAGGAACAGTGGGGTGATAGCACCTACTGATCGGACAGTGGTGGTGAGCACTGCCCACGGGTTGAAGTTTACACAATCCAAGACTGATTATCACTCCAAGGCGATTCCAGACTTGGCTTGCAGGTATGCCAATCCGCCCGTTAATGTGAAAGCTGATTTTGGGTCGGTAATGGATGTTTTGAAGAAGTATTTGTTGAGTAGAAATCCAAAGCAGTAGCTCTATTTTGAAAGCACTGTGAGTGCTGCTCCTGTACTCTATGTTTTCCTGGTTGGGTTTTGGTGTTGGTCGATACTTATTCATAGGCCAAGGAGCTAATTTATCTGTGTTTGATTGAATAAACCTCTTGTAATGCTGCATTGCCTATTTTGGACATTTTTGGAGAGTGTATTTTCTGTAGATTTTGGCACCCTTTTATTGTTTGATGCATTGCCTCAAGATGTTTGCTCAATTTGCCTTTGCTCTACTGAAACCATGCTTGCAGGAAAATGCTCATTGCTTTCTCCTGTCATGTATTTGAACTGCCAAGGAAGATTGAACGTCGGGACACATTGAATTGATGTGTTTGAGTGTATCACTTCTCTTTTGTTTTTTTCCCTGTTAATGTTCTAGGTTTCAGGGGACCAGGTTGGTTTCAACATTAAATCCTATAGGTGCAACCGATTATAAAAGTATTTTGCATTCAGTGTCAGCTTGCCATGTAAGCTTATTGGCATTCAGTCCCGAAGTTCACTAGGCTAGTGCCTACAAGATGCATAATAATATTCGCCATGAACTTGCAATCGGAAAATCTACAAAACGGACGCGATGGGTGTGAGGCTCACTGTATTTTTCATGGATGGAATGGATCCCACACTCTTCGTATCTGCTCTCTAAGCTTTTGCATGCATTTTCTTCCGCATGCTAGTGCTGCTCATTTACCACGACTGCATCTTTTAGTTTCATGGAGGCATCAATTTGGAGTTGAATGGTACAATCAAGACGCTGTCATTTTTCCAGAATCCAGCAGGTTCTCCTTTTTAACTTCTAGAGATTAGAAAGAACACATTCATGATTCTGGACAAACCATCACATGATTGATAAATGCTCCACATCAAACACCTTAATTTCAAATCAATTGCTATATGCCGTTTATGCAGATTTATTTGCAGTTTCATTGCATATCAGCTTTTTTTTTTTTCCCTCCTCAGACTCATACATCAAAGAACCTAATCGCTACAAAAGTGGCACCGGAATTTGCCACCAAGGTGCATCTCAAAGCACACAGCAATGGCCTAACACAAAATCGAAAATTCAGACATCTGCTGTGAGACTGATGATTGCAGAGACATGTATAAGCAGTAGACAAAACTGGGTCACATAACGGCACTACTTGAGCTATATGTATGTGCTCAACCATTTATTCATGATAAGTGCCCTTTAATGAATGAAGAATTCGTAAACAAAACCATAAAGAGTTCAGGCCTGATAATTGTCGATAGGTTGTCAAACTAGCATCAGCGTTACAGGTACCGGATTAATATCCTCCAAAGCATGAGACATTTATGTTTGCAAATTGAACTCAAGGAAACGAAACAGTGTTTTGATAATAGTTTAAATTCAACATAATTTATTGAACAAAGAGAAACAAGAAAACATACTCTATGTGGCACGGAATAAGGAGGTAAACATATACTTGTAGAACTTCTTAGTAGTAAACAGCTTTGTGCAAGATTTAGAAAACATAATACCACATATTAGCCACCAATGTGTATCATAGGTCTATTAGCCATTCTTGCGATATCAAACATTCCAGAATGAGAAGCTTTCTTCCTCTTGACCTGAACCAACCCCACAAACACAAAACACACCAACACCATTGTTATCCAATTCATTTGCTTCCAAATTATCATGAGAAGTCAAAAAGAACGTACCGCTGCCCCAATGATTTCCCTCAGTTCATGATCATCAGCACCAGAGCGAAGTGGATCTCTTAAGCTAACCTGCATACCACAAACTCAAGTAAATACAAAAAATGATAAGTGTCTTTAAACTAGTATAACATCTGAACTAAAATTTTCATTGGCAGACGTCCAATACCAACTAAGATTTTCAAATTTATAGTAGCTTTATTTCATCTTATTAGATAAGGGTCCTGCTAGTGGAAGTAGGACGAGCTATAAGGCAGTCCATTCCAGAGAAATAATTCCCTCGAATACTTCAACTCTCTAAAAACAAAGAGCTACAACCAATTTGAACAAGAAGGATGGATAAAAGCTAAATGTATTCATGTCCACGTATCTGCAAGGACTCAATCATGAATCAAACTGTAAGCTTGCTAGAGAGAGAGAGAGAATTAAGAATTAAAAGTAGAACCGTGTTAATGATTTCAAATTGCAGTCTAAAGTAATATACGGGACACAATGTCTAAAGGTGCAAAATTTAGAAGAACATGATGGCAAAACTTTGAGAGCAGATCCTTAAAGACAACTAATCCCATTAGTCTGGTCTTAGAATATCCCAAGGAATAAGAAGAGGACCCCAAAAAAAACATAATGGAGCGAATAATGAATTTGTCTCATTATGGAGTATCGTATGAATTCATTCAAAAATAAGGGAAGACTATACTTCGGAATTCTGGGGTAGATGTTGCTTTACTGTACTAAAAGTCATCCACTTTGGGAAAACGTCCCCAAAAATACTAAGCTAAAAGGAGACTGTTGTCATTAAAGAGCAACCAGATAACGGCAATAAGATAGGAGCAGGTCCACTAACTGAATGATGGAGCTTGAAGTTAACATGTAAGTTAACTGACTTTAGCAAATCAAACAACTTGTATTGCATAAGGGTTAGTTAAATGCAGTCCAATGACTCCCACTCCATGACAGGAATTACAGTGAGAAATGTACTTGGTCAAAGAGCAATAGTTCACCTCTGATGGACCAAAAAGGCATACTTTGAAGTTCCCATCAGCTAAAATCCGTAATCTATTGCAACCAGCGCAAAAATGCTCAGTCATTGAAGTAATAAAAGATACAGTTCCACAGTGCCCTTCAATTTGGAAATTTTTGGCTGTGTCCGTTGGATGATCCTGAAGTCTCTTTATGCCTGGGAAATGTTTTACCTGTTCAGAAACAATAAGAAATTTAGTGCATGCACTGAAAGGAATTTGTAAATGCATGCTAGGGATCACCCGTCAGAGTTCTACCTTACCACTTTATCCAACATTTCTGAGTAGGGTACAAGTTTCTTAGCATTCCAAACATTTCCATCAAAAGGCATGAACTCGATGAACCTAATATTTACAGGCTTCTCGCGAGTCAACTCTACAAAATCGCAGATCTCATCATCATTGAATCCACGCATCAGAACACAATTCACCTGGGTAAGGCATATATATAGAGAAGTTCAACACTTCACCATCAAAATGAGCTTACACTACGCACAAATGTATGTAAACTGTACTCAAAGCAGTTCACAAGAAGGCGGCCAAATTCTTAGTAACACGTTTGCACCTAAATGACATCAAAAAAAGTTTGGGAATAAGAAGCATACCTTGACAGGATTATAACCCAAATCTATGGCAGCATTAATAGACTCGATGACCCTCTCATGCCCTTTACGCCTTGACATGAATTCAAATTTTGCTGGAACCAATGTGTCCAAGCTTATATTCACAGAGCTAAGCCCACAATCTTTCAACTTTGGAAGCTTCCTTGCAAGGGTAATTCCATTGGTAGTCATCGCCAGTGTCTTTAGCCCTTTCAAGTTAGACAGTCGTAAGCATATGTCTTCAATGTCTTTTCTAACAGTTGGCTCCCCACCAGTCAAACGGATTTTATTCACACCAGAGTGAACAAACAGACTCGCCAAGTGAACAATCTCGTCTTGTGAAAGCAATTTAGGGCTAGGGGTGAGCTCCACACCCTCAGATGGCATGCAGTACTGACAACGCAAATTGCAACGTTCCGTCAAAGATATCCTCAAGTAAGTATGCAGCCTCCCAAATGAGTCCACTAACATTTCCGAAAGCAAATTATCTTTTGGAGGGTCTTCTGGTAGCGTTGCACAAGAACTCGAATTTGCATACATCCTTAACTGGGATCCATCCATATGACCCCCAGTTAAGTCCCCATAGTGGTTATTTCTTGCAAACCATGAACCGATACCACCATTGACCTGGTGATGAGTGTTGAAGATTGTTAACCCACTATATCATTCATGGCAAAATAATCCTTTTAAGAAAATCAATCCAACGGTGCAAGCATCAAGTACTGAGGATATCCACAATTCGGATAAAACCCATAAAAACTACATCAATAACAAGCTACACGGTGCCCGAGTTGAGGTTCCACAGAACTGGATATTGAATTATTGAACAATCCAAGGAGGGTCCATGACTATATTTACAAAAGCCATAAATATAGGACGTACGGAAAAGGGTTTGAATCCTGTGCAGCCCAGAAGGATCTTAGAAACTCTTGATCCACTGCGCTTCATAGCCGTAGCTGAAACGAACATAATCTGGAATTTCGCAATCAACTCGAGCCAACTACAGATTTCGATTCATATGGTCATTACAAGTCTTCATCCAGGGGACAAAAAATTAAAATAAAAAATCAAAGAAAATGGAAATCGGAAACATAACAAAAGAACGATTAGCAATTATTATTTGCAGAGCAGCAACAACGGATTGAGTGGAACACACCTACGAACACGATGATTCCGAGGGAAAAGGTCGCCCAAATTTCAGATTTTCCGAGATTGCCTGCTCAAAGAACGGAGATTTATCGTCTCCAAAAACTGCACAGAACCGCTCCAATTTGGCGGCTGGGCGCGGTAAATAGTGCACAGCCAAGACCGGCCCTCTTCCAAATTCCCCGGATGGTATTTAGGTTTTGTGACATAAAAATATAAACATGGGTCCGAAGTCCGTCCTTAAAATAACGCAATTTTGTTAAAAATTTTGTAAGTGAAATGCGTATAATTTTTAGTAAAATTATATTATTTTGAGGGCGGACTCATATTTCTTATATTTTGATATATTGTGAAAAGAGAATAAGAGTTTAGACCGACACGATTTATTTAAGTCTACTTTCAAATGGCGTAGTTTTAGTTACAATTTTAACAAAATTGTGCTGTTTTAGAATCGAACCCATGTAATTTGCGTTCGTTCGGATTCATATTTTTTTTTTTTTTTTTTGTCTTTGTTATGGAGCTACTATTCATTGTTTATGATTTTCCTGTAAATAGAAGCATACAGTTCGGGAAGAGGTTAGAATTATTCTTTAGCCATAATGGGTGGGTTTTGTCACCTGCCCTTGTTAAAAACATCCCCTTTCTTATGGATAGCCATCTTTCGAAATGTTAATGTATTTAAAATAAAAATTAGATGGCTCGAGTATTCTTGCTTGATAAGTATAGGGTAGAGGTGGCAAACGGATGAGTTGGGTAGGTCAAAATTACGTTGCAGGTAGAGTTATATGACGGATGCACTCGGTCGGCTTGATGTTTTAGGTATTTTAATTGACTAACCAATATTTAACAATAACAGCTTTAAACTCAAAATAATGTAAAAAAAACTTAATGAAAAATAGAAATTGGACGTGTTGCCGAAGTTGTGTGAGGGTTAACAGGGTTACAGGTCAAGATGGACATGTCAAGACTATGTTTTCAGTCGAGTCAGGTTATAATATGAATGGATTGACGGGTCACGGATTACCACTGTTAACTCTAGTTTAGGGTCTTAACTTACCATTCTACTCTTTAATTACTAACAAGCATTAATTCAATTAGTACTAACTCGTATTTGTATAATGAAGAAGAAGAGTATTTGTATAAAAAGGAAGAAGAAGAAGAAGAAGGAGAAAGAAGAAGAAGAAGAAGAAGAAGGAGAAAGAAGAAGAAGACGACGACGACCAACAGCAACAACTCATCGTTACTGCCGTCATACCCCTATCCTATTTAATTCACTTAGCCATTTTGCATGATTAATTCGTCTCGTTACAGCCGTCATACCCCTATCCTATTTAATTCACTTAGCCATTTTGCAAAGATCGGCAACTCATCCAAACCAAAGCAAGACTCTTGTAGGTTGCATTTGGACAGACGTAATGAAATGACGAAAAAAATGAGAATAGAAATATAATAATCATTACCACATATGAGAGAATAACAATTGTAAGTAAATGATTATTAATTACCTTTTATGCTATCAAACAAGATGTTCCATTCTTGTCATTCAAACGAGTCGTACAGGAATACAAATGTAATACTTATTTCCATCCTATTGTTTAGTAACGTTTTAGTGATATTGAGTGCTACCAAAGCAATAGCACTTCTTGGAATGATGGTTACTGAATTTTACATGCATCACCTAATAATTTCCAGGAGCAATACAATAGCATTGCTTTCAATGAACTATAAAAAGGGTTGCAGTAGCAGCCATATCATATCATCAGTTGAAAACAACATATACAATATGTTACTGCAGTTTTGGTATAACATTACAGATTCTATATTATGCACAGAGAATAGTCACATTCTTTAAGGGATTGGCTTAGCTATGAACCTTCACGAGAATCGTTCCTCTTCACCCATGTCCAGAGGGAATTCAGGGTGAAGGCTTGATGTACGGTTCGATCAGAATCCATATAAAAGGCTTGCAGACAGGTCTTGATAGGAAGAAAGATGCTGGAGACCAGAACACAAAGGATGGGTACCACAATGCTAGACGGGTCTTGATAGGAAGAAAGATGTTGGAGATTAGAACACAAGGATGGGTACCACAATTATTAGCACCAGCGTACATATCAATGCCTGCAATAATTTAAAGAAAAAGGGATTCAGTGGAAGAAAATAGGGGTTGATATTCTTTCATCAACACTTATTCACAGATTTTTCTTGTACCATACAAAAGCCGCATCAATATAACTTGACAGCCAGTTTTGATACTAAGATGGGTGGAGTGCATATACACAAATGAGGATCAAGATACAGTAACATGCTGATAATTGCAAAGATTTTTCAAGAATTATAGCAAGGGTTTAACTTTAGTTATAACTCAGATTAGATGGTGGTACTTAATGGACTCTCCCGAGCAAGGGCTGTTTTGATGTCAAGTTCTATTACAAGGCTTGCTGGATGATGATGCTTGGGGCTAGAAGTTCCCAAAAGGAATCCATTGGACGACGGGTGCTCCAATTAAGATCTCTTCCTTTGCTCGGGAGTTTTATGTGCATCCCGAGGATCAAAGATGCTTGGTTTGAATCCTTTTATCTAAAGGAAAATAACATTGGAAAAGTTTGGTTTTAGATCATTCGTGGGGGAATAAGCGGCAGAAATGATGATCTGTGTCTATTGTGGACCACACGAAATCTTGTTTTTCAAAAATACTTGTTGTACTTGGGCTGGAAGCCTTGGTGAAAGCATTATTGGGAGCACCCAGTCTTATTCTATACCCATTATGTGCACAAATTTATGTATGCACGTTCTACAGGATTGGGAGCAGACGGAAAGATGCCATTAATTTGAAGCTTCAAAGGATGCTTACAGCTATAGCAGAGGCTGCAAGCCCGGACCGTTCCCTTGGATCCCTGTGGTAGTAGCTTCCAAAGTAGAGAATAGTGGCAAAATACCACATCAATGGGAACACAAACCCAAGCAAAAGGCTGCAATTACAGGTGCAAGTATAAGAAGAGAATTAAAAAATGAAGACAAAAAAGAAGAGGAGAGACTCACGAAAACCACCCAATCCCACAGCCATAGCAGGGAAGGGGCTTGTCGTACATTCCCAATTCATGCTTCTCTTCATCTGTGATTAGGGTATAATGCTTGCTTTCCTTGTTACAACCATCTGTTGTTAGTCCTATGTTCATCGAAACATCAATGAAACCCTTGTCAATAAAATAGTAAAGATGTCGATGGAGAGCATCTTTGGATATGTTCACCAATTACAGACACAATCATATCAATGTTTACCAACTTTCAAGAGAGCAATTCTCAATGCATATCAAAGGCCTAGGAAAAGTAAAAGATTTAACAATGAGAAATGATGTTCAATTTTTAGTGCCAAAATTATGAATTGAGGTTAACTCTTAGCCAGTTGTGATAGAACTGATTTTTGAATGCAATGGCACAACAAAAAAAATCTTAAACCATTGGCAAGACTTGGAAAATAAGTTTCAGATTTACATAACCCCAATATGTCAACAGTATACCCAGAAAGAAAATTTTAAGCAGACATGACACATTATGTAAAGTACCCGACTACCTTGGTGCATCTGAAACATCCATGTATGAAGATTACTAGCTAAAAAAGGCTGGACATGCTACATTGGAGTGAAATGTGCAAGTGCGTATATATGTGTGTGTGAGGATTATTACTTCAAAGATTAGAAATTTTCGGTCGTATATATGAACTAATACTTAAAAAGTTAGGCAATGTCCACCTACCAAATGCGAAGGTGAAATATCTTCAGAGTATCAAAATACACAACAGCTTAAAGCATTCAACTTCTCCAATCAGAAAAAATAAAAAGACCACAGTTCAATTTGATGACCTTGCCAATGCATAAGCAATAGTTTGAACTGCAGCATCTCCTACCATAAGTATAAAAAACATTTCCTGAGAACACAAGAAATGCAGAGATATCTATTTTCTTGTTGTGAACAAGCAAGAAACATTTTCAATAAACTAAACTTAACTACATCTAAAACCCCATCATTCATCCACTTCAACCTTTGGAGGCGACCCCCTCTCCCTGTCATTTAGACAAACTTCACCAGATTTAGCACACAATAAATCACATGCTTCAGTTGGTAAAAGTTCATGGTGGCTGTGTAGATTCCGTGTTACATACAGTTTTCGTCGCGCACTTCCGCTTTTCAAGGAAAAATGAACTAAGCTAGTAAGACAAAAATTTATGTGGTGCAGCGCATGCTTATGAGCCTAAAGAAATATAGGTATAGCTCAATACTCTGATCCATGGATCCCTGAGATACTAATTTTGCTCTGTTGATGCCTTCAGCTCCTCTTTCTTGCTTTAGTGCACCTGCAACAGGAGACATGCAGATCTAAGATGATTGCTTTAATACGCAACTACCGATTCATGATCACAAGAGGAGGCCACACTTATGTGAGGCAGTACGAATAACACCAAAATTGAAATTTAATGTCTTAATGAATGCATCGAAGGCTGTGATAGAAGATTTATATAAGCACCAAAATTGGCAAAATTTAGAAGCAACATGCACAAAAACTTAATATTTATTTTCATTTACATTGTAAAGGGTACCTATATCCCAAATTTTTATTAGCTTCAACAAAATCCAACGATCACACCTTCAGCTCAACCTTATCGTGAAAGATTGAATCCAAAGGACCGAATAAACTCATCAAAAACGAGCAATTATGGTAAAAATCAACAAACATAACAATGAAAGCAGCAAAGAATCCCTTGCAAGGAAAGAAAGAACCAAGAAGCAACAGAAGAATATAATATATACTGATCAAATTCAAATATCGTAAATTTAATTAGTATTGATTCCCCCATTACTAAGAGAGGATTTAGAAACAGACAAGAAAACTAAATGGTTCCAAGCAACGGAAATAGAGAGGAGGATAGAAATAAAAAACGCCCATAACAAAACCCTTTCCTCCATATGAATAACGGAACAGAAATTACCCAGCATCCAACCCAAGAATACCCAGATCAAAGCATAAAGTTTCATTGAATGCCCACCAATAACAAATCAAAGAAATCCCCATGTGACGCCATAAGCGCAATAATATCTATGCAATAGTTATAAATAATAATAATTAGCTTTATAAAAGTGAAGAACTTCAAACCACAAGGGGGAAAAAAAGTATCTTTAAACTCTAATCTTACCCACAAACACACAAAGTTCCAAACAGGAGACTCCACCTAGGGGCGAATATAGGTAGAACCAAAGCAAGACTTCGACCCTGAGTCCACAGTAGCACGGGGAGGATTGAACCCAAGAGACCACCAAAAAGAATAGAGAAAGAGGGAGATAGAGAGGATGAAGAACAAGATAAGAGGAGCTTGAGTGGGAGAAGGATCAAAGTTGGCCAGAAGCTCCTTTCAGCAAGCAAATCGTCAAACAGAGTCGGGAACGAAGACGAATTGAGAAAGAGAAACAGCCCTGCTTTCATTTCCCCTTTGCCCTTCCCCTATAAACGCACATTTAATTTTTCTTTCTATTCATAAAAGACTCCCTTCAATTTATATATTTTTAATTAGGCTCTTCGTAGTTTTTTCTTTTTTTTTTTGGATGAAACTAAATTCAAAGTTAAGAAAATCAAAACTAATACTTTCAAAAGAGGAGCCCAAACTATAGGGGAGTGTATTAAATATATAAATTTTAAATTTTAATTTTAAGAAAAGTATCCATCAAGCCCTTTTAATAATATGGACGACTGGTAGATTAAAAAATGAGAAATGTTTATACTTCAAATAGCATCATTTTAAATTTATGCTGCAAGTTTTTGTTGTACAGATTAAATAAACATAAAAAAAAAATAAAAGTTACACGTTAATTTTTATATAATTTTATTATAAATAATATTTTAAACTGTTAGAACGATTTATTTCTATTGGTAATTCCTATGTGATGAAATTGCATCAAAATCTATTTATGCCTTCTTATTATTATTTTCATGTTTATTTAATTTATAATATGAAAATTTAAAAAATTGGTATGTAATAAAAGAATGCTAAGTTTCATAAAACTGGTTAGTCTAATTAATATTTAGTATTTAAAAATTAGTAATCTGTTTTGACGCGCTTCATGGCGAAGAAGATTCATTTTTCTTCCCCATAGGCCGCACTCGCACCCTCGCAAAGTCCCACAATGAGTGCACCAATATGAGCAATTTGATTGCAATATCTTTAAGCAACATCAAGGATCTTTACTTTTACAATTTTACCCCTCTCCCCCTCTCAAAGTGATCTTTCGCTTTTCAAAAAATATAAAAAATAGCTTTTTGGAGAACTTGTTTATTATAAATTTTTTGAGAAGTTGTTTTAGTGACCGAGTTGAGTTTTTCGAAGGGTAGTTTTGAGGTTTTCGAATATTTTTCAAATGCCTAATTTGATTAAAAATAGAAAAAGAAAGTTAAAAGTAAACTCCTCCAAGGACGAGAAAACTTGATAGGGATGGAAGAAAAGAAAGTGAGTGCGTTTGTACTTCCACCGGAGGAAAGACTATTCCTAGCACTACGAGATTAAGGAAAGCATATTGAAATATCCATACAAAACCTAACTTGAGAATGCTTTCCAAAAAAACCCTACCTTGATAGAGGAAGAGATCAGATGCATGCAGTGAAGCATATGGAGAGCAAGAGGAATGCTTCGCGAAATAGCAATAGAGCCTAGATATTTGTATTTCGAGGTCTAGTTAGATATTGTGTGATACCCCCACCTTTCATATATTGAACAGGTGTACAAAGGTGCACTCATCCATCGTCCACTAAACGATTCCCTATTATTAACACAAAAGTGAAATCATAAATAGTACACTTAATACTGTATTATAGAATTAATCACAATTCCAAGAGGAGTTTAAAGCGACCAAACGCGTAAAACTTTAATTACTAGTGGCCCTTTAACCCTTACCACCACCACCACTCTCGCATGGCACGTTCTCACGGAACCCACTTAAAAAAGGTTCCACCAATAAGGGTGAGTGTGAATGAACACTCAGTAAAGGATAATCAGTCAGGTGCATGTTCAAGAAAGATCAATACAACAAATTTAACATAATTTAGTTCGAACCATCAATCACTGAGAGACCCATAAGGTCATAAACGGTGTGCCTGTTCAAACCCAGACACGGAATCCAACTTTTGTGCATTAACCCAAGCACGGGGTCTCCTATTCACGCTTTTGCGGTTGTTTATCTCAGTCAATAGGTTCAAACGCAACATTTAACAATCAACATAACAAGTGGGACTGAACAAATAGGTTCAACCACGTTCAAAACTGCATTTAGGATTTCAGCAATTATAATGATAATAATTGGGTTAGTGGGTTCATTTGGTTATACCCAATCGCAATCAAATCAATGAATCAAACTCAAATAAAAAGTACAACCATGATCTGGATGAACAAATCAAAATATACATGCCAAATAATGCTCGAGACATCAAATAAGAACCAAATATTAATAGGTTCAACTATAATCAATGAAAATTGAGACATTTCAACAAAAGGATTGAAATATCTCGCAAAAAAAAAAAATCTCATGTAAAAGAACAAATTTTCCCTTACAAAGAATAGATTACCCTTACCCGGATTGTGAACTTGAGATTGACCTTTCCTTTCCACGTCCACTTCCCACATTTTTTTTTCTTTTTTTTTCCCCCTCTTTCCCTTCCTCACGCTCTCGGCTTCTCTCTCTTCTTTTTTTTTTTTCTTCCATCTTGGTTGCTCTTGTGTACTTCATGTTTTGCATGTGAATGTTTATCTCATATATATATATATATTTATATACTTAGTAACTTGCTGAGTCAATAAGCTTAAAAGCTAAGCATTCTTCCCCTCACCACCACGTGAATGTGCTACAGTATAGGATATATATTATATCATATATCTTATATTATATTATATTATATCATATATCTTATATTATATTAGATTAAGTTGCATTACATTATATTAATACATGGTACATGTATAAAGTAATTTTCATCCGCATTGACTGCACGCATATATAGAAAATCACGTGTTATCCATCCTCCTATTCTAGTTTCCACCAAATTTCTCATCATTCAATTATTATTCGGTTCCCAAATTCACCATTTTGTCATTACAATTCTTCATTCAACGCAAACATCACACCCATCCATCCATTTTCAGTGCTAAATTTACCATAACTCCATATTAAAATTAAATAAAAATTTAGGGATATCACATATTGCCTTGGCCTCGAACATTGGAGTTGCTAATAGTACAATTCGAGAGGAAGAACCGATTGCTCTGAGAACCACGATTGATTCGGCGGTTTGCTGTCGTTTTGGCTCAACTTCATGAAATCAAAGTATTAGTCCCATGAATGGACAACTTTGCCTGCCTGAATTTTTATTTTGGTTCGTGTGATGTCAATCTATCAGCAAGGTGTCTCTAGCTGCCTTCAGAATTTCAAGCTTAAACTTTGTATGCTCCTTTTTTCCCCACCCAACAAGCTTAACTTTGTTTTCTGTAATTCTGTTTCCAGACATTTTGAAATGGAGCAACTTCAAATTATAACAGGGCCACACCGGAAAACCTTGAGGCTCGTTTGGATCGTAAGAATGAGAATGGAAAAGTAATGCCGATTCTCATTCCAATGTTTGGTAACATGAAAGGTTATAAAATGATCACATTGCAAATTTTTATCCTGTGATCATAAATCATTCTATCCTTATTCTCATGAAAGGAATGGAATGATCAACCTCAATGTGCTGGATCAATTGTGAGGGTCAATGATCAGAACATGGAATGGTGCAGCATGACAGAACCTCAGATAGGCAATAACTCAAACCAATTCATCGTTGCATTGAACAAACTACCTCCTTCTCATCAAACAATAAGCCCATCTATAAAATGAATGGACTGATTTATGTACTAATGAGAATATTAGTTTCACAGTGCAAGAACATTGATTGGGACAATATGAAAGGTTCACATATCATCTTGTTTTGTTCTTGAACTTCCTCTGAGCTTTCAGGTCCACCACAATCACCGAAATGTTGTCCTTGCTTCCCCTTTGGAGAGCAAGGGCTGAAAGGTACTCCGCCGCGGCCTGGGCTGCTGGGTCCACTCCTTTGCCCCTTTCTGCAGGAGAGGTGGGCCCATTCTTTTTGTGCCAGAGGAGAATGCGCCTTCGAGCCACTTCACACACTTCTTCATTCGTCATTACGTCCCACAACCCATCACTGGCTAGAACAAGGCACTCATCTTCCCTGGCTCGAGGGAGAAGCGTGACTTCGGGTTCTGGAATAATCCATGGCTTCAAGTACCTGTCACCTGTGGGATACAGAAAGAAAGCGTTGAACACAGTTATGCCCAATGCTTGGTTCATGGGAATAGTTATTCCATTCAGTCTGTTGATATGGAATCACTAGCATCTCGTTCGGTTCACTAGAGCTGGGAATAGCTGTTCTTGTTCAGACCCTTTTTTTTAAACAGCGGAGAATACTCATTCTACTCGTGGCCTATGGGAATAGTCATTGTTTACTTATTTTATTTGCATGAAATGACAAAATGTCGTAAGTTTTGTGTTTCTTCTTCAAATACCTTATCTAGAAATGCTAACGCTAATAAGCTTCGGTCATTTTGACAATGTGAGAATTACAAACCTGATTGTGAGCTCCTTGCCGAGATTTTAGTCTCAACCCTAATTATGGACTTAGTGATTGAAAGCTTAAACTATTTAACCAATAGACATACCAATGGACCTTGACATTGCGAGAACACCAAAAACACGATGCCCATTCCATTGTATAACCTTCCCACCAGATGCTTCAATCCTTGCATACTCATCTTCTCTATTTGGCTGAGAAATTACACAAATTGAAAAAAAAGATCAATCCATTTACTACCCAAAAAAGAAAAAAATCAACTATTTTTTTGATTGGTGAGTGCAAGATTATGAACACATGCTTACTTTATGATCAACGGACAAAGCCATGGCTGCTTTGCCGCGACAAAGAACTGCTCTTGAATCACCGCAACTCGCGATGATCAAATGAGATGAGCAGATCAACGCGACGATTGCCGTAGATCCAACGGTTTCTGAGGCAACAGGTTCAGAAATTGCATCAGAGACTTCCCCATCATTCATGGTGATGCCTCGGTTGACTTTTCCTGCCACCTCATCGTCGACCTTCGCAAAACAGCTTGTGAAGGCCATCTCCCACTGCAACTGGCAGTTAGTTCCATTGCTTCCATCAGCACAGTCATTTTTGACCATTCCCAGGTCCTCTGCCAAAGCCAGGTGAATTCGATCACGACAATAGTTTGCAACCTACATGAGGTAAAGGAAATTTTAAAAACATCTTAAATAGAGAGCGCCGGAAAAAGAGAAGAACAAATAAAGTGAGGAACTATTTGAAATTTTAATTAGTATTAAAAATTTTTTAATTTAGATAAATCATTATACAGACATCATAGAATGAGGTACTTCATCTTTGATGGAATGTGTATTTTAGGGAAAATAATACGGTTCTGGGAAATGCTCTCAATGCACATACTACTTTGAACTAACATTGTTTTATATATCAACTGAAAGAGAGCGAAAATTGTACCTGTAAGCCTCCATGGCCATCATAAACTCCAAAAAAATGGCCACGTAAGTGACTCAAACTGCAGCCCATCTTGTCGACTGCGTGATGGCTAATGAGCATTTGCATAGGAATTTTGACAGACCAAGGAACAGCTGAAACAGCATCTTCCATCTCCGGTCTTCTTCCCTGGATACAAACAGAACCCCACAAAGGTATCCATTCCAGTTCGAAAACACTTTTTGTGCCTCCGACCACACTCTTCCCCTCCCCAGGGAGCTGAAAAATGATTGTGGATTCCTTCACTACAGTAGAATCCAAATTAATAGCCTTTTCCACAGTGCGACCATTTCCTGTGTTAATAATCTCCACTGGGGTTGGCAAGGCTGATCCAGTATTTGAATCCAAAACTAGAAACTCCTCAGGGTTAATCCCAGTTGCTTCATCCACAGGGGATAAACTCTCATCTTCCTCACATTCTTGAATAATTGCATCAGTGTCAATTTCATTCTTCCGGGGAGTTGCAGGATTTGAGAACAAGGTTACAGCATCTGTGACCAACTTCAGGCGGGTGATTTCTACCTGGTTTGCAACTCTGGGGTTATCGCACCCAGAATTACCTAAACTAAGGGTCACTGCAATTGCCGGAGACATCTCTTCCATCTAGTCTCCCAAACTCTCTCACATAACCTACGACTTTTTTGGCTCCCAGAGGTTCAATAATTTGCCACTACCAAACAGAGCCTTAACCAGAATGCCCAACAAAAAGAGATGAAAGGTGGAAATAAGCAAAACAAGCTAAAACAGGAAAAGTCCTCAGATCTGGTAGGGAACAATGATTCTTTCTTTGCATTTATAGAGCTTCAAGAGTGTAAAGTAAATTTAGGGTTTTATTCAGAGTCTGGAATGTAGCAAATTCTTCACATCTGGGCATTAGACAACCACAGAAACTATCTGAAGCCTATCCACGCCACCAACCCTTAAATGCACCAACACATATGAACCCATTAAAGCTGAAAATCAAAACCTTATCTGTAAATTCACGAAGACAAAATGGGTCATGGAAAAGAACCTATGAAAGGAAACACACCCCATGAATCACAAGGAAACCCTAAAAAAGGTTGAACCTTTTTAACATAAAACTTGGGTTTCCAGGATCTGAGGGAATCCATCACGGCCTCCTCATATATGGGTCTCCTTCACTTTTCCCCTTCTTCCATTAAACATCCTCCACCCAAAGAAATTACTAATAATTTGTTAGAAACTAAAAACTACTCAAATGGAGGATAAACAATCTGGGTACACCACCACCACCAATTGTTCTATAGCTTTTTTTCACAGCAATGAAAATTCCACAAACACAGGCTCAAAATCGGTCACTAGATGAAGGGTTGCTTACCAATTCACAGTTGCAGTTGAATTTCAGCACCTACGATCTGTGAAGCCCCTAATTCCTAGATTTTTCTTCTCTTCCCGGGCTATAAGGGGGAAGAGGGAGAGACAGGGGGTAGAGAGAGTCCCACAGGGAAATGCTTTTACAAATCTATGAACTCACGGTTGTGACACGTATTCATGCAATTATCTTACTTCAATCAATACCCATTTAGCTTTTAGCCCGAAGGAGAACCCCAGGGGAGGAGGGCCCACCAGAGAGGTCATACCTAAATGGAAAGGTTGGACGAGGTGCTTACGTGTACACAAAACCCTCATGATTTTTTATGAAATTAAGACTTTGTTTGGGACACTTGTCCATTCCTGGAAGGTCACCACCTCACCAATCTGCTTTTTATCTTTTGTCGTTTATCTACATATATATATATATATATATATATTTCCCTGGGAGTTCCCCCTGTCATTTTTATTTGATCCTTTGATTTAGGTCTTGTTACAATGAACAGAGGTGCTCAATCTTTGATAAACTGGTAAAGTTCGCGGATCAGATCAGATAGGTCTCGTATTTTGGCACACGTGTATGGTGTTAGACATGAAAAAATAAAAAAAGAAAAAAAAGAAAAGATTTTCTCCATTGTTTTTTTCCCCCCTCATATTACTACATCGGCTCCCTCTCCCTAAAATCTTCAGCTCGAATCCATACTGAAATAATATTCTTGAGCGTAGGTCAAGATCATAGGACCACCCACCTCACCATTTAACCGAACCCTCCAAGTTTGAAGAACATACATGACTTAAGAGATGGTCACCAAGCATTAAAAACATACTATATAGTACCCAACAAGTTATTCAGATTCCACAGAATCAGATATGGAAGGACCAAATCACCACAAGGCAAAAATAAGGGAATATTGCATCAGACTTTGTTTAGCTACATATTTCTTTTCAGAAAAAAAAAAAAAAAACTTTATTAATCCGAGTCGTGTTCAACCGATTCTGCACGTAGCTCAGGTGACAAACTAAGAGCTGATAAACCAGGTAGCTTGCAAAGATATCACGGATTTTTTAGAGGAATTCCTTCATTGAGTAAGGCCCCTTTTCTTCCTAACATCTTGCCGGAGACCCACATTTAAGTGTAGCCATCTATAACAGACACCGATGGTCCCTGATCATACCAACCCCAGTGCACCGGATCAATCTCTTCCTTAAGCATAAATCTGATCCACTGACATCAAAAATGGTCCCCAGCTGTATATGCCAAACCAAGACACAGAACCAAACATTTTTCAAGTAATATACATATCATCTCCATAATGACAGAAGCAATGGAGAAAATTGAATCCCCAAAATCAATCGAAAGTCGAAGTACAGTGCTTGATACCTTAGTTGATCTATTGGATCCTTCGACCAATAAAGTCACCAAACCATCATCTTGATTCTGATATTACATCAGAATGTAGACGGCTGCAGTCAATGCTGAATACAGCACGTATCCAGCGCCTGAAAGAGATGGTATAGTCAATAAGCCAACACACAGATGGCAAAGACTTCCTGAGGGTCAAATTTGAATGCACAGATTTTTACCCGCCCTAATGACGACTTTCGGAGCATCTTTCGTGACTTTAATGGTTGAACCCTATTCCTACATTACTGTCAAGTCAAGAGCACTATTGCCATAAAGAATAGAACTATCTCCCATAATTGTGTGCCTGCCTGTGGAATGGGCTAAAAAATAGCTTTTGTAGAAGCAGATAGATGAGCAATCAAAATTATAGTCTGTATGCATTGTTGTGTCATAAGATCGTTCCATTTTGTCAAATGAACATATTCAAATCAATCCATATTATTTGATGGCACTAAAATGAAAAACCTAGTCCCCCCCCCCCCCCCCCCCCCCCCCTCTTGGTAGGGAGAAAAAAATGTACGCATATAGAAAGACAAGAAATGACATGCGCCTTATTTGGCCAACTCTAATATATGCATTATATGGTCCTAACCAGATTAATGTATGTAAAAGTAATAGTATAAAAATGTAACTGATGCTAATGGACTTGGGCTTTCAACTGATACGTGAAAATTTGGGATTGCAGGCTGCAGGGAGTTGGTTTATTCAGACTCCCCAGTGTAGATGCCAATTCTGTATCTATTACACAACCAATTATGATAACTAAAATATCTTACACTAAGCTAACAATAGGGGGGGAGAGAGGGGGAGAGAGAGAGGGTGGGAGAAAAGAGGATCATGACAAGCATAGACAATTAGAATAATAATCACAGCAAACCAAAACATACCGGTCCATGACTATATTTCGAGAGCGGTTCTCAATTTGTTTGCAGTATATATCAACATCTATGGTGTTGAAACCAGCTTGCTTGAATAAGGTAACCAACGATTCTTGCGAAAAGTAAAATGAGCACTGAAGTAGGGAAAAAAAACTTATATAAAATATAAATTAGACACAAAATGTGACAAAATAGAACCATTCATCTGTCTGCAACATACTTACAGTACCATCTCCTCGGACATAGAAGTTCTTGCTAATCATTTGGTTTTTATCATCTAGTTTAACCTGAGAAATGAACAGCAGTTTTTGTAATAAGAAGCAAGTGAAAATACCACTGCCAGTCTGTTTTGTTAAAATGTTGGAAACTAGGGAGAAAAAAAATTAGCACATGTTTGGGTAAAATAACAAGTAGCAGCAGAAATCGTGTTAAAACATGTCAGCAAATAGATTCCAGAAAGCCTATGGGAATTTTGAGACTGGAATGGAATCAAAAAAAATGCTTACTTGAGCAAAATCTCCAATGGCATAATCTCGTACAAGAACATAACCATCTGGCTGCCAATTTACAAAACCATGCTATCACTCAAAAGGAGTGGAAACAAATTAAAAAAATGAGAGAAGCGAAAACCTCTAACAAAACAATACCAAACTCCATGCAAAGCTACCTTGAGTACTCTTTTGACATTCTCTACGATTAGGGGCATCTTCTCTGGGGAAACTGCAGACAGCATAAATATCTGTTTAATATGTTAAGTGTCCATATAGGCAGAGAGGAATTATAACATTTTATTTTCAAATACAGGGAGAACTATGCTTTTAAACTATAAGTGGAAGATACATATACGTGCATGGGAACAACAAATCAGCTCATAAACAGGTCCTCATCCTTACCAAGGTAACAACATCGATGGAAGCAGGTGTAATCATGTTGCAAAAATTTTTGACAGTAGCATCACAAACAAATGCATTTATCCGTTCTTCTCTGTAATCAATATGAGACTGCATTGATTTCCACATAAAAAAAATTAGTCTCAGTACTGCAATACTAAAATTCATTCTTAGCTATTCAAATTTGAGGAAGCATCTAGTGTTAAATAGAAAGAAAACCACGAGCAACAGATTGTGCTGCACAAGATGGGTTCAATTGAGAGTAAAACAACAACACAAGAAAACAAGAAGTAAAATAAAATCAAACCTTAACAAGACCTATAGCATGTGGCGAGAAATCACAAGCATGAATATAAAGACTAGAATATGCAGCCATGAGAGGAAAGATTGTATTTCCAGCACCACAACCAACCTGCGATAATTCACCAATTATGACCAAGATTATTCGGAATGGGAGATTTAATAAACAGCACAAAAAAACAAATAAATCTGTTTTTCTGAAAGTACTAGCTAGATACATGGCCATGAGGTGTCTTTGGGCACCTGTAATGTTGCTCGTTTGTGGTAACATATTAAAATCATGGAAACAACCTCTTTCGTGAAAAAGACTGTGCAAGATATAGGATCCTCCCTCAACCCTCACAGATCAAGGAGCCTTTTGCACCTACCCTTTACTTGCTATTTGTTACATTGAGGACCATACAATCATTTGCGTTTAACTCCATAAAATTCTCATGTTTATTTTTGCGGGGTTTATAATATTATAATTGACCAAATATATTTAGAAAGAAAAAGAATCTGCAGTGTTAGGGCAAAACAGAAAACGATACAAACAATCGTTGATCTTATCAGCAGCAGGCAAACACGAAAATATACCTCCAAAACGACCTTTCCTGTTGGGGACGCAGTATGATCATCCGAAAAGTACCCTCCCCAGTCCTTCTCCAAGTAATGCCGATCCTTGAAAAACTACAACAACCCAGAAAAGAAAAATAAAAAAAAGAAGACAAAAACCCAATTCAAATAATTTCTCAAGATACCTTCTTTTGGGGTATCATTCACTTCAAGTGCTTTCAAAAATGCAAAAATGCTATAATTAAAGCAATTCCAAAACGCAAAATGTAGAAGAACGCAAACATTCGAATAACGGCGCCATCTGTGAGGGAAGCGGAGACCTTGTTATGGTGGCGCTTGTAGAAGTCGTTCCAGTGCTTAATGGGGTTGTTCTGGGAGCGCTGGAGGGGTGAACGATGCATGGATCGGACGGTGGAGAGAGGACACCGGAGAGATCTACGGACCGTGAAGAGGGCGCCAGTGTAGGGCCATGACCAAGAACAGGTGAGGAGAGTGGAACCGCGCGCAGCGACTGTCATCCTCAA
Organism: Santalum album; assembly: GCA_034195605.1. NCBI lineage: Eukaryota > Viridiplantae > Streptophyta > Magnoliopsida > Santalales > Santalaceae > Santalum > Santalum album. The sequence continues at coordinate 4,283,342 of CM067258.1, forward strand.
AGCCCTAGCCTTCGCTGCGCCGTCGCTAGGATGTGTAGCGGACTCCTTATTTGCTATTTGATCCGTTCCCCGTTATAATTATTTTGATTTTTTTATCTTGAGATTGTAATTATTTATTTGTTGGAATTACATAAAAAATAGTACATTCGTGTACATTTTGAGAAGAGGAAGAGTATATTGTTAATTTGTGTACATTTACAAAAAAAACTTCGAATAATTATTTAAGAGGGTGCTTTCTTGATTCTTTAATTTAGGTTGAGTTTGATAAATTTAAAATTAGTAGCAAAAATCTTATATTGATTTTTAATTATCAAAAATTGAGCGCATTTAGTATAACTTAATTGTTATTTAGTATTGTTGCCGATTCTTAACACTTTTTTTTTTTCAATGAGTGTTGAATTTATAATTGCTACCAAATAAGCTGAAATTTAAAGTGTTTAGCACTGCATCAAGCATTAACAAGAGATTAGTACTGAGTTCTAAGTATTTAGCATTGAATTTTAATAAATAGCATGTTGATCATACAACACATAAATGATTGATATTGTTTATGAAATAAATGGTATTCATTCAGTCTCATTTTCAAGTTTGTGGCTAGTGCCAATTTACTCCCTCATATTTAAAAATGGTCAATTTTAAGTATACTGTATTGTTTATCTAATTTTTAAAAAAGAAAGTATGCACTCGAGCGCCCGTAAATTATATATATCCACCTTAATAACACATTGTTTTATCATAAACCTTTATTATTCACTTATACTATTTAGTAAAATAACATTAGTTTGAAAGCAAAACACAAACACACATGTAATTTATATGCATTCAATTGTATATTTTCTTTTCTTTTTAATTCTTTATTCAAATTTAATAATTTTATTAGTTTAAGATCAAATTAACTGCTTTTCGGAAATTCTAGGGTTTTTGTAGTGCACAATAATAATGTACATAAGGTCGGTGACCTCTTCCTTTTGTCTCCCTCCCGTCCCTCCTCTGTCACAGTCGACCGAGAGCCAAAACCCCAGGCCCTAAAACCCCAATCCTCATGCCTCCACGATGATCCCAGCTTTCAGCGAAGAAGATGGCGGCCCGGACCGTAGCCGCCGCCTCTACAACCCTTACCAAGACCTCCGCGTCCCAAGGCAAAACCTATACAAGCTCCCCACCTCCCCGGAGTTCCTCTTCCAGGAGGAGTCCCTGGTGCAGTGCCGCTCCTGGGGCGAGAATCTTACCTACTACACCGGCATCGGCTACTTCGGCGGCGCCACCGCCGGCGCAGGAAAGGGCCTCGTAGACGGGATCAAGGCCATGGAAGCCGGCGACACCGGGAAGCTCCGCGTCAACCGGATCCTCAACGCGTCGGGACACTCGGGGCGCGTGATGGGGAAACGGGTCGGCGTGATCGCGTTGTTGTACGCGGGGCTCGAGAGCGCTACGGGGTCCGTGAGGGGCGCGGATGACGTGATGAACAGCGTGATCGCGGGGTTAGGGACCGGAGCTCTGTACAGGGCGGCGGCGGGGCCGAGGTCGGCGGCGGTCGCCGGCGCGATCGGGGGGTTGATGGTCGGCGCGGCTGTTGGTAGGAAGCAGTTGTTCAAGAGATTTGTGCCCATTTAGGTTAGTACGAATGGATGTCTATATCTTGGTAAGACTGCAATGCTGGTGGGCTAAGATATGACACTGTGCTCGTATATTTTGTGTTATGGCATAATTTATTCTAAATTTTATAACCCAACATGTTATTTAATCTGAAGAACAAACCCGATGATTAATCAGATTTCAGGGATAAATGAATGCTATTCTTTTTTGTGATCTTCCTCGAGGGATGCCAGACTTGGGTTGATTTAGACTTCACTTTTCTTTTCAATAAATTGGATATAGAAAGGTCATCTCTTTTACATCAGTGTCAATGGTTACCGAGAGATATTAATAAGAGTTAAGTGGCACTTGCACTGGAAGATTTTCTGTGTTTTTAGTAGTTAATTCATGCTTTGAGATGCGAGACTGCTATTTTATGTTAATTTATGTCAGTACCTCTTCTCGAAATTTTATGACTTTAAGGCATGTCTGTAATCTGAAGAACAGTCCTGCATGAATGCTATTCTTTTTTGTGATCTTTCAAGGGACGCCAGACATGGGTTGATCAGATTTCAGTTTTGTTGTTGCAACTTAATGGTTCAAGAGACCCATTTATCTTTCCAATGAATTGGATATGGAGAGGGCGTTTCTTTCATATCAGGGTCAGCTATAGGTGAGATGGTTTTTTGTAGCTTGTTTAGTACTGTATATGGAGACTGTCGCTTCTAATACTACTAGTGATGGAAGTTCTGTCAACGCTAGCCGCTACTGTTGGGATGTATGCTTCATAAATTTAAAAATTTGCAGGTAAGATTATCTTAATTCCTTTTGGATCTGAGACACGCTGTTGGGAACCTTGATTGCTTTTGTGTATGGTGAACTTTGTCCCATGATAGACCCTTGTTAAACTACAGAGTTAATATTTTCTCTAGAACTAACACCACCGACCTACCATCCAACCATTATTAGTGCTTGATCGAGCAAAAAGAGGGACGGGTCTCGGACTTGTTTGGATGTTGGGGAATGCGACTGAGAATAGAAATGTAAATGCGAATTCTCCTTCCATCCATCGTTTGATCTGAGGGAATGACAACTCCTATTCTCATTTCTTTGTCATTCCACTTTCACATTCTCATTCGATTCCCACCATGCAACCTTTATGCATGAGATTCCCCGCTTTGCTATGGTTGAAGGATGGTCCCTTGTCGGGCACAGGCTTCCCCTTGCTGACCCATGACCTTTGAATCGCCAAAGGAGTGTGAAGGTGTCTCACCCTCAAAGCCATTCTTATGGTTCATACTACCGAAGGTGGTTGCAACCCTTATGCATTGCGCGTGCAATGCTCTGAAGTTGCATGAGAGAATTGGATGAAGCTGCTTGTTAGTTGGAATGTTTTTGCGTGAAGTTTCATAGAATATGAATGTGCAGTGAAGAGTTTACCTGCATGTTAAGGGTGGCACTTGCCTTTTGTATAAATTACGCACGAACTGCATCGTTGTGTGCTCTAGCTGATGGAATTTTTTCTGCTCGGAAACATATTATTCATCTTCCTATCCTTGAAAGTTATTGAAGGTTTCTGGATTATATAATTTTAGTGTGTTTGCGCAATCAGACGATTTACATGGTGGCTCAAGACGAACTGGCTTGTTCTTTACATTTTTGTAATCCTACTTCCATAATACAGAATTTAAGAAAGGGTAAGCGTTTTTGTACCGTGCCTTACTAGGTAAATGACCTTCTATAGTGTCCTATAACAATGTCATTTTGGGTCCATTTTACAAATTTCAATCATATGAGTTGGACGAGCAAGTAAAAAAAGGAGATAATATTAATTTTCATACAATTTTGTTACCTGTCATTTGTGGGGTGGTAAATATTCAAAATAATTATAATGGAAGAGCCATAAAGAAGGAACTACCAACCACAAAGCACACGTTTTACAACTAAAATCTCAGTTAAAGATTCAAGCAATGAAACCCTAACAAGACCTAGTTTAACCAATGGTGGAAAACTTGTACACTCTGCAGGAACAAGATCAAGCTCATTGTCTAGTGCCCTCAGTCCCCACTTATTTATTTTGAAACCGACGCAACCATTATTCCATGGGAAAAACCCATGTGTTTGGTAAAACAATCATGCCAAGGAAAATCAGAGAACAAAAATGGGATCACCTTGGATCCCCTCTTTTAGTTAAATACAAAATCGAGGAAGCAAAACAACTAAAAAAAAAGAAAGAAAGCAGGGGTGCAGTGAGGGAAGGAAATTATTACAATCTCCACTTGATTTACAGCAACATTGTGTTTGGATTCTCGATGTAGCCTTTAAATGCTTTCAGCCATTCTGCACCAATTGCGCCTAAAAAATACAAGGGTAAAATCAGGACAAATCAGTTATGAATCAATGATAATTCCATATCCTAGCTAGATTAATATAGAGACACACATACCATCAATGACGCGATGATCGCAGCTTAGAGTTACCGACATGAAGGAAGCAAACTGGAACTGATCGGAGCCTGTTCCGGGAATCACCCTCTTCTCAGCTGCTCAAAAACATAATATGTGTCTACATCATTATGGATGACAATAGGAATGGTCCCTGATCAACCCCGCAACCAAAAGACTGAAAAAATTAGTGGGAAAAAAGGTCAAATTGTTCATATTACCCGACCCAACTGCAAGAATGCCTGCCTGAGGAGGGTTAATGATTGCACAAAATTGCTTTACACCGAACGGCCCTCCCAAATTTGACACGGTAAATGTGCCACCCTTCAAAGAAAACAAACACAGGATAGGTCAACCATTCAACTACCAACAAATTTAATTTCATATTTTTTGTTTGGAATGAACAGCCAATAGTCTTTAGATATAAAAACATATTTCTCACCTCATAATCTTCCGGTTTCAAGCTATTTTCTCTGGCCTTCTGGGCTAAAAACTTGACCTCTTCACCAATCTTGGACAAACCTTTCTTGTCTGCATCCTGCTCATTGCATAGCATTATTCATTAGTGCAAGGCAAGTGGGACTGAAAGGGGTCAATTTTATCTTGACAGAACCGAGTAAAGGCAATAAGCTACCCTGATGACTGGGACAAAGAGTCCATTATCAGTCTGCACTGCAACATTGATGTTGACATTGTGAAATCTGGATTAAGAAAAGAACATTACAGCATATGTGACATAATAAATACAGATAACTGATATAACATGTGTGCCCTATGCTTACTGGCGGATATAGTCATTAGTCCATGAACTATTGCATTGAGGAACTTTCCGAAGAGCCAAAGCAGCAGCCTGAAAATGTAGTATTTAAGTTAATATGCAGTAATATGATTCAGATGTTTCTATGGGTTCCGTTGCAATATTTACTGACAAGGGACAAATAAAATTATACAAGCATAGACCAGGTATTGCTGGCCAGTGAACAGGCTTCATGTCCTTGTGCAACTGTACGATGTACCAGTTCACTGATTTTCAGCATTTTGACAGCAGATGCTATTCGAGAAAGCATGTACGACCCTCTTCTTTTGGGGGGAAAAAAAAGAAAAAAAGAAAGAGGAAAGAACGAAAGCCCCAACTAAGAGGCAAGACTATAGGTAACTTGTCGGAGTACGTGCATAAGCATTAGAATTCAATCCTGAGAACAAAAGCTTAATCTTCTCAGTATTCTAGTGGTGTAACAACTACAATCTCCTAAGTATTTGCTTTGAAATGATTTAAGAACTTTCAAGGCAGAAAGTTCAAAAAAAAGGTGACCCAATTCAAGTGGCTTGCACTGGAATGTGATCTACGGAAGTCAGATATGTGCAGCCTTGCCCCTGCATGAGGGATGTTGTTTTCATACTTAATCCTGTGAACTCCTTATCCAATAATTTTATCGTGAGCAAAAACCTGCCAAGCCTAGGAGTGAGGGAGCAAATTACAATGTTCACATCCTAGCAGCTAAAAGATGTATTATGCGACAATCAGTTCAAGGGAAAAAAGGTCACTCACTGCATAGAAGTGGTGGTGCATTTTCTATACCTTAATTACAAGATCATTGACAGATATCCGCTTCCCACCAGACCCTTCTTGTAATGAATTAAGTTCACTTCGCAAACTGCAGAAAAAACAATAGTTCAAGTGTCTAAAAAATTTAAGTGGGTTTTCCCATACAAGCTCACAACTGAACCTACCTCATAAGTTTGTCCACACATGTATCCACTGTTAAATAATAATGGGGAATAGTTTGCTTCGAGAGTAACAAGCGAGAAGCAGTAACCTGAAAATTATTTTTTGCAAGAATTAGCCACATGTAAAGCTTGGCAGTGCTTTAAGAAACACACATGAACCCGTGCAAGAAGAAGAGAGCTGTAGAAATAAATATTAAACCTTTAGGGGAAAAAAAGAAAAAAAGATACAGGCTTATATGAAGTTGATGAAATATACATGCATCAAGAACTTTAGGGATGGTACTGATGCCATTTGAAATGTTACCTTTCTTATCTGTGAATTAGGGAGGTCTGTGTAATCTAAATCTGCACCAATCTTAGCGTCCTTGACCTTCGGTGTTGATGCTGAAGCTTCCTTACCAGAAGTAGCTTTACCATTGCAGCACAAAAAAATGGTTAAATACTCTTTGACAATCACATGAAAATACAGCTGGACGCAAGTTCCTCTCACATAATGTTAAATAAAAGAAAAACAAAACAAACAGTATGTTGTTAAAGGGGAGTCAAGGAAAAGGAATACCCAAATAATCTTCAATGTCAGCCTTTACTATGAGTCCATCAGGACCTGTTCCTTTGATGCTTGAGATAGGAACCTGAAGTTAACATGAAAAAGAATAAAGAAATCGAACGCCAGTTTGGATTGACCTACTTGTAACCTATTATATGATCCTCAATCAATGGTATGTAACTTACACTCTGATCTTCAGCCAATTTCCTTGCAAGTGGACTTGCAAAAGAGCGATCTTTTGATGACGCAGCCTCGTTGGCCTTGGAAGCTTTTGGTTCTGGTGACGTAACAGGTTCCTCAGCAACCTCGTTTTTGGGTGGGCTAGGAGCAGGGGATCCTTTGGCTGCAGCAGCATCACCAGATGATGTCGAAGGTTCATAACCCTTGAATTTTGCAATATCTTCCTCTTCTTCAACTGTCACGGCAATGACCTGTCATGAAAGAAAAAGATATAGACAAGTCTAAACTTTTAAGATACTTGGGGAAGGAAATAAATAAGTAAGATAGATTCCCTAATTGTGTAGCTAATTTTTTAAAAAATAATTGAACATTTCAATCCATGCTGGAGAATTATTACTAGGCACCTGCCTTGAACTGTTAGAAATAGAAGGATGTTTCCTTACATCAAGTGGAATCAGACTTTAATATAAAGAGAGTAAATACTGTACACTACGGCTGGTCTCAGACCATCTTATTCACAAGCCACAAAATCCATACAATGATCAAAGATGTCGACTTAAAACTAACTCTAAATTCGATGAATGAAGTCAGATCACTGAGGACTTTATTTTCTCTTGAACACGTAATTCTCAGTCAAGCCTTTCAAACCAAGGATCCAATTCTGTATCTTCCTTTAGGTATTAGAAAGAGAAGATGTTGACAAATGCAATTACGTGATCAGCTCATAATTTTTCTAAACTATGAGCTTCAAGAGCAGTGATGACTAAGGCAATCGACAGCAATCCAAAATTATGTGGACATATTGCCATGGGTCACGGGTAAAGGCTTCCTCAGCAGCTGACTTTAACACTATCGTTGGTTTGAATGGCTGGAATGGAATAAGAATGAGAATGAGAATGGAACTAGGGATGAAATGGTCATTCTCTCATACGTGAAATGTTCAAGCATTTTCAATGTACACACGCATGAACAAGATAAAATATTAGTATTTACCAAAAAATATGATACAATAATAGCTAACTTATCAAGAAATATAGTATCTATTCACGATGAGGTAGCAAATTTAAAACACCACTAATTTTCATCAAAATTACATCCCATGCCACCGTGACTTAATTCGACTTTTCTTCCGTGACTTGGGTGTGAGTCTATACCTTCCCTGAAGAAGATCTAATATTTTTGTTATTAGTATGATGTGCATATAAATTAATTAAGATACCCATTAGAAATTTTTTCAAAGGAATGACCATTCCATTACCTTATGATGGACTGGGCATCACAAATACCAGTCTCATTCTCACCATTCTAACGGGTCCTTTTGGTTCGAATCATGTAATTGGAGTGTTAATTAGGGAGCAGATTTTTGATAAATTCAGATCCCTTTCTGCTCTACGAAGTTGCTGCAAGCACATACCTCACCAACTTTAATTTCTTTTGCCCCATCTCCACGTAATATCTTTGCAAGATATCCTTCTTCCATGCATTCCATCTCAACAGTTGCTTTATCCTTAAAACATGGAACATATGTCAAGTAAAATGTCAGCAATCCTTCATGAGAAAAGTAAAGAAACCAAAATCTTTATAGCTTCAGGATGTTGACTAGAAGAGTGTACAAGGACCTACAGTTTCAACTTCACACAGCACTTCCCCAGGAGAAACCTTGTCACCCTCTTTTTTCAACCACCTTGCAATATTACCCTGCATTTCATAATGGAACCATTTAAGCAGAAATGAATTAATCTGGCACAAATCCAAGTTTTGCAAAGTTACATGCCTCGGTCATTGTCGGTGAAAGAGAAGGCATTCCAATCTCTTGGTGCGGAGGAAGGCCTGTAAAATATTGACGTTAGATAGTCACCGCACCATTTCAATTCTGTGGGTAGAGATGATCCACCATAACAACTGGCAGATATATAATCTAGAACAACTACCAGATATATAATAACCCTACGTATCACAAATTTATCAAACGAACAAGTGGACTGAATCGCATAGGTGAAAGAACATCATCAAATATTTAAAATATTGACACTCAAGGATAAACCTTGATAGCCCAAACTTATTGAAAAACTATGGGAATGCATCAGTAAACAAGGATATCTTTGACCTGTAGTGGATAATAAAATCAGAAAACAATCTGAAGAAGAAAAAAAAAAAAGACAATGAACTATGTTCAACAAGAATATACAACAGAAACTAATGTCACCAATGCAAGGTTTTTAAGATCAGGTAATGCTTAAAAATTAGTCAGAAAAAAGGAAAAAAAAAAAAAAAAGCTTTACAACCAAAGAATTATGCCTATGATTTAGGGCAGTATAGAGAAAACGGAAAATAGTGAGACTGCAAGCTATACCAGAATCTGTAGAAAAACCTCTCCCCAGGTGTACCTGTGAACTGAAAATGGATTACCAAAACTAAGTCAGATATTTGTACATTTGAGCAGTTTAGAGAATTTAACAAGATGGCGTGTGGCAGACCATAAAATTCCTTTATTGAATAATAATCCAGCCACTGGTGTCCCCACTTTCGCTGATGTGGTTAAGACATTTCCCTTCGATTTATCTACCTATATGGCATAGCACACGATAGCAAGACAGTGATCCTAATTCTGTTTACTGAAATTAACTATAAAGCCCACAAAACAGCAAAATACATGTAAAAGCTGTTGTAGAAAGGTTCCACTAACCGTAAAGATGCCATCATTGATTGCTCTATAACTTTGACTGAAGCTGGCTGAGCTTGGAACAGTACTAGTAATACAAACACTGCTCCCTCCCCCAGACACATGACCTTGAGAAGAAATATCGGCCAAATAGCTAATTTGTCTTAAAACAATATACTTATGAATTTGTATGCATTCCAGCATGGGAAACAGTATACAACCAGATTTCCTTTGGTCAAATTTTCAGGGTTTCAGTAAAAAGAAGATTAACAAAACGCTTTGCATTGGGTCAGTTATTTGTATTGTTTGGTTGGTTGGAAAGAAACAAAAAGATCTTCAAAAACAAGCATTTGTCTTTTGTGTTTAATACCAAGGACAATACAAATCATGAAGTCAATATGAAAGTGAACCTTAAACTCAAGGTTTAAGTTAGTTATCCATTTTGCTTTATGATGCATACTGAAGTCCATGCAGTACATATACGTATGTAGCAGTCTGGACACTACATTATTCTAATTTTCAAGAAATATATTTATTAGCGAGATTGATAAATAACAAATCAATATTCTGGGTTTTCATTACATACCATTCATTTTGCGAAGGGAGGGACGAGCATCATTACAAAACCAGCGGATCAAAATGGCATGCTCACGTCGTAGTAAACTTGAAGCTTTTCCTAACTGAAAGAGGAAAAGAGAAACACAACGGTGAAATAAAACAGTTCACAACTAAAGTAGCTCACTAGCGTCTCTATCCAATTTGAGTATAATTTCAAATGCTTAAGTAGCTCGCGTCTCTAAATCATATTACTAATTTCAAAAGTCTTAACCTCAGGGTTTGGTTCCCCCAGTCCCTCCACTTGCTTCAATCCTCACACTACCCAAGTGTCAGTAATTACTCCCTCTCCCTATTCTATTTGCACCAAACTTCTACTACCAAAACATAAGATGAGCAATAAGGTATTCTTAGTTTTTAAACAAGTTAGCCTTCATTCTATTGCTCCAATACGATGCTTTAATGAATAGGCAATCCATATCATCCAAACACCAAACATACAGAGAAGAAAATCAATTGTGATTTAAGTTCGTCTCAATAGAAAAAATGATTAAAAAAAAAAAGGCCCAACACAAGCAAGATAAAACACTGCCTTTACAGATCAGATAACTAATGCCAACAGAAAATTCAAACTTCTATAAACCTAAAACTTCATGATCACGAACATATACCCAGCAAAAACTATTGATAAAACATATATTCTGAGTAAGCATGCAGATAGAAATACGCATAGATGGAAAGGGATCTGTAAAGTACTTTTCTAGAGTGATTAACCAAATGAGATGTGTAAGTCATGGCGCCAAGCTCCGAGCGATTGAGAAGAAGATGGGCCAAGAAATGGAGGAAATTCTACAGAATCCTTTCTCCTCCGAGGCTGAAGAGGAATCGTCCCGCTCGGTTGGGCAGATTGTGGAATTAGGGTTCGAAATTGGACACAATCACGGGCTCGATCGATCTCGCCAACGCCTGGGAAATGCAAGGGGAACAAAACAAGAAATTGGACACTGCCTGGAAAAGGCGTCCGCCGTTCCCCTCTTTTATTACCCTCGTTATTTATTTGCAGCCCCCCGAGTTTGACTATATTACGTTGTTGAGCGTTCCTTTTATAGGAATCTTGACCTGATAAAACTTATGATTATATTTCAGTAAATAATAATAAAAGAACGCAAAAATTTTATATCGGTATAAGGAGGAATGATAGTACTTGGAACGAAAAATAAATTACTTATTGTAACCTTTAAAATAATGTCATTTTACTAAAAATGATGAAGTTTGACCATCTAAGTTAAATGAGCATGAAAGAAAAGAAGAGAACATGCTAATTTAAATACAATCTAGTTTTGGATTGGGTTTATCATTTAGATTGTGAATAATAAGAGGTTTAAACTATTATAATTATTCGGCTCCTGTATTATAAACTAGTAAAAGAGTAGAAACATTGAACACTAGGACAAAGTGGGTGAGGGTTTATACACAATGATTATTTTTCTTATTATTTTTTTTGAAAATTGGCTATATCTTCTTATTATTTTATTCCCATGCTTGGACCTAAAATAATATTATTTTATTATTTAATCAAAATATATTCCTTTATAGGGTCGCTTAAATTTTACCATATCATTCGTTTCAACATGCTAATATCTACTGTCACCTTAAAATAATTTTTTATGTCCATTTTTTAAAATTTAAGCTTTACAACCATGCTTATAGGCCCTCATACAAGCATTATTAGACTCGGTCTTGGATGAATCGAGTGAGCATAAAAAAAAAAAAGATATCATATCAATTTTTATATAATTTTTTCATATATTATATTTTTATTTACATTACGAATAATTAAGGGGTCTAAGTCCCTTAAATGTTTTGAATCTTTAGAATCAATTGATGAGAGGTTAATATATAACGAAAATTGACTCTATAGCTTAGTTTTTCATGATCACCCAATGCATAAGGTTGAAGTTTGAAAATTAGATACTAAAAATTTATTTTGGAGTTAAATTCACCGATACCAACAAAAAATTGGTAGCACTCTCAAATAAAGGAGTATAAAGCGAAAAATCTGAATAACTTTACTCGCTCAAAGATTGAAGTGTAAATATCTGTTTGATGACAGCAAGCCAAACGCGCCCTTAACGATAGAGCTCCGTCTCCGGGAAAAGCCAGGGGACGTCAGAAAGGAGCGACAGAGAAGGGTTTTCGCCGGAGATTTGAGAGAGAGAGAGAGAGAGAGATGGGGAACCAGAAGCGGAAGTGGACTGCGGAGGAGGAAGCAGCCCTCTGCGCCGGCATCACCAAGCACGGGCCCGGACAATGGAAGCACATCCTCAGAGACACCCAGTTCTCCCAGTCCCTCATTCACCGCTCCAACATCGATCTCAAGGTAACCTTCCTCCTTCCCCTGGTTTCCAATCAGACCGGATTTCAGAAAGATGGAATGTAGAATGACGGTTAACTGTACTAGTGATGTTGTTATAGCTTCCTGAAAACTAGTAGTCTTGTTCAACTTTTCTGTTAATTTTGTGCCACTTAAAGGTGAATTATGGCTTAAATCATGTTACGTTAGGATGCCATGACATCATTGTTCCAAGACACTGGGGTCTAAAAAATAGAATACCAGGCTTGAATTAGGTTTTACATGAAGAAGAAATTGGGAAGGTTGTTTTTCTAGGCAATTTGGCTTTTAATGAAGAGTTGAAGTTTTTCTGGGTATGTGAAAGCTTAGTCTTTAAAGGAACATGCTAATTTAAGCAGATGGCAAGAACTAGCCGAAAAATGATTTTTCTGGTTACTCTGGGATTATGGTCATGGATACTCATTCAATCTTTTGATCTTTTATTAACCTGAGTAGAATCAAGAAGGTAGTGATTTCTGCGAGTCTTGAATAGCTGGTACCGAGGGCTGTTTCTACTGCATAGTGATTTGGCCTTATGTCCCTTGGGGCTTGGTCTTGATTTTGTTTGGATGACTGGCAGGCTATTCACAAAATGTCATGGAGTGGTGAGAGAGTTTTAGGTTTTTTTTGTAATATGGGGCTGGGGCATTGTTTTTGTGGGGATGATTGGCGATTCACGAAATTTTGCAGAGTAGTGAGAGAGTTCTTGATTAGAAATGGTTCTGTAGATCTCATTAAACATGCCTGATCATGAATTACTACATCCAATATCCGGGGAAAAAATCCGAATTGCCGCGTTTCCTTTTGATTCTTAATCCAATGCAAAAACCGATTGTTTCATCAAGCTATATACTGTGTATTACTGAAGATTTCCACTGAAGGCAATGAAACACTGTAGATTTGATATTAATTGTTTTATGCACATGATATCTTTGACTTTCAGGTCAATTATTTTTGATTAGTTCAGAGTGAGTGCAAGTCACATGGGTTAGAAAGTCTTTAAGTAGACCTTTAAAGGCAAGCAAATCACTAGAAAAATTGTCCTAAAGTAACTTTTTGTTGTCTTATTTTATTTTAAATTCAACCTTATTGATTGAATGATAATGGAAAAACAATCCAATTTTAATACAATTTCGTCATTTTTTGGGTATTTATTTATATAATGAACAACCAAGAGATCTAAACCGTTTAATTGTTTTAAATGTTTGGGTTCAATGGATGAGAGCTTTATACGTAACAAAATTGTATCAAAATTAAGATTGCATCTTGTTTTTTTTATGTTCATTCAATCTATTACGTTTAAATTTGAAAAATGGACATCAAAAAGTCAATTTTGGTTGAAACAGTAGATAGCTTATCTACTGTGTCACAGTAGATTCACCAAGCCCTATATCATTTCATAGAATGTCTCCAACATTGTTCTTGAACTCTTGAGAATAAGGCTTCATTTATTGTTGTTGTTCAATGGATTTGAAGAATTTAAGCATGCTAGTTTTTTCGCAGCCAAACAAACAGAAGCTTTGATAAAGGATTATTACCTCAAGGCGTACGTAGTGTATTTTCTGTTTGAAATATAATGGGATGCTTTTGCCTGGGAATGCACATGATTACCTTGAAATAGGTGATCATAAGCATATTGCTGCCATGTGGGGGAAGCTACTTGCAATCTTTTATAATGAGCCCATGTTGTACACTTGGAGCTGGTGATGTACTGCTTGCATACTCTTCTCGATAGTTGATGGGGAGCTTTCTTATTACAGTAAAACAATGAATATGTGGCCTGGTCTATCCAGAGGTAGCATATATAAGGCGCCATCTCATGTGGAGATATGTAGTTTTTCTCACAAACTATTGATCTTGCTGTGCTGAGATGATGCTTTGGTAAATTGTTAGGACTGTGACCTAGCCTAGGTAGTCATAATTCCTTGTATAACCATCATGTAATCCTTGCTTTATTGATTTCCAAGGAGCAATGTATTTTGTTATTATCCAATAGTCCAAATGATTTTATGTGTGTAATGGCAATAATTTGCATGTTCCTTGCGGCATATCAAATCTTTTTGTTGTTGTTGTTAGGCTTTTGTACTAGTTGTGGTACATTGAATTGAAATCACCCATTGTTCTGTGATTTGATTCCTGTGGTTTTTTGAGAATAAATTCAACAACTAGTTTTCTGATTTCTTTTTTTATTTTTTATTTTTGACACAACCAGGACAAGTGGCGGAATATGAACATGAATTCTAGTGTTGCTGCAGAAGGATTAAAAGAGAAATTAGGGGGACTTAAAGTAAAATGTATTACAGATGCCCCACCCACCAATACTCAGAAGCCCATACTTGTCACTTCACCTGCTCAGCATGAATCTGCAGGTACAACAGTGGATCATTCAAAAATTTCACAAGATGGAGCTGGTAAAATTGCGGATGATCATACTAAATTCTCAGATGATGGTAAAAAAGCCAGTACAGTTGTGGGTGATCATTCAAAATTCTCTGGGAAAATGGTTCCAAGGTGTGTATCCTTGTTCTGCTTACATTTGCACGAGCAACTTACACAAGGCCATAGTATTCAACGACTGGTAGGATAAATTGCAGCTTTAATTCACATATTTAAGAGACATCACTCCAAGCCACTTTTTGGATCATGTTCCCTTTGGCAATACCCTTTTAGCTTGTGATATGGTTTCATTCTCTATATAGCTAAATAAATTTGTCTAGTTTTGTTCTGCTGAAGAAACACAGGTATGTGTATTTATTAACTTTCTTAATTTAATAACTGCAGTAAGCCATAGGAAAACCTAAAAAATGTCCCTGCACCCCATAATGCATTTTGAATCCAATAAAGAGCCCAAGGATGGGGTTTCTATAACTGCGTCCTTTATTTCAAAAAAGTGTTGAAATAGGCATTGCAGATATTAGGTTCTATCAGTAATCCCAATTAGGATAAAAATATTGTTTTACAAAATGTTAAACACCCCCACGCCCCCAACTCCTCCACCCCCACTTCCACACACGCACAAGAAGCACAACCTAAAAGAAAGGGAGGGAAACAAAACCAGATTTGCTCCCTACCTGCCAAACCCTCATTGTTCAGGCCTGTGTCCTGTGTCATTTGAGCTTGCTTTACGATTGCATGCAACACATAAAATGGGGGAAACATACAGAAAATCGGAACATTGTAAAGAAAATGAAGGTCACTTATATGGGTCCCACAACTCAACAACGTCTTGCAGTTACTGTATTAAATTTTGCACTCCTCTTCTTTGTTGGATTTAGGGGTTATTTGTTTCTCTTTTTTTTTTTTTTTGGGTTTTATGTTGTTTTTGTGGTATCTAAATGTAATTCATTGGCAGTTGGGTTTCATTTTTACTTTTATTTTTTCTTGTTCTATATTTATTTATTCTCAAGACTGGGTCTCACCAGGGTTCTTGAGGTTTTGACCTCAATGAAGGCCAACTGAAAACAGTGATGAACTTCTAAATTGTTCCATGAATGTCCGTAAAATAGTAAAGTCCTAAAAACAGACGTTTTAACTATCTCTATGCCAGGAACTATGCAAGTTATTTCACGACTAGTTTAGATTTGTTTTACTGAATTATCTTCTCCTTTGCTGGTTACAACTGGTCGGGCCATTCTCTCTTTTCTTTTCCCGTATAGAAAGTATGCATAAATAACCATCTGTGTCCCGCCCTTCTTCGCGGTTGGGCTCTTATATGGTTCGTTCTCTTTGTTTACTAGGTACGATCCCTTGATTTTTGAAGCACTCTCAACAATAAATGATGCAAATGGATCTGATATTCCAGCAATTGTTCGCTGTATTGAGGTCAGATGGAGTTTTCATCAATTTCATTGCCTTGTACTCTTGATTTAGCATGCTTGTTATGTCAAATGAGAAATTGTTTCTGGAGGATGTAAATAGGCTGTTGTGAAGCATCTGGAAGTTAGATGTACTTGTTATAGCTCATGCATTTGCTGTTAACTTGCTTCATCCTGTGCATATGTGAGAATATTGTGCTTGATTTGGAGTTGAATTTCAGCTTCATGGATAAGTCTGTGATTCTTTACCAATTCTAAATTTTGATGGCCCTGAGTTCCCATACAATTGTATTGACTTGGAAAAAATGAGGTTTTGAGTAATGATGTTGTAGATGGAATGGAAGTCTCTAACTTATTTTCTGAATGTATTTTAGTTTTCTATTTGAACGGATGTGTTCTTGAATTTTTAATGCATTTGCCTACACGATTTGTTGTAAAACTTAGCACTGTAATTTCCACAAATGCGAGTTTTGAAGCCAGAGAGCAATTATTGTGTAACATATGGAGTAACTGCATAATGCACTTGCTTTGAACGGGAGTGTTCTTGAATTTTTAATGCATTTGCTTAGACAATTTGTTGTAAAACTTAGCACTGTAATTTCCACAAATGCGAGTTTTGAAGCCAAAGAGCAATTATTGTGTAACATATGGAGTAACTGCATAATACACTTGCTTTATTCTGTGTCTATATTTCCTATAATCTTAGTCATTTCCATTTGGCCAAGCTGTCTTTCATGCTACGAGTAATTTTCTTGTACATTATATGTGATATAATGTTTATCGATTTATACTGTCGGAGCCAAACATATAGGAGACACACACTCTGTAAGTTCTTTGAATTTTAAAAGTCTAAAAGACATGCAAACATTGTAATGTGCGAGCGAACTCACGCTGCCTTTGATCCATCTTCAGCTACAAAAAAAGATATAATGACCATCTTCTTTTTCCTTGGTGCGCATACTGCAGCAAAAGCATGAGGTACCTCAAAATTTCAGACGGTTATTAGGTCCAAAATTGAGGAGGCTTGTTTCACAGGGTAAACTAGATAAGGTAAATATTTCCCTGATCCTCGAATGAAAATATCACTAATTAGGAATTTATATGCATGAAGTATTCCTAGTAGAATTTTTTTGCCTACCGTAGTCCAAAGTTTATTCAAGTATCGTTTTCACAAATTGCAGGTTCAGAACCGTTACAAGGTCAAAACGGATACCGTGTTGGGAGCAAAAATGCCTGGTCCAAAGCAAATCGACGCACCTACTCCAAAGCAAATTGACACGCCTACTCCAAAGCAGATCAACTTGCCTACTCAAAAGCAAATCAATGTGAGGCCACGACAGATACATAATTCTCCTTCACCTCCATACGTCACCCCTGATGAAACAGTAGAAGCAGCAGCAACAGTTGCCGTCTACAAGATTGTTGCCGCAGAAAACAAGTCAATGATTGCAGCTGAAGCAGTTAAAGAGGCAGAAAGAGTATCGAGAATGGCTGAAGATGCCGAATCAATGCTACTTCTAATAAAAGAGCTCACCGAACGTTGTAATGCCAATACCGTCATTTACTGCTTAAATTGTTTGTTTCTTAATGGTTCTCAATCTGAAGCAACATTTCTCTTTTTGGTTCTTTTTTTTTTTTCCTTCTTTTTCTGGTGCAGGTTCGCAAGGGGAAGTTTTAATCTTGGCCTGAGTTGTTAACAACAATTTAATGGAAGGTTTTGTAAGTTTCTAGATCACCTGTACATGTTCATTGTCCATAATAGATTGCTAACATATTTTGGTCACGATGCATCTCACTTGTCTGAGGCTAATGAAATCAACTAGATTGGAATAGATTGCCGCCATTCTAAGAAAAGAATGGAGCATTCTAATAAAAGCCGCCTTTTCCTTATAATACACCCCATTCTATCGTACCAAACATAGCCTAGACTGTAGGACATATTTAGATCAATCAATTCAGTCTGGCTAATTTAAAATTATTTTGAATTTGATCTTCAACCTCTATTATTCAGAAGCGGCGTTGCATTAAGTGTTCTAAGTTCAAATTCTGTACTGAAAATTGCAGTCGTGTAAGCAAAGAGGTATAAAACTTTATATTATTTAATATTATCTTTTGAGTTACGTGGTTGGTGAACAATGTTAAGATGTTCCTCGCATGTGGTCTAAAGTGCTGTTTGGATATGACAGAGAGTAAGTGCGTTCAACTAGAAAATGTTTTCGCCATATGATGATGGAGAATGACTTTCTTTTCTCAGTAAAGGAGAAAGAAAAAAAATCAATACAAATTGCTAATCAAACTATAAAAAACTAAACCATGATGAAAAATATGATTTAAATACTTGTGTGTGAATTCGTTTTACAAAAACAGACTCTATAATGGCCCCCGAGATTGGTTGGAGGGTAAGGGCTTGGACCGAGTCATGTTTAGGTTGTTCTCCATCTTATAAGATTTTGTGATTTATCCATAGCCAGGGCAAGGTGCGGTCCCATTCTGCTTATTATCATCAAAAAAAAAAAACCTTACTCTTTAATAAATTTGCTTAGATGTCTTAAACCACAATGCCTGTTTTGTTATCTCCCATAAAAATGAAAACAAATATAAAAAAAAAAAAGTAAAGAATCTTATGGTTTATCTGTATTCTTAAACCCTTTTTTTATTGTGTTTTTTTAAATTTTTCAATAGAATATCTACGATATTTTTATTTAGATTTCATTTAGTAATTTTGAGGTTGTTTTCTTTATCTATTGGGCGGTAGATGGACAAAAGGGTCGATTGAAATTAAATTAAAATATGAATTCAAAAATAAAAAATAAATGAAAGGATCAAATGGAATGATTTAAATATTTTTCCCAGAATAATATTTTTTTTTGGGTGGAATTTTTTTTCTACATTTTTGTAATGTCAAATCAAATAATAGAAACCTTTTTCGTGAAAAAGATAAAATTCAGGGGCAAATATGGAAACAAAAGTAGCATTCCCGGGGCAATAAAGCCCTCTCCGTACCCTAATTCTACCATTCTCTCTCTCATCCCACCGCGTCTCGCAATCTCTCTCTTTCTCTGCGCCGATCCGAGGAGTTGGGAAACCCTAGTTCGTCCCAAGCATCAACGCTCGATTCAAAGCTTCGCTCTTCACCCTTCGTCGCCTCTCTTCTTTCTCAACTACTCAGGTTCGAATATCCACTCTTTCCTTGCTCGATTTCCGCTACCCCTCTTTGTTTAGTATATGCTTGTGTAGATGGCTTTGGATCCTCCGACCTTTGTAATCTGAGTATGGAACACGTAGTTTGATTCATTTGTGCACGCGTTTTGTTCAGATCTGATATTGATTGTTTTCCTGGTTCTTATCTCGGGTGTGTTTTTGGAGGAGAGTGTAAAAGATGATGTTTCTGGATATTTATTTGTTCTTAGGGGTTATGAAGAGTTTCCGATCCTTTTTCTCATAATAAACTTTGTTGCCTGAAAAAAGATTGGGCTTCTTTCCTTGGATTGAGTAATTAGAAATAAGATCATTTTTTTCCCTTTGATTTCGTTTACCTCTCAACGACGGGCGCTTTTATGACAGTTGGTTTAGAGGATCGTTCCTTGAATTATTATAATTTCCTTTTTCTTTTTTTTTTTACTCTGATGATCTCAGCATATGTTTTCTAAAGTAGTATCGTTCTTAAGATGGACGCTGACAGAGTATAAAATTGCTTTATTTATCTAGTTGATAGTATAATTGAACACATGGTTGTTTGAAGGAGTAATTTCAACCTGTATTATGAAAATTGATTGTTTACCTTTTATATGTATATATTCACACATGCATTGAAGATGAAGGGAAAGACCATTATTGACTATTACTTTAGTGTTTCTATGCACTAAAAAAATCTTATAGAAATAATGATGTTCAGTTAATGTCACAAAGTCCTTTCCCATGTTTCTCCTGTTTGATTTGCGGGTTTGGGGTCTTGGTGATCCTTGGAGGAAAAGATACTGTGGCTCCTGGTGATGGTGTATGGTCAACATATCGGGTAGCCACTGCCTTTAAGAAGTCCTCCAAATATTGAAACAGAACTCTAATGCTTGTCATTCGGCTTGAATGTTTTACAAGCTTGGCTTTTCTGTTACATTTTCATTGACAAGGACATGTTCAATCTGTAAAGAGACTGAAAATACAATCTCTGGCATAATAATTTCTAAAACAAGGTTTCCTGTTTACAGTCATGGCAGGTGTGGTACCAGAAGGAACACAATTTGATGAGCGCCAATATGATGCTAAAATGACCGAGTTGTAAGTTCTTCATCCATTGTTTTGGTTTTAACCATCATTTTCCTTTGCATTCTTATTTGTCCTGCTCAAGCTGGCAGTACGCGCATAAAGAAAGAGGCAGGGTATGGCCTTTACTTAATAGGGATCCTTCCCATCTATCTTGACTGGGAAGAGCGTCTCCACAGTCCATTAGGCAGCATTAGCAGTTGCACCTTAGGCGCTGCTCCTTCCACCAAGCATTTCTAGTAATTGTACCACTTGTTCCAATTCAATGTTAAAAAATAGATGACATGTTTTTCATGTTTTGAGACTGACATTTTGGATGCAGGCTATCAGGTGATGGACAGGATTTTATCACATCTTATGATGAGGTTCATGATACTTTTGATTCTATGGGATTGCAAGAGAATCTGTTGAGGGGCATCTATGCTTATGGTTAGTTTAAAGCTATGTATTTGAGTCATTGTCATGAAACATTTGTGTTGCCTTCTTTTATTATGCTGTGGTTTATCTTTTGCATCTGGATTAATTGATTGAATGGTGAAAATCGTTTTAAATCACATCATTCATAAACCTCTTTATGAGCGAATGATACTTTTCTCTTTGATCTCCTGTTTCCTGTCTGTAACATCTGAGGCTTTACCTCTTGGAAATGAGCTTATTTACTTGATAATTGAATGTATTAGGTGTATAATTATGTAATGCATAGCATGTGATGTGCTTTATTTTATCTATGCGGCATCCCCATCTATTTGGGCAAGGCTTGTTTGCTCCTTGATGGTGAGTTCCCTTTTTAAGGTTTTGAGAAGCCCTCTGCTATCCAGCAAAGGGGAATTGTTCCATTCTGCAAGGGGCTTGATGTCATTCAACAGGCTCAGTCTGGTACTGGTAAAACAGCAACTTTCTGCTCTGGAATTTTGCAGCAGCTTGATTATGGTTTGGTGCAGTGCCAAGCACTAGTTTTGGCTCCCACTCGAGAATTAGCTCAACAGATTGAGAAGGTTATGCGGGCTCTTGGAGACTATCTTGGTGTTAGAGTTCATGCTTGTGTAGGTGGGACCAGTGTCCGTGAGGATCAGCGCATCCTTTCAAGTGGTGTTCATGTCGTTGTTGGCACTCCTGGTCGTGTGTTTGACATGTTGCGAAGGCAGTCACTTCGCGCTGATTATATTAAGATGTTTGTGTTGGATGAGGCTGATGAAATGCTTTCGCGAGGTTTTAAGGATCAGGTCAGTCATTTTCTTTGTCCTTTGATCATGTTGTGGACGTGTTTTTTGATTAATATATGTTATAGAGTCTGGATTCAAACTATTTCCTGCTATAAACTAGAATCCCAGCCAACAAGCAATTGAGGTGTAGACACGGGTGATGCCAGCTTGAAAGTAATATGTTGTGAGCTGAGAGTATGACTTTATTGTTACTGGCAGACTTCTGTACTGGTTGCTCAGTCTAACTTATTACCAGTTGCTGGACTGAGGTGGAAATTAGAAAACTATTAGTATACAAATTAAATATGGTCATTGCATAAACTTGTTAGGAGAAAGATAATAAA
Source organism: Santalum album (assembly GCA_034195605.1). Lineage (NCBI taxonomy): Eukaryota > Viridiplantae > Streptophyta > Magnoliopsida > Santalales > Santalaceae > Santalum > Santalum album. The sequence goes on from CM067258.1 coordinate 4,305,046, forward strand.
GCTGCAACGATGTTCTTTTTCGTTTACTTATTACCTCAGTTTACCCAAGTTGTCACAGGCATTTGTCTTTACAACGCAATCTATTTCTTCAGATCTTATAATTCTGTTTTTATGAGATTTTAGTTTTTGTTCTATTTATTATTACAGGCTTTGGAATTCTATTCTGATGCTAGTTTCTTTTTGTGTCAGATCTATGACATTTTCCAGCTGCTGCCATCTAAAGTCCAGGTTGGGGTTTTCTCTGCTACAATGCCACCTGAAGCCCTTGAGATAACAAGGAAGTTCATGAATAAGCCGGTGCGAATTTTGGTGAAGCGTGACGAGCTCACCCTCGAGGGTATCAAGCAGTTTCATGTCAATGTTGAGAAGGAAGAGTGGAAGCTCGAGACACTTTGTGATCTCTATGAGACCTTAGCAATTACCCAGAGTGTTATTTTCGTGAACACCAGGCGCAAGGTTGACTGGCTTACTGACAAGATGAGAAGCCGCGATCACACAGTCTCAGCCACCCACGGAGACATGGACCAAAACACCCGAGATATAATTATGCGTGAATTTCGCTCTGGATCATCTCGTGTTCTTATCACCACGGACCTCTTGGCTCGTGGTATTGATGTTCAGCAAGTCTCTCTTGTCATTAACTATGATCTGCCGACTCAACCAGAAAACTACTTGCATCGTATAGGACGAAGTGGACGGTTTGGAAGAAAAGGTGTTGCCATTAATTTTGTGACCAAAGATGATGAAAGAATGCTGTTTGACATTCAGAGGTTCTATAATGTTGTGGTTGAGGAGCTGCCATCAAATGTTGCCGATCTTCTCTGAGGCTCTCTGCCAAGGCTCTTTTTGGGCATGATGTTGAGGTGAAGGGTCCGTAGTTATTCAAGACTATTTAATGCGTCTTTTTTTGCCCTTGATTTTCTGTGATCTTAATTTAAATGTTCCCATCCAAACAATGCTTACCATTGAATGATGTTGGCCTTGCACTGTGCTATAGGGTGATTGTTGAATTGCCCATTTTGGTGTGGTGGGCATTCAGTGCAAGACTTGTTGCAGGTGGGATTTTGTACCGGATCTTTCCATGTTTCTTTTTCCCCTCGTCTGTTCTAGTTTTTCCCCAGTTGTCAACGTGGTAGCTTGTACTGGTTTCTTATGTTTCAGACTTTGCTCTATACATTCTATTTTTGTAATCCGATGATTATGAGCTTTGCTTTGTCGCCCTCGCAGTTATGTTTAGGATAATTATGTCAATATTTAGGCACATATTTGAGAGTAAGGTAAGGTTTTGCGTCTGTCAGTATTGCTGCTCTCTTAATTTTTTACATTCTGATGTTTGAATAAGAATTTGGAATCACTCCATTTTTGAAATCTTTAATGTTTCTTGCAATAAGGTCTGGGGTTTTTTTTTCAACGGCTTGTTGAATTTGAACTTGGGAGTCTTGACAAAACAAACCCCCCTCTCTCTCTTTACCCCGGGGGTGGCGGGGGGAGAGAGAAAAGAGAGGAATGAAAGCAACATTTCCACTTTGACAGCTTTACTATAAATATTAAAATTGGATTTGTGCTTTCCACGTGTGAATAAACTATTAAAGAGTGTAAATCTCATTCTTTGGTTTCAAAAAAAGAATCCCTTTGGCAAAATTTGTGGGACTACCATCTTTTGTGAATTGGATGTGTTCTATGGTTAGAGGAATGATGCTGCCTACCAGAACCCGTGTACCTCCATCCCCCAAAGATGATGCTTAATGAGACACCCCATGAGATCTGAGGTCCACCTTCAATGGTCTCCATGTAATTCCAAGAACAAAGTTTTAAAAGGTGCATGCATCGGTAAAGGATCAATCCTGTGGGCATGATGGGATATATTCACTTGATTTCAGTAGGGTTCAATTTTTGAGTTAGTGCATCTTTTATTTATTGGTTCAGGTGGTCGGTGAAGCTCGTTTAGGTCTAGGTATGGCTACCCAATTTACGGGTATGCACTTCTATTGTTATATTATAAAAAAAAGGGTGCGTGGATCAATTTTAGAGTCGAGATCACTGCCCGTATGTTAGGACCAACCACATTGAATAGAGGGGTGACTTAAGCCAGAGTTTGGTCAATCCAATGGTTGTGATAAGTTGACTACAATCACTTTCATATGGAGCCACTGTTCTTCCACTTTCTGTGTTTGGCCAACAATTTGAAATCCTGATTCCCCTCCATGTTTCTGCCCTATTAAGTAAGAAGCTCAGATCAAGCTGGGGATTAAGCTAGAGTGACATCAACCCCAATAAACCTAGAAAATGAATAAAGATCAAAAAGGGGAAAAGAGGAAAGAAATATTGAAAGTAAAGAGGCTCCAACAAAGCAAGTTGATTTATTTTAGAAAAGATAAAAAGGGCCCTCTCAAGGGGGTGCCTCCAATGATAGAGACATTTGGGGACCATCCACATGAGAGGTTTTCAGAATCCAAGACCTCCACAACTCCACAAGGGAAAACACACATAAAACTGCCCATCACACCACATAATAACTATCTTATAATGGGGAAAAAAAATCATGATACTCTCCCCCTTTTTTTTTTTTTTTTCTTCTCAGATTGAGTAAATTGTACTACTAATGTTCAATCTTATATAGAGCATCCGAGCACTGTACCCACATTTTCAATTTTTCTCATTGCACCGTTAAATTTCGAGGGCAGTTTCAATCGGTCATTTTGTTAGATTCAATCCAAATCAATGGATAAAAGTTGATGTGGCATGCAAGTAATGCTTGTCATAATGTCTTAGGGCAAAATCTTTTGAATGATGGTATACTATTTACTTTTAACTCTTCAAAACCTCAGACTAGTGGTGAAAAGTTCTTCGAGAAATGACTATTATAGAGCTCAATTATGATGGATATCCATTGCCTAATAGAATGACTTGACTCATGCCTTCTTCAAAGTTTGAGGGTGGACAGTTAGGACAAATTGAGTTCAGGGACCGAGATAAAAATATTCGTATAGCTTGGGGACCAACCGTGCAAATTTGGCCTCTCAGATTTAACGGTCAACTTTGTGAACTGCCCACGTGCCAAAATCTCATTTGGCAATCAGATTGTAGCAGCCTCAAGCAACCTCAAAAGCCTGGAAATAAACCATTCTTAAAAAAATAAAAAAATAAAAAGGGAAAAAAATGGCAATTCACATTGGAATGTTCCCAATTTAAAGGTAGTAATAGTGATAAATACCCCTAAGGAACTAAAGCAAACAAACCCACTGAGCTTTTCTTTTCCCTTTTCCTCCCTCTCCTTCAGCCCTTTCATCCTCACATTCCCCAAATCTCTCAATTTTTTCCATGGAGGATTTCAGATCCAAATCATGCAGGGAAGGGAGGATTCAGATGGAGAGCTCTTATGGTGAGACAAGACCCACCCCCCCTTCAAGCATGAAGGATCTGAGGTCCTACAGTACTTCTTGTGCTCACCCCCCACAGTTGGGCAAGGAATTGAAGATCAAGAAAGGGAAAATCAGTGATGGGCCTTCTTCTTCTTTTAAGAATTGGGGCTTCAATGATCCTGAGATTCAGAGGAAGAAGAGGGTTGCTGGGTATAAGGTGTACTCCGTGGAGGGGAAAATGAAGGGTTCCTTCAGGAAGAGCTTTAGGTGGATCAAGGACACCTGTACCCATGTGGTGTATGGGTGGTGGTGACTGTTCAGAGGGGAATTGCTTCTCTTCTCTTGTATTTTTTGCTTGGCTCCCATTTGAGGTCTCAATGAATCTGTATCTGGGTCTGAGAAGTTCATAAGTTTCATATAATCAAAATCCTTAATTGTAGTCCTTTTCATGATCCAAACATAGTTTCATTTGATGGTGATTTGTGTTTTTCTTTTTCCTTTTTTTTTTTCAATCCTCTGATTGTTCCAATTTGTCTGCTTTTTGCTGAGTTTGACTTTGATTTTGAGACATTTTGAAACATTAAGCCAAGCTGAGGCTTCTTCCCATTTCCAAGACCTAAACCTATGACTTTCTAGCTTGTGGGATTGGAACTCCTCTTCTTAGAATGCTTAGGTAATTTATTAATTTTCATTGGGACTCTAAACCATTGAATCAAACATATATATATATATATATTAAAATTGACAATACCCACTCCTCTTTAAGGGTAAAAGAGAGGCTCAGTTTGAGTTTGAGTTCTTTTAAGGTGCCCAAGCTCAGTCCCTCCCATCCAAAGGGTGAGCTTGTGCGTATATGCCTGGCAAAAAATAAAGTAAGATGGTTCTTTTGTGTGTGTGTGTGTGTGTAAGGAGTCCATTATGTTCTTTTGTGTTATATTTCTACATCATTTGTTTATGCACTCCTCTGGGTGAACAGTGAGTCACAGACTTATGTTATCCTTAAAGCCCAGCTCCATCAACTTTCAATCCTTGATCTTGTCAATTGGTTGTTTGGTGAAGAGTGTTGCATGAAGAAGGTAGATGCATTACGATAGAAACATATCATCTTTTTTTTCCTCCATAGTCTTTGAGAAATGATGCATGTTTGACAAAATACTTGAAAATTAGCTTAAAAGAAAATGCAAATTCAACAATCTGATAATTCAACCACCCAGTATATTCAAAAGAGAAGAAATTAGGCCTAAAGTGTGCATCCCATTCCAAAATTTCAAAAAGTGGTGATCCTATTTATTTTGAGTCTCAGACTCTAAGCCTAAAATCTGATAGTTTTGTCTGTTTGAAAATTTCTTTTCGAACATAATTATCTTAAAACTTTTCTCAGTCTTTTCTTAAGATCTTTATCTTTTGAGTAATTACATGAATATTTCATAACTTGTCAGTAATTAGAATAGTTTCTAAATAATATAAATCAATTTAAAATTCATTAATATTTCTTATTAATGGGTTTATCTTCTGTGTAACCAACAAAAAAAAAATCCCCTAAAAAATGACAAAAATTCAAAATTTATGCTTAGATATAAAAAGTACTTTTGATGAAGAAGAAGAAGAAGAATGTCATCAACAGTGGGACAGCAAAACTTTTCACAAACTATTACTCACCAAATAGCATAAATATGGTACATACATACAACATCATCCGTGCTTAAACCCCCCATTTAACCAAATTGGGGAAAGAAAAAATTTACTAAAAAAATCAACAGCCGGCCCAAGAATAAGATTGCAAAAGAATTGCATGAGGCCACAAACCCTAACAGGGGAAGAAAAAATAAAATATAAAATCAAAGAAAAAAATAAAAATAAAAATTTGTCACTAGTGTTACAATGGGCTCTTCGCTGCTTGTGTCGATGTGGAATGCCTCTTATGCAACTTCCCTCTCAAAATCCTGATTTTCGCATCCACTCGTGCCGTGAACCCAATCTTTGTCTCCTGCCTCGCTTTCGATCGTTCCCTAGTCCACATGTGTTGATCCTCAACATCCTTCTTGTAGTACTTGATTTCTTGTATGATGTGATGATCCATTGGGTTAAAAGATCTTTGGAAGGTAATGTGGGCAAAGTAAGGGAGTACACACGCCACCGTTACAAGGAGGGTGGCACACCAGTAAAGTGGGGCTGGCGCAAGGGCTTCCACGAGGAGCCGGTATGCATCCCTAGAGATAATAGGTGAAATCATACCGTAGAGTAAGAGGAAAAGATACCACATTGCGATACTGCCCCAAATAAATAGGTGTTGGATCCATGTGAAGTGGCTCATTGTAAGCGCGATCTGACAATTTACGGTCCAGATGATGCACGTGAACATAGTGGTTCCCACAGCTGCCATGTCAGCAGTCTGGCCCCCAACACGGAAAGCTTGGTCGTAGAAGATGATGATATTGAGGAAGAAAATTATGAGGGAGGTGTATAGACCATTCCCCATCCACCCGAATATCCTAGCCCAGTCGAAGAACATGTTTCGGGGACCTTGCTGATAAAGTGCAGGAAACTGTAGATAGAAAAAGCAGTATTCTGAAAATGAACAGAAGTTGAAGTAGTGTTCTTTTCTCTGTTTCCCATCAATCGGGGCAGAAAATGAATAGAAGTTGAAAAAATAAATCATAAATTACTAAGAATACGAGCATATTTAAAGTTTGGGGGTAAAATGCAATAATTGAAATTCTAGGGTGGACATTGAGATTTTGCCCTCCGGAGGAGGAGGGGGGGAGGGGGGTTGATTTCCCTAAAAAAAAGATAAATAAAAAATGAAAAAGGTACTTTCAGTGGGCTAACCTGCAAGCAAATATCAGAAGAAACGTCTTGTTCGAAAACTCCGAGGGAAATGACAGGCATAGATGTGAGGAGGACATTGAATAAAAGGCTGTACCAATCATCGTAAACCGTTTGCCCTGAAAAGCTAGCGAAGGCCTCGAAGTAGAAGAGGGTGAGGCCAAATGCTATGTTTTTGTAGAAGAAATAGCATATCTGAAAGGAGAGAATTTAGTCCACATTAGCTTATATCAGCAATGCATAAGTGTAAGGGATTCTGTGTCCCTTCTACTGTGTACAAGTATGCAAACATATCCAATCAAAAACAATAAAACATCAAGATGGGTGATCATTGATTATTACCATCTGGGCAATCCTCTTATAACACCAGTGTCCATGGACAACTAGAAGTCTCTCTAGAAACCGGAACTGAGCAATAGAGAAGTCACTAGCCATCACTGCCTGCAAAAAAGAACAAAAAAAAAAAAAGAAAAGAGGAAACTCTGTGAGTCTAATCAATTTACTAGTTTTTTTTTTTTTGGGTTTGTTTGGTGTGCGTGTTGGGGGGGGGGCAGCACTATGGTGTGTCCATGAGCTATATTGCTTGCCAGATGAACCCATATTTAACAATCAGTGGTCAGAGCACGAATGAAAAATTCAAAGCTACTACAAATTTTTAATCTCATAATTTGATAGTAAAACTCTAGTATCATTCTTAAAGTTCCATGTCTATTATTTCACTAAAACTAGATCCTAATTTTGCTGTTATAGTTTATGGTTTCTTTAATTTGGATCTTCTGCTTTCAGCGCGGAAGGGGGGTTGAGCCAATCCAGATTCAAGAATGTCAATGGTCAAACCAACTGATATGTTCAAGGCTATCTCAATTTCCAGCTTGATTCCATAATTGAGAATTCAGTAGTATTCAAGGACAATATGCAAAAGTAATTATCCATTGTTTGGATACCCAGAAATGAATTGCTCACCGACAACACAGTGAATATACATCAATGGAAGCATCATTATCAGAAATTGGTCAACTCAGGCAACCATTACAGCCAAAGTTCTGGTGGGGACTTTCTCCAATTTAAAATTTAGTTTTTGCCATCCTAATACATAGGCCGTCCCAACTGGAGTGTATATGCCCAATATCTTAAGAACAGAAACATGTTTTCCAAGTTTACAAACAGAACACGTGTTTAGAAATGTGAATATAATGCAAAGAGAGCATAATTGATATGTTACGAACCTGCATACCTTCCACCCCGCTGATCCCAACACCAATGTCTGCTTCCTGAATCATTCCAACATCATTTGCACCATCACCAATTGCTAAGGTGGTTTTTCCAGTTCCTTCTTTTACTAACCTTGTCACCTGATGCCAACAGTTACAAGAGAAGCATACAAACCTGTCAGCACTAGATAGATGTGTACCCCTTTGAGACAAAGACCTTTTTTGGATAAATGCAAAGCAGAATTTGGATAAATGCAAATCAGAAATCTTCAAATGGTAAGGCTTACGGATCATTTGGTGTGATGGTATGAAAGGGATTTTAACAGGTGAAGGTAATTCTCTTTGGAATGCCTCATTCCATTGTCATCCCATCATATCTCAGAAAGAAAATGCTCATTCCCATGGTTTGTTCAAATTCAATTATGATGTGTACCCCTTTGAGACATAGACCTTTTTGGATAAATGCAAAGCAAAATTTGGATAAATGCAAAGCAGAAAGAGAGTATTCAAATGGAAAAGGCTTATGGATCGTATGGTATGATGGTATGAAAGGGATTTTAACAGGTGAAGGTAATTCTCTTTGGAATGCCTCATTCCATTGTCATCCCATCATAACTCAGAAAGACAATGCTCATTCCCATGGTTTGTTCAAATTCAATTATGATGGGAATGAACAACAGATGAGACGTTTCAATCAGAAATGATTTTTAAAATTCATTCCATTTCACTCCAACATACCAGACATAGCCTTAAATAAGCCAGCAACATACCAGTGCTTTCTGCTTGGGAGAGACACGACAGCAGATGACAGATGCACAACCAACTGCTAAATCTAAGAATTGCTGCTTAATATCGTCGCCCAAAGCATGTGTAAGTGTTTTCCCATCTATAATTAAGGCGAAGGCTGCATGAGGATCCTTTTCCAGCTTGAGCATTTGCGCGGCATTGGTGATTTGCATCAAAATATTCTCTTTGATTGCCTGGTCAGTCACCATGAGCAACAAAGTCTGAAGAGTGTGGCAATAAAGTCTGAAGAATGTGAGATCACTCTCCCAAAACCTATTTCATGCATATATATCTTTATGCAGTGTGTACCTCTTTTGAATCAGAGTTCAGTGTTGTTATGCAGATCTGCTTCATGCCTTGTCTTAGTAAACTACAGGCGAATCTGCATATCAGAAACAAACATTTTATCACGTTGACTTGACAGAGCATCATTCAACTAAAAAAATATGGTCATATACACTAAGGGCAGTATTTACTAAATTATCAAGAGACAGACCCTATGTTGATTGCAGTTTCCATCTTATCCCCTGTCAGAACCCAGATCTTTAGACCAGCCTGTGCAAGTTTATCTATACACTGAGGCACCTAAAACAATGAAATGTATTAAGTTAAACAGAATGAAAATGATCATTTGTTTGGTTAGGCTCTGAAGAAGAGATGAATGGTACCCCTTTTTGCAATTTGTCCTCCACTGCAGTTGCGCCAACAAGGATCAAGTCCCTTTCAATCATATCTGATACTCGTTCAAGCATCACGTCTCTGTCAGCCCCAATAGAAGTTTTTGCTTTGAGAAACTCTTCGTTCCAGGAAACATACTCAGACTCTTCAAGCCTTCTATAAGCAAGCGCCAATGTACGCAAACCAGCTTCTCCATATTCATTCAGATGCTTACTTGTAGCAGCCTCAAACATCCGCCCATTCTTAGATAACCGATCAAAGATTATACTGCATATAACAAACAAAAGAACAATGAGGTGCTGATGGCAGGATTTTTTAAAAAGAAAATCTTACAAAGATCACATATAGGCACACATACACTATCCTGTAGGGAATAAAATGTTTCAAAACGATGTGGGACAAACCTGTCTGCGCCTTTGCATAGGAGAAGAATGTGTCCATCCTCATCCTGCACAATTACAGACATTCGCTTTCTTTTGCTGGTGAAATCTAGCAGACCAAGAATTTTGAACTCCCTGAAATTTTTTGAAGAGATGGATTAGATGCTAAGGCATAAAAAACATGACAAAGATCAACAATATCCCAAAATGATAAGCGAAGTCTCCATTTTTATTCCGACCTTTCAATAAGTTGCCCAGAGGAAGGATGCCTTTCACGAACAAATACACTCGTTTGAGTTCTTTTACAGAACTCAAAACCAAATTCTCTTGCAGCAACAAGAAAAGCCCCTTCATCTGGCGACTCGGCCTCATAATTGAAAGTACCAGTCTCTTCATTTGGCTCAGGAATGGCAGTGTGACAAAGTGCTAAGATTCTAAAGAATAACAACATGAAATCTGCATTGGGCTCTTTTACCCAATTTCCGCCCATGAGACGGCTGTCCTCAAAATTAAACCCCTTTATTGTAGGCTTCTGATCCTGCTCAATTTTGGATCCAACAACTCTCTCTAGTTCGATTTCTGGAATTCCCACACTGCTTTCACTGACATGAATGGGAATGCGCAAAATTTCATCATCCTGTTCATCGAGGTCAAAACCCATCTGCTCCGCAGCAGCAAGTTCAACTTCACTAGAGCCAACACCATATGCAGTTCCTGCAATTGAACACTTGAGAAAATCCATCTGATTGCACGTCAAAGTGCCAGTTTTATCAGAAAGGATAGTGTCAACTTGGCCTAGCTCCTCATTCAAATTAGATGTCCGCGCCTGAGCAGGATTTCCGGACTCTTCATCAAACATATGTAAGTCCTGGTTGATGAAGGTTGCTTGTAGGACCTTCACAACCTCAATTGAAACATAAAGGGAGATGGGTATTAAATACCCATACATGATAAGGGCAGTGACCAGATGGTAAAAGCCTGACAAACCAGCCCTTGTTGGGTCGTACAAGCTTGTAGTATTACGAGGCTGTAAGTACCACCAGTCTGGCATCTGGTACTTTGTCTTCACCGCGAAGCCTATTGAACTGATCAATGAAATCAATACAAGGAAGGTGAAAAGGAAGTATATGATATGGTCCATTTTTCTCTCTATTTTGCTACGTTTCGAAGGTGACTTTGTTGAGTTCTGCATGACTTTTGTATCAGGACCAGTAAATATCACCACTCCATAGACGAATGGGGTGTTCCTGAGCTTTGAATCTCTAAGGAGGATCTGACCAGGATCAAGAGGATACACCTGACGATGATACTCGAGATTGCCCACAAAAGTGTAAAGGCTTGGATTTGGATCTTCACATTTGATTACTCCAGTGAAATCCTTGAAAGTCATGTCATCATCCAAGGAGGAGGTTACCTCCAAAGCCCTCTTCACCTTCAAGTTTGTCTCTCCATCCAAGTTCATAGTCTCCACATAACAAATTCCATCTTCATAGCTCGACGACAATAGAAGCAAGTCCGCAGGGAAAAATTGATCTTTTTCCACTTTTACCACATCACCAACTCTAATTTTCTGCCATGGCTTATAACGGAACACCCCATCCTCTTTATGTACACTGGCTTTTCGTGCATTAACCTTCATATCCTGAATAAACCTACGCCAATCTTCCAAAGCTTCCTTTGCCATACTAAGCCCAACAACAAATGCAAGTGGAGCAATCATACTCACAGAAGAGAATGGCGTGACTGGCGTGAGCGAGAGGATCGCAGCCAGCAGGAAGTAAAGGTTAGCTACCCTCCGGAACTGCTCAAATATTGCTTTGGGTAGGAAAGTGATGATGTTGTACTTGGTGGTCGATATGTAATTTGAGGAATACTTGAGCGGTTTCTTATGATGGAGTCGGGGTTCGTTGCAATGCACAATTCGTGTAAACCCGGGGCCTTGGAGTGGATTCGGATTCTGTGCGCCAATCTCAGCAGCATTTGGCCGAAGGCACGAGAATGTGTAAAGACTGCTATGGCGAAGCTTCGCCCTTATCCTTCCCCGAGTCATCTCCGACAATTTCACCTCAAATACCGAACTCTAGCCTTTTCCACAAGGATTAAAGAAGCAACTTGTGCCCTATTTGCACGATTGCTCCAGCTGAGAGGAAGAGATGGAAACAAACTCATACCATGAGGATTGAACAAGTTGCAGCTAGACGCAAGCTGAGGTTAAATCACACAGAAATGTCAATTTCAAACCTTATATACGGAAAAATGGCAACATTGGCTCTATGTTCATGCAATAAAGAGGGGGAAATGCTGTCAAAACTAATTTTTTTTGGAAAACCCAAGATGAACTTTAGACATATAGGTATTTACCAAAAATAAAAAAAAAAGAAGAAAACTTTAGACATATAGGCGTTTACAATTAGACAGATGTTCATACTAACGAACCCTTATTTAACCGGACAAAATTTCATAAATGAAAAGGCTAAATCGAAACCATAATTGCAATTAATTATAACTGAAATTCACAATTAACAGCTGAAAAAAAAATGACGATTCGGAGCACAAAGGAGAGAAAGAGAGGGTCGCAGCATCTTGAGCTAGAACCGTTGAATATGTGAAATATGGGTTGAAACCCCAAACCCTCACGAACCGCAGATTTCTCATAGAAAATAGACTCAACCCATAAAGAAAAAAGAGAATTCAACCCAGCAACAATCCCAGAAAATTCAGAAGGGGAAAATAAATATTGAAAAAAACAACAAATAAGAAAGAGAAAAATTGATAAAATCCAGCAATATTTAAAAACAAAAGGCGTACCTTGAATCACGAGGATCCTCCGTCCCCAGGACGAATTGGGAAACTGAGAGAACCCCCCAATAAGGTAGAGTGCCAAAGAGATCTGATTCTAAGACACACACAAACACACAGGGATGGGAGAGAATCGAGACAGGTGAAGAAATCTCTACAGAGAGGCCTTTCGGATCACAATGCGGAAGAATTTGATTGAGAAGAGGACAGGTTTTCAGGCCGAAAATGCCCCCTCCTCTCTCTACTTCTTCTCTGTCTCTCCGACCGCCCACAGCCAAACCCCACTGCTCGGATTTTCCAGGCCACCTCCTCCCCTGCTATATCCAGTAACTTATAAATCTCTCTCTCTCTCTCTCTCTCTCTCTCTCTCTCCCTCCCTCCCTCCCTCCTTTCTCTCTCTCTCTCTCTCTCTAAATATATTCCCCCAAGAGAAATTCCTTTTTCTTTTTTTGAAAAATTACATCAACCTAAATTAGAGCTTCAACAACATGTTCACGTTCTCCAAAGATTTCACTTCTATTTGTACGTTACAAAAATATCATTCAACACCAAAAATAGTGAAAGATCCATTGTGTCGTATAGACGTATTAATACTATTATATTCAAACTATATATATATATATATATATACTTGACATTAATATTATACTTAAACTATATAAATATATGCTTGACATGTTCTTAATTGATAATTTTTCACTGATCTATTTATTCAAAATTAATCAACAAGAGCAAGGAAAGCAAGAAATAAAGTCATTATAATAGGGTGAGGAATAAATAAAAATTACAAAAATAATGAGAAATCGTCCATGACTATCGTCAATTTACTGCATTAATCATAATTTATAAACTAAAATAACAATGGAGCAGAGATTTTATTTTTCTTTTTTGGGGGGATGGGTTTGGGTTTGGGGGACCGGGCAGACTACTGTGTTGACCTGGCCAAAGTGGGTCCCACAATGATGACGTGTCGAATCCTGATTGCAACTGTAGGAAACGGTCCGCATTACGGGTGGATGTATTTGTAGTAGACAGTGTCAGCTGACAGGGGGACTCCCTGTCTGGCCAATGACATGTTGACACGTAATCATTGCTAAAGTGGGCCCACCCAAATTTAATATCAGAGCCGTTGAATTCAACAAGTTGCCATTTCTTGCGACGACTCGTCTCATTCCGCGTTTTTTTTTTAATTATTTTTTGGGTTTTTGCGGGGGAAATTATTAGGAGGTTTCAATTAAACGAGTTGAAGATGCTTAAATTGGGCTAATACATGAAAATGACTCTTGAACTTTGATATAATTTTTAATTTGATCCTTTTACTTTTAATTTAAGTAATTTGTTCTCTAAATTTTTAATTTCTTACAAATCATATATAAATTTCTCCCTCCGTCGTGAAAAATAATGCATCCCATGCGAATGCTTCATAATCGATTGGGTGACTGAATCAGTTCATCCTAATCTCTTCATACACTAGAATAATTTGACTTTACTCCTTATTCTTTGATCATGAATGACATAGTCATATCATTGGTCATGAATGATTTCTGTAACAGACGGAGAAATTTACCCGTAATTATTAAGAAATTCTGATAGTAAACTAGGTCAAAGTTTGTTTGGGGGGGGGGGGGGGGGGGGGTTGGGGGGAGTGGCCTTTAAATTATCATTAAAAAAATTCAAGAATACAACGCGGATGAGTAAATAAATTAGATTCAGCGAGGACGCCATTATGGAACTATTTCAGTTATTCAACTTTAATAATTATTGTGAACTCAGTCAGAAAGTCATTTTTAAAAATCATTTGAAACCACAATATTGTTTTAGATTTGTCAACTTCTTTATCTGATTAATACCTTTTTATTCAAAGCATTATATTTTATTTGGATTTTTCTCAAAATATTATCAATAAAATTGAAAAGATCCCTTCGACAATCAGAGCAAAAAGTTAATTTGTAAAACCATCTGATATATCCTCCAATATCTGAATTTTTTTTTAATAATAGATAATTTCTGCACCGTATGTGAATCCTTTTTGATGAATTTAATGTTTGTTCTACACAAGTGGGGCCCACGGTTTGGCCTCCCACTCCACCATCACGTAGAGAGCCGTCCATCTGTGAGTATATATATATTTATAGTTATATAGTTATACTTAAAATGAGGGGAATGGGGGAGAAATTAATTAATATAAAGATAACAACTGCAATATTCTCATTAAATTTTTGGTCCATTAATTATTTTTTTATTTCCCCTTGTTTTTGTGTGGGTCAATGTTGGTTTATTTTCAGTGTTTTTTTAATTGTACATTGGCGTTTTGCGAAGATATGTCACGTGGGACTTTTTTATTTTAATTGATGTTTCTTTTTTTAATGATTGCAAATTGTTTCACATGGATTTGTGCTGAACGCGTAAAACGCCTTAAATGAATCTCATCTTATTTTCAATTGCCCTCATTTCTAATCTCACTTTTCCTAATCTTACCGTACATTATCTTAGAATGCTTATTTCGGTGAAAAGTATTTATGCGCGTATTATTTATTAATTGCTCAATAACTAATTTCATCTGATTTGTTAGCGACTATAAAAAAAAAAAAAATTGAAAATCATGTAACGGCCATGAAAAACTTTTAAAAAAACACTTCATCTTTCGGCACCAATTTGGCCATTTAATTTACCGATCAATAATTTTATGCACACAATGTGTTTATAAAGTGTTTACGTGGAAATATTCTGAAAAGCTTCATTTATTGGGATTCCACCTACTTTGCCACCTCATTTATAGTATACTTCTACGTACCAACTATAATGCACTCTGTATACATATATGTATGTATAAATTTTGTTTTCGAGTAACACCGTGTATTAGTTCAAATTCTAAGAAAACAAAAAATAAAAGCATATAATCCAGTACTAGTTTTAGTTACAAGTTAGCCATATCAAAACAGCTACATCAAGAGAGCAATGCTACCCATCTCTAGAAATTCATGCTAACTAGTCTCTACGCTCATAGATCGAGATGGGTCCTATATAACATCGATACATTGACTAAATATTGCAAGTGTAGGAATTTATTAGGGATGAATTTTATTTTTTAAAAAAAGATGAAAGGCGTGAAGAGATATTATCATATTATTGGGAAAATAGTTGGAATATAGCATCAATCCCTATAGGATAGTTCACGTCATGACACCATTTTCAAATTTGAATGTGACAAGGTGGCTTTCCTTTGAAAATAGGTAAGAACAAACCAATGTTCTTCGAAGATAATGGGTTCAAATTCGCAGACAT
Organism: Santalum album; assembly: GCA_034195605.1. NCBI lineage: Eukaryota > Viridiplantae > Streptophyta > Magnoliopsida > Santalales > Santalaceae > Santalum > Santalum album. The sequence continues at coordinate 4,320,373 of CM067258.1, forward strand.
GAAAATAAAAATAAGGATAAGTGATTTATTGGAAGATGGAGACATACTGACAATCTAGAACAAAAACTTTATGTCAATATTGGGCGATATATTGATGTGGACTGCCAATAACATTTACAAATAATCACAATATAAATATTACAAGAAATCATAATAAATATCAATTGCGGTGCTCTTTTATTTTCGAATAATATTATGTATACAAAGAATTTTATAATAAAATTATAAAAAGCCTGTATAGTACAAATCTATAAGAGCACATTCTGTCATTTATTAAAATACTCTTCACTAGATTTGTGCCATATAAGTTTTTTATGATTTTACTATAAAATCTTTTGTGTACGTAGAATTATTCTTTTTTTTTTTTTTTCGCCTACCAAAAAAGTAATCAAATCAATCATGCCAACCAATTTCGTGTGAAGATTTTTAACAACTTCAATATCTTAAGAAGGTCTTAAGAAGCAACCTTAATTCACCACTTTTTTTTTCTTTTTTTGGTTATATCACTTTTAAGGGAGATTAAAACATGAATCTCATTAAGATATTTATCTCTTTCTTTCCCTCTACTAGCTTTCATATTAGTACTTGTCTTTTATGCAAATGACAGTATTTTAAAATAATTATTTTTCGAAATGATTGTATTTTTTTGCCTAATTATAATTTTGGTGCAGCATGCACACATAAAAAAGAGAAAAAAAACAAAATCAAAATCAAAATGAATTTATTTTTGGTCTCTCCTTTATATATATATATATATCACAGGACACAAGTACACCTAACTTATTTATATGCAAGTGTTGCATATTAGGTTTTTTCCCCTTATTTAAAATAGTCATTTTGCATAAAATATTTTCTCTTATATTATTATTCTTCACGTAGAAAACATTTCACCAAGGCGTGGGTGGCGAGGCACCGGACCCAGAGAAACGTGGGTCAAGGTCAACAAAGTCTACGTTCCACTTATAATGGGATTTTATATATTATATGGTTTTTACATTACCCAAATCGTCAAATTAAATAAATAATTTGTGACATTTTAGAGTGCTTTTATGTGCTATGTATAATGTTTGGGTGCACTAACAAATGTGAATAAGATAAAATAAAAAGTCTACCATTTACTGAGAAAGATTAATCCACCTTTAATGTTCTCATTCAACTTAAGTATTTAAGAATAAATAATAAATGCACCATTAGATTCACACCCTCACGTAATAACTTAAGAATTATTGTCAATTTTTCAATTTCAATTTTTTTCGTTTTTACCTTTCTTATTCTTCTTGTTGGATGATTTTTTAGGATCGTGTTATGGTTTATAGGTCTGAAAACCTGTGATCGAGCTTATTAGATCTGAGATGTAATGCATCCATTTAGCCAAAAAAATATCATTGAATGTTGATGTGATACTTGATGACAATTGACGAGAAAATGACACATTCATAAGGAAAAGCAATATGATAAGGAGTGAAGAAGGAACAAGGAAAGAAAGAAGGATGTCGTGAGGAAACTTGATGATGAGGACAAAAAGGGGTGTGCCACTTTTCTTTCACTCTCCATCCAAGTTTCCTCTTGTGCTTATTACATGATGAACAAATTAATTAAGAGGAAACTTATGATAATATTTTAAATATTCAACTATATAGTATAACAATAAGGTGCTGTTTGGGTTAGGCCATGCAAGATGCCCCCAAGTGGTCCAAGTATCACATTCTTAAGCAATCTATATGTATGCAAGATATTGATTTAAATTTTATCTTCTTTATTTTCTTAAAAGATATTCACTCTACACCCTATGCTAGTGGTGTTGGGTTTAATCAGTGGACATCAGAAGTCATGGCAAGTTGTTTCATTTAATTATATGAATTAAATTGTTTTTATTTCCTCATTGCACCACCAAGCCTAGTAACAACAAAATAAAATGCTTATTCTTGAGGATGCTATCAATAATGCAATGTGGTATGTTTATTCATAAAAGATATTCTTATTATTAGCGTTTACTATTTTGAGTTCATGACGTTTGGTACGTGAGCGTAGACCTAAAATATTGTCTAATCATCAAAAGGAGGATGATGTTTTTAACAGAATAATATCGTTTTGAATCGAGACTCGCGTGCGCTTTCCTCTTATTATTTTAGATTAATTAATCAAAATAGAAGAAAGGGAAGAAAAATATTGAGTTTTCCTTTTTCTCTCCCTTCCAAGGCTTTTCAACTACACCAATAATGGTGAGGAACCTTATCCATTAAGTAGAAAAAGAAGGTAGAGTAAAGGTTGTCTGGAGTGCTAATTAGTGGGTTTGGGGCCGCCCTTTCTATTCAAAATTTCAGGACAGTGGTCCATTTTTATTTATTTTTACATAAATTTTCATGATGCCTTTTGTTTTTTCTTTAATTTGAGATTTTTTTTGGCATTAAACTAAAATTGCTTGGAATATGTTGAACGGCCTTACATCTAACGCAAGCCATGATATCTCATAAACAAATACGATCTGAAGGACCCTCAGTTTGATTTACTAGGGTTTGATTCTTGAAATTGTTTATCTTACATATAATTGATCCAATTTTAGCTTTAGATCTAGATATATCGTTGATGATTATTTGGATCAGTGAATGTAGATTCGAGATTTAGATTCGAGATTTTTATGAAACCGGATGAATTTACACTAAAGATTTCAATTTTTCATTTATTCAAGAAACCAATTCATTGAACTGCTTTGAGTTTAAAAGTTATAAAACCCTATCAAAAGCTAGGGAAGAAAAGGACTTTCCTTTGTACGCATTGCATCAACAGTAGACCCATCCCTAATTTTCTTTCCGCGTACACATGCACCTAAAGACTATGAAGTAGGAACAATTATTTCATTTCTATTTTCATTTTTATTTTTGTTTTCATTCCATTTACGCACCTAAAGACAAAAGACTATGAATCAACAACCATCATTTTATTTTTATTTTCATTTTCATTCTTATTTTCATTCCATTTGAACACCCAAAAACTCTGAACTAGCAACAATCATTCCATTTCTATTTTCATTTTCGTTCTAATTTTCATTCCATTTATACACCTAAAGACTGAACTAGCAACGATCACTCCATTTCTATTACCATCTTATTCTTATTTTCATTCCATTTCTATTGCCATTCTTATTCTTATTTTCATTCCATTTCTACCATCCAGACACAGCCTTAGAATCTGAAGACTTTTCCGACACCGTACATTTAAGTGGTGCATCTATTTTCTTCTTGAGTTGGACCAATTTATGATTACAAGGGAAAGGTTTCTCTATGAAAAATACGAATAAGAGTCTCAAAGGGGGGGAAGGAGCCTTTGAATCGAAGCACCCACAACCGTAATGACATCTGATTCCCTCTGATTAAGGAGGGTAATCTAATCTAAACATCTATAAGTGGGTTTGTGGATCACGTGGGTGATCGCTATGAAACATGTGAAAGAAGTGATAAATTACTGAAAGCTGGGTAAACTCGCTGTGGTCTGGGGGTAGTTCCATTTGTGTACCCAAAAACATTTTTGAATGCTGATGTCGTGAATTTTTTTTCCTCTTTCCTGCTTCTTTCGTTATTGTTAATCAATAAAAATTCATCGCATCAACATTTCAAAGTCTCCATTCATTTGACTAAACTTGGTGCGGTCTAAAAGACGGGTCGGCGGTTCATTAACTGTGGGAAAGAAAAACGCATAATATGTAATTCTTGTAACGCATGCCTATTGACATTGTTCCCTCCTTCCAATTATGAATCAGAAAATTCATGAACATCAATTGTAAGGCCCAGTTTTCGTAAAATAATGAAAAATACACCAACAAATTCCAGCACAATCGTATTGAAAAAGAACAAGAAAAACCTCTGAGGAAACTGGTTTTCCATTGGACAAAATAGAGATAAATGTTGCGTTCAATGCGGTCCACGGAACAATTTTCCGGGTGAAATGAACAAAATACACGGCTAATGAACATTAGAATTAATAAAAAAAACATAATGCATGACTAAGGGAGGGAAAATTACTTGAGAAGGAAAGAAACCAAGTCATTTCCTCCCAGTGAACAGATAGGCATCATCTCAGAAGAGTGATCTTGTCAATTGTTCGCGTGCCGTAGCCAATGCTTGAGTTATAGTCTGCAAAGATAACAAGTTCATGTTAAGTTATACAAATAATTGCAGGTAACATCTGCACAAGAAAGATCTAACTGGGTTCTTCACAAACAGGTGCCAAGTTTGAGAAAAATTCTGAAGATATGGTCATTTCCATTTGGTAATCCAAAGACATTCCTTTCTTCGAACTTTATATGAATTAATTTTAAGGAAAAAGCAGAAGGGAGTGGGGGGGGGGGGGGGGGGGAAGAAAGAAAAAAGGGTCGGCCACCTGCTCAGACAAGGGTCCCCCAGCATCTACACTATGAGTTGTCACTTTTCCTTCAATAACATTAGGATCCGTTTCAAGAATCATCCTGCCAAAATGAAACGAAATGAAAGCATAAACCTTCTTACATCTCAATTATAATAAACGCTTTTGGATACAGTGAACAATAAGTACCCACAGCAAGCTATTAGAAGCAAACGATTATATGAAATGACCTTAAGGAACATATTTTTTCATTTCCTGACTCAGCTTGGGCAGAAAAAAAAAATTTGTGTTCTCCATACAGATCTTGAAACTGCAATTTAAGCATATGGGTATTTGGCAGTGTTTTCAGGAAGATAATCGTTTTAGTAATCAATCTTTAAGCTTTTCCATTTTTGTTTTCTGTGTCATTCAGGACAGATTGGCATAGTTGGGCTATCCATAGTTTTGTATTTCCTAGTGACTTCGCTTCAGAAAGAAAAAGAGGGAAGATAACCTGTATCTGATTGAGCGATTTGCACATTTAGGCCAGATTGGAAAAGTTGGGGGGAAGCTCTAAAAACTCAGTTTGATCTGAAGACAGCAGAACAAAGGTGAACAAGAAAACAGCCTTGACCATTCCCTATGTCAGATTCAGGTCTCTGTGGGTGCTTCACTTATTTTCCAACTTGTGCTTCATAACTTCTACATATGAGGAGGCCACATAAGGCTCTATCCCCCAATGACTGTGTGTTGTCTTCCTAAGGTGCAGAGACTAATGAAAATTTGCCCATGCATTCTTCCTTTTCTCAAGTCCCTTCTTTGGAGTCATCAGGAAGGCATGGGCTATCCCAAAAATGGTTATGTAAATTTACCAACTTCCATATTTAATTTTCCTATCTAGATTTTGCAATTCAATTTATATTTATATTTACAAGCCAAAACTCGCATTTCTGAAGAATGTTTAAAATTAAGAGTAGCTTAACATACCCTCCATCAACAATCTCGTCAAGACACAAAAGAATGAGATCCAAGTTCTCCAGAGCTTCCCTTTTGTCAACATTATTCCTACAATACAGCAATTAGATGGCACCAAAGCATAGATTGAGGGATCAATACAATTAAGGAAAAGGGAGAGAAAAAAGTTGTAGCTCATCTGTGGCTAACATTACCTGAGAAGAAGAGCAACTGCATCAAAGAACCCCTGAAGAACAGTCATTAATATAAGTTCATTGTCATCACCACCTCCAGTCACAAAAAAGTGCAGGTCTTGGATAAACTTGTACACAACAATATTGTCCTCAAGAATTGCTACCTCCGCTGAAGATGACAATTTAGAAGCATATCAATAATGAAATAAAACATAACTAAAAACATACAGAAATTAGTTCGTTAATCCTCTTTTATTTCTCAAAAAAAAAAAAAAGGACTTCTGACACCAACTATTATTTCAATCTTCATGCAATGAGGAGGAAACCTTAACTCTTTCTTTGTAGGAAAACATTTTGTACCAGGATATTTTTTATGTTGGCATGTTGGTTTGGCCAAGCATATAAAAACAGTAAAGAGTTTCTGTGAGCATCTGGAGCTCTGTCAGTTCAGCACTCTATTCAAGCTAGCAAGATCCAAGCAAGACCTTGAAACTAAAGATTATCATAGAGTCTAAAACGCATAATCAACTAACTTTTTCACTAACAAAAATTTCTTTAGTAAAATTGGCATTATAAATTTATATTTAACACTACAAACTGCAGCATCTCTTAAATTTTAAAAGTCACATCTACATTCATATCAATTCATCAATAAAAGAACCACTCTAATATATATGCCACCTCGCGACTGATTAATTGCAGCTCAATACAGGCGGAATGGAGAGAATTTTATTGGAATCATACATCAAAGCATAAATCAAAAAAAAAAAAAAAAACCGAAGGAGTAAGCGCATTTTTTCAAGTTTGGGAAAAGTTCACCTTCCATCCGAGCATTAGTCTTTTGAGTTTTAGTGAAGAGGGATTTTTCAAAAGCTAACTTCGCACTATTGGTTGGCCAATCATCAGAGTAATATTTAACTGCTACGCGTTTTCCTTCTGAATCCAACAGAAGAACATTCTTTATTGAAGGCCACGACTCCTACAACAAAATAGAATAAGATCTTAATTAATTTCCCGAGTGCATTCTTGAAACACATATATAACAATGTCACTGTAATGTAATCCCCCTCTCTTTACTTGGCGAAGAAAAACATCCCTTTATTGACAAAACATTTATTGTTTTGAATCAACAAATTATGTCCAAACGATTCAAACCCACTATTAGCTTTGTTAACACAATACTCCTTTATGATTCATTGGTAATATCAACCAAAAAATTCCCTAGAAAGGTACGGATCTAAACCCGAAACGAAGATCAATAGCAGATCGAAATGAAGCAATCAACAACCATTTCGGTAGCTATATTAAAGACTCTACACTGATGAATCTATGATTCCGATTGTCAGTAACCTATCTTGTACGCATTTTAGTATCATTTGATTGCAGAGAAAATAGATAAAAAAGCGAAATAAAGCATATTCACAAAAGTCGAGAAACCTACATAAAATTGAATCTCTTATTAGACTGATTTCATCCCAAATGCAAAATTCACAATCTCAACACTTTTTTTTCCTTATATTTTCCCAGCAACCAAACAAAACATAAGAGAAAATGATAAATAAACAAGAAAGTCGGAAAATTTCCATGAAAGTGGGTGAATCTAGAATTGAAACTACAGAGAGAGAGAGACGGGGGTGGGGGCTTACTTGATGGAGAGAGAAGTTCGCCATTGATGGGGAGAAGGAGAAAGGAGAGACCGCAGTTTAGTTTCGCAGCTAAAAACCGTGGGGTGGAGGATATGATTGTCTTTAAAGGCAAAGAAAAGGGTAATTTGGTCACTTTACCAAGGGTGGGAATCGCTGAGTCGACTGGGTGCGAGTGGCTCTTGTAACGCGCGTTTTCTTTCGTCGCCGTCGTAAAAGCCGCGTTACAAAGTCCGCAGATTTCAAATGGGGTTTCTATCCAAAAGGCTAAAATGGCGGAAGGATCCGTTTAATGAAATAATATCAACTCGGATTACCAGTGTTTTGATGCAATTCTTATTGGGCTTGGTGTTCCCACTACAAAAGCGACGCCGTTTTTTTTTTCTTTTTTTCTTTTTTTTTTTTCTATTTCTTCACATTACAACATTGCGGATTGGATGTACACGAAATAGAAAAGAGCATATCAATTTTCACATAATTTCATTATGTATAAGCCTCTTATATACAGGGCCTAAATATTCAAAACAGTTATAATAATTCAGATCTTTGGTTAGTTCGTGGTGTAAATAAGAATCCAATACATAATGAAGTTATATAAAAATTGATAATAGTATGTTATTTTTCCTTTACTCATTCAATCCATATGCTTGAAATGTACAACACGAACATCAAGTTAATGAGTAAATTTATGATGTCGGCACAAACACTTCCTCCCATTCTTATTAGGCTTCATCTAACAACAAACTATTTTCCTTTCCCTCAAGATAGAAAGGTCGGGCTCTATTTTAGGACCCTTTAGGCATTTTCCTATGTGATTCTTCACTAGGGACTCAATTGAATTAAGATACTTTTGCAGGTAATTTCAGTTCAACTTCTTCTTTTTTTTCAAAAATGGTTTTAAGCATTCCAAGGTTGCTGCATTTAGTGACATTTTCCAAGAGACGGTGCATCTTTTTGACTCTATGTAGGCCAGTTTTAAGGTTAATGGAATCACCTAGTTCATTAACCTTCATCACGAGGTCTTATTCGAAGGTGATCTAAGCTTATGGTACTAGATGTAAATAATTATCATCCTTCATGATGATGTGAACCTGAACCCCTTAATCAAAACGGGTTTGCACACCCACGTTTTCCCGCAAACAGCCAGTTTTAAGTTGATGCTTGGTTTTTATACACTTAATATTATTATTTTTTTTTTTTTGCAAAATCCAACTAATATAACTCCAACCTAGGATATTAAGACTCAAGGCTTGCCAATGGAGGACGGTCAGGTGCTTATGGCTGTTCAGATGCAGGAAGAAATTTAAGATTCATTTAGTCATTTTGCATTTATTTATTTTTTGTTTTGGATTGGCTTTGGTCATTTACTTCGAAACTTGTATGGAATCAGTTAATGTGTGAGAGATGAACCTCATTTGCATGTCCTTGCTTAAATTTTGTAACTTCTCTCTGATCAGGCCTTGTTTTTCTTAGCACTCATGCACATTGCTGCCACTGACTCTACGTTTCTAGTCAGCCGTGTAAATCTATAAGGAGACGGCGTCTAGTTATGGCCTTGAACAATTTCATGAATGGGATATTTACATGGAGATCAATGGATCAAATGTGAAAGTACAAGTAGAAAAATCACACACTCTTAGTTCTATATATCTAAGTTTGCTTATGGGTCATAAAAGGAGGTGCCACATTTGCACTCCCAATGCTCAGGGGCATAATTTGCATACTGAACTCTCATATGGCCGCCGGCGCCGGGGGTGGGTATCTGAACGGCCTCGCACGGAGAGCATCCGAAACACTTGTCTTGACAGCTTGGTGGAGCTGACCCAACTTTGCTCCCTCGCTGATATTGTGCTCCTTCCTTCACATTTCCCACTTCTTCCATGCCTTTGTGACCCTGTGCAACAATATGATGGGCTAATTTGGTTAATGCCTATGTACCTTTTGTGTGTGTGTGTGTGTGTGTGTGTGAGAGAGAGAGAGAGAGAGAGAGAGAGAGACCTTTTGAGGGCTCAATGTAGTCTGTGCAGGCTGAGGACTCTGGGTGGTGCCTGATCAAGCACACAAGGTTACTACAATTTCTGAGCTATTATATTTAACATTTACAGTGTTGAGAGAAGAGAATACAGGAAAAGAGTCTGAAGGGAGTAGCAGAAGGTTGCAGTAAAAAGGGAGGTTGAAATTTGAAATTGACATCACTGCAAGAATAGAGTAAAAAGATGCCTTTCACTAGACTGCTATGAGCGGCCCCCAGTTTTCAAGGGAAAAATAATTGTTGGTTTGGGTGGAAGTTCCTGAAAACTGTTGCTGGTGAGGTAGATAAGGTTTCAGGAGCCCAGAGGGGTGCTTTCTGTAATATTTTATTTTATTTTATTTTATTTTATTAGGAGAAAAAAATGGTTGAGAAGGCAAATCTTCATTGAAGGACTGAAAAAATATATATTGATGAAGCAGGCAAAATGAGATTAAGATTGCAAGATTACTGATCAATGAAAGCTCAAGAAAACAGCCCAATGGAAAAAAGAAGGGAAAAAAAAAAAAACTCAGACGCAAACATAAGAAAACAAAGTATGGAGAGAGCATGTTTAGATGGGTGGCATGATTTCTGTAAAAAAAAACTGAGTATTGGATTTGATCTGTGAATAGTAAGATGCTGACCAACCTGGCCGTTGATGAAGACTATGTGGGGGATCAAGCCTGCTTGTTGCAGAAACCCAACACAGCATGGGCATAATCATCACGATGCAACAAAACATTCCTCTCATTTCTCCAAGGAGCTCTAGTGGCAAGGCTGATTATGATAGCAATGAGTGACTGAGAGAGAGAGAGAGAGAGTTGTGTCACTCACTTCAGAAGGGAATGCATCATTGCTCTATGCAAAACAAGCCAGAGCCTTTAAATACTTGTTGGCTCCCTCAATAATTGCCAAATAGTATCTCTAATCTCTGATGATCAAAGCAAAAGGGGAAAAGGAAAAAAGAAAAAAAGAAAAGAAAAGAAAAATCTTCCATTGGGGGAGAGAGATCTTGCTTCACAAACAAGTGATTCTCCTTTTCTATCCTTAGCATAAACAATGCATTTCCTCCTCACTTGACAACTCACCTGAAACCCTTACATAATCTCTGTTTTTTCTGCATCTTTTCACATCCTACCTTTGAACACAAGGAAAACACCCCCCCCCCCCCCCCCCCTCTCTCTCTCTCTCTCTCTCTCTTCTCTCTCATCAATTTGAAACCTGCATTGTGAGGGTGGTCCATAGGAAAGAAGCTCCCTTTTCTGGGACTGAAAAATGTGCAGCACCCACATAAATCTCTGGAAATTAGTGGGAAATCTTAATAGCTGCCTACACTGCAGAATCCTTTTCTGTGATAGTTTCATTCCTCTAGAAGAAAGAAAGATATCCTATCCAGTGTCAGAGACCCATTTATTTAGGCCAGCACTGCAAAATCCTTTATGGGTTAGTTAAAAAAGAAAAGGAAAGGAAATTTGAGGCCACAAGGCACTGGAGTCAACTTCATCCAGGCTGGTGTACCATCCTATGATCTGATTTGGGCCGTTCATTCGGATTCTAATGGAGTTAGTGATCACTCCTGATTTGGAGCATTTATTGCAAGAAGCCTGTGTTTCCATCGGGAGAACTTAGGGGTTCCATTGGAACCCATCACTTCTCTGAAGAGAAATTAATTAGGGTTCCCAACCATTTTGTGAAACCAATTATTGGGTTGCACCCCCTATCCCCTTTTTCATCCAAAAGAAATTCTGTAAAATAATTAGGATTTGAGTCCTTTTCTCCTTTTTAACTAGAAAAAACTAGAAGGTTTATTTTTTTTCTCTGATTTTGTTATGCACTTCAAATGCAAAAAATCACATTTGCTCAGGTGATTTAGAAAAAGAAAATGTAAAATGAGAAAATCAACAGACCCAAATCGGTGTTAATTATTGGAATAAAGCTTTGATGAACTTTTTATTAATAGGTAAAAAATGAAAAAGAGAAGGAAGAGAGAAAAATCTAGATGGTACAAGTCAGTGCTCCATCCACTGTCTGCAGCTGTAAGTATTACATGAGTGACGAAATTGTTATTTATATTGGGATTGTGTAATGCTCTTTTCCCGAAAAGAGGAGAACTAAAGGGTCCATGTAATGTTTTTAACGAGATGAGTCGTAAATCATAGATGGGTCTGTGACACTGGTGAGAGATCAGGGGACTACGTCCTATCCACTCTGTTCTCAGCAAAGTATGGATGTCTAAAATCATTTGAAAATTCCTCATCAATTTTTGTGTGGCTGACTGATTTGATTAGTCACTCTGCTTTTATCTTACTCTTACTCTTCTTTTTAGTTTTTGGCTGTGATTAGTCACTGGCTCTACACTCAGCAGTCAGGGTTGGGATCTTACGAGGTGGTACACTGATACAAGATGATAGAAAATGTGTGTGTGTGTGTGTGTGTGAGAGAGAGAGAGAGAGAGAGCTGCATATAATTCTTAAAACCCATTACAGGACTTCTAACCCTCGGGTTTGTAGGTGAAATTTCCTTTCGCCCATGGGGATTTTGGAATGACTGTTTCTACATAAATAGAATCACATAATTTAAATACCATTTTTCTCAAGAAAATAAGACTAGTTTTATTATTTGTTTGTCTGACTTGTGATGTTTATATTCTGTCCATCTTCATTGATACTCACCCAAAAAAAGAGAAAGAAAGAAAGAAAGAAAGAAAGAAAGAAAGAAATGAAGTATCAATTACACATTTTTCATATTCTTTGCTAGCAAAGGTCTTTATTTATCTGCAGAAGAGTATATGACAGATTCAAAGTTCAAAGTGGTCAGTTTTTCAACCATCACTTCCCCACAATTACTAAAACAAGTGAAGAAACACCTTTAAAGTGGCTTTTCTATAGCACTCCATGCTATGTTCTTGCCAGAAGCTGGACATCATCACAGAAGTGAAAGGAAATTTGATATCATTTGCAGAGTCTTATACCTAATATGCATATCCTCATTGCAAGTGTAATGAGACTGTCATTAAAAATGGTAAGGGGAAAGCAACTTCCTTGTATAAATTATCTGCATGAACATCATGCCCTCGAAGATTCCATGTTTCCTCTGTAGAATTATACACAGAATTGTATCGAGCATAATGCCTTTTCATCTTCCGAACAAGCTGGGACACCCCAGGGTGCACTTAGGTCAAAATCCAAGGAAGCATTAATAAACAATTGAGCAACTCAATTGATGATGTTAACAGCAATTCATGATTAAAGATTAAAGACACCAAGACCTGTGTTATATTACACTTTAAAGTTCAACAGAACAACATGTCAAGGCCATCAGACAAGGAGTAACATCTTTCCAATCGATGCAACAACGAGTACATTCTCAGGCTTCCTCATAGGAAGGGGAGAGACCTAGTAAGCAGCATATATATCATCTTTCCAATTAACTAGTAATGCAACAAAGGGTAAATCCTCAAACTTCATCATTGGAAAAGCTCAATTCACCTTCTCACTTGGGGGACTTGGATTCTTTATTCGGATGAATAGCCTGAACGAGGGCTTCTATCTCTTCCTTCACTCGTTCAAACACATTCGGACCTCTGACTTCATCTACTGAGGTACTCTCATCAATATCATCACTTGTCCCATGAGTTTCCTTGTGATGACGGGGTGATTTCGCACCGTGAATTATTGCCTCAATCTCCTCCTTAGCTCTTTCAGCTATGTTTGGCGCTTTTACATCCTTTTCTTCATAATGTAAAAGAAAAAACTATTATTAGTATAAATCTTTTTTACCCATCAACCTCCAATTTTAGTCCCAGTAGAATAAATCAGTTTTTACAATGTACAAAATCTATATCTATAGCATGAATCTTGCAATTATTTTATCAACTCTAAGAAAGAGAATACTTGCCACCATGAAATGAACTCAGACACGCGCGCACAGAGTACTTGGCTTATTATAAGAAGGATTGTTCTTCATCCCAAATTACCAATGATAAGTACCGGCGGTACATGAACTTCCTCAAGAGGGGCTTGTTTTCCATAAAAATCACAAGAATTAAAATCAGCTTCCCAAAAGAAAAAAAAAAAAAAAAAACCCATCAATAATGTCTAATTGGTTACCGAGAAGAACAGTACAGCGCCGACCTTGAAAGTAGAAGCCTTTATTCAACTGTGAAACGTAGCAACTACTTAATTTAGGGTATTGCAGCAAATTTGTAGAAAATACCCAGAAAATTTCAAAACCCTAGGATTCAAATCTTCAAGTTCCTTCCATCACCCCATTTTCTCATCAATAAAAAAACATGGATGAGAAGCGAATATAGGAATGAATAGAGTATACCTCGTGGGGAGCTCCTCTGATTAGACTCTGATTCCGCCATCAGAGAAAATAATTAATTTGTAGATCAAAGATCGAACCCTAAATCACTGTTCCAGCGAAGAACCGTTCGCCCAAGACGGTCCCTTTCCACAAATGATCGGAAATGTTGAAACGTAATTGACCTAATAATGGTAGGCCCCAAATTGGGCCTGCGGGGTTGGGCCCACTAAAAATTTAAGGCCTCAAATCGGCCCACTAAATCACTGGCCTATTGAGCTCCTCGCATAGGCCCGTTACCTTATCCGGAAATATTTTTTAAAATTCATTCGCATCCGGATAACAGGCAGTGTATTTGTATCTTCAATCTATGTCCGTAGATTGAAATATCAACTGAAGTGGGAGGAGAATTTATATGATAAAGTCTTAATTCTATTATAATTCTAACATAATTTGTTAGAATAGATGGAAGAAGAATTCATATACTTGGAAATAAAGCAAAGTATAACCTAAAAATAAGTGTTGTTAATACAAACTTGGACGTAATATCTCGACGATTCACCATATTTGTGAGTGATACATGATACAAAAGGATGTTTTGAATTGGCTCTCTTAAATATATATATATATTGCTGCAAATTGTCCCCAATAAAGGATGTTGGTTTATTGTTTTGGATTGGATTCGAGTTCGGATATGGATGTGAAATCAACAATTCATATGAGTAATCGGATCTGATTTGGATGAAATTTTGACCTAATGCATCTCATTGCTGATCTCTTAAAAAATGCACGACAACTCAAAGAATTATCGATTCGGCTCACCTCCATTATTTTTGGCTCCATTATTCTGTAATGTTACTATTTTTTTTAAAAAATCTGTCGATATATTTTAATAATTCTAACCTTGCAGAAGAGCAACATATGTGGTTTCCCCCTCCCCCATATATGAATTCGACCAGAAAAAAATACTAAAACATATGAGCAAAATAATATTAAATCTTATAAAAGTGAAAAAATGCCTAGCACTTGTGTGTGTAATTTCTTTTTATTCATACAATTAAAATCGTCAACGTAACTTAAAAGGTATCAATGTCGGTGCATTGAAGAATAACAAAAGAGGGTCAAATCCATCTGAAATAACAACAAGTCTTAGATTTGAATATAACCTACACGTTTTTACTATTAAAACGGCAGATTTATAGAATTTATTACACTAAAGCATTGAAAATGTAAATATCTTCAAAATGAAAATCCTTAACCAGTGGATTAACAGAAGACTGATAACTCAAACAGATAAAATCATTCAGTAATTGAACAGTTAATTTATGATGAAATCACGTTGACAACAATTCAATGTCTGTATTAAATATATTCAAATCATTTTAAAATCTTTTTTTTTTTTTTTTGGTCTAGGGAGTTTGAATTGCAACTTTAGTGTCCGTTGGCCGTCGCCATTATTTTGAATTTTAAATCTCAAACGGCTATTTAACAGAAATGAACACTAAGAAACCTGCAGAGCCCTCTCTCTCTCTCTCTCTCTTCCCCCCCACCCCCCTGACTTCGTTGAAACAAAGTTTTTTATCTTAGTAAATTCTTGTTGAGCTCAAGCAAGAAAATTTCTCAAATGGGTGTTTTCAAGAAATGGCTAAAATCAGTAATGGGTCTCAAAACATCCGACTCCAATGTCGAAGTAAGCTAAGATTCTCTACACCCTCAAGCATTTCTTCCTTTTCAGGCTCGTCTTTTTCCAGTTTTTTTGTTTTGTTTTGTTTTGTTGTTTAGGAGAATGTAAAGGGAACGGACCGAAGGAACCGTAATCTATGGAAGAGCCCTTCGGTGGATCGATCCTCAGTTGGGTGCTTTGGACGAAGAAAGGAAGCCGTAGATACAGGGGCATCCGATTCGTCAGTGTCCGGTGACGGCGATGTGTTTAGTGCTGCAGTGGCTACTATAATTCGAGTTCCGCCGAAAGATTTCATGGTGATCAGAAGAGAGTGGGCCTCAGTCCGAATCCAGACCGCATTTCGAGCCTTCTTGGTAAATGGGTTTTCCCTAAATTTGTTTAGTTCCTAATAATTTAGAATGTCTTGGCAGAGTGTTGCTAGGGTTTTGGTGAATACCTGCAATTCAATGTCCGAAATCTGACCTTCAAGGGCTCAAGTTACCCAATTTGGGTGTGTTTCCTCAAGGCTACATATACATCTGAAAGATCGATGGCAAAGACAAACTAATTTCAGCATATTATCTGAAAACAATATGAGGATTGAAGTGCCTATTTAGTATTTACTGATGTTAGAAACCTGAATCTAAATTGGGAGAAAAAGAGAGTCAAAGAGTTCTGTATATTAGGGTTATACTTGTTGCATCTGAATTGCTGTTTATCCTAAGCCATGATCTATTCTTTGCTGAACCCAGTTGGCGCAATTAAGTTCTGTATACTCAAACCTTCCTATTCTGCACAACCTCGGAACAATTTAGAAAAGAGTCTTATTCGTATAGCCTTCATTTGTTTCCCCTGCCTTGTTTCTGGTCATCATTTGGAATTCTCCGAGAATTGTATCCTCTCTTGATTAGCTTGTGTTGCAAACCACATGTAAGAATTTTGAAAATGCTCAGTTTAGTCTAGTATTCATTTGTTTCCTGTGTCGCATTTCTGTTCGTCATTCGAAATTCTCTACAGCCTTGCCTTCATCTGGTATTGTACATCTTATGCCACAATTGCAGGCGAGACGGGCCTTTAGGGCCTTAAAGGCTGTGGTGAGGCTCCAAGCTCTGGTTCGAGGCCGACAGGTCAGAAAGCAAGCTGCTGTAACACTCCAATGTATGCAAGCCCTAGTTCGAGTTCAGGCTCAAGTCAGGGCAAGGAATCAGGCAAATCTAGTTAAACAAGCTGAGGTATCTCTTCCCCTCTTTTTACTTGAGCATATGTAAGTACACTATGTGGGGCCTTTGGATTGAAAGTTCCCATGATATCCTACTACGTGATACAAATTGAGCCGAATCCGATTATGAATAGGCCTTCATACAACTAGTCAAAGTTTCATCAACAAATAAGTCAACAACAGTTGCAAACTTTTGACTGTTGGATGATACTACTTCATTCCTGATCAGTTGGATCTCAAAAAATTTACCAACTAGTAGAACAAAGGTAGAGTTCTTATTGGAACAGTCAGAACCCCGGTCTTTGATCTCATCTGGACCCTATGGAATGCGTTTATGTACGTTTATGCACTCATAATAGCATTTCCTATGTATAACATACATGCATATCTTGATGAAATTAAGAAGCCTGGAGATTTGAATCTTTCTCCATAACGGGTGCATATGGTAATGTACAGGAAAGGTGGTGTAATAGTTCAGGAAGCATGAGACAGGTGAGGAAAAAGTTACAAATGAAACGAGGAGAGGCCCCCACGAGGGAAAGAGCAATTCCCTACTCTCTTTCTCAAGAGGTAAATGAGTTAACAGCACCTCCTTTTATTTCTCTTGGTTTAATTACTGGTGGTAAGACTTGTGAAAACATCTTTCTTTCAGAAACTGAGATCGAGTCCGAGCTCAAGTCCAATGCATAACAAGTCAGTAGCCTCTTTAAAGCACCGAAAAAAATATGTAAACAATTTGGTGGAAGAACTCCATACTTATCCATCAGATACTTACTCAAGCTCTAAGAAAGGTGAAGGCCATACTTCAGGTTACAACCATGCAAATGTGAGAAGCAACAATTTAACAAAGAGGAATTCTATAAAGAAGCCTCTTCAAACTCAACAGGTCAAGAGCTCAGCATCTGATCCTAGTTCTGAATTTCCACCCGAATGCTCATCCTCAACTTCCTCCAATTCTTCGATGAAGGAATCAGATGGGTCTACTACTAGTAACCCTAGCTACATGAACCCAACAAAGTCAATTAAGGCTAAGCAAAGAGAAAACATGATGAGGCATGTGATGGAGGATTTTCCATATATGAATTCAGTAGCACCCTCTGTGGGGAACACAAGGAGAAGTACTGGTTTCCACCAAAGCAATTGGATAGATATGAGGGGTTGAAAAGCCAAGAAGGCTAAAGGAGAAAGGAATGGTTACTATCATATAAAAGCTTGGGCAACCTCTTTTTCCATCTTCTCTTTTTGAAGGGTTCCAACGCGCTTGTTGGGCTTGGATATGATTATGTTCCAGTTATGTGTAGATCAGCATTTAACGATGCATATACAGGTTTATGCTAAAGGGAAAAATAGAAAGTTAAAAATTAGTAGTGTTTGAGATAAAAATTCAACATGAGAGCTTAAAGTGATTGCGGCGATGCGATTGAAATGTGTATGAACTTAACGAGTGGAATTTATGGCTCAATGAAGAGACATTGTGATTTTTTGGCTGTAAAGTTGGAAGTCATGTCTGCAACTCATGATTTGGTGGCTTGGCAAACAAAAGTGATGCTTGGCTTTCTTTCTTTTTTTTTTTCTTTTTTCTTTTTAATCCGTAAATGGCGCATTAACTCAATGTTTATGGAGTAGTCACGTGTATAAGATGGTAGGAGGAGTCATTTTCCTAAATTTCTGAAGAGAGACATGTGTGAGTGCGCGCGCGCTCAAACGAAGGGTGATTTTTTTTTTTCTTTTTTATGATAACCAATTGATGGGATATACCTATCCTACTGAAACTTGTCTGACCCTAGAAAAATGATCAAAATCCAATGCTGGAGCCCAAATGCTTCCACATATAAGAACTTATAACAGAACAAATATCCATCCAAATCAATCTAATTCCTCTCATATTTTGTGCTTATTCTTCATTTTGATTTGGCACCCTGTCTCTCTAATCACAGCTTTCTCTTACAGGTCTTGTCAATGTAGTTGATACAATTCTTGCCCCCAAGATTGCGTTCTCTTAGTGAAGTGCTCAAATGAATGGGGAATCTGAAAAAGCTACAAAGATCGCTTGTGCACGATGCAAGGACCACAAGCGTCACCATCACTTTTACACAATAATACTGCGAACTGTTTGGTCATTTCAACTTCAAGCAACAAAACAAGAAGAAAAACGAGGGGGGTAAGGGGATTGTAATATCAAGTGCACCATGCAAAGAAATGGTTGAAGAGTCCATTTCAAGCATGAGGCTTTTGTAATTGTTTTTGAGGAGCTACTAAGAACAGTATTTTGATTTGTCTGTTAAGAGTTTGACTTTTCTCCATGCAAAAGAAAGAAACAAATCAAGGCAAGGAATCAAGATGGCATGAAAAGCTGTAAAATTCTTGAATACAAATTGATGAGATTCTGGAAAGCAAAATGTGCAGTGTGAAACTCAGGCCAAGCTTTTCTTCTTCAAACTTGAGTAAAAGAATGGACTTTCCTTCATGGTGGGGTTGCCATGAAGAGAAGGATGGTAGTGGGTCCCTCAAGGACCACCATTTTTTTTTTTTTTTGAATTTGCATGTTCTGTTTCACAACAAGGCTTTGTTTCATTGCTGTTTATAGATAGCAGTGTTTCACTCTTCAGTTGTCTTGAAGTGGAGGTGAGAAAATCCATGCTTGCCTTAAAATTGGTCACCCTCTTTTTTGGGTGTGGGAAAAATTCAAAGCTTTCTGTGGCCTGTTCTTCCTACATAGCTGTCAATTAAAGGCTCCAATTCTCCAATCTGTCAAATCAGACTATTAATAATCATGCATCCCCCACTGTTTCCTTTTCCCCCACTTCCTTGTTCTGTATAAATATTGGGGGAGTTTTCTTGGTTTAAGCTTGGCTGTGTTTGATTCTTGAAGGGACTTGAGAGACTAACAACCACCACTAGATGCTTTTAAAGGCGTCAGCTTGTGAAGTGGGGCATTTTGGTTGTCATTTACCCATCCTCACCATACAAAAATTGCTCATTGATCCCATAGGGCTCATGTGGTGACTCTCATTAACTAATTTGGGTTAAACTTAAATAGGACAGGTGCTGCACAGAAAAATCAGCTGAGAGAACAAAAAAAAAAAAAATTAAGGATAGAGCGGCTGCATTTCAAAGATCTGGTGGTGGTCTTACTAGCTCATTGAAGCAAGCAAAATCAAAGATGGGTGTCCCCAAGAATCCAACTGTAGTGCATCATCAAAGCAATAGACTCCCAAATCGCCGTTCAGCAAAATACTAAAATGAAATTATATGCTTTTGGCTAATTAATCTACGATATTACATAATTGTTTCTGGGGCTTTGAAGCTAATGATTGGTCATCTCCAACCAATAATTGTGGAGCAGGCAAAGCAGCAGCTGATGAGAGTTATTGACTAGAAGAAGATTATGATGAATATCTAATATCATTCCATGAAGAGGGACCTCCAGAAACATGTTTGAAAATGACACAAGCTTTTGCGCGCGGATCACATGGCAAAGCTTGGCCGTCTCCTTGAGCACGGAGTCTCTAGGTTTGGTCATCCCTCATGTCTTTAAATCATTTATTGACCAGTTTGGCTTCTCTCCAGCAGCTTGATGGTTCAGCAGCTACAGAATCGTTGGATCATATTTTTAGAATTTTTTTCAAATATGTCCAACCACCCATACAATTGTTGGACCATCAAACAGTCGGAGAGGATCTTTTCTCATTCCCATCATGTTTGCCATTGATAAAGGGAAAAGATCCTCTTCAGCTACTGGACGGTCCAACAGTTATATGGGTCGTTGGATGTATTTGAAAAAATTCTAAAAGTATGATCCAACAATTCTCCAGCTATTGAACCGTCAAGCAGCTGGAGAGAAGCCAAACTGGGTGGGAATCACCTCGCGTGTGTTAGCCACCATCCTTTTCTTTATCTTTTTTTCCCATGTATCCGAAAAATAAAAAATAAAAACCAATCTCCGCCCCCATGGGAGCTCAAAAGCTAATTAATTAAAAGGAAAATCCTCAAAACAAAGTTGTTTTGAGGCATGAGTCCTTAGCTAGGGACAGTGAAACTGCATAAAAAAACAAGCCTGTTTATTAAATAATGAATCTCTAGCCAATAGTCTAAAGGCACAAGATTAGAAACCAATTACAGAAAGATTAGCCCATTCAATGCATTTGTTCAATGAAAAAAAAAAAAATCTAAGTTGAGTTTTTTTTTTTTTTTTTTCTAAAAAAAAAAGAGAGAGAGTAGAACACTTGAACTAAATCAATTGCTTTGATTACTCTTCGATATATGCTAGGGAAAAAAATAAGTTTCCACAGCTACTGTTCTTTGATGGCTCCCCAAATACAGCAAAAGAGCCTCGGATGCAATTAATTATTGCACGTGCAATAATAAAATCATGAATCTTGTTTTGTTCTACCAGTCTAGCCATCCATTCCTTCAATCACAAGCATCATCCCTTTCCCACATAAACTGGGGGAAAACCATTGCTTTGATCTTAGTTTGTCGCTAGAACAAACAATGGGAATTAGTATTTTACGAGTAGTTTCTTATTAAATTCAACAGGATTATAAATTTAATTAGGGTTAGAGATTAAAGCATGCCTAGCAATAATTAATCAGTGTACAAAAAAAAAAAAAAGAACTTCTACTACATATTGGATTGTTTTTTTTTACCTTGCTTTAGAAGAAATGACCGTATCCTGTTAAATGAATAGTTCTCTATGGACCCAACCAAATGCCATATAGTCACTCGATCAGCAATAACCCTCGGTGATTGAACCCTGTGAATTTTAGTAGGGTTTTAACACATTAGTTCCCATTGAATGACCACATGTAAGTACATTATTGAAGGCACCCATCAAGGTTTAGGTATATTCATTTGTGTGTAACACTATGAATAGATAACCCATATTGGATTGTTTTTTTACCTTGTTTTTAGAAGAAATAATAGTTCTCTATGGACCCAACCAAACTCCATATAGTCACTCGATCAGCAATAATCCACTATGATCAAACCCCTATGATTTTAGTATGGTTTTAACACATTGGTTCCCATTGAATGACCACATGTAAGCACATACATTATTGAAGGCATCCATCAAGGTTTAGATATATTCATTTGTGTGTAACATTATTATGAACAGATAATCCCTTCAAGGCATAAAACAAAATCTACTGTTCACCTTTAAATCTGCTTTTCACCTCTTGTCAAATTTAGTGCTGTACATAAAAGAACAGTTTTGCATTGAGATAGTCCCTCAGTGCACACTTTCCTCCTATGTACTCTAATAGAACAGCTCTAACTGGCACTTATGATGTAATTATCATTTGTATGTGACAATCTACTTTTGAAACAAGGGAGGAAAATTTTAAAGGGATGTATGCAATTTAATTGATCTATCTGCATCTACTTTTTCCCTTTCCTAGACAAATTGCTTCAACTCAAAGGAAAACAGACAGATATCTTACTCAAGGAATCACTGTCTTGTGAGAAAGTTGTGCAAACCTTTTTCATTAGCTTAAGATTAAGCTTAAGAGGTGGGTGGGTGGGCCTTACATCTAATGGAGTATTGGAAACCCAAAAAAAAAAAGGGTAGATGATGAAGAAAAATTAGCGGCATCCAAACAGACCCTTAAGTCCAGGGCTTGATTCCCAGAGTGAAATAATAATAATAATAATAATAATAATAATAATAATAAAAGCCCCTTAAACTTTGGAGAAGGAAAGAAAATGCATAATCCAAACACACACAAGCACCAAAATCCCCCCCCCCCCCCCCCCCCCCCAAAAAAAAAAAAAAGAGGAAAAAAAGAAAAGAAACATAATGCACAATCCAAACACAAGCAAATTCCTTTTCCTTTTTTCTTTTTCCTTTTTAATAATGAACAAACCCAAAAAAACTGTTGATTATATTCTCTTCCGATGCTCTTGAAGACAAAATGTGCCATTACAGGGATTGAGGGAAGTGTAAGGAGGAAAGGTCCCACCCCATCCTATGCTTCACCATTTGAGGGAAATGCAAAACCAATGTAGAGTCTGTAAAAAGGAGCTGCACTGCAACTTTTATGTACACAATGTGACCATCCCACACATATGGTCCCTGCTATGTTTAGCACAAAGAAAGAAGCGAGCGAGAGAAGGGCAACTCAAGCACTCGTTTGTTCGGTCAATTTCGACATCTTCTTTTCATTTGTCGTCAGTACCGCGATCAGCTACTAATAATGCTTGCCATTTGAGGGGAAGGTAAGCCTAGTGGGAAGTTCCTCTGTGCAAAAAGCGGGTGAGCCGATGACTCATCATTCACTCGCTCGTAATATAAACGCATAAATGTTGTCGACATTGTAGCATTTGTCATCGCCGATGCCACTGTCGTTAACTCTTCATCATTCACTGATAATGCAGCTTCAGTGACCAAAAGAGTTGAGAGCAGAGTAACACATTACAGACATGTACGCTGCCCAAATCACCCTGCCGCTCGACGGAGAGCAGCACATCTAGCAAGTGAACATTTTCTGATAAAACTACGAAGCCACATAATCGACGGTGGGATCTAACTTTGGGACGGGTCCCCACTGTAAATACTATGGGCAGCCACGCACCATGGAAAGAACAAATTTGGAATAGTAACCCTTGAGGAAACCAACTTCTCATCATGTGAGTCTCTGTGGTAAAACCGTACAATCTTTCATTGGTAGACCGCGACGCAAATTTTACTTAGCATGAAAAAAATATCCAAAATGGCAAACCGTCCGACAATGTCTCTAATCGGCCACTTGTCGGCTGGTACTTGGCTCTGATAATCCCAAGTGGAACCCTCTCCCTTGCACTGCCCCTGTCACTGCACTTTGTGCTCATATGCGACCTAAACATTTTTTCCCTGAGGATTATTTGATCTGAATTTTAATTTGAGAATTTACGAATAGGATATCTAAAGTGCCATTCCGGCACTCGAACTCGATACATTTGAACCGGAGTTCAACCAATGCAGGGCCCACTCAATGCATTTGTAACACGTCATATATGAATCTCGTAACGTTAAATGAATAAGGTCCGCACTTTTGTTTGTTCAGAAATATGTTCTATGTATTTTTCTATACCTTTAGCACTGCAGGGATGACTTTTGGACCTTCGTCACATTTTTATTATTATTTTTTTAATCAAAACTGAGATATATGGACCATTTCTCATGAGGTACATACAAATCCACAAACGTTAAATTCACAACCTCAGCATACCATGCCCCAAGTTTCACAAGCTACCTTCCATTCCTACTGTTCTTCACATCTTCCTTTTTGAAAATATAACCCGTCTCTCTCTCTCTCTCTCTCTCTCTCTCTCTCTCTCTCTCTCCTTTTTAAATAATACCCAACTCTCCCTCATATGCTATTGGCTGCATTGCAATTTGCAACTTAGAGAGAGAGAGAGGGAGGGAGGGAGGGAATGGGACCCCATTCATGCTGCAACAAACAGAAGGTGAAGAGGGGATTATGGTCACCAGAAGAAGATGAGAAGCTCATCAACTACATTTCCACTTATGGCCATGGCTGCTGGAGCTCCGTCCCTAAACATGCTGGTATCTGCACATAACGTTTCCTTTTTCTTTCCTCCTTCCCCTTTTTCTCCATTTTTTCATTCCACACCCCCCCCCCCCCCCCAACTCTTCTCTTTTCTTCTTAAATATTATGTTTATTTATTATCATAGCCATGAACATCTAGTCATTTACCAAAAATAAAATTAAAAATCTAGTCATTTTTGCATGCTACTTCTCTTGTGCATAGATACACAATATCATTTCTTCACTATATATATATATATATATATATATATATGTTATGGTCTTATTGACGATATTAAAAACTATGGTTTGATGAGATTTGTTGTGGTGTATGACGTAGGGCTACAAAGATGCGGGAAGAGCTGCAGGCTAAGATGGATAAATTACCTGAGACCTGACTTAAAGCGTGGCAGCTTCTCTCCCCAAGAAGCTGCTCTCATCATTGAACTCCATACCATTCTTGGCAACAGGTCTCATACATCATACATACATATATACAATTGGAAAAAAAAAATCAGCGCTCAAAATTCAGTGCTTGCGTCCACACATATCAAGATATATGTCACTGTTTAGCTATGTATAGACATGAGCATCGAGTCTGTGCTAGAAGATTTCCCCATATACATAAACACAAAATTTTATCCCCCCTGCAAATCTGACTCTTATTATCATTATCATTCTTTGTACAACTATATATATAGATATAGATATAGATATTACATGCTTTTAATTTTTATTAACATGGAAAAAAAGTAATAGTAAAAACTGTTGGGTGCAGATGGGCACAGATAGCAAAGTACTTACCCGGAAGAACAGATAATGAAGTGAAGAATTTCTGGAATTCAAGCATAAAGAAGAAACTTTTAAGCTCTCACTCCATTTCCACTACAGCCTCTCTATCTCATCATCATCAACTCCCCATCAATCCCAACTCTGCTACTAGCACTGAAAATTACTCTCCTCAAGATCCATCTCTCTTCTCCAACGATTTCATCCCAAACCCTAATAATAATAATAATAATATTCATGACCAACAATCACACCTCCTCCTCCCCACCCCTCCCATTCCATTGCTGATGCTTCATGAAGGTTTCGATGAACTCGACTCCGCGGTGTGCCCGATGATCCTTCCCATGGCCCCGATGCCGGAGCCGGCCGATTGGTACAGCCAGAACCCCAGCTTGACACCAATGGACTACTACCATCAACTTCTTCAGTACCCTCACAATGACCCAGTGTTCCACACCCTAGAGGGGGGCCCACACGGGGCCACTGAACCGGGGATGACGGCGGCTGCGGCGGCGCTGCCCCATGATAATATGGGGATGCCAAAACTATGCGAGATCGGTGATGTGAAGGAGTACTGTGGAAGCGTGCCGTCTCCATCAACCGACGTTGTTTATAGTAAGTTCTCCTGTTTTTGCAATTCGGAGTCAAACTATGGTTACGTGGATCGTTCGGGCGAGCCCGTCGACCCTGTCGAGCACCCCGAAGGATGCATTCCGCCATCAGTGTCGATGACGTCAGCATCTGCATGCAGCCAGTTTGTAAACCCTAGTTACGATAACAGTCTTCCTGCTGACCCAAGCTGCTGGGAATTCTAGGGCTGGACATTATGCTCTTGGTAATAATGTGGAAATGTTTGTATCATAATTGATTGAAGTACCATTTCGCATAAATGTGCATTTATATTGATTTTGCTTAATTTGGAAAAACATAAATGGTGCTAGTGTAGGCTCTTTAAATATACGATGCATACGTTCCCTAATTTTCTATTAATGTGCATTATTTATTTCCCTATAAATGATTATATATTTTCCTCTCTCTCATGCAAAAGGTACGATAAATTAATTATTAATAACTCTTTATTCTTCTGGTCTGCGCAAATAAGTACACGATCTTCTTAAGGTTTAAGTTTTGATAAATTAAAACATATACATATACATATATAAGTTAATTCCAATAAAGTGGAGTAGTTTCTTTTCTTTTTTTGGAAAAAAAATTCCAAAAATAACATTGTTTTGAGTTATGATGGCACCTAACTTATTTCACGTCTGGTTCACGGAATGGAATGGGTAGGTATTTCATGTAAACATAACATGGGCAAGGAATAATATTTTTATGGTACATAGGAACAACGATTACTCTGATGGATTATAAAGAGAATAGATAAGAAATAGACTAGAAATATACAAGGAATAACCACAACCAATTGTCAAGGGCGTATTCCTCATCTATTTCTTGTTTATTCCCGTTATGGTTTATGGGATTTGTCATTTCGTTTATGTTTCATGAAAATATTACTTTTTACGCGTTATATTTTCATGAAACAAGTGTTCCATCACATTCCGAGACCCAAACGTAATGCTAGTGTTAATGTACTTGGCATAGTTCAAGAACCCACATGCCCACAAGGACTAGAGAGAGAGAGATGGGGAGGTCAGTGTCTTCAAAATTTCATTGACCGTTCTCTGGTGCAGGAAGATAGGGAGAGAGAGAGTCTGAATTAATTGTTGTATGCATTTAATTCATGCTTGCTGGTAAAGGCATGAAATGAAAGGAGAGGGCATAATACACCTCTCTTCCGTTTTGTGTATCCTAAAAATGGGAAAGCAGTGACTTGGAGACTGCCGTGCGACTGTCCCACTCCCAGCATTCAGTTGAGCTTTTTTGGCTGTGTGCAGCTGACAGCAGATCCCATCCTCAGTACACTTCAGTACATTATCATTTTACACATAAAAACTCACACAAACATGAGTGGTTAGGCACCATATATACCTTTTAGATCTTTTAAACTTGAATCTCATGGTGAACGCTCTTCAGCTGCTGAGCGGTCCAGCAGCTGTACGGGATGTTAGATATATTAGAAAAAATTTTAAAGATATGATCCAACGATTCTACAGCTACTAGATCGTTCAGTGGACGGAAAAAAGCCAAACCCAAATGAGCTTATCCATATAAGCTTCTTTTTAACTTGAATAATCCTTTTCTCCCTTACCCACTTTACAAGTACTTGTCTTAATAATTGATGAGCTTTCTGAACCAACAAATTTATGCCTCCTACGTCTTTCTCAATAATTGCCTCCTTTTCAAGAATGTGTCCCCTCACTGATCCTAGCGTCTATATATGGTCCGTCTTTAAGTGAGTTAGTGTTGGCCACCAAGGTGAACTTGTTCCATTTTGCTCGAACTGGTACAAAGAATGGTAGTTGTTTCGGATCGATCCGTCGGGGTAGCTGAGATTTGAGGAACAAATGTTATCGCAGATAGAATTCTTGAATACGACATGGTCTTTTCACCGTCACGAGATTTAAGCAGTACTCACCGGCACAAGATGAGATTAGGCGATCTAAAAGAAATGGGGCCTCACACACAATGATGAAGGATTGGCCAAGATCCAACGTCAAGTTAAAATTAAGGATAATCTCAGTAAATTGTTTTAAAATAATAATAATAATAATAAATAAAATAAAATAAAATTGCGGTGGAGGAGGGAGATTGAAGTTGAAATAAATTGAAGGAACGAGGAAAGCATTAACCCTTTCTCTATTTTGGGGGTGGAGACAACATCAAGAGTTTGGATGGACCATCTCTGTGGAGCTCAGTGCAGTTTCAAAAGAATTCTGTTTCTCAATGAGAACTGTTTCTTTGCTTATTATCACAAAAAAGTTTTAAAATAAAAATAAAAATTCACTTGCACTTTGACTTTCGGTTTGGAGGGTGAGGGATAAGTTAGAGGGGGTGACCACCCTCTCTCGAATTGCTACTCCAACAAACAAATAGCATCCACAACACTGCTGCATTGCCGTTAAAGTGATTTCGAAATCTAAACATCATACAAAATTGTATCCGAATTGCTTCACAAGGGATATAAGACAGGTTAGCCACTCGAAAGGAGCGGAATGCACCAAAGAGAGTTTATGGACTGAGCCTTGAATTGATCAATACACGAACAAAGAAAGGGGCGTCAGGCTGTGATTCTTGACCGGCCCTTTGCTATCCTTCGAGCAATGACTCTCCGGCCACCCTTGGTTGCCTTACTGCAGATGTCATTTGTAATTCCATTAGTCACTCACGAAAAGAACATAACCTAGTACTAAGTATGTGTAGCTAACGAATTCAAAGCACGTCACATCTCAAAGTATTTAAGATCATGTGCAACAGCACAAGATGAAGCAGGCATAGTTCAAGAAAGTAAAGCTTCTAAAAGGTAAAATGCAGATTGCAAGCTACAGAAGGATGAAGCACATAGACGATGCAGTATCCAAGAGTTAAAGTGCACACACATGCACATGATCTATAAGAGGGAGGAACTTGGGCATTCATTTTTTTGGATAAAAACAAATAACGATACTATTTTTTAAGGTAAATTCACACACGCCCAACCTAATAATCACAATGATTTGAACCCTTGACCTTTCCCAAGACTAAGGATTTGGCGCACATGTTGGTACCACCAGGCTTGTCAATATAACACTCCACTCCATCGTGCAAACACATGCACAGTGTTTGCAGGCACATACCAAACCACCAAGTGGGTTCTAATAAGTGACGTAAAAATAAAATTAGGCAAATAAATTAAGAAATGAAATAACATGACGGGAAGTGAAATGAACCATGTATATACTGCATTGAGAGGACATTCACCAATGGTCATCTCTTTCAGGCCACATTGACCCGGCCCAAATAAGCAGGTAACATATTTCTCCCAAGGGTCTTCGGTCCAGGTCATAACATCTCATACTGAAACCCATATGCACCACATTGACCCATCTCAAATAAACAGGTAACATGTTTTTCCCAAGGGTCTTCACTCCAGGTCATAACATCTCACGCTGAAACCCACATGCACACACAAACATAGAGGCAGAAAGATAGCAATACCGAGCTAAGTAGCCATGCGTCCTTTTACGCCTGATATGACTGGGTTGATACGTCCGTTTTGGAAGTAAGTAAATGGGCTCGCTTGATGAAGTGTCGTCTCCTGCAAAGAATATAAAAAGAAGTTTACCAATCATCAGAAGGGAGAATATAAAAATGGGGTGTCCATAAGTTCATCAGTAAGTAGACTCAGTAAAACTCCTGTAGACGTCCCCGGGGCCTTTGAAAACAAAAATATAACCCTCTCCAAGCACAGGGTACGAAAACATAGCCCAAATAACAGAAATACCTGTTGCTATTTTTTTACAATCACCTGGGCTTTACAAAGTAGGTTCACTAATTCCCACTTACCAGAGAATTCATTTAGTGAAGGTAACCATCCACAAGTAACAAGTAACAACTAATAATTTCTTACTGAATAGATTCTCCACTAACCAGGAAAGGTTTTCCGGAGTAGTTACATATTCCATGTGCTCGTGAAGTGAGGCACTTTGAATGAGTACCGTCAACTCAGAAGCTCTAGTATAATCATGAACAGCATCATAAATACATTAGTAAATGTGAAACCACAACGCTTGGCCTCTAAACTTGAGTTGAATCACAAAAATCAGTTAACCCATAACAGGACAGCTACAAAACTTTTCCACGTATTTCATATTTACAGTAAAGAATTCCATTCCCAACAGATATCAAGCCTTCTGGAAAACCGGCTAAACAATTCATCCAGAACCTATTGTCCTTCCTATGCTATCCTATGCCCTGAATAAACTAACCTACGTAGGCGTCAGAACAAGAAAAGCATGTCGTTTGAATCAATGGTATCACATTGATTCTTCACAAGCATAACATGATGAACAGAATGGGGTACCCTTAATCCTAAACCATACTTGTAACATTAAAAATGTTATATCCCACCTCGCCATAGGTAAAGCTAAAAGAAATGTTTTTCTCCGACAAGAACACAAAGACAAATTAACTAACACAAATGCAACACAGAGAGTATTTCAGGAGCAAGCTCAACATGAACACTGGAGGGAATTCTTGCAATAAAGTTAACAACAATTACAAATACATACTGATAGCCTGAGCGAAGAGAGATAGAGAGTACCATCAGGTAAGAAGAATCTGAGATCAGGAAGTCCACAAGGGTACGAGAAGCCTTCCAAATCGACTCGCCTCACGGTCTCGGCATCGTGTTCCTGCAAATGGCGAGGCGCCTGAATCTTCCACAGTGAAGGGAACAGCGTGGGAGCATTTTCAACACTCCGACCCACAAACTGGTGATTCAAAGTCGAGCTCTGATGAAAGGAAGGACTGAACAGCCGATTCACAAGAGAAGCTCCGGCGCGAATTAGGGTTTTGGACGACATTGTTTGGGGGGCGGGGGGAGGGAGGAGAGAGAGAGTGCGCGTTTCTCTGTTCTTGACACATGATGTTGTAGAATGGGCTGGGCTTATCAAAATGGGCCCATAAATCAATGGCTTATTGGATAAGAAGGCCCAAAAGAAAGTAAAATTAGTCTATCCGTGAATTTATTTTAAATGATTTGTAAATAAAATTTGGGGTTAGGAGAAGGCCCCATTTTTTATAAGAACAAAATAAAATGTCGAGGAAATATCTAAAACACCCATTTAGTTTGGGTGGTTAAAAACTAATCGATAGGGTCTTATTGGTAAATACCACAAGATCTCATGCATTGTAACCTATGGCTCTGAACTAAATCCATTGGTATGAAAAGTATTAATTGAATATATTCTATATAGTTTCAATTATTTTTACATTTTCCTATATTTATGAAAAAAGCCTAATAGGTTCCTAATATCCAATTTTGTCTAAATAAAAAATATAAAATTATTTTAAAAAATAATGAAATGTGAAAAATAAAGGAGAAAAAAGAGAAAATATATATTATTACACGTAAAAAATTTAATATATTTTATAATTAAAATATAAAAACTCATTCCTTAAAAATTCTTTCGTTGGATCCAGTGGCGATTGCCCCTCTCGACTTCCACCTCTAGATTTGCATTTTAATTAGAAAATAATCATTTTTAAAATAAAATAATTTAATTTTTCTCTCTTTTTTTTCTTTAGTTTCACATTTTATTCTATTTCTTTTAACAATTTTTTGTTGTCACTTTGGACGGAATCAGAGGGCATGATTTTTTTCTTTTAAGTACATGGGTGCGATTAAAACAATTGAAAACACAGTAACTCTGTTCAATAATTACCCAACCTACTGGGGTAAATGACACTTTAAACCCTGAAGTTTCACTGCTTTTTGACATTGAACCTTAATCTTTTTTTTTATTAAATCGAACCTCGAATTTTCACTTCCGTGTTAAATTGAACCCCACCGTCAGCTTCGTCCAAATAGATGGATGGGAAAGGGTTATGTGCCCCTCACATGACCCTTTTTAGAGGGTAAAATGGGAAAATCATTAATCAACTTATTCTTTTCTCATTTAAGAAGGCCACATGTGACTATCTGATTGGTCCTTTTTTCTTTTGATTTTCCTTTTCCTTCCTTCTCTCTTCCCTCTTCTCCTTTGCAATTGTTGCCCCTGCAATAATCTCCTCACCCGATTCCTCCTCCACTACCTCAAAAAATCCTCCCCCAAGCTCAACGGCGGCACGAGATGATCGCTGGAGTATGGCGCCCTCGCAGACACCACTATGTACGGCGTGAACTTGATCGAGCGGAGCAGCTTCTCGTGCCAAGGCTTGTTCTCAGTGCTATGGGTGGTGTCGAGGTACAATCTAAGCGGAGATTGCAAGGCTAGGTTGGAGAAGATGATCGGGGAGATGTTGGATCAACCAGCCCAAAAACATGAAGAGGGAGCATCATCATCTGTTCCTTACTTCCAATCAAGACATATTCGGCGGTAGAGGGAGTAGTGGCTTCACCAACGAGAAAGGACACGACACGACCTTGTGCTCCCCATTTGTATATTATTCGCTGCCGCTGTCGCCTCAAGTGAGGAGAATGAAACGGATAGTAGGTGCTTCGATAAATGGCGGAGCTAGCTCCAGATAAGGTGTACGCGCCGTAATCATTACAAGTGTGGAGAGCAATATCGAACTGGATCCTTTTTCTTCTCTAGATATCGAGCCATCCCTTCCATGGCACAACTCCTCTCCTTCATTTCTCCTTCATAATTATCTTCTTCTCCTTCTTTCAAGCCTTTGCCCATCGTCGAGCTATTGGTACAACAATCACCCTCTATTGATCTCTGTTATACCAGCAGTAGCGAGGGTGCCAATATTGCCGATGAGGACCACCCTTGGCACCCCTGAAAGGTCACGGTAGGGCTTCTTTTCCCCATGCTCTATCCATTTTGAGCTTTTCTTTTATTTGAATTATTCGTATAGCTTTTAATTATACTACTAGAAAATTTAATTATTGGAGTTGTACCTTACTTACTGATGATGATGCTCACTTTTCATGTTTTTAGGCCGGTCGATCCAACGTCATCTTCTCCAAACCGGCCCTACAATCGCTGCTTTGATCCTACCCCGAAGCCACCCGCAGCACCGAGAACATGTTCCAACAAGAGAAGCAGCTCCGCTCGATCAGGTTCATGCCGTACACTGCGGTGTCCACGAGGGCGCCGTACTCCGGCGAGCACCTCGCGCCATAAGTGAGCTTGCCAAAGGATTTCTGGAGGTTGTGGAGGAGGAATCAAGTGAGGAGGAGACTATTCCAGTCAGAGGCTACTGTAGGGGCAACAATTGCAGAGGAGAGGAAGGAAAAGAGAAAGGAGGAAAAGAAAAATTAGAAGAAAAAAATGGCCAATCAAATAGAAACACGTGGCCATTTGAGATGAGAAAAGGGTAAGTTGTAATTTAAATGAATTTGATCAGTGATTTTACTATTTTACCCTCTAAAAAGGGTCATGTGAGGGGCACATGACCCTTTTCCATCCATCCATTTGGATGGAGCTGACGGCAGGGTTCAATTTAACACGAAAGTGAAAATTCGAGGTTCGATTTAATAAAAAAAAAGATTAAGGTTCAATGTCAAAAAGCGGTGAAACTTCAGGGTTGAAAGTGTCATTTACCCCAACCTATTGAGGTTGTTTTAGATATATATATATATATATATGTGTGTGTGTGTGTATCCAGAAATAAAATTGTAAAATTCATACTTTTAAAACTTTATCAAAACCGACATAATCTTAAGGTCCGAGTTGAGACAATTTCCTCAGGCCTTATATATATATGTATATCCAGAAATAAAATTGTAAAATTCATACTTTTAAAACTTTATCAAAACCGACATAATCTTAAGGTCCGAGTTGAGACAATTTCCTCAGGCCTTCGCCTAAAATTGCATCTAAATTACATATAAGACCATAGTTTAGCTTACCATTCCGATAAATGTCATTGTCATAGGACAATTGATGCGTGCTTTCAATATGTTTATGGGTAAACTCCATTTTAGTAGGAAATTGACAAAACTTTTTCCCCTTTGACGTCTCAACTACTACAAAGTCAAATTTATGTGGTTATTATCCTCTTCCAATAATACCCTCCGTATGTTTTATTTCATTATTATATTCTAGAAAAAGAAATTCCATAAGTTATCAAAACAATTATCCCGTGCAGTCTAAGATCAGAGTCATCAATTATCACAAGCACAATTAAATTTCAAAGCATTCTGTGAATCACTGCAAAATGTTCTTATGTTGCTTAATGAAAGCTTTTGCTAAAGTTTACCAAAAAATTAGAAAATTATCAAGTGGCCAAAAATGCACGAGCTTAATAAAAACTTTCAGAATACCAACTTATACTTACTGGGCAACTTTGCCACCTCGGCAAATTTGTAATAAATGTTTTGTTTTTGTGGAATGATTTGGGGAGAGAGGATAGAGGAACACTGTGAGCACAGAATCAAATACATCAGATATGGAAGTTTCTTACATACAAACAAACCCAATGCACCCAACCAGACTGTGTCAGCACTAATGAAACAAACAAGCATTTTGGAGCATCCCAAGCATTGAAAAACTCATATGGATGAGTATGCTCGACAACAACAACAATAACAACAACAACAACAACAAAATGAATGATTGAAGAACTTGAAGGAAGAAAAAAAAAATAGTGACAATCTAAAATGGGGCAAAAAAAGGTGAGGAGAAGTCGAATCAGGATGAACATGCATGTGGGAGATCTCCAAAATGTACACAAAATCACAGTCATGCTGCTCTAAGGAGCTTCATTGCTCCCCGTCAAATGCATTTGAAACCCAATCTGAGACTGTTGCCTGAGCATCCGACTCAGTGTGAGGCAAAAGAGAAAGAGGCGTGATGGCGACCTGTGGCACCAAACAAAATGCAAAAATGAGCTACCAAAGGAGAAAGAGTCTAGGCTTTAGAACAGAAGAGATATGACATTGATTGCATTGTAATAGCAATCTCGACAGGATCAAGCTCTCTGGGGACAGAAGCCAAAAGACTCCCATTGGGGGGAGGGGCGGCGCAAAAAGAACAAAGAGGGCCATTACCCCATTTTACACCGTCATATGCAATGATAGCCGTCCCTTTAAATCACATCAAAGTGATCCATAAAACAGGAATCATTTCAATCTCATTATAGATGTCAGTCAGTCCACGTAAAGGAGAAGTGGAATTTGAACTTACAAATCCATTTTCAAGCGCTCTGAAGTCTAAATCTTCGTCCACGTCTTCCTGCTCCTTTTCCAGAAACTACAATAATGCATATATCCAAGGATTATCAAGGCCAACAACTTCAGGAGCAAATCAAGACCTAACAAGTAGGTACTAGCTGAAACTCAACCTAAAATTACTGCAATTCATTACATGCATGATACTTCTGGTAATACTTCCATTTTCATAAAAAGGTCAAAATCTTTTGTATGCAAAATTATCTTCCGAACTTATCGTGCAACTCGGTGCTTATAAAACATCCACCAGATCTATAGTAATATTTTTTTTTAGGTCTACCCATCAGTGTCCGAAGGCCAAATGACCCCAACTAAATCTGGTTTGAGCCAAGAGGATCCACAGGAGGGGGGGGAACTCTCCCAGCACCTATTTTTTCCATTCACAAGACTCGAACTCGAGACCTTGTTTAAGGGGAACCAAGCTCCTAGCCACTTGAACCAACAGGCATTGGTATCTATAGCAACATTTTATAGCCTGCAGAAGAGTTGCTGAAAGCAGGGAAAGCTGTCTTATGTGCTCAAGCTCAGATAAAAGCTACCATTCAGAGGTTGAGGCAATCCAATGAACTTCGAATTGCAATTTTTACCTCTAGGCGAAAGTACTTCTTCACTGCACGACCGGAGTCAGATTTTCCTGCAACCCCAACTGATTCAATCTCCACATTGTTTCTCTGTGTTGTCAAACGACGAGCAGCACCCTGAAAAAGCAAATGTATCAGTCTCAACTAAAAGGAAAAAGTGCCTCATTGTCCTCTAAAAATGTAAATAATACTAATTTGGAGCAACTCACTGCAGCAGAGGCATCTCGACCTAGCTGCGCAAGCTGCAGGCCAAGGCTTTGCTGATTAGACATAAAAGGTGCAGCAGCTGGGCGCCTGCTTGCCGAAGCTTGCCAGCAAGGAGTAGATCTCCACAGGCTTTGCTTTGTCAATTTGAAACCCTGCAACAAAAGATTATACGAGACAGATTAAAATCTAGAAAAATCAAAATAAAACTAGCTTCTGTGCTAAAAGATACAAGAGCATAAGAAACCTCAACCATGACAGTTTAATGATGTGAAACATTATTTTAATGACATAATTTGAATCATCTATCTTCATTTAGCAATCTCAAACTATTTTCAGAAAAGCATGCCTCTGTAAAGACCAATCTCACAAAATTTAATAGAAGTTACTCCACAAGCCCTCATCAAAACTTCTTCTCAACATCTGTCAGCTTTCAAGGATTTTTCTTGAGCATTATTAGCAAGTTTCTGAGGATATTCCTTAATTAAGGATTCAAGCTGAGAAATATACTGGCACAGAAACAGCTTTGAGCCAAAAAAATAGACGAAGGTATTCAAATCAACACCAACATCACAAGCCCTTATGATGCCAATTGCTTAGCCTGCGTTTCAGCCTTATCCTCAAAATCGAACAAATTTCACATGGTTAACTGTATTCAGTACAATATGCTCAACGACAGATTTAATCACCTCCAACTATGTATCCTCTCCATCCATGGCAGAATTGTTAACCAGATGAATAAGGAGAGTGCTTCTTCCCAGACAACCATTTCTCTAGTTTATTTCCCTTCAGGCGTCCATTAAAATGTAGAATGGGCAAGTAATTCTACAAATAGCTTGCCATTATTCTCTGAACCTTTTTTTTGCTCATCTGCACTAGCTAGCCCTTGCTATTTTAGATACCAAAGAAACAGAATTTCAACAGTGGCACACATTTTGACAATTTGACATTTCCACACACATCAAACTTTTGAAATTCCTAGGTGCATTTCATGCCTACTCCCATTCTTGTTGCAATTCATGCTGCTGCACAAGTCCAACAACAGATCAATGACTAACGGAAAACATAAGTACAATTTTTTCCCACAGGCAGAGAGAAAGGGTGAGGAAAAAAGTTGTATTTTTGATGGCCTTCCGAAAAGAGAGGTGGGGGAGAGGGGAAGGGAACTTTGGAATTTAGAAAATATCCTTACTTTGAAGCCAAATCTTAAGATGCATGTATACAAAACAGCCCTCATCTCTCCTTGCCCCTAATGTGTTTGGTTATTATGTTAACAATCACTACCAGTTTCAGCCCCTTCCCTACTCCCAGAATTCTAGTTCTGCCTGAAAGATTTTTTGAAACAGCACTCCAAGCAACACATGAATTTTCAAGAAGCAGCTAATATTTCACCTAACTGCATAAAAGATAAACAAAGAAAACCTTGTTGGTTGAAGGGGATGTCGGAATATCTATGTTTAATAAGAAACTCTTGGGGAAAACTCCTTTTTCTACATCTCTCAATGCTGCTTTTATCAGTGGTAAGCAAACACTGACTGCATCTTTGAAATTACTTTCTTCACTTTCATCCTTCTTCCTGAAATAGTTATAACACAACACCCAATGTTACACATGTATATAGTATTACATGAAGCTGATAACATTCCACAGTACAGGATAATCATCTCACCAATTCAATGATAGTGACATAGATGGAACTCCACAAATCAATGCCTCTCTAGCTCCCGCAACAGCACCAGAGTAGAACCTGGAGGGGTTCTCAGGTAACAGAAGAAAGTTTAGATGTCAAACAAGGCCTCGAAGGAGTCATGCAAGAAACAAACAATAAATAAACAGACGAATCCTGAAGCAACAAAATCACAATTTAAACACATGCTTGTTCAAGGAAAAATGACTATGAAGTGAAATTGATGGGGATTGCTAATGCTCTTGAACTACAAGCAATTTTTACACAAGTAACTTGAACAATTCTGTATAGCGGCATTTCATTTAAGGGATAGGTTAAAGTGAAGCGTGAAAACCAAGAAATAGAACTTCAACTAAGAGCAACTTACATGTTATGACCACAACTTGATCCCTTGTTGATTCCACTTATCACCTAAATATCAAAACAAGTATACATTAATCCTTGAGAAACGATGTTGA
This sequence comes from Santalum album, assembly GCA_034195605.1. NCBI lineage: Eukaryota > Viridiplantae > Streptophyta > Magnoliopsida > Santalales > Santalaceae > Santalum > Santalum album. The sequence continues at coordinate 4,357,732 of CM067258.1, forward strand.
AGATACATCTAAAAACCTCACCCCAGAAGCAAATAAATGCATACCATGGAAGGCCTTGACCAGGAAAAAAGGGCGCCAGATAAGGCTAATGAGACGCAATCCACCGGAGTCCCTATGGGTAATGGATGCCAAATCCAAATATAATAACAAAAAGAAATAGCTTAAACGAAAAATCTTTCCACCAAAACGCTTACATGACAAAGCAAAGATGATTACCTTCTAGTTCATTATAGATTTCATTTCACAACTAAAAGGCAGTAGAATTTAAAAAGAAAAAAATACAGCATTTAACTAATAAAATGAAACGCTAAATTATATAGAAGAATTAATAACTCCATCAGCTCAAAATGCCACTGTTAGTCGAACCAAATTACAACGGCCCGAGAATATTTAAGAAAAAAAAGCGACTGAGCAGAGAAATGAGGTTATACCACAAACTTCATAAGCTGTGGCACCATTGATTTCAGCAGAACTCACTGCCACTGTTTCTCGCAGCGATATCGAATGACCCGAGACAGATTTGTCCCTAAACAACATCATTATAGCATTAATCACTGCCAAACTTCAAAATCAAAGTAAACCCAGAATAATGGCAAGAAATAAGCAACAGTAACCACCAAGGCAATAGCGCAAAAAAAAAAAACCCACGACTGCGGAGCGCAGACATGAACACTGTACATCCCATCTTGAACGAGAGCTTCGACGAGGTGCGCGAGCCCGGGGGAATCAATCCCATCGCCATTCGTCACGAGCACCACCGGCTTCGGCGAGTCCGGCTCGGAATAAGGCACAGCGGTAGCAGAAGGCGAAGGGGAAACCACGGGCGCCGCCGATTCACCACTCCCCTTGCCAGACTGTTCCCCGTCCTTCCCCTTCCTGTTGAGCAGCACTTCCTGCAGATTATTCACCAGGCCCGGAGGCATGAAGTTGTTCTTCAGCGAGGTCGTCATCACAGACAAAACTGCGAGGGATTTGGTAGGATTGAATTGCAAAATCAAAACCCTAGAGCCAGAAAGATACACAGAGAAAGAGAGAAGTGAGAGCAGTATGAAAAAGGGGAGATTGATGAAGAAGAATGGGAGTGGGTTAGAGCGATTCAAACGGGATTATGTAGAGAGAGAAAGCTCTGCCTGTAGAGAGAGAGAACGGAGAAAAAGTCTAGAGAGAGAGGGAGGGAGATTGATTGTTCTTCGGGGAGGGGGAGAATGAACAGAAGAAGTTTGAGCTTAAAGCCACGCGCGGCCCCAGGCGGGTGTTCTCATTCTCCAGTAGCACTTTGACAGCTGGATTTTTGTCATTCCATTTTATTTATTTATTTATTTATTTATTTATTTACCAAGTTTTGAGAAAATTGATGTTTGGGGAGATTGAGTGCATTACAGATATTGAGAATGATTGATTTCATTACTACAAAAGGATATAAAATTAAGAAAAATTAAAAAATTATTAGAAAAATGCAGTCTGAATCTGCTGCACTGAATTCATATGGTAGGTTGCTTGGCACCTTAATTGATTCTCATGTGAAGACAATTCAAATGAGTGTCATTTATTTGGGTGTGATTAATAAATTGGATTGCTTCCATTATTGGGTGTCATTAATATTGGAACAATTGGGTGAGTGTATGAGACTTGGATTTTTTTATTTAATTGTGGAATTAAAAATAAGATTAACATCAGTTTAACCTTGTATTAAGGGCCTTTGATTGTATTAATGAATTTACCTTTTCGTCGCCCAACTACCAGATAATTTCTTTAATTTTTTGACAAATATATAAATATACCAAAAAACAGAGACAGCACCCTAATGAGTTTTGATTTTGAGTACGGAAAATTTTCTAATACTCATTAATCGAAAGTCTATACACATCACGACACACGCACTATTCAATTCATATATTTTTGTTTAGAAGTCTAATTAATTTCTTTAAAAAATAAAAATAAATTAATATAATTCACACCCAGATATATTAACGACTGAATCTAGTTTATAGTTTGGTGTAATAAAATATTTTTGAATATAAAATATTTCCATTCAAGCCAAACTCTTAAAAGACTTTTTCTTCTTTTTTTCTTTCTAAAATATCATTATTTAGTCAAAAAAATTAAACTTATCATTAATCTTTGGAGTTTTTCCCAACATAAAATTATTTTGGGAAGTCGGGTTTTTAAAATTCGAGTTCAATCCAACTATATATTTTTAAAAATTCGAGCTTCACTGCCCCAAAGCCAGAGTTTTCAAAACCATGGTATATTTGGAAAAACTCCAAGCTCAATAGAGTAAGTTCAGAAATATTTTGCCGAATGATACTATTTTAGTAATATAAAAAAAAACACTCTAAAACTACAAAAAAAATATTATCATGAATTTCTATTTTTTGGGACCAAACACGTCAAAGATCAATCCGGCCTCTCTACATTTTGTGGTAAAAACACCCTCTCTATAATTGGTCGTTAGATGATCGACACGTGTATACGAAAATATCTTAATCATTTATACAAGTTATATGCTTACCAAATTGGAACAAAACATTACAAAACAATGCAGTTCGTGAAATGATAAGTTCAAAACTTAAATAAAAAATAGTCATAATATTTTTATATACACCGTGACGATCATCTAACGGCCAACTGTAAAGGACAATTCCACCTCTAAATATAGAAGCCGATTGGTTAATGATATATGAAAAAATAAAAAATCAAATTAGGAATCCGAAGTGAGCAACGAGCATGATCATCTTCTACTAAGCGCAATTTGGGCCCACGATTACGGTGTTAATTGATTCATGCACGCCAAAAGGGGGGGGGGGAGAAACTCGACTTGGCCCCACCCGCGACCCTCGCTTAAGACTTTTTTCCTCACCACATCAATGATTATATGGAATCACTTTAGGTTGTTTCACCCTCTAAATTTGGAAAATAAAATAACATAAAATAGCTGACATTTTCGCCAATTTACAATTTTAAATTTTTGGGATATGAACTTTCTTATGCTCATTTATTAGTGAGTAGAGTGAAACAGACTTAAAACGTTACGAAAAGCTTCTAATTATGATATTATAAGGCAAAAGGATGCCGTGTTAATAGTTAATCGAGGGAGTTTGAGATTTGATTATGCAGGATGAATATAAAGGTCAGTTTGGAGAGCTTATTTTTTAGTTTTTTATTGAAAAATTCTTTTGGTTTAATTGAAATTTTCAAAAAGTGTATTTTAAAAAGTACTTTCTCAATAAGTCTTAGTTTGCTTTATCGAAAAACTCGAGTTTTTGTCAAATACTCAAGTTTTCTCAAAGAACACTTTATTTAAGTAAAAAATTCTTGTCGTTCATATTATTAAGATGGATCTCATCCTCGTATGTATTCGATTACCTATTTAATAAAATCATTTGATTCTTAATACTTTTTTTTATAAAATAAATAAACTATTCGTTTCGAAAAAATAAATCATAAAAAAATCCCTACACCCTCGTATGTGTATAGAAATTTTGACCGAATACACTAACTCCTATAAAATCCCTACCACGGAATCAGGGGAGGCATTGATTTGTAGTGGTGGAAGTGATGGGATTCAAAACCATTTATAACCCAACGAACCATTTGTTGGGCATTAATGAGAGCACTGTTCCATGTCGGGGATTCCACGTGCAATAATGTCAGTGCAGGCTCAAGGGCAAAATCTAAAGAGCCGCGGTTTAACGTTCTTGAAAGTTGTTAATTATACTAATTCAAATGCTAATCAAATGCATTAAATAAATGGTAAAACATATTGCCTTGCAATAATTTTTCATCCCAAATGAGGGGATCCCAGGAGAGCCGTCGACTCCAAAAAAAAAAAAAATCTATCGCGTTATTATTACATTAGAATTCCATTATTACCCTCAAACCCTTGGATGCATTTTCATCCATCACAAGTTGGGGAGTAAAGCCTTTGTTAAGGGTATAATTGGTTATAATTATAAACACAAGGCAAACTCAATTTTTGATAGTTATCACTTTGTAATGTTAGTCTATAATATTAAGGGATGAAGATTGCAATTTTAGAAAACGGAGGAGCGGCATCAGCGTTACGAGGCCGAGGAGGATGAAATAATATGATGTACAACAGAATTAGATAAAACGACACATCATATAACATTTCTCCTATACTCTATACATATATACATATATATATATATACGCGCTATAATCAATATAATGTAATAAACTTTATTCCAATGTCTCAGTTTCAAGGGGCACAATTTTTCTCTATTTTCTCCACTCACGAGTAAAGATGTCTGCCAAATAGTATTTGAAATGACTTTTGAAATGATATGGCAAATCGCTTTTGAAATTCAACATTGCACGTAATTGATGACTTTCTGTAAAAAATTAACTTTTATAATTTAAATTATATTTCATTTAGTGATGATTGGGGTTCGTTTGGTCCCCGTAATCAAAGTGCTAATGAAAAGTGATGAAAGAAGAACTTGCCAAAAAAATAATTATTATGTTAGCCAAAAATAGTTGACAAATGTTAAAAGTCACTGTTGAATACCTGCAGAAATTAATAATCAAAGTGAAAAGTATCGACCATTAGCACCGAGCTGATTCTAAACACAACCTTAATTTGCAATATTACTATTTTTTTTAATGCTTACGCTACTAATTTAAAATAGGGACCACTAGAGGCGCGATTAACCGTATATAAGGCAATTTAAATTATTATATTTTAATACGGAGGGGAGCTTAATCCTAAACCGTTCATGTTAAAGTGTAGTGACACTCACTTTTCCGGCGAGATGATGAGTCGGCTTAGTTTGTTTGTTTTGTTATTATAAGTATTTCTCTTTATTTTATTATGTTTTTTTCAAGTAAACATGAAAAAAGAGGAGGGAGGAAGTAACTTCGTCAATTTATCGGGATATCAGCATTTTTTGTGGGTTCATGGAGTCTGTGATGTGCATACATGTCAAGTTGTGATTGGCTATCACCATAAATTAAGTGGTGGTGATCAGTCACATAAGTTTTTTTCAACTTATTAACCAATTTCAAAATTAAATTCCGTAACATCTTATTTACTTTATAGTTACAAAGGAAACAAAGAGCTGAGGAAAGGTGAACGAAAAAGTTACAAATTCTTAATAAGTTTAGTATTCTATCTTCATGACTTTTGCAAAAGCCTTATTAAGAGTCACTTCCTTGACAAACTCTACGTCGAATCCTCAAAACCAATGGTGAAGGCAAAAATATATCACAAATATTGCGAATAAGGCTGGTACATAAGTCCTAGATGATGAAACTATAACCTCGCTGGGAATTGGTAAGTTTTTTTATCGTTTGTGAGCTAAATTGCTCAAATTTAAAGATAACGAATTGATTGGGATCTTGCCTAGAGTTTTGGGGGCAATTTTGGTGGGATGAATACAAAATTCCTTGATTATAAGTTAAAGGAAGGAAAGAAAGGAAGAGATATAAAAAGAACGAGAGGATGAAGCCCCAAACTTTTCTTTTAGTTTCATGCGTGGAAAAGTGCGATGATTTATAAAGGAGTGAAAATGACTTTAATGAAACTTTTGTGATACTCAATTTACTCTAAAAATAATAATGAAGAATAAAAGTTAAATTACATATCAATCTTAAAATTATTATAACTGTCGGTCTTAAAATTATTATAACTAAGTTTTTATCCTTTTATTTTTTTCTCAACTCGCAATTAAGATATCCTTCAATTTTTTTAATCATAAAGTCCCAATAATCAACGAAGAGAAGAATATGTCCCATCTTTTTTTTTTCCTCCCCATTTTTAGAAATATTAGCATACATTTTATTTTATTTTCTAAGCTCCCAACCAGTCCCAATGTTACCGCCTTCAATTTCCGCTGTAAATCAAATTTCCCGTGTTGGCTTGTTCTTTCCCTCCAACCATTTTGGTGGAACAAATTTCAAAAAAGAAAAATTCAATGGAGATACAAGGGGAAGATGGCACCAAAATTATACTGAAGAAGGGTTCGGAGATATCATTCGGAAGAGGAGATGGAGTCACTTCAGATGATCGAACTGTCTCTCGGCGCCACGTTTCGTTCCAGCTCTACGAGGATGAAATCCCAACAACAAACCCTAATTCGGGAACCAAAGTTCGTTTTGAATCGATTGGGAAGAACCCCATTTGGGTGCGTGATTGTAAGAGTGGAGAAATTAGGGTTTTCAGGAGATTTGAGACGGGGGAATTGGTACCCGGTGATGGGTTCTGTGTCTCTGCAAGGAAACCTGCTTGGTTCACTTTGAAGATGAAAGAGGACGAAGATGAAGAAGAGGAAGGGGATACAGTTTTGGAAAAGCACAATGATTTTGCTGACGGGGAAATGTTACTTAGAGGAGACGAGGATTTAGGGTTTGAGTTGGTGGATGTGTCAGAATCAGAAATTGATCCTGTCAAAGGTTTGGCTTCACCACACTACAGTCCCCCTTTTTTTTTGGTTTAAATGTTGCGTCTCAGTGTAATTGGTGAATTTACTGACGTTTTAGGCCAATTTGGTGGTTCTGGGAGTTGCATGATTACAATTGATATGTCATCTCATGCCTTATACTTGCTTTGCTGGTTCCATTATTCCCTAGCTTTGAATGGTAACCTTAATTTCCACTGGTTTATATCTTCGTAGTCTTTCGTTATTAGTTTCATTAGTCACGGTAAACAGGATTCTCTACTAAGGATGCTTTTGTTCCATATCTACAATTAGCTGGCTCGGGTAATACAAATGAATTCAAAGTTCTAATTGTAGAAAGCAAAAGTTTTCTAAGAGGTTGAGTTGAATCAGAGAAATTCTAACTCAAAAATCAGAAAACCAGTGCGATATATTAGCATTTCATGCTTTAAATTATTCCTTTCCTCATAGGTAGCTTCAGTTGGGCTTATGTTAGAATAGTTAGAATTATGGGACATTCTCAAAGGGTTAATATTGTTGTATTTACTGGGTTTCTGTCCATTCACCAACTAGTTCTATTCGTTCGGATCCCTGAAGAACTTTTCAGATTAATAAATGACCAATCCATCCAGAGCTACAGAAAGTATATGCAGTCAGAGCCGACCCTTGATGTTTGTTTTCATGCATAACTGTTGTGTTAGTTTTGCACCATAAAACATAACTATGTTAATTATCTTAGAGGATGTTTTTATTGGTTTCTGCCTATTGATTGCATGACATTACTTTGGGAAATGCAGAGTTTGGTTTCCTTGTAATAGGGCATGAGTTCGATCACTATCCCAAACATAAGATCCGGGGTATTAAGAATTGGGATTGGTTCCTTCAGGAGCCTAGGAAAGACAATGAAGATGATAAAGTCCCTAAAATGAAGGCGAGAAAGAGAAAATCGGATGAACTCGGTGAGGATGACAATGACGATTGGACGGGCGAGAGTGAAGATGATAAAGAACTGATTGCGAAATTGAAACATGTGTCAAGACCCAATTATCGTTCTACCAGATCAAAGGATCATAACAAAACTCACAAAGCCACAAGAACTTCTTCAGGGAATAGAACAGTCAACGAAAATGAAGATGATAGTGGCGTTGAAGATGAAGATACCCTGGGAGGTTTCATTGTTAATGATGATGATGTGGAACAAGAAGGAATGGATGAGGATGAAGAGGAAGAATTTGACGATGAAGAAGAAGAAGATGATCAATGACCAGATGATGATGCTTGCACTGTGTAGCTTTTGTGAGTTATGTACATGTTTTGTGTATTATATTATTGTTGTGTAGGATTAATTTTCTTTATCTTAATTTAGTTGGCTTGTCTTGGATCAATTTTGTTTTGTTTTGTTTTCTTGCATATTTAGCAGTAGATGGTGTTGTCTATTTGGGTTGCATGACTAAAAGCATGTGTCATATTTTTTCATGTAATTCATTGGACAATTTTGATGAACAATTCACTTTCCTGATCAGCATTATTTTCCATCTTATTTTCTATTTTTTGGTAGTGATGAATTCCAATGGTCAACTGCAAGTAATTTCAGACTGTCATTATGTTGCAAAGTCAGCTTTGTATTACAGTCTAACTCTTCCTTGTTTGATAAATCTACCCAAGAATTTTGCATACTTGATAGTTTCTTTGATCCTTCCTTCCATTGTGCCAAATGCAATGCAATTATGTCTATTGTTTTCTTACAAGAGAAATAAGGACAAGTAAGATACTATGTATAGAAATACAGATGATTAGGATGTTTTATACTTCCATTAGATGAAACTAATCTCCATTGAAGAGAGTTTCGACCCAAAAGTACAAGTTATATTTCATGGGATAAAACATGACTAGTGCTGACTGGAGAATTTGTCTCTTATAGTTAAAAGACTACTGTTTTTCATTTACATCCCATGCCACATCTCAGCCATTAGCATGAATTTCGTTCGCATCTGATCCCCCCAATTCTTGTTCACCCTTGTTTGAGCAGGTGGCTGCTGCTAAGCCAATACCGTGGACAAGAGTTATGTTGAAGAAAGGTTGGAACCCTATAGAGACTGAAGAGGCGCCAAGGGTATTTTGTGACTCAATTCTTGATTTCTTCTATAATAGGGTGTGAGTCAATAGTTTCTCATAAAGCATTTCTACGGAAGCCTCTAATTGCACTTATGAATGTCTTAACCCTTCAAGGTAATTCAAAGAGTTCTTAATCTGTCGAGATTTATGTATTTATTTTGAGAAAATTCTTTATGTAAGGTAGCTGTGTCTAATTTTACATGTGTATCTTGAAATGACAACCATTCTGTCAAAAACGCATAGAAGGGCAAAGTTTTTTTTATCGAACTAGCATCATTTTAATGTGCATCTATACATAATTAGAAATAACACAACATAAAGCAGCCCCAGCACCCCCCCCCCCCCCCCCCCCCTTTGGGCGTTTTGAGACATTATTATTTTGTTAAATGATTATAGAAGAATATCTTAGAAGGCACTTGTACATAATTTGGAATAGTGACCAATATAACCAGAAATGAAATTGAATAAAATGGATAGTTCACTGAAATATAACGTGCAATGAGCAATAAGCTCAGAATGGCCCACCTTGGCCCAACCTAGTTGGATTAAAATGACGTTGTTTGAAAGTCTTTTTCCGTGAATGTAGATATGAGGGAAAAATTTTGAAAGACTCCTCATAGTTTGAGTCATTTTTACAAGATTTTTTATGATTTAAATTTTATTTATCACACATTCTGTACAATTATTTTGTTTTTAATAAACCTATTTCATCTATTTGCTGTCCAATTCTGTTACGTGAGGGAACACATGCCATGCTCTTAAATTTGCACATCATTATTTCAAATATAAATTATTAAAATAATATTAAAATTTTAAAAAATAATTTAAAAATGGAAAAAATAAAGAAAATACAAATAACAAATTAAGAAAGGTGTAACTTCCATTTTTGGACGTGTGCGTAAATATAATAATAGAATTAAAATTTTATTTTTAAAAAAGTGTACTAAAATTCTACTCTTGCCAAATTTTCAATTAGGACATAAATGTTAAGATTTATGACAATTAAAAATATAGGTTAAGGGTTTTCTTATTTTATTATTTATATTTTCTTAAAATTTTCATTATTTAAGTATTTTTTAATTTCTTAATATTTTTTTTAATAATTTATATTTAAAATAATGATGAAAAAATTTAAAAGGTTATCATGTATCCTTTCATTTAATGAAATTAGACAACAAATTAATAAAAAGAATCTATTAAATATAAAATAAAATTACGGAAAGTATTATAAATAAAATTTAAACCATAAATTAAAAAATTAAAAATGACCCGATTTCTCCCTACATATTGCGATGAACTGAACACGTGCTAATTCCAGGACGGCGCCCCCCCCCTCTCCCCCCCCCCCCCCCCCCCCCCCTTTCCGCTCTCTCTCTCTCTCTCTCTCGGGAACCCTAGCAATCTCAGACCAGTGGACTCAAACCCTAGCTAGGAAGGTACTCGAATCAAATCGAAGGTCCATCCATCCATCAGGCGTTGTTGTTAGGGTTCTTCTCTTCTAGGGCTGATCTAGAGCAGCGAGTTCGGAATCGAGGCGATTTAGGGCAAGAAAGGTATAATCTTTCTTCGTTTGCAGGTCTATAGGTAGAGCGAAAACAGTGGTTGTAGAATCCAATGGATTTTGATGCGGAACACCATCCATACGAAGAAGGTGACACGGTCGCCTTTGATGGTAGCGAGGAACGAAACCATCAACTCTCTTCAGACCGTGGTGGTGGGGTGGAACCATTCGATAACGTAGATAGTGCTGATATCGAGATAAAGCCTTCTTTCGATGATGATCACCGTGACTCGTCGTCCTCAGGGTTAGTTTGTACCCAAAAAAAAGGTGTTAGGGTTTCTGTAGATTTATAGATTTCTCTGCGTTTGTGTTGGAAAAAAAAAGATTTTTGGTCATGATAGCTAGATTTGGCAAAAGGGCGGTCTTTTGAGATCTTGTGGTTTTTCTTCTGTGATAGAAAACTATTCGTCGGAGGCATTTCTTGGGAGACTACTGAAGGTACGTAACGCCCTTGTTTGTTTTTATATATATTTAATTCTTTTAGGGTTCTCTAATTTAAACCATTCGGTTCATTGTCATTTCAGTTCTGCGCGAATCTTGCGTATTAAATTTTTTTGTTATTGTTTGCCCCTTTGTTGATGTTTTTGCCATTGTGATGGATGCTTTTATCAATGTAGTGGATGCAATTATCTGCATTAATTGTTGGACTTGTTCCGCCTGTTCCCTTATAATGGTTACACGTGTTGTGATGCTAGGTTCTTCGCCTTTAATGAATTGTAGTTCATAACATTTTCGTTTGTAGATTGGTAAGTTGAATGGTTTTTCTTTCTTTTGTTTAACTTCTATCAGTTCTAGTTTGGATTTGTCATATATGAAATTTGGTTATTCGAAATTCGTGGCACAAGTATTAGATCACTATCCAGATGCTTGTGCACTCATGACTGAAAGACTACACTTCTTAGAACTGTATTTTCTAATGTTGGCTTTGGAACTCTACTGTCTCCTTCAGTCAGCCCTCTCAGAATATATGTGTGCGCTTGAGGAAAAAGTGGGGGGGGGGGGGGGGGGGGGGCGGAGGTGTTGTGGGTGTGATGGGATGGGACATTTGTAAACTCATATGTGGCTGTTTTATCCCCCAGAGTTGGGGGTTGATGGGATGGGACATTTGTAAAGCGTCCTATGTGGCTGTTTTATCCCACATAAAACAAACTGTTGAATCCATCGGAAAAAGAATGATTTTTGAATTAAATATTCCCATTATCAAGGAAACCCTTTCTCCCTCTGTGTATGTACTGGGTGTGTGAGTGGGTAACGAGTGTAAATGCATGCTTTGGTCTAGGTGGGGAGTTTCTGCATGTCTTTTCACGTGTGTACCATTTCATGCTTGTGTGAAGATTGGTGTAACCTGAAATATTTCTTTTTTCCCATTGAGTAAAGTAGCTACCCTGGAGAGGTTGGCTGATTCAACCTGAAAATTACAGTTGTAGGGCTGATCCAGGGGGCTTGTATTTTTTGGTCAGCATAATTGTTGAACTGAGGCCTGAGTATTTTTTACCCCCTGAACACATTTCTGGGTCCTTGGTATCCATGTTGTCTATTTATAGTTATATATTTATATCATTGACTTTTCTAAGCAATTCTTTTCTTGCAAAATGGCTAATTTATTCTTGCTTTGTGCACTGTGCCATGGCTTAATATCATTTGTTTGTCCTTTGGTTTTGCCTGTTAAAATATATGCTCAAGCTCAGGCTGGGATTAGCCTTTGTTAGCATATGATGGCCATGCCCACTAGTTGCCCTCATTTATGGCCTCTCAAATTTATTTAATGCAGGCTAGCCGCTCATTTAAAATTCAATATGATGTGTTTGGTGTGAATCTACTTCCCCTGTAGGCTTGCGAACTGCTTTCACTGTGTTCTGATGTGCCTTTCAGTCTGCTTCTGTTTATTCTAGATGCTGGTGGCTAACATGTTTTATTATTAACAATACTCAAACTGAAAATATGTGCCTTTTTACGTGTATTTGATGGCATATTCCCTGTTTATTACACCTATTGTAGCCACTTTATTTCTTCTGTGTTTTTTTATTTAATTTGGGTCTCATTTTTTTCTTTGGGTGATAATGACCCCAGAAACATTCACTGATTACTTCAGCAAGTATGGAGAAATAACAGATTCTGTAATAATGATGGACAAGCATTCTGGAAGGCCACGTGGATTTGGGTTTGTGACGTTTGACGACCCAGCAGTTACTGAAAAGGTTTTGGCGGAAGACCATGTGATAGACGGCCGTGCTGTAAGTTCTTTTTCAATCTTTGATGCGTATTCTTATAATTTTTATGGAAATCTAAACAAAGTCAAGAGTTCAAATCTTTATAGTTACTGGGTTGGTTGTTTGTTGATTCCCAATATAAAATATAGTTTTTGTGGAGATCTTTTTAGACTCAGATTCCCCTCAATCTTCCCCTGTAAAATCCTGGTAACCAAAGGTAAAAAGGAGAAAGAAAAATGTCTAGTGAAATCTGCATCTAATGTGGATTTCATCTTCCTCAAATCTTAAATCAGGTAGAGGTGAAGAGGACAGTCCCAAGGGAAGACATGCAGCAGGGTAAAGGGGTGACAAAAACAAAGAAAATCTTCATTGGTGGTATACCATCATCTTTTACTGAAGGTAGTGGAGATCAAGTCTTTTATTAGGGTGCATTTGAATAGGGTACTTCTGGAAGGAATTTGATTTGAAGAGGATATTTCAAATACCTTTCTTCAAATTCCTTGGTTTGAATTTCAAAATCCAAGGAATTTTGAGAGGGTTTTTAAGCCTAGTTTGGATTACCTACAGGGAAAGCATTTTTGGCCTAAACATTATTTTTGGGAAAAGCTATTGGATATAGCTTTCTCAAAAAGCACTAGAAGCCATTTTTTGGCCAAAAAGCTATAAAAGTGATTTCTGTGTGGTATCCAAACGGAACCTTACGCTCTTTCAGATCCCTTCAGCAAATAACCTCGGAAAAGGGGTTTTTTTTTTTGAAATTCCTCTCCAATGGACGTTTTTCTAAAACTTGCATTTTGACCCTTAATTTTTTTGGAATTTCAATTTGGTCCTTAACTTTAAGTAATTTTCATTTTGGTTCTCAAAGTTTTAGAAAGTTTGGTCATGAAACTTCAAATTTGGCTCCTTGAGTTTGGAAAATCCTTGAGACAAAGACTTCTATCCAAACAGTACATTTGAAGATTGAGGATTTCTAAATTTCAGCATTTAACAAATTCTTGGTCTTCATAAATGCCTTATCAAAATATTGAGGATTTTGTAAAACTTGAATGACAAAATTTAAAAGTGTAGGGACTAAATTGAGAACTTCAAAAGTTCAGGGACTAAATTGAGAACTTCAAAAGTTCAGGGACTAAAATAAAAAATTCAAAAGTTCAAGCACCACATTGAAAATGTTTGGGACATACTTTATGAAAATTATTTGAAGTTGAAGGACCAAATTGCTATTTCCAAAAACATTTTGGGGTTAAAATGAAAATTTTAAAAAAATTTCCATTGGAGGAATTTCAAAATAGCCTATTTTTTGGAGTTTATTTGTGGAGAGGATTTGAAGGGGTCTAAATACCCTCTCAAAATTTGAATAAAGGTAATTCTCTCCAAATCAAATCTCGTTTAGAGGTACCCTATCCAAATGCACTCTTAGAGTTTTAAAACTTATATAAAATGTAAAATTTGTTTCCTTTAACTGCCTAATTTAACCTTGCAGATGAATTGAAGGAATACTTCTCTACATATGGTGGCATCATTGAGCACCAGATCATGCTGGATCACAAAACTGGGCGATCACGAGGCTTTGGTTTTGTCACCTTTGAGAGTGAAGAATCTGTTGAGAAAATCTTTGCCGTTGGTGGAGCACACGAGCTTGGGGGTAAACAGGTAACTTCAGAAGCCCCAAACAAAACCAGTTCTCTTTTCTACATGTTTTGCAATACGAGTTGCTCAGGTACTTTTTGAAGTAAACTTTGCAGGTTGAAATAAAGAAAGCTGAGCCTAAAAGAAGTGGCGATTATGGTGGCAGTGCCGCAAAGTCTTACGGAGGCTTTTCTAATAGTGCAGCGAGGTATGGTGGTAATTATAATTCCGTGGGGGGCTATGGTGGAAAAATGGGAAGAGGAAACTATGGTGATTATGGTCCCTATGGTGGATATGGGACTTACGGAGGAAACTATGGTGGAGGTTCCGCTGGCTTCTATGGCGGCTTCGGGGGTTATGGATATGGATTTGGGTTCGGTGGGCCCATGTATGGCGGTGCTGGTTACGGTGGTGGGTATGGCAATCCCACTGGTTATGGCAGCGCTGCTGCAGGGTATGGCGGTGGTAGAGGGTATGGTGGTGGTAGGGGCTATGGAGGGGGTGGTGGTGGCGGATATGGCACCAGTAAAGGTTACGGGAGTGAAAATGCAATGTCTGGGAGGTATCACCCCTATCGAAAGCAATAAGGTTTTAGAGGGGTGTAGTACCTGATTACTATTGTAAGGGACTGCATTATTGGAAAGGTAAGAGCTTTCTTCTTCCCTTTCACATTCACTTGGGGGGTTGGTAAAAATGATTGCTGTATAATTAATCGGGGTGTACCGTCGTGGGCCTTTCAAATACTGTGGCCTTTCTTCTAATGTTTGGACTTGGAACTTCGCTGGGTGAGAGGCTTAGGTAGTTTAACTTCCTTATTGTCATTTCTCGTTATATGTCGGCAGAGCTCTTTGTGAAGCGCACGAAAGCAAAATTTGAATTTTATTTCTGTTTATTTCCCATTTTGTATTGCTTTAGCCTCTTAATTCATCAGAGTTGGCGGAGAACAGTGTTGGTATGTAATTGCTTAAAAACCTTAGTTGGTCCTGGGCCCTCCAGAAGAAAAATATTTGGCCTCGTTGGCCCAAAATAAAACCTAGGTTGGGGCTGCTGGCCCAGCGGGGAGGAAAATAGTGGGCCTGCCTGGCCCCCAAAAAAACTATTGGGCCTGTTTTGCCCCATAAAACTAAACTTGGGTCTTGAACAACTAAATTGGGCCTACTGGGCCCAATAAAACTAAACTTGGGTCTTGAACAACTAAATTGGGCCTACTGGGCCCAATAAAAGTCTAAATTGGCCTACTGAGCCCAATAAAATCTAAATTGGGCGTTGAACACCTAAATTGGGCCTGTTGGGCCCAATAAAAATCTAGATTGGGCCGCCGGCCTAGGTAGAAGAGAACTATTGGGCCTGATCGGCCCAATAAAACATAAAATTGGGCCTTGTACACCTAAATTGGGCCCAATAAAAAATCTAAATTGGGGGAAGATAATTATTGGGCCTGGTTGGCCCAATAAAACTTAATTTTGGGCCTTTAACACCTAAATTGGGCCTGCGGGGCCCAATAACAAATTAAAATTGGGCCTGTTGGGCCCAATAAAAATAGAAATTGGGCCGACCGGCCCAGGGTGATGATAATTATTGGGCCTGGTTGGCCCAATAAAACTTAATTTTGGGCCTTTAACACCTAGATTGGGCCTGGTGGGCCCAATAACAAATCGAAATTGGGCCTGTTGGGCCCAATAAAAAAAATATATTGGGCCTACTGTGCACTATAACAAATTGAAATTGGGCCTGTTGGGCCCTATAAAAATCTAGACAGGGCCCATTGTACCCAATAAAAAAATCTAAATTGGGCCGCTGGGCCCAATAAAAATCGTTATTGGCTTCCGTTGCCAAATAAAAAATCTAAATTGGGCCACTGGTCCCGATAAAAATCTAGATTGGGCCTGTAGGCCCAGCGGGAAGAGAACAATTGGGCCTATTAGGCCGGATAAAACTTGATTTGGGCCTTAAACATCTACATTGGGCCTGCTCTGCCAGCAGAGGGAAAAAATTTGAGCCCACTTGGCTTTAAATAAAAACTGAAGTGGGCGTACTTCCCAGCGACGGGGGCATTATTGGCTTTAAATAAAAACTAGATTGGTTTTGGTAGCCCAGTGAGCAGAAAACATTGGGCCTGCTTGGCCCAATAAAAACCAAAACACTGGACCTGCCTGCCCCTAGAAAAACTAACTTGGGGCTCCTGGTCGGGCATGCTACCTTAATTGAGCCTGCCGGTACAGCAGCTAAAAGAATAATTTGGCCCCAGAAAACCTAAGTTGGACTAGCTGGCCCAGAAGAAACTAAAACGGGTCTACTGGCCCAGCCAGGATCATCGAACAAATTTGGGCCACGCCTAGGAAAAAGTAATTTGCAGCCAATGGAAAATTTAAATTGGGCCTTGCTGTCCACGTAGATAACAAAAAAAAAAAGAAAGAAAGAAAAAGCAAACAAAAAAAAAGATGCAATATCAAATTACAACACAGCCATTACACACATGAGCATGCCTCGTCGCATGGATTGAGAGATGTGCCTAAGGCGGCCGCTTGCACTCCCCTCTCTCTCACTCCACACAATCTCTCTACACAAACTAACAAGTATATTCTATCATTACATTAGGAAAGCAAGAAACAAATCATGGACCATCAAATGAAAGCATCATCTTTTTCAGAATTATCCTGCAGCGGTACAGCGATCCAAGCAGGCAGCAACCTGTGACTTTATACACTGCCAAAAAACCTACAGCAACCACCATCAAAAGGATTAAGCATCAAGTCCTGGCAAGCATCCCAGAGGAACCTCTACACAACATAGAGCAGAAAATGAAATAGTTGAAACAAATCAATTCGGTAATATTAACAGCAACTTGCTGCTGATTGAGACCACCATTTGCACCGACAAATATAGAGCCATTAGTTTTCCGACGTTTCCCCGCCCCAAACAAAATTAGAGCCATTGGTGACAGCCTCATTTTCATTGCATTATGTTGAAAGCATCATTAAGTAAGGTGCCTGTGGTAAAACTCGACTTTTTGGGTATTTTCAATTGACACAAGGTTTCCATTTAGATGCGTGCTGATATGTCCTCCTATAACTTAAAGCAAATTTTTCTTAAACTCCTGTAGTATATGAAGGTTCCGGAAGAGGAAGAAAGCAGTAAGATAATGTCTTCCTGTCGTGACAAGATCATGTGGATAAGTAATATACATTTAAAAATTTTATAAAAATATAACATGAAGCATACCTTTGCAAGAGCATTATAAACAAAACTCGGGAGTTGACCATACACCTGTACGTGTAGCTTTTTTTTCTCATCTTTCTAGGTGCCCGCCACCTTTTTAGTACATGCAACAAAATATTACCAATTAGTTCACAACAAGTAAGATATTACCTCCTGAAAAAAAAAAAAAAAAAAAAACAATCAGAGAACTTGACACAAATTCTGAAACTCTACATAGTGCTTGATTCTTACAGAACAAGCGGCAAATAAATCTCTCCTGCAAATGCGAACCTAAGCCCTCATGGGTACATTTACATGGACAAAAATATAACAAAGAAAAGTAGCTGGCTGTTTTCCATAAGAATTTTATGGATTGTAAAATTCATAAAATTAATTACCACCAAGCATCAACACAATTTGTTAGCAAAGAGGTAACAGTTCCATGTATACGAGATGCAGAAGAATCAACCACCAATGAAAAAAAAAATAAAAAATGAATGCATTGTCAAATTGTATTTATCTCACAGCCACTGATTGACAAAAGGAATAGAACTATATGAACCAAAACAAATCAAGAAAGATACCGTGGTACTGATGGTGTTGTATGCGGATAAACTACTCAAAGCTCAAGGCTGCATAAGCGCCTGTTCCCCAAAGGTTGAAAATGCCAACGGGGAGAAGTCAATATAGACTTATGTCACATCACACAGTTCCCGTCTACAAACATATTTTTGATTTTTTGTTCCATGTTCCAAGAGGCAGAATTTTAAATAGTTAACTAATTCAGATTTTCCCAATTCATAAACAGCACATACTATATCAGCTCACTACTATCCTATATCTAACATCAAGGGTAATAGTACTGCAAATATCCATCGAATAAATAATAGAGATCATATGATGATCAAGCAGAAAAAGGAAACCAATCAGCCCAATAGGAACCACAATCGACTTCGGGTGTATAGGAAACCACAAGTGCCTTTTCTCCAACATGTAGACACATCGAAGCACTAAACTTTCTAGCACTGTTTTTGAACCCGTGAACATAGTTGTCAAGGCGCCCAAGGCGAGCCAAGGCAGTGGGAGCGAGCCTAGACGCCTTGGCGAAAGGCGCCAGCTAGGCGCCCAAAGCGTGAACAAGGAAATTATTAAGGACTTAACTTAGGATATAAAATACCTTTAAAGTTGGATTTCAAATGATACAATATGGGTGAATTGAGATAAATAAAACATTAGAAGGAACTATATTCCACATCAGTTCAAATAGCAAACTATTATCAAAATAGTATCTTATTTTTTAGGTAAGAATTTGACTGAGAACTTATTAGCTTTATAATTTTCGAATAAAATAAGATTCTTTTTTTTTTTTTTTGCTCAACAAAATTAAATGAGAATTTGACAAAGGCTGATGGGATATTGCTCAATGATAGATTACATTAAAGATGATAAATATTTAATTTTTTTTGAAATTATGGTTGATTGCTAAGTTAAATCATGAAACATACACTAATATCATCTAGATCTAAATTAAAGTGTAAGATAATTAGAAATTTTTTTTTCCATATACATTAATTCATAATAAATTTCAATTAAGGCGTGTGGAAAAAAAAGTTACCAAGTTTAAAAGAGAGTAGAGAAAGATTAACCAAAAAAAAAAAAAAGTAAAATGGAAAGTTGGTGGGGTGGGTTTAATAGTTTCAAAGCCAAAGGGAAAAGTGGGCAGAGAAAGCAAAATAAAAAAAAGAGGGAAAAAAAATGGGTTAGACATAAAAGTCACATAGGGGTAATCATTAG
This sequence comes from Santalum album, assembly GCA_034195605.1. Taxonomy (NCBI): domain Eukaryota; kingdom Viridiplantae; phylum Streptophyta; class Magnoliopsida; order Santalales; family Santalaceae; genus Santalum; species Santalum album. The sequence continues at coordinate 4,376,637 of CM067258.1, forward strand.
AGTGGTGGGTCATCTTTCCTCCTCCTTCATCTTCTCATTTTGTGGGAAACCTGCAAGGGAAAAAAAAGGGTTGCACATAAAGAATCATGGCAGCCTCTGCCATCAGCCACTTGCCATTCGATTATGGTCGAGACCCTCCACTTTTGTTGTCGCAAGTCTAGGTCTTCATCCCCCATCAAGTATCTTATTTTATTTTATTTTTTATATTTTTTATTGAGCCATTCTTCCACTAAGGCGTGCACCTTACCTCGAAAGCATCTCAAACCAGCCGCCTTGGAGGGAAAAATCAAGGCTGCCCTTGCCTAGTGCCCCCAAAAGCCGCTTGAACGCCAAGGTGCGGCCCTAACAACTATGCCTGTGAAGCGACTCCATCTCGTTCTACGATTAGTAACCAGAACAGTGGGTTCTCATCAAACCATTCTCTCTATCTTAGCTTAACCATGATCATCGACTTGACTTAAGGCCAGCAATAGCTATAGCCGGATAAAACAAATATAGATTGCCACTATGTTTTATTAGCCTACGTATGAGACATCTGCTACATTGGGGCATTTTGTCAAACAATAGAAGGTGGGCATATTTCTTAAAGCCATGGATACTATTTCTCAACCTCAAACCACGAAACCCACCAGCCGACCCATTAGATGGAATGTGGAAGATTCACGTTTGCTGGATCCAATTGAGTGTGCAGTCATAGTTATCAACCAAAGACTCAATTTCCCTTTTTTTTTTTTTGACCCGTAACTCTAATCGACCAGTGACTTGCAAGAGTTTTAAATATGAATAAAAATATATTTGAAATCAAATTTTTTTATACACACATTTAATTTAAGAAAAATGAAACATGATACCTATAATTTAAGGATTGAATTAAAAGTTCAATATCAAACAAAAATGTTAATAATAGAATTTTAAATTAAATGAAGTCAAAAAGTCAAAATGTAATGTCTAGGAAAAGAATAAAATCCCTTAAATATCTATTTTCTTGATTATTCTTATCTCCCCTCAATATTCTATCTCTATCATTTTTATCTTTTCCTTCTATTTTAGTATGTTAAAAATCAATTTATTACTTCTATCTTCTCCCTCCAACAAATCTCAATCCTCTTTTCTTCACTTTATTTTGTCTTTTTTCCCCTGTCAATCACTCATCTCCGGGCCTCCTCTCTCCTTTTTCCTTTTTCTGGCTTTAGATCAACTGGATGAAGAGATCGAGCAAAGGAGATCGCCGGAAGAAGAAATCAAGTGAAGAAGGCCAACAATATTCTTCTCCGCTTCTCTCTTCTTTGTTCTTTGTTGTTACAGGCCTCCTGATGAAAATGATGAGGTACTTAAAGTATGAAAGGTTTCCAAAATCTTCTCTTTCTTCTTTTACCATTTTAAAATTGATGATTGTGTAAAAAATAAATAAATAAATCCACCCTTTCTCCTGCAGATCTGACTTTTTTGGGATCGAGATGGGCCAAATCTCGCTAACTCGGATGAGTCACCCATGCAGATCAGCCTAGTTGTTTGAGTGTCACAACTATGAGCGTGGTAAGGAAGGTATTGGATGAAATGGCAATCCTGGGACTGAATAGAAGGTGAAGCTATGAAGTTGGTGAAAGAGACACAAAATGGAAATTCCATAAAACGGCTTATGAGACCGTATGCATCGGGAGGATAGAATAAACAAAAAAGAAAAGAAAAAAGCATTGGGGTTTTGTTGGTTTCTTACTGTAGCCATGGGAGACGAGGGCCTTTGCCAATTTAGGATGATGTCTAAGACCGAGGATGAGAAGAGGTTGCTGGTGAAGAAAAGTAAGATCATGGCAAGAAAGTAAAGGCGATGATGAGAATCATACCCATGGTGGTCATCTTTCATTCCTTGCTGAGCTATGTGTAAACTCGAATCAATACATAAGAGGACAAGGCTACTAATACAGAAGGTCTTGGATCCTAAAATAGCATAAGAAACATAGAAGAACATGGAATTAAAGGGAGATAAGTGGTTACTTGGTTAACCTAGAGCTTTATCCCAAATATGCTGGAGCTCATCTCCCCCCCCCCTCCCCCCTCCCTCCCTCCCTCCCTCCAAAAAAAGAAAAAAAAAAAGGAAAGAAAACATTGCTGGAAAGTTGTCCCTAATGGTGGTGCTGAATAGTATATTCAATATCCATTTATTACTTCTCTTTTCTCCCTCCAACAAATCTCAATCCTCTCTTCACTTTATTTTTTCTTTTTTCTGCTGTCAATCACTCACCCCAGGGCCTACTCTCCCCCTTTTTCTTTTTCTGGCTTTAGATCAACTGGATGAAGAGATTGAGTGAAGGAGATAGCCAGAAGAAGAAATCGAGAAAAGTAAGTCAACAGAGAAGGAGATCAGGTGGAGGAGGCCAACAATATCTTCACCGTTTCCCTCTTCTTCTTTGTTCTTTGTTGTCTAGGCCTCCTGATGAAGATGATGAGGAAAGTATGAAAGGTTTCCAAAATCTTCTCTTTCTTCTTTTCTCTTTCTAAATTGATTATTGTGTAAAAGTAAATAAAACCTCTACCCTTTCTACCCCAGATTTGACTTGTTTGGGGTCGAGTTGGGCCAAGTCTGACTAACTCAGACGAGTCACCCATGCAGAACAGCCCAAGTTTGGTCAAACTTGGACTGATTCACGAGTTGATTCGTCCTATTTGTCCGATTTTGACAACTATGAGCGTGGTAAGGAAGGTATTGGATGAAATGGAAACCTTGGGACTGAATAGAAGGTGAAGCTATGAAGTTGGTGAAAGATACACAAAATGGGAATTCCATAAAACAGCTTATGAGACCATATGCATCGGGAGGATAGAATAAACAAAGAAGAAAGGAAAAAAAGCATTGGAATTTTGTTGGTTTCCTACAGTAGCCACGGGAGACGAGGGCCTTTGCCAATTTAGGACTTGCCGTCTAAGATCAAGGATGAGAAGATGTTGCTGGTGAAGAAAAGTAAGATCTGGGCAAGAAAGCGAGGGCGATGATCAGAATCATACCCATAGTGGTCATCTTTCGTTCCTCGCTCAGCTATGTGTAAATAATAAGAAGGCCATAAAAAATAAACCCCATAAACATATGAACTAATAAACCCTAAAAATTTAAGCTCCACAGAAGCTCGATTCAAGCCCTTAAAATGAACGAATAAACAATTCATAATTAAGTTGCTTGCTCAGGAAAGATATATAAAGGGGTTCAGCGGATCTTACCACGGTAGGCTTAAATTCCATCTACAACTTCTTGAATTCTGCATGAATTTTTTGCGTCAAATGTTACTTCTGAATATCAAATAATAGGGAATCCCAGAGGTTCGTCTCTAAGGGTGACACTGCATGTAAAATAATAAGACATGGGATCTATGAGTTTAACTCATAACATATCTGTAAAACAACTTGACAGTTGGATAAAGAGATCTTGGGTCCAAAAATAGCATAAAAAACATAGAGCCAAGTAGAACTACTAAAGAAATACGGAAGAATTCCAAAATATTTATCCGAAACTAAGGATCTTCCTCTCTTATCAATTTAAACACTTATTGAAACATTTATTGTCTTACTAATATACATTCTTCTCATGACCACACAATCCTCACTAGTATTTGTGAAACAGCTACTTGACATTGGGATTAGTTGTTAATTAGATCAAATAGAATCTAGAGCTTTATCCCAAATAGGTGAGAGCTCATATGTATATCAGCTTTGCTGGAAGCTGGTATCTAATGGTAGTGCTGAATATTAAATAAAAGAAGAAAGGATCTATGAGTTTAACTCATCATAACATATTCATAAAACAACTACTTGATGGAAAGAAAAGTAGTGAGTTGGTTAAATTTAATGGAACCGAGGTTTATCCCAAATACATTGGAGCTCATACCCAAAAAAAAAAAAAAAAAAAGATGTGCTGGAAACTCATCTCTAACTATAGCACTGAATATAATATAGAATAACATGAGATCTATGATTTTTAACTCATCATAGCAAGAGAAAATTTACACTGGCTATAAAAACAGGTCTAAGGTTCAAAAGAAAGGGGCTAAATCATGATTTTATGCATTCATTTAATTCATTATGCTGTAGAGTAAATAAAACATACCATAAGCAATTGAGCACTGCAAATGATTTTGTTTTTGCCGAATTCAGATTCAGATTAGCTTGTTTGCTCGTTGGAATTTTCAAATTACAATGTAATGACACTCCAAGCTTGAGAAATTTAGGGAGTATTTTATGTATGCTAATGCAGATATTGTTAACATGTATGGGTATTGAATATGATTTTTCATCCTTAATTTACAATGATGAAGAAGAGGCTCTCACGTATTAAGTTCAGATTGTTGGTTATGTTAAAAGTCACTATAACGACATTAAAATTTAGTCTTTTGTTGATTTTTGGTCCTTCTGACAGATGACGCTCCTTAAATCAATGCAAGAGAGGACAAGGCTACTAATGCAGAAGATCTTGGATCCTAAAATAGCATCACAAACATAGAAGAACATGGAATTAAAGGGAAATAAGTGGCTTTACTTGGTTAACCTAGAGCTTTATCCCAAATATGCTAGAGCTCATAACACCCTCCTCACCCCCTCAAAATAAAAATAAATAAATATATATATATATATATATATATATATATATATATATATATATATTGCTGGAAAGTTTTCTCTAATGGTACTACAGAATTTAAAATAAAAGAACATCGCAAAGAAAAAATTAATGCTACAAAAAGAAATGAAACCCGTATCCAAATGATTTTTTCCCCCTATAATCCAAAATTCCAGTTTATCTTGTTTGCTTGTTAGAAAAAAAGTAATCTTTCCCGATAAAGTCAGTTGATTAGGATCAAGTTGTATTGCTTAAGAGCCATATTTTCGATGAAAATCCTAGGGTTTGAGAAAATTAAAAAGTCGATTTTATGTACGTTGACGCAAATATTGTCCTCGTGTATGAGTTTTGAATATCATTGTTTATCCTTAATTTACAATGATAAAAGAAGAGATCACCGAGTCCGGAAAATGAACACGGGAATTAAAGGAAAATCGACATGAAACCCTACCTAAACATAATCAGTGGACAGAGGTAGAATATTGTGACTCTAAGACCAGTAATCAAACAGCGCAGAGCATATTAGGGTTTCTTAGTACAGAAAAACAGAAATTAAAAAGGGAAAATCAGACCTCAATCTCGTGCAACAGAAGGGAGATGATCGAGATGAAGAGTCGATGATCAATAGCTTCATTGCGGGATTCGATCTCGAGCAAGGGCTCGCACAAGCTTCAAGCGGGCGTTCGGGAAGATGAGCCGTGGGTCGGTGAAGGGATGGAGAAAAATGTAGGAATCGGAGGAGGGGAGCGGGCGGAACCCTAAAAAATGAATAAAAAGGAACAGGAACGAGGCGGTGCGAGGAGGCATGGGAGGTGAATGATCTTTTAACCGGTAACGTGTTGGAATGTGCGTGCTCTCTCTAAAGAAATATTTTTAGTGTGGGCTTATTAATAGGTCGGTTCAAGATTGGGCCTTAGTGGACCCGATCCGGACCCAATAATATCAATCCGTGTAACCTGGACCCCGAAGATCCAAACCCGAATCCATTTAAAATGCTAATATATATGAAAGAAAAAAAATACTAATACTACGCCCCATGTATGCCCACAAGGCCTAACTCAATTTAGGCCTAATATATTCCATGGATCTAGAGTCAACCCAATAATACTAGCCCGGAACCCAGCTAAAAAGTTGTGATCGAGTTCGAGACCAAAAATTGTGGACCAGACCTTGTTGAATGAGTTGGGTCTAAGTTTAGGCCTGGTGCATTGATAAGCTTATTTTGATTAGGTGACAATAAAAAACTATATAAATTTTAATACGTGGTCACTTTCAATATAAAATGTACTTAAATGATGTATACGATTATTATTTATTGTTTTATGGGTGCATACGTCTGTCATTCTCCCATTCTAGGTTGTGGACGCATCATGTTAAACAAATCTTCCTCTCTCTCTCTCTCTCTCTCTCTCTCTCTCTCTTTTATGCTTGATTATTCTGATGGGTAATTGATAAAGGAAGGAAGAAGACACATGTCCTAAAGAGAGTGCCGATTAACGGAATTGGATTATGTTTCGAAAGTTTCATGGAATAAATTGAAAAAGCATGAAAAATTATGAGTACCTAACGGGTATATAAACTTCAATCGATTATCACAACAATTTATTAGTTATACAAAATTCCATTAAAGATAAATCTGTCATCCCTGTCCATGTAATGGTAAGACGGCAGCTTCCATTGTTTTTATTTATCAATTGATCCGAGCCTTCTTCATGCTCCAAGCACTGAGCTCTGAGATCCCCACAGTCTCGGTTCCATTGTTAAAGGCATACAAGTGAGCCTCACCATCAATGGCTAGCGTGGGGTAAACCCTAGCCGTGATGCAAGTCCTTCCTCCACCACCAAAGCTCTCCACTACGGAATGATCAACCTGCAGAGCGAGGAGTGAAATTTACACGATGCATCAGATTAAAATACCAATACTTGCTGCAAAGAACTCTCTTTTTCAGGAGATTTTACCCAAGTCAAAGGTCTAAGAAGACTATAGCATCTCCAGCACTAGAAGAACAGGACACAGTTGTGAAAAGAAGACAAGGGTGGGACTACTTTATAGTGGTCAAGAAAAGGTGGCTTATCCCTGTTTGGCAATCCAGCTAGAGTCATGTGGTTTGTTTATGGCCTTCAGTTTCCTTTTTTAGAAGAGTTGACATCATTTCCCATTTCGCTCCAAAAGTTCCATTCCTCAAAACTGGCAAAATGACAGATCATAGGACTTGAAAGAGACCACCCAACCCCCAAAATCCCAAATGATCTGCCACAACAGGGATGGGGCCAGGGTGTTTGATCACTGCAGGAGCTCGAGTTTAAAAATTAATTGGGTTGCTTTGAGTTGCAGGGATCCGACCACAGCTTAATACAGTGTGCACTTCTTTTGTGTGTGTGTGTGGGGGGGGGGGGGAGGAGGGGGGGGGGGGGTGGCGGGGGGGTTCTAGTAATAGAGTCTGTGACAATGGGTTTGCCGCTTAGTGCATGAATAGTCCAAATTTAGATAAGAGAAGATCAGACTTTTCGGGAAATGGATAAGTATCCAAGATGTTGGGTGAATTTTCTATGGTCAACATTAAGTCCTTTCCCCTCGCACTAAGCTCCTCATCAATGCAGCCACCATCGTCTGGTCATGCTTTTCTTGTGAAGTTTGAAACTTGTAAAATTGTTATACTCACACGTGCTGCACGCACGTTAGAAAATAAACTCACCAAGGTCCTCAGGGACACTTTCTGATGAGTGAGATCCACGCCTACAAAAGCTCCGTAGGTGGTTTTGTCATTGTCTTGATTTAGGGAAGACCTGTTCCCATTACATAAAGCTAAAAGTCAATACTCTGTGCTGTTGGGGTAAGAAATGGCGGCTTAGAGAGGGAGGGAAAGGTAGAGAACCTGCTTTGGTCGCTGCACATCAGCAGCACATGTTTGTTCTGAGCTTTGAAAATTCTAAAAAACACTGCTGTGTATTCTTGCAAGTGATTTGAAGCTAGGACAAGTAACCCAAATGGTCCCAATCCACCTTTTACTGAGGCACCTCTTTGGGCACAAAGCCCTTGTGGGTTGTAGGTCCAACTTGGGTCCAACTCCTCTGCTTTCTCAAAGCTCTTTATGTCAAACCACATCTCCACATCTGCCTGCAAAAAGAAACCCCAGAAAATGATTTAGAAAATTCATTCCTTTTGTCCTGGCAGGGATAAGTCAGACATATTGAGAGTCCCACGTTGAGTTGGGACGAGTATTGTGGTGCTTAAAGTATTTTGTTGGGCTTACTCATTTTAGTCTCAATTGATTTTGGCATGAGAACTTGACATGACATCAAAGCTCGGTTGTGTTTGGCCCAAGAATGTCCGGGTTTTAAGACTCTTCCCCGTTGCCAAATCGGCTTTGGGAAGGAAACTTGACAAATTTCACTAACTTGAATTGAACATGACCGCGAGCGTACCTGTGCAGCTGAGACACTGGGAATTTCATGCACCAATCCTTCCTTGAGCTCTATTCCCTGCAACTTCACCGGGTTTTCACGAAGCTTTTTGATCTCATTCACCGGCCACTGGATCAGTTGCTTCCCATACTCATCAAGCCAGATGCTCCTTGGGATTGCCTGGAAAATGCACCAGATATCAAATGCGTTGATCCCGAATGGCTTATTCACTTATCAGAGTCAAAATTTAAGCTTTTCCAAGAACAACTTAGTTCATGTCGAAGCTGTTACCTGGATTCCAGACCATCCCTTCTTAAGATCATCTTGCTGGGTTGATGATTCATTAATCCAGCCCCACAAGATCCTCCGGCTCGTAGCGCCGTCGAAGAAAGTCTTGGAAGCGTAGAACTTCCCATAGTCATACCTCAACCACGGCTTCCCCTCCACGGATCCCACATCCGGGACGAAGATATCCTTTTTGTAGTCGTAACTTCCGACTGTGTAGTGATCATGCTTAGTGTCATCCAAACTCACCTTCAGCACATGTTTCACGCTTGACCTGATCATCGATGTATCGACCCCGCCAGTGCGGTTAATGGGCACCGGGAAGAAGTCCGGGCACTCCCACATTCCGGTGTTGTCGGCTGAATGAAGTGGGTGTGCGGCCTTAGTCCACTTGTCAAAATTTTTGATTCCCCTGCTCCTGTACAGAATGACCAATCCGCGTCGATGCCTCTTGCTCCCAATGATCACCCTCCATCTCCCATCAGGGCCGAGCCAAGCCGTGGTAGGGTCCCTAAATGAGCTAGCGTTGATCTTGTTTGTTGGGGTGGGTGCCATCAGAGGGTTAAGGGGAGACTTGGTCCATTCTATGAGGTAAGGGTCAGAGAGGTTTTTGGGCAGGGCTAAGTTTTGGACTTGTTGGTTTTGGGGGTTTATTCCAGTGTATAGAATGGCCGGTTTAGTCCCCGGAAGGATGGTGGCTGAACCCGACCAGCAGCCGTTGATGTCGGCGGACGGCTGAGATGGGAGGATGGCATGGGGATGAGGAGTCCAGTTGATGAGATCTGTGGACGTAGAGTGGGCCCAAACTATGTTTCCCCACACTGCACTATAAGGATTGTACTGATAGAATAGATGGTAAATTCCTTTGTAAATCATTGGCCCTAAAACAGTGAAAACAAGAACCACTGTATCAGTTCATGAAGAGGTCAATCTTTCTTTCCTTGGGTAATTTACGCGATCCATTTTTTTATAGCGAAAAAAGAATTTAAGCCTATAGATAGACTCGGGTTGTTTTGATAAAAGTTTGAAGTAATTTCTTATATATATTTTTAACAATACGACGTAACTTTGACTTAGTCTTCACTCTTTTTTTTTTTTTTTTTTCTTTTCGTAGTAAAGATGGAATATTCAAAGAAGCTCGCAAACGGAAGAAACATGTTGACAGCTGCAGAGAACTTACCATTAGGATCTATGAATCCCAAAGAAACCCGTTAGTCCATTCCATAACCAGATCATGCCAGATGACACAAACAACGAGAGAAACACACATTTAGAGTTGGAGAAGATCAAAAACCAGCACGTATAACAAAAGGAAGAAAAGAGGGAGATAAGGAGTGTTTCGGGGATCAGAATATACCATTCATCCAGTTCTTGGGAGGTTGGAAGTGATAAGCAGTCCTGTGAGGTTGACTTGTGGAATTGGTAGACTGCAACTTCTGAAGGCTTAAATGGACATGGTGAGAGCCTTCAACAAGCTCAATACCGCCATGGATGAAAAGAAGAGAGAACACCCACAGAAGGCTACTACCACACAATGCCATTGATTCTTCTTGTTTGTGGGAATGAGAAGGGAAGGCTGCAAGGGCTATTTATAGGATTTTTCAGAAGGGATGGGTCGTAAAAGCCATGTAGCCAGACACGTGACTTTTCTTCTCTCTCTAGATTTAGGGACAACAATGAGGAATTCTCAAAGAGGAAGGCCCCTCTGGGGAATTAAATGGGAAATTGTCATTTATGTTTTTGTAATTATTTATTTTGACCCTATAGTTTGTACAGTCAGGCTTGTTTAGTCTTCTTTGGTATCGTCTTGACTGTTACTGGTACATGATTATTCAAAAAATGGTGCTTGACTGTATATTTCAGCCTAAAAAAGTTTCCTCAATCACCAGAAAAAAAAAAAGTCTCTTGCATTGTTCCTTCTTCCCTCTCTCTCTCTCTCTCTCTCTCTCTCTCTCTCTCTCTCTCTCTCTTCTTTATTAATGCTATTAGTGACTTTGCAAGGTTATCTCCTTCCCATATCCAATGAGCTCAACTGGATTTATTTTTAACCGGGGAACCAACCACACAGAATTTACAAAACCATGGTGCAGGGAGAGAGATGTGGCTGACTGCAACTCTTTTGAATAAGTTCATATTTTGAATGGGACCTTTGGTTTTGAACGCAAGCATGGGCTGCATTCACTTAACCAATAAAGTCAACGCCTCATCGTTCTCATTTTTTTAGTCCTACTACTATTTCCTAAATGGTAGCTGGGTTTAATTTATAAATCTTACATTAAGATCCTTCCAGGAAGCGAGTTGGATCTCATGGCTTGATGAATGATCCGTCTTCCCATTTTCTAATCGTTAATTAGCTGGATGGTTTGACCTTCTTGATCCACCTGATTAGTAGACGCATAAATATTTTAAGACCTGGGCCACACACACACGCTCACATATATATATATATATATATACTTCCTCTTGCTTAAACTTGTACAAGAACAGTTTGCGAAGATATCGCATCCTTTTGGTGTAAGTGTATATAATAGCATTAGAGGCTTTTTGTTAATTATTTTCCCTCTAATTTTAGGAAACTGCTTCATCTGGTTTTCATATGAGAGCGCTGGCGGAGCCAGGAAACAACCTCAGGTGGGGCGAAACGCCGGCGTTCATTGGTTTTAGATATAAAACTTTCAGAGATTTAGTTCCAATTTTAGGGTGTAGCCCCCTATGCAATTTTTTATTTTTTTTATTTCTGATAAATTTTTAAATAATTTTAATCATACAGATTAAAAATAATATAAAAAAATATATAAACATATAAATTTTTATAAAATTTGAAGATAAATAACTCATTATCAATATTGAAAATTCAACATCGTAACTTTTAGATTTCATTTTCTCCTATGGGTGCATTGGGGGTAGTGCTGTACCTATACTAGGGCAGTGGCCCCAGCTAGCCCCTACCGACTTCGCTGCGCATGAGAGATACTTTTCTTTTTTTTCCTTTGAATATTAAATATATGTGTAGCTAATACGTTTAGAACCTACCATATTTTCACTCTCTTACTAAGAAAAAGAGATATCACGAGACCAAAGGTTACTAGTGTACGTGAGAGGTTAGTTATATGTTTAGCGGGAATTGTGTATGCAGGGTGAGACCAGATTAAGACAAGTAAATCAAACTAAAAAGTTGATAAATATCTAGCATTTATAATTGTACAACATGGTTTCATAACGTGTACTATTTCATTTGTACTAGATAAAGACATTTTGTTACGCTAAAAAGCAAGCACATAGAATATTTAGATCATTCAATATCATAAGTATGTCCCCAATATTCAAAGAGCATATGGAAAAAAAAAAAAAAAAACCCACAGTTGCTCCGATATAAATAGATCAAAAGTGAGCTCATAGTCCCATGAAGCATCTAAAACCACATGGGTAGGATTGACTATTCATGCAAGAAAAAATTCATCAAAGGAAATTTTTTTAAAAATTCTAATAACAATTTTCTCTTACCCTATTGTTTGTTCCTAAAGTACTTTTGATTTTTTGATTTATAATATTATCGTTTCGACCTTTAAATATTTTTCTTTAAACATATCCCAAAAGAAAATTGAGGTTAGAGAAACAAAACAAGAAAAGTATAAGGAAAAAAAAAAAAAGAAGAAAACATAAGAGTCAAAATATTGACTTTTAAAAAGCAAACTATTTAACATGGTACAAGCACATATGAGCTTTTAGAATTGGATACAACATTTAATTAAAAAAAAAAACCCCAAAAAGGGGGAGAAGAACACAAGCGAAAACATTAAAAAAAATAAAAAATAAAAAAATAAAAAAGGGTTCACCTAATTCCTATGAGTAGCCATATTTTATTGACCATTAAAAGGGGTTCTTGCATCTTGATAATATCCCACAGCTAGTCACGTGAATTGGGTGAATAATACAAAGTTCCATTAATATAATTCTCATCAATTGCTCCCCAAGAATAGTGTGTTTCGGCAAGAAAGCCCAAAAAGTGTTATTTTCCCCAAACTGATGTTATTTCTTCTCCTAAGCTATGTTTGGAAACCCATTAAAAAAAGGAGAAATGAGTTAGATACAGAATATGATCTACTATCCATCCCTTGTATATTTTCCCTTATCATCTACGGAGGCATTATCTATTACATATTATATTTTTATCAAATAGCTATTCCATTCACACACTTTTATTCGGACAAATCAAATTCACAGTAAATCTTAGAGGTGTGCAGAATTCGAGAAATTCCAAATTTTCCAAAAAATTTCCCAAACAGTCAGGAAATTCAATCAGAAAATTCGGTTGGAGATAGGAAATAATTTTTGAAAAATTTAGAGATCATAAAATTGGTCGAGAATTTTTTTTGAAATTCAAAATATCCGAATTTTCTAAAATTGCATAAGAATTTTAAGTTTTTTCTTAGATTTTACATTCTCTCCTTTTAGTTTTTCCTAAATATTATGAAAAAGCAACTTAGGAGGAAGCTTCAATCGAGAAATTTCGGTTGGAAAATCTCAAAAAAATGTTTTGTTCGGTCGACAATCGGAAAAAAAAAATTCAAAAAAAAATTCAAAAATAAAAATTTGATTAGAAATTTCCTGAATTTTTTGAATAAACACCGCTAGTAAATCTTTATAATTTGAGCTTTTGCCATGTTCCCAGCATTAAGCTCTGAGATCTCCCCGGCCTCAGTTCCCACTGCCGAGGGCATACAAGTGGGGGCCATCATCAAACGCGGGATAAACCCTAGCCGTCGTGCAACTCTTTCCTCCCTCCACTATGGAATGATCAGGAATGAGACTTACACGCATTAAATGAGCAAAGAAAAAAAAGAAAAAAAAGAGAGAGAGCTTACGTTTTGACTCACAATAAGCACAGATCATAATCCACAGAAGGCACGGGTCATAAGAGAAAAGTAATTTCATTTGGATCAAAGTGGGCCAGAGTTTGGTAAATGGATCATAACTGTAGAATATGCATCACCATTGATTCTTCGAGCCCCTCCCTTGACCTTTCTTATGAATGCAGTGTGTGGGTCGGTTACGTTTATCTGGTAAAGTTGACTTTGAATAATTGAAGAATAACTATCCATAAGCCTGTCTTCCAAAAGTAATCAACTCACCACCAACACCAAGATCCTTAGAGTCACATTCTGATACGTGTGTGCATTAAATCTCCATAGGTGGCCTTGTCATTATCTTCAGTCAGTGAAGATCTATTCACATTCGAATCAGAAAATAACAATGACACACCACAGCAAAGTTCTTGAGTTTATCAGGATCAAATTATTCTACCCACGAAATATTTACAAAGTAGTTGCCAAATTCATGAGATGACACACAACACGGGTGCTTCGGTACCACCTCAGCAATTTCTGTAAGCATTTTGTGTGTGAGAGTGTCAATATCATCTGAGAATACAGTGAGAGGGAAAGAAGAAGACCTGTTTTGGCCACCGCACATGAGCAGTCCCATGTTTATTTTCAACTCTGAAAATTCTAAAGAAACGCTGCAGCGACTTTTTTTTGCAAAGCCCTTCGAAGCTAGGACAGGCAACTGTAACCCAAAAGGCCCAAAACCTACCTCCTACTGAGGCGCTTTTCTGATCATAAAGCATATGTGGGTTATTGTTGGTCCAATGCTTTGCTTTCTCACGACCTTTTATGTCAAACCAACGACCATATCTCTCCGTCGAAAAAGATCATTTCTTTTTCTTGGCTATGTTGTAGGATGTAGTATTTTCTTGGCTCATGTAGGAGAAGGAAATTTCGCAATGGAATCATGCAAGCTCCAGAGCTAAACTGTGCAGCTGCGACACCCACCAGAAATTTCAAACATCGATCCTCCTTTAAGCTCTGTTCTTGGGAAGTCCACCCCTTTTGCATAAAGCTTTTCGATCTCAGCAATGGGACGTTGTACGAGTTTCTTCCCAGAATTATCAGCCCAAATGCTCCTTGGGTGCAAAATGGACCCAATAACAAGTGAGACTTAATTAGTTGGATTCAATTTGATAACTCAAAAATGGTCTTCTTTGATTCGTTCCCTGAGAAATGGGTCAGAAAGGTGACTGGTTTATTGAACACGCCATTAACTTTTTGGTTTGCATGTTCCAGATAGCGGTACAAAACAGGTTTCACTGAATTAGGTTACTCCGGACAGAACATCCACAATAGGCAATGAGAAAACAATGCCATCAAGAGCATTATAAATGATGAAGCCCTTTCTATGAAATTCAATTAACAGATCACAGATTGAGAGATTAATCACTCAAGAGGAAGCCTATGGGAAAATTAGTGCGAGAATTATCTTGTAGAAATTGAAGACCTCAGTCAAGCTTGGTTACTATTCTATGGCCTCTTTTTTCCTTTGGAGCGAAAAATCATACTAAATATCAAATAAAGTAATGAAAATGAATTCTCTGGGACTTGTATAAATGAAAGACCAGGCTCTATAGTCAAGTTTGTTTAACATTCTCCGGCTTACATTTCGACTAAAATATGGCATTATTACATGAATATTTGTCAGCAACCATCTGTGTTTAACTGGTGTGTCAAACAGTGACACCGAAGACTAACTCAGATTAAAAGCCATAGACTTTGGAAAGTACAATCTCAAGAAATCCAGTTCCTCCTGATATAGGGGATGACTTTCTTTTCTTTTTTTCTAGACATGCTACTGATTTACCAAAGAAAAAAGACATATAGGGGGTGACTCATTAGACTAGAAAGTCGTCATGAACTCAACGCGGGTAATCCTCGATTCCTACTAATCTATAAATAACAGTTTCCTTGATCAGTGGCTTCAGCTACTCAAATAACCTATACCACCTTCGTCCCTTGCTATGAGGAAGAATTAAAATGTTTATGACTGATCACCTTAATCTGGTGATCAACCATCGTGGCATAAACAGTCATTTCCTACCATGGTAGCTGTTGAAATCACACATATGCGGAAGCTGTAGCAAGTCACAAAGATTATGTACACAGAGCTGAGACTAATATTAGTATAAATAGCACTCACAAATAATCACATCAATCTCTTATAACTCTACAGCAGATATGAATGAATCTCTCATGTTTATCTTATATAATTCCTCTCTATTATTTCAGTTTTTAATTTCTTCTGTATGAAAAAGAAGAGGAAAGAATAACACGTAAATCGAAATACCCAGCCGAAAAGAGAATTTGAAATTATCTTGAGGTCCTGCAATTTCGTCCAACCGATTTAATAACAACCAATATGCCATTTTCTTTCTGCTAATTTCGAAACACATATCAGCTCTATCAGTGACTAATGCACTCGTTTATGTTGAGCAACTCTAATATACCATGTAAAGCATGATCAACTCATTTTTTTGGGTGTAAATATGAAGAGACAACTTACATCATATTCATTACAACCCCACTGCATGATGTCCCACACGATCGTGATGCTCCTAGTACAATTCAACACCTCTTCTCCATCTACAGAGAGGGAAAAGGGGGAAAAAAATCACTACCAAATAATTTGGTTCTGTGGAGACTACAAAAGCAACAGAGCACGTGTGAATGCGTGTTGGTGTTTGTAATTGTAGAGAAAGAGCAACTGACATGAGGTGTGAAAAACAAGAAAATCAGCGAACAGAGATTGGTGCTCTTCAAGAATCTGCGGTAACTTAAACAACCCTCTCTCTCTCTCTCTACCCCATAATGTGTTTTCTTCCACGCTTTCCCTTCTCGCGATTTTGATCTTCCATTCCTTATTGGGGTTCTTCTTCTCGGCCAATTCCAATGGGTGCTTTTAGGGTTTTGGGCCATTGCAAGCTCCAAAAGTTTTGGGATTTGTATTCACAACTAATATTCTTTATACAGCCTTCACGCTAAAAGATTAACATGATCGGATATATGTTATTTTTTTAAGTAATATTTTAATTAAATAGTAATACTTAAACACACATGTTCTATCACATAGCCACTTTCAGTGTAAAGTGAAGAATGTATATATAGAGTTGCTTGACTTAAATAGTTAAAATCAGAGAATATCGCGTTGGTAAATAAAATAAGATTAGTCGTAATTAGGTGACATTGTCTGTTCCCTTAATTACGGAAACTACCATAACCACACCAAAGGGAGATATAAGCAGTGGTTTTATTAGCATCCTTCAAAACCTAAAACTAACTCGGAAATTAACCGATTTGACTTGTGGACTTGCTCGTATCGACTTGTTAAGGACTCGCTTTGGTTTGTTCTTTTGTTAAACAAGCTGGTTATGCACTCAAGAGTTCGAAGTTACGAGGTCGTGCTCATAATTTTTTCATACTTTATAGTGAATTGAACAAACTGACCCATACTCTATTTATTTATTGTTTTGTTAAACTCTTATTGGGGAAAGGGGAGAGACTATATAACAGTCTAATTTTTTACGTAAGAAGAGCTCACCTATACTCATTTAAAAATTAATGAGCCATGTTTAAACACAAGGGACTGAATTCATGACGAACAAAAGCCAAATCTGGCTGGTTACAGGCTGAACGAGATGAGTCCAAGACCTCCCCCATCTAATAAGGAAAAGCCCGTACCACGAGCCATTGGGGATTTAAACCGCGGTTTTACTTCTTTTTAGTGTATCACGCTTTCCTTAACGGTGTTGGAGCTTCGGAAAAATGGTTCTACTGTTGGGTGCAGTTCGACCTACCCCTTCTTTTCCGGTCACTTTCGCATCTCTCAGGCGCCGGTTCTCCCTTTGTTACTCGAAAAATTCAGTTTTGAGAAGTGGGATTTTCCCCGCCAGACGGATCATCCAAGCTCGCCTCCCGCCCAGTAATCTCTCATCTCACTCTTAGTTTGAGCTTGTTCAAGATCAAGATTTTGTTTAGCATTTATCGTGTTGGGTTTGATGTAGTTTGATTATTTTACATTTTTTTATGTAAAATTCGAAGTAAATATCTCTCTTACTGATCTTTGGCCAGCTACGGTATAACTTGTG
Organism: Santalum album; assembly: GCA_034195605.1. NCBI lineage: Eukaryota > Viridiplantae > Streptophyta > Magnoliopsida > Santalales > Santalaceae > Santalum > Santalum album. Next base: position 4,393,907 of record CM067258.1, read on the forward strand.
GGGAATCAAGCACCTATGGAACTCCTCTTGAAAGAGGAGGAGGGGGGGCTACATTGTCTGATCTGTTTATTGTTTGTGGTTATATTTTGGTCCAGTTGTTAATACATTTTTACTGCTTGTGCTGCGAAAAATTTCATTTGGCATGGACAAATAGTATCAATTTTATACATGTCCCGATATATTAGTACACTGATCCTCCAATGTCTTTGAATTGGTACATTTGATTGCTCATAGGAGCAACAACAAACTGGAGTCCCAGTGGTTTTTCTCTTCTTAATATTCCTTGTTTGGATTGTTTTCATGTGTGGCTATACTTTCTGGCAAGATGGTTCCTTTTGATTGTTCTTGATTGAAAAATTCCCCTTTTTGATGCTTTTTGCATGAGATATATGTGGTGACTTTGCTTTGACTTCGCTATGGGTTACAGATTCTGCAGCTGTGCACTCTGGGTCACAATTACCTGTAGAACAATCTGAAATCATATTTTTGGGGACGGGAACCAGTGAAGGGATTCCGCGTGTGAGCTGCCTGACAAACCCTTTAAAGACATGCCCAGTATGACCCGCAGCCTCTTACTTTGCTGTGCTTCATTAGATTAGACTTTAGATCTGGTTTGATAATTGAATTTCCTTCTGGACGTAGAACCACTTGGTTTAAATAAATTTTTTTTTTCAGGTTTGCACAAAAGCTGTGGAACCTGACAATAAGAATAGGAGGCTTAACACAAGCATCCTTATTCGTTATGTTAGGCCCTCTGATTCTGAGAGGCGTGACATTCTTATAGATGTTGGCAAGTAAGTGGAGTCTATTAGTAGCCTTGTTTATGTTTTCATGTAATAGAATCCCCTGTCCTCTTCTTCAGTACTTTTGACCACTTTCTATCATGGTCAATCCCTTGATCCTACATGGGGGTTTGGCATTTTTTTTGCATTTTAATAGACTCAATTAGACAATTAACGTGTGGACCTGGAACCGCTTAAGCTTGTTTTTTTCTTAAGAGGCAATATATTTTCTCAATCACTGTGTATTTGTAATTGTGATCCTATATGCTGTGGTCTAAAGTTTTGTACATAATCAAATGAATAATGTAAGGGACAATGGTGAATTTGTTAACATTAATTTCCATCAAAGTGCTTGTTTGTTTTATAAACATTTGAACAAAGATGGCCTAAGGCTAGGCCTTACGGTGAGAGAGCAGGCCTTCAAACTTTGTGAGTTTAATATCTGTAGTCATTATCAGACTGCTAGTTTGCAAGCTATTAAAGAAGCATTGCCCAAAGGCTCAGGCCATCTGGTAAAAGGCTCAACCTAACAAGACTTAATCCGTAAAGCATTGCGATAAGAATAGATAAGGTAAAAGGGAAAGACCGAGTACAGATTATTTGTTTGATCCAATCAACTTATCTATTTGGTTCCCCTTATGAATTAATGTCAAATAACAATGTCTAACTGATATGTGGACATCTGATTTTAAAAATTTTGCTATTCGATTATATGTTATGTGTTAGAATTTATATATAATCTAATTTGGTACTTCTACTTTGTGCTCTCTAGGATTATTTGAGCTCATAGAAAAGAGAATTTATTGATTAGTGAAGTTCATTATTCCCCTATTCTAGTCTCTGCCTACTTAAGCTTTGATCTTCCATTTTTTTCTGGTGCAGATTTTTTTATCACAGTGCTCTAAGATGGTTTCCTAAGTTTGGGTAAGTCTGAATGATTCACTTGCTATGAGCTATTGTATCTTGGCTTTGAGATGTTAAATGTTTTATGAAGTTTAATAGGCAGTCAAACATGGGCTTGTAACTCACTGGTCCATCACTTGTCTCTCAATAGAAGTGGTCAGGGCTTGAATCCCATTGATAGTGGTTGTGTTTTGTTCATTTATCCAATTTATTGAAAGTAGCTAATAGATATCCAAACAGATAGTAAATGTCTTCTTGCTGTATAGGATGGCAAATGGAGTGCGATTAATGAAACATTGTTTTGGAAGTTCTTTTGCAGTACACGAGCAAATTGGCTCCATCATTTGCAGGCAAATATCAGTGTTTCTTTTTCTGTGGATGTTTGAATCTGTGTGCTCTGTGGCATGCCTGTAGTTTAAAATGTTTTCTTGTCCCTTTTGATTTATGGGCAGATATTTTATTGCTTATTTAGAATAATGGCCTTATGATTTTAAACAATAACCTTGTAGTATTTAAAATTTATGTTAGGGTGGTGCTCACCTACTTTACTACCAAATACTGATTGTTAATGTGTTATATAACAATAAATACAAAGACCTTATCCTTTTTCCTGATAGTATAATTATGCAATAGCGCATAGAGTGCTAATCAGTAGTTACTCTAACTACTTTCTCTGATTATCGAAGATTCCATCTCACATGTTATAAATGCATGCATTCACCCATTTAATCCTTTTTGGTTTTTACACTTGTCCTGTTTACAAACTTCTCTTATTCTTCTACCATAAAGTCCTTCTCCGGAATGCTATCTAAGAGTTTGTTATGCCACAAAACATTATTCTTTTCAATTACTATTGTTATTTTAGTCCCCTACGGAGGAAATGAATCCAAATGCAGTCAAAATGTTTGTGAAATTGGTGTGTTTCTGTGCATTATCTTATACCATTCAAGCATCATGTGTTTGGCTTCTTATAACTAGTTGCATTTCTGTCAGGATAAGAACAATTGATGCGGTTATTATTACTCATTCTCATGCTGATGCAATTGGAGGTCTCTGGCATGAACACTTTCTAACATTATTATATAAATTGCTAGCAAATTCATTTTGGATATATGATTACGTTCCCCTGCGACAATCACACATTATCCAGCTCTAAAAATCCACCGTTTCTTCAGGTCTCGATGATCTTCGCGACTGGACGAATAATGTTCAGCCATGCATTCCAATTTATGTGGCAGAGCGTGATTTTGAGGTCTAAACGTCAGCTTTGGTTTCCTTGCATGCATCAGCCACACTTTGTGTTTGCATGTAATTAGTTTTGAAGAAATTGTAGAAGTGTGTTTTCTTCAGAAGTTTGTGGAAATTAATTACGTTTTCCTGGATTTTGTCAGTGACAATGGTCTTATATGCATTTGAAGATTAATTATCCTAGTGGAAGAATCAAATCACTCCATTTTAGTAGTGCCTAGAATGTTGTCTTTCTGGTTTTTGATAGTTATTACAATACTCTCAGGTGATGAAGAAGACTCATTATTATTTGGTGGATCCGAGTGTTATCACACCCGGTGCTGCAGTCTCCGAGTTGCAATTCAAAATTATAAATGAAGAGCCATTTATTGTTAGCGATATGAAGGTTTGAACTCAGCATTTGCAGTGTTAATTCGACCCCAAATGTATGAATTGTACTGTTAAAATTAGATTCTGTTTCAGGAAAAGTAATATATGTTCTTCTTGACGGGGCTGATTCATCTTCTTTCTTGGTTAACTTAATAGCTGTTCAGTATTAAACGTGATCTAATCTAACAGAGAATGAGATAAAAACACATTCTTCTCAAATCTTCAAATCCCCACCCTGCCCAAAGGCAGTGTGTGTGAGCACACCCCAGTATTCTTGTGAACTTCAAGCTAATGCACAATTTTACAAAAGCTGGCTGAGGTCTTTCTTCTATTGTGACTCAGATTTTCTGGCGTATTTTTTTCATCTTAATTATCCAGTGTCGAATAAAACGGAAGTTGAAGAGCACAAGAAATAAAAAATTACTTATTTTTGCTACCACCAAGTATATAATGGATCCAGTCTGGGATGGGCTTTGATATACCTATTTTGACTTTAACTGTGTTTCAGTTTACCCCTTTACCGGTGTGGCATGGCCAAGGTTACCGTTCCCTTGGTTTTCGTTTTGGTAATGTATGCTACATCAGGTAAGGCATTTGGCTTAACAGGTTTCTGATATATATTTTCTTGCGCACCATTCAGTTTTCTGTTGTTTTCAGAGTTGATGCTTCATTCGCATTTGCAGTGATGTTAGTGAAATACCCGAAGAGACGTATCTGCTTCTGAAGAACTGTGAACTCCTGATCCTGGTCCGTCTCTCTCTCTGTGTGCATGCGCGCACGTCTGCATGCTCTAGGTTTATGCATGGGCTTTTCACTTACCATAAACGTATCATTTGCACTCTTGTTCCGCACTTCTTATTTTATATTTGATCTTTTCAGGATGCTTTAAGGCCTGATCGATCTTCCTCGACACATATGGGTCTCCCAAAGGTGAAGATCCGTTGTCATTCATGGATGTTTGATTACTGCGATTCCACATTTACAATTTGCTTTCTTTTCAGGCTTTAGAAGAAGTTCGGAAAATCCAACCTAAAAGAACATTATTTACCGGTATGTTTTCAGACCCTCCTTGGAACAATTTTCAATTCCCAAATCCATGCAGATCATGCTATTTGTACAGAAAAATCTGGTCTCTGTGTTCAAACTTGTGAACGAATGGCATGCGTTTTTTCGTGTATGGATTTGAGTATCGACCATCAGGAATCGAGCCTCGGCAGATTCAGACATGATCGCGACATTTTAGCTGATATGAGCTAATATTATCCATTCTCATCAACAACCTCAACAATTCAAACAAACATACTCGAGCATCGATCCTCTTCCTCAATTCATGGGCCTATTACTGCATTCTTGCACAGGTATGATGCATTTGATGGATCACGAGAAAGTGAACGAACAACTCTCGAAATTGATGGACTCGGAGGGCCTGGATGTGCAACTGAGCTACGACGGGCTTCGCGTGCCCATAAGAGTCGACCCGTAACTTTCTCTCTTTCTTACTTCCATAAATATTCTTTTCAATTTAAACATTCTTTTCCCAATAGAAACAGTTTGACATTTATCACTGGGCAAAGTCTAGTATAATAAGTTCTTGATATATTGGGTAAGGCAGAGGGTTCAAATCCTCGTAGTTAGTAGGTTAAGCGCTTGTTTATTTTCGATAAGAGTAACATTTTTTATATTCTAATGTTGGATTGGATTTTCATGCTCTTGGGCCGCCTTTTAGTATTATTTATTTTCAAAAAAGTGATCTTACGTATTAATTTTGTTCGGTTATGTTTGGATGGGCGGAACTAGGAATAAGAATATTGACATTGACCGGCATTCCATTGTTTGGAAACAGAAAAGCTAATGGAATTGTTATTTCCTTGGAACTAGCTATTCCATCGCAGGGAATTACCATTTCGTTTGTATTCCTTTGCTATTTTCATTTACGTAAGCCACCAAGGTTGTAATTCCAGTCCGAGTTATTGGAAATATTTATTCCGCCAAAAATAATAATTATTAAAAATAACAATAGAAAATTCCTCTGACTGTAACTTTGAATTTAGGTGATGGGTCTCTCCTTGTGCAGATGTGGGGCCCGTATGGGGTCCACACGGTCAGGTCTGTGGACCTTGCCGCAGAAAAGTAAGAAAATGAAATACCCACTTTTTTCTTTTTTTAATTTTCTCTTCTGGCAACGTGGAGAGGGAAAGAGAGGGAGAGTCTGCTTCGGTGTTATCCAGTGGGTCACGCAATTTGCATGACGATGTTATTCCCTCCAATAGAGACTCGCCACGTGGATATGTCGGTCCAACGCCAGCCGTGGACCGGTCCTTTTCAGCGCACCGTACGCTGCGCGTCTCTGTCAAAAAGCACGCTTCCTTTGGAACCACGGCTTCCCTCCTTGGGGAGGCCTCATCGCCTGCTTCGCGCTTCCATGATTCTCTTATCAGAATCCCCTCTATTTCACAGCAGCGGATGATTTTGTGAATTTAAATAATTTTAATTCTTTTTTTTTTTTGAAAAATAAAGACATATAAATTAATAGTGGAAGAAAATAATAGTTAAAATTATTTAAATTTATAAATTACAATTTTTTTAGATTCAAGCAATTCATATCCATGATTCTTCATACCGTTGTGACTATGGATCACCTGAATTTAAAAAAGTTATAAATTTATGAATCTAAATAATTTTAGCCATCCAGTTTTCTCTTTTCCTCTTTTTTTTTCCATTGAATGATTAAGATTGTTTAATTTTACAAACTCATACATTTTCAAATTCATGGATCTATATCTGACTACCTGATCCATGGGTTTAAACCTATTCTTTTATTGTTGAGCAATCAAAATACATCCTTAAAAAAATCAGTTAAAATTTATCACATCAATATTTTTATAAAAATAATATTTTTAAGACGTACAACTAAAATTACTCAAACTTTATTATTGCAGAGAAGTGGAGGTGGCATGCGGGAACCAAAAAATTACGAATCGATACTAGCTCGACTCAATTCAAACAAAATTGTAACAATTGGTCTAGAGGTCGTGGGTTGATTTTTCTTTTTCCTTCTTGTTTTGTGGCAGGCTCGGTCAATTTTACTGGCCCGAATTTCCCAAGACCGATTCACCCGACTGCCGCCGCATGCATTATTTTAAGTATAACTTTTATTATTTATGCACGTCGTTTGTGTAAAAAAATAAGAAAAAATTACATTTAATCTCCCGATGATTTGATCTAGTTATAATAAACCTCTATGTGATTTAAAAATCAGTAGATGGCCTCCCTGTGGTTTCAATGAACTTACAAAAGTTTACTTTTTCATAAAATCCAATGGTTTATTCTTCCACAAAATTTTTAGAATATTTAATATGAAAAACAAAGACTTTCATTACCCAAACTACCCATAAGTTAATTTCTTAACCCTTATCATAGTAGTATACAAACAAATGGATGCTTTTATACTTCTTGTACCTTGAAAAAATATGTATTCTGTAGAGGTTATATTTTTATAAATCATGATGACTAGAAACAGGGAATATATGAATATTAAAAGCGTGTTGATAATTTTTTTGGTGAAAGCATGGGTGCATATATAAATGCCTCTTTTTTGGTACAATAAATATATATTTTTCACGATCTAAGAATTAAAAAAATGGCTATTTCTTTGAAAACTGAGGTAAAGAGTTAATTTTGGATAATTTGAGAAATTAAATTCTATTTTTTTCAATTAAACATCCTAAAAAATATGTGAAAGAATAAATAGTCATATCCGATAAATAAAATAAACTCTTATAAGTCGATTAAAGTCAGAGAAAAATTATATGTAAACTTTTAAATTATATAAAGGTTATCTACGACGTAATCAGACCACAAACAAATTAAGCATAATTTCTCCAAAAAATAATAAAATAATCAGTCACTCGTTTATTCTCCATCACGCCTTATTCAACTCGCTCCATCATTGCTTTCGGCCCTTCTAAATCCTTCGTTATTGACAATTATACCCTCGGGGGAGGACCTGGGATTGTGGGGTTCACTAACATCTTCAATCATTTCGGGTGGGGCCCGAAAGCCCTCCCATGTGCGTCCTCGTGAGTGTGTACTAATCCATGTTATTGCCAATTTTTGCTTCCCTTGGGGGTATAAACTCCTTGATATTTCGGTGTGACGCTGCAGCCGCTAACACGCACATGTACAAAACTGCCCCTATTTCTTCTTTCTTCCGTCTTTCGTGGCGTTGGATTTTGAAACAAAATAATCCAATTTTTACGTGATTCATGCGCGTGCCCCTCTATCGAGATACTGATATGAATTTTTTTAAAGTAATTTTTCATAAGGGTATTTTAATTAAGTAATTATAGAAAAAAATCGTTAAAATTTTATCATATTAACATTTAAGAGTTTATAAATTACGTGTAAGTAGGATTAATCCTTGAAAAATGTGTAAGTTTAATAGAAAAGAAATGTGTTTAATGGTTCTAAGGGAAGGATCCCATGTTAGGCGTGAAGGAAAGCCCACGTTTCCCCTTGAAATTCCCCAATTCCCATGGTTCCAAAGGTAAAATGAGCCCATGACATGAAAAAAATTAATTTTTTTTTATTTCTCTATTAGAAAAGCACTTTTCGAACTAAAGTAGTCATTAAATATTTAAAAATATCAAACAAATTTTTGAAAAAGTCTAAATATAAGACAGCATTTTAGAAAAAGCCAGAATATGGGCATTTGGTAGAACTCATTTTTGCTCAAAGTAACTTATTTTAAATGACCGCTAATCATGCATGCGTTTGACAAGTCATGCCATAATCAGTTTTTAGAAATGAAAAAAAGGCTATTTTTTTATTAAAACCAAAATTTTCCCTTGGTCACTTCTACCAAGAAACGTTTTTTAAAAAAATTGGTTTGACCGAGTAAAAAGCCATCATTCTCCTAAAATAACTATGTGATTCCCATCCATGTCTAGCTTACTATTTTGGGAATGTTTTTACTTAATAACTCCATTTTGGAAATTATTTAGAAAATTAAAAATTTTAATTCTCAGAATTTATCTTACATACACATTTTCTAGTTATATTATAAAGGACTACTCTTAATATAGCTTATAATGTGCCATTTTGATCATTTAATAGTCAATAATTGATTTTAGTGATTTTCTATCAAATATTTTAGCTTATATAATCACTATTTAAAAGATTTATGCTGTTTTAGCTAAACACCAAAAAAAAATCATTAATTTATTAATTTCAATTATTTTAAAAAATATTTATAATTTAAAACTATAAATTATTTAAAATAAGTTTTGGTAGGATGGAGCTTCACCAAAAAGCCAAAAGGACACTTCTTAAGCTCCCACAAGCTGGCTGAATCACTTTATGATAAAGGATAAAATGGTAAAAGTGATTATATCCCCAATAAGGAAATATCAACCTCCTTTCTTTTTCTGTATTGAGGATCCCTCCACTTTTTGCATCCAGGCCCATATGCACTTTCTAGAGGTTTAACAAGGCCCAGCCCATAACATGACAGGTGTAAGCACCTTCATTTTTCCCTTTGTTTCTTTGTTTTTGTCATTTTTTTTAAAAATTGTTTTGGAGCCCACAACGTTTGTATGTGTAACAATGCCACTAAGTTTTCTTCTTTTTATTTATTTTTAAAAATCTGAAAAAAAAAAATCATTTGCATATATTTTGACCACAATTCAATGTCCGAAACCATTTGAGCCCGTTGAATAAGTGAAGAATATAGTTTTAACAAAGTTAATTGTACTATAATGAGTACTGAAACTCATTAACGTATAATTACGAGTCGTTCTTCTTTTTAGTCCATTCTACTACTGGGCTAATCTCACGAATTTATTCCCACTAAAGATTTCAAATCGAAAATCCACCGCCAAAAAAAATTAAGTCCAAGCTAACTCTATTCCACAGCATGGTTGAAAAGCTTATTGGGGGGTGGATTGTTATTATGAATAATCTATAGTCTATTGAAAGAAAAGAAAAGAAATAAAAATAAAAATAAACAGTGATTGAAGTATTGAAGCATGGAGAAAATATTGTTGAAGGGTACATCTTTAGGGCAGCATGACATGGGATGGGAGTCTATGCACGATGCACCCTAATGTGGTGGGGCACCAAATAATATATATACTTCTGTTTAATTAATTTGCAAATATGGATGCCTATTGTTTTTCAAGTTAAATTAAATAGTGCAGGGTTTAGATGACTGAACGTGCCATTGAATTACACAATTGGCCCGATCCTGACCTGGATCCGTGGTCAATGTCCATGATTGAAGTAATTTACATTTTCGACTTGAAAGCGCGTCCGGATATGTAAATTGCCATACATCTTAGAATGACTTGCTCAAAGTGTTATATGTCTCAACACCAGTGTTAGGGTTTAGATAACCGAGTGCACCATCAAACCACCCAATTTGCTCGATCATAATCCTTGATCCATTCCAAACTATTGCTTCGCGAAATGTTTGTTTCCTTCAAAATGGTTTTAGTCCCATTTAATAGACAATAAACATAAAGATTTGAAACTCTAATCCAATGTTTTTAGAAACAAGTAGGGAGGCACCATAAGCTCCAAACAAAACTAGCACTGTTTTAACAATTATTGAAAGAGGTTGTGTACAAATTCAAGTAGATAGCTACCTCATATACACACATTATATAATTGTAGTTTAAATCTTCTGATGATTCGTTTAATTTTTTTTTTGCTAACACACTTTTAATTATTTTATAGGGAGGGGGGACGAGGGATGAGCTGGGAGAGCATAAAGAGAGAGTCGGGTCGGGGGAGATCCTATTTGAAAATACCATATCATTGAAGAATAGAACAAGAAAATGACAAAAATAAAACCATTATCTTTTACACTATTTTAGTATTGTGTGGGGGAACACAGAAACATGAACACACAGCAACACAATGTAGCGCCACGAGTACCCCCAATGATCTATATTATTTTATTTTAGTTTATATTTTATGCCTAGCAGAAAAAAAAATTATAATAACTCAAATATTTGTTTATATAAAGGCTACTGACAAGTTTGTATCTCCAACTACGTACGGTAGTCAAATATATATGCTTAGCACTCAACTTACCATTATTTAATTTTTCTGGTTGATTTACTAGCTACGGTTCTTGGGCTCAACTGTCTTTAATGTCTCTCTGATTTGAGTAATTTTTGTAGAATTTTGACTTAAGTAATAAGCCGGACCTTATGCCCCCTAAGGGTTTTGTGGGATTTTATCCTACTAAGCTTTCTCTGATAAGATTTTTAACGAGACTTGTGTTGTAACGTGTATGTCTTCTTAAAAAATATACGTTGAACAAATTTGTTAACCGAAAGTTATTAAAGTGTGAGTTAGGACCTGTTTGTTAAAATCGGGAATTAAGTGTGGCATTAATAAGTACTGAAATCTTAGAACTTTTAATGTTTTAAGTGATAGGTAATCTTAATTTAGAAGAAAAAAAAATCATCTTCCGTCAAGCATTTGTCGCATTATGTGATAAGTCAAGTTCCTTTCACATTTTACTTTCAGTGATTTTGACCATTTTAAGTGTTATCGAACTCGTTTAATTGGATTATCGAAGAGACCCTTAATTAATATTTAATTGATAATCAACTATCAGACTCTGTTTTAATTTAAGTGTGCAAGTAGACTGATTCAAATCTAGAGTGTAGATCACCTCGAGGGGGATTTTGTGGGGGGGTAGGTGTTAGTGGGAGTGAAATATTTCTTTCACCTACATATAAAAGAAGTTTGAAAAGTAAAACTTTATTTTTATTTTACTTTTTTCCTAAGTAAAAAATAGAACTTCATTGTCACACTATATCATATAAATTACAATTTTTTCATCTCTTTCATGCCTGAGGTTTTTCTTGATTGTAATTAATTGTATCTCAGCACGTAGGATTACATAATGACAAATACTGCATGGACTTCTCCCAGCCCGGTTAAGCCTAGGTCTTTGCAACGACGCAAACTAAGTATAAACAACGTTTAACCTAATTAACACCCAATAACACATTTAAAAGCTCAATTAACCATATAAGTTTCTCAATGATTTTCATCATTCCAATAAATGAAACCAGGGTAACCCACTAATCATGTAGTTTTACTTTACATCTTTATAGTAAATGAATGATTTAAGGATCCCCATGCAAAAATCCTCAATGGATGGAATTGGGATAGTAAATCTCCTTTAAGAAAGAGGAAAAATTGGAATAGTAACCCTTTAATTAGTGACGATCTCGGTAACAATGAATCATAAAATCTTAAAATAGTAAAATTCACTGGCGAGTGTGAAAAGGAAGGAAAAGTTGCTCTTTTTTTTTTTTTTCATGGTTAAGTGAAAAAAGAAAGCTTTAGGCAATCAACATGTCCGTTGAATTTAATCAATGAATCAATCATGTTACTCTGTAAACTGTAGAAAGAGGTAAATCAACTTCTCATCATCAGAGCCATCTCTCTCTCTCTCTCTCTCTCTCTCCCCTTTTCTTCCTTTCTCTCTCTAGATCGGCAAATGATAGTCTCTTTTTACGTGGGTGCTTGTTGGGCTCTCTGCTTTTCAAGCGATGGGAAAGGTGGGAGGGGACAGTGATTAAAAATGAAAGCTTTAGCACCAAATTATTAATAATACCTTTTGTTAAATAAAAAAAAAGAAAAGAAAAAAAAGGGGATAATAGCATTACACTATAGTAAAAGAGTGAAGTATAATAGAAATTTTTCTAGGGGGTTGGGGGAGAGAACGAAGGAAAAGACAGAAAGTGCAGCGTCAGAGTGTGTGTGTGTGTGAGAGAGGAATTCCCTTCTCTCTCTCCTCCATTTCTCTCTCTCCCTCTCTCCTTACCTGAGTATCAGAGGTATCCATACCCACATCTCTCTCACTCTCTCTCTATCTTAATCTGCGTGTGTGTGTCTGTGTATGATTTGAGTTGGGTCAAGTTTATTTTTCTCTTTGTTCATATTCATGTGGTGGTTGTTGGAATTTATAGGATTATTAGCAACCATTTTTGGCTCAAGGATGAAGGGGTGAGAAAAAGCTGCTAACAAGGTCTGGTTCAGTTCAAGTTTCCACTTACGTCTCTCTCTCTCTCTCTCTCTCCTGAGAAAAACCAAAACCTGTCTCTTGGGTAGAGGCCAAGAGAGAAGAAAGCATCAAGGAGAGGTTTTACTTGCTCAAGATTATTCTTGTGTAGATAAAGAAAGATGGGGAGTGTCAAATTCAGTCACTCTTGTTGACTCTCTCTCTCTCTCTTTTATTCTTTGTTGAGTTCTCAGTTGTGGATTTGTTGTTAAATGGCTCCCATGACTGCCACTGCTATAGAAAACTTGCATCTTTTTAGATCTAATCTAACAAAAGTTGAAAACCCCCTATTCCTTCTTCTTCCTCAGGACTGAGAATAGTAGGATCTCAATCTATGCAATGATTCTCCAATCATGATGATCAAAGGCTTGAGGTATCATCCACCGCCACCACATCCACCGGTGGAGGAGAACATGTCTAATCTCACTTCCACCGCATCGGGCGAAGCTAGTGTGAGCTCCTCAGTGAACAGACCAAACCCAACTCACCCTCATCCCCCGCCTCCCAAGAAAAAGCGAAATCTCCCCGGAAATCCAGGTTAAAAAAAAAAAAAAAAGCAAAACCCAGTAGACTTCGATTTCTTCAATTGATTCTGATTTTTGGATTTTTTTTATCAGACCCAGATGCGGAAGTGATAGCGCTATCTCCAAAGACTCTAATGGCGACGAACAGATTTGTGTGCGAGATCTGCAACAAGGGGTTCCAGAGGGATCAGAATCTGCAACTCCACAGGAGAGGACACAACCTTCCGTGGAAGCTTAAGCAGAGAAACAGCAAGGAGGTGGTGAGGAAGAAGGTGTACGTGTGTCCCGAATTGGGATGCGTCCACCACGACCGGTCCCGGGCCCTGGGCGACCTCACCGGGATCAAGAAACACTTCTGTAGAAAGCACGGCGAGAAGAAGTGGAAGTGCGACAAGTGCTCTAAACGATACGCGGTTCAGTCCGATTGGAAAGCTCATTCGAAAACTTGCGGCACCCGAGAGTATCGATGTGACTGCGGAACCCTCTTCTCAAGGTGTGTTTGTGTGTGTATATATATGCTTATGCATATTTAGAAATCATTGATTTGAGGATTCACACTCAGTCTCAGATTCAGCGGAGGGAATGAATCTTCATTAATGGCAGATGTTGATTTATTGATAGGATTTGGTTGGTTCCATTAAAGGAGAAAGGATGGGTGTCTTAAATGATGATGGTGTCTAAAATATATATATAATATAAGGAGAGAGGTGGAGAAAATAGGGGTTTATGGGGGTTTTGTATCGTATTCTCCAGATTTGGTGGGGGGGGGGGGGGGGTGTGGAATAAAAGAAAGAAGTAGAAGAAAGATGGTTTGATGGAGGGGTTTTGTGTTCTTTCTGATTTGTTGAATCCCTCTGATTTATTTTCTGTGATTTTGTTATCAAAATGTGATGATGAATGGGTTTTTTGATCATTGGTTTGATCCTACACATTTGTTTTCTTTCAGGAGGGACAGTTTCATCACACACAGAGCTTTCTGCGACGCGTTGGCGGAGGAGAGCGCCAGATCGAACCCATTGCTCCTCCCATCTCCGCGCCAAATTCATGGCGGCGCCGCCTCGGGAATCGCCGGCGCCGCCCCTTCTCCCTCCTCGTCTTCCCACATCAACCTATTCTCTTCCCTCAAGAACGAGCCCACCGCCGCCGCCTCTGTCGGCCCAGGATTCACCGCTCTCCGCCCCGAACTCCCTCCGTGGCTCTCCTTTCCTCCGCAGGCGACGTCCTCCGGACCACCGCCGCCGCCTCCGCAGCCGGAGCCCGAGTTCGGATCCAACCCGGACTTCGAAAACCCGAACCCGAATCGGACTTTTCTCCCGTACCATTTCTCCTCGCCGCCGCCGCCGCCTCACATGTCGGCGACGGCGCTGCTACAGAAGGCGGCGCAGATTGGGTCCTCCTCGGCGGCGGGATCCTCCGCCATGGCCGGGGCCCACCGTGGACACGTGTCCGAATCCAGCACCGCCAACAACTTCCCCTCCCGCGCTCAAGAGATGGGTTTCGGCACCGCTGCCGCCCCCGTGGACGGCGGCGCTCCTCCGTCATCTTCCTCGTCCGCTTTGATCAGAGAAATGATGACCTCTTTCTCCTCCGGCTTCGCCGGACCCTCCTTCGGGGACGTTTTTGACGGCGGAAACGGCAACAATGGCGGTGGAGGGAACGATGGAATGACGAGAGATTTCTTGGGATTGAGAGCATTCTCTCACAGCGACATTATGAACATAGCCGGACTCGAAAACTGCATGAACTCTCCTCCTCCTCATCCTCCTCCTCCTTCAAATGAACATCACCCTGATCAGAATCAGAAGCCATGGCAAGGTTAGATTCATTAGTAAATTGTTATTATTATTAATATTTTTTTTTTGTTGGGGGATATGATTAGAATTTCTCCCACTTTTTGTTGCTGCAAATCTTCCCAAATGGGTACGGCTTATTTTGCTTTTTTTTTTTCCTCTCAAATTTAATGTCTGTAATTCCTCGACTATGTATGCTCTTATTACTAGAATTTATGCCCTTCCTTTTTTTTTTTTTTGCTCTCCCCAGACTTTATAGTATATATACAATGAAACGCTCACGTGATACTTTGTACCCCAAGGGATAGTTATTCCTTCATATTTTTTTTCGGCCCTCCAATTTTTGTTTTTCTTCCATTTATAAAAAATACATATCTGTTTTTAGCAATGTGACCCATACACATATTATTGCATTGCACGCATAAATGGCAATACCGCGAGAAATATGCCGATAAGTTTTGGGTTTTGGGTTTATCTGTTATGTAGAGCCACTATTTATAAAATAAAGCACAATGAACCCCAAAAAATAATGCATCTGCATTACGGTTCGATTTTAGCTTAATGGGTTAAAATAATTAGTGGAGGTTATTGAGACCCGAACATAGCTATTCAATTTTAAAAAAAGAAACGAAAGAAAACGGCATGTTGAGTCATGAATTGAAATTTGAAATGACGAGTGCAAAGCGAAGTTGTTGACAATCTGATGAAAGGTCGAAATCCAACGGTGAAGAAGCGTCCCTAAATTGGCAAAAGAAATTGGTACATTTTCACACTCTCTGAGTTCTACCACTATTTTGCATCCCAGAGTTTCCCCCCTTGTGATTTTACGTGACCTTGGGGATATGTGGAGGTGATCCACCGCAACCAAACACACTATACTCCCAAGTCCCCCCCGCAATCGCAATCGTTCGGTCTCTCATTTTATACGCGTACCTGTAACAATTGCCGCATTACATGCTTAGAACCTATAATCTTTTCAACTTTCAACGAGAGGAAGAGATGTGACTAAATCAAAAGGCTTTTCATAGCCACAAAAATAGTTGCTTACATATATGAGAGAAAATACTATATGGTATACCACTTTACTTAATTGCATGCATGTAAAATTATGCCGTGTAAAATGTAATATATGTAGGTACGTGAGGGTTAGAGGGTAAAAGAAGGGGCATCGGATTCTGTCGGAGATGAGTGTATGAAAATGAAAATGGGGAGATATGTCAAGATGGCTATAAGGTATAGGAAGGGTGGGTATGTGTGAGAGAGAGGGGTAGCTGTTGATAATTTACCAAAATTAAAAAAAAAAAAAAAAAAAAACTCAATTAGGGGAGGAGATGCCCCTTGACACCTGAGGTAGGGTGCAATTTTGGGCTCAATCCCGAGGGAGATCCAGTACCACATGTGAAATGATTTGACTGTAAAAATATGTGTGTAGGGGGTAATTAATTATAGGGTTCTGATTACAATTTCTTCCTCTTACAACCTCGAGTGAAATATGGTGAAATTAATGCGAGTTTATAGAGACAAGGGTGGTCAGTTCTTCGTTTCGCGCTTGTGCGAGCGAACTCCCGGCAAAATGAATTCAGATCGTTAGATTATAAATAGTTTAGTCCTACTCTATCATGTGTTAAAATTTTAGTGTCATGTCATTACACGTTGAGTCTCATTCAACGTTTGTTGTTGACTTCTTTGTTGATATTGTAAAAATTTAAATTTGACTGCTCTAATGAAACATAATTCATATCGAGATGAGTCTCGAGCTTTACCGACTAGCAGGGTGTGCATAGAATTTTTTTTCTTTAAGGATCAAAGTTCCTATTAATTTGCTTGCGTAAACAAAGTCTTCCCGCTTGTCCTGCTATCACCATATATACTCTTTTATTTTATTATTGTTTTCAAATATAGATTATTTTCAGGGCTTATACCCGTGATCATATGGGCACATCTTGTGAGTTGAATCAAGGTTCATAAGTTATAAAATAAAATAAAAAATGTAAACAACCTTGACTATAGGTCTAGACTTTGAATATTCTCATGTGGGGAAATAAGCAGTGTGAGAATCAAATTCTTCATAGAATAAACAACTTATTCTTGCTAATCAAACGTATCACGTATACATGAATTGTAGACACTAACTATGAAATTCTTATACTTGCTAGATTGAGGGTTCATAGTTGAAATAAACAGTGCTGCTGGAGAGAGACAAAAGAAGTAATATATATATATATATATATAAAATAGTGCAGAGAGAGAGAGAGAGAGAGAGAGAGAGAGGAGAGATTTGGTACTGAGTGATCATGGTCACATGTAGAGCAGTGAGTGTGTGTGGTGGAACAAAATATGGTATGATTAGCCCATAATCATCAAATAAAGTGCTTTTTATGTGAAAACTTTACAAAACCAAAGTTAATAATAATAACAATTATAATAATAATTATTATTAGATCAAAGATGTTGGCATTGCATGTTAGGTCAATATGGGCTAGCATATAGAAAGTGGTGCAGGTGGGGAGGCGTGTCTGATCCTACCTCCCTTTCATTTCTTTACACTAAAATAAAACAAACTTTGAATAATATCAGATTCCTCTGTCTAACCCAAAAAGAATAACAGGAAGAAGAAGGAAAAAAATAATAATAATAAATGAAAGAATAATGAGAAAGAGAATGGCATGTTTGGCATTTCATAACCTCTCTCTCTCTCTCTTTCTATCTGTGTATCACAGAAAAGTTTAAGGATGGGGAAAGGGTGGTGGGTGTGCTAATGCAGGCTCTACAGACCCATTTTAGTGTTTTTTCTTGGGGCATCTCAAAGGACACCAGGTCTTTGGATCTGAGGTTAACTTTTTCAATATATATATATATATATATGTGTGTGTGTGTACATTGATGTAGATATGATGGTTGAAATTCACTTGGGGGCATCCCAAAGGGAAAGAAAAAAAAAAAAAAAAAAAAAAGCTGTCAGGGTGTGGGTCTGCAGTGAATGAGTGAACAATGGGTCTCATATGCTCATTTATTTCATTTTTCTTGTTTTGTTCTTGGAGTGGATGATGGCAAGGTTGAACACTGAAAGCCCAGTTGACCTGTCAACTGGTTAAAAAGCAGCTTGAACTGCATTAAAAAAAAAAAAAAAAAAGCTTCTTTTGCTTCCCTCTCTCTCTCTCTCTCTCTCTTCTTTCTAGTGTTAATAATGCCAACTTTCATATTTGGAGACCCCCCCTCTCTCTCTCCCCCCTTTTTCTTTGATGAAATGGCCCTTAAAAAGAGTTGACATTAGGGGGAGTCTTCAAGCATAGCCTCTTAATACTGACAAATCAAAACAATTACAGAGTTACAGTGGGACAAAACCTTTAGAGTCCCTGCAAAGTGAAGGGATGGTCTTTGCAGGATCATCAAGGAACAATTCCTCCTTGCAGATTCTGTTTTTGAAAAAAAAATAAAATCAACTACACTGAAGATAGAAAAGATGGGGAGGGAGGGAGGGAGGGAGGGAGGGGGGGAATAAAAAGGACAAAAAGCAAAAAACACTGCACTTTGAGAAAGCCAATAATAATTGTGAGATGAATAATTATCTTTTTTGCCGACCAAATATAAAGATGAATAAGAAAGTGCAGTTGCTTTACTTCACCTAAATCATCCCTTGAGTCATTATATGCATGGTTGTGGGGACTTGGCTCCCTTTTTACATGTCTTTGACATAACTTCTCAACGGTCCAATGTTAACTTCATATTCTAATCATTTTCGAATTCAAAAAACTCACGTTACTCGTCCCCGGGCATGGTGCAGTGGCAAAGTCCCTGAAGGAATACTGAGGCACCCCAGGTTCGAATCTCGCTGGAGGAAGATTTATGCCGTGATTTTTCACCTCTTTGAAAGAAGAGGTCCCAGTCGTGCGTTATAAAGGAGGGTCCAGTTACTAGTTGGGTAGAGTCATGGCGCGCTCTACCACCCCTCCGAGGGTCCTACCCGCGCGTCATAAAGGAAGGCACTGGGAGAGGGTGACCGCACGGGAAACTCGCTTCAAGGATGTATAGACTGTATCCGCATTCACGATTCGCATGGAGGTGTCCTTGGGGCAAGGCTCCACTTCCCTCAGTTTGTAGGTTCGGGTGGATCCGAAGGGTCCGTTCGAGTTGAGTTCTGAGTTTCCAAAAAAAAAAGAAACTCACATTACTCTGCTGCTGGTCAGTTATTTCAGATAAATCAAGTATGGTGATCCCAAAAACTGAATCTCGGTAATTCAGAGCAGAAGTCTCTCACTTTGTCACCCGACAGACCATTGGACTCAACTTCATAATTTTAACATTCCTTATCAATAACAACCATATGTTATGCGTAAGTGTTCATCGATCAAAAGTAAATGATCTGTTATTAAGATTCCTTTTTAAATACCTTTTGATGGTTGAGTTGGGTCTTTTGGCTCCAAATTAAAATTTCTAAATATACCTTTTAAATTTTTTTTTTACTGATTTTAACAACGTGCATTATTAGACAAGGTTTGGAAAAGAAACCTTTACACTGGATTGGAGGTAAAAAAAAAAAAAAAAACTTTTTTAGTTTTCGAGTTGCGCGCAACATTTAACAAACCCAATGGAGGCCCATGGGCTACATACTCCGACAAGCCCAATGAATCATTATAAGTTGGACTCTCTACATCTAACATTTCGACATTCTCCGTTTACATGGCCCAAAACAAAGGCCCATGGACCAAATCCAGAGGTTCTCCCTTCATGCTGAACCTACATCCACGTGTTGCTTGAAGAACCTCGTAGAATGAAAATTCTGTGCCTCCGCTAGAGAAAATAAGGAAAAATTACACTAATCCATTTTGGAGTTTCAACAAAATCTTGATTGTGACTTTTTGCCCCTCGAATTTATAAATCCTAGTCAATGTGCTCCCCCACCGTTAATTATTGATGATTTTTATAACTTTTATGTAATTTTCTTTCTCATCTCACCCTTGATTTCCTCATTCTTATTTTCTCTCACTATTAAAAAATCAAGTAGGAGATGAAATAAATAGAAGTTATGCAAATCAATCGAAAATTGTTAATAACAGGTATACTTATCACATGTATATATGAAAAAATTAAAAAGAACCAAAGTCGTAGGGAACATTTTTTATTAACTACTAAAATTTAAGCATAATTCGACGATGAATAAGTTTCCACCCGAACAATTCTATAGTAATGTCATGTGTGCCCTAAATTAGTAGGCTCTTATAAGGAAACTTAGCTTTTCGACTATTACTATACGAGGAAATGAAGTCTAAAGAGCTTTTTAGATTTCTTACCTATAAAAAAATCAAACACCCATTATTTAGGTCCAGTCATGAAAATTCTAATCATACGGACAAAAAGAGCATAAAAAAAGAGAGGATAAATCAAATTTCCAGCAATTTATACTAGCACAATATCATCTAAACGGTGAAAATTACAAAATAATTATAATGGTTTTAAATTTTTTAATATTTCACCCCTTTGATGGGAGATCTGTGCATCATCGAACTCCATGAAAATCAACAAGTCATTACACTTTCTCATGTTTATTTAATCTGTATGTTTAAAATTTTTATAGGGTGTGTCTAAATAATAGGTGCTTACCTTTTTCATAAATAAGAAATTTATAAAATTTCTTTAACTCTATTTTTTCATATTATATATATATATATATATATATATATAAAATTTAGCGGGTAAAATACAATAATTTAAACTCTAAGAAGTATATGGGTGACTGGTGTGATTTTTCTATAAAAATAAAAGTAATAATAATCAAACACTTCGCATAGCACGAACGGTTTTCTTCGGGACACGATCACTGGACCAAGTACAAGTGAGCCGCGAGAGTACCGGACGTTATCGGAGTGTCCGTACGGTCCACCACCTTCCATCGCTGCAGACAACAATGGCGAGAAGGCGTGGTAGGTCCACAACGACGCTCTTCTTCGTCGTCGTCCTTCTCTGTCTACTCGCGTTCGCCGCATCTGCTCCTCTCCCTACTCTTCGATCTTCTTCTGACCGCACAACTGTAAGTCTCGTCTCTTCCCCCTGAAAGCTCAGTTTCTGTCATCAGTGGGAATTGATCTTATCACTATGAGCTTTGATGCCTATTAGGGGCATTGTTTTGGTTGATTGACTTTGTTTATGAGGAGGAAGTCTGTTTGTTTGCTTTGTACATGTAAACGCTGTTTGCTGGGAAACTGAGTACAAGAAGTGAAAAGATGATATGAATTCAATTCTGAGCGTTGTTTCTGAAAGTTTGAGAGTTCCAAAGTCAAAAGTCAAATCGTGATTTGAGTGATAAGGGCTTGGGCTTGGGGTATTCCAGGTTCGAGTCCTGCTGCCCTCGTCTTATAATATTCTGTAACTTACCTGTGGGCTGGGGTGAGGGGCCACTCCAGGATCCTTCCTAGATCCACGTACCCCAGTTCCCAAAAAAGAAAAGAAAAAGTCAAATGGTGATTTTGGCTGCTGTCATGGATGAATAGTGATGAATTTAACAATACAATTTTCAGTTTCTTTTATTCCGTGGTTGATTTGATTGCTTCAAACATGGGACTAGCTCCTGTTTATGTACTTTGCTTTGCAACGATGAGCGGTGGTGCTTTCATTGTCATTTCTAAACCCAAAAACTAACTGTAGCTGAACTTTTCTTTGTAATCAGGTTCGGCAGTTTAAGATTGATGATGACATGTTCTGGAAAGATGGTCAGCCTTTCCAAATAATTGGGGGCGACCTGCATTACTTCCGGATTCTTCCTGAGGTATAATTCTTCAATGGGTTTGGAAGTGTTAACAGCTCTTCCTTATTCCTTCAATGCATACTAATGAATTGGTTGATATTTTCCGTATCTGTTTCATTCCGTACATTATCTTTTTATTGATTTGAGTTGTCATTTCTTCAAGTTCCTGTTTATCTGTATGATATGCAACTCTTATGTATGCAGTATTGGGAAGATCGGCTGTTGAGAGCTAAGGCTTTGGGTCTAAACACAATTCAAACTTATGTTCCTTGGAACTTGCATGAACCAAGATATGGTGATCTGGTTTTTGAGGGTATTGCTGACGTTGTATCATTTGTAAAACTCTGCCAGAAGTTGGGTTTCCTTGTAATGCTTCGTGCTGGGCCATATATATGTGCAGGTTAGCTGTCTGTTACTGTTTGATGTAGTAATATGGCCCGTAGATTGTTCTGAAATGTATATCATTGTTGAAGCTGAGCGTTCATTCCAAATCTTATTAGGCTATTCATTAGGCTGGTGCTTATTGGCAGCATTGTGTTTTAGTCTAGTTGTTAACTTGTAGCATGTTCAATTAGTGGACCAAGTTGAGGCTGTGGTCCGTGTGCTGTGAAATCATGAAGAATAGATATAAAATCCCTTAGTTCTTGTTTATGTGGGAGCTTACTAGGAAAAGAGAACCTTTTCTACAGATGAAGTGCGGTTAATCAGATTTTGAACGAACGTATTGTTACTAGTTATTGTTATGGTCATGTTGAATGCTCTTCTTGTCTGTGCAAACTCATCTTCCATTATTTATTTCTAGATTAATCCTCCCTATTGAGAACATGCCTTGGTTGCAGAATGGGATTTTGGGGGGTTTCCGCCGTGGTTACTTGCAAAAAATCCTGCGCTTAAGCTAAGATCATCAGACCCAGCTTTCCTTCAATTGGTATGTTTTCCTGGAGTGTCATTATGGACATTGAAAAATTCGGTGGCATAGAGATGGCATATGAATTTGCTACATTGCACTTGTAGCTTGTGTGTTAATCCATTTGTGGATTTGCCTGAGGTTTACCATCAGATATAGAATTTTTATCCATTCTAATATATGGAGTGACAAATTTTCATTTTATTTCAGATGAAAAAATTAAAAAGTAAAAATACAATCAACCTTAAATGCTCCTTTTTCCCCACGGCACTATGGTCTCTCTTACTATATTTTAGCCTGTATGATAGCTGTCCACTAAAAAACATTGCAAATTGTAATATATTTTATGACTGCTCATTCAGGTTTGGAGCATTTTGTCCCCTTACGTTTCTTCTATTGTAATGTGCCACAGGTGGAAAGATGGTGGGCAAGTCTGCTACCAAAAGTAGCTCCTCTTCTTTACGACAATGGAGGTCCTATTATAATGGTTCAGGTGCGTTGAGATATTGCTTTCTGTCTTCCATAATGTGTAATAAATGAATTCAGAACTAAAGCAGAGCACATCAGCGGTCCAATTCCAACTGCAAACTCATTTCGTCCTTTCTAAAAGGAGGAACAACCTTGTCCTGCCAAGGTTCTCAAATAAAGACCAGTAAGTTTGAGATCTCACAGAAGAGATAATCCAAGGTCACTTGAACGTACAAAATACCTGGGAATTCGCGAAGTCATTTAATCGTCTTTGATCATCAAATAGCTTAGCCACTACTAGTTTTTCGTCAGTCTTTGGTCATCTGATTTGAAGTTTATGCCTCAGTAGATATGTTTACAGTAATAACTTTGTTTCCTTCATATAATTAAAATCTATACAAAGAGAAGGATTCTGTCAAATTTAAAATGACTCACAAAAATTGCTTCTGATATTGAGCTCTCCTATTGTCTAATAGGATGCAGAGTTTGTTCTTTCTTTCCCATAGGGGACCGATGGGCCATTAATAGCATTCTTATGCTAATAATTATAGTTTATTTATCCACTTCTGCTCATCAATCAATTGTTCCATCCTCTTGGGAAGAACTCTGGTGAAGAATGGAAGAATCTGACTTCTAACAATAATGGGGTGAATAAATAGTTGGTTGGGACAATGAAGGTTTAGATGAAAAGAGTGGCTTGAGTCCAGAAGGTTGCCTAGACAAAAAAATAAAAATAAAAAAAAATCCTGGAAGCATTTAATTGATATCAATTGTTGACTTATAAATTCGACATCCGATACCATAGACTCTGATTGCCTCTGACATCTGTTTAAGTGTCACTAACTTAGGATTTTTATGACAGGTCGAAAATGAATATGGCTCATACGGAGATGACCAAGATTATCTTCATCAGTTGGTTGTGTTGGCCAGGGCACACCTTGGAAAAAATGTTATTCTGTAAGAGGTTTTTGTCTTTAGTCCTACTTGACTCAAACTTCTTACATGTTTTGCTTTGTGGTTTTTTTTTTGGACATGTGTGTGAGCACCCACATACTCAGCTCAGGCACATCTGATAGGATGTTACACATGCATGTAAATGCAGATGTGCAATATAAATCTAAGCGTGTCTTTATGTGGACCCTTATTTTCTTGTGCTTCATATTTTGTATTGATTCCCTTTATATATGTTCTATACACACCAGAATCCATTACCATGCCACAGGTTCTTTGGCCTCGTACATCGATCTGAAGACATTGGCTCAGTTTTGTTTTGTCCCCCCTTCTTTTGGGCCATATCTTCATGGCTTGCAGGTACACAACGGATGGGGGTACCAGAGAACTTCTTGAGAAAGGAACCATTCGTGGGGATATGGTTTATTCAGGTAGCTTATGTGACCAGTATTCTCAAAAATGGACGCAATAAGAAAATAATATTTTGCTAGACAGAGAAAGCCTCTCTATATTCATTATAGTTTTCCAGTAATGTTGATACAAGGTGCTCGTTGATGTTCTTGCAATCACACACATTGCATGCCAAGAAGCATGATATATGACAGTGTGATGATTCTGATAATCCACACTTTTTTGTCTGGAAATCTAAGAATTGCTGAATTCAGTTGTGTCCACTTGAACTTGTATATTGATGCAAGGTCCACTAACAAGTTCCCTATCAATATATTGGAAAGGTTCTGGACCATTTATCTGGTTTAAATAATTATTTGTGGCATTCATGGACCTGCATGAACCATCTCCCACTGCATGAGTGCACCAAGGAAGACTACCATTGCTTTAACCAAGGCAGGCTCAGGAAGCCCACCAGGGATGCCTTATCTTCGTGGAAGCTAAAGTTTAGGGACAGCAGGGTCATTTGACACTGGACACTTTTAAGTATGGTTTGTGTTAGTCCTTCCATTCGCCATGCTTTGGTGCCGCATGAAAAAATGCTCCTATGGTGCTTTGCTCACCACATTCGCTGCTTGCCATAGAAGCCTTCAAGGTCCTTAGAAAGAATGTTGTTTGATTTAACCTGAGCTGTAAGTCACGGTGGTGCTGAGGGGATGGTTTTAGCTAGAAAAGGGAGGCCCAGTGAAATCAGAACCATTTGTAGTGGGTGAAACTGGTATAACTACTGGACAACTGATTAAACCTTGGTTTCACAGATTTAACGAACCTAGGTTATCCTTTATGGTTTACTAAAACTGTGCAAATGTGATAGATGTGTGTTGTTGCTATCAGGGTGATCAGAACCAGTTAGATTCCTTTTATTCCTGGTATTAAAACATATCAGGCATATAAACAAATGATCTAGTAACTCTGATGCTCCATCTCATTGAGAGATCATGTAAATTCTCTGAATAGTGGAAATAGCCTTTCTATAAGCAGAAAGGTTATAGAAGAAATGAACAAATACATAAGGGCCCAGTTAAAAAAAAAAAAAAAAAAAAAAAGAAGAGAAAAAGAACAAATGCATAAGGAGATTTACTCTATGTCTACCTCCATTCCAATTTTTTGAATAAAAAGAAATAATAATATTTTGCTTGTTGATTTGCAGCTGTTGACTTCTCTACTGGTGATGACCCATGGCCTATATTTAAGCTGCAAAAAGAGTACAATGCCCCTGGAAAATCACCACCACTTTCTGCGTCAGTATAACTTTTGTGTGCACTTTATCTGGTCATTAGTGTGGTTTATGCTAACAGTGCTTCATATTTTCAGGGAGTTTTATACAGGTTGGCTTACTCACTGGGGGGAGAAACTTGCAAAAACCAGTGGCGATGCCACCGCAATGGCATTGAAGGAAATTTTGTCACGAAACGGTTCTGCTGTGCTTTATGTAATTTCAGATATGACAACTTTTACTGGTTACAAGTGATTGTTGTTCCGCTGTAATTTAGGCTTTCATTCTTTTCAGATGGCTCATGGTGGAACAAATTTTGGATTTTATAGTGGTGCAAATACTGGTTCAGATGATTATGACTACAAGCCTGACCTAACTTCCTATGATTACGTAAGGAATATTACGACATATTTGTTGTAACTTCTAGATTGAATCATTCATAGATATCAAAATGACACCCTTCCATCAGGATGCACCAATTACGGAATCGGGTGATGTGGATAATGCGAAGTTCAAAGGTATGTCTTGATTCGATTGGTGCTGTTAGATCTTTGTGTTTCCTCTTTTATAGTTGGGACAACGATTTCAGTCTACTCATCTGCAAATTGAACCAATGAGGATAGGTAGGGAAGATAGAACAAGGGGGTGACTTAAGATTCCTATGCGAGCTTAACCAATTTGGTTTCCTTGGAGATGTGGTATGTAGGATTGACTGTGATAGAGACTGTTGGATTCCATATCGCTTAGGAGTTACTGATGCGCTGCTTCATATGCTTGTTTGGCCAACTCATCCATTGCCAATTGGTTTTGGGATGGAGCCTTGAAACCCCTGTTCTTTTGTGTACTTTTTGTTCTGGTTTCAGCACTCCGGAGTGTTATCGAGCAATACAGTGCAACTACTCTCCCATCAGTTCCATCCAACAAAGAGAAGGCGGGATACGGACTGATCCAATTACAGAAAACTGCTTGTTTATTTAGCATTCTCGATTCCATAGATGACATTGAAACAGTTGAATCTGAAAATCCACTACCAATGGAATTTGCAGGCCAGGTTTTACAAGTTATTTGCTTTTCATGTAAAATTTAATGCCTACTGCTTCTGTTCATCCTAGCTGCTGAGTGGTATATTCTAATACAACTTCTTGTATTCAGATGTTTGGGTTTCTTTTATATGTAACTGGATACTCTGCGATGAATAATTACAGCACACTGTTTATACCAAAGGTACTCCTTTCCTTCGTATGTAACAATCTTATTTTGGTTTACAATTTTCTGGCCATTCCCAAATTTTTGAGTCTTTTGTGTAGAAGGCCTGTAATACGAAGGTTTTAGTAATGTTTTTGTTCCACCTCGGTGGAATTCAAATGGGACATATGCATTTAAAGGCTCTACTTAGTACTCCCTGAAGTCCGTAATTCCCTTCTAGTTCACTTTTCTTTTATAGCTTCTATGTGCTGCTTGGATGGCAGTAACATTATGTAAAATTTAAAGTTAAGTGTGTTCCTTGTAGTTGTATCTTGCTTATAATTCGTTATTGATTCATTGCTCACTGAATTTTACAGAACTTAACAAGTTTAGGGAACTTAAACTCATCGAGACGTTTATATGTAGGTGCATGACAGAGCACAAGTATATATTTCATGTTCTTCTCAAGATGCTGGAAGAAGACCAGTCTATGTTGGTACACTTGAAAGATGGTTCAATCGAGAGCTTCGCATTCCAAACAGTAAATGTGATTCCAACATCAGCTTGTATATTTTGGTACAATATTCTTAGTCCTTCGAATTCTACATTCATACACACGCTCGCACGCCTGAACAAAAAAAATTATACGCATTATTTTTTAACACATTCTTTTCACTGTAACTTACAGGTTGAAAACATGGGTCGTGTGAATTATGGTCAACACATGTTTGACAGGAAGGTAAACTTCATAAAGACTAATGATTATTTTCTTGCTTACCTAGAATTATGAGTTTCTCTTTTCTTTTCATTTTTGGTTATTTATTAACATAATTTAAGTTTTAATGGATCATGGATTTTATTTTTTCTTCATATATTTCTTTTTTAGCTTCTGCCTATGCTCCAGAGATCTTATTTTGTTTTCTAGAAGTCCGAGTAGTTGTATTGTATTCCTCTTCTTCTTCTTGTTCTTATTCCTCTTTTTGTGGATGGATCAGGTAGAGCATTATCTATAAGCAGATACAAATTTGTATTCCTACATTTTCACCCGTTTCCTTGTTTTGCCGCCTCGATAACATACTGTCAAGTTTTTCTTGCAGGGTATTCTGTCTTCTGTTTATCTAGATGGAAGCATTTTGCATGGATGGAAAATGGTATCAATTCCTTTTCACAATTTGAACGAAGAGCAAAAAGTAAACCCCATCATCAATAAGGTTGCACAGTTCAAATTCATTGAAGGATCCACACACAAAAATTTAATTCATGGTGATGGTATGTTTTCAATCGTCAGTTGCCATTTCACTTCGCGCTATTATATAGACTGCTTTAGTTGGGTTTTTTCCCCCACATGTTTCAGTAAAGACATGCAGAATTCTGTTAAGAAGTATGAAATAGCCACCATTTGGTACCCTTTCTGCAGATCTTTTGAAGGAACCAGCATTTTATTCTGGTCGTTTTAAAATCAGACAAAGTGATCAAGTCAAGGATACGTACATATCATTCGATGGCTGGGGCAAAGGAGTTGCGCTTGTCAACAAGTTTAATATAGGAAGATTTTGGCCTGTAATGCACCAACTCTTCTGATATTAGTAGCTTTCGTTTGGTCATGATAACATGATCGGACATGCAGTAATATGTTTCTTAGACAATGATCAAATGGTTTTATCTTGCAGTCACGTGGACCACAATGCAACCTCTATGTCCCTGCTCCAATCCTTAAACACGGGGAAAATGTTGTGGTACGAACTCACAAATTCTGTTTCTTATCTTCTTCTTTTTGGTTTTTCTTTATTTTTTCCAAAATCTTTTCATATATATGATTATCAAGCTAGCCCACAATCTTGGAACCCAAGAAAAGAGAAAAAGAAAGTGTATCGGGTCGATGATGTGGGAAACATCTACGAATAACTTTGCCCTAAAGTATACAGCTCTACGCAAATTGCTGAAGCTTAGTATTTCCTTCGGCTTGTAACTTCTGTTTTCACTGATTTACTGTACAACAGGAAATACTTGAGTTAGAATCTCCAAATGCTGATCTTGTGGTTAGCTCAGTTGATCAACCAGACTTCATGTGTGGTTCAAGTAGCTCCAATCTTCATCAGCTTTAGCACCTCAGTGCATTTATCGGAACACTCGGTCAGCTGAGAAAAGCGAAATCGAGTTGGTTGGAGTGTTAAGGTTGACCTCAGTTTGTTACTGACCGGTCCTGCTTACAACTTTTTGTGCGAAAACATGTTTGAGTGAAAGTTTGAAGAGCGAAAACATGGACTCGTTTTATGATCTTGATATCGATCGTGTTGCACTAAAACTGCCACTTGAAATGGAATATATTTTAGGTTTGCGATGGTATGACTTAATGCATTCACTTGGTTAATAACGTTCACTGAATTTGTTGTTGTTCGGATTAGCCTTGGTGCAACTAGCAATGTTGTTGATTCGTGACAGAGGAGCATAGGCTCGAATTGTGGAAACGCTCATTTTGTAAAATGGCAAAGGGCTGTGTATAAAAAAGATAGTAGTGGCCACACGATGGCCAAACAAACTGATATATTAACAAAATGAAGGAATACCAAAATGAAAGAACTCAAAACATTGTCGACAAGAATCCAAAAATGAAATACATGCATATTGTTTTTCTATTGCTGGCTTTGGCATTCTCTTTTCTTCTTTTTATAAAAAACAAAACAAAACAACACGAAAAGAAAGAAGAAGCAACGCAATTTGGATCAATGGGCGCACAACTATTTTGACAGCTTAGGCTTCTCATAAAAGAAGGATGATATAGGAACATCACCAATGATCCTCTTTTTGGGAAAACTACTATGAGATATAATATACAAGCACAAAATGTATGGGTAAAGTCCCTGAGTTCACGCAATAATTTGCTAACAATCGGCATCAAACATTGCAAGGGCTCTATTTTACCCTCTACCTGCAACGGATTACAAGCGTTTGAAGGTAACCACCCAATTAACTGGCATGACCCTCCATTAACTTAATCTTCCCCCATCCTCATCTCAGCTCCAAAATTATTAAGACTTCAAAACACATTAAGGCCCCGTTGTTCGCACTTAATGGGTTCTTAATGAACCCATTTTCTAATTCGTTCAGAGGTAAACCTATTCATAGCGTTTGGTGCACGCTTTGAATGCCTCTAAGCGAATTTGACAAATTTTGAAGTCCAATTTGCTCAAAACCCACCATTCAAAGGCGAAGGACAAAATTGCTCTCAATTTTTTCATAAAATTATGACATGCCCCTCCCACTTTTCCTTCATAATAAAGTCTCTCTCTCTCTCTCTCTCTGCGAGCGCCCAATCGAGGAGTCCGAAACGATTGGTGCAGTAGTTCATGGTGATGGCGCACGCCCCGGATGGGAAGGTTCATAATGGCATTGTAGTTTGTTATTTCTTATTCAATTTTCTTGTTTGATTCTTTCAGATTTGGGGATTCAGTGGTTTGATTTAGGATTTTGTTGTTTAGTTTTTGCAAATCTAGGGATTGTTGGGTTTAGATTTAGGGTTTGTTTGTCTAATTTTTGCAAATTTGGGGATCAGGGGTTTGGATTTAGAGGTTTGATTTGGGATTGTGGTTAGGGTTTTTGATTTTGGGATTAATTAGGGTTTTGTATTTGAAATATTATAAAAAAAATAACAGGAAGAATTGAATTAATAAGAAAAAGAAATTAAAAAATAATGATTGGGTAAAATTGGAAATACACTTGTTTCAGAAGTCCATTCAATTGTATAATCAAACACAATTAATATTACTTATTCAAAACTTCTTATTACACCTCCTGGCTATCTAGCACTAATTTAACATTCATAACTTAATGCTTAATTTTATCAAATGGGGCCTAAGATGACAATTCTTTTATTGTAGTTGTTTCTACAGCATCTATCTGCATACAACATGGAATATACTCAAAACACTTCAACAACAAAAATCAGGTACCCTACATACATTATTGGCTCACCAAATCTGCAAAAGAGTTACTTCAAAGGCTTCTCAGGGGGATTCTTTGTTTCTTCTTTTGATCCTGACACAGCAGCAGCTGCAGCAGCTGCTGCCGCTGCTGCTGCTCCCATTTTCGCCCCACCTGCAGCTTTCATTGCACCGGCAACTTTGGCAAACACAGCTACCCCTCCTACAAGTAAACCCCTCAAAGCAACTGTTGGCTTTACTGTCATTTCTAAAGTTACCTGCAATCCCACAACTCAAATCAAATTCGCAAGTACCATAAAACTATGAGTTTTATGGCGTTACTTTGCGCTGACCAACATATCCTCCATGCTAGGTCTTAAAACAGTTCTATGCAATGATAGCTATTGTCTCTTGGCCATTGTCAAATGCGTCAAAAGTTTCATTCATGACTCTAAATAAGCTAAGCAGCTCCACATTTGCTTATCACAAAAGCACAGTCCTTCAGTTTTATCAAATAAGATTACAAGTCCAAGGTAGCATGTGAATTGTAGAAATGAGAATGGAATGGGAATGGAAATGGGAATGATAAGGGAATGACATGGAAATGGAAAATGGAATGGTCATCCCCTCTTACGGGTAAATGAAAAGTCTATTCCCTTTCATATTCTCAAATAATTGGACGTGGATCAACACTCTCATTCTCATTCTCATTCCTGTCATTCAAATGGATCCTAACCTAGGGGATTCCCAACAAACTTCCACACTAAAGCAAGCTTTCTAAAGTCAAAGGTTTTGCTAAATTCAGTTTCCTCAAATCTTATACACTCCCTGCAAATGCCAAATCAGATATAATTGTTCAGAGAGACGGGAAAGAATAAAATTTTGATCACCACATTCTCCCAATCCCCCTGAAAAATAAGGAATGCTTCTACTTTTCCTTCTTGGACAAATCTAATCTAAATCAACCAAAATTGGATTCTGTTTTTCACTTTACTCCATCTCACAGCACCGATACATACAGAGAGTATTTTAATTTAACCTTGAGCTACAGTGACTCCCATAATCCCCTCACACCAGCTCCCAAGGGCAAAATTGCATTCATATAGAGCATAAAACCGATGCCTGATCTCCTTCAACAGGATTTTCCACATGATTCAAGAACACATTTTTCCAACAAAGACTGGCCATTTCAAGGAAATTTTTGTTCAATTGAAATCACCAACATGAGCATTTACCACCATTCATTCAATATGTATTGTGGTAAAGTTCAAAAACATGACTTCCCCCGGGAAACAACAGAACCAACATATCAAGTAAAATTAACAATACCTAAAAACACACAGAGACCAACACAACAACGATTCTACGCAAATATAAAGAAAGGGAGAGAGGAGAAGAAGAAGAAGAAAACAGACCTGGTTACAATAATCAATCCAGCCTTCGTTTGTTTAGAGAGAGAGCTTTCTAGAGAGAGATTGACGCTATTTCCTCGAGAAGAAATTGCTTTCCGCAATTTTCTCGCGAAAGGACTTCAACTATTTACGGGAAATCCATAAACACCGCACTTGAGCGCGCTTCTTGCAGCGGTTTATTTATGGCCAAATTGCGTTTTTCTAGCCCAAAAACCTTTCGCATGATTATATCCTAATATTTTTTTGAAGAGTTACAATTTTATTGAGTGAAATTTAATTTCAATCCTACAATTTTTACGTTGTTTTGTGTTGAATCCTGAAGTTTATCTCCGTTTAGAATGAATCCTAATGTTCCTAAAATGTATTAGTTCAAACCTTACCATCCATCTCTATTAGTTTTTGAAAGACAGAAATGACACCCTATGTGCAAATCCTCATTTTATTTGTTTTATCGTTTATCTTTTTCCTTTTTTATAATTGTTAAAAATCCATAAAATCCTATAAAGCTAATAGATATTATTTTTCAAGAGTTAAATTAAATTTCACACTTCAATTTAATCAGTTGACAAAATTAAAATTAAAATTTTAAAAATCCATAAAACCTGGTAAAGCCAATAGATATTATTTTTCAAGCCATAACTTAAATTTCACTTCTATTTCGCATTTCAATGTAATCATTTCAAGTTAAATTGAAATTTGAGAAATAATTTTGTCAAATGATTAAATTGAAGTTTAAAATAGAAGTGAAATTAAATGTACCGCTTGAAAAATAATATTTTGTGGATTTATGGGTTTTTTACAATTAAAAAAAGGGAAAAAGATCAATAATAAAAAAGGGATTTGCACCGAAGTGAGGTTTTGGTCCTTTAAAAACCAACAGAGATGGATAGTAGGGGTTGAACTAATATATTTTAGAAACATGGGATTCATTTTAAATGAAGTAAACTTTAAGGTTCAACTTAAAACGAATTGCAAACTTTCGGGTTTAAACTAAATTGCGCTCCAATTCTAGCCTAATTCTAAATGAATGTGAGTTTTACTATCACATGCATCCCACGTGCAATATAAAAAAATAATGTGAAGAAATTTCTTCCAAAGGAGTTAGAAGAGGACATAACTAGGAAGATGCAAATAAATTACACACCGAAGGAATTGTCAATCATCATTGGAAAACCCCAAAAATTTTGAGGGCATTTGGAGGGGAGCTTTTTATCATGATTTGGGACTTGTAGAAACTTTAAAAATTTTGAGGATTTCGGATCATGAGTTATTTGAAATGATAATAGGAAATGAATAATTTTTTTATATTTCACATGGGATGCAGGTAAAACGAAACTCATGCTAGTCTAGAGTTAGTTTAAAAGTACGACTCAATAAACAAGTTAAAATATAATCACTTAACAGTAAAAATAGGATTAACAACTTTTATCAAAACTCAAGCTAATATATATATTCCGCTTATTTTACCTGAAATCAATAAAGTCGTTTTTAAAAATAAAGTCGTTCAATATTTCACTTCTTAGAATGGCTTCGCTTATTTATGGAGAAAAAAAAAAAAAAAACCCGTCAATACGGGTTTCATTGAAACGACGTCATTTCTGTGTTTCAGAATAAGAAACGTTTTGTTTAGGGTCGAAGAGGGTGTCGTCTCTCCCCAGCCCAAGTTAGCAGGAACCCTAGCGTATAGAGCTCGGAGGGTGCGGCGATGGAGCATCAGTTCAGTGGAGGAAACTGGTCCATGATGCCCAACATCCCCGCCTACACTAACAACCCTACACCCTCAAATCAGGACCATCTGATCCTCCATCAGCAACAATTGCAGCCGCAATTTCATCACCAGCAACCGAACCCTAATTTTCAAATTCAGCAGCAGCAGCAGCAGCAGCAACAGAGGCTTCATCAGCAGCAGCCGCAGAATCACCAATCGCTTGCTTCCCACTTCCACCTTCTACCCGTAAGTGATAATTTTATCTAATTTTATCCCGTTTTATGTGTTTTGAATTTGATAAAATTGTTGGGTTGACAAAAAAGTCTTCTTTTTCTAATGTGTCAGTTGGTCGAGAGTTTAGCGCACGCAATCGACACTGGGATTCGTGATCCGCCGTCTGATGCACTGGTTTGGAATTTCAAGGATTTTTTTTTGGTCTGTCTAAAATTAGGGTTTATGGGGTTGGTTTGCTTATGGGTTGTTTGTGTTTCGTTTCGTCCTTTTGAAGATTAATGAATTGAGTAGCCACTTTGACAAATGTCAGCAGCTTTTGAACTCGATAGCAGGATCAATCGACTCGAAGGCCGTGGTAATTATATAACTTAATTACTTGAATGTTGAGTGTTTGAGTTATAATTCTTAGTTGGGTCAAGACATGATTTTTCAATGAATTAACAATTTTAAAATTCTGTTCTTTATGTTGTATAAAATCATTCAAGACATGTAAATGGCATCCATTTTCTTAAATGGTAAGAA
Organism: Santalum album; assembly: GCA_034195605.1. Lineage (NCBI taxonomy): Eukaryota > Viridiplantae > Streptophyta > Magnoliopsida > Santalales > Santalaceae > Santalum > Santalum album. Next base: position 4,428,323 of record CM067258.1, read on the forward strand.
TGATGATGGTTGTGTGCTTAAAACCAATTTGATTTCAGTGGGAAACCCTAGGTGCCTTTTTGTTGTCTTTGTTTCTCTTAGTTGATTATGTTTTAGATGGTATTGGCATAACTTGTGTTACTTCTGCCTTTCTTACAGACGGTTGAAGGGCAGAAGCATAAGCTAGAGGAAAGCGAACAATTGTTGAATCAGAGGAAGTTTGTGACACTTGACTTGTGAACTTGCTTTCCTACTCATAATTCTAATTTCTTATTACAGCATGGATGTGGTTGTGATATCAGGGATTTGATTGCGAAGTACAGAAGCTCCATTGAAGAGCTTACCAAATCTGAACCTTAGTTGCTTGCGAATTGTCGCCTTTGGAATTGGGTAAGAAGACAATCTTCTATTCACCAGAATTTACTTTTGGAAAGCACTGATGCATGCTCAAAGGGAGAGAATGATCTTCTCTCCTCTTTTTTAATATATTCTCTGCTGAGCACTCATGCGTGCTCAAGGAATATAGCTACAGAGAGAGCCACTACTATTGTACTATTATACATGATAATTCTTTGCTTGGATTAAGTGAATAATATGTGGAGATGCTATAGGTGAAACAGTAATTATCATAAAATTGAGTTTAGATGGTTTTTGAAATTGAAAATATGATGAATTGTAAGATTAATTAAGTAGAGAAGGAATTATTCTCCCTTTTAATACTGGGTTGGCAAAACCTATTCTCAGATGGTAATTTTCTTCCTCTGGGTTATTTACAGGTAGTTTATATAAGCTTGATGTTGCTTCAGTTAAAATGGACAGACCACTATCTTTATTCGGAAAGCTCCCTTTGTGTCAACATCTAATTTATCTCAGTACCTATGGATCTGAGCCAATTAGTTCATAATGGTCCTTGAATTGCTCCTTGAGCTGAAATCCATGAATGCTTCTAAGCCTAGGCATCTGTTGCCTTTGGAGGATGAAATCCTGATTAAGTCTTCGTTTTATACTTGACCAACTTGCTAATTGGTTCACAAATTTAACTCATTCATTCCTTTCTTTTGAGCAGTGAATTATGGAGGCCCGGTAATAGTTTGTGGCACCAATCAAGATGACTTTCGGTGTTCATTTCCTCGTAAGAAATCAATTTGAAGCAGATATTGATATTGTATTGGCTTGTTAAGCGAGTCTGCTAACTGCGCACCCTGTTTGTCAATTACGATCAATCTGAAGGGAAAGGTTGAGAAGGGAAAGGTTGAGGAGGATCCCTTTCTTTTTTGTAATATGAAGAGTGTCTGCTTCTGATGCATTTTGTTTGTAGGATTAGATTTCTGTGTATATCTTCCATCAATTAGACTGCTGACATTGTTTCTGTAACTGGCAACTGTAGCGATTGAATTACACATTCTTTATCACGACAGTTCATAGATTTGCATTAAATGAGTTCCTTTTTTTCCCCCTCCATTTCTGGCTTATCCCTAACTTTAGGGCATGGCAACCCATGATTATGCTTGCTAATGTTAACTGTTCAGTGTGTTACTTGTTTCCATTATTAAACAAACAAACAAAAGAAGAATGTTGTCCTTGACCTGGTTTTCAACCAATTGCATGTTATTTACTTGCCTTTGCATGTTCATGCTTTATATCATCCTACGGTTGTAGGGTTGAATTTGCTGACGGAATTGAAGTGGGATGGGGTCAGTTTTATCCTATCCCCTCTTTTCAGATCAAACAAGGCATAGAATAAGCCCTATCCTATCCTGTCTCTAATTCACCATAAAGAGCAAAGGTATTCTATTACTTTTAGATAGACCGAACCAAAGCGCCAAGATAAACAGCCGCTTACACATTGTAGCAACTCTCACAAAGGTTGAGACACGATGAATCAAACATCAGTATATATCAATATAAGCTTTCAATCGACCTCTCAAACAAGATAACAAAAATTGCTTAGTTACTCGAGTCAATAGCCCATACCATCCATTGCAGGCATTCGGTTCCCAAGAGGATTTTTCTCACCAGGACGCTCCACAACAGCTGCCTCAGTTGTTGTCAACAGCAATGAAATGCTGCAATCAGCAGAAAAGGGTTTAACACAGGACATGGAAGTATCCGCTCGCCCAATCATATCAACTGATAACGTAAAAGCATGTCTCTCACCTTGCAGCATCGACCAGAGCGGTTCTAACAACCTTGACAGGATCTATAATTCCAGCCTCCACCATGTTAACATAAGCACCTGGTTCAGTACAAGCATTAGCTTCAGATTAATTCCAGTATCCTTTTTCTTTACTTTTTTTCCATTTTTTGTGGTACGCCAAAAGGTCTTTACCAGAAAAGCTACTAACGTCCAAATGAAAACATGAGAAATAAAACTCAAAAACAAAAGTGGGTCACAGATTGACTGAAGAATAGTTCAATGAGAAACAGACCTTTGGCAGCATCATAACCTAAATTGTGATCATCTTGCTCCAACAGTTTCCCAAGAACTAGAGCACCATCACCACCAGAGTTTGAAACTATAGTGAATGTAGGAGCCTGCAACAGAAATTTTTTTGACTTCCAAGAAAGATTTCACAGAAATACACCCTCCAAAGACCTGCAGATTAGGATCCCAAAATACAAACCTTAAGAGCATTCTGAATTATTTCCACTCCTCTTTTCTGGTCATCATTTGAGGTTTGAAGGTTCTTCAGAGCTTTTGAGGCATAAAGAAGAGAAACACCTCCTCCTGTACCGATTACCGAACACGAATAATCTCATACATATGTGACTTTGAGTTGTAAAGTATTTAACGTTTAATGAGAAACAAGCTTACCTGGAAGAATTCCCTCTTCCACGGCAGCCCTTGTGGCATTTAAGGCATCTGTGACCCTGTCTTTCCTTTCTCCAACTTCTACCTCACTAGCTCCTCCAACCTGTCAAGAAATGAAAGTTTTGTACAAAGGACAAGTTTCCCCCATGGATCAATCAAAAAAGACAATTCAATAAAAATAAATACATAAATATATAAGATGGAAGGAAATGTCAAGACACCTTGAAAACAGCAACCCCACCAGATAGCTTTGACAACCGCTCTTGGGCTTTCTCCTTGTCAAACATGGCAGTGCTATTCCCTATCACTGTCCTGAGCTGCCACAACATTGCAAATTATCAGTTGCTTGTTTCATCAATAGGTTCAAATCAAGCACATGTTACAGCATCACGTATTCCATTATAGCTATACTATGTAACCAGACCAACTCTAGCCTATCCGAAATTCTCATATATGCACTCACACACAGAGAGGAGCTGTCATTCTGAAGGCGGCCATATAAATGAAAAGCAAGCGTGTGTGGTAGTTCGCACAACAAACTCTAAGACATAAAACAAATACTAGCGTCAATTCCACTGAATAACTAGCACACCTGTTCACATCTTTCTTCGATCAGCCTTTTATCCCCGCCACCATGTAGAATAATAGTGTCATCAAGGGAGACGGTGATCTGTAAACACTCAAACTTTAGTTCTGTACTGCAAGAGTTCAAATAGAAACATAAACCTCAAGAACACGCATATGAACCTTTTTAGCAGTACCCAGCATTCCAACATTCACTTGGCCAAGAGTTAAACCACGCTCTTCAGTAATAACCTGCACGTAAAATGTCCAAACTTTAGTATCTCAAAGGGGGGGAAAAAATACTGAGACAAAGAAACTTGCCTTACCTCTCCTCCAGTAAGAAGGGCAAGATCATCTAAATTTGCTCTTCTACTATCACCAAAACCAGGAGCTTTTATGGCACATACCTAATTGTAATTATACAAAACACATGAAATACCACTAGGGCAGTGAATAACAAAACAAAGATGCCAAGTAGCAATTTAATAAAATTAGAATCCGCATTTTTTTTTTGACAAGATGTATTGCACAAACTAAACCACAAAAAAGGTAAACTGAAAGGAAGAGAAAAAGAACTTACCTTGACTCCAGCACGATGTTTATTGAGAACAAGCATGGTTAGCACATCACTCTCCAAATCCTCAGCCACAACTAGAAGAGGCCTATTTTTCTGTTCAGTTTTGCACAGAAAACAAAATAAAATTCACCAGGAAATTGCTCTACAAAGTTCATTTAACATTCCATGAAATCTGTCTACCTGTACAGCCACCTCTAATATTTTCACGAGTAAGTTCATGTCTCCAATCTTTTTGTCATGAATAAGAATAAGAGGATTCTCCAATTCCTGCCAAACACAAATCAATTTATTTTCCAGTTTAGGAATGCCAAAATTGCCAACATATATAAATTACGATACAATGGACGGTAGATGAGATGACTTTATCTCTAACTACTGTTCATATGATTAATCCCACGTTAAAAACTAAAGTCTCATTTCATATATATAAGTTGCGAGGACAGTAGCAAGGGAGGCAAGGAGGAGGATAGAGGGAGATCAACCAATTCACAGTTTGGAGAAAATTAATTAGTAACAAGAACAAAGCTATGGACTCACACATTTCTGGGTCTTCACATCTGTAACAAAGTACGGAGAAATGTAGCCCCTGCCTAGCTTCATTCCTTCAACCACTTCTAGCTCATTATCCAAAGTGTTCCCATCCTGCAAAATTGAATGTTTGATCATTAACAGTTTCCACAGAATCTATCAACGTTTTCAGGAGACAAGATGTGAGACTGCTCACAGCTACTGTAATGACTCCTTCCTTCCCAACTTTCTCCATTGCTCTTGCAATCAATTCTCCAATTTCACGCTCACCATTTGCAGAGATAGTTGCAACCTATTTCAAACGGTAACTGAAAATAGTTAAAAGTAAGGAGAGGCATATGCAGACTAGGTAATAATTAAAGACTATCTTTATACTCGCAGAAAAGTAAAAAAAGCAAAACCAAACAAAATAAACAACCAAACAAATAAGCAAACTGGACGTGACAGGAAGACTGATGTCATTCATCTGAGCTGGATTTAATACATTATAAAAGGAGATCTACAATAGCCTACCAAACCATTTCAGTTACAGCAATTGTATTTCCATGATTATTAAAGTAAAACAAATGACTAACTGCACCCAATAAAGAAACTCAAAAGATTATAGATTTGCCCCATGCTACAAGTCTGAATACTGGCAGGATTAAAGCAGCCGGAAGGCTTGGAAGAGAACAAGTTCCAAGTGTCTCTAGGAAACCCTAATACCTGAGTAATTTCTTCTGGCGTACTAATCATCAGTGCTCTGCTTTTCAGATCAGAAATAACAGCATCAGCTGCCATATTAACACCACTCCGCAAATCCATTACATTTGATCCGGCAGCTACTGACTTGCAGCCCTCCATGAGTATTGCCTGAGTCAGGACAGTTGCACACGTAGTACCTAAACCAGATAACCAAAATCAATTCAGTAGAGGTGATTTCTAACACGATGCAAGGGAAATTATATCAACAGAACATCTCTCATAACCACATAATAAACATGTTAATCATTCCATAACATGCCTTAGTTCAATTATAATAACAGAAGAATGAGACAAAAACTATCAGAAGCTAATCCAGCATGAAATTTCTTTTTTTTAAAAAAAAAAAGCTTAATTCTAAGTCAAAGTATTATTATACAAATCAAATAATCCAAACTTTAATTTTGAATATACTCCTTTTAAATTCAACAGATATCTTAGAAACAAACTTGTGTTAAACTCACTTGAGAGCCTCCAGTAAACAATGGTATAACAACATCAACTTCAATAAATTTGTGATTCATCTATAACTTTTGTGGAATGCAATGCCATAAATTAAGAAGCCATTCAAATTTCTTTCTGAAAGTGCATTCAAACAAAAATACCTATTCCTATGGAAGAGCTATTACCACGTTTGATTCACTCGACCCAATCTAGGATACCTATTCCACTCATCGCCCTTTGGAATGGCTATTCCTCACCATTCCATGCATGGTTCATATGAATAGCTATTCCTTATTCCACTTATGATGCATGGGAACAACTATTCTTTATATATTCTATTACTAGGAATATATTCCCTCTCTATCCGCTATGCAAACCAAACATGTCTCAAGCCTTTTTCATTGGAAAAAAGAAGCCTATTTACAGATTGCTTTGCAGAAAGCTAATGACAGCAACAACACATGGCAAAGGGGAAGACATAAAGTAGTCATGGATGCAACAATGATGGCAATGTGATGCAGGACCATCCCAATCCACTAGCAAGAGATTTGGGAGCGTTTATCATAGGTGGAATGTCAGGAATATGATTCTCTATTATTAAGGGATTTTGCAAGATTTTAATTATTACAAGGACTAATATGCTATTTCTTCATAGGATTATTTAGTAATTTTGCATTTATTAGAATTATGGCTTTCCTCTATTTATATGATGTTTAGACTCTATAGAGAATTACTTCTGGAGATTGAATAAACCTAGTCTCTCACGCTACTCCTCTTGCCCTTCCAATAATCTCCTAATTCATCTTGCCTCATATCAAGTGGTATCAGAATATCTCAATCCATAAATCCTTTGTCTCAAACTATCGTTCCACCGCTGCCAATTTTCTTCTTGACAGCGCCCATCAAGAGACGGAATCAATCTCCCACATCCCCAACTCAGACCGGGACGTTAACTGTCAAGCTCGTAGGAATTCACTATTGTCCTAATTGTCGCTGAATCAAACAAAGGGCAATGGAAAAGAAGCTTACAGCTGCCTCTATTCTGAAAATTTGGTTCACAAGGTTTTCTTTTTTCTTTTTCTTTTTTCTTTTTCTTTTGTCTTTTGTTTCGTATTTGTTTCTCTTCTTTTCTGTGTAATTGTTCAAGTCTCTAGCTTTCAAAAGAATTTCCTTTCAGGGAAAAGAGAGAGAGAGAGAGAGAGAGAGAGAGAGAGAGAGAGAGAGAAGGTATGTTTGTTATCTTGTCATCAGCGGGACCACGTCATCAATGCCACATCCGCAAAAAAAAAAAAAAGAGAGAAAGAAAAAAGAAGAGGTGACTCGTACCAGCCTAAAACGACCATGCTGATTCTGATTTTGCAGTCCGTTCAGCCCAACTGTCTCTAAACTCTGCTTCCAGCAAGGTCAGCACTCCTTTGTGCCAAAAATAAAGTGGTAAACTCCTCAATTGTTACTGGCTTAATAGTCTTTTGATTAGCGAATCAATTCCTTCATCTTAGACCCAAGTTGTCTTTCTTTTCAATTCCCCCACCCAAACCCCAGGCAAAAAAGAAAAAAAACACCAACCCTCTTTGCTTATTTTCTTTCTTCACATCTGTTCCTATCTTTACTTGCCTCCTTAGGGCTAGACATATTACTTGCATCAGATTCAATAGCTTTTACAAGCACATCGTCCTAGTTCATTTGCATTATTTGTTGCAGTTTGCATCATGGCTACAATAAAACCATTGATTCCCCCATACCTTCACAGCAACCCATTGACTCTCAAGCCTTATCCCTCCGCCTTGACATCCTCCAAGACTCCGTAGACCAAAAGTTTGAGCGTTTGTATGAGCAATTTACTGTGCAGCTTTCACAAATTGTGAAACTCGTCAATAAGCAATCTGTAGAGGATCCTGTAACTGAGTCTGTTAGGCAACCTCATGGTAAACCTTACTCCTCGGGACCTGCCCTAGGCATCATTCCTACTCCTGCACCTGTTGTTCCCCCGAGGCCTCACGCACCTTGACCATATAAGCCTCCCCACATTAGAGATCCCCTTGGTAATTTAAATGCGAGATTTGAGGAGGACCCACTAGAGGAGGGACAGTTTGATGAGTCTCAGCATCCTCCACAGCCCCACAATAGACACTCCCCACCTCATCACTATAAGCATGATGATTACACTGAGATGACAAAGCAAGTTAGGGTTGACGTCCGCTCCTATAATGGGAGGTTAGATTCCTCGACTTTCTTGGATTGGATAGTTGAGATGGAGGATTATTTTCAGTGGCACCATATGAGGGATCCTGCTCGAGTCTTGTTTGCTAGGATGAAGTTACTCGGGGCAACCAAAAAGTATTGGCAAAACGTTCAACACAATCTAGACCAACTTGGCAAGCCACCCATCACCTGCTAGGCCATCATGCGACAAAAGTTAAAGGACAAGTAAGTACCACCTACCTATAGAAGTGACCTATACATGCGAGTCCTCAACCTTAGGCAAACGTCTACCATCACTAATTATATAGAGCAATTTGAGGAACTGGAGAATCATAGTAACATTACCGAAGAAACATGCCAACGAGTTACTAGGTTTGTAAGTGGCCTCAAAGAAGATATCCAGAGAGAGGCAAAGTTATATTCTCCCAAGAGTTTTGAGGCGGCCTGCCAGAAAGCCCTTGCCATAGAGTGATACTTTCGGACTCCTCTTCGAGTTCTCCCTCCGGCAACTGACTCTCGTCCATTACTAGCTGTCCCTAACCCTAGTATTCCTAGTGCTTTATCCTCGGGTAGTTCTTTTGTTCAATGCCATCAGTGTCATGCTAGAGGTCATATTGTCGCTCTCTGCCCCCAGCGAACTTTGGTTTTAGAGTGTGAGACCACCGAATCCCCCACGTACGAGGATCAAGATTTCACTGAATACGCATACTCAGGCGATGAGGGTGAGTTAGTCAAACACTTTTGGGGGGAAGGATGATCAGGTTTGTGTCATTAGGTGCACGTTATCGACAGTTATAGATGATAGTGACCGGAGACAAACCACTACTTTTCATACATTCATTAAATGTGGGGACAGGTCTTGTAAGTTCATTATTGATAGTGGTAGCAGCATGAATGTTGTTTCTCAGGCTGCTGTGGGTGGTCTGAACCTTAAGGTTGAGCCACACCCTACACCTTTTCAAGTAGCCTAGGTTGATAGGACTTCTCTATCCGTCTATGAGAGATGCTTGGTGCCTATCAATATGGGAGATTATGATGATAGAGTGTACTGCGATGTCTTACCTATGAATGTGACCGAGATCTTATTAGGTCATCCTTGGCTATATGACCTTAACGTGACCAACTATGGGAGTGCAAACACTTATGTTTTTAGGCAGAAGAGTAGGAAAATCATTCTCCATCCTCAGAACCCCCCCCCCCCCCCCCCCCCTCCACAAGCCCCAATCCAAAAGAATCTCCATATTTTAGATTGCCTAGCATTTGAACAAGAGAGTCTAGAGATTCATTGCGTGTTAGCCGTTACAGCTAGGGGGGGACTCTCTGGCATCTTCTCTAGTAGTGAAGCTACCAGGTGAATACCCTAATGTAACTCCCAAAGAGCTCCCTAGCATACCATAGACTTAGTGCTGGGCTCTCAGTTACCTAATTGCCTGCATTACCGGCTAAACCCTAAGGCATGTGCTGAATTGAATATACAAGTAAAGGAACTTTTAGAAAAAGATTTTGTATGACATAGCCTCAGCCCGTGTGCGGTACCTGCCCTTTTGACTCCTCAAAAGGATGGCTCTTGGAGGATGTGCATTGATAGTCGAGCCATTAATAAGATCACCATCAAGTACAGATTTCCTATTCCTCGGCTTGAGGATATGCTTGACATGTTAGTTGGGGTCTAGTTGGTATTCCAAGATAGACCTACGTAATGGCTACCATCAAATTAGGGTTCACCCGGGTGATGAGTGGAAAACAGCTTTTAAAACCCAAGATGGGCTATTTGAGTGGTTAGTCATGCCCTTCGGGCTCTCTAATCCCCTAGTACTTTCATAAGGATCATGACTCATGTCCTGCATCCTTTTATAGAAAGGTTTCTCATAGTATATTTTGATGACATCTTGGTCGATAGCAAGTCTAAAGAAGAACATCTTGGCCATCTTCGCCAGCTCTTTGACACTCTTGGGGAAGCAAAGTTGTATGCCAACCTCAAGAAGTGTTGTTTTTTGCAGCCCAGTTTGCTCTTTCTAGGATTCATAGTCTCTGCACAAGGTATCTCGGTTGATTCTGACAAGATTCCCACCGTTCAAGAGTAGGCTAAATCTGGGAACATTTATGAGGCTCATAGTTTCCATGGGTTAGCTACCTTCTATAGGTGTTCCATTTGGACTTTTGGCAGTCTCATGGCCCCAATTACAGATTGTCTTAAGAAAGGTGAATTTTATTGGACTTCCGCAGCTAGTAGGGCCTTTCAGGAGATCAAAGAGTTGATGACCACAACACCGGTCCTTCGTCATCCCGACTTCAGTAAGGAGTTTGAGGTCAGTTATGATGCCTTTGGGGTAGGTATCAGAGGTGTTTTAGGCCAGGAGGGGCAACTCATAGCATTCTTTAGTGAGAAACTTACTAAGACCAAAAAGAGGTATTCCAGCTATGAGAAGGAGTTCAATGCTGTGGTTCATTCTTTTCACCATTGGCGTTATTACCTATTACCCCAAGAGTTTGTTCTGAACTCTGACCACCAAGCATTGCGATATCTGAACTTTCAAAGCAAGTTAAATGCAAAAGATACTCGACGGGTTGAGTTTCTGAATGAATTCACCTTTATTCTTAAACATTGTAAAGGTGTTGAGAATAAGATTGCAGATGGACCTAGCCGGACAGCCGTCACCCTGCATGCCATGAGCAATTTGACCACAGGATTTGATAGACTACAAGGTGAGCATGCCCAATGTCCAAATTTTGGCATCATTTACCATGAGGTTAGTAGTGGTAACCAGAGGGAGTTTGTTGATTTCTTTATCCATGACAATTATTTGTTTAAAGGCACCAAATTATGCATCCCTCGCACGTCATTTCAGGACTTCCTATTTTGCAGTTACATGGTGTAGGATTGGTAGGTCACTCAGGCAGGGATAAGACAATGTCATTAGTTATTGTAGGTTTTATTGGCCTTCTATATATAGGGATCTTTCCTGTATTGTTTCTTAGTGTTGTACTTGTCAGTTGGGCAAAGCTAGAAAGCAAAACACAGGACTCTATACTCCCCTTCATTTGGCGCACACACCTTGGAAAGATTTGAGTATGGACTTTGTTTTGGGTTTACTTAGGGCAGTTTGTGGTCATATTCCATTGTTGTAGTCATTCATAGGTTTTCTAAGATGGCACATTTTATTCCTTGCAGTAAATCCATCGATGCCTCACATGTGGCAACTCTCTTCATTAGGGAAATAGTTAAGTTGCATGGGTTACCTAGTACTATTGTGTCGGGTAGAGATGTTAAGTTTAAAGTCATTTTTAGAGGACGTTATGGAAAATGTGCGGCATTAATCTATTGTTTTCTTCTGCTTTCCATCCTCAGACAAATGGACAAATAGAAGTCGTTAATCGTGCCTCAGATGACCTCCTTCAGTGCATTATAGGGGCAAAACCGTGCCTTTGGGATGCTGTGTTGTTGTTGAATTCGCTTATGTAATAATGCTATGAACTAGTCTATGGGTAAGAGTCCATTTGAGTGTGTTTATGGCCTTAAACCTCGAGCACCCATTGACCTATCTGCCCTCCCTGTAATGCTCATATTTTTGCACTCGTTGAATCTTTTGCTCAACATATCCATGATTTGCATGCTAAGGTTTGATGCAAACTTGCTATGAGTACTTTAGATTATAAACTTGCTGCAGATGTGCATCGTAAAGCTAGAGAGTTTAATGTGGGTGATTATGCCATGGTTTGCATTCAACCTAAACGCCATCCTAAAAATTCTTTCAAGAAGTTTCATGCACGTGCTATTGGTCCCTTTTCCATCCTTAAGAAACTTGGTTCTAATGCATATTTATATGATTTGCCTGATCATATGAATATTAGTCATGTTTTCAATGTGGCGGATCTCACACTTTATAAAGGCACTTTTGAGTTTCCCGCTTTGCATCCTGGAGTTTCTACATGCTCGGCTGTCTGCCCACCACCTCTACCATCTTCCCCACAGGATCAGATTGAAGCTATTCTTGATGACCAGATTGTTGCCTCTGCTGATGGTGGTTTTTGCCGCTTCCTAGTCCAGTGGAAAGGCCGTCCCCCGTCCGATACTACTTGGATTCCCAAGGAAAACGTTCGCGCCTTAGACTTGGATCTTCTTGAGTGGTACTTGTAGTCAAACTATTCGAAATCAAGTTCTTTCCTACCAAAGGAGTGTGATGTGGGACCATCTCAATCCACTAGTAGGAGATTTGGGCACGTTTATCACAAGCAGAACGTCAGGAATATGAGTCTTTATTATTAAGGGATTTTGCAAGATTTTAATTATTCCATGGACTAATATGCTATTTCTTCATAGGATTATTTTGTAATTTCACATTTATTAGAATTAGGGTTTTCCTCTATTTATATGATGTTTAGACTCTACAGAGAATTACTTTTGGAGATTGAATAAACCTAATTTCTCTCTCTCTTACACTACTCCTCTTGCCCTTCCAATAATCTCCTTCTAATTCTTCTTGCCCAACACGACAATGGTAATGATAAGTTCATATAATGGCCCCTGAAGCATAGATTGATGGCACTGGAAGGATGAAGTGATATGACCAAAGTTGTTGCTAAGGAGTTTGGAATGTGGTAATAGAAGAGGTGGCCGCAAAACTAATCGCAGTGCTAGTGTCAGTGGAACATGGACCACAGCATTTGACCTGATATAACTTCTTTTACTTTAAAAAGGAAGATAATTCTTCCAATGCCATTCAAATATTGTGCAAAGAAAGATGAAGCCTGATATATAATAATTAAACATTACCATCCCCTGCAGCAGAATTAGTAGCACTAGCAACCTGCTTTACAAGATCAGCACCAACATTTTTTGCCCTCTCCCTGAAATTAATGCTCTTAGCAACAGTAACACCATCTTTTGTGACCTTAGGATTGCCATGGCTTTTCTCAATAATCACATTGCGACCCTATGTTGATCAAAGAGAAAGGAAAATAAACTTCAATCAGTTTTGACATTTGAAACAAATTGAATTTTATTTTAATGGGTGAATGGGTGCCATTGATCTTGGTATGATTGTTACAAATAATCAAAATAAAATATCAGGCCTGAAAAATTAATCAACAAACTAATTTTTCCTATAGACATAAATATATTAAATCATTTTCCTGAATTTTCCATCTACTTTCCCAGTAAACATCAGAAAATAAAATATGATGCCCACTTGGACCATTCCAATATTGTATGTTGATGTATCCCCAGTCAACATATCTAGATACACAAAAAAGATTAGCATGAGTTTACATCGATGTCTAAATTAAACTGAGATATAGAAACTAGTCTATAAAGACTGAACAGGATAATAAAAGATTCACTGAATCAAAAATCAATTGCATGACTTTTCAATGAGTATTTATAATCAGCTTCAGGACAAAATCATATAATCTTTCCATTATGCATGTCATTCAATTACATCATGCATGTCATAAGAGACTCGGCAATAGTCTGCTTCTGCCATAAATATTAGAGGTTCAATACTTTTGCGCTGTGTTTGATGCTAGAAAATCCATCATCCGTAATGGGTTCATTAACACAAATCAAAACTGATGGCTACAGTTGATGGCATAAGATAAGTTGATTCTACATGTACAACCAATGCATTGACCACATCATTCCTCCATCAAAATAGAATTTTCTATATAATTACATCATCAATCACAATGGGTTAATTAATTTTTCATAGGACTTCCAAAGTCTCATTTTTGACACACTAAACCTCCTTACCTCTCCATATGTGCAAGCAAGCTCATGATTTTGTGCAGTTATAACTCCCGCAATTCTAATGGACAGCAGAAAGTACCTTTGGTCCCATTGTTACTTTTACAGCATCTGCAAGCTCATTGACACCTTGCAGCATGGCTGCCCGAGCCCCAATACCAAAGTTGATATCCTTTGCGACATAATTTCTACTACATATAATCCTGCTGTGTACCTTCAACATCACAAGTTAAACGCATAAATTCCATCCATATCTATCAACATAAGCTGCCTCTAGTAATTACAAAACAACATAAATGACTCTCATTTAGCCATGAAAGGCTCATAAGACAAATGGGGTATCTTAAAATTTATACACTGAGTAAGGAAATGCAAGGGGGAAATTCAGGATTCAAAACCTTCAACTATCGAACAAGCAATTTAAACATTTGGATATGACAAAAAAAAAAGTTTATGGGGACAAAATAATTGAATTAGAGCAACAACGGTTCTCCCCGAAGCAATAAAGCGGAAGGGAAAAGAGAAATATTGGGGTAACAAGGTGAAATAAAGAAGAAAAAGAACGAGGAAGACTTACGATTTTCTTGGAATTAGAGGACCTGAAAAAACAGAGCCCGAACTACTGATCATAATCAACATTCTGAATGTGGGAGTGAACATGAAAGTGAAGTGAAGCGGCGGATACCTGATCGAAGACGTTAAGGCTGCAGCAACCCTGTTCATGGCAGAGAGAGAGAGGCGGGGGTTTTGAAGGCGTAGTAGGGTTTTGGCCTGAAACCAGACCTCGAACGAACCGTGGCTGCAGCTGAATTGAGCGAGGGTTTAAGGTCCGCGCCGACTCTATAAACCTCAGTTCAGTGGGCCAAACGTGACGTCATTTTTTTCCTACGGCAAAATTACACCGGTGTCCCTATTGGTCGCCCAAATTTACATAAATTACCCTTCGAAGTTCCAAATTTTTAGCATATAATTCCTCAAACTACAGATTTGCTTAATGCGTCACGCCGCTGTTCTTCTCGTCAATAACTGACAATTTTTGCCCAGGGAAAAATAATAAATAAAACTTACTCGTTTATTTTATTTATATTTATACTAGTTCAAGTGAGAGGACTCTCTAATTCCTTCAACTGTATCATTTTTTTGAAATTTACGAATTTACCCTTCAACATTTTTTTCCCTCCTAAATAATTATTTTAAGTTAATGAGAAAAATAGTATAAATAAAAATTCAAAATTCAAATATAATTAACTATTTCAAAATTTTCCCACTTTTCAAAACTATTTTCGTTGCGGTTTCTAAATCTAATAACATAAAAAATCTTATGTTCAATTATTTATAATCCTATAAGTAAATTCCTTCAAATATTTTATACTAATCGAAAGCCGTTAAACACATGAGAAATGGATGTGATATGGCTAGTTTTTGTTATGCAATAAGCATTAGCTATTGACGACAAGAGTAACAATCAAGGGCGGAGACAGGATTTGATGCTTGGGAGGAGGGGCTAAGTAAAAGATACTAATGAAAGTTCACACAAAGCCTGACTTTTTTTCATTTTATTTAATCAATACCCAATTTGAAATTTCTAAAAAAAAGTATAATTGAATCAGGAGATTGTTGGGTTGTATGCGTTTATGAGGTAACAAATGGGATTAATGAGCTAATAAATGAATTGCTTTGTTTAAATTTGAGGTGAGATTTGTTATGTTAATGGATTGAGTTCAATTTGGATTTAAAATGTTAGTGGATAGATTCAATTTTGGTTTAAGAGACCTTATAATTTATTTATTTATTTATTTTGTGTAGGAGCCTAAAAGTTATAAATCTTGCACTCTTAAAAAAAAAAAAAAAAAAAAAAAAAAAAAAAAAAAAGGAGGACCTACTTGAGGCGCCCGGGCCTGTGGCTGACTCCCGCGTAGTTTCGCCCTTGGTAATAGTCAGGCACACTGAGCAGAAACAATAGTTTGAGGCTATATATCAAAATTGGAATTTTATGAGGGACTTTGAGATTTTGGTCAAATAACAACGGTATTTGAATAAAAATTTAATTTTAAAAGTAACATCATTCTTTATCGTACGTTCCAATAAATAAACAAAATAAGGAAAGAAAGAAAAAGTTGCTCACACATAAAAGAGGCATAAAATTAGAAATAACCCTGTGACCAGATTAGCCGGAATCATATTACAAAATAAGAGTAGTTCACAACCCAAATTACAAATTTCCCCTTGCAGTTTTCCCCCCTTTGAACGATATCAAGAAGATTCCATAGCCAAATAAATAAAGCAAAGTTATTTTTCTGCATACCCTCTCATTGGTTGTTTTCGACTTGTATAAGGTTCGACCCATTTTAGTTGTGTTCGACTCATATAAGGTTCGACCCATTTTAGTTGTGTTCGACTCGTATAAGGTTCGATCCATTTTACTTCAAATGATTAATTGGGTTTTAATCAGAGTTATCAGACCCGGCCCGGCCCGGCGGGTGGACCCGGTGACCTGCCGACCCGGGCCCTAAGCCGGTTCGGGTTGCTAATTAGCCCGAAATGTATATTGACCCGGTCAAACCCGTTTGACCAGACGGGTTGACCCCTGACCCCTGACCCGGTGACCCGGGTGTCGACCCGGACAAAACCCGATCCTAATAAAATAGGCTAAAAATCATCCAAACTGTATTTGATGAGTTTTGAACCCATTAACTTTCATGAAAATCCAATAACCCTAACCAATGGAGCCAATAGGAATTCATGAAAACTTGTTAAGACAATTTTACTTATAATCTTATATTCAACTAATCAAGATAATTACTTTAAAATATGTTATAAATGAAGAATATTTAATTAAAATAATAGTCAATAGATAATAATTTTATATATATATATATATATATATATAATTTTAATATACATTATAAAATAAGTATAATAACATAGCTTAAACTAAGGAAAATAGTATTTTATTGTTCTTATCTTAGAAAATAATAAAACATCAAGTTTGAGAAATATTTATCATATCACTTTTTTAACGACTAAAATAATCTTGTCATTGAAATATAACTATAATTCCATAATATTTTGATAATATCTCTCACGTTATATTAGAATTTTATTTTTAATAAATTTATTTATCAATTTGATTGTGTCAAATTCAATTAATCCAAGAAATTTAGAAATATAATAACGAAATAATTTATCTTGTCAATGTTATTATTATTTTGCAAAGCAATTTGAAAAACTTAATGAAAATGGAAATTTTGCTATTTAAATGGTAAATCTATTTTAATAAGTTTTGCTATTTTGTTGATTATTTTATATAGATTCTCTTTAAAAATATGTATAATTATAATTATTATGATTTATAATATAAATATCATTGACCCGACGGTTCAACCGATGTCCCCGACGGTTCAACCGATGTCCCCGACGGTTGAACCAATGACCCGGCCTCTTGACCGGGTCAATACCCGGGCCGGGTCTGATAACTATGGTTTTAATTGAGTTTAACGGGCTAATACCGAGTATTGTTGCTCACGTGCCTTACTTTTATAGGGCAGAACCCAAAGCTGTGTCAGCATGGAGGGACACATTCTATGTCATTCCTTGGGCTGGTGCCTTAAAAACAGTCCCACCGACAGAAACCACAGAAAGTAATTTGAGGGGAACAAACAGATGTATATTTTGAGCTTCTGTTGATGGAGATTTGAGACTTTTGCACGTTTAGAATTGACCACACACCCATTGGAAGGATCCCATCACCACCAACCTATATTTTATGGGTAATGCATTATTTCAAAGGTAAACAAAGACCCAACAACTCATGGACACCACATGTCAACTACAAAATTGCCCCTCCCTCCCCCCTCAAGGAAATTAAAATTACATTAGTAAGAGATAATTGAATTTGACAAGACCACAGAAAAGTGACCTTTCATCACCTTAAATTTTTTTTTTTTATTAGAAAGAAAAAGACTGTGAAATAGGGAATAAGAAATTTATTTACGGTTCAAAAACTCGAATTTCTAACCTCCATAATTATATTGTTAATGTTGTGAATGTGCAACTCATGCCATTAAAAGAAAGAAAAAAATGCCACTTGTGATTTTTTTTAAAAAAAATTGTGTAGTCTTAAGAATCAAACCAAACCCCAAAAGTTAAGGCGGTAACACAATAATGGAGGGTAGTCAAATAATTTTTTTTAAAAGTATGTATATAATTACTGTAATTTATACATACATGTGTTGCAACGTTAACTTTTTAGAAATTTTAGTAGGAGGGTGCATTTAAAGGCCATTAAAGGAATCCACCGTTTGGATGATCAAGGGGGCAGTACATTTAATGCTTGACTGGGGCAACTTTATTACTTTTCTTACAACTTCTTCGGCCCACGCCCCTCATCTATATAAAGAAACACACTGACACTTTTTTTTTTTTTTTTTTTATGTATTCTAAAAAAAAAACCACTTCTACGCTGATTCTTTCAATTTAACTTTTTTATATATTAAAAGTATTTATTTAATAAAAAATAGGATTGATTAAGGATATAAATAGGATTGATTTTGGTGCAGCAGCTGCACGAATATTAGGTGTAATACATATAAATATATATATATATATAAGAGATCCAAAATGACGTAATTTTAAAATTTGTCTTTTTTTAATACTAAAACAGCAGTATGCAGTTGTTAAATATTAATTTGTTCCTTTTTATAATTACAAAACTTATGGTAAATATATAAATGGAGAGGATATTGGTGCAAGAGAATTTCAATGGCTTTTATCCTAAGACACCGTGAGATAGAGTATAGTAATTTTCGATGCAGGTTTGAGCATAAAAATTCTTTTCATTTCATTAAACAAATAAAAATTATTTTATGAGTGAGTCGAATAAAGGCATATTATAGCCCGGCAGGCTAAATTGAGGGATCAAGGGTTAAAAACTCAATTTTTGAATAAAAAACTAAAAATCCTGACCATAATAGTCAACACAAATTACTAGGATAGGATGGGTTGGTTATTACTGGGAACGAATTGAGCATAAATAGTGAGTGTGGAAATTATAATATGGAGGATCAATATTCCAATTGGAAAATTACAATTATATCTATTTAAATACAAATATAACAAAGTGTTTATATGGTCTCAAACAAATAAGCACACCAAACCTCTTAACTATACAAACACACCATCAACCCAAAAAATATATGAATATATATATATATATAATAGCAAAATCCAAATTCAAAAAGTAATAAAAATAAAAATAAAAATGGAAGAAAAATAACAAAACAAAAGGAACAAAAAAAAAAAAAAACTACTTCCGCTCAGAAAGTCCACCTCCAGATCTTGACTCGCAAATCAACCTTGCACTTGGCGCCGGAAGTCGCCGCCGTCGCCGCCGTTTTCCCCGTCGGGGCCGTCGATCTTATCCCATCGCACGAAACCCTAACCTTCACCTTCTTCGTCTTCATCGCCCCGATCTTCACTCCGACCTTGGTCTCCAGCTGAACCGTCAACGGCAGACCTCCTTTCCCCTTCAGATCCGACTTGATCGAGGTCACAGATCCGTCGTCCAGATCCTGGCCAGAGCTCGTGATCGCGGATTTCAACACCGTCACGTTCTTCGCGCCGTGGACCAGCGGGGGAAACGATCCGGTGCCTACAGGGATCCCGTTCGAATCCACGGACAGGATCATCGGGTCGTAGTTGAATTGGAGCTTCTCGTTGGGGTTGTAGGCGGTGACGGCGAGATTGGACTTGAAGTTGAGGTGCGACGAGGTGACGTTGAACTGCGAGATCCGGAAGGAGGAGACGGTGAATCTGGGGCGCTGGGGGCGGTAAAGGGCCCAGAAGATCGCGCCGGCGACGGCGGCGAGGAGGAGGAGCGCGAATACGAAGAGCGTAAGCCATAGGCAACAGGAGCAGCAGCAGCTTCGACGGCGCCGCGGCGGCGGTTGCGGTCGGTAAGCAGGCCTCCCGGCACCGTACAGCTGCGCCTTCGTCGCTGGAAAGTTAGGGTTTGCGGCGGCGCCTCCGCCGTTGATAGTTTTCGCTTCAGCACCGGGGGCCCTTGAAGCCGGATAAACCCTTTCCGCCATTGGAGACGATTCGAGAATCTCTCACTCTCTCTCCCTCTCTTTAAAGAATTGGGAGAAATGGGAGTCGGAGGGAGAGGCCTTAAATCGGAAAAGGCGAAGCGAGTGGCGTACTCGCCAAATGCCGCGTGAGCGCGTGGGTTTCGGGCGCTAAATGATTCTCAACGACGTTACCGGCACGAAGATTGTGCGCGGAATTAGATGCGCACTCACGCGTCACGCGTCGACGTAAACTTCCGCATTCACTTGCGCGTGCATTGCACGCCCTCGCGGCGGGATGGTGTGGGGGTTAAATCAGGCATTTTACTTGGGGAGGAGGGGAAGCCTCCGCTTCACCTAATAATCGTAACCCATTTGCTTTCCTACGCGAAGGTAAACCATGGGCATAATTGGGAATGTAGATTTGGGTTTTTCTTCTTTTTCTTTTTGTAAGAAAAATGTATTAAAATTTGACTAAAATGATGATTACCCCTTCATCGGAGTCCTAGAAGTAGGTTGAATTATGAACTGTGCGATGGTAATTGAGCACGTTTAGACGTTAGATTCATCGAAAATTAGATTTCGAACAGCATTAGGTGCACAAAAAATATGTACAAAAAAACATGATTCTGTTCAGTAGTGTAATGAAAACAAACCTTACTATTCATTTAACGCTCTGTTATGGTATGTATTTTTCGCGTACCTAATCAAATCACGAGATTTAGGACTAAGTTTAGTGAGAGGTCTATTTAGGGAACACATGGCTCACGGTGGTGTGCTGATGAAGCATATTAGGAGGAGAGGAACCTCTCAGCATCTTCCCCAGGGTTTCTCCACCTAATTGCTTGTCATTTGCTTAATCATTGACATTTGAGGTTATACAGAGAGAGGACGAGGAGCTTGAAAAACAGTCTTATTAGATGATTATTCTAATGAATGCCAACTTTCGTTTGTTTATTTTCAATGTCTGGCCAAAGGTGCCATCTGTCATGTCATGGTATGTAACAACTTACGCTAGCATAATTTTCCCTCAATGATTTTGAGTTCACCGACAACCTTAAATTATTCTTCTTATTTCAATGATTTTCTAGCAACTTTGCATAAAATCATTGAGAGATGAGTGGGCACTGGAGTTGTGGCTGTGTGTGTAAATGCTTCTTTTCGCCTTTTATTTATTTATTTATTTATGGGGTTTTTTTTTAAAGCTTTTGCCCATGGGACACATGCTAGTTTTGGAATATTTATATTTTCGATGCATAAATTTAAATAATTTTTTGTGAATTTCAATACATTAACATGATGAACATTTTTACAATTAGATTGTTAACCTGTGCTCCATGAGTGCAAGTTAGAGAAATCATTTATTTATTGATATAAAAAGGGGAAGGAACTGGACAAAAATTACTAATATTTATCAATCAATTGAGACGATACATGACTGAATCTTGATTGATCGACTAGAAAAGAGGCCACCGATAACGTTAGTCGTCTCGGTGGCCTAATTTAAGGTAGAGCTTATCCTGCCTTTCCCCTTGCATGGAGTGGAGGGCTCGGAAATTTTATTAGATATAAGAAATGTTAAAGAATAGTAACTTGTTCAAGATGATCATAAGAGTAGAATCCATTATTAGTGCTTTTCCGAAAAAAAATATTAAAAAATAAAAATTAAGTATTTTTTTGTGAAAATTTCTAGCAAAAGTTAGGAGGGTCCTATATTACTTTTAGTGGATACTCAAACTTCTAAACACTCGAAAGAAGCAGGTTAAATCAACGTGTCTCAGATGTTCAAATGAGTAGTGACATTACATCTCAGCCAATAATTTATTAATATCTTAATTCTTTTATTAATTTCTCAACTTGGGGTTACTCTTCCCCTCCTGCCGCTCCACACTTCACTTACATTCACTGAATCACTGCAAATACACCACATTTTAAACGCACCCTTCCCAATTCACCATCACATTGTTTCTCTTAATTTTTGTCATTATTGCATTAAAAATTACAACATTATTCCTTATCCGTTTTTTCATTTCTTTATTTATGTATTTCTTTCAAATCATGAGATGTTTCCGTTAACAATTCATTTTGAATTATCTCTTTTTTTTTTTCTTTGGCCAACTGCCATTCTACCTTCAAAATTAATAAGGCATAAAAAGTAATCAGACTTGTTTGATTTTAGGGCCAAAAATGCACCTTGTATTTGGCCGTTGAATGATAGTTAGATATATTAAAAATCTTAGTCATCCATCTAAGTATTAAACTTATTAAATTTGTTTAGAATTAACTTTTCAAATCGTCACGTTGCAGTTTGTAAAATGACAAGCTTAAAACTTGTAAGGATGGCCGAAATTTTCAACGACAACCAACCAACAACCAAATGTACGGTGCATTCTCACCCTTAATGCAAACCCAATTATGAAAAGAGGAAGGATCTACTCAGGCCAAGTTCCTCTCCCTATCTTACTTCAACTTTTCTCTTCAATTATGCCTGTGTAGTCCGTTTTAAGATATTTTAAAATAATTCTGACCAAATAAATCCGAAAAACACACCGTAGTACATAGTTCTATCAATTTCTATAAAATTTGGAAATAAAGAAACATATTCATCCTAATCATTCAAAATTAGAAAAATCAAATATTTATAAAAAACTTTACTAAATTTTCAGACCTATTTGAATCACCAGATCTGCTTGGAATCCGCTTGTCAATGTCATATTCTAGCATTGGTGTGGTTTTGGAATATGAGATTCCTGAAAAAGGAGTATTAACATCCTTTAGTTGTGAAGCGGAAATGTGAGATTTCGAGTAGATCAGAATGTGAACATAAAATAGAATGTCTGAATTACCCGTATAAATAAACAGATTGACAAAATTTTTATTTAAGTACATAGCTCGTATAATTGAAAATAATGTTAATAATAATGATAATCATAAAATACCGATAGTAAATATGAAAATAAATAAATGATAAAATTATTTTTAGAAATTCATTATTATACTATATAAATTTTATTTTAGTTAGTAAATGTTTGGATTAAATTCTTCATTCTTCAAAATTTAAAAATTGGTAAAACTTTTGTTTTAGTGTTAATTTTAAAATAAATATTTTTTTATAGTCTAAATATTTTATTATATTTTATGGTGTAATTTTTTTTTTAATAAAATAGTATTGATGGAAAACTTTAATATTCCTTGAATCTAATTGTTTATAACAAACATAATAATGTCACATTTCGGAGAATTCGACTTAGTGTACTTAACAACAAAAGAATGTCACATTCTAAGACATCACAAATAGCCTTTCAATGCATTGGATGAATGTGTTTTTTTTAAAAAAAATTATTTATTTTTATATGATTCTTCATTTCATAATATTAAAATTATTCTAAAATATCTTTAAAATGATCACGGAAGCAGGGTTGGGCTGAGAATGGTGGCGGGAGGAAGGGGCGAGGACCTGGATGCGTCTATTCAAGTTTGGACTTTGGGAAACGAAAATTAGACAAACAAACAGATGTGTCCCTGCTCATTCTTTAAAATCTTTCCATACTTTACTAAATAAATAATTTAGTAAAGTTTCATCTTACCCTAAAAAAAATTTAAAAATAAAATAAAAAGGGAAAAGGTCCATGGGTTCTTGAAACGCCTTCCCCCTAATTTTTCTTACCATTGAGCTGTTAACTGCAAAGGAGCCCTTGACAGGAGCCAGTGCCAGAGATGATAGGTAGACCACCAAATGGAAACAAAACATGCATTTTCATAAAGCAGGGAGGCAAGAAAATTCAATTGGCTACGAATTCTGATGAATGGAAGGATCAGAATTCAAGACAAACATGGCATACAAATTCTTCTGATGTGGTTTTTTTTTTTTTTTTCCCTCTCTCTCTCTCTCTCTCTCTCTCTCTCTCTCTCTCTGAGGCACCCTCCATGAACTAAAACTCCCCATTTCCCTTGTCTTTGACTCTTCAGTGCAAATATTTGTACTTTTTCTTTTTTGAAGACCAGTCCAAAAGATTAAGCACAGGTGTCTTTCTGAAAAATGAAGCCCATTTTCATAGAGCATTTCATTTTCTGGGCCCCATCCAAAAGAAATTGCCCCACACTTCCTAAATAAAAATATCATCCCAAGAGGATTCCTTACATGTTAAATGTGCCCACATGCACATCAATGGAACTCACTCCTCCCAAAATGACCCTCTGAAATTTCAAGAGAGGTGCATTTGATTTTTGAGAAAATCATTTCATTATGGTAACCTCTCACCCGCTTAATCTATTTCTATAATTTTGAAAGCATTTTAATGGGACATATGTTTCGTTTCTATAATGGCGAATTAAAAACTCTCTGCTCGATATCTTTCTAGTACTGAATTTGCCGTGGCCTTTTCTTATGTGCTGTGTGAATCGAAAACTCCCTAGCCTTTTTCTTGTGTAATTGTACACTTTTTCCTTCAATCCAATTTTATGCTCAGGAAAAACCCAAAGTTAGGGAAGAGAAAGTTACAGGCACCGACACAGATAGCTAGAAGGAGTCACAGTAACTGTGTGTGTGGGGGATCCCATGTCATGTCATCCTCTCATCCCAAATTTAAACGTGTCTTTGAACTTTGCACTCCCGAGTTTTCAAAGCTAGGTACGCATGTCCCAAAGTGTCTCTTAAATCATCATCTCTGTTTCGGGAAAAATGAAAAAAAAAAAAAAAAAGGGGGTTGGGGGAGGGGCTTGAATCTCTTTCTTTTCGTGATTACTTTAATCATGTTGCAATTAAGAAGTCACAAACATCATGATGACTTAAAAAAGGTAGCAGAGAGTAACATCATGATGACTTAAAAAAGGTAGCAGAGAGTAGAATGGGTTTGGACTTTGAAGCTCTCTTTGCTTTATGAAACAAATGTTAGGCGTTTGAGGAAGTTATGTGTAAGATGGGTAGAGAGTAAAATGAATGGGTCCTATCTCTTCTTTTGTTTTGTGTATATCTCCTGTACGGGAGTTGTTAATTACTCAGAGTTTGAGCATTTACAGCTCTCTTAGGGGCCCATAAAGAAGATTTATCCTTTCTATGCACTTAGCAGTAGTCAATAGTTTACCACTAAGCTCATGATTTGGGCTTTGAAATCAGCTTAAGAGTCATCATCAATTTATGTCAAAACATTCAAAGTTCCAATTAAGATATCTCAACCGCTATGCTTTTAGCATAATCATTCCTCTCTCTCTCTCTCTCTCTCTCTCTCTCTGCCAAACTCCTTTAATGAAAACATATGTTTGTTTGGTTCAGTGAGTGCTGTTCTGATCTCTGCCTCCTCTGTTTTTAGTAACCTAGAACCACCCATTCCAGGAGAAATGCTCTACCGTAAATTCCACAGCTCTGCAAATTTCAGAGCATTAGAGAAACCCACTTAGGGTTTTATCCATCCACCTAATCCGTTCTGATATTTTAATGGAATTTCTGGCCATTTCTTGTATGGTACTCTTATGTGGGTCACTGGGTTTCCCTCTGTAATGTGGACACGACTGTTGGTGTTGCTTGAAGCTTATGTGCCCATTTTCATTATTTGCTCTTCACTGGCTCTCCTCTTTCTTAGAATGGATGGGGTGAGGATGTGAGTGATTGTGAAGTTTTGGTGTGGAGTTTATTTGGGAAGATCATGGGAATGCTACCGATTCTCCTGTTGCTGATGATCCATCCATTTGTCAGTGCTTTCCCATTTTATGGATCTGAAGGTAATTTCTTTTGTCCTCCCCCAGGGTAACAGTACGTTCTCACATGATGACCCATTTTGTTTGTTTGATGAAGCTTCTGTGGGCTTTCATGAATTTCTAAAATTGGAATAAATTTGGGGATCTGGGTACTGTTATTGTGATAATTAATGAAAACAAAATTGAGTTATATGATTGAATTTGAGATGTAATGCTGGCATATTCTGATGTGCTGATTTTTGAAAACTATATCACTTGAGAGATTGCATTTTATTTATTTTTTTCCTTTTGCTGCATTGCATAATTTGGCTCTCCCTGAAACCTCATTTTAGGGTTTAAAACAGGTAAAATACATGGGTACTTCTTCAATTGATAGTTGAAAATAAGCACTTCCCTACGCTGCGTTGTGTAGTTTTAGCTGCCTTTGAAGCCTCTGTATAGGGTTTAAACATGTAAAAAACACCTCGGTACTTCCTTTAATTTTTGATAATTGGCTGCAATATTTCAATGTCATCCCACATACATTTCTATCCCCCTTACAGCTTCCCCCAGCTTTAGCTGGGAAAAACATGGAAAGCTCTTAGGTTCGCTCTCTGCAGAAATAGTTCACAATTCATTCCCTATAGACCATTCTATGACCCGAGGTATATTCGAAAGAGTAATACGGTTTTTAAGGCTTGTGTTGCTTTCTTATATGCAAAAATTGAGTTAAGAACTGAATTTTTATGCCCTTGGTTGCTGACAGTTCAAAGGGCCTCGACCATTGCACTTGTGCCTTCTCCTTCATCCACTCAGCATCCCACAGAGAGATTGGGACATAAATTTATCCTGCATCATCAACGACTTCACGGAAGGAAAAAGGTTTCTGCACCCACTTATTTTCTCCACCCACCCAATTATAGCCCACAAGGTTAATTTCTAGTACTCAGAAATTCTCAATTAAATGAAACACTCTAGAATGATTTAGTCATTGAGCTTCTTGTTTTTTTATTCCATTTTTGGTAAACTTGTATGAAAGCATAGGCCCTTCCCCCTCTCCGACAACAAATTGGGTTTCAGCTGCGCCTGGGCCATTGCCAAGAGTTCCAGCAAAACAATTGAGAAGTATGGGAGTATACTTATTTTTCTCTTGGCCTATTATTGGAGTCTCCGCCTTCATTTACATTGATTATTGACAAATACTGTGGTAATGTTTTGCATCTGCAAGAGCCAGTTCTTCATCCAGCAATCTCTCCTGTGGGTTCATCCCTGCAGTATAATAACCTCTCACCGCCGCCGCCGCCACCAATTTTTTCACTACCACTTCCACCTCGAAATGAAGGTACAGATTCACAGCCTTTAGGACTTGTTTGGATGGTGGGCATGGGAATGCTGATTATTTTTCGCATTCCATTGTTTGGGAATCAAGGGGAATTCCCTTCCCTTATATGTTATCAAATGGTAGAATGAAAAATCAACATTCCCATTCCCATTATTTCTGTTCAAATGAGTACTAAATGTTAACCATTAGGAAATGTAAGATTTGTTTTGATATTACTTGTAGATTGTGCATCGGTGACATGCGCTGAGCCATTAACATACACGCCTTCTGACTCGCCATGTGGTTGTGTGGCGCCGCTTCATATTAGGCTGATTTTTGATGTTGCACTCTATACATTCTTCCCGCTGGTCTCAGAACTGGCCAATGAAATTGCAACTGCTTTCTCGCTATTTCCTCGTCAAGTTCGCATTATGGGAGCCAATGCAGCCAGCCAGCAGCCACAGAAAACTGTCGTCCTCATAAACTTGGTGCCTTTTAAATTATATTTTGATAGTTCGACTGCATTTTCAGTTTATTACAAGTTCTGGCGCAAACAAGTTTTGATAATGACTCCACTTTTCGGTGCGTATGAAGTGCTAAGCGTCAGCTATCCAGGTAGTAAATGCATCAAGTAATTTTGAAAATGTTTTCCATTTTTTATTTCCAAAAATGGAGCCTAAATATATCATGATTTATTATATTTCAAGCGAGTTAATGGTAGACCTTGTTTTCCAAATTTCATTAAGAGACTTTGATATTCTAGCATGAAATCATATGTGGAAATGAAAAGGTAGTTTTCTACAAATAAATGAATCCCAGTTTTCTTTTTCCATTTTCAATTTTACTTTTGCAACCTTTATCTCTAGGGGCCATTTTAAATGTTTCAATAGCCTTCATAAGTTATCTTTTGTCCCATCCCTTGGGTTGCATGTAGATGGTGGAAATAGGAATGGAATGAAATGACAAAGGAATGAGTATAGGAATGGAATGGTCATTCCCTCATACGATGGAATGGCCATTGCAAGGGAGTGGTCATTCCATTACATTTTATGTTAGCAAATAATGGAATGAGGATCAGCATTCCTATTTCCATTCCCGCCAAACGAGTCCTTGGAGTTGCTCCTATAAACAGATTATTATCCTTTATATGATCAATATTGAATCTTGGTTTGAACTCTTGGAATGTTTGTACATTTTTAGGTCTTCCAGAGTCTCCACCCTCAGTATCTTCAACCATATATGATGGACCGTATCCTGGGCATGGCAAGGATGGCATGCCAAAGAAACCATTTGGGGTTGATGTGCCGAAGCAGAAAAGAGATGGGATTGGTGGAAGGAAAATTGCTATTATTGCTCTAGTCTCTACTATAGCTTTTATTGCATGCATGGGATTTGTCTTGCTTTTGCTGTTGAAGAGTGGGACTTTCATTCATCGATCTGAAAACCTTCCAAATGAATCAATACCTATGCCGAGAAAACCATCTGGTAATAACATTGTTTATTCCATAACGACAATTCCTCAAGTGGTTAGGAGTCACAAATTCTCCATGACCTCTCCATGAAGATTATTTTAAAAATGATGAATATGATGATTGCTTTTAGTTCTTTTTTGCTAAATTTTTGAATCTTTTCATGAAGATTATTTTACACCAATTACCAGAAATGTGTGTCTGTATGTATTTAAATTAATTAAATGACTGAATATTCTTATCATCTTTAAAAGTTCTTCCATTTTCTTTAACCATCTGAATTATCTTTGTAATTCAAAGTCATTGTGACAATTCTTTATTGAATCTCTAAACTTGCCAAAAGGTCTTCATAATCTTATTTTATTTAGTCCCTTTCATTACATTATCAATACAACTCTTCCATTCTATTTTCGGACCTGCATTATGATATGACTATTTATTGAAAAATATTTGGCTATATTCTGTTTATTTAATACTGAAATCGAAACTTGAACTCAGAAGAGGCTGCTGGATCTACGATAGTTGAAAACAAGACTAGTTCTACATCAATGTTCTTGAGTTATAGCATGCAGACATACACAGGATCTGCCAAAACCTTCAGTGCACAGGACATTGAGAGTGCCACCGAAAAATTTGACAACTCGAGAATACTCGGGGAAGGTGGCTTTGGGCTCGTGTATAGTGGCACTTTAGATGATGGAAGGAAGGTGGCTGTGAAGGTTCTCAAGAGAGATGATAAACAGGGTAGCCGTGAGTTCTTGGCAGAAGTTGAGATGCTTAGTCGTCTGCACCATCGGAACTTAGTCAAACTGATTGGCATATGCGTGGAAGACCAC
Source organism: Santalum album (assembly GCA_034195605.1). NCBI lineage: Eukaryota > Viridiplantae > Streptophyta > Magnoliopsida > Santalales > Santalaceae > Santalum > Santalum album. Next base: position 4,457,277 of record CM067258.1, read on the forward strand.
ACCCGCTGCCTAGTCTATGAACTTGTTCCAAATGGAAGTGTGGAATCCCATTTACATGGTAAGATAGAAGTTCAATTTGATTTGATTTGATTTTTTTTTTTCCTATTTTCAGTTTCCTGCATTTTTCTGGTATATATTGTTGAGAGTCTCTCATTGGGTTGGGGCTAGGTGCTATGGTGCTTGAAGTACCATGTCGATAACCTTGACGCATTTATGTATATTTGATCTTTATTGTTGAAGGCCCTGAAATGGGCATGAAATATGTTACTTTTCTGCACTTGTAGGAGTTGACGAGGCTGAATCACTTGATTGGGCTGCCCGAATGAAGATTGCGCTTGGGGCGGCTAGGGGTTTAGCCTATCTGCATGAAGACTCGAGCCCTTGTGTCATACATCGGGACTTCAAGTCTAGCAACATCTTGTTGGAACCTGATTTTACGCCTAAAGTTTCAGACTTTGGACTGGCTAGAACAGCAATGGATGAGGGAAACAAACACATCTCAACTCACGTTATGGGAACTTTTGGGTATGAATTTTATTAGCCATTATACTCGAGAATGACTGCAATATTTTATTTAACATTTAGAAACATATAAACTGCTGTTTCAACCTTCTTTTTGCTCCACCAAGTGAAATTTATACATCTTTTTTGAGACTGATCAATGCAGCCAATCTTCACCTTGAGCTTGATTTGAATCATCCATCTTCTGTTTTCCGCCACACATATCTAATTAATATATGAAGCTGAAACTACCTTTCACATCCTCCTCACATCCATTTTGCCCCAAAATTACTTACTCGGCTGCCCAAATCCATTACATTTTGGCCTCTTCTGAGATATTCAATAGAATTTTCCGTGTAAGAACTATTTGCAAATTCGTTAAGCCCAGTTTGTGTCTCGATTCATATTTGTTCATTTCTTTGTTGATGTGTAATTTATGTATGTCAAACTTGGGAACTTAATTTCTTTCTTCCTTTTTCAACAGTTACTTAGCTCCAGAATATGCAATGACTGGCCATCTTCTTGTGAAGAGCGATGTATACAGCTACGGTGTAGTCCTACTCGAGCTACTATCAGGAAGAAAGCCAGTTGACTTTTCGCAGCCACCCGGTCAAGAAAATCTTGTTTCTTTTGCACGCCCGCTTCTCACTAGCAAGGAGGGCCTAAAAATGCTCGTCGACCCAACAATAAGCTCTAACACCGCATTCGATAGCATCGCAAAAGTGGCTGCAATTGCATCGATGTGCGTGCAACCAGAAGTATCCCATCGCCCCTTCATGGGCGAAGTTGTTCAAGCTTTGAAGCTTGTGTGTAGTGAGTTTGATGAGACAAAGGAGGGAGAAGGATCAAGGAATTGCACCAAAGAGCACTTCTATATGGAGATAGATTCTTGTTTGGATGCTGAGAAAATAAGGGGAAATGAGGGGTGGGAATCATTTGGAAGGAGCTTCAGGTCAGGGCCTTTGGAAACAGAGGGGAGAAAGCAGTTCTGGGAGAAAGAATTGTCAAGAGGTAGTGTGAGTGAGCATAGCTTTGCTTTTACACTTCCTCAAGGATCTCACTAGCTGCTGCCAAAGTCCTGTTTGATGAATCAGAGTTTTCAAATGAACTCCAGCAGCAGTTCGAACATCGCCAGGGAAATTTTGTTTGGAAATAATCCAACAGCATCAATCATTTGAACAGCTCGGAGGCCCAAAGCATATTTGTATCGGCTTTTCGGTCACTCGAAATGGAGAATCTTCAACTTCCTTGTGACCCCTCTTATTCCCGGTGCCTAAATGACATTAAAGAGCACCTGTAATAAAACTCCATGAAACTTCAGAGATCTGATACAACTATATACAAGTCTTTACTTCTGAGTAATATTTTGGACTTGCACTATACGTGGTACCGCTCTACCTAATTGCATATAACGCCACCGTAAATAATGGCATCACTCTGATATAAAAACAAATCACGTTTGTAAAATCATTTTACATTTGGTCTATACATTCGTGCTCTCGTGCAGATTCGCATCCTCTTCTTTTGTACTCTAAATTCCTAGGAGAGGCCTAGGTGAGGATGCTTGAAACAGAACTTTAACTAAATATTTTTTTGTGAAGAACTAAAAGAACAAGTATTTATGGCAATGGACCAAAAAAAAAAAAAACACCTTTGCTCCTCCCCTAACACACAAGGAATGAATTTGCTGATAGCGTTCATGCACCCTCCCATCAGCCAACCGAAAACTAAACAAAATAAGGAAAGTGATCTTTTCGAAAAGTATAACAAATAATAATAATTAGTAAAATGAATAATATATATAGTGAAACAAAGTGCAGACAAATTTCAGTAAGATACATATAGCTTTATAATTCTTACAATACATGACGGAAAACCAGCAGGATCAACAACAATGGAGGATCAGGTATAACCTTTTTGGTCCACTTGAATTATATGACATGCGACGGCAACTCGAGCGCAGGGAAAGAGCCGATAACTGCTTCACGAATAAAAGGGGGGGAAAAAAAAAGGAAGATCCTGTCACTTATCTGACAAACCGGAAAAAGAATCACACCTAGTATGCCGAAACATAGGAACCTATTCTACAATGGGGAATTTCAACACAAACTACAGCCCCAAGTGTGCGGCACCTAAACAAAAATCAATGCCTTCTCATAATTAGAACCCGATTGCATCGATAGTATGCTTGCAGTATCCCTCGGCGAAATGGTATCTTTTGACACGTAAAAGATGCACCCACATTCAATATGGCTTATTTATCCTTGTGATGTTCTGGAGGACTCGAGTATTCAGTTCCGTTCTCGGAGTGTGTTATTCCGGAAGAAGCACTTGATGACGAAACGCTGTTAGTGTTGACTCCGCCTTGAATGCTTTTTGGTGGTACTGATGGGTTTCCCGAGTTGTTTGTTGTGGCCGGAGGTTGGCCTTCCTCGGCTAGTTTTCTGAGAAGGTTCATGACAGTGGGAAGGAACTTGGAGGATATGGAGATGAGCCCAGGAAGCTGTAAATGCAGTCAAGGAAAGGGCTTAAGAGAATTATCAAATAAATCATATAAACCACTGATTCCAATCAAAGGGTGGTCTGAAACATAAAACAGTGTACACCTCATGGATTAATTTCCAATAATATCAATAACATTGATAAGATTTATGGATGTCATGTTTAAACGCAGGTATTCTTTAAGAAAAAAACATAGTGCTTGGGAACCTATAAAAATTCAGATCTCCATTACAGGTCTGTCACTTCACTCACAGGGCAGGTCACTTGCTCCAACAAAATTTTCTTTAAAAAAATAATAATAACAGTTATACTACTTTGATAGTTATATGAAACATACAGGAATAAGTTGACCAGACCAGATTTTTGCTTAAAACTAGACTCCAAACACGCACACAAAATGATTGTCATGCCATACTCACAGTGCCATTGCGGAATTCACCCGAAATGTCTAGCTGCACCCAAAGGGCTTTGCTAACTAGATATCCGACAAAAATGATTCCTAGATATAAAGGATTCCTGTAATGAAACGTTTCAGAATAAATATAAAAGGAGAGGAGGCAATGATAAAAATAAAATTTGATTCCATAAGTACATGGACTTTAATTACCTCAAAAGTGTCATGAATTCATTGAACCCAAGGATTATTAGCGCAGCAATTGCCCATGGGGGTGGCAACCAGTTGTTATTACGTTTATGGGCTTCCTAAAAGTGGAATCAATGTTTTTAAAAAATAATAATAATCAGATAAACAAAGAAATAAATATATATATAAAAAAAAAGACATGTAAAGTGGTATCATCCAAAATTTGAATTATACCAGTGTTAAATGCAAAGACCTCTAACAACACTGGTTTTAGCCCTGTTTTTAGCTGGGTCATCCACCATACCCTTCTAATTGTCTATTGTCACTTTTCCCCTAATATGAGAGGTACTATTAAAATGCAACAATCTTGAAACGAAATGATCATTTGCACGGATAGGAAAGGGTTCTAAAGAGCATAGTCTACTGATAACTGTTAGCTTTTATGAAAACAAAAAATGGAAGTTTATTATTTACCGGACAATTGCAAAGCAAGTAAATGTGGTGAGATGACCGGATCTGACATGAAAGTTTTATATAGCAACACTCCTATAATAAACATGTGCTTAGAAATCTCAAGTATGAGTAAGGACATGCCTGAGCAGCAATGGCCTGAGTGACACTGTACTCTGTCTCCGCTTTGAATTGCCTCCACAAAGATTTGCACTGGACAGGTGTAATCAGTGTTTTTGATGGAGGAACCTGGTTAGGTAAAAGTAGTTGCATGAATTTATTAGTTTTTTGAGGGTAAAGAGGATGCCTGTATAATTTGATCCATACTTGCATAAATATTCTAAACTGTGAAAATGAATGCATCTCTCTCTTTGTGTTTTCATGCTTCTTTTAAAAAACGTTACAGAAATCATTATGCAATACTTGCAATTGCACTTCTAAATTTAGGAATTTTCAGTTTACCAGGTAAAAAATTCATTTAACAGCCGAGGAAATGGCCAGAAAAGGTAAATTGTAGGCAGGATATGCAAAACCGGCCCCGGGGAGGGGGTGTGGGGTGGGAGGTACCAGCTTCTTAAAGTCATGTAAAATTGTTAGAAATGATTACCTCTTCCCAAGTGCTTGAAGCTAGTGGGTCAAATGAGGTAATGCTCCTATTAGCAACAGATGCACTTGAGGTATCAACTAAGGCAACCGATAGGGTCTTCTCAATATTATCAGTATCAGTATCCAAACGAATTGCAGCCAATACGGAGAGCAGCTTCAAGGACTGGAAAGAAGAGGAAGAAATCAGATCAACTGTAGTGCAAATATAAAGATTTAAACATTGTTATAAGCGAACTGTGGCATACTGCAGAACGAGCAACTTTAGTGATTGCTCGTATATCTTCCTTCCCAGTCCAAACCCGTGGCATTGAATCAGAGTCATGACTAAACAATGTTGAAAACCTGAAGGATAATTTTACTATCAGTTAATCAACCCTAAGGATTAAAACTCAAAACACAAATTCAGATACAAGGAGGTACAACCTGTCCTTCATACGGATTAGGACCCTTCCAGCTTCTTCCCTTGTTTTAGCTTCAACTACGCCTCTGGCATAATCTTCTAGACTTGTAAGCATTTTATCTTTAGTTTGTTCATCCATGTCAAAACCAGAAAGTGCACTGGCAAATCCAGAGACAGCTGAATCAGTCTCCCGGCGAAGAAGCCTCTTTATTGCTGGCCAAGTTTCATCATTAGCTCCATCTAAAAGAGCTTCCACAGGTCCCGATAATGCCTCGTTCAGTTTTCCCTACAAATGTAATATCAACATTAAGAATTCTTATCCAACCATGACTATGTTATCAATCAATATCTCACATTGTATCTTTCTGTTTATATATACCCCCCGCCCCCCTCAAAAGGAAAAAAAAAAAAAAAAAAAACCCTCCTCTCTTGCCACAAGGAGTTTTTTTTTTTTTTTTGAATGGGCTCAAATTTCGCTGATGATACTTCCCCAGATATTAGTCAAATTAGCTGGTAGATCCCAGTAATTCTCAAATTTGAAGTGTCTCTAGAGGAAGTTAAGAGCTGTAAGGAATTAGCAAGTCCACTTCACTTATAACCTCTGGTTGGGACTAACAATTCATGTGGAGTATTATTGCTTCCCCTAACGTGCAGCCTGATCACACATGAAGTCATATGAAAAATGAACACTGAATAAGACCTAATAAGGGAATAATAATATCAACTTATGATCAAAGTTGTTGAAAATGTAAGACGCAGGAGGTGACCAGGACCTTTGGAGATGAGGCACGCCTCACAAAGGAAAGGCGTATGTCTTGTTTTGTTTTTTTTTTCTCTCTCCTTTCCTTTTGCCACATGAGACCCACAGCTATTGAAAATGTGTTTAAAATGCTTCTACAATAAACTTGTACCTTATAAAGAATTTATAATATTTACATAGTGGGTGCATGTAAACTTGTTGCCCTAAACATTGTTTGGTCCAGTTGGAAACCAAAATTGCAGTCCTTTAGAATTATCTCCATGATTTAGACTTCATTATATGGTTTGTTTTAACATTTTTTATACTTATTTTGATTTATTGCCCTCTCAAGGCTAACAAGTGTTTTAAATTTTCTGATCAAGTATAAAGCCAATATAAGAGCGACCAATTCCAGGATTCATTTGAATAAAAAAGTCCCAGCTTTTCCTTCTTTTTTTCTTTTTCTTTTTTTTTTTTCCTTTTACCAATTTTGGCCGAAAACTTAATATCCATTTTATAAAAATCAATTTTCCAGGCAATTTGATTTCTAATAATTTTAAACTAAATAATTTTTTTCCCAAAAGCCTTGGTTTTGGGGGGCATAACCAAACTTAGGATTGGGGAAACCATGCTCAAACTCTCTAATCTAGTTCTGGAAGGCAGACATTCTACTTTGAAGAATTTAATTTTCCAAACATTTTATAGAAAACTCGAAAGGTGGTATTAACTGAATCTCAGGTGGATGAAAATCTCACACTTTATTGGTTTATAGATTTAATGAAATTCTCATACTTTATTGGTTTATGTGCAAACATAGTTCAGTTCCTATTACTCAACCAACCAAAACTCAAAACCAGAATTCTCGAAGATCAGAGTTCCTGAGGCATGCCTCTGGTGCCTAGGTTTGCACATCATGCAGCTTGCTTCACCTCAGAAGTTGAAACCTCTGCACCTCACTGCATCAGGCGAGAGCATTGGAAAAATATGCTTATCATGGGCAACATGACTTGAACCCACAAAGTCTCGAAGGCCATGATTTAGATACTATTTTAAGTCACCATTTAACAACTTAGGTCATGTGCTCAGTGTATGAAATGGCTTAACAGGAAAATAAATATATGCCATCATACCTCATATAAGGAAGTAAGTTCAGACAGTTTGGCAGCACGAACTGAAGCAATATGTGCATCCATATCACGTCGATATTTATCCCTCACTTTAGACGTGTCCCAGTTTGCTTGCTTAACAACAACATCTGCAAATAAGTTATGTTAAAGTACTCCACAAGCAACTAAGATTGAAACCAGCAGCTGACAAGACCGATAGAGTTTATCATACATGCACACCACAAAAAAGTAAATGCATTTACAAATTATTCCATGGTTGATACAAATGATAAAAACAGAGGAATCTTCAACTTTGTTTTCATTTTATGCCTTTTCCAGTATAAATATGTCATACTGCCATAATATGTAGTTTGCATGTCGACTCAACTTTCAACATCCATGCTAGAGAGAGTTGAAAGTATTTACTACCATCAGATAAGTTGAAACCATTTATAGAATTTGCCAAAGCACCATCTTAAAGTGCATAAACACCAGAAAGGCCAATTTAAATTATTAACTAAATTGTAGTTCTATGAACTGAAGTTGGTGGTTCTACGCATTCATTGGGAAATGGTCATGACACAACATATTATCCCAAGGGATGACACATAAGCAGAATAGGCATAAACGTGATTTGTAAATAACAAAGGCAACAAACTAAGCTCATTTTGAGCGTTTGCGTCAGCTATATGGAACCATAACAAGAAATTACACCAGATCATTCATGTGAATCTTCATACAATACTGATACCTATCAAATGCCATGTCCACATCTAGCTTCCATACACTCATTTTTTTTTACATGTTTGAGAATAACTGATAAATTGTTGTATATGTAACTGCTCTGTTTTTGCAACGGGGCTTTGGTTTAACGCCCCCCCCCCCCCCCCCCCCCCCCCCCCCCCCCCCCCCCCCCCCCCCGCGCGGGCGGAAAAAAAAACCCAAAAAAAGGAAGGGAGAAAAAAAACAAAGTAAGTGAAAGGGTGTGTAAAATATTGCAGGTTCTAAACCTAAAAGGTGCATGTGTATTTATCAATTGAAAAGAAAAAGGGTCAACTGCTTTGCCTTCTAGAAAGAATGCTATTAAGACTCATGGAGAGCTTTTCCAAAAAATATAGATTAAATGCACACCCAGCTTAGCTACTACAATGGTTTGAACCGATACACATGCTGGTTATGTTCCTGGTAATAGCTTTCCTTCAAAAATTGCAGCAGAACAGTGGAAAACATAACCTTCTAGTGGAAATCTCTAAGAAGTACATGAATAAGTCAGACATTTGCAACTGATGCTTTTTTCTTCACTTTGTAATGATGACTGTACTCCCTCTTCGTGTGCCTCTAATAGTATAAATTACTGCTAATAATATAAACATAAGTAACCTCTGCTTCCTCTCAGATGGGAAAAAAAATAAATTTGCGTATGAACTCATTAAAAACATTTAATCTTAGGCGGCAAGAGTCATGACAAGAAGCAAGTTCACAAAATCCAAAATAGTGACCAAAATAACTAACACTGTCATGCAGTTGAACATGTACCACTTTTGACAATATATTACAAAAAACTTGGTTTCTATCACGTTTTAATCAAAATAATGAGAACATGCGCTGGCAGTGCATGTGTGGCCAGTAGCGAAACATTGGAACTTTAGTTGTAAAAAAACAAAAGAAATAAGCAATAACTATTTAATACACAAAATCAAGCAGTCCGATGTAATCATAAACTCTAAGATGTACCTGCGCATTTTTTGTCAAAATGTGTCATAAAGGACTCAGTGCAATTAGAAGCAGCGACAGAAAACCCTTCCCCTCCATCCAAAGCCTTCCCAAATGCTTCCTTAAATTTATCTAGAGTCCCAGACCGTATATGCCCCAGCATGGAGAGGTAGGCTGGTTGAACGTGCTAAAAACCAACAAGAGAGTTTGAAAGGGTAAACTAGCAAGAAAATGAAACCAATACTAGCAATTAGCAGTTGAATAGTTGATCACAATTTTCATTATAATCATGGAATAAAAAACTAAAAAGATCAATTCTTGTGCTCTGAAAAGGCCTACAAGAGCTTTCTATTGCAGGGTACCCCATTCAGCAGCACTCTCAGTCTAACACTTAGTGCCGCTTGATGACTCTAGAAGCACTCAATTGTCTTCTTTTCAGGATCTCAAAAAAAATAAAAAAACAAGTATCAAGAAACAACTATAGCTTACATGAATGGATTTAGTAAAACAGTATCCATGATCAATTTAGTATCAACGATCAAATTATTTTTCCCAACTAATTTAAGTAAATTCATAGTACCGATAGCTAAGTGATCCATGTGCAACAGTATCTATAAGCACAAAAAGAATATAATGCCAAAAAAAAATCCCAAAAAACAATAAAAGTGTGTCCAGTTCACAGAATGTGCTTAGGAATGTCATATTAGTAGAAATTTGGGGCCTAACATTTCCATGTGGAAATGTGATATTCAGAGTACGCCAAAATGTCCATGCGAAGTAAAAAATCTAACTTACCCCTCTTAGATGGAAAGAATTGTTGTTTATGTACATAGATTACATAAACCTTTCATAATAAAAAAAATCATTCATAATAAATTGATAATAATTCTTTATTCTTTATTCTTTGAATTCATTGAAAATTACAGGAACTTTGATATATTTTAATTCTTTTTTTGCTTTATTCAAATTTCTTAACACAATGTTTTTAATGAGAAGGTATTGTTGGAAAATTTCTAATGATAATGTTACATCCTAGGAATCTCGTTGTGCATACCAAACACCCAACACCTAGTTTGATTCCAAAATTGCAGGCTTAGTAAGAAAGAAAACTGCCAAAAGGACTTATTTATGTGCAAAAATATTATAGAATAATTACTTGAAGCAACTTCTGCTCTAGCTGCTTTCGTTTTGCAGATCTGACACCTTCATCAAAATATATAGCTTCAGCATCATACCTAAATGTGGAAAGGAAAAAAAAGACACAATTTATAAAAATAATTATTTCAATGTAAAACACAAGCAAGGGAAACAACTCTTTTACAATGGCAGACAAGTCAACAACAGTCATATAATAAAACTTCAAACCGTACTAAACTTTTAAGTCAACAAAAACAGTATCCAACTTTTGGTCCACATTTCCTCCCCATGTAAGTGCAAGAATGCGGAAGAGCTTGCAAGTTCAAAACATGTTGCAGGTGTGTGTGTATTTACCGGTCACCAAAAAAAAAAAAAAAAAGAAGTGAATTTATTGGAATACAACCAAAAGAAACAGCGCCATCTCATGGTTCAGAAAGAGAACCAAAAATAAAGTCATATGAAGCGAAACTGGTCTAAAAATAAGATAATCAAAACATTGCATAACACTTTTCCCCCTCCATGCTAATTCATGTGATTCATAATACTTGGGCACACAACATTCCCACAAATTTATAATGTGACCTTGAGGCACTAGTATTCCAATCTGCAGAGTCTCCCTTGACTACCACATTCTTGTACAGACTAATAAACCAGAAGAATCAGACTTATCAAACTAAATATTTAATAAATGCAACATAAGTTGATCTGCTTAAACAGACATGTTAACAGCATGCACTTCCTTTTTATTCTTCCCTCATGCTTTGAACACATGCTAATAGGACAAGCTATTTACTTTTTATCTATTTTATAAGATGTGACGTATATTAATTAGAGTTATGAACATAATATTTAATTCTTCTATAACATGACTGGATTTCTCGTAAGTTTATCCAACAGTAGTTGATTTTCCATGGATTTTGATTGAGATGCTCATGCTTTGCACCCCTTGCCTCGTATAAGATGAGTGAGAAGCTCAAGCAACGCAGCATGATGTCATTTCTCAAGCACTATGTTTGCATAAAATTATGTCACCAATAACCTTGTTGATTTTAATGCGGACACCTCTATTTATTTATCACCTTCGAGAGTTACAACAACTAATTTAGGCTGTACTAGTTTATGATCTGTTCACCCTTTAAATACGGTACTATTTTCCATAAATGCTCGGGGATAAACAAAAACTAAGCCTGCATAAAGAAAGTGGCTGTAGGAATGACATCATAAAACAGAAACTATTTGTTAAGAATATGCAGTGTTTGATATGGCTCATACTTCGAATCCTCACGTATATGCATCTGACCCCCAGCCAATGCGGTCCCACTCGCTGGTGAGTGCGTGGGGGTGGCAAGGGAGCAACGTTCCTTGGCCACCAAGCCCCATTTATGTTTAGGCCTGGGTTTTCTTACTTGGTGGCTATGATGCACCGACACTCCAAAATGGCTTATGTACTAGTGTCTGACACTCCCGAAACCGATACGTGCTCAACACTAGCCCAAAACCTCCGGGAAACATGGTCATTGCGCCCGAAATGGTCAGTGCGCGGGACACGCGAGCAACGTGCCCCCCCCCCCCCCCCAAAAAAAAAGTAACACACGTTTTTTTTTTTTTCCTCCCTCTCTGGTTTTTTTTTTTCTTTATACTTTATCCTTTCTTCCCCACCCCACTTCTAGAAATCCTATATCCTTTCCCCCTCCTGATGCGATATGCTCCGGCTCCGGCGATCCCTCCCTCCCTCCCTCCCTCCCCAAAATTATTACCTGTTCTGAATGATTCTCTTCTTCAATTCCATTTTTTATTTTTCTGGAACCCTAAATTCTTGCAATCTTCTACTCATGGCAGGAACCCTAAGCTCCCACCATTCCACCTCCCTTGCTTGTCTCACCCAACAACTAATTTCTTTGTTAATTGTTTGCTGATTTTTTTTTTTTTTGGGGGGGGGGGGAGGAGTTACGTTGTTGCAATTTGTTTGGTGAACTTTTATTTCATGAACCATTATTGTAATTTGCTTATTGAACTTTCGTCAGCTTTTATGATTTGCTCATTTAATTTCAAGAATTGTGTGTCACGTGTCGTTAACGTGTCGTGTTGATGTATCAATGTCGGTATCGGTGCATCATAGCTTGGCAGTTTGGACCTCGTGTTCTCTTGGCCCATGAATAGCTGCGTTTTGCAGCAGGGCAAGAACCCTAATTAGGATTTTTCGAGTTGCCTATTTATTTACCCTTTGTATTGAGTGAATATCTATGAGAGTTCGGGAGGTGCTTACTATAGTGGAAAAACTCAGATGGATGTAGCCCTACTTTGGGCGTGAACTGGGATAATCTCTGTGTCTCTTTCTTTTCTCTATTCTTTTGTGTGATTGTTTAGGTCAAATTCATCACAGAGATGATGTGATCTTGCAATTCAAGGAAAAGATGCCACTAACAATTGCTCAAGCACTAAGCAGTGCTCTAGCCAGGATTTGAGCAGGAGGAATACTATATGACTGGAGAATTGTGCTTGTGTGTGTGAGAGACAGAAAGAGTGGGAGAGAAGGTAGGACTGGTGCCACAGACATGAAGTCAGTATCTAGCTTTGAAGAAGAAAATAGAAGTAGGCATTCTGTTATGAATATATACAATCCTCCTGACAAGTCGCAGCATCAACAAAGCCTTATCAAAATACTTCTCCATATCCAATTAACCAAGGACAAGAAACAAGCAGAACCTTATTTAAGCACATCCAACCGCCAGTTCGATATGTCAAATTTTCAAATGCGAATCACAGAATTTCTAAGGCCACTACTTCATGCATGCACAATGCATCATTGTACAAACTATGATGACATATGGTAACTTGGTAATGCAGACAAAACCAAATAAGCATGAAAAGCAAGCAAACACGTGCATGACAATGTATATGGGAGAGTGAGCAAGAGAAGGGCATGAGGAGAGAGTGTGTGAGAGAGAGAAGGGAGCAGGAGCAGTAAATGAATACACTTACTCTGACAAAGAAGTGTCAAGAATAGCACTAATCTTCTTCCCAAAACCAGAAACAGGCTCAGATTGTACAGCCTCCTCCACTTGACGCCAGTCCTGTGATAAATTTAACCCCACATGTCAGTGCTGACTACCACAATATTAAATTACTATTAGAAGGTGCTATAAGTAGGTGCCTTATTTTACCACAACTAGATTTATTTACGAATATATTGTAAACAAGTACCTCATTTGCAGAAAAAGATGCAAACTTTTCATTTGCAATTTCTTCACAACGTACTGTAGCCACCATGACCTACAACAACACGTGAGAAACAGTCATCAGCAAAATGCCTCTTCCATCAGATTCACCGAGTGGACATTCACATCAGTACCTTGTGAGCAGGAAGGTCAAGGTCCCTATTCTCCTTGATGATTTTCCATATCTGCTGTGCACTAAAAGAAAACCCTGAAGCAGGCACTACAGCACGTCGATCTCCAGCAAGCCCTCCAGGTGCAATAGAGTGGAAGAACCGTTGCCTCAAACCAGCAACCTTCATTTATAAATAAAAAAATTTAAAAATTACCACTGAAACCTGTCTTTAAAAAAGGTACAGTCCTATGCCCCAAACAAAAAGTAAGAATCTAAATAGAATACATAGAAATACTACATGTACATCTCAATAATAGATACTGAAAAGATATGATGGAAGGAGATACCAAAGAATGGAAGAAAAAGAAAAGTCATCATCACAATCTCCAATTGAGAATTAAAAGAAAAGTAGGACAACCTAGACTCCAGCAATTTGTTCTCTAGTACTCCCCAACGAAAAAGTTTATAAATATACAGTGCAATGGTGAGCATCTGATGCACTATATAGACAAAAACAATGATATAATTTCAATTCTTTATGATGCCCAAGTATCCATCTGGTATACCTGCTCTTTAAATTGCTCCTCCTTTTCTTCATAACTGGAAAGAGCCACAACTTCAACCTGGAATTAACAAACACATTACTATGTACGAATATCATTTCCTCAATAAAAAAAATTATTAAAGAAAAACACAAGTGAAACATGTCTTGCCAAAAAATGTCACATCTTACATTAAAAAATTCACTGAGAGGGGTTTCCTTGTGAGCTTCAGGCTTAGGCACAGTGTCCCATATCTGCAGGTCACCAGAAAAAAGAGTTAAATAATCAACAATATAACAGTTAATAAATCAAGGAAGAAGCCACCAAATGATTTACCTTCTGAATATCTTCCCTCAGAAGAGGTTCCAGATGTTCCAGTGGTGTCTGCAAACATAATAAAACAAAAAATAATGATAATATTTCCAAGTTGACAAATGAGACATAGTACGACTCGAGCAAAATCAAGAAAATACCTAATAGCACAAAAAACCATAAACAGACGTTCGAAAAATAGTATCCTTTCTTGAGATGTAAAATGAAATATTCCAGAACATAGGGAATTAGGGAACGCACCCTGGTTTTATCACGTATGACAAATATTAAAGTTGTTTTGCGTGGGCTAAACAAGCGCATCATAACCTGTAAGCAAATAACAAAATCAATACCGGAGGTTGGCACTTGTGTGTATTTGCTTGCACAATATAAGTGGAAAGGATACCTGGAAAACTGTTTTTAAGAGAGGCTTATTTGCAGCTTGTTCACGGCCAATGTCATGGCACCACCTACAACAAAGTTGAGACTCACTCAAGTCAAAGTACAAATTCCACTAAAAAAATATTCAAGTCCTCGAATGAAGAAGCTAAGGAACACATCCTGCTTGTGCAATTTGGATAACTTACATGTTTATCAGCACTATATCAGAAACAGCAAGGGCGAAAAGGGCACTCTGCTTTTCAAATGTAGTATCATCCTGCAAAAGCACAAATTTGATTGAAGGCAACAAAACAGAAACAAAGCAACAATTCAGATCACATATCTAAATCAAACTTCCTCCTAAGCACCACCATACTAGTGAACCACAATTTGACTTAAGTAACCGACCGGAATCTTCTACATTTTAATAAATAAAAGGGATCTATGGAGCCTATAGTGCACTGTTTTATCAATTCATTTTGCTCCTTGCCTTCACTATTAGTTCAACAACGCCACATTAATGTGGGAAAATTAATTTTTCTTCAATGCACAATTTTTTCTTTTATTTTCCGTTGGTACAATATGTGTGGAGTTTCGTTACAGGTTAAAATACTTATAATGCAGAAAACCATATGCCTTAGAAAAAAACTAAAATCAAGCAAAGGCACCTCTCCTCGTTCCCTTCCATCAGTACCCTCCAGATCCATTACAAGAGTGCAAGGCTCAATACCAGCACACTTTGCCATCCATATACCTTTAGTAGTTTGACTCCTGAAATAAATGAATCACTTCAATAGTTAACCCAAGTAGTTGGCAATTGGTGCAAATACTTATTTGAGTTGAACGATCATCAGTTTTATATCAGGCATCAAAACAGTGGTGGTGATATAGCATAAAAACGTTATGACATCATGCCTTCCTCTAAAAGCATCCATCTCCCTGAAATTGGTATAAAACAAATGATTCAGCAGTGTGCTCTTCCCTGTATAGATCAGAGAAGAAAACATCAGTCTTTAAGGATGAAGAACAGTAAGATTAATCAAATCAGCCATTCATATGAAAACAGTGCATAACAATGTGCTAGTAATGCCTTTGATGGGAACACGGATCTAATTTTCGATGATGAAAACTGTTCACAGTGTTGATCCAATTGTTCCACTAGTAACTAAACACGCACTTACCTTGCCCACCGCCCCTACCCCGAAGGAAGCAAGGGAGAAAAGCCTTAAAAAAAAACAAAAATATGGCAAATATGTGTCACAGTTAAAGATGCATACCACTGCTTTGGGGGCCCATGATGGACACTACAGCGTATGAAAGACCACATTCTGCCAATTTAATATCCTTTGTAAAACTGTCCAAGCCGGCAGCATTAAAGGTACCATCCCCATCAATGAGATGAATAGAATAACAATCACCACTGATATCTGTGAAATAATCCGAGCACGTCAAAGAAGTATCAAGGTTCATGGTCTTCAATTCATTGCTGGGGGCGCGGGGGGGGGGGGGGGGGGGGGGGGGGGGGAGGACCGGATTTCCGGCCAAAGATATTTGTAAAAGGACAGTAAAAAGTTTTATCTCTTTGCAATGCCATAACCATTCTCAAACCTTGCACTAAAATATTTTTAAAAAATAACTGGCACGGATTGACCCCAATATGTGGTGTTAAGTCATTAAGCCTTCGGCATGCCATCGTCATCATCAGCCCAAACAAACAAAATAATAGACTAACAAAGACTGCATGGTCTACTATACACTTTCAAATTGTATCTATACTCTGTTGCTGATAGAAGAAGCCAAGGTATTTCTTGGATGGTGGTTCAGTGCATCAATGAACACTCTACCCAAGTACCAAATAAAGCTCTATATACCTCTGCAATCCCAAAAACAAAGGTGGAGAATCCAAAGCGATTGAAACAGGCAAAAAGGTTTTAGTTGCATCTAGTCACCGGAGAGTACTGAAATTATCAGAGGTTTCTAAAGCATTTTGCAGTTTCCTTTATTCCCAAGCGTTCCCTCAGCAACTAGAGAAAACCTCCCTCCTAATTTTTCATGTTTCACGAGAAGAACGATTAACAGATCAGTTTTCCCAAAATGCAACAGCTTACTGAAACCCAAATTCAGTATAACCATCCGATTCAGATAAAGGATACGGATCAGAGGGAACCAAACCAAAAACCAAGCTTCAGCTCTTACAGAAATGAACCCAACCGAAAAATTTTTTTGCAGTTACCATTAAACCCCATAACGTCAATCAACTTAAACTATCGGTTATACCCATTAATACCCATGTACATACAAAAATTAAATTAATAACAAGCAGAGATATAAATTCGATAATTGCAGAAAAGTAATGAAGCAAATGATTTGATCAGGAGTTCAATTAGGGATCGCGAAAACAGTAATGGAGAATAGATCAAAGCAGTGTGAAGAGTTAGGGTTAAGTACCCATTTGTAAGATCGAATTTCCGGGTGATTTCGCCGCGGAGCTTCGGAGGGAACTGCGAGAATTCACGAGAGAGAGACAGGGATCGCAAAAGAACAACGTTTTCTTCAGACAAACATCGCTGCTCTTTAAAAGCAGCTTGACTGTCAGCAGATTGAAAGAATATTTTCTTTTCCCCCATTCGATAGTAAATGTACAAAATAATTTACCAGTAAAATAAAAGTAAAAATGTGTATAAATGCTTTTTTTTTTTTTCTTTTTCTTAAAAAGATTCTTTTCTTCTTTTTATACCGCCACTGTGGCAAACGCTTATTGTAGTGTGTGCCACCTCAGAGTTAAAGAAAAAGGAATTGGGATTACCGACCTCCACCAGTCCAAATAAAAAAAGTAAAAAAAGGATTTTATTTTTAATTTTTTATTATGTGTTTCGAAATTTTAATTCTCAAGCATAATATGCAAGGTGTACGATTAATTTTCAAATAAAAAATTTTTGACTTTCTATGTTTCGATATTCTTACACTCATAGGATTAAGATTCACTTGAATATATTTTAAGTTGTGTTAATGCAATAAAGATGATGATAGGATCTTTCGTATAAATAATTCATCGTTAACTAACTGTCATGAAAAAATTAAAATTCTCTCTATATTTATATCGAGATTATAGATTTCAAGCATTCATCCAAAATATCCGTGTAAACATTTATTTATATATTACTATAACTCAAGTGAGGTAAGTGACAATTTATTTTCCAATTATTTCAATCTTCTTCGTATACTTAAATAACTATCAAATTATCCTTCCCGTATTTCTCTTAAACCTCTCCCTGTTTTCTCTCATAGCTTATTTTCCACATTTTTTTCACCAAACACTTATCCACATTTTTAATTTCTATGGGCAGTAATTTTCGGTTATTTGTATTGTTTATTTAAATGTAAGTTTACAAAAAGAAAAAAAAAAAAAAAAAAAAAAACCCGCGACCACCGTCCATGAGTGGACTATGGGCCATGCGGCACCGACCCTGCTGTGTCCCTCACTACCCGCCGCCCGCTGCCCATCCAACCTTTTTATTTTATATCTCGAAGAGTAATTTTAGTTAAATATAATTTTTTATCGGAATAAGAGGTCCATGACATTTCTTATGATTTGTTTGGCTGAATTTATTTTCTAATTTGTTATTAGAATGATAGTTTTTAACAAAAAGTGGCATTTTACAAATTTTCAAATAACCTAAAATTACTTTTCGATGAGTTCAAATATATCATCAAAATCAATTTTTTGAAAGAATTATAATAAATAGCTTCTTTAAAATTCAGTCTTCCTAAATTGACTGTGACATTCTTTTAGCTATAAAAGTAGCAACCGCCCATTATTTTGTTCCCATTTTGAAAATTTTAATTAGATGAATTAAAAGATCATGGAAAAATATTATTAGTACTTTTCATGTCAGTTGGTCGTACATGTAGTCATTTTTGAAACGATGAAATATCAAGAAACTTGAACCTTTATAACTGTTTTAAAATTTTTATCATTAGGTTATAGGTGCATCCTGACACAAATTGTATAGAAATTAATAACTTCTCATTGTATTGGACTTCTTTCAGTCTATGCAATTAAATTTTTTGTTACGATGAACAAGTGATTATATCCTAGCCTTTTTAAAGAGGCGCAATGTTAGCCTAATTCTAAACCAACACGAAACTCCGTTATCACACTGCCAGTATAAAAAATTTACTCATCTCCTATACCATTTCAAATTGTTTTTGACCTCGAAATCAAAAATTTATTTGGAATTTCTCTAAGTCCCAAATTGTTGCAAACCGTCACCTTCTAAAATCCCCTAAATTTTGTAGTGTTTGATCTATGCCGTAAAGTAGTTTAAAAAAAATTGATTTGGGAATGATTTAAAATAATAATAAAAGAAATGTGAGTTTTTGATATGGCATGGACCTCACGTCAATTTAGAAATATATTAAAATTGATACAATCACTTAATGATAAAAGCGGCGCGAAATAAGTAGCTTTTGCCGATGATCGGGTCGGAAAATGCAAATTGGGCCCCATATAAGAGCACGGCGGAGCGAAAGATCCTCCTGCGCGCGTTTCCCTCTCACTCAACGCTAATTCCCATCTTCATCTCCCAAAGGCGCGGGAAAACGAAAATCAGGATCAGGAGAGAGAGAGAGAGAGAGAGAGAGAGAGAGAGAGAGAGATGAAGGAGAGAGGAGGAGGGGCAGCGAAGCCTTCGATCGACGAGAGGTACACGCAGTGGAAGACTCTCGTTCCCGTTCTCTACGACTGGCTCGCCAACCACAACCTCGTCTGGCCTTCCCTCTCTTGCCGGTTCGTAAGCTCTCCTTCTCCTTTCCCACTCTCATCTATCATCCATTTCTAGGGCTTTCTTCCGAGCTTACAACTGTCCCGTACAACATCTTATGCCGATTCGCTGTTGTTTTCGTGCTGAAATGCATGTACGGTACATACTTAGACTGGTTTTTGTGCGATTTTAGGGTTTCAGTTACAATCCGCTAGTTAGTTGCTGATACGGAGTGGAGAAAAGGAGGAGTGAGGTCTAGCCTATTGCTTAGTTTTCGTGTAATTTAGGGTTTCATCTACTTTCTGCTAGTCGGCTGACAAGATGTGGAGAAAAGAAGGAATATTGTCTAGCTTACCGTTTAAGCTTTGAAAGGTACGATTAGCCCCTTGGAATAAAGGTGTTATAGGTGTTTTTTCCCCGGGTTTCAACTCCAACGGTGATTGATATTCCTTTCGATATTTATTGTGGAATTTGTTTTTCTTTTCAGCAAAGGACTGGGTAAATTGAAGAAACACTACCTTGTTGAACACACTACTGTGGCTGAGTGGGCACAGCGTGAATTTATTTCATAATGATATGGAGAATGTCTGAAAGATTCCCCATCGCTAGATATTTACTAGTTGATGCTTAACACGCAGTATCAAGTTTTCTGTTCCTCATTGTTTGGCGAGTACTTCAAAGAGTAGTGCTGTTCTATTCTGAGATTGACCTGTGGTACTGGTTCATTCATGGGTTGACTTTCGTGTGGATAATCTAGTCTAAATAGTAAATCAATAGCCCTAGGTGGATAACCCTGCGGATTGAACGATGTTTGATCCAACTCTTGCAGGTGTTTGATTGTTCACTTGTTGATGGGCAAGTTATGAAGTTATTTTTAGAGATGGATCAAATCTTATTATGATCAGTTTGGTGGCTCTGTTGTGATGATTGTTTCAATAATATTATATTGTCATCGTTCTTGTTTACCTATAGATGGGGTCCACAGCTAGAGCAAGCAACTTACAAGAATCGGCAACGGCTATACCTCTCAGAGCAGGTAAGATAGTCATCTTAAGTTTTTTGTATATTCCATAAGAGTTTGGATTTGAGTAGACATCTACTAGGATGCATATTTGAGTGGATCTCAAGTTTAGATTCCTAAATTTATCGTATCAACTGGTACAATTTACTGGCACTGGGACATATATGAAGTTTTTCTGATTTGATGTATTAGTTCATTCTTTTGGAAATATTTGATTAATCTGCACACTCTAGGAACATTAAGCATCTAATTGCAATACTCTTGAATTCAGTTTCTTCATGAAAAATTCTTCATTTATTTGCTAGTCTAAAGCCCACTTTCATGTGGTATATTTTTTTTTATGTCAAATTCCCTTTTAAAGATCATAGATACTGGAGAAGTTATGACT
Organism: Santalum album; assembly: GCA_034195605.1. Taxonomy (NCBI): domain Eukaryota; kingdom Viridiplantae; phylum Streptophyta; class Magnoliopsida; order Santalales; family Santalaceae; genus Santalum; species Santalum album. Next base: position 4,477,751 of record CM067258.1, read on the forward strand.
GAGCTGTTGACTGAAAAATGGAAAAATTTCAATGCAAAAAATTCATTTGTAAAGGACACGAGTGTGGTCCAAGAGTGAGATATGTTTTGGCTGGCTAAGTAGTTGTTGAAAATTCATATAATTGTAAGATGTTTTGATACTAAATGAGGGAGACCCGTGCCTCATCTAGATTTTCAAATTTTTAGTAATAAATTCATGGAATGGTAAAATTACTGAAACAATACTTTAGGCTGGTTAGATAATATTATAATGATAGAATGTTAAAATTTTGTGCCACTATTTAAGTTCTGATAGGGCTTTAGATGGAGGAAGAGTGATTCATGATTTTGGGATCTAGTTCTTGGATGAACTAAGTTGGATTTTCTATAATCTTAATGATGATGCTTTTTTTATAATAGCAAATTGTTTCATTTGTTGATTTTACTTTTAAGCAATATGCTGCACTTGTGTGTTCATATGAATCAATTTCCTTATTTATTCTGAATACATTGGTTTAACAAATTAATTTGTCATCCTTTTTCCAAGACTGATGGTAGTGTTCCAAACACACTTGTCATTGCAAATTGTGAAGTTGTTAAACCTAGAGTTGCAGCTGCAGAGCACATATCACAGGTAATGTCACCCTCAATGTTTGCTTCTCGTCTTTCATGTCATCATCCGTCCTTCCATCACCATCAATTTTTATGAAGTTCATCTTGCCCTTTAGTTGGATTTTGACAGTACTGCTTGATATTTCAGTTCAACGAAGAATCTCGTTCTCCCTTTGTGAAGAAATTCAAAACGATTATACATCCTGGAGAGGTATCTGATACTTTGATGCTCTTCTCTCTCCTCTTCCATCCAAGCACTTTTCCCCCCAGGATATCTGTTCTTCCAGTACTGGGAACACATGCCAACAAATCACGCAGCATGGAGGATGAGTGCAGTCAAATTTTTATTGCTTGAAAACTTAAATGGAATGCCTAGTGTTTGTCAACATCCATGGACTGAATAATACATTGTCCTCTTTTTTGTACTTGTGAGAGGGAAAAACTTTTGAAAATGATTTTTTTTTCCCTAGGTGAACAGAATCAGGGAACTTCCACAGAATAGCAAGATAGTGGCAACTCATACTGACAGTCCTGATGTAAGTGTTAATTTTGATAGATATTTATTGGTCAATATGAAACTTCTCATGCTTCTGTAGTTGTATGAAACTGGCAAGTTTTACGTGTTCTGTAATCTTGTAATCAGGTTCTCATTTGGGATGTTGATAGTCAACCAAATCGTCATGCTGTCCTGGGAGCTACAGAATCTCGTCCTGATTTGGTGCGCTTCATTGAAACTGACGCATAGTATTTATCATTTGTATGATCACTGTAATTATTAATATTAATACAGTAATACATATGGAACATTTGTTTCTGAGCAGAAGAGCCAGTGTCAACTGTCAAGTAGCATTCAATAGCTTATGCACTAATCTAATGCTGTGTTAAAGTTGTTTAAATAATTGTACTACGTTGTCTCACATTATCTTTCCACCATGGTCAAGCAATGTTAACCCCAAAAATATGATCTTGCAGGTATTGACTGGGCATCAAGACAACGCAGAATTTGCTCTTTCCATGTGCCCATCTGAACCCTTTGTGCTCTCTGGAGGTTGGAACATTAAAATTTTGATGCTTTTTCCATTTATAAATGTTCTTTCCATGGTTATGTTTATATATATATTGAGATACTGAGCTCAAATGGAGCTGTCATTGCTCAATGGTGAATCCTTCTTTGCCTCGCCATTTTAATCCTCCTTGGCATTGCCAGCTCTTCCCTCTAGTTTTCCATGCCCTGAGACTTTGCCTAGTGGTCAGAAGGCAGAAAGCCTCCACCCTTCCTTGCCTTTTGTTTTGTGCAGCTTAGATTTGTATTTTCCATGGCAGGAAAGGACAAGACAGTAGTTTTGTGGAGCATTCATGATCATATCTCGACCTTGGCATCAGAGACCGTGTCCACAAAGTCTCCAGAGTCTGGTGGCAACATCAAGCAAACTTCCAAGGTTGGTGGGGGAAATGATAAACCTGCAGAGAGCCCTTCAATTGGACCACGGGGTATCTATCAAGGGCACAGGGATACTGTTGAAGATGTGCAATTCTGCCCATCCAGGTAGTTGGAATGATCATAGTATGAAGCATTTTCTGTGTGCATGTAGCTGACTATCCATGTCCCTCTCAATTTGGGGCCACTCAATCACAGTTCATTTCCTGAAAAGCCTTCTTTTTTTTTTTTTTGGAGATTAGGCATCTCAAAAGATTTTTAACTATTTGATGCTAAGTTGTACCTAAAGGCTGCTTCAGAACAAATTTTTTCTTTCTTGGTCTTTCCCCATTCATACATTCACTGCTGTATGCTTTTGTACACTCTCTTGATGTTCATTCTTTTGGTGTTGAAGTGCACAGGAATTTTGTAGCGTAGGGGATGATTCTTGCCTTATATTATGGGATGCAAGAGCTGGCTGTACTCCGGCTATCAAGGTTCCACTTATCATGTTTCTATTAGTTTCCGAAGATATATATATATATATGGGATCACCACAGTGACTCTTTCATTTAAATTTTTTATTTTTCAAAACGACCATTCTGGGGGGTGCATATACATATATATATATATATATATGTATGGGATGGGATCACCACAGTGACTCTTTCATTTAAATTTTTTATTTTTCAAAATGACCATTCTGGGGGGTGCATATACATATAGCTGTATATGCATATATATATGGGATGGGATCACCACAATGACTCTTTCATTTAAATTTTTTATTTTTCAAAACGACCGTTCTGGGGGGTGCATATACATATAGCTGTGTGGTTGCACCCTACATATACTATATATACATGATAAAAGGGCATATAACATCATGCTTAAACTGAATCTACCTTTAATAGATCACTTTAACTTTTAGGAAGTTACATTGAGGACGCATTATCCCAAACTACACTCTTTGGGGTTAATGGATTTTGTTATTGGTCATATGTTTGCATTTAATTTGATATGTTTTTGTGCACCCGATTATTGTTTTGGCAGGTTGAAAAAGCTCATAATGCTGATCTTCACTGCGTTGACTGGAATCCTCATGATGATAATCTCATTTTAACAGGGTAGCTACGTAGTATTTTTCTATAGTCTTGTGTGCAAATGCTTGACTGAATCTTCATATGATATGAAGTACTGCTAGTCATGATCACTATTACTGTGCATTCTTTGTGCTTCAGCCTTCAATATCCGTGGACGAATTTGTATCAGTAATCGTGAGTCCCCTACCTTCCATACATTGATAGGTGTACAAGGGTGCACTCATCAATTATCCATAATATGGTTTCCTATTATTAATGCAAAAGTGGGACCTTGTACAACACACCATATTTTGTAATACATAATATATTACAACTCAAAAGATAGTTTAAAACATCTAAACTTAATTGTAAGAGACCCTTTTCTCCTTATCATATCCACCACCTGTCTATGGCTCATTTTTAGAAGACTTAGAAAAAGGTTTCCATTAATAAGCTTGAGTGCCAATAATCAGTCGGTAAGGGATAATCAATAGGATGTGTGTTTAAGAAAAATCAGCTAAACAAATTCAATATATCTCAACTCAAATCAACAATCATTGAGAGACCTAAAGGTTATGAACTGTGTCTGTTCAAACGTAGGCATGAGGTTTGACAATTTGTGCAATCACCCATGCACGACGTCAACTCAATGCATTGGTGCCTATCAACCAACCAATAAGGTTCATGCGTGCATTAGCTGAAGCTTGAGACCAACTGTTCCCACTTTTGTGGTTCATCCCAATTAACGGGTTCAAATCACTACGTTCTGCATCCAACGTAGCAAGTGTGTCTAAATAAATATGTCCAATAATGCTCATATCAACGTTTAAGGTTCAGAATAATTATAATTAAAATACTTGGATTCGTTTAATCTCAATCACACTTAGATCAGCATTTTAGGTTCAAACAATAATAATAATGACAATTGGATTGACGGTTCAAAATAAACATGCCAAATAGCGCTCAAATCAGTGATTAGGACTCAAATATTCATAGGTTCAGTAGAATTGAAGACGAATGGGGATATTCCAACAGAAGGACTGAAATCCATTGCAAAAGATTAGAATTCCCTTATGAAGGAAATAAATTCCGCTTAACTTTTAATGTAATATAGTATACTATAGTTAACATACAAGTAATATAATAATCTAATATACTTCATACTTCCTCTACATATATTAATTATGTGTGTGTGTGTGTATACATACACACACTCACTTTCGTTCTCTCATCCCATTTTTCACCACATTTTTTTCCCTCATCCTTAAAGTATTATAGGTTCACAACTACATCATTCATCATTATTACTTTAATCCTTCATTCAACCCAAAGGCCACACCAAACTTTAGGCTTGACTTTGCCTTGATTCCCAATTAAAATTAAATGAGATTTTAGGGGTATTACGGTAATAATAATAATTTTCTGTAGTAAATATCCATAACTACAAGGATCACTTGACCTTGCCCCATGGCCGAGGCTTTTACACTAATGATAATAATAATAGTAATAATGATGATATTTATATGCTGGTGATATTGATATTGGTGCCGCTTGGCTGGATCTGATGGGTCCGGTCGGGTTGGAGTTCTCGGTTGTGTCATTATATATAGTAGCGATAATCATATTGATAGTGATATTAATAATGATAGTGATTATGTGTGGACAAATCAGTTTGCTCAGGTTTCCTCGCTATTTCCCAGGTCAGCTGATAACTCTGTTCGAATGTTTGACCGCCGTAACCTTACTTCTGGGGGAGTTGGGTCACCTATTCATACATTTGAGGGTCATACTGCTCCTGTTCTTTGTGTTCAGGTAGTGGGAAATGTTGTTTTTTTTTTTTTTTTTTAACCCAAAACTACTTACTGACATCTGTGTTGAAGTAATAGTGTGCAGAGAACTGAGTGTTTCGTTATATGTTCCATGTTCCTCTTTAATTAACATATTTTTTATTTATTTCCAGTGGTCTCCAGATAAAGCTTCTGTCTTTGGAAGTGCTGCAGAAGATGGCATCCTAAATATTTGGGATCATGAGAAGGTTTAAAACCAGAAACTTTCTTCACTATTTGCATTTGTCTTTGGAGGCATTTATCTTCTTTTTCTATGAATTGCTTCTTTTTTTTTCTTTTTTTTCTTTTTTTTCTTTTTTCTTTTCATTTCAAGTTTCTTTCTGCCGCTCTTCAGCTCCACATTACAACTTCTATTTTTGGAGTTTAACGATGTGATAACCAAACAACCCACACTCATCGTGCAAATTTGTAATTGTGCTTTCTCTATTGCTATCTTAACTTAGTTTATGATGTTCCAGATTGGCAAGAAGAACGACCGCCCTGGAGCAAAATCTCCAAATGCTCCTCCTGGCTTGTTCTTCCGACATGCAGGCCACAGGTAAATGTTTTATTAATTTACTCCGCAATATCTGACCAATTTTCTTACTGCTTGCATAATTTGGCCATGTTTAAATCTCTGGATTGAAATGGAAATGGAAAAAAGAATGGGAATGAAAAGGGAATGGCGATTCCTTGACATTCCATTCTCATAATTGGTGCAGCCACTAGTCAAAGGAATGGGAATGGTGATTCCCACTCCCACCCATTCTAGGAATTCAAACATTGCCTTAAATTTTCAATTCCATGATGCTCTCGTTGAGCCAAGTCCGGGTTCAATCTTGTCATTATTACTTCTTTGCCAGATGCATAGAAGTCTGCTCCTACTTGAAGGGGTGGCCATTTACCTAGAACAAACTTTTTCTTATTTCTTCCTAACAGCTTTCTAATTCTCTTACCCCAAATTTTTTGTATTAAGTTGCTTCAAGTGGAAAGGCAAGGAATACATTTGTTCCGAACACCATGTAAATGGATTTGGAGAAATTCCTTTGTCCAATGTTTTCTTATTGTGGTTAACCATTTATGTGTGATTATAGATCTTAAGCTCCGCCTGCCTTCAACTGCATAATTTTCACCTGTGATTGATTTTCTTGCATTTAGGGACAAGGTTGTTGACTTCCATTGGAACTCGTCCGATCCATGGACAATTATTAGCGTATCTGATGATGGCGAAAGTACTGGCGGTGGTGGGACCTTACAGGTAACAACAAATTTCCCGTCTTCAGTTGAAACCCCTGGCTTGCCTATATATCCGATCGAACATCTGATTCGCCTTTGCTTATTGTTTCTTATTTTCATCATTATATAACCAAAAACACAAATCTGTTCTAATACAGTAAATTTTATCAGCAAAGATATTTATTCTGAGAAAAGCAAATGATAATTGTTCAAATGCAGATATGGCGGATGATTGATTTGATTTACAGGCCAGAAGAGGAGGTTCTGGCCGAGCTCGATAAGTTCAAATCTCACATTCTCACGTGTTCGTCTTGAGAAACTGAAGCAACAGGCAAGAAAAATCCTAGGCATCACCGCAGCCATGGTTGTGCCTAAAGTTATTGACAGGTTCTATTGGAGGATGTGGAGCTGCCCTTAGATATTTGAAGCTTACGTACTGACATTATTATGTTTGGCTGTAACGAAGATCATTTCGGCGGCTCTTGTGTGTGGTCGCGGCTACTTTGGATGAACAAGGATTGGTATTTGTGCTTAATTATAAAAGTAGAACTCATGTCATGGAGATGGTGTAATCTGTAATGTATTTATTCTTGATTCTGCAGGAACTGCTTGAGTTATGCACGTTATAAAAGTAGAACTACTTTTGTCATGGAGATGGTGTAATCTAATTCATTTCTGGTTTGGTGGATATGTATTTACTAATCGAAAATATAAATTGAAAACAAGGTGAGAAATTCAAATGAAATTTAGAAGATTATTTTTAAAAAGAGATTGTAGTTTAGAAAAACCGGAGATGAACTAGTTGGATGTAGGGGATATATTGTAAATCAAATTATTTTTGGCTTTTGCAGTTGATTTACACACCTAGAATTGCAGAAGAAAAATATAAAATAAAGGAGAACTAGTTGAATGTATGGATTATAGTGACTTGGCATTATAAAGTTTAATTAGTTTGAGAAAGATTTTTGAACGGAGTGTAATTTGGGAATAAGTTTGAAAACTTAGTTTAAGCTAGGAAAAAAGTCAAAGTGGAGCACGAGGAGTGATAACTATTCTTTATATATATATATATATTAGGTTTAACTAATTATATTCCTAAATATTAAGACTTTGAACTGATTAAACTGGGGTAAAAATTCTTTTTTACTTTCTTATTAATTTCTACAGTTATTTTAAAATTTTCCTTTGGAGCTTTCATTGTCCAAACATAAAGTAGCGACTCTTTCATTTATTTATTTCTTTTTGGAAACCAAAACGACGGATTATAAGAAATTATAATTAAAGAAAATTCTACTTTTAACTCCCATGCGATCAGATTGAATGATAAGGTTAGCACTTAACTTTCCCTTCTGTTTTTGCTGAAATTATAGAAATGGCTGCGATAAAGTACAATTTGTCATTTTAATTTTTAGATATAAATTTCTTGAATTTGTAAATTCATAAATTTATACAATTGATCAATTTTAACTATTTATTGTTAGAAAACATTTTTAAAAAGGGCTAAAGATGAAAAAAAATAAATAGTTAAAGATCCTCAAAATTCATAAATTAAGTATTTTTAAATTCGGTGATCCTCATCCTTAATTTGCGGATTTAAGGTTCCTTGTAATTATCTTTGTAAAGTAACCCCTGTATTCATTAGAAATTATAGATAAGTCCCATAAAGCCCTCGCGACGATCACACAGTACTGTTCTTCTTCTTCTTCCTGTTCCTGGTTGCTCCGTAATTTGAGATCCTCTAAGTGGTTCTCTGTGTCGCTGCGCGCTGTGGAGATGGGTAGTAGCAGTGTGCTCGGCATCATCTTCTTCTGTTTCTTTCTATTCTACTCGGCTCACTCCTTCTACCTTCCCGGTGTCGCTCCTCGCGACTTCCACAGGGTATGCTTTCCCTCTCTCGAATCCTGAATCTCTTCCGTATTCTTCACTGTAGATTGATTGCTTTTCTTCAATTTCCCTAAAGCCCCGATCTCGCTGATTTTATAAATCCCTAATTCTACGTTTGCTGGTTTTTTTTTTTTTTTTTCATCTTTGTCGTTTCTTTGTTTTGTGCTATGTGCTCGGATTGCAACAGATTTCGATCTACGGGTTTAGTTTTGCCCCCCCCTCCCTTTCTCTTTCTGTTACCATAGACTGATTACCTCTCTCGAAATTCTTATAAGCATCCGATATCGTCTCTGTTCTAAATACTAGCTCTATGTTCACCTTTTGATTTTTTTTTTCTTTTTTTTTTTTTCTTTTTTTAATCTTTAGCATTGGTTTGTTTGCATGGTTTCTGTTCAGATTGCAGCGGATTTTTATTTTCGGTTTTTTAGGGTTTTGTAATGTTAGTAATTTTTTATTCCGCTTCAGATCTGTGGTTGTTTTTGTCTTATTGCTTTTTTTTTTTGGTATGATCTGGCGATTGGGGGTTTGGATATGATTTTATTAATTTTTGCTTCTGCTTTGGACATTATTTTTTTTTGGGGATCCTCTGGTTGGTTGGTTGTGAAGTATAGGCTGCTTTAGTTTAGGGAGATTGGAACCCTTGGGCTTGTTTGGGTGGATTTATATTTGATCGCAGCATCTCAGGCAAATTTTGTAGGCTTAGGATTAAGTGTTTTCATATCCAGTATATCTGTTTTTTCTCACTTTTTTATTCTTAGAGTTCAGCTGATAGTTGGCCAATTATTGAGAAGTCACCATCTTCGTTTAAGCTCAAACAGATTGCGATATGATTCTGATGACTATTTTTCCATGACTAGAAATTAAACTTATACCATTTGGTTTTTAAATCAATCACTGGTGTTAGGAAGGATCTGGAAAATTGGTATACTGGAGTGTTTGTATTATGTCATTCCTTTGCTCTGGCGCATTTTGTGCATTACTATTATTTGGTCTAATTATTTGTTCGGTTGTGTGCTTGGGATGGGCAGGCTTGGGCCCAAGTAGTTAAAAATATTAAATCAGAGGACCCTGATTTTTTGGAATTTAAGGCATAGTAGAACTAAATTGTTCACTTGGTACTTGTTTGCTGAAATTCTCTATTTTACATTTTTGGTTTCTTCAATTATTAGTTGTCATTTGTGCTTAGTCAGCTAATGTTGGTCTCCTCTTTGATCAGGGTGATAAACTCTATGTCAAAGTAAACAAGTTGTCATCAATAAAGACACAACTTCCATATGACTACTATTTCTTGAAATACTGTAAGCCCTCCAAAATTATGAACAACGCTGAAAATCTGGGTGAAGTTCTTCGGGGTGACCGCATTGAAAATTCTGTTTATATGGTGAGCATCTATGCTTAGCATTGGGCGTCGTACACTCAGTACCTAATATAATATGAAAAAGAAAACCAACCATTTAACTGTATTGATCCAAGTTCATAAAAAATCATGCCCAGTTTCACATGAGGGAGGAGCAGCCATGCAAAGTAGCTTGCCAATTGAAGCTTGATGCGGAATCTGCAAAAAGATTTAAGGAAAAGATTGATGATGATTATCGAGTTAACATGTAAGTAACAGATATATGGTCAAGCAAGTTTGTAAGGTAGGGTTCCTCGGCCTATGTTTTTTCTTTTAACTTTATGTTTAAAGTACTTGACGTATGATTTATGCCTAAGTCATTGCAGCATTTCTGCTTCCATCAGTAACATCAGTGCTCGATGTTCTAATCAATTTGCAAGTTTTGCTTATTTTTTTAATTGGAATCTCTATATTTAAATGCAGGATTCTGGATAACCTTCCAGTTGCTGTTCTTAGACAGAGAAGGGATGGAAGTCAGTCAACAACTTATGAACACGGTTTCCGTGTTGGGTTCAAGGGAACCTATGCTGGGGTATGATGCTGTAGACAGTCATTGCAGTTGAGTGCGTATAGGTTCGTGTGCTTAATACCCTTGTTTTCTTAAGCAGAGCAAGGAGGAGAAATACTTCATCAATAACCACTTAAGCTTCAGGGTTATGTATCACGAGGACATTGAGACTGATTCTGCTAGAATTGTGGGGTTTGAGGTTACTCCAATCAGGTTCTATACTTATTTCTATTTTTTTTTGTCACTTCTTCATTTCTCTGTTAATGGGTGAATGAGTCAGGTTGAGTTGTGTTGTGCATAGAGTTTGTGCGTTGGGTGATGAACCTTGTAGGTCATCCCTTCTGCTAGTTTGGGGGAAAACACAAATGCTTATTTTAGGAGCTGCTCCTTATCTTTACAGACTTTTTTTTATGACTTCAAAACGGTTTTACATGCACAAATATTAATGTTATAATTTGAGTATTTTTCAAAATTCAAATTTTCAACATGTGAGAAACTAGCTTTATGTATACTTGAATGTGGGTCTGTTTTTTTATTACTTCAAAATGATTTTGCATGCACATTTTTCGAAATTCAAATGCTCAACATGTGATAATGAATCTTTGGGTATAATTGGACGTGGGGCGTTAGTTTTTGTTTTTGAAGCTAAGAAATAATAGAAGGAAATCCTTTTGACTTCGGAGGCCTCTGGTTGTAGGCTGGTTGTTCTCTCTCTCTCTCTCTCTCTCTCTCTTAAATCAGGGAAAAGTTTATTCTTTTCAGTGAATGGAAATCCATATCTTTTATGTGCAGAAGGCAGCTTCTATCAAAATGATTCAATATTCTTTTTTACATTTTGCAAAGCCCCCCCTCCCCCTTTTTTCTCTCTCATGTTGTGGTTCTTTTGACCTGTTTTGTGAACTTATTGCAGTTGTACTTCCTTCTCACTTTAATTTTGCTGACAGTATAAATCATGAATACAAGGAATGGGATGAAAAAAATCCACAGTTGACGACGTGCAATTCTGACACCAAAAATTATATTCAAGGCCGCATCGTCCCACAGGAGGTTGACACTGATAAGGAGGTCATATTTACATATGACGTTTCTTTCAAGGTATGCTCTTTCTAAACCCTTTTGCTGTTTCCAGGTTTCCTCTCATTATATAGCTTTAAACTTGTTGCTCTCTCCAGTCCAGCAATATTAAATGGGCATCTCGGTGGGACACCTACCTCCTTATGAATGATGACCAGATCCACTGGTTCTCTATTATCAACTCTCTGATGATTGTCCTCTTCCTTTCTGGCATGGTAGCCATGATCATGATGAGAACACTCTATAAAGATATTGCGAACTATAATCAGTTAGAAATGCAAGATGATGAGGCCCAGGAAGAAACTGGATGGAAGCTTGTGCATGGAGATGTCTTCAGAGCGCCCATGAATTCTGGTTTGCTCTGTGTTTACCTTGGGACAGGTGCACAGATCTTTGGAATGACTCTGGTCACAATGATATTTGCACTACTGGGTTTCTTATCTCCTTCCAATCGTGGAGGACTCATGACTGCTATGGTTCTTTTGTGGGTTTTCATGGGTTTATTTGCTGGCTATTCTTCAGCTCGCATGTACAAAATGTTCAAAGGGACAGAGTGGAAGAAGAATACCTTGAAAACTGCAGTTATGTTTCCCGGTATCCTTTTTGCTATATTTTTTGTGCTGAATGCTTTAATATGGGGTGAGAAATCTTCTGGTGCAGTTCCCTTTGGGACCATGTTCGCCCTAGTGTGCTTATGGTTTGGCATATCAGTCCCGTTAGTCTTCGTGGGTAGCTACTTGGGTTTCAAGAAACCAGCCATTGAAGATCCTGTAAAGACGAATAAAATCCCCAGGCAGATACCGGATCAGCCATGGTACATGAAACCAGTTTTCTCTATACTCATTGGAGGCATTTTACCATTCGGGGCAGTTTTCATCGAGCTCTTCTTTATCTTGACATCAATCTGGCTGAACCAATTCTATTACATCTTTGGGTTCCTCTTCATAGTATTTATTATCTTATTAATCACTTGTGCGGAGATAACAGTTGTGCTTTGCTACTTCCAGTTGTGCAGTGAAGATTATAATTGGTGGTGGAGAGCTTACTTAACAGCTGGCTCCTCTGCATTATACCTTTTCCTCTACTCAGTTTTCTACTTCATCACCAAGTTAGAAATCACTAAGTTTGTTTCAGGCATCCTGTACTTTGGGTACATGTTAATAGTGTCGTATGCGTTCTTTGTCTTGACTGGTACAATCGGTTTCTACGCATGCTTCTGGTTTGTCCGGAAGATATACTCCTCAGTGAAGATTGATTGATGGAAGAATTCGGAGGAAATGCTCATTCACTGAAAGCCGTGGGAATATTGGAATCAAATTGGTTCATGCTTCTCAGCTGTCATAGCTTATACGATATGAGGAAATAGACTTTTGAGGAAGTTTCATTTCCAGTCTTCTGAGAACTTTTCAGTTTGCTAGTGTGTAGCATAGGGCGTGACTTGTACTATGGAATTTCTTTACGTGTAATTGTTATGTACTTTCAGCAGTTTCTGATATCAGAAGCATCCTCGGTTGCATCTATGGTTGATTTTGAATCGGTTTGGGGTTTCTAAACCTCGGTGATGTCCTCATTGTATAGAGATACTGCTGTGAATGGAGAAGGAAGTAGTTTGGTGCATAAGATTGAATTGTTGGTTTGCTACGCTGTTTTATCTTCTCCAAACTTGTGGCATGTTTGAGTCATGGAATAGGAAAGGGTGAGCATCATGTTGGTGTACAAATAGAATTTATAGGTAACATCCATTCTCATGGAATGTATAAGAGGGAGAATGTCTTGATATACCTATAGAATGGATAGGGAACAAACTGTTTTTACGGGGAAAAATAGCACTTGTTGAGCAATGACCTTTCAATATTCAGTTCGCTCAAAATTTGAAATGTTACAAATTCATCTACATTAGATTCACCGCATTAATCTCCCATCTCTTAAATGTGGCAATGAATCTTTCCTTCATTTAGAGTGACTTAGCAAGTAAAGAAGGTTTTGGTATTCCTTATGGAGCTTCCATTTACAGCAATGAATTGTTTTTCCCTTAATTTAGAATTACCCAAAATCTGATGTGGATTATTTTGTCAGGTGCCAAGTTTTGAAAGATCCCAACCATTGAGAAGCCGATGCTCAATGAGTACTAGAAATTTATGGCTAAAATAAGTATAAGTTATTCTTTCAAACCATGAATGGAGTAAGCATATAATTGTTATTTTTCAAAAACCATGAATGCTCAATGAGTACTAGAAATTCATGGCTAAAATAAGTATAAGTTATTCTTTCAAACCATGAATGGAGTAAGTATATAATTGTTATTTTTCAAAAACCATGAATGGAATAAGTACATAATTGTTAAAAAACCCTAAATGGAATGCATATTACTTATTATTGAGTGAGTTGAATAGGATCAGAATGAAATAGCTATTATCGTCTATTAAATTTGGCATTGGTGTTTAGCAAAGAGAAGAAACCTTTAGTTATCACCACCTATTAAATCTGACATTGGTGTTAGCAAAGAGAAGGTACTTAATTTTTAAGTTGGACACAGTTAGCAGTTAAAACCCACATGTCACTTGCAACTGTCAACATTCACTTGATCAGTAAATCCCAGTCCCAACATATTGAAGTGTGATGCTAAAGCCTTTATTTGGCTTTTTGTTAATGCTCCCATGTTTGCACTAGCAAAACTAGTATTTGGATCCTCACATGCAGATATTTTTTTATGCAAACTAGATAAACTTTCAAGTTAACACCGCCATGGGTCATACAATCAGAAATTTTCATCTACTATATATAGTAACTTTCATAATTTTTGCATATATACCCAAAACCCAAAAGATCTGAGACAAGTCATGTTACCTCAAAATACAGACTCAAACCACCACCAATTTGAGCTTTCACCTCAAAACACATCATAAAGGACTGTTTGCACTGTAAGCATGAAGAACGAATGAGATTGTTTCTGTCGAAAACAAAACCCAGAGAAGCACAAGCAACTCTCCTACTATTGAATTTGTACATACTGCTATCGGTGAAATCTACTTACCATCTATGGTTAGGAAAAAAGATGCCATCTTTCTTCAGGTGGAGATTGATCCTTAGTTTCCCATTTTTCTGCCTGCAAGCAGACCAGAAAATATAGTAATTGATATAAAATGATAGGCATGATCATGAGCGTATACTTAGATTCATAACTTACCAAAAAGAATCCTTCTTTTCCTGGGCTAAGAAATCCTCAAATGAAATCTCAGCACAATCAGTGTCTGTGCTTTCCATAAGCTTTTCTGGTTTTGCCTTTGACTCGATGTCGGGCCCAGCTTCAAACATCTAAATTTACAAATGCAAGAAGGAGCCAACAGTTAGACAATTAAACTTGTACTAGTGATATATATTTATTACTTAAAAAATTTGTTAAAATTAAGAGATCCCACATTCCATCTGGTTTTAACAAAACATCAGATTAAGGAGAAATAAAGGTACAAAATAACTGCATATAAAAACATAATTGGTTCTCTTCCATATGTCACTGCTCCTGAAGCGCGGATAAAAGGCGAATATTCTCTCCAGAAGCTTATCTTTTGCACAAAAGATTATTATTGCAATAACATGGATATGAAATGATCCTTTGTGGGGTTATCAAGGATTGCAGTGATCTCTTTCTTGAGCTTCTTTCCTTTTCTTCCCTTGTGGTTGGGATGTAGGATAACAAACTGCGATAATTGTCTTTTGGACCAAAAAGGGAGAACTGATACAATCTATAATCAAACGCTATCAAATATCTTGCACAAGGTCATAAACAAACTAAGAGAAAAAGAAAAGAAAAAGAAATCGATACCTTCTTATAGGCTGGGGAAAGCTTTAGCTGCTGTTGGAGCCAGTTATAAACAACTGCATCTTCCTCCAATCTTTTATGTTCTAATTCTAACTTGTGTATCTGAAAAAGATAAAGCATCATTCCAACTTTTAGATTCATGCAATATGCGAAACACAATGACCCGAAGTTTTAAAACCTACCTGCTGACCAAGCCGGTCAAATGAAGATCTATCTGCCTTCAACAGAAGAGCCTTCGTTATGGTGAACTTCCGTTGTATAGCATCAAACCTGTCATAGGAAAAAGAGATGGGGTCACATCAATTTTATTAATTAATAACTCGCATTCCCTAATAAAATTTGGAAAATAAAAAAAAATAAAGAAATATTTGGCATTTGATTGCCTTGTGAAAATGAATGGTCCTAGGATAGTTGTTACAATAAAGCGAGCTAACATGAGAAGAATGACGAAATGAGCTGTCTGCGGAGAATTTAAGACATACTTGTGGAGTAGCTCTTTTTTAGCATCAACCAAGCAATTAGCAAACTCTCCAACCTGCATATTAGAGAACACAAATAAATATATTGCCACTCCTGCTGCTTTATTATTAATGTGTTAACTAGAAGAATGGATGCATTTGCATACAAATATATATATGTAGGTGTGCATCTTCGTATTTGTTAATTATAATCTACAAGCGCACTAAGCTTACTAAAGGTACCACTTTACCCAGTCAGATGATCTTAAATACTACAACTGTGTTTCACAAACGAAGTTCGGGAAGACTGCATGTGCTACAAAAATGTTTTTAAAATTGCTTGGCCTAGTTTGAAAATAAGCTGGAAAAGTCATCCAGCACAACATTCTGGTTAAAAAAGGGAAAGAAAAAAAAATCGAACATGTTTTTCATTTCTGATTTTGCCAAAGCTATGTTAAACTTCAGATGTTATGGTTAAAAATACCTTAATTATTTGAGAACATGCTGAAAAAGCGTGCACTTTCTTAGCACTAATTGCAAAGAAGAATCCCCAAACATTTACAACAAGAATTTACAATAAAAGGGTATGCAGGTTCCTTCCCTGTACTAGATGATATGTAATAGCTATGTAAGGCAAATCAACTTTCACAAACGCCCAGCATAAAAAGGAAAATAATATAAAAATGGCTTTCATAACAGAAATTTCTCGTGTAAGAAGTTTTAGTTTCAAGAAGCCTGCAATACTAAGTACATTTTGCTCATGCCACTCTGAAAATATATCATCTTTATGCCTCCTGTCTAACCAAAGAAATGTCCAAGTATTGGGAAAACGACATGCTCAAACCTTTAAGCTTACTCCCTAATGCATACAATATGGAAATCTGAATGCACCTCAAGCCTATAAACGTATGTGCACTAGAAGCTTGCACCCAGTTGCTCGAACATGACGTGTGTTTCCTAGGCTGCAAATAACTCTTGTACGACCTATGTTTTATGAACAAATAAGATTTTATTACTAGAGCCTACAGCTTACAAATGGAAAATTGTGTTCTTCACGGATAATAAAGACCAATTATCACCTTGATAAGACTTCAAATTCTCGAGGCATTTTAAAATGCTAGTGCTATTAGTCAATGGAGGTAAGCACAAGAAACAATACATCTCACACCTCAGCTTTTCTAGGAATTTAGTACAGAGATGAATACAATTCTTCTTCTTCTATAGGGCCATACAATCATAATCCAACCACAAACAACCAAAGAAACAAAAAGTAAATAAACTGAAAACAAAAGCAGAATCATGAATTAAAATGGTCAGGAAATAGAAGGGGAAAAAAGAAAGAAGGAAAAACCTGAGCCAATGTTAGTCCCTTGGACTTGTGACACTTCATAAGCTCATCATACTGCTGTTTGATCTTCCTCTGCACTACGCTCGAAGACGATGTAAACGGATAAGATGAAGACACCAATTCTAGCTTCTTTTTAGGCATTAAATCCCCTCTATTTTCAGCAACACTAATTTGCTGCTTCTTCTTTGTTTTCTTCCTCTTCTTCTCCCCTCTCTGTTCTTCCACACTCCTCCCACACTCTTCCCCATAAAAACGTCCCCTTTCACCCTCCAATGTCGAATCGCCATTAAATAGAGCAGTTGCCCATTTTGACGAGGCGGAGGGTGAGATCTCCAGAGGGAGCGAATGGGTCAAATGGGTCAGGGTCGGAACATGGGTTTTGTGGGTTTTATCTGTAGTTTTAGGGGAAGTGCGGTCGGAGATGCATAGTGCGTTCTTCGGGTTCTGGGTCTGCTCCTCTGTTTTCCTGAGTTTTTTGTAGAGAGAGAGGAAGAGGAGGGAGAAAGAGAGGAGAGAGAAGGCGAGGAGGAGGAGAGGCAACATGGGCTCCTGGAGTTGTGAATAATACTGCATTAGAGAGGGAGAGCATAACTGAGAATGGGATAGAGAAAGGGAAATCGCCGCCATTGAAAGGAATGGTGAGAGAGAGAGAAAGGAGATATATTCGATTTTCGTCTCAGGTGGTGCGGATATAATTTGAATTCTTTATTTATTTTTACCCATTTTCTCCTTTTCTTTTTCTTTTTCCCCTTTATTCTAGGCTTCTTTGGAAGCTTAATGATGAGTAGGATCAAAAATCATTCTCTCCCCTAACTAGTCTTATGGAAGAAGCTTCATTTTTTTCTTTATAATGACTCCACGGTTTGACTAAGATTCCATGCAGGTCCAAAATCATTCAAAATTCATCATCCACGACAAATACTATATGAACATGCGATAAAATTTATATAGTTCTATATTATTATTATTTGATTGAGGTACTTATAAAAAGAACGAGGAAACTTTATAATACTATTCTTTCGATATGAAGGATGAATGAAAGCCATATGGAAAGTATTTTTCAAATCCATATGAAATTGTGAAGGCAAAAATATGTGATGGCCAACAAGTCTTGAGCAACAAGTCATTTTTTCCCAGTCTTCTTGCTTGAAATAAGACATGTTATTACTGTCAACATTTTAGAGTTATTTGCTGCAGTAGGCTTTGACTGTTGTCCCTTGCAATGCCAGGGTAACGAATGACACGAGAGAGTATAAATATGACCAATTGACTGAGCCTTGTGAGCAATGACATGAACCATGGTGGGCTTGGTCCCCAAATGGTACTTTGTTTACAGGGAGCCAAAGAAGAGTCCATTTCCAACGCCTCACCTTTACATTTGGCCCTCCATGCAAAGAATGTCCAGTCCCACAATTGCAACCCTTTCTGTTCAATTCAAGGAGGAGAAAAGAAAGGAGCCTTTCAATCATTACAGACTGACTGATCCCAAAAATTTAGGAGCAGAATTTCAAGTCAACCAATTTCAGCACTTCCCGCATTTCATACAGAGGGAATTTTTACAGAAAATCAGAGCTTCGATTAACACAGCCTGTCATCGAAACTAGTTATACGCAACTGTCTGGTCCGTCTCCTCCCAGGAAATATTCGACAAACAATTAGTCAACTGTTTGTCTTCTTCCATTGTCCTCCATGGAAACTCTGTGCTGCCTTCTCCTACTCTGCTTCCGCGCCTAGAAAAAAAAGAGTTAAAACCGGCAATAAGAATCAATAACAAAATTTTCTTTTGTATTGATGAAAAGTAGTAGAAATAGAGAATGAGGCTCATGAGATGCATAAATTTCTAGATTTTCTTTCCTCTTCATACGACGTCGAAGAATGCAACGAATGTAAGTACAAGGAATACCCATATGACATCTGACTTGTATAAGTCAACAACTCATACATACACTATGCAGGAAATTATATACCGATCTATATCTCCATGAAACTCAATCAAGCCTTATTGGGCTACCTCAGACAGACTTCTCTCTCTCCCAAATTGATTACCTCACTCCTAATCAATGCGTGCAGAGGCCTCTGTCACATAATGCCCAAACCATAGACAAAATTCTCTCGTTTTATCCCTAGACTGAACATACACCTTGCACTAATAGCTTCACTTCTAATTTTGTCTTTACCACACATCCATTGTAACATACGCCTACTCACAACCCACTTTGATATGACAGTTGGAGCCTAAGAGTCACATAAATGAGGCAATAACAAAAAAATATGAACACATCACTAGAATCATGGAAAAAGAGACATAAATGGATACTCAAAAATAACAGGAAGAAAGGGCTATCCCGTTCAAGATTTGAAGAATGAACAAGAAAAGGAGAATGATATATTGGGTGCACTCTAGATAGTTGAAACTGCTAACTACCATTTGCTTCTTCTAGGATTAACTCAGCTGAAGCACCGGCCAAGAATCCTAACTTCAGCATCAGCTTCTCCAAGCGGTGTGTATTTGTTAGGTAGAGAAAACCAACCTACAAAACAGTAAACTATGGGAAGAAAATGATATCATGTGATGCTATTGAGTTCTTTACAGGGGAAATAGGTATATCTACAGGTGAATAAATCCCATGTTGACTAGTGAAATCTGAAGGAAAGGACGAGGTATGAGGGAACTGACTAGGGTTTCAAGTGAAGATGCTCTGTTGTAAACTGCAGTACCAGCACGCTTTTTAGAGCGTGTTTTAGTTGATGAACCAATATTCTTACCCCACCGAAGGACGTCCCTGCAGCATAATTTTAACAAAGGACATAGGTTAAATGAAAAATATTTGCAAATGAAGTGAAAGAGGAAGAAAAAGGAAAAGCAAAACTTCATCAGCCATTTCACAGAACCATGAGTGGTAATCTCCTACTTAAGGTAGAACATGTAAAAATAATTTAATTTAGCAGATGAAGAAAGGGGCAACTTTTCGCAAGGTGGGTGGACAATATATGATTTTTAAGCAAAAACTAGTCAAGCTCCGAGCTCTATTCACTTCATTCTCGATGAATTAAGAAGCTAAAAAAAATTTCACTTCCTAATAGAAAGATTTTCAGAAGTTGAGCATCTGAATAGTCCACCTCTCAAATATTGGAGTTATTGCATCGCTCCACATCTAGTGTTACACTTTAACATCTCCAAATGTGAAGCTAGGTGCTGGTGTTTAAGTCCATTCCACAGACAGCATAAAGAATCGGTTGCATTTAGATCATACTGCCAGAAACGCAGTGATATTTAAAGTTTTACACCAACCTTTCTTCTTTTGATAAAAATTCATCATCAATAAGTTTCTGCAGCAACGCATCCTGAGAAGCAGCAAGGAAAAGGCAATATTTACACTTCTCATAAATCAGAAAACAAGGAAAATTGCCAAACCAGTAAATCAATCAGTTACATTCTTTAAACCGAGATACAATAAATAGAACACTACATCCAGATATATCAATGTTGCATAAAGAACCCAAAAATGTCAAGAAAAATTAAGTCTTAAATTTTTTATTTTTTCTTTGATCAGTAAAAGTGAAATATATTAACAGGCAACAAGGGGGTGCAAACCCAACAACTTACATAGCAAGATTATCCTCAAGCTAACGAGCTCTTACTTAGTATCATATGATTTGAGTACAAAGTCTTCTGTTTGAGTTTGTTCATCCAAGTCATAAATTTCATTATACATGCATTGATTCCAAAAATTATGAATGTGCCACTAAAAAGATAACTAGTACTAAGAAAAAGATAACTAGTACTAAGAAATATATGTATAAGCCCTTTCACATATGCATAATACACAAGTGCACTGACCAATCTGACTTTGTCAAAACAGATATACAAAAAGCATAAAACAATACAGGGAAAAAAAAATGTGATATGGCATCAGCAGTGCAAGTATCCATTGGCATAGATAAGAGGTAAAAAAATTGCAATGTAGTTGAGACAGCAGAGTTATAACAATATGTGTAGGCACTGGTATCTCTTTGTCATTTTCAATAGGTAAACATGTGCACTTTCAATCAACTCAAGGCTTGCCATATTGAAAAGGAAACAAAATTCTTCGAGGATTAACATAGAAAGAAAATATCATACTTGTGCTTCACAACGTACTACAGCCATCACACGGCCATTGTATTCTTCAATATTAAGTGGAGGAAACAGAAAATGCCTGCGAGCATAAAGCTGCATATTTATAGAAGCAAAGAGCTTATGAGCATTTCTACCAAGATAACAATAGTAATAATTACATTAGAAAATAAAGACACGAGGGTGAAGGCAAGCCCCAGACAACTGTAAAGACGTTGTGCCCGAACCAGGAGATCACAGGTTTAGATCATGGTAATTGGATCTCTAAAGTTAGAACTGATCCAATGTGCATCACTTGCCATTCATTCCTCAATGTTACACAAGAAAAACAAACCAGATGTATAGGTCGTTTTTTTTCAATATCTTATGCAGATATAAATGATTCCTAAGTCAATCAGTAATTGGTTCTCTTTCTAAGGAGTATATTACATGCAAATTTTGAAATCTGTCTACAATCTTCATGGACCATGCAAGAAACAAATTTCTCTTTTACAGACTTCAAGTTCAAGCATTAAGTGGGAGCTTTAACAATAATTGAAAACTTGCCCAAAAAATCAGGTGTATCTAAACACAGAGTGATTTTCTACCCATGTTTAAAACGAGACATGTGAGTTTTATAACAACAGAAGGATCTACAGGCATAAGCATTTACAAAGACAAAGACGCAGCTTGGTCCATACTGTTTTACTGTCATACCATCCCAAGCATAAACCTTAAACATTTCTCGGTAGGACCCTATAATACAAATTACAAAGGAGGGTTGCAATAGACTAGTGATCTGGATCTATATTGAATATTGCAGACCATTGAGCTGCCGTTCAACTTAGTGCTTATATATAAATCAACTTCAGACCAAGTTCCAAAGAACCAAATGATCCAAAGAACCAAATGAACCAAAGTTGAATCATCTAGGTATATTTCAGTACCTTTTCCCATACAAACAATGTCTCATAGCTACACATCAAGCACATCAATAGTCAGCAATTAAATCATATTTTAAAAAAAAAATGTAATGGCATCAACTCAAGTACATGATATTTCCATGTTTCAGTAATAAACAACAGGCTATGCAAATGGAATTTTAAATGCCTAATTTTCTTTTGTACTGTTCCTTTCTTTCTCTTTCTTTTAGGGGGAGGGATGGATGGATGGATTTGAGCGGGGGGGTAGCACATTCTCTATTGTGCAAATCATATAACTGCAACGGTTTCCAGTTTTTATTCATTCTGTAAATTCCAAAAGCAAATCTGCTTGGGCTGAACATAATCTATTCGTTTATGGGTCACTTTAGCATAAATGTTTATTGTCATGTGTTATTGAGCCTTCTTAGATTGCATATTTCTAAATATGGTACAAGCAACAAACGTTCAAGCCTTTCGAAAGGCAAACTGGACACAAGTAAAATTTCATGCATGGTTGCTATAGATATAAAACAAACCTCAGCACTCACCTCATAGACACAGTCGCCAATATATGCTAACGAGGCCGCATTAAGCACCGATCTCGGCTTCGCCACCTTTGGCGGACTCGGCATCCACCTCTCACAGCCCATATACAATTCCTCCAATTCCTCCAATTTCTCTGTTTCCCACCAAATATTGACAAAAAACAAAGAACACAAACAAAGACCCATTAACATGAAAAGGAAAAAAAAAAAAAAACAAAAAAAAAACAAACTTCATGAGAATTCATGTTTTGAAATTGAAGGAGATACCTTGATTAATCTTGTGCTTCTTGCGTTTCAAAATCTCCACAACGTCTAAATTGGGATTTGGGGATGAGGTGGTTAAAGAAATGGCGGGTGGGGTTTTAGGGAGGGTTTGAGGGGTTTTGGGTTTGAAGTGGGGGTTGTAAGGGAGCCTCTGAAGGGTGGTGGTGTCCCATGAAACAGCATTCACTCTCAGTGAAGCCATTGCCACACCAGTAGCCATTTTCGGGCACAGAGATTTCAGGGGGAGAGAGAGCTATCTGCAGATTCCTCCCTCCATTCGCGCGATAACAGAGCAATACATTTTCGGGTTGACGTTTCGGGTCATACATTTTCGGGCTGAGTTATCCATAGACCCGACCTGTTTTCCGGTAAAACCCATGACCCAAATGGTGTGGTCGAGTCCGCACCCAAAACACCAAAACAAAATCGAACCACCGCTCTTCATTAGCTCTCTGAAGAACAGACATAAATCCCTCTCCCACTCACGCCGCCGCTAAACTCCACCGCCGCCACTGTCGAACACAACAGATGAGCCGTCACGATAGTCGCTCCGGTGACCCCACCTCGTACCGCGACCGCAGAACGTAAAAACCCTCTAAAACCCCTCACTCCTGTGCATATTTGCTTTAAATTAATTGCATTTTTTAATTTTTGGTGTAGTGATTCTGGGTTTGGTGGTGGTGGGGCATCCGCGTACGGCGGAAAGGTTGGGTCTTTGGGCGGAAGGAGGGAATCGGATGGGGCGGAGCCGCTGGGGAAGGCGGATTTGGAAGGGTTGACTCCGTTTGAGAAGAGCTTCTATGTGGAGTCTCCGGCTGTGGCCTCCATGTCGGAGAGAGAGGTGGAGGAGTATCGACGGCGGAGGGAAATCACTGTCGAAGGCCGTGATGTTCCCAAGCCCGTCATGAATTTCCGTGATGTGGGGCTTCCTGGTAAATTTCGTTTTGAATTTTGCGAAACCTTTCCTATTTTTGATTGGTTCGATTATTCTTGTTCACTCCTAGCTAAAAGAAAAAAAAATGATTATTCTAGTCCACTTATTCAGATAATGCAGTACATCATATCTTTCTTTCTTTCTTTTTTTCCTGGATAACTGATTCCATCCGGGTGCCTCTGCGCAATGCCTGACTATTTAATGTTGTTCATCATGTCTTAAAGTGGAAAGTTTGCATTGTTATATGTAATTAGAGCATGAAATGTTTAGGGCTACGGTTGATGGACTGATTCAGCAGGGCTGGAGCTTTTTGGATGCAATATACTATTGACAGGAGATTTTTTATCCTATGGTTGCCTCCTTTTTCTCAATCTAAGTTGTCTGAGGATTCATGAATGGTGAGAGCTAAAATAGTGGGTGATGATGGGAAGCTAGGTAATTTCATTTTTGAATAAATATCTCTATGGAAGGATGGTGTACTATTAGGTAGGGCCATATCAAGAAAAATAGACAAAATCACTAAGAGAGGGAAAGATTGAAATGTACAGAACCCGCAACACATTGTTTTGTTGGGT
This sequence comes from Santalum album, assembly GCA_034195605.1. Classification (NCBI taxonomy): domain Eukaryota; kingdom Viridiplantae; phylum Streptophyta; class Magnoliopsida; order Santalales; family Santalaceae; genus Santalum; species Santalum album. The sequence goes on from CM067258.1 coordinate 4,501,727, forward strand.
GATCATGAGTGCATACATGACGAGATTTATCTCATTATTTTAACCTTGGACTGATCTTGGTCTTTTTAGTTTTTATCTCACACCCTTGTGCTATATAATGTATTATGCAAGGGTATGTCTTGGGGATTCTGAAAAGTAGGAATTTGGAGATATTGCAGAAGCAAAAAAAAATGTTGAGCCAAGAGACAATTAATGACTCCTCTTTATTCATTAGCCTTCAAAAGGATCTGTCATCCACTGGCTAAATTTAAGTCTATTTGGAGGCGAAACTATGAACTATACTTCAGTTTGAATATCCTCCAAAATAAATTGTATTTTGTCAAACTAAAGAGAGCTTTTGGTGTGAAATTCCAAAAATTCTTAAGGAAATCCTAAAACAAGTGAGTTCATAATAAAGGATGGATTATTGGAATAGAAATTCCAAATGTTCAGGAAGAAAATAACCTTAAGTTTGTTTTTATCAGCAAACTCAATGCGGAACTTAAAGAGCCTTTAGGGTGCTGAGCATAGATGTATTTCTCAATCTTGTACTTAAGAGTCAAAACCTTGACTGTGCGTCAGTTGGGTGCTTTGTTTTCTTTTATGCCTCATTCATGGTATTCGTCTGAGGATGGAAATTTGCCTCCATCAAATGTTTTTATCAGTAAATAAATTGACTGGGATGTGAATATGATAAGACCAATATATATAACATTAACTAGTGTGCTTTTGATGTAATTTGTCATTGAAATAGACTTTAAAAATCAAGTAGTTCCCATTCTCTTGAATAACTTATGTTTTGATAGTAAATATCTTCTTCTCGAGGAGTTTAAGTATTATATGGTTCATTTTGATTTCAGATTATGTTATGCAAGAAATAACAAAAGCTGGCTTTACGGAGCCAACACCAATTCAAGCTCAAGGGTGGCCAATGGCTTTAAAAGGTCGTGATCTCATTGGTATTGCTGAAACAGGATCGGGAAAGACACTTGCTTATCTTTTACCTGCAATTGTCCATGTCAATGCTCAGCCATTTTTAGGTGAAGTTGAACATTTCTAATACTTGCATTTTCTTAATCACAATCTCCTTACATCTTTCTTTTTCCTAATTAGTTTGAATATGGGCATAAATCTGCATAATCTTTGCCTTTCTATTTTCCATCAGCTCCTGGTGATGGCCCAATTGTACTAGTTCTGGCTCCGACTCGAGAACTTGCTGTTCAGATACAACAAGAAGCGACTAAATTTGGTGCATCATCAAAAATTAAGAACACGTGTATATATGGTGGTGTTCCAAAAGGACCTCAAGTGCGTGATCTCCAGAGAGGTAAATAGTAATTAATTTAAGACGTTATACTGCTATACAAGGACTTTCATGAACTTGGTTTCCGAGCTTATAATGACTGGGTTGTGTTACAGTGGCTCATCCCTCTAGCAGTAGCCTAAAGAGTGAAATTGAGCATGTAATTAAACACTTTAAGCTTTTACAGTTCAGTTTTTTGTCATATTTTTTCTTCTCATCTTCAATAGTTTTTTTTTTTTTAAATAACTTTTATGTTTTCCTCTTCAGGCGTTGAAATTGTCATTGCTACGCCAGGGAGGCTGATTGATATGTTGGAATCCCATCATACGAACTTGCGAAGGGTAACTTATCTTGTATTGGATGAGGCTGATCGTATGCTAGATATGGGTTTTGAACCTCAAATTCGGAAAATTGTTTCTCAGGTCTGTTTCTCATTTATTATTATTGTATTATTTTCATATTTATTTTCTGCGGAATACACTATGAATATATTCTTGATAGGAAAGTATTACATTCTCTAATATCTAACCAGCCCCCTCTCATCCCCTATAACTCAGTTGATCATTTTAGGCTCCTATACATTATGCTCTCAAGGTCTACACATGTGCATCAGGCTCTGTCTCGGGCATCAACCCATGAAAATCTCCCTTGCTCTGCAGCCACTTCTCCATGAGTCTATTCTGTTGTTAGCCTGGTTTTTCCTAGTCATTGTGTGTCATTTACTAGTTTGCTATATGCAGATCCGCCCAGATCGTCAAACTTTGTACTGGAGTGCCACATGGCCAAAGGAGGTTGAACAACTTGCACGAAAATCTCTGTATAACCCATACAAAGTAAGGCTATGCATACTTCCTTACCTATGTATTTGGACTTTTCTAGTGTTTATTATGCTTTGCATTATTCATTTCTCATTATGCATCCTGACATGTTGAGACCTTTTGGATTGCATTTTACTTCTTTATTGTACAGGTAAGTACGTATTGTTTTCAAATTTTTCCCAGTTCATGTAATTATTCACCAGTTCAGCCTCTGTATTTTGGACTATTTTGTATTCGCCCTTGAAATGCTAATCTGTCCAAATGAGGTTTGAGGTCAGTGAGAACAAGAACTTCAGAGGATTTCCACCCTCTATGGGATTCAGCTTAGGCTGTATACATTTGCAAATTTAATTGAATCTTTTCATTGGTTTTTGTCAGGTGATTATAGGGTCTCCAGATTTAAAAGCTAACCATGCTATACGCCAGCATGTAGACATAGTCACTGAGAACCAGAAATATAACAAGTCGGTGCACAGAAAACTTGATCTAAAATTTTCCTGTGACTCGACATAGAATTATAGTTGATAAATATTTTTACGGACCGGTCTTATTATTCCAGATTAGTGAAATTGCTGGAGGATATCATGGATGGCAGCCGGATTTTGATATTTATGGACACGAAAAAAGGGTGCGATCAAATTACTCGGCAGCTTCGCATGGATGGTTGGCCTGCACTGTCAATCCATGGGGATAAGAGTCAAGCAGAGAGGGATTGGGTCCTCTCTGAATTCAAATCTGGGAAGAGTCCAATAATGACTGCGACAGATGTTGCAGCTCGTGGATTAGGTATGTATGGCATGTCCAAGTTGGTTTGTCTTGATTCGGCATGCTTATCTTGGGCTGTTAATAAAATGTGACATGGTTTTGTTGTTGATGGGTTTTTATGAAACAAGGGCACTTGATATAAGGATTTAATTGAATGCAATTAAGACTTATTTTTCCTTAGATTACAAATAAGGTTAAGACCAGGTTTTCACTTAGGTAATGTAACTTCAATTCAAGTTTGTTTGTGACTGCATTTTCTACTCTGCCTGTCAACACAGGTAGACTAATGCTAAGACGTGAAAATTTGAATATGAAAGAAATTGGTTTTTCAACTAGAGATGAGGATTAGTTAGCTGAAGATGTAGTTTCCACCAGTAAGAAACTGGTTTAGGCAAGGGTTCCACCTTAGAAACGCTTTTCTTCTTTGCTACTTAAAATCTTGACAGAGTTTACTTGCATCATGACATAAACTCATGGGACCTTCTGAATTTCAAGTGGAGAGGCTAAGCATATGGGATAAGTAAACCCAAAATGAAAGCTGAGTTTGATGGGAGAAAAATTCGTGATATGAGAATCTTGTCCTAATATTGATTTTGGTTTTTATTTCGCCCTTAGACATCTTATTGCTGAAGAATTTCTCTTTCAAGCGCTTAGATTTTTATGTTTTGAACACAAAGGCCTTGATCCTACTTCAAGCTTTTAAACCCCTCTCTATTATCACAACATCCACATTGGATAGGAGTAGGAAAAGACCTTGGGTATAAAGGCTGACTGGCAACACCACCCAATATGCTCTATTGGACCGGAGGCTCGGAGCCTCACCATTGTCGCTTCATATGAGGATAGTACACCTGCAAGTATGGGAAGGGATCATATTTCAGACCATGCTCCATTTTCCAGATTGCGAATATGTCAGGATTTCTGCCTTTGTACGCCCAATAGCCAATTTTTTTCATTAAACTACATCTGTATGAATTTTGGATGTAAAATGCCTTTTTTCCCTGATGCAATTATCTCTGGTTTTTCAATTTATATGCATGCTGGAACTTATGTCGAGTATGCTGTGTCTTTGATATTATGTGGTGCATTTTAAAATTTACTTGTCATATTGATTTTATATTTAGAATTGTGATTGAGACAGTTGTACCCTAGTATGTTAGAACGCTTACGCATACACCTACTAATATTATAGCAGATTGATAGCGTCAACATTTGCTTATGAGAGGCATCTAGGACTCAAGTCACTTTGTAGATCCTTCATTTTATAGATGTTTATATCATTTTTTTAATTTTTATAAATAGATGTTTACATCATTTGGGTGTCATTGTATTGGTAATCAGATAACAAGAACCATGTTTCATTGTTGTTTGCATGCTGAAATTACAAGGTTTGTCAATACGGTGCGATACTTAGAAGCTGTGGTTTTCATTCCTTCATAATCTGCTTTGGGTTGGTGGCAGATGTAAAGGATGTAAAATTCGTCATCAATTATGATTTTCCGGGTTCACTCGAGGACTATGTTCACCGCATTGGTCGAACAGGAAGAGCTGGCGCCAAAGGAACGGCATACACATTCTTTACAGCTGCAAATGCCAGATTTGCTAAGGAACTTATAACCATCCTTGAGGAAGCTGGACAAAAGATCTGTCCTGAACTGGCATCCATGGGGCGGGGTGCACCTCCACCCCCAACTGGTAAACTTTTCCACATTTTTCTTTTTTCTTTTTGTGAATTAGCTAGGCTGGGTACATGTGTATTTACCAATCAAAAAATAAATTAAAATAATGTTTTACGTCGTTATATTTGAAATTAGGAACCTGTTGATGCACATAAAGGGTGCCATTGGGTGTTTTAAGGGAGGCTTCTTGTTGTCTCGTGTCACAGCCATCACCACAACTGGTGGCACATGTCCTTGTTTTAATTGCTTATGATATACTGGCATTTTGATTCTATAAAGTTTCTATTATTAACGTTAATCTTATAAAACACTTGGCTCACTTTATTGTTTGTGGCCCAATCAAGAATTCCTACCCCACCCGTGGCCTTCGGGAATAGTTACTTCTTTATCTAATCCACCAGTGGTTCAGGGGAATAGTTGTTCCTTACCTGTTCCACTCATGTTGTATGAGAATAGTTATTCTTTATATATTCTATTCCTTTGGAGTAGCTATTTTATTCTGTGAGTGGAGCCTGCCACTAGATTATAATTTTGTCAAAATGACTTCTTTAAATGCGTTGTTTATTAGGTCATGGTGGCTTCCGAGACCGTGGGAGGGGCTTTGGTGGTCGTCCATGGAGCTAATTAATGGAGTCTATGCCCAAAGCAGATGCCCATGGAAGAGACACAAAGGATGAACTATTTTATAGAGACATGCAAAGTAAATATCAGTAGGGCTTTGTAGTATTGGCTCACTGTTGCACATTCTTGTTGAGATTCTCTCATATGATGAGTGACCGAAGTCTGTATTTGTCTCTGTTCCCTTAGTGTTTTGACAACATTTCATCGGATGGACATGAAATAGGAGCATGCATTGCACATCGCTCCTAACTCGAATGTAGAGGATCGGACCGTATGGACTTTAAAATTGAAATCTATACCGTTGCATCTGCATGGGATGCAATTAGAAGTCATGGAACGGTGGTCCCTCGGTATCGAATTGTTTGGTTCACCGGAGCTGTTCTCATATATGCTCTTATTTTATGGCTAGGACGTAATGGAACGATCTCAACAAAGCAAGTTCATCCAAAAATGATTTGGTTAGCTTATTAACAATGATATTCATCCAGAAATGATTTGGCGCTTGTTCTTTACTCTTATTATAGACCCATTTATGTACCATGTCATTTCAAAAAACCCTAGCAGCTGTTCCATGAATTGAATTATTGCTACTGATGATGATAACAAAGGGGATTGATTCATTTCTAACACGAGGAAGCTATTTTTGTGAATTAAAGACTTTGAACATCCTTATAAACGAAATCACGAGGAAGCTATTTAAGCTATTTTTGCTTAAACATAAGGAAGACTCAAATCCTGAACACATTTTTAGGGAAAATATGTTAAAATTTTTTATGATTATGTAGAGGGTTTAGGATCCGATGGTTCGGTTAAATGTGAGATGGCACATGTCAATGATTTTTTTAAAAAAAAATTTGGGGTATCCATGCATTAATTCAACAACTTTTTAACAAATTCACACCAAAAAAATAAAAATATAAATAAAAGATCAATGCTATATGTATATCTTTCATATGATTTTTACATCAAAAGTGATCACTTGATAGAATATGTGTGGTTTTGTATTGTTATTTAATTAAAATATTATTTAAAAATAATTATATATATTTTGTCATGTCATTCTTTCGATATAAAAGTTATACGAAGAATGTACATATATTATTACTCAAAAAAAATTGGGCGAAATAATTTCAAAAAATTGGTGTATATATAATTTGATCGATTTTAACGCAACGAAAAACCGGGAAATTTCTTCTCCTACGCGCGCGTTCCCCCCCTCTCTCTCTCTCAGCCGCGAACCCTAAACTCGGCGCTCCTCTGAGTCGCCGCCCGCGATTCTCTGATTCCCCGTCCGCGCTCTGATTTCACTGGTAACGTTCGGGTTTTTCTTTGTTATCTCTAATTTCTTTTTTCATCAAAAATCATGGCCCTAATGCGACTTCGCCACTGCGACTGGCGAATAATATAATTAGGGTTTTGCTGGTATTAATTTCCCCGGATACTCAGTTTGATTGCTCAGATATCGGAGGAATGAAATGAAACAATGTAAAGAAAAAAATCATCTATAGATCAATACTTGCATCAGATTCGTCGACTGGAAATTTCGTTTTAGGTACTAAGTAGTTGGATATCTATAATTAACGTCTTAATTTCGTTTTGCAGCAATAGAGAAGGAAGTCGTAGTTGAGTTTGGCTGTTTAGCATGTTGTACCCAGTTTTATTAATTGCTACGATGGAGAGTATGGAAACGGAATTGTGAATTTTATGAAATAGTGTATTGTTTTTTTCCTGCTATTTTGTCGATACAACCATTTTCGATTTTGTCCATAACCGAGTCTGGGTTTGTAGAGAGAGCTTCTAATAATATGAAAATGGAACATATATTTCAATTGGGACCCTGCGTTTCTTGTTGACAATATGAGGGGGTGAAGTAAAAGGAAGTTATACCACGCATAGGTATCCAAGTCTTATTTTCTATGGTTATCAATGGTTTTTGGTCCAAACGGTGTCTCCTCTTTGGCTATCTCACAATTTGTTGAAGTAAAAAAGTGGTCATAGTATAATTTTTTACATGTCAGTTAACACTAGTTTTTAGTCTTCAAGGTTTTCACCTGTTGTATTTATATAGGCATCTCAGAATGGCAGGAAGAAATCGCATGTCTCGGGATGCTTTTGATAATCGACGTGCTTTTCCCCATGAGGGGCCTTATCTTCATGGCCCCCCGATGCGCCCACCTCCTCATCCAGCTGTTTTGGAGGAAGAGCTTGAAATTCAGCATGTTGAGATCCGGAGACTTTTGGGTGAAAATAGGAGGCTTGCTGAAGATCGAATGGCTCTGCAAAGAGATCTAGGTCTTTCAAAGGAAGAACTTCATCACATGAATCTTGCCATTGCTGATATTCGTGCAGAGCAAGAGATGCATTCGAGGGAGCTTATGGAAAAAGGATTGAAGCTGGAGGCTGATCTGCGGGCAACTGAGCCTCTGAAAAATGAGGCTATGCAACTTCGTTCTGAAGTTCAGAAGATGAATACCATGAGGCAGGATCTTGTTGAGCAAGTTCAGAGCCTCACACAGGACCTTGCTAGGTTGAAATCTGAAAATCAACAAATTCCTCATTTGAGGTCAGAAATTGATGGACTGCACCAAGAGCTTATTCGTGCTAGGTTTGTATTTTCATTCTCATCTTTCCCCTCTCCCTTGTGGTACATAATTTTGGGTTGAACCTATGACTTCTTAATTGCTAAAACATAGAATTGATTTGTAGAAATGCCATTGATTATGAGAAGAAGGGCTACATGGAGTTGATGGAACAGCGACAGGCAATGGAGAAGAATTTAGTTTCCATGGCACGCGAAGTTGAAAAACTACGTGCAGAACTTGCAAGTACTGACAGTAGACAATGGGGCGCAGGTAATGTCCTTTCTTTCTTACCTGTGTCCAGAAAGATATTATGATTTTGTAGCATTCTTGCAACTGTAATGTGCTGTTACGAAGTATGTTGCATCCTGTATTTGTGTTACGGGTGTCCTCATTTGGGTCAATACACATTGCACAAATTGGATTTTTGTTCAATGCATATATATAAGCTAGGAAATTGTATATGTAACTTCTCCAGGGGTCATGGTCTTTTGGTTTCGGTTGTGCAAAGCATGTTTCATTGATTTTATTGGTCATGCTTTTGCAGTAGTTCTTTTTTCATGACACCTACCCAAGTCCTTTCAGTGTCCAGTAGTCATGCTTTATGTAGTTTGTGCATTAGTAACCTGTGCCTGTTCTACCATTTACAAATTTTTAAGCCTTCTCAGAAATTGTCCCCTATCACTTTTTATTGAGCCCTTTAAAATGCTTCCCTTTCTTAAATCTCACTGCTACATCCTGTTAAATGCACTTCTGGTAATGGAATTGTGATTGCTAATATTTAGCTGGTTGTTGGGTATGTGGGAAGCAACACAATGATTAATGTCTTAATTTTGTTTGAAATTGTAAGCATTTCCAAATGTTTTTGTGCATGAATAGTTTGCCGAATCATGTTCCTATTTTGCCATCCTGCAGTCAAGAACACCTTTTTTTCTTTCACTATTTAAGTATTAGTCCATTGTGGCCTACTTTTTTCCTCTAATCTGTAAAATTTTGTTGCCTGTTTATCAAGGTGGAACACATGAGATGAATTTTAGCAGCCCAGACGGCAGATATCCTGCTCCTTATGGAGATGGATATGGAATTCATCTGGTAGGGATGACAACTTAACGGAAATTTTATTTTCATGTTTGCAGTTATTGAACTACTTCTCCTGTGTATAATGTTGTTTTTGGCTTATTAATGTACCTTATTTTTACTTCCAGGGTTCTGCTGGCAAGGTACCTATGTACGGTTCAAATTCTGCCTCCTGGGGAGGACTTGAGCAGCCTCGTGCTTCGCGTCGTTGATATGTGTTGCAAAATGGCGCTGCTGCTACTTATTATCATTGTTCAACGTATAAATTGACCCAAGTTCTAGCTTCATATTGTGCTTGCAAAATCAGTAGCCTTTTTTATCTTAACATTGTTAGTTATCGTAAACTGATTTCACTATGTGTTTTATGTTCCATGCTTTAATTAGTAGAGACCATGATATGTGTCTTATGTTGAATATTATACTTCGCCCTTAGTTTTGACACTATTCTTAATGACTGCGTTTGCGGATATTGTGATTTTATTTTTTTGCTTTTATTTAATTATTTTGATTTTCACTTTTTTGTGGTGGCTTTTGCTTGCTTTTATCATATCAAATTTCTTCATTTAAGTGAATTCGAACAGCAAGGTTTTCCATTTGAGTTTGGGGGCCCTGTATGTACGTCTTTATTGGCTATAGTTTTAATCATTTTTCCTTAAAAGTTGATGTGGAGTAGTTGATGTGGGTATTGAATGACGAGAAACAAAGTTTTATTGTTGCTGTTATTGAAACTGCCGCTGCCCAAACAATTGAAAATCCAATTTACTAGTTTGGTGGTTTATAGATACTTCTTGAACTCTCACAAATTGAAGGGAGAGGTTCTGTATATTGTAATTTTCATGCATGGAGGAAAGAAATTCAGTGCATATGTTCTGAGGTTTCTTTATTGGGAAATTTTTAGTTGAGTGGTGCTTTATGTCACCTTTGAAGTGTGGTCCTTTTATTTAAAAATGCTCATCAAATTATAATATGTACAAAATTGCCAACTACATATTTTTACTTGGAGGTTGTAGGTTCAATTGACCATTTTCATCCCAGAAAATGAGAGAAGATGAAGAAACCTTACTACCTTGGTAATTTCAGATATTTCTGTCTTAGTAATGCTAACATCCAGCATTTACGGATTAAGAACTACTGGCAAGATGTGCATATGATGTAGAATTTACGGTCGACATCACCAAGATGTTAAGATCGACATTGTTAATGGAGTTGTTGTGATCAATCTGAGCTATTTAAACATCTGAACATCCTTCATTAGGAGGATACCTTGGAATAAATCCCGTCTTACTGTTAGGTGCTTCCATTAGTTGGTCGTGTGGTTCATCTCTTGGATTGTGAGTGTGATAGATTGTTGTTACTGGTGCACACAGCATATTGTTAGTTGCTTCCATTAGTTGGCCGTGTCTGGTTTATCTGTTGGATTTAGGCTCCGATCGATCATATAGCATCTACTGTACATCAAAAATGTAAATTGATGGAAATCATTATTTGCCTCATACATTGGGAAGTAGGTTGCAGTATTGCTGTGAGGTTTTGAAGAATGGGTCATTAAAGTTTGTTATCTGAAGTGTATCACTGGTGATAATTCACTGCAGATATGCAAAAGTACTTTGCCATGTTTTATTACCCAGTTGTGTTGTGTAGCAAGGCACTACTTATGGTTTTGAGTTCATTGGATTTGGCTAGAGACATATGGGCTGAAGCACTGTCTATATGAACATCTCAGCATCCTTTTAATACAGAAGCTGCTGTCATGAAGAGATGAGGTATGACTAGAAGCCAAAGGCGTCTGAGTTGGGTGAGATATTTGATTACTTTTATGAAGTATACAATTGCAATATTTTGGTTAAAATTAGTCATTTACCTTGAATCTTGGAACAAAGTTGGACTGTTGGAAAGGTCGGATATGTGGTTGTTGCTTCGTAACTCAGGTTGTTCTATGTCAGGCTGAATGTATAGGTTAGTGTTTTCCTCTAGGGAGGGAGTTTTTGGATTGGCAAGGTATAGTGTAGTTAGCATATTACCGATTCTGGATTAACATCTGTATAAATGTTCTATGCACGATTGCTGGATTCTGCAACATCTGCTGGGGTATGAACATTGATGTCTGAAATCTAGGTGCGACGCAAGTATCAGGGATTTTCTCTCTTTTATCAAATTTCACTCCTCCGTGATGGTTGTCTTATCATACCCACTTCAGGAGATGCATAGCAAATTTTCTTATGTTTCACCTGCTATGTTGTTTCACAACATCATGCATTGTCAATGTATTCTGGTCACCTCCTTAATAAGCAAGGGTTCCATGCATTTTGAGTTGTCTCTTGACATATTTGAAGAAAGGAAGGTGGTGAGCATGCAATGCAAGGAAGCCAAGCAAATCTGAACTTCATGGGCAGGTCTGTCTCTGTTTTACGGGTTTTATTTTGGGTCTGGCACATTTATATATGATTTTGGGGCAGTTCTTGTATCTGATATGCCTATTTTCGCCTTAAAAAATTTCACTTTCATAAGTTTATATATTATTTCCTACAAGCTATATTTAACTACTTTCAGATGGTTTCAGTTTTGACAACCGATTCCGATTTAAGGATCTTAACTCTCACATTGTAATTTTCTGCTTGAATGTCATGATTAATGTTTTGTTTCTGATTCCAGTGTGATTAGGCTTGTAGAATCTAGTTTTGCGGTAGTTTCATTACAGTGGCAGTAATAACTAAGTGTTTTAGATCATACTAGATGACATTTGATGATTTGTAGTTTCCAAGGGGAAAGAACTCGTTCAAGGATCTGGTTTACTTAACTCGAAGCAATTTCAGAAAAGGGTTTTTTTGGGATGGAATAGGGTGACTATCATTTTGGCTCCCCCAATGTTACAAGGTTTAAGTGAGTGTCTTAGTGCCAGATTTGGTGGGAATTGGCATCAAAGAGAGTAGCAGCTGAATTGTCATTCTCAGGTGTGGAGTGGGATTTTACTAGGTTGCTTTGTTTGGATTAATGGATAAACACAATAACTGGTCTAGCTCCATGATGCCAAAAATGTAGCCAGGGCTAGGTAATTCTCTGAAGTGTTGAGTCCTTGAGAGCTTCTTTTTCATGTGTCAGAAGTGGGATGTTCTGTCAACTGAGGAAGATTTTTTTGGTGATAATTCCTGGGGATATCACAAGCAAGAATGCTGACACGAGTAATGAGAAATCATGTGAAAGCATGATTGGCCTGCCGCATAGTGGCTGCCCAGAACAGAGTTTATAGCGATCTAAAGAGCTAGAAATAGAACTCAACCTAGTCCCTAGTTTCTAGGATTTTTCAAGTGTTAGCGAAGAATGAGCCAGCCTGAAGAAGCCTGGCAAGAAGAAGTTGACTTACGATACCATGTGATTGGACTAGCTACTATGGGAGGTTTGTTTGCTAAAAAGGGATGGAATAAGAGAGCTAACAAGGACTAGAATCCGTAAGAGTGGAGCAATCACGACACTTTTTTCCCCTTAGCCAGATTTTGCTGATGCCACCTGGAAGGTAGGTAGGCGGTGGATGTGTGGCTGCTGTTGTAATGAATCTATCCCAGAAAGGCAGAACTTGGTATTGGAAAGTTTATGAAGTTATCTTGGAGCATATTCAATGCCTGTGTCTTATCAGTTCATGGTATTGTTTTCTTTCTTGAATTTCCTTCATTTTTGTGTTGGGTACCAACTACACTTTTTAGAAAGGATAATATAAAGTTTATGCGCAGATATACAGGTGTTTCAATCCACCTTGGATCACATAGCTGAAACAAATGTTGCTGCCTCTGATGTTAGGTTCAAACTTTTTGTGGAATGATTGTAATTATACTTGGCTGATTCATTTTGTGCATAGTTGGCTTGAAGGCAAGTTGGACTTTGGTCATCTTCCATCTAGTTTTGTGATAAATCGGTTTTGAAATGGATGCTTTCCTGTGAAAAGCTGGAGTAAGTGCTGACCGGTTTTGATCAAATTTGGGTTTTAAACTTTAATTAGTTGTTCTATTACTAGAGTTAATAAACCTTGAGGGAAACTTGGACAAAACAAAAAATAAAACTAGGCCAATGGATTTCACCGCCTTGGTTCTCTACTACCCTCACTAAGTTGGTGGATTTTTGCCAAGTTATGGACGACGGTGGAAATTATTTTCAGTAGTCAAGAATTACCACTGGCTTAGCCTTTCTCACTCAGTATGTAGCATTGTCAACAATCCAGAAAGCATTAAAGAATCTTTACAGTCTGCTGACATGTTCAATTGAAGTAATTCTTGGTTTGAGAAGGGATTAGTGCTGCTTTGGGAGTTTCAGCAAGTTGGGTGTTGTGCTGTTTCCCCGATTTATGTTGGACTGTGGAAAGAAAGAAATAAGAGATCTTTCGAAAGGGAGTAGTTGAATGTGACGAGGGTCAAGAAGAACTGGCTACAAACTTCTGGGTTCATTTTTGTTGTAGCAGGATATCGAGAACACGTCGACTTGTTAGGCTTATCCGCATATTCTGTCCTTTGTTATATCTTTGTTTTACCTATAAAAGAATTATTGAAAAAACTATAGGCTTTTGTGATTGTGCTTTTTAGCAGGTTGTATTTTATTAAGACTTTACTGCTATTAGGTTGCAGTCACCACTTTATACTTAAGTTTTTTTTGTTACATTATAGTAGTATACTCTGTCAACATAAAAGGTTCTTTGCTATTTCTTTTTGTTTTCTTTCATGGAGGATCCTTTGTCCTCCACATTGTATTTTTATTCTCTCCTCTCTGACAAAGCCTTCTTTTATCCAAAAAACATATATAAAAGGTTGCCTAATGCATTTAGATTTTTAATTGGAATTATGTGAAGTTCTCTATACCCTTGATTTTCATGTTAAAATTTCTTAATGTTCTTATACTCTTGTGCTTTTTATGCTCTGCAGATGGTTGTGGTTGAGATATTTACGGAAACATGTAGAAAGAAGACAAGATGTGTCTCATCTACACTAAAGGAGGTAAAACTTCACCCTAGCTACAGAAACAAATTGGAAAGAAAATGAGCAGGTAGGATGGTTTTCAGTAGTGACTCAATGTTGAAGGAAAGAACATAAGTTGAGGATGATTTCTTCAATGTCCTGGTTTCTGTCATCTTCTCATTCTATGTGAAAGATAATACTAAGAGTTTTGCTAAACTTTTTGCCAGGAACTGGCAGGGGTTTCGTACAGGTTTGTTGTCTTAAGTTCTGTTTTGGTTTGTGCTGCTTCTGTCCTTTGTTATTGTTGTGTTTAGTTATAGCCCTAACTTGACAATGCAAGATTGACCAGAGGTTATCATTCATTAGAGAAAGAGCAGTCTCGGTGAAACCTCATTTTGGTTATTGAGGGGAAGGTAGTACTGTAGTAGAGCTGCAAAGGTCCTATTGCTTTAGCTAACTGAGAGAGAGACAGCCCAAAGAAATTCAGTAGTTATATTTACTGCCTATTTCTTGTTCTGCTCTCTGGATTCTGCTGCTCCTGTTGTTAAGATGGGGCTACACCATCCCTGATATGAACAAGAAAGTTGGATAAAAGCTTCGTGGGGGAAGGCCAAAAAGTCAACAGTCTTTTTACTTTTTTGCCTAGCCTTATAAGTACACCAAAGGCAGATGACAAAGGTCCTTGACTTTTGAAAGAAATTCTAGTTTACATGTTTTTGTGTGTGTGTGTGTGTGTGTGTCAGCATTAAACCATGTTTTCTTCTGTTGCTTCCTTCTGTTTGAAACTCCAAACCTGTCTTCCTTTCAAAGTTATTACCTTGGGAAGAATATTGAGGGAAGATGCTCATGTACGCAGCTTTATTAACATAAGATATGGATGTTTTGGGTTTTAAACCACTTCTCTATTCTTCGTTGAACATGTTTTTCTTATTTGCTCCTTTTTAAGGGTGTGCAAATGATGAATTAGGATTGGGCTTTGAAACCAGCTCCACAAGTATCTGCACTTCTCTCTGCAACCATTTTCCAGACCTTTTATCCTTGAAATTGTTCTACTCGTATGGGCTGTTGCTCAGTTTGGCCTCCAAAAGTTCCACAAGCACAAACAAACAAAAAAAGAAGAAGAAAAGAATGCTTTCTATCAATTATATACAACTGCAGAAGAATTACACTTTTTCAAAGGTATAGAAGGAGAAATTTTCTAGAGTAAGAGAGAAAGAGGGGATTGGAGGAGGGTTTTCTGAGTTTGTGAATTTGGGAGTTTGTGTATATAAATGTCAACATGTGCTACCCGAATTGGTTATTCCCTTCTGAATCAACCATTATCGGAAGAGTCAATCATTCATGTCGTGAAGATTGGGGGCAGAATTCTCGATCTCTTCCCCTTCACCACTGCTTTCGTGTCAGGAAACCATCTGCTGCCATCGAGGTCCTCCACCATGCCGCACTCGTTCACCATTACGGGGTAAGCCACCAGGTGAACCCCTCCCATGTCGACCACTTCCTCCCCATTGTAGGTTTTCCACATTACCTCTCCAATTGAACGCACTCTCTTCACACATTCCAAGTCCTGAGGCTCTTGAAACAGTTCTTCTGCTTGACCTGTGTGCTCATACCATAAGGACATCCTATATGTTTGAATATCCCCATGGCTCATACTGTTGGTCTCCCCATTTCTGGTCTGCTGGTAGCAGCCGATGGCAATTTCAGTGTCTCTTTGCCCGTCCATGGATCGCTGGTTCACATTTGCGGAGCCTATTAACAGGTACGTATCGTCCACTGGAAAACATGTATTTAGAAAATGAACAAGAATATGATCAGTATATATAATTGAACCTCTCCTTTGTAGTGAATCTCTTGAAGTTTGCAGAGTTTTGATAGTCATGAATGTGTCTTTGTATGCTTGAAATTCATCAATTCTTTGATTGATTGATTGATTGATTTATTTATTTATTTATTATTATTATTATTATTTGTACATTGCAGTGAATGTTATCATTATTGAGTTTGCAGAAGTAATAGTAATTTATGTGGGTCATTCTGTGCTTGCAAAAAAAAATAAGAAAAGGAAAAATGAGAAATTGAGTAATAGAGTTCCAAATTATATAGTCTCTTTTGTGAAATCTGTTAAGTATCTGGATTTGACTGTGCTTGGGGAAAAAAAAAAAGGGTCATAGAGAATGTGCAAACCTATCATGAGCTTGGAGTGGACATAAATCATGAACCTCCTGTGCTTTTGGGCATTCCAGTACTGTGTGTTAGGAGGGGGAGAATAAGGAGGCACAAACTCTCCTTTGCTGCTCTCTTCTCGGTTTGCGAGGCAGAAGAAGTTTAAGTAGTCTCTGGGGTGCCCTGCCTCGCCACTTTCTTGTATCGCTTTCCCAATCAGCTTATACATCATGGCTATTGTTTCTCTAGTCCAATGCAGTATGTCCTGAACGGGTTCACTGTCAGGTTCTCCTTCTGGCCACATTGGTATGACTATATACGCTGCAAATCTCTCTTTTGCTTTGATCTTATTTGCTATCTTAAGTGCAATCTCAACTGGGATCAAGTTTTTGCAACCACAATGCATATCCTTTTCCCAAAAATGGCATCCCCCAATGAAATATTGGTTCTCAATATAGATAAACCTATCGGCGCGCCGAATTGCTTCAACATAAGCCTCATGGATGCTCTTCTCAATGGCCAAGTTCTTATACAAATGGCTTGCTGACACATGGTCAATTGACCGAAAAACTTGCACTTTCCATCCCCTTTCAGATGGGATGCTTTCCGGCGAAGGCTGATTAAATATATCCCTTATGGTAGCATTGGGTACTAGCAGAGAAGGATCACATTGTTTAGTCCACCTCTGCTCGAAATTTGTGAGGACATCCATGGCAGCTTCACCTACGATACAAGCATGAACATCGTGCCATGGCTCTCTAGGCCCTCCCTTGTGAAGGCTAGCTCCGGAGAAGTTTATCTGATAGAAGTCATGAGAGTGGGATGTGGTGTTGAGCGTTCGAAATAAGGAATGCTCTTCTGTGTCATAGCGGCCGTCAAAGAGGTCCAATCCACCAACAAAACTCATGATTTCTCGACTGCTCAAAGAACTCGGTGTCCTAGCGTCCACAGTTATTGTCTTCTGATGGTGCGCAAAGAGTGTGGGGAACTTGTGATGTAGTCGGGGGCACAATTTGCAAATTACCTTTTTGTTGTTCACCAAAAGAGAATTATTACTTATAAGAGAGAAACGCCTCTAGGGATCCAATATACAAGCAGCTAAGTCTCATTAAAAACCTTATGGAGAGGACCCTAAGGGAGAAAACCTTGGAAAGGAGCAACATAGTTAAACAAGAGGCAGAACAAAAACCAAGTGAATCCCGGTTTGCAAATTACCTTAGTGTGTTTGAAATAGGCAAAGGCGTCTTCGTCATGGGTTCTCATCACTCCTTGGTTTCTGATAATTGGCAAGGATGTTTCGTCATCCCAAATCATAACTCTCACAGCTATTCCTTCCTCCGCTTTCCGCTTCAATAAATCACCTAGATTTACTTCCCGTGCATGTGGAATTTTGGTTTCAGGGTCTCTGACCTTCTCAAAAGCATTGAAGAACAATCAGATTCTGAAAAATAAAATGCAGAAGATAGAGGGTGAAATGCGGTAAAATTCTAGTTACCAATGCCATCTTGGGATTGAAAGACCACCCTGCAATGTAAATCAAATGTTGGGCACTTTCAATGGCCTTGTATATATCCTCCCACAATTTCCTTGGGGGCCCAGAATGGTAGAATGGCGGTTGGAATGTAGAGTGATGGTGAGCATCTTGATAAAGTCTAACACTGCAGTTAGATCGCTGTGGAAACGTAGCATTATTAAGTCCCTGATAATCTCCTTGGCTAAGTATTTTTCCCCAACTTGGTTCGGATTCTGCCGGTTTAAACCATAACAAGAACTGGAGTTTAAGTTCTGGTACTGGTTTGCCATTTTCCGCTTGGAGAGGAAAGAATCCATTTATCAGACTCGATCCATTTATGATCTGCTGGGCCTGGATGTCGATTTTCCCCAAGATAGTGCACTCTGTTCTCATCGTAATGGTGATGGGCGTATTGCTTAGATGAGCACAGAGGATCTGAAAGGTTTGGTTCCAAATGCGGTCACGTCGTTGTCTCGTCTTTGCTACTTTCTTGTGGCCTATTTTGATTGTCACGTAGGTTGGCTTTCCGATGGCAAATATACACTACATATCAAATTTAAGAAGGGGTTAGATAGGTTAGATTTTAAATATATAGGATGACGGTGGGAGGAAACTCATTTTTTCTTTTGCATTTTTCCTTAATTATATAAGAGATAATTAAGAATCCTGCACTATTCTGATAATCAAAAAGGCCATTAAATGTTGCGAAGCCATCCATCCATCCATTTGATTTCGTCTGCATTTAATTTCTATTGATTGGTGTTTCTCTCATTATATTTATTTGTTATTGGTTAGCTCAGAATTTGAATATTTAACCTTGCCCCGCAACGTGGATTTATTACACATCATCTTCTTTTTTTTTTTTCCTTTCTCCTTTATTTTCCTTTTTTTTTTTTTTTTTCTTTTCTTGGGTTTGTTTCAGCTTGTACTACCATAGACATCCCTTTGCATTCATAAGTTCTGGAAAAGCAATTATTGACAATATGAAATTTTGCTGTTATTACTTTCACCTGCATGGCCAAAGCCATAACAATACCCATTTGGAATAACTGCAGGTAACATATTCTGGAGAATTATTACTTACATTGAGGGGGAACCAGGGGGTGTAACTTGAAGCATGGAAGATGGAAACTTCAAGTGTTCCATGGAGGAGCTTCTGCTTTTCCTCCATGAACGATCTGCCTCTTGAAATGAGCCGATTACTTCTAAATGGTCGGCGAGCAATGCTGTTTCAATTGCACCAACGGGGAAAGAGAGAAGGATCCCTGTTTCGCTTGGCATATGATGGAATGGAAAATGCATGATATGTTTGATTCAGATATAAAGGCTTGTGGTATGCTTGTGATTGTGAATGAAGGAAGAAAGCAGCAACGGAGACTTAGTCTTCAATATATGAAGTGTTTGGCGGCTTCAAAATTTGTGGATATCTGCTGCAAATCTAATCTTAGAGGCAACCTTCAAGTCCATACTGTAAGTTATATTTATTTATTGTTTTCTCAACTTTTCTTGGACTCCAATAACACACGGATCTCTTGATTTCAAACACATTGTTCATGCTTTCTTCCATTTAAGTTCTCTGATCCTAGCCAATAACAAGTTCAAAACACACCCAGTTGACTTTGTCTTGCATATATATATATATTTAGATTTTTTTTTCTTTTTTTAAAAAGGAAATTGAGAGGTCCTATGGCGTCTCCCAAGCATGCAAGCAAGGTTTTGAGTGCAAATATATATATATATATATATATACATAATATAGTATATTATTATATTGAACTGCCAGAACTTAAGGAATGGGTCAGAAGTCCTTTGGTGAAACTGAGACGTTTATGTTTTAATTAGAAGCTAACCAATAGGGTTTGTTAAAAGGAAAATAGGGAAACGTGGGAAACCTTGATCTGTTGCATGTCCCGTCATATGTTTAGTTTGGGGGAAAACAAAATATTATAATGCTATGGAGTTTTTATTTATCCAATTCTCTAGATATGATTGATCTTTTTTATTAGTTTTATAATTTTATCTGATTCTGTTGGAGGGCTCAACCAACCTTAATCCCCTCATTTGAGTTGGAATTGGAGGTTAGGTTAAAAAAAATAATTATATTGGCCTCTCTCTCTCTCTCTCTCTCTCTGTGTTTATATATATATATATATGCATTATTCTCCAGATTATGTATTATTATTATTATTATTATTATTATTTGTCCTTAGGCCGTTGACTCATTTTTCTAAACATGCTAAATATTGAAAAATATAGAAAACTTTTTTTCCCGAATATACGTAGTCGCTGATGTATGTCGAGTTTAGAAGATTGTTGGATCAGGCAATCGCCTGGCCTCTTGTTTTTTTTTTCTTTTTCTTTTTTCCTCTCTAGTAATAGCATTGTATTAGCAAGAATAGGACGTGCAAAAAATTAGGGAAAGTATTTAGTGCAGGATGTTCGTCCTCGTACACGTGAGGACGTGTGTAGTTTAGTGGAAAAAATTGGTTGCCCCTTTTTTCGTATATATAGCCTCTATAATGCGAGAATTTTAAAAATAAAAATATAACATTATTTATTGGATTTGAACCGGTGAGGTACGCCCCTATCGTTGGGGCGTTTAGAGAGCTCGGCTCTATCACTTAGTTAAAATGAATAAGTTCAGGTTGTACTTCCAATTCTCTTGTGCCTCTCTTGCAGGGGCGGAGCCAGGACCAAAGGGTGAAAAAAATGTTTCAAATAAAAGTACAAGTTTAATAGAAAATTCAGCATCTCTACAAACGTAATATTGTCAATATCCTAAAATGACATTAGGTAAAATATTTATAAATAAAAATTTGAGGTCTTAATTCACAATAATTCGAAAGATTTGCAATGTTGGCTTCGGTTTTTCTTTTCTTTTGTTGTTGAAGATGATGGTCCGTAATTATTGGAAAAAATATATAATTTGGTTCATTAGTGGGCAAAATCAAGATACAAATGTTAAAATTTGGTGGTTTTTTGATGAATGATTTTGAAAAGGTATTATTTTTTAATGAAAATAATGTCATTTTGAATATACTTATACCTAATCAGGACACGTGTAGAGACGGTGGATTTTTCAACAACTGAATGATAATATTGTATAAAAGATAAGTATACTATATAAAAGATGAATTTATAAAATTTGTAAGATCTAAATAGGTAAAAGTCAGCGCGCATTTTTTGTGGGAGGAGAAACGAGATTGTGCATGAAATGGGATAGAAATGGATGTGGAAATTAATTTTAAAAATGGGGTGGGTAGCCCACCTGAGACTCCCTAGCTCCGTCCCTGCCTTCTTGCATCGGTATGATGTACTACGGAAAAGGTCATTTCAATGCTTTAATGCTCCCGCCAGATAGACTCCAGAAAAGGTCATTTCAGTGCTCTAATGCCCTCAGCGAATACGGACCCGTGGCCACGCCTTTATATAACTTCGAACCGGAAATGACAGCTTCTTCGATTGCAAAGTGCTGCGAGTTTTTCCTCACTGTAGTGTTAAAAAAAAAAAAAATTTCTGAACATACCCTACCTTTTCAGGAGATTTTATATTTACCTCAGTTTTTTAAAAATGCGGTTGCCGGCCGCGTTTTCTTCGTTCCCGTTCTAACAACCACCGTTACGGTTGTCGGGGCGCAAAAACGTAAAAAACGCGCCCTAGCAACTGCGTTTTTTGTTTATTTTTTTTTTTTCCCTTTAAATTGGGAGGCCGGGGACGCGTGGCAAGGCCACATTAAAAACGCGCTTACCATCCGCATTTTTAGTGCCACGTGTCACACTCCCATTAAAAACGCGGACGGTAAGCGCGTTTCTCGGCCGTTCATTCTTTTCAACCGCAGAATGTGGACACGTGTCGTGATACCATTAAAAACACGGAGGCCACCTGCATTTTTAGTGACACGTGTCACACCCCCATTAAAAACGCGGAGGCCACCCGCGTTTTTAGTGACACATGTCACACCCCCATTAAAAACGCGGAGGCCACCCGCGTTTCCACTTCGCCTTTTTTATTTTTACCGTAGAATGGGGACACATGTCGAGTCCCCATTGAAATCGCGGATGGCATCCGTGTTTTCACTTTTCCCGTACTTAAAAATGCGGACGGGGTCCGCGTTTTCACTTTTCGCGGACTGGAAAACGCGGACAGTGGGCGCGTGTTTAGGCCAGAAATCGAGTTTGCTCCCCTCGATTTTATTTCCTAACCCCTTTATATTCACCCAACCATTTGTATATGCCGTTTGTGTGTATGTGAGGTGATTTGAATCAGTATCTCTAAATTTGTCAAAGCTCTAATGGATTCATCAATGATTCCCATGATTTGTTACTGGGGAGGAGAAATTGTTGGCAATTCGCACCAGTCTCTTAGTTATGTAGGAGGGAACTCGCGAATCATGTTCGTCCAATCCGGCGGTATCACCCTCGAATCTCTCCTTGACCAGGTTTGCTTACTGTTATCCCTTGAACGCAGCCTACATAGAGTAAGTCTTGTATTTAGGTGCCCTGTGACGCTTGGCTCGGGAGTTACGCCGACATATTTGCCATTTGTATAACGATGAAATTGTTCAGTATATGTTCCTAATGTTTGTGCAGTATCCAGCATTAACGACGTTGGAAGTTTATGTAAATGTTGATCCAATCCAATACCTACCAGGGCCGTCTACAGGTGTGTACAATCAGTTCTTGACAAGCGATGGTGGAGGTGACGATTACCAGACGCGAATGGCAGATGTAGATGCTGCTGGGCCTAGCAGTCTCATGCCTAGTTGGGTCGCATGATCCCCTCGAAAGTCATTCGTATGGGAGGTTCGACTTAAATGTCACTGGCGGTGGGCATGAAGATTATGACGATCAATGCTACTACCCGTTGAACGAAGTCACACATAATGCAAATCTGAGTAGCAGCTCAACGCCGCAAAGGGTTCGAACCATGTCATTCGACGATCCTCCAGTTGAGGATTGTAGTGAGGCTTCCGAGGAGGATGACGACATCTCGTTGTCCGACGATAGCGATGCCAGTGATTCGGACCCCATTCAGGCTGCCTCGAATGTCAACTCCCCTCGTTTGCATCAGCCTCGCGCCGAGTTTTATACTTCAGGGGAGGAATGGCCGTTAACATATGACCAAGACAGTCCGACTGTCTTCAATCCCGATACAGACCACCTGCGTGTTGGGTTGGTTTTCGACTTAAAGAAGACATTGCAACGCGCTGTTCAGTACTATCACATTCGAATTTGCAAAGAGTTCATGGCGGAGCGCTCAGATCCTGAGTTATTGGTTCTCATTTGCAAAAACCGTCGCAGGTCAGGATGCTGCTGGAGGCTTCGAGCGCACTTAGGGAAAAAGTCTGGTGGTTGGATTGTGACTCGATATGGAGGGGATCATATTTGCGAAGTGCGTAGGAGGAACCAGGATCATTGATGCATCTCATCAGCCATGATATCTGACCTCATCAAAGAGAAAGTGCGGTTGCAGCCTACTTACAAGGTCAGTCTTATACAGGAAGATGTCCGACAGGAGTTCAAGTATCAACCAACCTATAAGAAGGTGTGGTATGGGAAACAGAAGGCTCTTGCGGCATTATTTGGGGACTGGACTGAGTCCTTCAATACACTACCTAGGTTTCTTTCTGCCGTCATGCACTATAACCCAGGGTCGGTTGCCTTAATCCGAGCAAGGCCTTGTAGGGTAGCACCTGGCACTGCAACTCTCCACAGTGTCTTCTGGGCGTTCAACGCGTCCATCGAAGGCTGGAAGCACTGTCGGCCAGTAGTGGCTGTTGATGGGACTTTCCTTGTCGGAAAGTACAGAGGTAAGCTCCTCTGTGCAATGGGTACTGATGCAAACAAACAGATATACCCCCTAGCATTTGCTATCGTCAGTGAGGAGACAACTGATAACTGGGGATGATTCCTCCGACTACTGCGTCGACATGTGGTCTCGACGGAACGAGTTGGTTGTTGTTTGATCAGTGATCGTGCGAACTCCATTATGTCGGCGGTAACTGATCCACGTAATGGATGGTCTGCACCCCACGGGTACCATCGTTTCTGCCTCCGACATGTTCAGAGTAATTTTGCAAAGCACTTTGGTGGTGGGTTAGTAAAGAAGTTGTGTTGGGCTGCCGATTCCACGCCGCAAAAGAAGAAATTTAAAATGTACATGGACAGAATAAAGGACATTAATGTCGAGGCATATAGGTATTTAGACGATATTCCCCTCGATCAATGGACGAGGTCATACGACGGTGGCCGTCGCCTTGGGGAGATGACAACGAACATGGTGGAGTGTTTTAATGGGGTTTTGAAAACTCCCCGTTCATTACCAATCACTGCGTGCGTCGAGTGGACATTCTACAAGCTGAACAAATATTTTACAGATTCTAGGGACCAATCGATGGTTGGACCGAACGGGAACGTCGGTCCGTTCACAAGTCGGGTGATGAAAATTTTGCGGCATAGGTCAGCCAGGGCAGGTGCTCATAAGGTTACCATATTTGACCACGAGCAAGGGATCTACGAGGTGAAGACGACAACTTATGTTAGGGGGTCCGCTCGTAAGGGAGGGAATAGACAGCACATTAACCTAATGATGAGACAATGCAGTTGTGGGAAATGGGATTCGGGAATCCCTTGCTCCCATGTCATTGCGGTTTGTCAGCATCGCGGCATTAACCCGGATCAATGTGTGCTTCCATACTTTACGTTGGACGCCTATTCACAATCTTGGGGTCTTAAGTTCAGCCCATTGTTAGACGAAGCGTTCTGGACTTGGCCATACCCTGACGAGTGGCAACATTTTCGTGAGAAGCTTCTACCTGACGACCGATGGAAGAGAACGAAGCGCGGTAGACGTACGTCTAGGTGAATTCGGAACGAAATGGATGCACGTTCATAAAAGCTCGGTTAGGACTTCATTGTCGTGGTTGGGTTGATGTAACAGGATGTACTGCTTCAATATTAAACTTGTATTTCGTGTGCTTGTCAGTAACTACAAAATACGTCATTTAATTTTTCCAATGAACCGATCATATAAACATTTTACATGTACTGGCTAATACGTCATACAACAACATAACTACATATACTGAAATAACTGGTCGACCGACTCAATCAACACAATGAACCGCCCGTGAAACACCTACGTCGCCGCCAGTTCTCGATGTGGTCTCGATGATGTGGGCGATGGTGGCATATCATCCGGCCGGACATCCTCCGGCGACACGATCGCAATGGGCGCCGTCTCCAGGACCTCCATGGACTCAATGTACTCATCACCCAGCTCCGAAGAGAATGTCGGTGCATGCACCGGAGATAGGTCAGCGTAACGGCTCAGGCCCGCCTCAGTATAGCAAGCGATAGATGGGTCCTGAAGAGTCGTGTATGGCACTGGGGTCACCTGCTCCTCAAAGAACTGTGTAGGAGATGTGGATGCCGGATGGTACGGGAGATACCCTCCCATGAAACTGCTATCATGGCCGGTGTCGGAATCCTGTGCAGTGGACGGCCCTGCTCCTCCATGACTGCCGTGTGAACGGCGGATCTCCGAAATAACTGGAGGAGGCGACATCCACTGTCGTCGCCTCCATGACCGTCGAGATGTCTCCGGGTGCGATGGTGTGGGCTGCGTCGCGGGGGCGGGCTGCTCGTGATGTGCTAGTCGACAATCCTGCGCTAGCTCCCTAATCGCTCCAAGCATGCGGTCCCGTACCCGGCTCACATGGGGGGAGGGCTGCTCCTCCAACGATAGCTCGTGGAAACCACCTACAATGGTTCCCCACTTCGTGCAAAGACGAAATTTAATAATATGAATCCGCGTATTAATATCCCAATGGAAGAAAACTAAATATAGGTCAATTATATATTTACCATGATCTCCGAAGCGCGCGTGTTGCCCTGAAAGGCGTGGCCCAAATTCAAAGAAGGGTTATGCCCGAGGCGGCGAGTGATGGTGAAGTACCATGTGAAGTACGGATCGTCGCTACGCATTCGGCCATGTAGGGGGACGCCAGCCTGTACGGACTCACGGCGGCGATCCCAAAGTGCAATATAGGCAGACCACTTCCTCGACCAATCGATGTGACCTAATCCTCGTAAACTGAAGTGGTGGAGTGATCTTCCGGTATCGAGCTCCGCTACTATGGGCTGCCGGAAACCAAACTGTCGAACAACGCGTGAAGGAAGGTGCCACTCGACAATGTCAATGCATATCAAAGGAACCTCCGCGGCCCATATGTCAACTCCGGCGAAACAATAATCTGGGAGCGGGGTGTTCTGGTACGGCTGCCACAAAAAATCATCGTCCTCCATGATGTCGAACTGGAAGCGATATACGACGAGGACGTGAGTGGAGGTCGTCTCGAGCGAAAAGGGGCCAACCCAGCTGTGTACCGTTCAGACGACAAATATTAGTTAACATAGTTATACATGACGCACGACATTGATGGAGTATTTGCACTACGGTTGCACATACCTAGCGCCCAGAGGAGGTGGTGGGAGGTTCTCGAGGACCTCTGGTGAATACGGTCGCCTCGTGGGCCGTACACGAATGAAACGCTCCCACGCCCACAGCTGTAGTTAACAGATCCACAAAATTAAGAGTCGTACAGTATGATGTGAAATAATGACTTAATATATTAAAATGGAATCGAAAAGATGCGATTACCTGTAGCAGTATCATGGGCCCTGCAATCTGGTGCGCCGAAGCTCGAGAGCAGCGACAAAGCGAGCGATATAGGGTCGCCAAGCATGCGGCACCCCAACTGTAGGTATGACACGGTCTAAGTCGGCTAACAATGGCAATAAACGAAGGCTCGACCGATATCCAGATGTATCACCAAAAAGAACACCAAAAAGCATGAGGATGTATGCTCTCGTATAGGCCGCAACCTGCTCTACAGTGGCGTCATCTGGGAGGGTGGCACCGAACCACTCAACTAACCAAGCTATTTTCACGGTCGCTCCCTCGTGGATGTCCGCACGAGTCGGACGCACACCCAACAACTGCTCGCACAGATTAGCCCATTCGTCCTTAGACGACGGGCCACCACCGCTATTCGTGACAACCTGCCCATCTACTGGGAGACCAAGTAAGATCTCCACATCCTGTAACGTGACTGTTACCTCTCCAATGGGCATATGGAAGGTATGTGTCTCCTCGCGCCATCGCTCGACCAATACGGTGATCAACGCGTGGTCGAGTTTGATGCCACCTAACCTGTACGCACCATAAAAGCCACACTGTCGCAACATATCCAGGACGCGAAAACTAGGGACCACAGCTCGCCTGAATATCAGATCCCCTCGCCTTACTTCTAACTGTTGATCTATACTTCCATCCCAAACAGCCTCCGATCGATGCACAGGCTGTAATGTAAGAATCGAGGGGTCCAGTGGGCCGGGAGCAATATGATGTGACATCTGTATCATAACACAGTTTAGTAAATCATATGCACAACACATATAATTCACCGATCATATAAGCGTTATAACGAACTACTAATTACGACTAGGTCAACAAAAAGAACTCCATTATTAACCTTAATTTTACATATTTCATCCAATCCAAACAGAAATAAGAACAAACAGGGACAATTGCTCAATAAAATAAAACAAGTCAATGTGTCCACCAAAGGCCTTGTAGGGTAGCATATTATGACAGCATTTCGTGCCG
The DNA here is from genome assembly GCA_034195605.1 of Santalum album. Classification (NCBI taxonomy): domain Eukaryota; kingdom Viridiplantae; phylum Streptophyta; class Magnoliopsida; order Santalales; family Santalaceae; genus Santalum; species Santalum album. Next base: position 4,528,833 of record CM067258.1, read on the forward strand.
AATTCTATCGCAATAGTTCCGTATGGTGGTTCAGCGCAACCGAATAATAATTGCACACAGGAGATGTAATTAAACACAACACATGCTTTAAAGGACTTATGAAAAATACAATTGCTCAATAAAATAAAATAAGTCAATGTGTCAACTCAAAAATAAGAGGTAGCATATTATGACAATATTTCGTGCCGAATTCTATCGCAATAGTTCCGTATGGTGGTTCAACGCAACCGAATAATAATTGCACACAAAACATGTAATTAAACACAATATATGCTTTAAAAGACTTATAAAAAATTACAATCCGAGGAAACTCCGAAATCGCACCTCCGAACTACAAGCGAGGAGGCTACTGCAAATCACCGGACACGTGGATCTAGCACCTTCGAACTGCGGTGACTGGAGAATTCCGGCGGCGGCGCACGGCGACGGGCGGTGGGTGGGTTGGCTGGAGATCTAAACTCGCACCTGTCAACCGCGAGTAACCGGCTCCGGCACAGCAAACGACGGACGGCAGCGGCCGGGGGCGGTGGACGTCGGAGGGCAGCGAGCGGCGGCCGGCGGGCGACGGGGGCGGGGGGCGCACGGCGGAGAGGGTTTCGTTCTCGTGGGAGGAAATGGAGAATGAGGGCGGCCTGAGGGGATAGCAACTGAAATCGCGGGCAGCGTCCGCGTTTTCAACTGCGCATCCGGCCACGTGTCGCCGTGCTATTCGTCGGTCAGCGTTTTCACACTGAAAACGCGGATGCCGTCCGCGATTTCAATGGGGACTCGACACGTGTCCCCATTCTGCGGTAAAAATAAAAAAGGCGAAGTGGAAACGCGGGTGGCCTCCGCGTTTTTAATGGGGGTGTGACACGTGTCACTAAAAACGCGGGTGGCCTCCGCGTTTTTAATGGGGGTGTGACACGTGTCACTAAAAATGCGGGTGGCCACCGCGTTTTTAATGGTATCACGACACGTGTCCACATTCTGCGATTGAAAAGAACGAACGGCCGAGAAACGCGCTTACCGTCCGCGTTTTTAATGGGGGTGTGACACGTGGCACTAAAAACGCGGATGGTAAAAGGCGTTTTTAATGTGGCCTCGCCACGCGTCCCCGGCCTCCCAATTTAAAGGAAAAAAAAAAAAAGAAAAACAAAAAACGCGGTTGCCGAGCGCGTTTTTTACGTGTTCGCGCCCCGATAACCGTAACGGTGGTTGTCAGGACGGGAACGAAGAAAACGCGGCCGGCAACCGCGTTTTTAAAAAACTGGGGTAGACATAGAATCCCCTGAAAAGGTAGGGTATGTTCAGAAAATTTTTTTTTTTTTAACGCTACAGTGAGAAAAAAACTCAAGTGCCGCTGGAGCACCTTATTTTTTTCCTCTTTTTTTTTTTTTTTTTTTTTGATAAGGAAAGCCACAAGAACCTAAATAATAAACCATGTCAAGGGACGCGTACAAAGAAATGTCGGGTGAGAAGGACCTCATCTAATCACAACCATGATTAAAGTTAGCAAACGGGTGGATCAAACGATTTGTGGGTGGGTCAATATGGATCTGGGCCAAGGTAGACAGGTCAAAAGTATGTGTGAATCAAATCAGACTGAGTGGGTTGGCAAGTCAAGAGTATGTACAGATCATGTGAACGAATCAAACGAGTCGATGAGTCACGAGTTATGATCGTCACCTCTAACCATGATCGTCACCTCTAACCATGATCAACTGTAACAACATACTTTGCCAAAAAAGTGGCCAATATATTGTTAGAATTTAAGAAATTTCTTAAAGCAATATACACCACAGGTATCGAGTTTGGAATATCTATGCTGTTACTTTCAACCAGTGTATATAATATATATATATATATAGGATTTTTTTATTAATACACTCTAATCCATAAGGTTCGATCAACTCGATCCACATGTAAGTGACGTATATTAGAAAATATATATTATGATATAAAATATCCTCAAACACATATTTGCTTTCTTGAAGCACCTTCTTTGAGAAGGCGTGAAAGCTCTCAGCACTAGAAATTTTCACTAAAAATCAACCATCCACCACTTTCTTATCGATTTCCTATTGAATACAATGACCCACTTTCAATTCATTCTTTTTATCTCTAAAAAGAAAAGTTGTAATTTTGGCATCTACAAAAGCAATAATGTTTGGTAAAAAAGCATAACACCAAATTCTCTTGTAAAATCACAATTCAAACAATCTCAAAACCAATGATGTTTGATGAGGACCGTCTTTCTACTACTTGAACCAAAACTCAAACTCACCCTTACCCCTTGCACAAAAGCATACATTAATCGCTTGTGCGAACGAAATAAATATTTTATAAAAATATTATATAAATAATAAGCGAAATAGATGAAGAATAAGAAAGTTTTAAGAATTTTAAGTGAAATAGATAAATAATAATTATTAATCAGTAATATAATTGTTCCTGTCTCTTTTTACTCGATTTTTTCTCGTGATTCTTGAGAATCATCGTCTCACTATGGTCCAATTTTATAAACGAAAAAATCCTGCTGGTTTCCAAAATGCCACGTGGCCATCTCGGCCTTCCTAGTTGGATCTTGTAGTTTGTCCATCAAAACGCCGTCCCCACGCCGTTTAGTGTGGTCTCATCTCCCACTCATCCCTCCCTAAAAAGCGTCCGTTGGAAACATAACCGCCAAACACACCGCCCCAAAAAAACAACCCCATCTCCCCACTCCCATCCGCTACGTGTCAACATCACCTCCAGGATGCACCATAAGCAAGCACATCACAGCTGCTTATTATAACTCCCCGTCACCTATAATTGGCTCGCTCTCTAATTTGAATCCAACTCGCCGGAGAGTCTCCGCAGGAAAATGTCGATGTACGGGACGATTCCGGCGTCCCCGCCGGAGAAATCGAAGTCGGAGTACATCTCCCGCGCGAAGGAGCGCCTGAGATTGGGCCTCGGGACGCGGCGGCCATGGAAGGAGCTCCTTGCCTTCCGATCCTTCTCCGTCCCGGCGAACTTCGCTGCCGCGATCTGCCGGTGGAGGACGAGCATCACCTACTTCCGGATGAACTACGCGATCTTCATGCTCCTGATCCTGTTCCTGAGCCTCCTGTGGCGCCCGATCTCCCTGATCGTCCTGACCGCGGTGATGGCCGCGTGGCTCTTCTTCTACTTCCTCCGCGACGAGCCCTTGCTGCTGTTCGGGCGGATCGTGGACGATAGGGTGGTTCTGATCGTGCTCTCGATCCTGACCATCGTCTTCCTCCTGCTTACGAGCGCCACCGTCAACGTTCTCGCCGCGGTGGGCGGCGGCGGGGCGGCGGTGCTGCTGCACGCCGCTTTCAGGAGGACCGACGATCTGTTTCTGGACGAAGAGGCCGCAGAACCTGGCGGGTTTCTGAGCGGCGCCGCTGTCGTAGACGGCGCCGAATCTCCGCCGCCTCCTTAGTTTAATTTTGATTCTGTTTAGTTTTCGCGGGTTAATGTAATAGTAATACTAGTCTATCATCTATGGAGTGCATATGATTTTTTTTTTTTTTTGCTCTTTTGTTTTTTTTCATTTTTTATTATATTTTGTGTGTGTGATTTTCTTTTCTTTTATTTATGATTTGGTAATCTCCTTCTTGTATGTTGTCAAAGATACCATGCATGACATTAGCAACCCCAAGGTTGATATGAACATTAATTATTTGCCTTTATTCCTAGCGTTTTATGGGTTAGTTTTATGGAGTTACATGCATTTTGCTCTTATTTAGAGCTTATATCACCTAGACGAAGACTTGCATTAGTCCTTATGGAGCCATCTATTCGGAAATGTCACCTTTCGTCATTTGGTATGATTGAAATGGGCATGTGAAATAAAATGTCCGAACTACACTCTTTATTGAAAGGAGTATGCATAATGTACGTACCTTATAAAACCTATAATACATAGCCTCGAGAAAAGGAGATAGAGAAATTATTCTAAAACTCAAAGCCCTATAACCTCCCCTATAAGGAGGTAAGTCGTTATCAGTTGAACTATTGCTTATAGATTACTAGCACATTCTTTAATTAATAGAAAATATAAGTTTTCATGTAAAACACTTGTCTTCAAAATAAAGTATGTCATCATTTAAATTTTTTCTATGGATTTTCATTTTATGATATAATATCTTTAGTATATGAGACTCTTAATGGAAAATTTTACATAATAATGTTACATTTCTAAAATTTAATCGTGTGTACCATGTCACATGCCAAGTGAAAAAAATGAGAAATATGACAAACCAGACGGGACCCTAAGAATGTATTACACTACTCCCGTTATTTGTGATAGACAATGAATAGGCAGTAGAGATCCTTAAACCCATCAGAGAGTAAATTATGGCTGCAATGATCTCATCAAATAATAAAAGATGGATTGGCGAAGTGTAATTTTAGTGAAAGGTCAGGGATTACACATGTAAATTTGGCCAACATTTTTTTATTTTTTCCAATAAGCAGGAGCTTCGTTGGCCTTTTCGAGTCGCAGAGAGAATCATCTCTCCATGGCTCATCAAGCGTACGAGTACGATCCCTACTACCTCCATCACTACCATCATCAAGGAGCTCCGCCACCGCAAGACTACAGCGGCGGCGGCGGAGGATTCACAGACTGGAACATCAGTACTCTCTTCGTCGCCGGCCTTCCCGACGACGTCAAACCCCGCGAGATCCACAACCTCTTTCGCCGCCGTCCCGGCTTCGATTACTGCCAGCTCAAGTACACCGGCCGCGGCAATCAGGTCCCTCTCTCTTTCTCTCTCTCTCTTTCTCGCTACTTCTCTTTTAGGGTTTTTGTTGTATCTAAATGATGAACGAACCAATCTTACTCAGATGAGTGGTGGTATTAGGGCGTAATGTAGAGGGGGTTTTGATTTCTAGGGTTTTCCACGGGTGATTTTTTTTTTTTGGGTTCAGTGTTCTCTATAAATGAATGGGATTGTATTATATGCCGTGTCACTGTGCCTAATTAGGAACAGCTGCAATGCCTAAAGGGTTTTCTCCAAATTGAATGTTATTATATTAGGCTATTGAAGGAGCTTTCTGTTTATGTTGCTAGATTATGGTAAAACACTTGTTGCACTGAGGCGGGTAAGATTGTCTAGTTTTATTGAGCGTTATAAGCTTATCATAATTCAGAAACATTATAAAGGACAGAGATAAGACTTTAGAGATTTAAATTCTTGACGCAGGTCGTGGCTTTCGTTACCTTTTTGAATCATCAGTCAGCATTGGCAGCCCTACATTCGTTAAATGTGAGTGTTGGCCTTCATACACTATGTACTTGCCCATTTCATTCAGATTTTTGTTGCGTGCTCTTATTTCACATTAGTATCTTACACTTTTTTTTTTTAGTAATAACTTACTAGAAAAAGCAAGTTGAATGGAAAATAATGAATCCTCGTGGCTGATTTCCAAATTATACTATATGTACCAGATTTTGTTTAGAAGGTGAGAGCATGAATATTTCTCTTCACAATTTCTTCTAGTCACCTGGCAAGCTTAAATATTTCTTTTTATGATTCCTTTTAATCACCTGGAAAGCATTCCACGGGTTGCAAGACACGTTGACATTGCATAAAATGATGACCATGTCACATAAAGAGAGTTCAAAATATTTTGAAGTATAGTTAAAATCTTTTCAGGCTATCATTGATTTTTTTCAGTTTAAGAATCATAACATAGTAAACTGATCAGAGTATTGGGTTTCTGTTTTAATTTTGTTTATCTGAGGGTCATTTTTTATTGTTTCATGACAGGGTTATGCGATACATTTTCAGATCTTGTAATCTTTCTGATCCCTTTTAACCCTAAAAGTTATTTCCAGGGTGTAAAATTCGATCCTCAAGCTGGTTCTGTCCTGCATATTGAACTGGCCAGATCAAACTCAACAAGAAAACGTAAACCAGGTGTGCAGTTCCACCTGTTACCAACAGTATATTCTTAAGTTATTACCAGATTGATATTTTGTATAAGAACTTTGGATTTATGTAGGTTAATCTTTGACCTTCTTTTGCATTACCAAAAGTCTATTGACTTCTTTTGTTCACAGGTACTGGAGCATATGTTGTTATTGATAGAAGAAATAGAAAGGCAGCCGATGCCCAGGAAACATCAAGTGACGATGGTATTGCTCAGTTCAAATTAAGATATTTAACGGAAGGCAAATACATTTCTTGTCTCATGCCGCTAACTATTGTGGCATCATTTATTTCATTCATGCCTTCATGCAGGAGACAATGAGTCTGATGATCCATCTGGAAACAACAATCCTAATCCTGGCGATAATGATGATATAGCCGCAGGAAAGAGGTTGAAAGTACTCAGAAAGCACAATAACTGTCTAACTCTGAAGTTCCATTTCATACGCTCATTTAACATAGAATTCAAGAAGATTCTTGAAGTTACTATTAGTCTCATGAATTGCTAATTCTATCGTCTTTTTTGAATAACGTACAGTTCTGCTGCGAGGAATCCTGAAAATGCTGTAAATGTAAGTAAAAATCATGAAATAATGATTTATCTTATTTAAGATATGTTATATATGCTGTTTTGAAAACTAAGTGACACGGATTTCATTAATTAGAAAAATAAAATGAAAATTGAATCTTTAAATTGAGCTTTGAAGCATGAGTGGTAGATAGGCATGCACTTACAGAAGTGTAATCATTATTTGCATTTAGTTTTTCTCATAGCATTGTCCCTCCGCTTCTCTACTTGTTGGATGTTCTCTTTCACAGTTCTCTCTATAAGGATGCTTTTTCCCCCACCCCAGTACCTACATTAGGAGTCTGGCTAAAATGAAATGTTTCCTGTTCCTTGTTTTCCTATTGCAAATTATAGCAGCAAAGGTAGAAAGTTTACATATGAGCCCTTGGAGGATGTAGGTAGCATACGATGCCAATGACGCAACCTTTTAAAGAAGAAACCTTTTTGAGCTTTTGAAGCTATGAACAAATTATGATGTAATGTTAGAATATTATCAGGATACAATTTTCTTCCACAGTGGCATGTGATCATGTATGTATCTATATTCCTTTCTGTAAAATTGTCTATACTGTTTATGGTGAATTTTGTGTGTTGTCCTTGACTAGAATTGTTAGATTGAATTTTGTGATGGTGCTAATAATAAAATTGTAAATAAATTTTACCTTTCTTACCTTTTTCCGGGGTTTATGTGAAGCGCTGTTATAATTAGGAAGCTTTCCAACTGTTTCATTCTGCTATCTTGGTTTTATTGAGCACATACATATTTCTCTATGATTTTTCCACTTGATTTGCTGAAAAGGGGCAGAAAGAAAAGAATGCTGAAGGAGGAGCATGTTCTACTCTGTTTATTGCCAATTTGGGTCCAACTTGCACCCAAGATGAACTTAAGCAAGTTCTTTCTCAGTAAGTTGCACCCTGTTTCCTTCTCTTGAACAATGTTTAATTGGAGTTTTATTTTAGGTTTCACGATGTATCATTCCCTGAACCATTGTCTGAAAACTTGATGTCTTGTCTTCTTTTTGGTAACAGATATCCTGGGTTCAATGTGCTAAAGATGCGTGCTAGAGGTGGAATGCCAGTGGCATTTGCTGATTTTGAGGTATCTTTCAGCGTTGATATTGTCCATTTTAGTGGGAATGGGGAATGAAAGGCACCTGGTGCAGCATATAGGATCTAGATGATTTGCTTTTTTTGGAGACCAACATAAAATATCCTGACAGCATTTTGAGTGCTAGAACAAGACATGGGTGGCGTGTGGGATGGGAGAGATGGGGAATTATTAATCCATAGGAATAGAATAGATAAGGAATAGCTACTCTCAGGACCACGACTGGAATGGATATTCTTAATTGAGCCAGAATAGGGCTTGAACAGGAACAACTATTCTCAGCTCTAAGTGACCTGAGCGAGGGTAATATTTATTCCGCAGGAATAGTCCTATAATTGAATAGCTATTACAATTAACCAAACATACCATTGGATGATATGATTCTATGTCAAGTGGAATCTAGTTAGTTCATCAATTATCATCCAGTTGCTACTGATTTTAAATTTTGCATTTTAGCTGTTAGCTTCTCATTGTTGAAGCAGTACTTCACATTTGCATGGTAAATTCGTGAACCGAATTATGATAATCACGCATTCCTGCCCTACATCAACTGGTTTACCTCCTCTTCTTGCGCAGGAGGTCGAACAAGCTACAAGAGTAATGAATGAGCTTCAGGGCAACCTGTTAGCATCATCGGATCGTGGCGGCATGCACCTAGAGTATCTCTCGCCTCTCCTGTTTATAAATAATTTCATTGTAGCTTTATTATAATTCTCAACTTCCATTGCGAGAGCCGATTAATATATTAATTTTGAACACCTCTGTGATCCGCGATATATCTTCAGGTATGCAAGGTCTAAAATGAGGAAGTCCTAGATGTTGGAACGGACACACAAATCCGGAGCTATTCCAGAACTGTTTTTGGAGCCATGCTTAACCCAACACTGTTCACAGGACAAGATTCGAATCCCGGCCATAGAAAGAACCCCAGTATTCTTCGAAAGCTTTTCTCTGTAAAAGTGTCTCTCAAGGGTTTTGCCATATCTTCACATGGACCAGGGCATATACTCTGTGAACATTTCTCAGAAAAATCTTTGATTTTGTGTCATATGTGCATGGCACTCCGATACATTGGACGGATTGCAGTTCATGTCCTGACCTAATTGCAGTTCCTGCAAAAAGATGATCAGCACAAAGGTTTGTAATTATCGCTTCATCGTGGGATGATCAAGTTGCGTACTGGTGGTTTGGCGCGTTGCTTACTTGTGATTCGGAGCTTTTTTATGTTATCTCAATTATCATTTTGCTTGAATAGTTGAATAAAACACTTGTAGGTCAATTCCGGAGCAAAAGCGATCTAAAGCAACGAATTATGGTAAGTTTTTGGGAGGATGAAAGAAAATGGGGAGTCAGCAATAAAGGAACCAGACCCATAGAAAAATGCATCGAAACCAACGGATCCAGATCACCCGAATTCGAAAGACCTTGAATTTATGGAAGTCAGTCCTACCTAGCCGTTCATTACATAAAAAGATAAAAAGAGGAAAACTTGAAACCGAAAAAATAGCGGCTAACGATTGTTACACATTCATGACGTTTTGCAAAAATTCAGCTGATTCATATGGGAAACCACACGAGGAAGAGAGTGAAGCTTCCCCTTTCATGTTAGATCTTTTTAGAGCAGAGATTCAGAACAATTCCACCCAACAGCTTAGGGAGGGGAGAAGGGCTCAATAGAGCACATCATACTAACAGTCTATCCACAGTGAAATGTCAATCCAGAGTAAGAAGATCTCAGTTTTTCTTAAGAGCTGCTCCCTTTGATTTAACCCAAAAAGGCATATCCATCAACATTCTAACACTGCCAGTAATTCAATTCCTCCATTAGTTGAGGAAGAATCATAAGCCCTTACCCTATCCCTCCTACTTCCCTTCTATACAAAAACACCAAAAATTCCAGACAACATTGGCAAGGAATAAAGACAGAAATTTCTTGAACAAAAATTACATCTTAAAAGCGTTACCCGAATAATTCATCTCGGGCAAGCTCTTTACAGATCTCGAAGCACAATCTTAAGCTGGCCTTTCCCTTCCCCAGAAGCCCGCCCTTAGTGAGTCCATGTTAAGTTTTCCGCTAAACCTTTCCACTGTATCGGTCAATAGGGGGCCGCTATAATGCTCGTGCTGCAACTGCGGCTCCACCCAAATCCGTCCACTGCGATTGCCAACCTCATATCCAGATGTCGACATGTGATTGGAGTCCATGACCATGTCGCCCTCCAATATACGGAGCACCTTCACATCCAACGTGAAAATGATATGTCGTTAGCAAAAAATAAATAAAAATCTGATTCAAACTTTGATGCAATTCTAATCTCAATTTCTTGTGCTCGCGGACAGCTAACTTTGTTGTGGAAATGGTTGGTGCTCCTAACAAATGTCCCCCAACAGAACCCATCTACTCAGGTAATGTAAATATTTCCTCTGGAAATGTTAATGGAACCTTAAGAGTTTGAAGAGAAGATGCATAAAATGAAGAGAATGAATGGCCCACACGCACAATGTTCTCAAATCATTCAAGTGTATTTGCCTCAACTTAAGTTTCTTTTTTTTTGGATCAGCGACATGTTTTGTCTCTGATTATCGTGAACAACATCCGTGGCTTGAATCTTCCAGACTAGGTTTCTAGTTATCTCCACGTTGAATTCCAGATCATATTCTCCGCAACCTCTAAGATCCGCTAATTTATGCATTCCTCCAAGAATATTCAGTCTTTTGAAGATAAAATCAACTTTAGTTCTCTTACCTGTGACATCCGGGGCCTGAGGTGAGGATCACGCCGAATGCACAAAGATGCAGCATGCAGCATGCAACACACCTCTTGTTCTGAATAGTGACCTTCCAGACGAGGGTCAATCAACTCATCAACTGCATGATCTTCCAACAGGGGACGTGCCTGTTTCACATTTAGGAACACAAATTAAGGAAAGAAATGGAAGTCAAGGACAAAATAAAACACAACCAAGTCAAGAGGAACAACATAAAATTTGTCAAGTAATCATTTCTCTTTGACGGAATTACATCTCATTAATCTATCCCGAAAATCATTTCAACAGGTATATCGGAAGCATTACATTTGAGAAGCTTAGATGACTACAAGTCCATGACTCATACCCATTCAGTAAGGCACTGCTGGCCTTTTGACCGGCTTGAGGTCAACAGCTTTTCGTCCTGTGACAAGCTCCAACAATACCACTCCAAACGAATAAACATCAGCTTTTTCGGTGATCTGGCCACTTTGAGCATATTCTGGCGCCAAGTACCTGCATTGGAGGGGTATATCGCATATGATTCCGACCACGGATGTAGTATTAGTCAGCCAAAGATTTTCAAAGCAAAAAATTTATGCCAAGATTTACCCGAAAGTTCCAATAACTCTTGTTTCGACTCCAGTGTCTCCATCAGGCTGCCACCTTGCCAAACCAAAATCCCCAACCTTGCAACAAATGTTGGAACGAACTTAAAGCAAACATGTCAATCTGAAATGAAATTTAACTAAGGTTAAAAGGTGGCCATACTAGTGGTTCAAAGTCATGGGTGATAAGGATGTTATTTGGCCGCATGTCACGGTGAACAATGCAACCCACTCTGCATTCTTCATGAAGGTAGCGTAGACCTCGAGCAGCTCCAACAGCAATCTTTTGTCTGGCAGGCCATGCCAATGGTCCTTGATTATGTCCTGAGAGACCCATATTTTTTGAATTATAGCCATTATTGCAAGGAAAAGATTAATAACTTACAATTAGCAAGACTAATCAAAATTTATTAAAGTCATAACACCACACAAGGTAGGTAGCATTTCAAACTCTAGAAACTGTGAAAGAAAATGTACAATTTTCAGTCACATGAAACATTATGCTGTAGTCCAATCACAGGCACGGATTGCAGCTTAGAAAAGACCAACGGTTCTATATAACCACCTTCAAAAGGGTTAAGCGCCCTTCGATTCCAACATATACCAGGGTTATTACTTTATAATGAGCCGCCTCAATTATCGGCTTCACATGCTGGCCAGCAAAAACATGATGTAAAAGATAAAAGTATTCCATGGAGGGAAGTCAGAGAGGTTACCCCATAGGATGAGAATCCAGTGATCCATTGCATATATATTCATAAACCAGCAACCGTCTACCATCCTCAGTGCAGTAACCAATAAGCATAACAACATTCCGATGCTGAGCGCAGCTAAGGACTTCCACTTCTGAGCAAAACTCAATATCACCTTGAGAGCTTGCCAATTTGTGCTGCTTGACAGCAACTGCTTGGCCATCCGGTAAGACACCTCTATGGACAGATCCAAACCCTCCCTCTGCCAAGAAATTTGCCTGTGAAAAGCCACCAGTAGCAAGCTCCAGCTCAGCATAGCTAAACCATCTTGGAGGCTTTCCAAAAATAGGTGCCTTGTGTTGACATATTGAACACAGTGGAGGGGGGCCAAGCGGCACATTTCTCGACAGTGATATTGCTTCTCTCACATTTCCACCTAAGTCCATATCAGGCCTACAACTGAGCACTCCAAAGCCAGCTTCTTGATCAAGTTTTGAGAACTTCTCTAGCAAAGCTTTGTCTGTAGAATTTTTAGCCTTATCAGTAGTTCTAAGCGTGCACGCTTCATATTGGTGAGAAGATTGACGCTGAGAACTTAAAATTCCTTTCATCCATGGCTGAAAACCAAATCGCATAGAAGGGGACAAATTTTCGCTCTCTGTATCTGAACTGGATTCATTCAGTTCATGATTCTTTTCTGTGCTTAGCGACTCCTCTTTCTTATCTCCATTTGTTTCAGAGACAAAAAAGGGTGAAGTTCCTGGATCTGAACTTGATACTGACGAAGTCGCAGCTTCAGTTGTAGTAAACGGTGTTCCCATCTCTGGACTACTTGTTGGAGTCACAACTGGCCCTCGAATGGACTTCATAGAATCAGTCCTGTTTTTAGGATGCTTTTCAGAAGCTTCATCTACCTCAGGTGAGGTATCAGCAGCTTCAGATTCCTTCTTAGGCGAGCCTACCAAATTCAAACGGAGAACCTTTGGTTGGGAATGCTTCATAACCACAATATTGCATTGAAGCTCCTCCATGCACCGTTTCTCTTCAGGCTTGAGCTGCCTGTGAAAAGAAACCAAGTTATAACCAACCACAGAAGTTATTCAAAGGGGCGAATAAAACAAGATGCCTACAAAGAAATCACGGAAGTTTCTTTGTTCATTTCTACTGAAATGAAAATGGAATATTACTTGTCCAGTAACAACCCAATTAGCTTGGGCTCGCTTGGCCTCTGCAGCCACTGATCCACAAGGCTGACCCAGAAACGATTTTTATCTTGACATTTATCTACAACGAGACCGTCAAACAAATATAAGCTTGAGCAATCAAAGGATACAAAACTGCCTAAATGTGAAAAAGAAAACATATATTGCTCCTACTTACCTTGTTTGGATCATAAACATCATGAAGCTGAACAATCATCTGGGAGCACGAATCTGCGATATCAGATTTATGCTCTGAAGTTCCAACTGAATGAGACCTTGAGTGACCACTGGCACAGTCGCCAGCAAATCTTGGGAAACCCCATAGCTTTCGTCCTGGGGAGTGGAACAGACAATTTAATAACTAATTACATTCCATACTTGCATATAATAAATTATGTCAATTTTTTGGGGCAAAAAAATGTCTGCATGACATAATCAACAACAGAATATATAACTTAATATATTCTTACACATAGACGATATGTAAGAGAGACAGACTCTCTTAGCATGCCAAAAATATGACGAAAGAGTACCCAAGAATGGCATAATAACATTATGCCAGATCCTAGGTATTCAAAACCCTTGTTGGGTGCGTGTCTGCCCATACATACCAATTAGAAAAATGGGTGAAAGTATTACAAGGCAGGAAGGTCTTTTAAGTTTCTAAAAGCTCACAAAATTGCTCAGAAGATATAGCACACGCAATGTAGGCATCCTGAAGGTAAATATGGTCTTCAGATGACCCGCTCACAAGTACCCATCAGCTTCAATATTCTCAACCCGGGGATCCTTGTAGTGGACATAATGATAGAAGGAAACACAGTTTATCTTCCTTCCTCAATGACACTAAAGAGAACTAAAGAGAAAAGTGATCAAGTAATAGATGTTGAATCATCCCGGCTAACCATTGAGAGCTAATGACCCAAAGCGATCAAAGCCTAAAAAGAAAGTTGTATATAACAAAAAAGGGATACTACCGGTGAACCAAAAACACTCAAAATGTGCATATAGCTAAAGGGAATACGAATCAGTTACCAGAACTCTGAGAGGGAACAACTACAAGCAGCGTAATACAATCTCCAGGTTGAACAACATGAGTCAAAGCCCATACAAGAGCCGTCTTGGGAATTTCCTTCGACGCCTTCACTGCAACAACAACTTTCTCGGCAGCCGCCGCAGCCGCCTCGGAGCCCTTCTCCGGCTGCTTCCTGTTCTTCTCTTCCCGGCTCATCGCACCCACCAAAATGCGATCAAATTTTCAGAAAATCTACGCTTCAATATACGAAATCCTCCAAACCCTTGACGCCCATTACGCCAATTCAGAGAAATATGACTGTATTAGAATTACCGCGCCTTTACGAAGCGAGATCGGAAGGACTTGTAACCCAGTTCACATGAATCTCTCGAGAAAATGAAAAATCCCTAAATATCAGTCAATGAATTTAAACCCTCTTTCAATCTCGCACTTTCCTAATTGATCCAGTACGGTCAAAATCCACAAATCTTGCTTGAAAGGGTCAATAATATACTAATGTGGTAACAGTAATCCTTGACCAGATCCTTAGAAACTCTCCTTCAGAAATAATACTATCCAAAATCTCCGGTCCAGAAACCAATGGATTAAGTACTCCTCGATTCAAACTCTGGGTATGAATTATTTGAGGCCCTTTTGAGGCAAAGCTGCTCAGAAGAAAGATCCACTGTCGTGTATGAACTAAAACGCAAAAGGACACAAGCCCAAAAGCAGCCTTCTCTATCTCTACAACGGTAGAAGTGCTCTTGAGCCTTCAAATCAGAGAGTCAAAATGGTGAAAGTCGCAAAAGAACGCCACCCTCCCCCCCTCTCTTTCAATGGAAGAATATGAAGCGAGTTAAATCAGAGAAACAGCTACAGAACTATAGAGCCCCAAATCTCCATATCCGGCCGAAAAGACCTTTAACCAAAATGGCAAATGTTCGATCTAAAGCTTCAACAGCTGGCGAGCTTCAAATAAAATCTTGTTCACAAAGCCCACAGAAGATCCTGCAAAATCTTTAAATCTTTAACCATTCACAAAAACAAAACAATTATAATAATAGTAATAATAATAAGGAGAACCCAATAAAGAACAAGAAAGACCCACCTCCTCCCGCTCCTCCTCCTCCTCAAGCTTCAACCCAAGGCAAGAACACGAGAATGTTAATCAATAACGCCCGATTTTAACTAGCAGCAGAATCACGTGAAAAGGGGTAAACTGGCTTCCCACATTGAAACCACCTGTCATCCCAATGTCCCCACAATGAATAAACACCACCGCCGTCTGTGTCTGTGTCTACCTCTGCTTTCACATCTGATACAGACACGAAACTGAAAATGGGCCAAATGGGGGATTCAAGATAAGAATGCTTGTGGATTCCTCACAACTCAAACACCCATTAAAAGTGGGTCAAAAAAAGCCACCACAGAAGGCGGCGACCGGAGAATCGGGTGAGCCGCCGGCGGGGGTTTGAAGTGAGACAAAAATAGGAGTCGCTAAGAACGTGGGGTCTTTGGGTTTTGCAATGAAAAATGGGTCCTTCCGACGTGTGTTCGTGGGAGAGTGTCTGCCCATAATACAATTAGATCCACTCTCATCTCTCTCTCTCTCTCCCTCATCGATTTTTGCGCATTTTCTTGCGGGAGAGCCGTCGTGAAGGAGCTGTCATGGCATGGGTCATGCGAATGCCCCTCTTTTTGGACAAAACTACGAAACTAACACTTAGTTGGCAGTCCCCCTTCCTCACTGTACTTGGATATCCATAATTGGGCAAGACTTTATAATGTTCTACCATGAATAAATTATATTTGGGCAAGTTTTTTAAGTGATCTTTTGACGATATTTTAATAACAGACATAAAATTATTCTCTCTTTTTGATGTATTTTGGGCATGAGTATTCGATAAATTAAAAAAATCTTACACTTTTTATAAGTATTTTTTATTGTGTATGCATCAAGCTAGTTATGAATTTTTTACTATTTTGTGTGAATTTTAAAAAATTATTAACATACGAAAAATGTAAAATATTTTGTATGTTCCAAGGAGAACGGTGTTGGATTTATACCCAAAAATCACATCCATCCATGGATTGTATTATGAACCCATATGAAACCACTTTTTTCTCATCCTAATGCATTACATATATTAATCTGATTAGCGGGTGTAAATCCTTTTGGTCATTATGTCTATAAAAAGGCTTCTCTAATACCGATATGGTATATGTTAATAATCTAATTATAGAAATATTCATAATTTTAGTGCATTGAAATTTACTGAAAATTGTTTAAATTTATGCATTAAGGTGCCCTCCCGAGTCAGAAAACCCCAATATAAAATTTGCTCTAAAAGAAATTTGTCTTTGTGAACTAGCCTATCCAAGAATTTAATGAAACTTGATTGGGTTGAGCTTATAATTAATTAATTGTTTATAATTAAGCCAGGCTCTTTGAAACATGCACGTGAATATAATAAGATGGTTAGGCAGACTAATTTTGAGTTCAAATTAAAATATAATTAATCGGCATAAAATTCATCAATTATCAACCAAGAAAAGGGGGGCCAAATAAGGTCAAAGTTTATGGATTTGTCACACCTTTTTTCACAAGACTGCCTTTATTTCAAACTAAATTGAAAATGATGAATCTTCACACATTCTTATACTTAGGACAACTTTATTAAAGGATTGCATTTCAAAATCTACCAACTAATAAGATGGACCTTCAACTTTAATGTTCGAACTTTGATCCCTCCCAAGGGAGCCCCATTTGCCCATCAGACCAGGGACCCAACTCCTTTGCAGCCATTCATTCAAAAAATTAGGGTAGGTTTGGGGAAGGAAGACCCCAAAATGCTTAGGACAGTGCCTTAATGTCAAACAAGACATTCTCAGTTCCCAACTCAAATGGGGCGCCCTGCCCAAACTGAGCCATCCATCCATTGGCCACACTATTCATTACACTCCAATGGGGAGAGTTTTAAGATGACAGTGAAGGGGTGGTGGAAAAAAAAAAATACTAATAAAGAGGAAAAAGAAAGGAAAAAAAAAAAAAGAGAGAGGAGGAATGATGTTTTTCATTTTTCTTTTTATTGAAATTTTATGAAATGAAATTGCTTGCCGTTCATAGTTGGTTGATTGTTCATTTATGATTATTCATTGGCCATTTTTTAAGTTTTGTGGCATCTCTTATTAAAAACATATATATTTATTGGTCGTATGGCCGAATTGACTCATTTGTTTGTTCGAACAGTGCTTATTCTCGTATTATCGGCAAACAACTTGACGCACATTTAATTTTTAAAATTTCGACCATATAAATTAAAAAATCACAAAGTAACGGTGAACCTAGTTAAGTGGTTTTAGATGATTCCACAATGTTTAGGACCTCTAGTTTAAAGGATAATAAAAAGATAGGAAAATATTAATCGGTTTAGATTCAATGATTTTTCACTGAATGATTGCGATTGCCTATTTTCAGAAATTAATAGTCATTCAAATTCAGGTGATTTCGATCTCTAATCCAAATGGATATAGACTTTCTGAATTTTATAAGGGTAATGTTATATGTATATTGTTCGTATTAAAAGTGATAAATAAGAGACGGCAGAAAATAAAATGATATAAGATTTATCTAAATTTATAAATTTATATATTTCATGAATTCAGGTGGTCCTCCGAGCAAAACTTTATAAAATCCTATGGAAATCCTAAAACGTTGTCGTATCTCCTAATATGACCATGTCAGAACTTTTGAATTTAGCTACTGTTACTCCTCCACCAATAAAGTATTTTAAAAAAAGGAAAAAAATGGAGAAAAGTTGGGGGGGGGGGGGGGGGGGGGGGGTTGGTCGAGGGCGTCGTGTCGTGTAGGCGGCGCCGAATCAGAGGCGCTCTCATAGTTGTCACTGTCAGGCGGCTCTGATTTCCATCCATTTGTCACTGTCCCATCCCCGCCGTCTGATTTTCCGAAATTTATATTCATCCAACGGTGCCTCCGCTGCGTTCGGCCACTGTTAAAATATTACTACAACGATGCTTTTAGCCAAATAATATAAACAGGGGGTTTTTATAACACGCCATAAACAAGCCCTAGGGCCATTCACTTCCTTTATTCATTTTTATTGTTTGTTTCGGAAAGAATTTCACGGGTCTGTATATTTATATATTTCATAAATAACTTCTAAATTTTATGCATAAATTTCAAATTTATAAATATCTTTTAAACTTATATATATATATATATATATATAAGTCTTGCACTTTTTGTTTCACGAATTTTTGAGAATGTTTTAGAAAAATTTAAAAATTCTAAAATGTCACTCTTAACAATTACTAAAAGTTTGGGGATATTATTTATCTTCTTCATCCACTCAAGTTCTCTTATCACCATTGATCATTGAAGCCTAATTATTATTGTTGTTGGACTTTGATCAATGGTTGGGGCTAAACTTTACTGAATAAAAATTAAAAATAATATGTATCAATTAAAAATAATTCTCATCATCAATAAAAAAATGAGAAATGATAGAATAAAGATAAAAATAACATCAAATGAAATCTTATTATTCATGAAATTGAATCATCTGAATTTCAAAAGGTTCTAATCATTTAATACTTATATAAAGATTAAAAAAATGTAAATAAAAAAATACTAGAATTATCAAAATTTATTTAAATTCATAAGATTTTTAAATTTACGTGGTTTATATTTTCTTATACATATTTTCATCAGCTGCTGCCTTGAATCGTGAGCCCGCTGACTCCTGCGCAACTGCCAAATACAATCCGACGGCTAGAGATCGCCCAATCATGTTACCTGCGGTGTCGGTCTCCGATCCAGAGATCTCAAATCAACGGCTGATATCCCTCGCAAATAAGTCACGACCCGAGCTCCGTGGATCGCATCCAGTTGTAAGTCGCCACGTGGCCATCAGGTTGCCCGCATAGCGTCCGGAAATTCAAAATTTGAAATTCAGGGAATTTAATGAGCTGTGAACTTTATACAAAAGAAGAATAAAAAAAGGGGAAAAAAATCAAATAAGAAACAATGTCGCCCTACGGCTCAATTTAGCATAGGAGCGGCCGAAGGGACCACGTCGTACGCGGGAGCCGTATGGTGTGCCCCGTGCCCGAGTCCACACGGCATGGACCGGGTTTGACCCGATACGACAATTCCTCTGTCACAAGAACTCCATGACTTGTTTCCCTACGACCAAATGTATAATTATTGGTGAATTTTTTTACGTGTGTGTTGGCACATATATTCAATTATTATTCATTTGGTAATGTAATAATACTGTATCGAATAAGTTTTTTATTTTTTCTCAAATTTAATGATGAAATGGACATGAACAGTTTAAATAAGATTTAATAAATATAAGATAACTCAGTGGTAAATAAATTTTTAACTTCCATCATTAGATTCAAGGTTCACGTCCTATTAATGATATTCTAATTACAATAAAAGAAAAAATATTTTAATTAAGATTTTCGTTCTTGGGAAACAAAATAAATTCTTTGATTTATTTCATCTGTTTCATTATCAGGATTAGGAGGAGGACACATGCCGTGCGCATGTAATTAGTGGTTCACATAGTAATTCACCTTTTATATTGGAAGTTAGGAACATTTATATATACATATTATGTCTCACACTGATATATTTTTAAAAACCCAACAAAAAAGAAATTTTTTTTTGGCCATGGTAGTTTAAAACCCTATTAATCATAAAATTATATAGAAAGTGTTGAAAAATTCCGTAATCTTCCGTTTAGAATTCCCTTAGTTTTTTAATTACAACCCCTAAATTACCCACATGAATAATGGCAGTTTTCAAGGAATCCTACATTTTATTATGAAAGAGTAGATATAGTTAAATGGAAACAATTGTACGTACTCAACTGTATGTATATTATAATTGTGACTGGGTTTCTCTGCATTTACGGCACCAACTGTCCTTTGCAGTTGATTGATGAATGATTGCCACGCATACACGAAAATAATCTAACCATTTATTGAAATTGTATATTCATAATTTTACAAGCTTAATTATTTATTTTGAGGAGCTTTATTCTAAATAAATTTGATAAGTATAAAACTTGTATAAATATTTATAATATTTTTATGTACATATAACAATCATGTAGAAGACAGTTTTTACCCTAAATACAGAGAAACCCAATTGAGTTTACCGCTAAACACGCGTGCCTAATAAATTATCAATCATATTTAATTAGAGAGAGACAAGAAAAACGTAGAGGGGGGACAACTCGTCAAGCTGAAACTTCTTCGATGCCTCTGTTCACCAAACCACTAATCTAATATGCTCATGTGCTCACATAATTGTGAGTAATTTAGAATGAAAATTATAACTAATCACGTTAAGGGAACACAACTCATGGGCTTTCTTGTCCTTGTATGGATCAAATAAATAGAACTATGAGCAGTGCTGTTGACGTCGCTTTTCATTCTCCTGGAAAAGAAATTGACATTTGAATCAAATAAACTTGTTTTCGGGCTTTCATTGACTAGGTAATTGGAGAATTGCTCCATTTTCGAGCCTACGGCTCAATCCCTAAGGAGATATTCACTTGTTTGGGCCCTTAACCTACTTTTTTTAAGCCAATGGTTCAATCTCTTCATGGGATGTCTTTTGGTCCCGTGGCCCATGAGTTATCACCCTTTTTGGATTTTTCCATTCCCTCATTTTTTTAATTAGGGGATCTTGGGCCTAAGACCCAAGAAGGACTTGGTGCATCCTATCCTCCTCCTATTTAAGCAAAACTCTATGATTTTGCAATGGGGATTTCTTTTATGAATAGTAGAGGGGAAAAGAGAGGAAGGGCAATTGAAAAAACTAAGGTTACTCCATTATTTCCTTCAAAGCCACCATCAGCAACATTACTAATGACAAGGTAAGCTATGCTCTGTCATCCTCCATAGCTAAACAAGTTTGATTCTTATATAGAGATATGTAGAAAACTCTATTGGTCCGGCTCCTCGTGAGCCAAAGGGCTCCTTCTTTCCTTTTTCTTATTCTTTCTTGTCTTCCTCTTATTTTCCTGTTCTGAATCTATAATTCTATTCGTCAATGGAGTCGTCTACTCCATTGACCATCAACATGGTATCTTAATCGAAGATGTCCCATGCTTATGACAATGGATGTAAAAAATCATCATCCTTCATAATAATATGAACCTGAGCCCCAAAACCAAACGATAGACGCATTTGCGCCTAACCGACAATTTTCATGCAAACAAGCCCCAATGGTGTCTAATCTCCATTTTGCTTACTTCTATTTATTTATTTATTATTATTATTATTTTGGTAAAATCTTGCTTGTTTTTATTTGTGTGTGTTTAAAATGAAAATGCTTATAAGGTCAGGTTAGTAGTAAAATGAGAGGTCCTCAATATATTTAAAGTTCAATTTGGAGGGGTTCAACGAATTGGTTGGACCGCTTAGGCCGATAAGTAACTATCCAATTACGAGTATGCCCCGCATTATTAAAAGAAATGACAAGTTCTTGTAACCATGTGAAAAAACAAAATGGTATAGCTTCTAAACCATTGTTAAGCGTGCACGCTTAGGAATTCCTTAAAATATTACAATCTTTCTTGGAGAGATGTGACCAAAATTGAGCTCTTTCATCCCAAGAGTATAATCCACGAGACAACTTGATCTCAAAGAGTGAACAACTTGATTTGTTTATCTAGTGTGAAGGAAACCTAGGGTATGAACAGCATAATAAATAAGCAAGTAGGACAAATAACAAGTATATTAATGACCCAATTAAGCATACTCCCGGAATTATGATTCAAACTCCTCATCCCAAGCATCCTAATTAACTTCCTTCAAGACCAGACTAAATGAGACCTACACAATCCCAAGACCATGACCTAAACAACTGATGCACTGAGGGCCATTGCTTGCATTCTTACGCATCACGTATGTGAGGACTTTCCTTCACATAATAACGTTCTTAATTAAGTGCAAATGTATTTCGAAATAAAGTTATTTTGATAAGTAATTTAAAAAGAGTATACAGCTTTTCAAAAATTTATTTGGTCAAATGGAGAGATTATCTCTTAAAAAATGGAAACAGGGAGATTATTATTGTAAAAATAGAATATGAGTTCGGAGTAAAGTATTTTGCGTACGTTTGTCCCTATAATTTTATAGAAAATGATTCCTAATACATTTTAATTTTTAATAAAATTATTATTTTATGGATAAATTTGCACAAATTACGTGAATCCCCAAACTAAAATTAGGGATAATAAATGCGGTTGCTTTGTCTCGAAAGCAAGTGAGGGAGGGGACAACACCAAGAACAGTGTAAATGCAGTTCAAATCTCCCTGCCATGTCCTTGGGTGATCTTGAACTTTGGAACTTGCATCTTTTTTTCCCCATTTTTATTTTCCTTTGAATTTTAATTTTGGCAGTAACAGGTGAGTTAATATGTCTGTATTGAGAAGTCATTTTCAAGTGATGGTTGCGAGCTTCGGTAAAAACTATATTGAGAAATTACTAAATGGGATCACCCTTCGAGCTTTTCTACTTAGTTTTGGACTGTACAAGGAGCATATTTTATGAAATTAAATAATTTTAATTATTTATTATAGAAAAAAAAATAGAGATATAAACTAAAGGTAAAAAAAAAACGTAGTTAAGATTTTTTGAATTCATAGATTCGAAACCTTTTCAAATCTATAAATTTATATCTTTTTACTTTAGGAAAAGTTAAGTGTTAGATAATTTATTAGGTAGAAGTTTTCGATTACTTATGTGTGGTTGTTTAGCTTATCGTGCTTTATCATAGGATGATAATGTTTAATGGTTTGTTGCATCGATAATCGAGGGGGTGCAGAGTTCTTCCGTTTGGTTTCACCTAGCTATTGATTTAAGGTGCATTTGGTAATAGTGGTTATCGCTTAAAATAGTCAAAGTTATATTTGCATTCACTTTGTTATTCTGCGGCATGTGACATAATAGATTAGATTGCAATGCTTTGCGAGTGACGGGTTCTGATACCGCTGTTATGAACCTTTATGGCTGTAATACGTAAATAGGAACTTGACTTATCACTTGGGACCGAAAATATTTCTCAAAATACATAATTCCAATTAAAATTAATCCACCCACGAAATATTTTATCTTAAGCCATTGCTGTCTGAAATCATCACTAGTTAATTTTTTATTTTATGAAATAGGGTCGTATATTTAAGGAAAATTTTACTTATACACCTTTTATACACTCTTCATGTCGAAAAAGTATTTTAGTCAGACACTAATACAAGATCATATAAATTTTATCACATGATCACTTTTGGCGTGAAGGATGCGTGAGTAATGTAAATATAGTATTATCCTTTATAGTTCATTTTTCCCGTGGCGTTTAGCCTTCTTTGTAGCAAAATAATAATAATAATAATAATAATAATGAATTTCTTTGTCATTTTTATTTCCCTCTTTTTTAAAAGAAATTGCTAAATCAACAGAGAAGGAAAAAAAAAAAAAGAAGAGTAAATCCACCTTTAAGCACAAAGTCTACCCTAACAACTCATATTCCCTAGTCTCCACAGTCAATGCTTGATCTTACTTGTTCCGCACAAACTCTACCCTAAGATCCAGCCCTGCACATGGGTAGGTGTCCTTGAAGATATGATTACAAACATGGAAGGCCTATCAGGAAAAAGAAAAAAAGAAAAAGAAAAAAAGATTATAAACACAGAAACTGAATCAAACAATCTGCGATTTGATGTGTCCCAAAAGTGCTCCATTATTTGATATTTTTTCTCTTTAACAAATATTTTTTTATCTGTTTGTTTTCCCTATAGAGCCACTTTCTTCTCCCTACGTGTCCCCCACGCATGCCCTAATATAATTTATAATTTGTTTATTGAGACCTAATGCTATAATTATTCATTGAATGTAGCCAAAAATCCAGGAAAATCCTCATAAATATATATATAATTATAACACTGCTTTTGGGGTCCAAAATACCTTCTAAACAGGGACAAGTGTATTGTTTGGTGCACCTTTAGATCGGCTGTTGATTTTAGAAATATTTAGAAATAATAATAACAACTAATTGTGGTTATAATAAATATTTTTATTATTATCTCCCTTCTTTTGTCACGCGTGGGTGTAAAAAAGTGATGCAGGTTAAAGACTCCGTTCAGCTCGCTTGTGTTTAATGATAAATAATAATTAGTATAAGTAATGTAATTAATGATATTGAAATATGACTCTTAGTACCTTTACTTTTTATTCCGAGCGAACACTAATGTTTGTATGATTTTTGAAAAATCATGATATAGGTAGGACAATCCCACCTAGTCTTAGGGTTCTCAAAAGTTATACTACTATATGAAACATGTTTGTAATTATATCTAATTAACAATTATTTTAGGATGCACGTGGGGGATTTTAATTATATTAACATGAATGGTCCCAGGCCCTGTCATGGAATTGCAACGATTATCGTGAATTTGTTCCATTTGCATCGTTTTCAAAAGAAATAAGGGTATTTTAGTAATTCTATAAAGACTACTAATGGTCGACATTAACATGGTGTGATGAACATTTTCATAGTCTGGCGGGTAAGATAAAGGCAACAAGAAATCAATGAAAGGGTCATTTTCATTTCATGATATTTGTAAAGTCATTATTCTCATAAATCATAAAGTAAATGGATAAAAATACGTAAAATCGATATTAGTCATCTCACTCCCTTCACAATTTACGATATATTTATATAAATAAAAAAATTAATATGTAGCAGCTGAATGCAGTTGCATTGTGATATTTTTTTAAATAAATTTTAAAACTTACTGATCATCTTATAATAAGATTTAAAACCTCATATAACATAAGTATTCCGTTATAATTTTGAACTAAAGTTAAGCCGTTGCGTAAAACAACTATCTCGTTATAATGTTTTACCAAACGTAATGTTAAAATGATACCATCATTTATCATTAGATGATTAAGCAATGAAAGTAACACGACATGATGAGATGTACGAGTAACGTGATAGGTTATATAGGGGCCTAAGAAAGCAACGGGGATAAATAGTCATTATTAGTTCCATGAGAGGCTATGCCCCACGTGTCCGTTCTTTGTTATTTGGACCACTCGATCATGAAACCTTGGTTTCACAAACTAAAATTTCCCTTTTTGAAAGTTCAAAGAAAAATGAAGCTACGGCCAAATATCACTGTCTATGTATATTTAGAGAGAGAGAAGAGAAAAAAAAAAAGAAGAAGTAGGCATTTATAATTTTGCATAATAAATTAAGATTGCCTTTACAATGTAATGATTGAAGTTTGGGGACCTTCTTCTTCTTCTTGGTATTGGGAATGGCTGAAAAGTATGGTGAGCTTTTTGTGGATTTCATTCCTTCAAGAAAATCACGATTTACCAAACTGCGATTTGAGTTTTACAATAAATGGGGATCAAAAAATTTTGTAGTTAGTCATATGAATAATGTTACTCATTCCGATAACTTATATGTAAGGGTGGGTTCCACACGACCCATCAATTATATGTATAAAGTCTACACATACATATGAATGATGAGATTTGGATGAGATTGTCTTTTACCTCATTCTCACTTTGAATAACTGGAAAAAAATTTAAAATATTAATTGCATTAATTAAAAAGAATCACAAAACATTGAAAAAGTTTGTAGGCTCAATAATGGAAGAGAAGTGGGCCATTGGAAATTAATGTCCATACACTCTTTTAGCCCGAATCAGGCCCAAAGCCCACGTTATGTAAACATGCGAGATCAGGAAGTGTGGGGCCAACCCAACAGATGGCAGCCTGTCCTGTCCCTGTGTCCTGAATTACGAGATCTGTTTTTTAACTCTTTGTTTTTAGTGGGTGGGTCGCAACTGGACGGGCTGAATGAGTTGTGGGTAGTTCAACACGAGCTTTTCAATAACTGTAAGAATTATTTTACCAGCGAGTTAAGCTATATTACAGGCCAGTTGGCGGATTAAGGATTCATCTTCTCGTTACAAATTTTGTTTTCCTTTTAATATATAAGTAATAAACCAATAAATATTTAGCAAAGACTTTAATTTTAAACCCAAATAAAATCCTATTTAGGATCTACCTGAGTTGCGGTCAATAGATTGGGTCGAAATTATTTTATGAACGTATTGATTTGGATTATTTTATGAACCGGTTGGTGAGTTGCGGGTTGAAAGTGCCGGTTCCCAATTGAAGAAAGCCCATGGAATCCATAAAAAGGTTAGGCCTGATTGGACGCGGCCCATTAGCAAAGGGAAGCCCACAGAGCCCATCATATGTAAAATGTCATTTTGTGGTGAGGCCCAATAAGGTTTTCTTGTGTTTGTATGTAGTCCTTTTTATCTCATTCTTGGGAGAGCCTTCTCCAATGCTAACGAGTGGGAACATGAGGGTAAAAACACACATGCATCCACACAAGGCACAATAAAGATGACAATATCACTAAAATTTGTACTGCCTAGATGAAAAATTAAGCTCTTTTATGTAATTTTTTTTCTTTTCCTCATGTTTGAATTTTTAAAAAAATAAAGCAAAATTTATGGGTACTGGTTAATATAAGTAGATCAATGGTAGGCAAAAATATTCTATGAATGGATAAAGTAGTATTTTCTAATAGTATTTTCATATTACAAGAGGAACGCAATTTTTGTTCTAATAGTATTTTCATAGACCAAATTATTATTTAGTAAAAACTCTAGTTTTTGAAAAAAGAAAAAAGAAAAAACATAAGCCAAAAGTATCGACAATCGGGTGAGATTGACCGATTTAGGTCAAGAGGGATCATGAGTTGATATAAGTTTTTTCGAAAATATATTAATATTATATTATAAATAGGTTGAATGGAGTTATCTCATTTCTATTTATTTGGTTTACTCCATGGCGGAATGAAATGGATCGGGCATGCAATGCAGTGAACTCCATCATCTCAACGATATCCCGGCGAATTAGAAGAACCTATAAACCCTAATGTCTTCTGCTCCAATCAAATTCCCTCGTCGTATCATCTGGCAAGAGGTTACTACAGTGCATTCGATCTTATTGCCAGGTTGGTACGCGATCCTTTGTTTTCCCTCTTTTCCCAAGTTCCCTCTTAGTTTTCATTGCAAACTTTGACGTCTCTGGGTTCATTAGAATAAGTAAAGTGACAATGGGAGCTGAGATTGCACTGCTCACTGTATTTTCTTCTGGAGGTTTACACCTTTCAATTCAATAATCACAGTGTTATACATAAATCTTATTGTAATCACACCCCGAAAATGCTAACATCACCTTTACCATAGTCGAATGGAAAATATACTCATAGGACCATAGAAACCCCTTCTTATAATTATCACCAATTTTGCTAGTGTGCACCAAAATTTTGAATGGAGTTCTGCCTGCAGTTGGTCCGGCACTCGGACACAAGCTTCGAAAGTGAGGAATTCATGTGCAACAGCTTTGAGAGGAGATCATACTCCACCAGGTTCCCTACATCATTTATTATACCCAATCATACATTTGCATAGATTGGTTGATATATAATATCGAGTACTTTTTGCCCCTTATTTTGCTTGCTGGCAATGCATTGAGTTGGAATAAATCATGATATTGTTTCTTCTCATGATTTTGGTGTCATGGCCTGATTAATTCATTTGACTTATCTCATATATTGGAATATTATTGAAGTGAGGTATTTAATGGTACTGTTATAATGGAATTTATGTATGGAATGCCTGAAATTGTGATTTGATTCCAAGCAAATATTTTGGATCGGAAGCATACCATAAGAGAACCATAACCATGTCACTATCTATGACACTCGAAACTCTGTGTGCAACGGTTATCACTTTGCATTCCGAGAACTCCTCTCTGGTAATCTGCTGCAACACCGTGTCTGTTGCAGAATCGAATGGAAGCAGTGGCTTCATCCAGTACAAGAATTCGGTTTCTCCTCAGGACAACTCTTCCAAGACAGAAGAGTTGCGCCCCCCCCCCCCCCCCCCCCCCCCCCCCCCCCCTTTCCAATTATGGCGCTCATCCCTCGCTGTTGAACCAACAATCAACTGGAATGAGATGGAATCCATTACATTTGCTTTAAAAGTCTGTTTTTTTGGAGTCAATAATGGGTGCCTATTGATCAATGTAGCATAAGCAAAAGACCTGCTCAACTATATAATTCATAGCATGAAACTTGCTTAATAACAAACTATCCCTCTTGGCTTCCTGGGTAATGTTTTTATTCATGTATGCCGGTCCTCCTAAGGGTGTATCCCCAGGTTTTTTTTTTTTTTTTTTCTGTCTCTGTTGGATTTTTTGCGGCTCCAGAAAGATAGATATTGAAGCTATTTTGGTCCCTAAATTAGGCACCACCACGCTTTCCACAAAAATTTAACAATCGGAAGAAAGGAACTGGAAGTATTTTAACTTCTTAGAAACAGAACACACCTGATGATGAGTCTAGCAAGTTCGGTACACTGATTATTGTTTTTTTGAGCTGACATTTCTCTAGGGCCTGCCAACAATGAATTAGTCACAATTATAATTAATGAAGCACTAATGCAATAAAGTTCCGACTGTCCGATATCATTTTGCTTGGTGGGACATCAAATTTTGATGGCATATACATAGCTAGAAATCAGCGGTGGAGAAGTATTCGGGAAAGTTAAGATGGCATACTTTCCAAATTTTGTTATCTAAGTTTAAGGCCAAGAGGATTCAAATTAGTTCTAATGCCGCCCCTGGAAAGAGTGGGTTCCTGAGGGATGTTGCTGAGCTTCATCCTTAAGTCCTTGAGGCCCATAGAGCATATGTCCAGGCCATCTATAAGAATTCTCCCGCTGTTGGGCTCTGCCAGACGGAACAAAGCAGTTATTGGCGTGGTTTTGCCACTTCTGTCCTTCCAACAGCTCCAACTCTCCTCCGTTCCTTGAATGTACATGTGATTCCCTTGGGCACTATTGGGGCATTCAGGCAGTATTTTACCCGAAACCACCAAAAAGAAAGTGCATGTTTTCCCCTTGTAGATATAGTTTCCTTGCCTTCAGATCCTGCAGCTCTATCCAGCCTTGAGAAGGCCATGAAGATGGCGATCTCCAGTCCTCCACTATCACAGGAGGCTCCGGGTATATGCATGAACTGTCTAATTCGTTTCACAGAAATGATGTAATTTGACAAGTTGCAATACCAACGGGTTGTAAATACTCGGTTAGCCGTCAGTTCCAAGACGTAGGAAAGAGGGAGCCTGACTATTTCTGTAAAATCGGCTTCTTTTTGAGTGTCTAGTTACTCTGGAAAAGGGGAGTAAACATTGTCCTAAACAAACTATACATATCTGGAGCTACGACGCTCTTGGGGAGTAATACAAGGAGAAGCAGAGCGGTTATTATGGTCACGTTTTGAAAAGTTTCAATTCTTAAAACTGACCACTCCATGGTTGCATTGGAATGAGAGAAGAGCCTCGTGTCAATGTCAACAAGCCTTAGGTAGTTTCGGAAGAATTTGTCCACCATGTTGAAGTCTCTTATTGTGACCATTCCTAAAGAAGTTTCAGCCGCATAGTTCATCGCTATCGCCGTTCCATTTATCCTAATGATTTCAGTTGCAGAGGCTTGATAATATCCCTTCAAAGTTAGACGGGGACAAAAAAAAGAAGAAGGGAGGAGAAAACTAGTATCAGCTTTCGGTCTTTCATTTAGGAAAGAAGAAGAGCATATTTTGAAGGGAGAGACCAAAGGAAGCATTCAGAAGTTCAAGTAACATTTACCTAAGCATATTTCGAAGCTCCCATAGCAAGAATGGCTATGATAAGAACTTGCCATGTGACTGGCTGTTAGTAACTCCATGCCATTAGCATGTACAGAGATTACAGCAAAGGGCATGTCGAAATCCATCACACTCAAATCCGATAGGCCTGCAGATAGAAATAATTGACATGAGCACGACACTTCATGAGGGGCATAAAGTGTTAAGGGGGTGTTGAAGATAATCTTCTTACCTGGGGTGAAAATCCTCCCAACAGAGGTTGAGTCGGAGAAAAGCATGGGAGCATTGCAAAACTGCATTTGTGAAAGCTGAGAAGAAGGCAGTGGAAGCTTTTAGCCCACGCATCTGTGAATTTCGGATGTGCTGCATTCGCCTCATCATCACATGGTAGAGAGGGGATGTCCTCAAGAACCACGGGTTTTGAGAAACCTAAGCCAAGTAAAGGGTTCATCCAAGAAAACATTAACCGGGTAAGAAAACCAGCTTGACATAGTTGTACTCATGCTTTAGCGGACTTATTATCGACTAATAGAGGTTAGGATAAGTTGTCGGTTGGAAGGGTTTTTTTTTTTTTTTTTTTTTTTTGGCGATCAAATCGTGTTTAGTTTCTGAAAGCACAAATGAGAAGCAACAAGTTGACAGGCATGGCATGACCTCAAGCATGTCAATGCTGTGTTTTTTTGTTTAAAACTTCAACATTCAGAGCCGAACTCAGCACGAAAAAGGACACCCACCAAACATATACCCAAATTGTGGTGCTTTTGGATCTTTTAACTAAGATAGGCCCAAAGAGACCCAAATGAATCTTCTAAGGAAATCAACCAGCCCAATTGATCAAATCCAGCTTTAGTGGATATTAAGTCCCAGAAACCAGCACTAAGGTATGCAATACTAGTAAGAGCAGAACAGATTGAAACGGCTATATAAACCAAGCCTTTCCTAGTCATTTCACCAATGTTATGCTTACTACTAGTGGAATGCAAACGCAACAACGGATAGAAAATAGAGAGGAAGAGTAGATTCATCTTATATATGATACTCTTTTGAGTACGTAAGGAACCCATATCAAGTTGCCCCTTACAAATCCAAGAGAAGTTCCCTGCATTATATTTCATTGGAACACAACCCATCAGAATCATAGTACTAAAAATCTAAAAAAGAACTAAAGAAGGAAGAAAACTGAAGAAACCCTAAATGTTTGATTACCTTAAAGTTCTGGTACTATACAGATTATAGACTATTTGTGCATGTTCTAAACTATTTAAAGCAACAATGTAAAGGAATAAACACATAACAAGAGGAGTCCCCATTGAAGTGATTGCTGAGAATTCTAAGTTCACTTTGCTGCTCATATACCATAGCATAAAATGCAGTTCACGCGATTGAACCTTTGTAATTACCAATAAAAGAAAGGAAATGTGACAATGAAAACAACTGGACGTGAGAATCATGGCATAATTGAAACACAATGCTTTGAGCTTATGCTTATGTTTGCGCACATATCCACCAAAAAGATGATGTTGTTTTGGATCTAAAACATTTCGGTTTATGGACATTGTCTAATGGTGGCAGCTCATTCAGGTACTGCTAAACTAATTATATAAAACTATTTAACATGAGTGCCCATCATATTTTCTTTCTGAATAATTGCTTTCAAAGATGATTTCCATTTAATTTCGTTTCTCACTCTACTCTTTTCTAAACGAAAGTCAAAGATCTAGTTACCAGAAAAAATAAAAATAGAAAACAAAAGTCAATTTTCCTTTTTTTGGGGGGTCCCGGTGAGGGGGATCGTGTTCCAATTCTAAAGGTATTCAAATACTAAACGTTGCATGCATGTCACGCAGATGGTAGTTGAAGGTCATAAGGGCCCCAAATTACCGTTAAATGTGTAGCTTTATTTACTTCCTCAAGGTACACTGTGTATGTACAGTTTCGTACATGAGCAATCTCTTGTCATTAATAAATAATGTCAACTTTTTTTTTTTCCCCCGAACTTTTAGTATCATGTATATATATATAGTCCATAAGACAATCACCCGGATTGCGAAGCATGATATATTAAATGATTAATGTTTTAGGCCATGAATGAGATGGCTCTGTCAAAACCGGCCAGGATTGGGCTCTTCTGTTAGGCAATTTACCAACTGGGC
Organism: Santalum album; assembly: GCA_034195605.1. NCBI lineage: Eukaryota > Viridiplantae > Streptophyta > Magnoliopsida > Santalales > Santalaceae > Santalum > Santalum album. Next base: position 4,560,638 of record CM067258.1, read on the forward strand.
ACCTGCTAGTCGCCCCATTAGCTTATAAGACTTCCTCAATTTGATTGTTACATATTGTGGGATCCATCCCAGTTGCTCTACAGTTCCAGATAACGCTAATAGATTCGAATCAGATGGGCTCTTCGTGAGTTTGCTCGTATAAGAAAAGTCTACTCGCCTACTCATACTAGCATTTTCCACAATTTAGAGACTTGACGCGGCAATTTAGATCAAAAGGGCATCATGTTCAGCAACACCAGCAACTGCACCTCCAAAGAAAAGTTGGTATGATATGGTCCAACAAGGAGAAGAAGAAGAATAATGCAAAAGAATCCAGGTTAGTGCAGAGGACACCCTCTCAACGATGCTCAAATGGTAGTTACATTTTCTCTTAGGATGTATGCCACCCATCTAAAATGCAATTTCATTGGTTCATCTTTTGCACGATGTTAGAACAAGATTGTATTTATTTTTTAAAAAGCACAATGAACGCTTGTAGTTACATTTAGAACAAGTGGCATACATCAGGAGAAGCGCGCTCCTCATTTCTTGTTAGAAATGTGAAGTATGCTCTATCAGTTGATATAAAAGTCTAACTGTATTTACAGTGTTGATCCACCATCCCTCTGAATATATAGTAGCCCATAATTCATAAACAAATATTTTGCAGTAAAAGTATTAAGCAATTACTTGATTTGCTTTGTTCATCTTCTTCCGTGGTTTTAAACCAAAAGCATTCCCACTATATGTGATGAAGTGATTGCCACCGGAAAGCCACTATCAGTGGATTGCATTCAATATTGCAAGTCTATTAATGGAGGGGGTGTAACTCGGTTTAGACTCGGCTTGTTTAGCCAAGTGTGGTAAAGTTTTTGTATAGCTTATCTTATTTGGATTCGAATCCATTTACGTATCTTTAAATGGATTCAGGTCTAGCATTATCCATGCTAGTCCATTATGTGAGTTTGAGTTTGAGTTCGAAGCAGTGTTGCTTGGTTAAAATGATTGCCATGAGAAAAACATCATCTTCTCCTTCCCATTTCCTCCATTTTTTTGTTTGGTTTTGTTTTGTTCTATCCTTCTAAATACTGCTAAGGAGACATTGTTTTTAGCCCGAACCCACACAATGAAAGTTGATGCAAATTCATATTCAACAGAGGGGTTGGTTCCACCCTCTTCAGTCTTGTTGAAAGCATGGGGGGTCACCCTGCAATTTTCAGATGAAGAGTGCCCTAAACAATGGACTTTAAAGAAGGAAAAGGACTACAGGCTATGGTGCCTTCCATAATGGCCTGCGGCCATGCCTGCAGCATTTAAAGTTTGAATATGACCTCCATATTCTATCTCCACCACAACCTTCCTCTAAGAACTCGATTGACAATTCTCGTACTCAAAAAAGAAGAAAAAACTGCTGACTACTATCTCTAATGACAACTAATCAAACTTTCTCTATAGACTTTATAATGTAAATCTTTTTAGCTCCCTAGGCATCCAACTGTTTACCAAAGTCGGCTACGTCATGGAAGGTGACTCAGTGATTCTTATTCTTGTGTGTACAATTATTTAAGATGTCACATTATTGACTATTATTAGATACAAAGTTAGGGTTTGAATCATTAGACTTGTTATGTGAGACTTCCATGTGTTTCCTAACCATCATATTAACCTAATAGGTTGCGACGAACATATAAGCTCTTTCATAATGGGAAGACTCATCTCATTTCTTCCATTTCCTAACGTGGAATTGCATTCAAGTGTGAATACTCGCCCGTTAAAGAGATTCGATGGCTCAACACATGGACTTACATATGACTCACAGGCTTTAAAAGTCAAGTGGAGCCTCATCGAACTTTCTATTGAGCGGCTCAACAAGTTTACAATCCTAGGCTTTTTCTATCATGCTAATGGATCCCGCGCCACCTGTGACTGATCGATACAATTATCTGGTACCCTTGCCCTATTTTAAATGATGGACTCAAATGTGATGGGACCATATTTAACCAGGTCAACATGCCTTGAACAAATGGTTTCATATTTCCCATGATGCCCAGTTGCAATTGAAAAGTTTTATTTGTACATCCTTCACACTCTTTGCCTCAAAACAGTAGCATCATAAAATTTATGTGATCAATTTTAAGGATATTTTAATCAAATAATAATACAAGATAACATAATTTTTTACCATATAATCACTATAAATAGTGTTACTCGTTGCAATCACACCAACAAAAGTGAAAAAAGCCCACGAAGTGAAAGCAAGATCGCTTTACCATGATTATACTTTACTTTTTACCTTCTAATATGAATAAAGGGCTCGTGTGTTGGGCAACCAAAAAAAGCCAAGGAACAGGAAAAAAGGCGACCGGATCCCATGACATGGTAAGGGACAAATTATAAGAGGCCCATGTGGTCTCAAATTTTTTAATCAGACCCTTTAAACTTAAAAATTATGTTGATGGCACCCTTTCTGTTCATAAAATTTGTTCAGTAACTGCCTCCCATTCATCTTCCATACGTGATGCTTTGAACACGTGTCAAGCTGTAAAAATGCCTCCTCATATACCTGATAGCTAATTTTATTGTGAAATTCTCTATATCCATACAATTGTTTTTGAAGAACACTAGATCTAAGGGTGACAATTTGGATTTTGAATCGAGAACCGTCCCGAACCCGTCCCATGAAAAACCGTCACACTAATAAACAAGACGATTCTTGGGTTCAACTTTAAAACACTTCATTAAACAGAACGGTCTAGTTTTGGGACAAGATTTTTGTTGGTGCCAGAAGAGAAAGACCGTTAGTAACCGACAAGGAACTAGACCTATTTTTTTCACCCAAGGCCCTTGATTTTTCTTTATTTAAAACTTTTGGTCCAACCCAGCCCATTGGTTTCTTTATATCCTTGCTAGGTTGGGGCCAATGATCATGTTTAAGAACTCTTTTGTATTTTTTGTATAACTCTAATGGAACATTTTCATACTACATATCACTAGTTTGTTGCTGAAGTTGTCTTTATTTATCATTTCACGTCAAATGTTGTACTGATTATATTATGTAATATATAAAGATAATATATTAAATGAGCGGAATTAGACCATCCCATTACTTAATGAGATCGGGATCTAATTTTGGAATCATTTAATAAATGGAACGGTTCTGAGTATGGTGTTTTTGGAGCCGAAACTGATTGGAATAATCCCGTTTAAATTATGGACATCCCAATTGACACCCTTAACCAGATCTAGCCTTGGTGTTCTTCGATTCCTCTAATCTGAGAAATTAAAGAACATCCTTAAATGAGTTCCAGTCAAATTTCTGCACGATCCAACGAGTTCTACGGAGGAAGGCAACGACTATGATAGAGGTGGTCTGACCCAAGGAATCATCTGGAGAAGGTAAAAGTTTTGCCATTTATTTTTATCTTCTTCCCGTTTTTCTTTTCCAATATTGTGTTTCACTTTGTTACAATTCATTTGGATAAATGATGTGCCAACTTTATAGCTTGCCATGTGTTCCAAACTTAACGGGGACTCGGATGGAAGTTGGATGGAAGGCGCTATTGAACCAATTTTGTAAGTTTAAGGGGTCTGATAAAAATAATCCAAACCATAGGGATCTCTCGTAAGTTCTTCCCATACAATAAAGTTCAAAGGGTCTTCTTCGTTGGGAAATCACTGTAACTTCAATATTATAGTTAATGCAACACTGGGATTCAATCTAATGTAGTACACTCAAAGAATGTATGCAGGAGCAATGTGGCACCAAACAAGTTGGGAACAGCAGTTTTGCAAGAAAATGACTGACAAAGATAGAAAGCAATGATGATGAATGAACTGCAAGGGCTCTGACTTACAATTTGCTTTAATTATTATGTACAAGACAATTACTTTAAAAAAAAAAAAAAAAAACCTTCACTGTGGTTAAAAAAGAAGAAATTTAATTATATAATTCTGTTTGATAGATGCTCGTCCAGGCTTATTTTTGCCCACGTGAACCGCGTTTTAGGCTGCAGCTGCTACTACATGGGCAGCTATAAGAGCAGCAAAAAAGCTGAACCTAGAATTCTCACCAATGGCTTCAATGGGGATGACTCCTCTTGGTATGACTTCCTTGCTTTCTTCTTACTATGCTCAATCCTTTATATTTCTCTCTTTAAAGATTTTTTTTTCCTTTGTTGCTTCGAGTACTTAAGAGCTCTGTATAGTACATCAGTAATTGCAGGTAATCAAACATTCTGGGTTTCTTCTGTTTTCTCTTATCTTTAGTTCTCTTTGAGATTTTTAGTACTATGTTTCTGATGGATTTGTGTTGCAATGAATATAATGCAGGGAACTTCCCCTGGATTTGTGAGGGACGACTCGATATGGGTGGTTCCTTGTGCACTCAAAGAAGTATCATAGATATGATAAATCTACTCTTCCTATCTGTTTTCTATCTGTTACTGCTTTTACATTGTTCCACCAGAAGAAGAATAAATAATTTTGGTGAGACCACTAGGAAAGGCTGGGTTTATGTAGCTGTTTCAATCTGCTGTGCTCTTACTAGTGTTGCTCATCTTACTGTTGGTTTCTGGGGCACAATAGAATCCACTGAAGCTGGGTTTCATAATTTGAGATGCTTGATTTCCTTAGTTAGGGGACTGATTTGGATCTCTTTGGGCCTATCCTTGGTTGTTAAAAGACCCAAAAGCATCACACTTTTGGTATCAGTTTGGTGGGTGTCCTTTTTTGTTCTGAGTACGGCTCTAAATGTGGAAGTTTTATATAAGAAACACAGCATTGTCATGCTTGAGATCATGGCATGGTCTGTCAACTTGTTGCTTCTCGTTTGTGCTTTCAGAAACTACACTTGCTTTGATCCCGAAAATACCCTTCCGAACGAACCCACCATAGCGGAGCCTCTACTAGTTGATGATAAGTCCACTAAACCACGAACACAACTATGTCAAGCTGGTTTTCTTGGTCGGTTGACATTTTCTTGGATGAACTCTTTACTTGGCGTAGGTTACTCGAAATCCCTGGCTCTTGAGGACATCCCTGCTCTAGCGAGTGACGATGAAGCGAATGTAGTGTATCAGAAATTCGCCAAGGTCTGGGAATCCCTTCGGATGGAGAAGACCCTGAACAATACAAGGAACATGATGGTTCAGGCAATGGCAAAAGTTTACTGGAAAGAAATGGTGTTAGTAGGTTTTTGCGCACTTCTTAGGACATTTGCCGTGGTAGTTGCTCCACTGTTCCTCTACGCCTTCGTGAATTATTCGAATCGCACGAATGAAAGTCTGTACGATGGGCTCAAGTTAGTGGGATACTTGGTAGTCGTCAAGGTAGTTGAGTCCTTAAGTCAAAGGCATATGTTCTTTGGTGCGAGGAGGTCAGGGATGAGGATGAGATCAGCTCTGATGGTGGCGATCTATCAGAAGCAGCTCAAGCTCTCTAGTTTGGGAAGGAGAAGGCATTCAGCTGGGGGGATTGTGAATTATATTGCGGTTGATGCTTATAGAATGGGTGAATTCCCTTGGTGGCTCCATTTAACTTGGAGTTGTACCCTGCAACTCCTTCTATCGATCAGTGTCCTTTTTAGGGTTGTTGGTCTTGGTGCTATTACAGGTTTGGTTCCTCTTCTCATCTGCGGGCTACTTAATGTGCCATTTGCAAAGATAATACAGGACTGTCAATCCAAATTCATGGTTGCACAAGACGACCGGCTAAGGGCGACTTCTGAGATCCTGAACAACATGAAGATTATCAAGTTGCAGTCATGGGAGGAGAAATTCAAGAACTTGGCCGAATCCCTTAGGGAAAAAGAATTCAAATGGCTGGCTAGAGCCCAGTTAAGGAAGACTTATGGGACCCTACTCTATTGGATGTCTCCAACGATCATTTCTTCAGTTGTGTTTGTTGGATGTGTGCTTCTTCACAGTGCCCCGTTGAATGCTGGTACCATTTTCACAATCCTTGCAACATTAAGGACCATGGGAGAACCTGTCCGAATGATACCGGAGGCTCTTTCTATTCTGATTCAAGTCAAGGTCTCATTTGATCGTCTCTCCAATTTTATGCTTGACGATGAACTCGAGGAGGAGATGAGAACAATCCCACTAAAGAATGCAGATGAGAGTATCAAAATAGAAGCAGGAAATTTCACTTGGGATCCAGAATCAAGTGTTCCAATATTGAGAGGTTTGAATTTGGAAGTAAAACAGGGTGAAAAAGTCGCAATATGTGGGTCAGTTGGTGCTGGGAAGTCATCACTTCTATATGCTATACTTGGAGAAATACCAAAAGTTTCAGGAAGTGTGAGTTAATAAAAAGGGTTCATTAGTATAACCATTGCTCTTTCTGTAATGTGTTTTTTGAGCCATTAGATTTAATCTTGTATTTATTAATTTTTGCTTGGATGTTCTAGGTTGAAGTATTTGGATCAACAGCATATGTTTCTCAAGTTTCTTGGATCCAAAGCGGAACGATTCGTGATAACATACTCTACGGAAAAGAAATGGAGGAGATCAGATACCTGGAAGCCATAAAAGCATGTGCCTTAGATAAGGATATTGATAACTTCAGCCATGGAGATCTAACAGAAATTGGTCAGAGGGGGATTAATGTAAGCGGTGGGCAAAAGCAGAGGATTCAACTTGCCCGCGCTGTTTACAACGATGCAGATATATATCTCCTTGACGACCCTTTTAGTGCAGTAGATGCGCACACAGCTTCAGTTCTTTTTCATGTAAGATTCATATGCATAATCAATAGGAAAAAGTAACATTCATATGTAAAACGATTCCCCTATTTAACAAAACGATTCTCATCTTTTTTAGCCAAACGTCATTTCGAGCGTCACCCTAGGCAAGTGTGGCACAATACATATACTAAGCCCAAATCAATAACCCACACTCATTATAATTTCCTACATTCAATCTTGAACATTCAATTTCAGGATTGTGTCATGGCTGCTCTAAAGAAGAAAACTGTCATTCTAGTGACTCATCAAGTAGAGTTTCTTCCAGCAGTTGATAAGATTCTGGTAAGAAAGCATGCTTGAAGATTCAAAGACTATTTCTTCATTTATGTACATCTGCATATTGCCGATTTGAAAAACAAAATAAATGAAATGATATGTATGGTCTACACATGTAGGTTATAGAGGGTGGTCAAGTTACTCAATCAGGAAGGTATGAGGAGCTCCTGAAGGCTGGGACAGCATTTGAACAGCTCGTAAATGCTCACAAAAGCTCAATAACAGCATTGGACCCATCTTGTAACAAAAGTGAAATTGAAACTCTGAAGGTGAAAAAAGAATGGCCACAAGAGTCTAATGAAGCTGCAGAAGGGGAGATTTCTGCAAAGGGTATGCCAGGAGTGCAGCTAACTGAGGAAGAGGAGAAGGAGATTGGTGATGCTGGGTGGAAGCCATTCTTTGATTATATCTTGATCTCCAAGGGCAAGCTTCTTCTAAGTTTAAGTTTAATATTCCAGGCTGGTTTTGTTGCATTTCAAGCTGCTGCAACATATTGGATTGCACTAGCCTCCACAATTCCTAATATAAGTAGTGCCACATTGATCGGAGTTTACACTGGAATTTCAACACTCAGTGCCATCTTTGTATATTTAAGGGCCTTTTGCGGAGCTCTTCTAGGACTAAAAGCTTCTACTGCCTTCTTCTCAGCTTTCACTAATGCAATTTTCAAGGCTCCCATGCTTTTCTTTGACTCGACCCCTGTCGGGCGGATTTTTACCCGAGTAAGAAGATTATCTTCAGCGTTTTGGCTAATCTAGGAAACCTTCTGAAGTGTATAACTCATGTTAATAATTCTATCTGCAGGCATCATCAGATTTGAGCGTGGTGGATTTTGACATACCCTTTGCCATAATCTTCGTAGTTTCCAGTGGTATGGAGTTAGTAGCCATCATCGGCATAATGGTCTCAGTTACATGGCAAGTCCTAATTGTAGCCATTATCGCTATGGTAGCTTCAAAATATGTTCAGGTATTGCTTCCTTGAGCCGCTCTTTTTCTTCGTTGATAGGAATAAAATAAAGGCAAAAAGCTGACACTACTTTTCTCCCTTTTTTCAATCCCCTTTTAACTCAAAGGTGTATTATCTAGCCTCGGCAACTCAACTCATTAGGATAAATGGAACGACAAAAGCTCCAATAATGAATTATGCAGCTGAAACTTCTCAAGGGGTGGTCACAATAAGAGCCTTCAACATGGTGGACAAATTCTTCCAGAATTACCTTAGGCTCGTTGACATCGACGCAAAACTATTCTTTCATTCCAACGCAGCCATGGAATGGCTAGTTTTAAGAATCGAAGCACTTCAAAACCTGACCCTAATAACGGCTGCACTTCTCCTTGTATTACTCCCCAAGGGCATCGTAGCCCCAGGTATGTATAGTTGTTAAGGCAATGTTTATTCCCCTCCTTCTAGAATTTCTCAATTCTTATAAGAGGCTATTTTTACAGAACTCGTGGGCCTCTCTCTATCCTATGCCTTGGCGCTGACGAATAGCCAAGTGTTTTTGACCCGTTGGTATTGCAATTTATCAAATTATATCATTTCCATTGAACGAATTAAACAGTTCATCCACATACCCTCAGAGCCTCCTCCGATAGTGAAGGACAAGAGGCCACCATCTTCATGGCCCTGCAAAGGAAGGATAGAGCTGCAAGATCTGAAGGCAAGGAAGCTATATCTAATCAAGTTCTTTTCCTTTTTTCTTTTTTAAATTTCCAGTAAATGCAAACACACCCAACAGGTTTGAACACAAAACCCTTCTTACACCATTGGAGCAGAGGCCCTTGGGTTGAATGAATGAGTTGTCAGTAAAAAAAAAAAAAAAAAAAAAAAAATTGTAACTCTGACTTAGAAACATTTTGTAATTTTTCATACTAACACTGAAACTCATGGTATTTCCTTTTGGGGGTTTCAGGTAAAATACCGCCCAAATGCACCGCTAGTTCTCAAGGGAATAACATGCACATTCAGAGAACAGACTAGAGTTGGAATAGTTGGAAGGACAGGAAGTGGCAAAACCACGCTAATAACTGCTTTGTTTCGTCTGGTAGAGCCCGACAGTGGGAGAATTCTTATAGATGGTCTGGACATATGCTCAATAGGCCTCAAGGACTTGAGGATGAACCTCAGCATCATCCCTCAAGAGCCAACTCTTTTCAGGGGCAGTATTAGAACTAATTTGGATCCTCTTGGCCTTTACTTGGATGATGAGATATGGAAAGTAAGCCATCTTCACTTTCTCGAATGTTTCTCCATCGTGATGTCTAGCTCTATGTAGATATATAAGTCAAGAAATTTGGCGCCCCAGGCAACAAAAATTATATAAACTACCAAGAATTTTATTGCAAGAGTTATAATTGTAACTAATACACTGGTTGCAGGCCATAGAGAAGTGTCAGCTCAAGGAAACAATAAGCAGCCTACCAAACTTGCTAGACTCATCAGGTGGGTTCTGTTCTTTAGTAATGCTGCATTGACCAAGAGACATTCACTATTGTTTTCATCTCACTTGGGTTGTTTGTTGGTGGTTCAACTTAGTGAGTGATGAGGGCGAAAATTGGAGCACGGGCCAGCGCCAACTCTTCTGTCTTGGAAGAGTTCTTCTAAAGCGAAACAGAATTCTAGTACTGGATGAAGCCACTGCTTCCATTGACTCTGCGACGGATGCAGCCCTGCAGAGGATTATCAGAGAGGAGTTCTCGGAATGCACAGTGATGACTGTCGCTCACAGAGTTCCGACAGTCATAGACAGTGACATGGTTATGGTTCTCTCTTATGGTATGCTTCCAATCCAAAATCTGGTTTTTGGATTCACATTACAATTTTAGAGACACTCATTCACAATCATATAATACATAAAGGCCATCATCACATAATACAATTATTTGAAATAGTGGCATGAAGTAATTAGACCACGACACAAAATAGAAACAAGAAACTAAATCCCAGTTTATTCTAACTCAATTCACGGCCAACCTGCAGCATAAAGTACTGAATTTCTAAAATGTAAAGGGTTTAACTTTGTAGGGAACCTGGAGGAGTACGATCCGCCCTCAAAGCTGATGCACACGAATTCCTCATTCTCGAAGCTTGTGTCCGAGTACTGGGCCAGCTGCAGGAGGAACTCCACTCAAAATTTCGCTGCTTACTAGCAAAAATGGCGATAATCCTAAGAAGTAGTTTAATTGGCCCTATGAGTATATTTCCACTTCACGAATGTAAATGGCATGTACCCATTTTTTTGGAAGTGTGCTTGCAACGAGTTTCTTGTATAACACTGTGATTATTGAATTAAGAGTTGTGAGCTCCCATTGTTACTTTCCCGTATTCTAATGAAACCAGGTACCTCGAAGTTGTATAGTTCGCATTGAAAATCAAACAAGGAATTTTGAAAAAAAAAAACAGGGAAAATAAAGGATCGCGTACCAACCTGGTAGAAATAAGTCGAATGAACTGTAGTATGGCGAGGGATTGTTCTTGCTACTTGAGCTGATCTGGACAGAAAATCGGAGTTCATCGACTCCAAAAGTGACGATGATTAGGGCTTGGATAACCGGTTTTTCTGTTTGAAAAGAAGAGACTAGGGTTTATGGATTCTCCTCATGCAATTCCACGACAATTCCAACATGAGGAATCGGACAAGGGTAGGAAAAAAAAAAAGGGAAAGAAAACAAACAAAGCTAAAACATGGAATTACGCCTTTAACTTTAATTTTGATAATGGATTTGGTTCTTAAACTTTAAAATTGTGCAATTTAGCTCGTAAATTTTTTTAAATTTATCAATACTTAAACACAATGTTCAATTCAACAAGTGATCAGTTTTAGTCCCTAATTTATTACCTAATATTTAATTCAGTTTTAACTATTTATTTTGTTCAATTGAACCCTTAAACTATTTCATCTAGTCCAATTTAGCTTATTTTTGATGGAACACACTAATTCCATTAATTCATGTCTAGTTGACACTTTGATTTAGCAAAAAAAACATTATTTACCCTCTTCCCTCTTTATTTTTTTGGGTTTTGCACAAACCCCTCAAATTCTTAACCCTCTACTTTTTTTTTTTTCACATTAGAGTGCCAACTATACATAACAAATAAAGAAAAAATAAAGTAAATAATTTTTTTTTTTGTCACATCAAAGTTCTAATTAGACATAAGTTAATAGAGTTAGTGTATTCTGTCAGAAATTAGTTAAATTGGACCTGATGAGATAGCCCGAGGGCTTAATTGAATAAAATAAAAGGTTAGCAATCAAACTGAACATTCGGTAATAGATTAGGGGGCAAAAGTAACCTTTTGCCTAAAAAATAAAAAAGAAAATAATCTCATCGCCCATGTTTTACTTTTTAACCAAAATCTCATCACGTCCTCCCATTTCTCTCACCCTAATTGATTACAAGTCTATCACCCTTTGATTGCTCTTGTTCTTCACCAATTTCAGATTTCATCACCAGTTAAACGAATTCTCATGGATTTGCATGATCAATTTCCCTTGTTCTCTTCTTCCTTTAGATCGTGTTATTATTATTATTATTATTTTGATGATTAGTTTAATTGAAGACTAATTGATGTATACAATACAATCAAGAGAACCAACAGTAATTGTTTTACCTTCACCATAGACATGATAGGTGGGAGAACTTTAGTGTAGCCAACTACCTTTTTCTTGAAATAGATATCCAACATTGTTAAAAATTTTTATTTTATTCGCCATCTCATTGGTTAAGTTAAAAGCGAGTATTGAGTTGTCATTGAATTAAAAGGGATATTGGGCCACTAGAAGGCCTATATTGGGGTGGGTTGTGCGAAATTTGCCATTCAATGTATTCGGTAATCTTTCAATAATTTGTAAATTGATAGGAAATTTTAGTAAATTAACGATCAATTTGCCTGCTTTTTGATAATCTGTGAAGATTAATTAGCAAAAAGAAAAAGAATAATGTCAAAACCACAAGTTGGTTGATAAATCTTTAAATTATTTATTTGGAATTACGGGATTCACCAAGTGAATGAAAATTGGAGACAAGGGGGAAAGAAGGGTCCTTTTTGCTCATCCAATGGAAGATTGGCTCTCACAAGATTGCACCGACCAAAATCTTTGAAATGACTAAGCTGCTCTGTAAAGTCGAAAAAGCTTCAAACAACACTGATGGAAAGATGAGGCTTTACTTAGTTAATCAGATACGCTCGATGCCCCGAATAATCTATAAAATTTTGTTATTTTAAAATTTTAGCTACATTGATTTTTTTTATTTTAAATCGGGTAAAATTAAGGGGGCGTATAAATTTTCTTACGATTTGATCGGGTTTTAGGACTTTCATCTACGCTCAAATGGTCAAAAAAAGATTCTATATAAATTCTTAAATAGTTCAGATTTTTATTATTGTTTTATTATGGATTAAACTCCTAAAAATCATCAAATTATATGAAAATTTATAATTTTTTTTTTAATTTTTGTACGTTCTTTTTATCTGTATGATTAAAATTTTAAAAATAGGGAAACTTTGTGGGCTACTTGCCTAACATAAGACATCCAGCAAAGAAATGATAAAGTTGGGGAGTCGTCAAATATCTATACCTAAGTTTGCGAATGGGCTCCTCTGCTTATCTAAATAGTATTTGTCCTTTGGCTGTCCTGCAAATAACTTCATACGCAATATTTCCTTATAAATTTTAATCACACGTGTTATTTTTCGTACAATTTCAAGATGTTTAAGCCATTCATCTAGATGACGAAAATCATAAAAATTCTTAGTTCTTAAAATATTCTTATATTTTTCTCTTATTCGAGCTCCAAACATCTGAAAATCAGATAAAAATTAAAAAATTCATAAATAATATAATATTATTTTGATTTATATGATTAAAATTTATTAGATATTAAAATATATCAAGTTATTTGCTGGACAATCTATTGGACAAGCAGCGGAACCGTCCCCCCTTAGTGCGTCCACCATTCTTATCTTCCTTTAATTTTGTTTTTTTTCCCTTATTTTCTTTTCTTTTTCAGATTTTAAGCTAGCTATATCTAGTGGAGAAAATGAAAATTATATAATTCTAAAGCTCAGCAAGCATAGAATCGATTCGTGCTCCACCACCACCACTCAAACTTGAGGAATAAGAGCTTATGGAATCAATTCAATGGCGAGGAATAATTATTTAATTTTTCATACTAATTCCAAATGTATGGCTTGAAAAAGATATAAGTTATTCACCACAAATTACGCCCTTCATTCATTTCACTCATTGGAGAAATTATTATAATTTAATGCTACTTTTTTTTTTATAACTTAGTTCTAAAGATTTGATATAGATGCTTTTGGGTAAAAAAAAAAAAAAATCGCGAATTACGAATATGGCCCTTGTTTTAGGGAAACAAAAAGAAGGAAAAAGTAATATTGACTGGGCCTAGTCTGTGCTGCATGTGGGCTCGGCCCACCACTGACTGACTATTGGGCCAACTTTGAGTCAGCTGAAATGACCATAAAGCCCATCCTCGAACATCATTTATATGTAAATATTGATGGGACTCGTGTTTTAAGTAGTTTCCATTCTAAAATAATGTCATTTTAATAAAAATATAATGTTTTAAAAAATTATTTATCAAAATAGCATTAGGTTAGAAACAGTGCATTTAATCTGTATCTAATTAAAATTTTTTTTCCCTCATTCATTAGGTTAGGATTTTTTAAAAAAAATTTAATGGTTGTTTGCCTCTTGCAATAAAAAAAAAAACGATGAAAAGTAGAATATAGTTGAAATGGTCTAAATTTGTGTTGAATTTTTTTTTTCTTTTAACTCATTTAACTTGAATTGCATACAGCAAGCACCTCTTAACATTGCATTAAAAAGAAAAAAAAAGAGACTATAGTTGATATATTCAATTATTTTCGGCCATGGACATGCACACACACTTACAAATGATTATTCTACACAAATATAAATATAACCTATTTCATAGAAAATAATTATTTAACTAACAAACATTAGCTTATTGATAGTGACCTGTCTCATTATAGTAGGCTTTTAGCTCCTTTGTAATAAAAAAAATCATTATTTGAAAGGTATAATATTTTTAGATGGACTCATCAGAGACTAAGGTTTGAACCTATACTTAGGTATTTCATTAAGGAGGATCCTCGTGAATGCTACTCTATCTCTAGGTCACTTTTACCTTAAGTAATTCAAATTGTACTACTACTGTATAATTCACTTATATGCACTATGCTTTTTAAAACAATTAATTTATGAAACTTGTTTTATTCTCTGAATGCACCTATAATTAAATAGACGGGTATATATGTGCAAATTTTGTTAACTAACAGGACACTTTGAACAAAAAGACTCCTCTAGAGGATTGGGGTTTAAAATTTTATCAAAATTTTTTTTTATCTGGTATTGACTCTGACCGGTCAAAAGCCATTAGAAATGTATAACATCAGCAATATTGATAGCATTTTCACTATTTGCTCTTTACGCATTTTACACTTTTGTGTTGTTGCGCATTACCAAGGCTCATTACATCAATTTGTTTTAAAAAGGAACTAGTGGGTTCTTAATTTTTAATTTTTTAATTTTTAATTTTTAATTTTTTTATAAAAAAGTGGGGATGAGAGTTTTGGAGTGTTACCTTTGTGAATTTTAACCTAAACTATACCAAGCCTCAAACATTTTAGATATAGGTCCACATGAGGCTACCCCATTAAAGCCCTATGGATAGGGCCTTCATATTTAAGGCCCACTACAAACAAGCAATATTTTCATTTTTAACATGAATATAATCTTCAAGGGGATGGTTCCTGTTTAATGCCACTACCATTTAACCCACTTTTTCACCAATATTTTATGCTAAGGTAATATTGTTCATTCATGCAACATCTTGTTTTTGTCCTACCTTTAACCCTTTCTTCCACAGGATCATGCCAAAATCTAACTTAAGCATGACAAAACACTATGTTCCTTATTTTAGAAAGTATTCGATATATTGTTAACAAATTTAAAATTAATGAGAAATTATTCATGATGTGATCAACTAGCGAGTGATACAAAATGCCATTACCTTAGAGGTTCATGCACAGGTTTATTTATAAGGTTAATTATGAATCTGTTTCATATTTTTCTTAGAGAGAGGAACAAAAGGAACATCCAAATAGCCATACAACAAAAATTAAGATGAAAAATAATCCATCTAATCCAACTACAATATGTTTGCAAATTAACGGCCATCTTAGCTAACAAATCAGTGATCATTTTTCCTAGCAAAAGAGCAATTATGCATATGGAAGACGGTGACTTTAATCTCGATTACAAGATATCAAAAGGACCTAAGTTCTTTGGATGACTTCAAACCTCAGTAACATCCCAAAAGAATCCGATTCAATCGACAAAGGGGGACATACCAGAATATTTAGTCAAAACGAACGAAATGAAAATGCTTTGGTTTTTAAGAGATGGAAAAATTCTATTGGCCCCTCAAGAGCCGTTGCAACACCTATGACTCGACTATGACGATGCCAAGGGATCGCCATAATTTCATTAACTCGATCGTTGGTAGCAAAAAAGCACCCCTTTAGGAGGAGGTTCCCAAGTATAAAACCCTTTTGGAGAGGCAATTCGCTCAAGATTCCAACATTCCTTGAGGCTGCTAGTTCAACCCTTGAAAGATGAAATCATTCTTCTCATACCAAATTGCTCAGGCTATTGCAAGGAGCGATATATTATTATGGTCCATTATCCCAATAATAACATCACCCGTCTCATCTTAAAAATTTACCAATGAATTAAAAGGGATGGACAAAGGCAGCAACTCTAAACAAATTGTTTTTATTTTGGTTATAAAATAAACTAATAACTTAAGAAAAAGAAAATAAAAAATTGGACCCGACGTAATTAAGACTTAAACCTATTAATGAATCCAACGTTTGGATCAACCATAACTTTGTCCGCCAATGCTAGTCCATCGTGTGAGTTGGACGTGCACTACAAGGTATAATTGTGATTTGGTAACAAAATCGGCTACACAGCACCCCACTCTAAAATCAGGGGCCCCGTCCATCAGAGCCGTCCAATTCCCTGACGTGGCGAAGCCCCACAATCTCCTCCAGTAGGACTGTTTCGTCATTTCACAGGAAAAACAACCTTCGCTCTTCTTCTTCGCCCATGCTATGCCCCGGTCGTTTTACAGAACCCAATTTTATTCTCAAGGTTCGGTCATTTTCCACTAATCTCACCGTCCGTAGGAATCATAAAAATACCCTACCAATCATCTATCCCCTCGTGCCACCGAGCCGAACAATCGACCAATGGAATTGTGGAGGTGAATTAACTAGATTTCTACCCGGTGACTTTATGACATGGTTTATAATTTATAAAATATAAAACTTTTATTATTTAGAGAGAGAGAGCTGAGACAGAGAACGATAGAGAGAGGGAGAGAACAGTGTTTTGATTCTCTAGACAAGGAACGGTTTTGCTACTTCAAATCTCAGTTTTCTCCCCCACACTGTTCTGTGAATCGAAGAGACAGAGAGAGAGAGAGAGAGAGAGAGAGAGCGAGCGAGAATCATCTCCGTTCGAATCGTGTATTCGATACTCAAAATCCGTGTTCGAATGGTTGAATCGACCTCGGCAATCCCATCAGAATGATGGTTTTCTTTTGACGATTTCGGAATTATGATCTTGCCGCTAGGTGACGATTGAAGGCGATCCTTTTGATGCATTGAGGGTCTGAATCGAGGCCGCTGATTCTCGCATTCGGAGGAAATGAACGGTGATTCGGAGACCGATGCCGCAGCTCAGGCGGGGCCGCCGCCGCCGCTGGAGTGGAAATTCTCTCAGGTCTTCGGTGAAAGGACGGCGGGGGAGGAGGTTCAAGAAGGTACCCTAGGTTCCTTTTTACATTAGATCGAACGAGATTTATGGGTTGTGCATGTTGTAGTTAGGGTTTTGTTTCTTTTTCTCTCTGGATCTGTTGAATAGATCGTTCCTCGTGGGTTTTGTCCTCTTTTGTTGTGTTTTTAATTCTGGGGAAATCATCTAATAGGTTTTTAATTGTTCATTGGTAAATCTATAATTTGAGGTCGAGCTTAAGCAGACGTAGAATTAGAAGTGGTTGTGAATGCGTGAACTCACTCTGCGGCTGTGAGTATGCGAGCTTCTATGCCATCGGTTGGATCTCGGTCATTTAAGTAATCTTTGTTAAGTAAGAAGGAGCTTCTACTTTACGTATTTGTTCATGTGTCTTTGAATTCTTTTTACCAGTGAAGTGAGGTTTGCTTGTTCAGTGATGTCCGCTGCTTTGTTCTATTGTCTGTTGTTTGTATAAACTGCTCTCTTTGGGAGAGATGTTTTGAACTTTTCAAACACAATCACATACTGATGGCATTGAAGACCATGTCGATACCCAGGTGCAAGCCTAGTTTAGTTGAACAAGGCAACTAAACTATTCAGTATATTGTGTGTCAAACTAGTTTATATTCTCACGTCTCTCTCTTTTTATTTTATTGGAAGGCTTTGGTTGGAGCTCTTTATTGGGTTTATACCTGCCATAAAGTTTTGTTACAATGCTCCCATCGCTACAGATCATATTAGACTGGGTATTTTTGTTTCAGAGAAGAATAGGGCCGTGGTTAGCCAATTTATCTGGGAATGGGTTGAAAAGTATAGAATATTGAATGAGGAACGGTCAGTTAACTTCAGGAAATGAAAGAAATACATAAATGAAGCGAACATTTGGAGAGTCCTATCCTAGCCTTCACAAATCTATAATCTGGCAAGGGATCATGAACACACTTGCAAGAGAGAGGAGGGAGGATGGGAGAGTGGGGGGGCTGGGATGGGAAGGGTAGGTAGGGAGGCAGATGACGTACTTCCACTCTTAGCAAAAGCTATGTGGTACGATGGATCAGCTAGGTATTCATCATGCTGAGGTTGTGCTACCGGTTGATGCTAAAAATTTTGCATCTTTATCCTGTGGGCTTTTGGATGCTTTATCATCGAAAACTTCAGTGTTTAATGATGTCTACAAAGATGTTTTCAGCCGAGGTACTTCCAGTTAGTCATTTGACAGGCTGTGATAATATCAAATAACTTTCCAAGTTAATACTTCGTTAAACAAGTGTATACCTTAATTCCTACTGTTTGCTGAAATTTGCATAGTTTTTCAGCCTTCTAGCATTATTCATGTGAAGCTGAAAGTTTTTCTGAGTATGTGTTGTTAGGCTTTTGCTTTGGTATTGTTGAAGGTATTCTATTTGGAGTGATTCTAATGCCACTGTCTGTTTGCAGTCGATATTATTTCTGCCATAGAGTTTGATAAAACTGGTGACCATCTTGCTACTGGTGATCGTGGGGGTCGGGTCGTCTTATTTGAAAGGACTGATACAAAGGATGTATGTACATGCAAACCTTGCTATTTTCACTTTCTGAACCATTTTCGTGTGTTCTGAATCTTGTTTTTGCTGGTGTAACATGTAGCAAGGTGGAAGTCGAAGAGATCTTGAAAGAATAGATTATCCAATCAGTAAGCATCCTGAATTTCGCTATAAAACAGAATTTCAGAGCCATGAGCCTGAGGTAATCTTGATCTTCTTCATCTCTTTACACTATTTTTTTATGCTTTCCTGAACTCTGGATTTCTGACTTACGTTGTCCATGTCTATCTTCCTGTTCAGTTTGACTATCTCAAGAGCTTGGAAATAGAGGAAAAGATCAACAAGATCAGATGGTGCCAGACAGCTAATGGTGCCCTATTTCTTCTGTCTACCAATGATAAGACCATTAAGTTTTGGAAGGTAGCAGCGTCTACTTGTCTTTTAGAATATGAGGATTTGTTTTCAATTTGTTGATAGACTACACTCATGTCTGATGGTAAGTCCTGTTCCATGTTTCTAGATCATGATCCATACAAACTTAAAAACCAAAGCATGGAGACAATTGATCCCTTTGTTGTTAGCTTCAACTTCCCCACTCTTCCGTCACCAAAAAAAGAAAGAAACAACACCCCCCCCCACCCCCCCCAAAAAAAAAAAAAACCAAAAATATTAGCTGCTTCAGAAAATCTGTGGTATGTGAAGAGGTATAATATATGTGCAGTTCGAAATTTGTTTTTTTATTTTTAATAATTTATGTTTTAAGTATGGTGTATGGACTCAATTGCAATGTCTGCATGAATAGGATGCCCCAATTTTATATGATGTGTACTAGGTGTCCATTTAAAAATTTGTGTCAAGGTCTTTAAATTAGCTGGGGTTGCCTTGTCAGATGTATATAGAATTGTTTCAAAGAATGTATTGTTACTTTTGAACATAGGAGGATGCTAAGGCATCTCAATGCTTTGTGGCTTATTCAAAGCTGTATTAAAAATTACAATGAGTTTGAAGAAAATAAATTAGTTGAGAAGAAACAGTCTACTGGGGTTTTTAATGCTATCAAATTGTGATATTGATGTGTTTGCAATATCTAGACATTCATCTTAGAACTTTATGCGCCATTTACAAATGAATAGGTACCTCCTGCACCTGCTGACTTCTTTTGCTACCTTGTATTGTGAATTGCACAGGTTCAAGAGAAGAAGGTCAAGAAAATTTCTGATATGAATGTTGACCCTTCAAAAGCTGTAGGGAATGGTAGTCTTGCTCGTTCAAGTGTTTCAGCTTGCTCCAAACCATACATGTCAAATGGTGGCTGCCCAGATATGAGCAATGACCTTTCTTTTCCACCAGGGGGCATTCCATCACTTCGTTTGCCTGTGGTAGTTGTACCCAGCCTATTCTATTGATTTTATTATGATCGCCATCGTATAGAATATACAGGCTTAAATTTCAGTTTGTCTATGCTGTTCTGTAATATGTCTGCCAAGGTTTTAGGTTTTTTTAAACTTTTTATTTTCCTGGACAAAAATAATATTTATACTGGAGCTAGAAAAAGGAAAAAAGAATGCAGCAGGGGAAGTCTGGAGGACTTGCTTTTCCAGTGCAGAAGAATAATCCATTTTGGGTATGAGGCTTTGATTGAAGTGCATATTTTATGTGGGAGCTGGGTGCACGTAAATGAATTTGCATCTTTAAAATTGAGTTGTTAGAGTGAATTCTCCACATCTCAAAATTTATATATATGGATATCTCTTCACCTTATATTTTTATTCGTTGTTTTTTTTACCTTCTGGATTCATATTATTGTTATATTTAATAAACAGGCTGCTACTAGCATAAAAGATTATTGTTTTTCCTCCTGGATCTATATGATTAATTACTTCTGAAAAAAGGCTGTTACTTATAGTCAAACCATACATGGGCAGGTAACAAGCCATGAGACCAGCCTGCTGGCTAGATGTCGAAGAATATATGCCCATGCTCATGATTATCATATCAATTCTATTTCAAATAACAGGTAAATCTATATCTTCTTGTGGATTGCGTATTACTTCATGAACCATTCTAGAATACACAAATCCATGTTGTTTGGTGATTATCTATTATTTTGGATTTCAATTCAAGACTACCAAGTTGTTTCATGGGCAAACCGAATCTCTTGCATGCAACTTTTTTTAAAATTATTGCATATACCGTATGATGATCCCTTATCCCTGGACAAAGTCAACAATACCTATTGATTTCTTTTGTCAGTTCTGAGTAAATGTCTGGTTGCATTGCTTAGTTCTTAATCGTGAACATCCTTATGGTTTTCAATGATTTCACACTGCGCAGTCCTAGTGTCTAGTTCGCACTGATATACCTATTTTTCTGCATTAATCTTTGATGTGGTATCTGCAAATTTTTACTGAGTCTCTCTCTCTTTCTCTCTCTAGCGATGGCGAAACATTTATATCAGCTGATGATCTGCGGATAAATCTTTGGAACTTGGAAATTAGCAATCAAAGTTTCAATATTGTTGATGTGAAGCCTGCAAATATGGAGGATCTGACTGGTATAGCTCCAAAAGATCTCTTACTGGAAGCAGGACAACTATAAATTTCTGGTGTAATGACTTTGTCACTGGGATTTGGTATTGGGATGGGATATTGCCTTTTGATATTGTGTGCATCTGCTTCTTTTTATTTTATGAGAAACAAACAACTAGATACGCCTTAATCGCCAGAATTTGAGTTGGCTATTCCAAACAAGAAGTTGCATCTAGTTGTTGATATGAATCCTCTTACGCCCACTCATTTGTGAATCTTGTCTAAGGCTAATCTCCATTCACCTCTCTAACTCTCATGTCCTAGCTTCTAATGTGCATCCTAGTCTTATGTGGTCTGCACCTAGACTCCCTAACCTCTCCTAAATCAATCATATCAGTCCTCTCGATAGGCGCATTCATAGGTCTTCATTGCACATACTCCAACCACCTTATGCGATATTCCATGATATCGTCCACAATTGAACGGATATCTTCATTTTTACTCTTTCCCTTCTGCTTTTCACACACATACATCTTAGGCTGCACATCTCTGATATGCTTAACTTAGTGTACATCTTAATTGCCCAACACCCAGAATTGCATAACTATGTGGGTCTTATAGGCATCCTAGAAAACTTTCCTTTCAACCTCAAAGGCATCGTAGAATCGCTTGAAACCGTGATGCACTTTTCCATGTCGAACAACTCGCCTAAATCTCTGAATACTATGATTTATACCCCGTTCTATCTTCTCACATGACATAAGAAAATAATTACTGTTCTGCTCTGATATGTTGTTATAACTTAATAGTGAAAATGTGGGTTTTTTGCCCAAGCAACTAGTTTAGGTCAAATTTGTATTTTACTGAAGTCTGGTGGTGATTTATGATGTCTCTCCTGGTTTATAGCTAGTTTTGATAGAAAACAGGCTTTTCAAATTTTGGGTTTTCAAACAGCCTTTAAAAATCTGAAGCATAAATGATCTTTATATAGTTCTATATTTTTTCTTTTTTTGGGTTGAGTCTAGTGGTACCAGCATGTACTTGATTGAGCAAGGTCTAGAGTTTGAATCCTTGTTGCTATCATGTGCATTTATCAATCAAAGAAAATATTTTTTGTGTGCTTTTGTTTTAAGTGGTATATCTATGCTTTAAGATGCCACGTGCTTTAGCCTTGAATATTTTTTTATTCTTGCAGAGGTAATAACATCAGCGGAGTTTCACCCCACTCATTGTAATACGCTAGCTTATAGTAGTTCAAAAGGCTCAATCCGCCTTATTGATTTGCGGCAATCGGCGCTATGCGATTCTCATTCCAAACTGTAAGTATTTTGGTTGTTGTTTTTATAGTCATCCTTGGAGGCGTGGAGGTCAAATGGAAGAAGAAAAACAGATATAAAGAAGGGAAAAGGGGGATCTTGCATTTCTATTTGACACTGATCAAACGACTTCCTTGCACCCTTTTAACATATTAGCCTGCCATGTTATGTGCTTACAGATTTGAGGAACAGGAGGCACCTGGTTCCAGGTCATTTTTTACGGAGATAATTGCCTCAATTTCAGACATTAAATTTGGAAAGGATGGAAGATATATACTTAGTCGTGATTACATGACTCTTAAGGTTTGAAGTCCACACCTGCTCTTAATATTGATGTCAAATTTGGGACTATTTTTTATTTTTATTTTTTGTTTATTTATGGAAGTTACGTGCGAATCTTTACTGCTTGCATTGTGATTTGACCAAGTTGCACATAAACCCCCTCTCTCCCCCTGCTTCAGAGATCAGTACATGAACCCCTTATGCTTTCAAAGACGTTGCAAAATCTAACTCTATTGATAGAACTTGTAAAATTACCCACATACTCTTGAAGAAGAGGAATAAAGCTGCCCATGAAATTTGACGGAGGAGCTCCCAATTGGAAAGGGACAGCGGCAATGACACGGAGTGGATAAATGGAAATAGAATGTGGATCAAGGCTTTCAGAAGCTCAAAACTTTCATGTTTTCTGACATCTCCTCTCTCTTTTTAAAAAAATAAAATTTTGCATCCAACGTCTATTGGTTTGACTTGAGTTTGAAATGTAAAAAATGAAATATCAGGAGCATCTTCTTCTAAGAAAGATAGAGAATGAGGAAGGGAGACTGGAGAGAGGAAATGGGAGAGAACATTTTTGGAGTAATAGAGGGAATTTGGTTTAAAATATCTATTAAGTTTAAAAAGAAGACGATTGTCGCATTGTTGTGGGTCGTAAGATCCATCAAAATTAACAGTTTAAGGACATAATGTGCAAACATGGGTGAAATAATTAGGGGGTTACGTGATGATTTCTGAACCAGAGGATGGTTACCTGCAACCCCCTTAACCCAGAGGTGGAGTTAAGTGCAAATAGCGCTATATTTTTTGTTCCTTAATGTGTGGGTCCTGCATGATCCACATAAAAACTATTGATTTGTATGCTGAAATTATTAGATTAAATCTAGTATGATAAACTTGTAGTGGAAAATCGGTTTTCCTTCTTCCACTCATGGTTAGATGTAAGAGTGGGATTTTAATAAAAATCTTTTGGGAACAAGTTTTCCCAACTAGGTTAATTTTATGTTTATTAAAGATCATTTCAAACATGTTCCCAAATTTTTTTAAAAAATTAGACCAATCAAAATTGAAGTTTGTCCAATTTTTTAAATCAGTTACTTGAAGTCAACTAGATAATGGTATATTTAAACCAAAGTTTTTTAAATGGAAAGTAAACGAATTTGAAGATTTCATTTTCTGAGAACTAAGTATTATCAATGATGTAGTTCTATTCTATCAGCTATCAATAAAACATCAAAAGTTTGATGGAGGCCTTGATATTTTGTGAATATTTGTTGCCTCATTTGCTTGTTATTACGTGTAATCAATAATTGACTTTGAGAAAGTTGAACAGTAGAAAATCAGATTTCACTGTCTCTGTGGTATTTACCTAAGGAGAAAATTTTTTTTTCCGAGGTTACTCCAACCAATTGTTCCTAATTGGCTAACACTTAAGGTTGGCAAGTGGGTGCCTTCCATATACCAGGACTGCATGAAACTTCATTTTGGATTTTAGACAAATGTTTATATCTTTTTTTTGTTAAGAGCTCTGCTTGTCACTGACTTTGTCTATTTGGTTGTCAGTTATGGGATGTTAACATGGATGCAGGTCCAGTTGCAACATTCCAGGTTCATGAACATTTAAGGCCCAAGGCAAGCGTTCTTCTGATGTCACTTTTGTTGTCCAAAATTGTGCATGTGGACTGATTAGAGTATGCTTTTCAATTTTTACAGCTGTGTGATTTATATGAGAATGATTCAATTTTTGATAAATTCGAGTGTTGTTTGAGTGGTGATGGACTGCGAGTAGCCACAGGTTCTTACAGGTTTGTTTGTTCGCACCTTGTTTCTTGTCTTTTTCTTCTCTGAAACCCCTGGCCTTGTGTCTAAACATTGACTGTTACGATCTCAGCAATCTGTTCCGAGTGTTCGGTTGTGCTTCCGGAGGTACAGAGGCTACCACTTTGGAGGCCAGCAAAAATCCTATGAGGTATTTTCAGTGAACAGTTTTTTAGCAGCATTGAAATGAAATATGTATTTGTATAACTTATTCACAATTACTAAAAAAGAATCTGATAAATCATTTCAGGAGGCAAGTTCAGACTCCTTCAAGGCCTTCCAGATCCCTTAGCAGTATAACACGCGTTGTCAGAAGAGGTCAGGGCACATTCCTCTAGTCTGAGCTCTTTAAGAAAACAAAAATAATATCACATTTGAAAAAAGAAAAAGAAAAACGATATATGAAGGAATTTAAGGATGAATGATATTTTTATTTTTTGCCTGCTAATATGTGTTGGGAGGGCACTTACTTTGTTTTACAGACATGGGGAAACTTAAATAAAGTATATAGATGAGTTGGAGAACTGGCTTCCTAAATCAACATTCTTAAATGTATATTTCAAGAGAATAGAGAAGTAGTTAAAGGGTATAGGATAGCATATATCGTATAGAGGTGTATATATATAGATATAGGTGTAGATATATTTCTGATAATCTTTTTGTTTAAAGTGGGATATTTAGATTTCTGTGGGTTTTCTTATCCGTAGCAGGAGCCGATAGCCCTGGCGCTGATGCCAATGGAAATTCTTTCGATTTCACAACAAAATTGCTCCATTTAGCATGGCACCCTACCGAGAACTCCATTGCCTGTGCTGCTGCAAACAGCCTGTACATGTATTATGCATAAGGGTCGCGAGAAGAAGAAAACGTACTGTTGATTTGATAGCCATTTCGGGTTGCCTTTGGATAAATTGGAGTTAGCTCCACCTCTATTTTATACCTCGCCTCCATCCATTAATCTGTAGCTCTTCATTTTGAAATTGAGGTCCGAAATTGGCTTGCCCAAAATCTACTGGAAAGAGATTTGTCGTGGGATGAGGAAGAACCTCCCTCCCATCTCTGTGATCCATTTTTTCCTTTCCCCCAACTCCCTACTAATTGCTTCTATTTTTTGCTTAAAATGGAAAAGCTGCAGTTATGTTTTAATTCTGGTGGGTTGAAGTCAACAGAAGATGTGATTGTAGTAGCTCTTCTATACCCAATGACTAAAGAATGCTGAATGTTTGCCACTAGGGTTTTAAAGTCAATTTAGTTTCTACTCGGGTCGTGGTGGGAATCGGAAGGTTCGCTTGTGCGGCATTGTTAATTCATTATTTTTCTGTTGCAATTTATAAATGTTTCTTAGATAATTGTGTTGTCATTGTTATTTGTTACACTTTGGCCCATCTCTGTAAACAGTAGCAATAAAGGAAAAGGGCTTGATTGGGTTAAACAGTAAGGTACAATGACGATTGTGAATGTGATGGTGTTGAATTAGTGGCTTCTGAATGCGTTTTACTTATTTGTTTTTATCTGTGAGAACATATGCCATGCTCATGCAGGAAGGATTTGGTTTTTGATTTCTCCCCCCCCTGGCTCCACTTGTTTAAACTTGACAACATAGTGCAAGATTTCAATATACGTAAATAGTTCATTAGATTTCTGATGTGTTGCCATTGTTCACTTTGTGGAATGAGATCGAATAGAATAGAAAATATAGTTATTTTGTAGGAATAGAATGTACGAGGAAGTGCTTTTCTTCTGAGCATGTTTGGTTTAATATATTATATTTTTCTTTGTTAAGTTGTCCTTGAATGTTTGGATAATAGAATTCGATAATATTAAAAATAGAATAGATTTTTCATGTACATGCAGTATGAATGAAATGCTGAGCCACATGTGGGATTCTCATGCTTTTTATTGTGTTTGAAGATATTGTGTTTGAAGAGGATTTGACTAGGAATGACTCGGATTTTGCCCCTCCTCTCCAGAAGGCAGTTCATCCAAATTTGCATTTTTAATAAACTTTATAGGTATTTATTTTTTTATTTTTATTTTTTTAAAAGTATGCGAGAAAATGCATAGATATGTTAATTTCCTTGAGAAAAGATACTCATCCAACCATACGAAATTTAGGAAAACAAAGTCGAAAAAAAGTATTCTCATCAAGCGAATCAAAGCATTTTGAAATTTTATATTAAACTCTTAATGTTTAGAATTTTTAAATGCGATGATAATTGGTGCTTCACTATATTATTATTTGCTCTTTTCGTCCCAAACAGAAATAGTGAGTAGCTGCAATCAAACGTATCTCATCCTTCCCACCCTCTGCCCTTGAGCTAGAACATTTAGTTATTTTCCTGCAAAAACGTCAACTTAAGGCAATCACAGGAGATGCGAAAAGAATTTATGTGAAGGCCATTTTAAGGTGGGGGTCCAAGGATGCCCATGCCCAAGTGTTGAAAACAACTTGTTAGTTGTCCATCAACTCATTTAGTCCCCTTTCTTAATTAAATGACCATTTGACTAGCCATTCTAAATTATCATTCATACTTTGAACAAAAGCACATATAATTGATAATTATTAATTCAACTGGTAGCGATCTATCCTCTTATAGTAAAAGTTAAAGGTTTAGGTTTTTACTACGTTTACTTGTGAATTACTTTCTCATTCCCCTTTTCCTAAGCTAGAAGCCACTTTTATAACCTAAATAATAATAATAATAATAATAATAACATAAACAAGAGTTTCTCAAGGAAAAGGAAAGAGACGGGCTGAAATTACTCCCTTTAATTTTTTATATATTATTTCACACCCCAAGATCTTGTTATCTTGAAGCCATGAAAAAAATGAAACGTTGTTCAATCTTTTGTTACCTGTTTGGTCACATGCGCCTTGTTTTTTCTCATTTGGATTTTGGTATGGTTTTCAATAAAGTTTTTAGGTTAGTATTAGTAGGGGAAGGAAAAAAGGAAAAATGAATATTAAACCACCATAAAATCTGATTAATGTTAAGATTTAAGTATGAGGCCTTCTCTTTAAGAGGAATTTAATTGTGATTACTCAATTAGCGTCCATGTGGCTAATAAAATTCTTATTTTTTAATCAGTAAATCTTCCCTTTTCTCTTAGGAAAATAAGTAAAATAAAACTATGTGGTCCCTCTCACTCGTTATTTTATTGCTATGCATCTTATCTGTTGAATAGTTGTGTTTTGTCCAATTGCTAAATGTGGCCCAACACAAAAGTCACACCACTCACTTTGAATCTATACGTTTATTCTATTAGTGATATCGCCAATAATATGTTTATACGCTGAAATGGGTTAGGCTTTACTCACTGAAAGAACCTTCTAGTTTATAATATGGGGCAGGCTTGTCGATCAGCCGGGTCTAGACTCGAACACAATCCGTTTAATATGGTTGGGTCTATAGTTTTTGAACCCGAATTCAGACATCATTATAAGTTTTTAAATGGATCTGGGTCTAATATTGTTGATTCAGTTGAGGTCCATGGAACATATTAAGCCTAAATTGGGTTAGTTCTTGTGATTACACGTAACATTTTAAATAGGTCTGAGTTTGGATCAAATGGATTATCCGTTTTTTGTTCAAATTCTCAAGAATCTATGAGAAGAATACCATGAATTTTATTTAACTAAATAGTTTTTATGGAACTTTCTATAAAAATTTCATTTTGTGATTGAAGGTGAATATGGTTTTTTGCTTGTTCCCTAAGTCTAGACCTGATTGATATTTTTGGGCCGAAGTTTAGGTCTAGACCTGCTTATTATTTTTTTGGTCTAGGGTGTATCCACACAGGGCCTAATATGAGGTTGTATGGCGCAACTGCTCTATACACTTTAAAAGAGTAAAATGGAAGACACAAACAATTTCATTTTGAGTCTTGTATTTTTTTTTCTATAATATCACAAGGCACAGTTACAGCTGATGTATATTAATTTTTCTCTTTATTAACATTTGAAAAATTTTAAACACATTGTCAAAGTATAAGTTATGAAAGAACAAAAAAAAATGGCAAAAAATTTTTATAACTACTATATCAAGAGGTCATAGCTCGTGCACCCAAATACAAGGATGGACTTTCTTTCGCCTTAGTAAAAAATTTGAACTCTTTTAATTTTTTTATTAAATCGCAAGTCTTTGTGCCTGTTAGATAAGCTCTCCTCACTTGCATCAACATGCTAAAATTTGTAAATGCTATGTAATTAGTGCTCCAATAATCCTACTTAATTTTTTTGTGCTTCTCTAAGTGCAATGATCGTGAATGCTAAACAATCCGAGAGATTAGACCTTTCGGACATTTCGCATCAAACCGGAGATCTCAAAATTGACCCTCAACAAATGCGAAATAACTCACAAAATTACATCGAGACATAAAATTACGCAATCGTCCTTCAACTCGGAACTCACGTTAAACATCTCCGCACGTGCGAATGTGGGAGTGAGAACCGGAGGAAGTGTCACCGTATCAATCCCCCAAACAATGCCAACTCCGCCGTGGGGTTCCGCCACGTACCCCCCACCGACGTCATCCCTCCTGTGACGGCGACTCAAAGCTACGATTCCCCCAACGCCTCGTTGATCGCACAAATGGACGGCTCATAAACGCCCTCGCTTCGAATGAACGGTCCAGATTCGCCGGTGCAAATCCAAATGATGCTCCCGCTGGCACACACTACTTGATTTAGACGCAAGCAGCCCCATGATTATTGGTCCGGGCCGGGTTGGGTTGGGCCCACCGCAGTTAGGCCTTTGTATTTAATTTATTATTATTATTTTTTTCAAAGTTGTATTTAAATACACAGATGATATAACAAAATTAAAGCGCAATTAATGGGAGTATAGCTCGGCTCTTCTCTCTTCAGCTTCAAGCTTCAATAATTGAGCTGAGCCGCTAAGCCGGTTTGAGTGGACTTGTTAGCTTTATTATAATGTGACAAGTGTATACTTTATAGCATGGGGCCCAAAAGAAATTAGGGATTATGTGCAAGTTTGTTTAATCCTTTCTTTTATGTCTATAAAGCCCCTAATTAGGATTTGTTACACTAAGTGGATTGATTCTATTTCATGAGTGTGTTCTCCCCTTTAGTTGCACTAATTATTACTATTGCATCCCTTATCGGCTGTCTAGATAAAAGTTTCTTGGATTTATTAAAAGTAGTACATTACGAAATAGAGTTATAAAAGATATTTCGAGCGAGAAAATACTTGGTCAATGAGAGTTTCGGGGACCAAGCTATAGGGCTAGTGCGAAAATTACCGTCGCCCTTGAAACAATCAATTAGCTTGACTATGAGTTACGGTATGAGTTTTAGTGAGAAGACTTTAAATCGAATTGGGATAAGAAATCTCCAAGGATCTCTGAAATCTCTCCCAAGTAAATACGAACAGATCCTTACCAACATCATGATATTTATTCCACTAGAATCATGCTTTATATTTGACGATTAAGGTGAGCTTGCAACTTGTTTATACTTAAAACGCCATATTCCAAAAGGGTGTGCATTTATTAACTTTTTCTATCCATTTAGTACTCTAATTCACCCATAAGCTCTTTTTTCCTTTCTTTTTTTTTATTTCACAATCACTCTCAGATAAATATTACAATAATCTAAGTTATGCTCCGGAAAAAAATATAAAAAAATTCATTAAGTTCAAGCAATGAACTCAAAAACTAGAAAAGTGTTAACAACCAAATAGAACATTACCAACCTATAATGTTTTAGAGAAGTCGCCAAACAAGCTCAAAAGGACTTTGTATTTACAATTTTGAAGACTTATTGCTTAAGAACATTCAGTTCGATTCATCTAGTCAAAAACACAAAAAAAAAAAAAAAAAACTTTTATTATTATTATTTATTTGCATTAGATATTTGTAAGCGCGTATAATGTGGAGGACTTTCTCCCGGGAGCGTTGACTTGTGTCAGTCCGACAATTCATTAGATTTCCCCAATTGACTCGGATGTGAAAAAGACGATTCCCCCTAATGCTATTCCGAGATCAGCCAAGAACGTGAGAATATATATATATACACACACGGTTCCTAACATTATTTAATTACGAGAATGAATGGGATTAATTTCACTTTTCCCATATTATTAAAATTTTAAATTAATTTTTAGTGGAAGCTCTGTGTGGGTCTCAGAAACAGAGGGAGAGAGAGAGAGAAGCAAGTTGTGTTCTATTTGAAGGGTGGTCGGCACCCTCACGCGGTCACCTCAGTTTGATCAATTTCGCCATTTACACAGAGAGAGAGAGAGAGAGAGAGAGAGAGAGAGAGAGAGAGAGAGAGAGAGTATTCACACCGAAATTCAGATCTCTTTTGTCTTCTTCTCCATCTTCCCATATCTCTCTCCCTGTGTTTCTGAGTTCTTCTCATCCACAGGCACAGGGAAAAACAAAAGAAAAAAAAGAGAGAGACACGGATGGGAGCTCTCTGCGGACTGCTTGTAGAAAAAGGGGAAAGTTGCTTCTGAATTTTATTTTTGTTGGTTTGTTTTTATTATCCTGTGGGAGGGCGGCTTTGTTTAATCTATCGTCGTTGGGGTCTATAAATATCTCTTTCTCGCCCTTTCTGTTGCCCCCCCACCCCCTCTTCCCCCCTCCTATCCTCTCTGTTTCCCACTTTTTCGCCACTTCACACCCACCCTTTCAGGATTTATATCGGTTCCACTCTAATCTTCTGAAATTCTCCAAACCTCCACAGTGAGAGAGAGAATTTGTGGGTATTTGAATTCCAGTTTTAGGTCTGTTCATCATCATTCAATCTCTCTATACCCAGTTCGTCAAGTCCTCAGCAGAGGAAATGTTTTGAATTAGTGGGTTTTCTTGGGGGTCAATCTGGTCGAAATTCCAACGTCAAATCCCTGGGTTTTGAAACCATTTCATCTCTCTCGCTGCACCCAGTTCTCCAAATCATCCACGGAGCGAGAGAGAGAGAGAGAGAGAGAGAGAGAGAGAACAAATTTTAAGGGGGTGTTTTTGAATTTCGATCTTCCCTCAGCAGAGGAAAAAATTTGAAATTTACTGGTTTTTCTTTTTGGTGGGGGAGGGGGGTGGGGTTTCCAACAATTTGCTCAAATTCCGCATCGAATCCCTCGATTTGGCCGAGAAAGGGGGGGAGATCTTCGTTCTAGGGTTCGAAGGATGCAAGATCCGGCGACATTTCCAGCGATGAAGCCCCCATTTCCGGAGCAAGAACAGCTGAAATGCCCCCGGTGCGACTCCACCAACACCAAATTCTGCTACTACAACAACTACAATCTCTCACAGCCCCGCCACTTCTGCAAGAACTGCCGCCGCTACTGGACCAAGGGCGGCGCCCTCCGCAACATCCCCATCGGCGGCGGCACCCGCAAGAACTCCAAGCGCTCCTCAAACCCTAAATCCCACCACCGCACCTCCTCCCCCTCCTCCTCCTCCTCCTCCTCCCGGAATCCTCCTCCGCCGCCACCGCAGCAGCCGAAATCGGAGCCCACCGGAGTCGGGCCCTACGCGCCGTCGCCGGAGATCGAGCGGGACAGGCGGATGATGGAGGTGCCGGGGAGCTTCAGCTCGCTGCTCGCCTCGAGTGGGCAATTCGGTCATTTCTTCGAGGGCCTGAACCCGGGCGGAGGATCCGGCACCGTGGATTTGGGCGGGTTCGCCGAGGCTGATACGGGTCGGGTCGGGGATCCGGTGCTGGAGCTACAGAGCACGGGCAATGCGGAGAGTTTTCTAGGGTTTCAGCCGGGCAACGGCGGCGGCGGCGGCGATTCGAGCTGCTGGGGAGGCGGAGGCGGCGGCGGCGGCGGCGCCGGCAATGGGTGGCCAGATCTTTCCATTTATACTCCAGGTTCAACGTATCAGTAGTTAAATTAAAATTTTAAATTAAACATGTGACATATAGAGCCTTGGAAAAGCTGCGCTTTGATTAAGAGAGTGGGTGAGTGAAAATGGGAGACAGAAAAATATAAAAGTGTGTTGTGTTCTATTTTTTGTGTTTCTATTTTTTCTTTTCTATTTTTTTTTTGCCTTTTTTTGGGTGTGTGTTATTTGTATGTGGGATTTTAAAGAATGGTAGAATATCGTATTTATATATAATGTATACATAATTTTAATTTTATGAGTGTTGTCTTCTGTTCAGAGAATGTTGCATTTTTACTTCTTTGATTACTTATAATTCCCATTGCATGGAGGTAAACAGAGATGGCCTATTGGTATAAATGCCTCATTTTTAATCTAATTATGTTGCATTAATGACATGAAATGCATTTATATTCTTAATATAAGTGTGTCCACTTCGTTCCCTTGCTAGTTCCTGCGCTCATAATGAGAGTCCCATCACACCCTAATTATAATTAAAAATGCGGATTTGTGTCTTGTTATTATAATATCATTAATTTTCATTAGAATTAATGTCGTGTTTTCTTCTGTGTTCTAAGGGTGCGTTGATATTTGTTTCATTTTTTATTTGCGATAATATATGCATCACCCCCTTGGGGGGGACTTAGTGGGTATGACAAAGCTGGGATATCTACAAGCCATTAATTCTTGAAGCCAAATTATTGTTCTTGTATTGTCTTACATTGGTTAGTCAAAGGTCAAGTTTTCTCCCCTTCATCTATGGCAAGGCTGGCTAAGTAACATGTGTGTCCCTCTCCTTTTCAAAAGAAAGGAGAGGGAAAAAAAAAAAAAAGCCTCCATGCTCATTGTTAATTATTATGCAAAATTTCTCTGTCTCTCTCTCTCTTTTTTTTTTTTTGAGTGCTGGAGAAAAGCTCCCAATGAAATGAATTTTTAATTTCGGTTTCTTAATGTAGATAGAGATTCGATCTCAAAGTCACGATAAGTTGCTAAAGATAAAATGAAAACATGTGTCACACCATCTAACATTGAATAAGGACTTGGTGAATCGTGGAAGGGGGATATCATTTATGGTTGATGGGGACTTGAATATGGCAAATTTTGAAAAAAAACCTTTGACATGGGACTCCTTCCATTTGGTTTTGTCCAACCCTATACTTGAGAGGGGGAAAGGTCTGCCTTCATTTTGTTGTGTTACCCTTTGCAACACTTAGTTAATGTAGCATGGTTTTGATGGGGACAAGGCTTGGTAGTTCATTATTTTCCCTCTCCTCCCCTCTCACCCATAGGGGCATACCGGTAAAACATTCTTAAATCATTGTTGAACTGAAGTTTAGTGCAAATTCAAATCCAAAATCTTCTTTAACGAGAAGTTTTCTTGCTCTTCAAATTGGGGTTATTTTAAAATTTAAAATTTGAAATTTTCTATTATGAGAACTGTTGTGGGACGTGTGTCATGGGACGTGTGTCATCTTATCGGCAATGGGGGGGTTTTAGGTGCACCAACTATTATTAGTGTTCCTACACACCTTCCTTAAGTGTCCCCCATGCCATGCCATGCCATGCCATGCACTAACCGCGAAGCAAGCTTGCACCAATTTGTTATGATTTATTATCATAATGTTGCTTCGTCCATGCTTCACGACCCCACACCCACACTCCTAACTGTGCGGACAATGATGCCTTAGAAATTCATATGTTAGATAAAGGCCATTTCATAATAAGATCGAGTCAAATTTGAGACCCTGATGATTAAAGGGGAAAACAAATACTGGCTTTTGGGCATGCGCTATAATAGTTGGAGATAGATCGTTATACTTTTTTCATTTGGAAAGTGAGAACAATTTTTGTCAACCAAAGTTTGCAGTGGTGGAAAAACATTAAATTACCAAGATAAAAAGAAGAGTTTTGTTTCTCAAACTCGCCATTTTATTTTGTTTTTAGTGTTTTGATCCTAAAGATATAACTTACGCAACATGAGAGAATTTTAAAGACGCAAATCACACAACGAGAATTGTCGTCTTCTCAACATAAACCTCGTATTGTTGAAAATTACAAGTGTAATAGGTGCATCCGTCGATAGAAGGATTACCCTAACATGATCATCTCATGATTATTGAGCACGATCTGTTTTATTTCTAAATCTTATTGAGTTGCTCCAACCAATCCCCAAATTTTATTATATGATCGAGCAAATCACTTCTATACATATTCCTTTTTCTCTTTTTTCGTTTTCTTCCCTGATTTTCGAGCATACGATAGTTTAAAGTAATCCAATACCATTAAGAGTTTTTTCTTCCCATTTTTACTAAATACAATAACATTAAGAGTTAGTCCCATACTTCACTTGGGGTGAGTTAGTCCCATGGCAAAGCTAAAAAACTTCTACATACTTCACTTGGGGTCAATTATTGGGATCACTTATCATAGATGACACCCCATTCAAGGGGTTAGTTTGAATTCTTGTGCTTTCTAGGAAAAGTCAGATGACACGTGGCATTTTTTAGTTGGGTGGGGGGCCACATTATCCGGGATCATTGGAATAGAATGATAAAGGTGGCCGCTGGTGTTCCTGGGGAGGTGGGCTTCTTGCTGTTCATGCTAGGGTCGATCACTTGGGACCATCATACCATTTCCCCATCCATTAGGGAGGAAAGAAAAGAAAAGAAAAGAAAAGAAAAGAAAAGAAAGTTTGGGGACTGCACTCATTTCTTCCTTGCTGGTTACACCAATGATAGTGTGTTCACAATGGTGAACATTAAAAAAAGGCTTTCTTTAAGGTAGAGGCAGAATGATTATTTCTGTCAGTCTGTGGATCAAAGCTTTTAAATCCATGCACCCCAATTGGATTGGACTTGGGTTTATGTGCGGAGAACATTGCCCCCATATCGAAAAACTAAAACGCACTAATATTAATTAATTTTGAAATGTAAACATTTGAAGGTTGTCATATTATCATACAGCAAGCAATTTGTCATGTATGAACTGTCCATGCAGGGGCAGAGACAAATGAACAGCCCACCTTAAGTTTCTGATTTCTTTTTCTTTTTCTAAATAAAGCGTTTCATTTTTTTCAATGTTTCCCTTGAAATGAATTGATTTTGCCCAACTTATCCTCACACAATTTACCCCATCAAACTGCATCTCTTTTACTTTGAAACAATCACGAACTATTCAAAAACTGGAAAAAAACTTAAGTGAGACGGGACATCACTCAATAAAAAATTGTCATTTCAATAAAGTATGAGATAAATTCCCATTAATTGTATGGGATAAGTTACCAAAAATTATCTCACACTTTCCCTCTAAGTGCTGAATTGTCAAGATTTGGATGGGAGTGGCACTGTGACTCCGTCTTACTTAAAATTTCCCTCTATTTAACCACAAATCAAAATATGAAGCCTTGTCACAAATTGCCTTTATGTTGCTAGGTTATATAGCTTTTGAAAACAATGATATAACATAAATTTAATTTTTTGGGTCATATTTTACGTACGTGACTTCATTTATTTTTTGTCCGCCTCACTTAAAATTCTTGGCTTAGCCCTTGTCCCCATGTGTTAGGCTCAAACAAGGTCACACATGAAGGAATGTATTGAAAATATCATCCCACATTGAAAAACTAAAGCCTTGACCATTCTACTAGATGTCAATTGATCTTTGAATGGTAACTTTT
Source organism: Santalum album (assembly GCA_034195605.1). Classification (NCBI taxonomy): domain Eukaryota; kingdom Viridiplantae; phylum Streptophyta; class Magnoliopsida; order Santalales; family Santalaceae; genus Santalum; species Santalum album. Next base: position 4,596,476 of record CM067258.1, read on the forward strand.
GAACTTTTTTTTCTTTTTGGATTTTTTTTGTTGAAAGTAGTTGGTTGGATAAAAGAACTGTGGTCCATAAGGTTTATAGGTGTATTACCCTTTAAAAGACCTTTGTAGTTAAGTTAGCTGCTGCCCATGGAATAGACTGGGTTGCACTTGAATAATTCAATCAGCAGCCTAGAATTCCAAGTCTTAGGCCTCTTTGATTTTTATTTTTTGTTAAAAATAAGGTCAATAGACTGAAGAGAGGGGAACAAGAAACTAGAACCCATAACCTTCAAAGCAATGCTACATGTACATATTTTATACAACATTTGTTAAGGATATTTAATATCTTATTATATATGTTCTAAATATATGATACATGGACATGGGTCAGGCCATATAAGCCCTACAAGGCAAACCCCGTTAATCCGAAAATCCTAAATATATTCTATATATATTGACAAGAGGCAACGGTTTAGGTATTTCAAACTTGATACTAAGGGTGTAATGCTGTAAGCGACCGTTTAAATTCTAACAACCTTCACCCCGAAAGGGTGATGTGGCAGAATATGTGTGGTCCTTTCTGAGTGGTATTTTATATTCTATATATATTGACAAGAGGCAACGGTTTAAGTATTCCAAACTTGATACTAAGGGTGTAATGCTGTAAACGACCACTTAAATTCTAACAACCTTCACCCCGAAAGGGTGACGTGGTAGAATATGTGTGGTCCTTTCTGAGTAGTATTTTGATCAAATAACAATACAGAACCACACATATTCTGCCACGTGGCCATTTTTGGTGTAAAGGTTGTGAAGAATGTACGTGTAGTATTGCTCTAATCTTCATTATAGGAAGTCATGGAGCAACCAACTGATTTAATGCTCGTCAATCTTAGGGCCTATTTGATTAGATAAATAAAGTAGGCCAAAACACCAAATCACCTATTAAACTTTGGCTTAGTTACCAATTTGGTTCCTAAACTTCAAAATCAAGCAATTTACCTCATGAACTTTTCCCTCTTCACCAATACTTAATACTATTACTTTTTCGTTAAATTGTTGATGCAACATACCATGTGGCATCCTTTGTGGGGGAGGTATTTTTCATGAAATCCTAACATGGCAGCCATGTCATACCTACCTAAAACTTTAGTCTCTCTTTGCTCTCTCTTCATGAGCAGTTCAAATGACTAAATCATGTCTGAATAATACTTTAGATTCATATCTATAGTAATGAGATATGGGGCTTTTGGACTGCTCATGAGAAGATAGGTTAGTTGGGGATGAAATATGAATGCTATGTATGACTTAATGATAAATACCTCTCTCCTATAAAGGATGTCATACGGGATATTACATCAATAATTTTTACGAATGAGTAATAATGTCAAGTATTGATAAGTAGAAAGAAGTTTATGGGACAAATTACTCAGTTTTTGAAATTTAATAACCAAATTGTTAATTAAGCCAAAGTTTAAAGGGTGACTTGATAAATTTTTTTGAAACGGCTGACCATGCTCAGCAATTTTAGAGTGCTCACTGCTGAAGTGCCGAAAACTCTCGGCCATTTTGGTGTTTTCCTTTTGCATGTTAGTTCCAAAGCTAGCCATCTTTTAGTAATTAATTAGGAGTTAGAATATGCGTTCGAATTCTTTTATGGGTGGATGAAGAAACCTCGAATATAATCTGTAATAAAATCTCAAAACAAAAACTGATGAATTAAACGGACATCCTAGGGATGGATCATGACGCTCTCTTTAGATGAGTCACGCCCACTACATTATATCCCTACAAAAGTATTACCAATGCATCACCTCCAGAAACAAAGACTAGAGAATCTTAGAAGTTCCAAAGATAATTCAATTTAGAAGGATTGTGAACCCTATATAACTCATCTTAATAAGTTTGTCTCTCAGTAGATTTGGTTCCACTTCTATGATCCGAGAGAATCTTAAGACACAGAGTTCATCTCCCCCACCTTTCAGTTCCAGTGACATAAAGTGAAAGGGATGAACCTTCGCAATGACAATCAAGTCAATCAATAGACTTAGAACTATCTGTGTGCAATGAAATGATCCAACAAAGGCGTAGTTAGATTCTGAACACTACTCTCTTCCTGTGTTGTCTATGGGATCAGGCCATTTATATGTCTAACAGCTTCTAAATCCCGTTAATTATTTTCTTCTTGACTTTCTCCTGTAATATATATATATGTATGTATGTATATTTTCTTTATTTACATCTCATCATTGAGAATTTATCATAATGGTATCGGAGCTGGTAATCGGAGTGTGTATGGCTTAAATATTGTCATACGTGTCCCATTGTCACCTAATGTAAACTATCGATGTGGATGACTTACAAATTAGGACATACATTATGGGATGTTTTGAGAATATTATCCAATATCGGGACTCGGGAGGGCAGTGATAAGTCCGGGTTTGGGGTGATAATATATTCTTTATTCAAATCCTGCCTGCGGTTATATATCAGTGATTTACGTGGAGGTGGCGTGTGAGGCAGCTTCATATTACCCGGGTTTGGTGCCTGCCAGTTGGATTCGATGGATCATGTAGGGTTGGAGTTCTGGGTTATCAAAAACATATCATCTCATGCCAACAAATTAGAACCTAGTAATTGAATTTATAAGCTCTTGAAGCCACCCCTCTCAATCCCGATTGATTTTAGTCAAATTGACAACCTTGAACTGACCAGTTATGTAATTCAAATAAAATTATCATCACAAAACAAATTTTAGATAAACTGATCATGAAGCGATTTTGAGATTTTGTTAAGGGAAATTTTGTAATTCTCCCCTTTTATTTTTATTTAGTTAAGAAAAAGGTTTGGTGAACCTAGTAGTAGCCAAAAACAATGTCGTTTTACTAAAAAGAGGGAACCTGATTGTACGGATTAAATGAGCATGAAAAAAAGAGGACATACCAATTTTTATACAATCTCATTATTGATTTAGTTCTCATTTATGCTTCAAACTACCAATAGATCTAAACCGTAATTATATAAAATCTTTAAATCTAATGAATAAAAGGTTTATACATAATGAAATTATATGAAAATTGATACGTCCTCCTATTTTTTTATGCTTATTCATTTCATATGGTTGAAATTTGCATAATGTATTCAGGACGGTGTCGATTTTGTGTGCTAGGGTGAGTAAACGCTTTCTTTTTCCTTTTTACTTTTATTGGCTTAAACATCGCTTTACCCCCTTTTACTTTGCCTAATTCGCAATTTGGCCATTGACTTTTAAATTTGAGCAATTCAGTTCATGTAATTTAAGAAACTTACTAACTCTTAGCAATGTTACAAGTTTACAATTTCGTCACTTATGACTAGCAGGACAAATTTATGCAATCTACGTGGCAAGTGTTTTCTGACCATAATAACTATGTGTTGGCGTTCAAGGATCTACTAAGCTAGAGTTTAACAAGGCGAGAAGACAGTTCAGCCCAAAGGCAACACGTTAGTCGGAAAGTTTCTTAAAGTACATATCAGTAATGAAAAAAAAAAAAAAAGGATTAGGCAAAAATATCAAAATACCTCTCAAACTTTCACTTTCATTCTTAATTTGATTCTTTAACTTCAATTATGAGCTATTTGGTTCTCGAACGTTTAGTTTTTATTCAATTAAAAATAGGTGTTAAGAGACTTTAGCATTTGTTGACATAATATTTCACGTGTGTGCATATGGAGAGGATTACTAGTGCTACTTTAAGCCCACATGACCTTCTTTTTCTTTTCTAACTCTATTTTCCTTCTTTTCTTCCTTCTCAAAGTTCTTTCTCCTTGCTCTAACTCAATTTTTTGCTCAAATATGAAGTCAATTAAGTAGAAAATAAAAGTTCAAGAATCATATTGCTAATAATTAAAGTTAAATGATCAAATTAAGAACGAAATAAAAGTTTAAAAGATATTGTGATGTTTTTTTTTTTAAAAAAAACACTAAAAATAGAGGGAGGGAGAAATAAAGGGACAATTGTAACCCCAAGGCTGGGTGCCCCAAAAAAAAACACTAAAAATAGAGGGAGGGAGAAATAAAGGGACAATTGTAACCCCAAGGCTGGGTGCCCCCTTTTCAGTTTCGACTGGTTCGACTCCGCACACCCTTTACATGTCCTCCTCTGAATAAACACATGTACGGCGGTGGCTCTGGGAAACTCGGCCGCGGCGGCGGTGGCGGAGGAGGATCCCGTGGCGGCGGCCGCCACAATCGCTCCTCCTTCCCTCCGCCGCCGCCGTCCCACCGCCCCTCCGCCCCCGCCGGCCGCCACTCCCTCGGAGGCGGCGGCGCCGCTCCTCGCACTCGCACCTCCTCCTCCTCCGCCCCCTCCAGGGCGCCACCGGCGCCGCCGCCCGTGGAGGAAACCTTCAGTCTCGTCGCCGGTAATCCTCTCGCTTTCGCAGCAATCATCCGCCTCGCTCCCGATCTCGTCGACGAGATCAAGCGCGTCGAGGCTCAGGGCGGGGCCGCTAAGATCAAGTTCGATTCTATTGCCAATAATACTGCTTTGAGTGTGAGTTTATTCTGCCAATCTCGATTCTTTATTGTGTAGTTCTTGCTTCTGAATGTAAGAATTAGGTCGTCATTGACACTTTCTATTGCCAATAATCCGGATGGGAATGTAAGTTTACTCTGGTTAAATCTGAATATTGAATTAGGTTGTCATTGACAGTTTCTATTGCGAATGATCCTGCGGGAATTTTAAGTTTATTTAGCTAATTTTGATTTCTTTAGTGTAAATATCTTGCTTCTGAATATAAAAGATTAGGTCTTCGTTGACACTTTTCTGGTGTTTGGCTATATTTTTTAGTGTTTCTGGATTGGAAACTCTTGTGTCACTAAATGCCTAATTATTTTAAAATTTAGTTTTATATGGTAACGGCGATAATTTGTAATTTAAGTCGGTTCTTAGTTGGGTTGATGGGTTTTGAGATATGACTGGAGGGTAACTGCTGTTTAGATTCCTGTGGAGGTGGTGCTGCACAACCTTAAAAAGTGAATGAAATTTTGACATATGACCCAAACGAACTTTCTGATATGATTTTCTCTGCGGGAATGACATTGGCTATTCAGCCTCAGTGCATCTTGAGATTATTGAGAGGGAAAGTCTTTTGCAACACTTTTTATGAGAATCGTAAAAGATAACAAATTCATTGCAATTCATCGTTCTAGATTCAAAAAAGGTAGCAATGGAAGAACCTAGTATCCACTTCATAGGGATTTCAGGGACCATTTGTTTTTCCTCTCTAGTGGGCCACTTTGAGCTTAAGATGCATGAATAAATCGAAGCATTGTATGTTAACATCTTTCATATTGTTCTTTTACTACTCTTCATAGGTGCCGTTCAAGTTCCAACACTGTGGAGGCCTTTTTTAAATTTATTTTTTTGCTAGGCAGTCCTGGGAGATCAATACATTGAAGCGAAAGAAACCCTTGACCTTGTTCTTTATTATATTACATTTTCTTGGACATTTAGGTCAACTGACTAGCAAATTCCAGGCATAAGGAGCAACTGATTCTGGGGTTCACATGTAGAAGCTTGTGGCATTGTGACCTAGTGTTCATGTTTCTCGTAGTTCCGCTTTTCTTCTTCCTCCTAGTACTATTGCGAAGATGTCTGCAAATGAAGCTTTATTTTGTTTCTTTCTCAAATAACTAGGCTTGTTGGTGTGCGCACGCGCGCGCTTGTCTTTGTTTTGTCTCTGTCACTATAAGTGCCAATGGAGGTTGCAACAATTTTTTTTGCGGTGTTTTGGCTGCGGCTATTTTCTACTTTGTCGTATCTGCTTTTTTTTTCAAGCATATGTTAAGAAGTTTATCATTGTATCAGGTTATTGAAGTGGGCGGCAAGGATTTTAGGTTTACATGGTCACATGAATTACCTGACCTCTGTGATATATATGAAGAACGTCAAAGCGGTGAAGATGGAAATGGCTTGCTTGTTGAATCTGGATGTGCCCAGCGTAAGGTGAATGTACAACGTATCTTAGACGAGTCAACTAAAAACCATGTTAAAATGCGGTCAGAAGAAGCTGAGCGGAAGCTGAAATCACGCAAGTATGTTTTAGATTCATTTATTGTAATCAATTAATGGTTCTTATTATGGGCGTAGCCCTTATATATTGCTCTAACATAGCTTGCTTTGATCATCATGTCGTTTTGTATCTATTTTCTCGTGTCTTTTGCATGTTTCACAGCTTCTCTATTCAAATGCCTTAATACGGTCAAATTTAATGCAAAAATGTTTGCAACGTGCTTCCCATGGACTGAGTTATTTGTCCTGTTTCTGAACTGGCGAATCTTTCTCTAATGTTTATTCTTTCTCTTGCTAATGAATTTCATGTAGTGTTGATCCTTGCTTTCTTTGGAAGAACTTAAACATCAGTCTGTACTATTCATTATGTTTCCCCAATTATAAATTTACATGGACCCATGTGCATATGGATGATTTTTATTTTCCCTACTATTGCTTCCAACATCCATATCTTATGATGAGTATAGAAAATAGATGGAGTATAGAAAATACAAGTAGTATCTGTGTTTAAGCTAGTTTTTCCATGTGAGAGGCTCACAAACTGTATCTTCTAAAGTGCATTTCTGGGTAAATTTTGACAATAAATCCATATAACGCTCTATCTGGCGTTTGGGTTCTGTTATTATGAATTTATGTGTAGTGACAGCCTAAGGGTCGTCTGCATGCCTGGTGTTGACGTCATGCCATAATTGTACGCTTCCAGTTTTTTAGTTAAAAGTTTATCTGAAAACAAGTTTGTCATTTTTTACTTAAAATTTTGTCTGAAAACAAGCTTTTCATATTTGTTTTTGCTCCATTTTGAAATAATATGGAATGTTAACTGTAAGAGAGAATAATGTGGTATGTTTCTTGTAACAGAGCCATTATCTTGGATCCTGAAAACCCATCAACGAAGAATCAAATAATGGCAATAGCTGCTGTAGACGGTAGATTTTGAACTATGTTTATAATGTCTTCATTTATCTCGTTCCTTTGATTCCTATCTATTGTATATTGGTGAGTGATGAAGGTGCAAAAGGAATTTAAAAAGGCTCTTAAAAATGCAAGATAGTTATTGGTGCAAATTGGACAGGTTATATTATGCCCGTGAGACTATATAGCACTGCACCCTGATCTATCTGCAATATCTAATATTGTTTATTTACTTGTAGCTAATCCATGGAAATCCGGCTTCAGACCAAAGAAAGAGCCTCCACATAAAAAGCGCAAGACTGATCCACCGCTAGGTAGTTTGGGCATGCAGATATTTGCAAGTTACTTCGTCAAGTTTTCTTTTTTTCCATTTCTTAACATGTGCATATTATGCTAATACAAATTTAGGCAACTTACTACTGATAAGTTGTTATTATTTATAATCACCAACAGTTGCCTAGCTTTGTACTGCCCAGCTTCTATTAAATTCTTGGTGCTAGGAAAGGTCAGTGGTTCAAACCCTTGGTTGCTAGGTTGGTTGTGTGTACCAGTCAAACGAAGTTGCTATTACTAATGATTATTACCTTGATTTTTCTTCCTATTTTTGGAAAAAAATCTGAAAAATTATCCTTATCATTTCTTATTGTGGCTATCTTTTGTATTTGTAGCACCTCCAAAATCCGTTCATAAAGCTGGACCATCTGTAGCAGCTATTGCAAAAGGCAGAAGCACTGGTTCACCTCTGCCAGTGCCAGCTTCACCTGATCAATCTGGTGCAGTAGCATCTCCATCCAGAGCTGGAAACCTTACTAAGGGCTATCCAGTCACAGAGGTTATTTCTCCGCAAGACCTAAGTAAAGAGAACACTGTGAGCTTGGAGAAAGATATCCCAGGCAAGGCTGCTACTGGTGTTGTACCAGGAAAAATGGGGCGCAAAGGGAAAGTAGGGGCTAAACCTGCAGATTTGCAAAGCATGTTGGTTACACTTCTCATTGCGAATCCTAAAGGAATGAGTGTAAAGGTAATGGCATCTATAAAACTGCATTATTTGAAAATTGGTTGGTGCAGATTCTTTATTTTGCATACCTGGCTGAATTATTACCTGTTTAAATTTCTATTGCTTTTTAATTTAATGAAAGAATATCACTGCCATCTTTTTCCCCCCTTTTCTAGTTAATGTATACATTCAGTTTTTTTATTCATTTTCAAAATAAATAAATAAATAAATAAATAAATTTATGTAGGCATTGGAGAAAGCAATTGGAGACACAATTCCCAATTCCGTGAGGAAGATTGAGCCCATTATTAAAAAAGTAAGTTATTGAAATCCTCCATGTGATTTTTGTTGGAATAGAAATTGATGTTATTTTGTTTCATCTAATGCTGAGCATCAGATTGCGACTTTTCAAGCTCCAGGGAGATATTTCCTAAAACCAGGAGTGGAGCTGGAAGGCTTCAAGAAACCATCATTTAGACATGGAAGGTAGGTCCTATTTTCTAATGACAGTACTTGACTTGATTGGATCCTGGCTTTTCTGTTTTTATTTAATTGGTATAAATTTATCTGGAAATCTGTTTGTTTGAAATTCTCCCCCTTCCCCCTTTAATTGAGCGCACAGTCAACTTGGGGAAGTGAATTTTTGTGCCCTCTGCTATTGGCAATTTATAGAATTCTCCATGTGACCTAGGCATTAGAGCTCCGCATCCTCAAAGCAGCTTCCTGCAAGTGGGGTAAAACTGCATCCATAAACCCTTCTTAAACCTTGCTCTGGAGGGAGCCTTCCATACTGGCCGCTATTTTGTTTTTCCATTCTAATTTGTCATCAAAAGGGGTGTAGGAATTTATGAGTGGATATAATACCTAATGGCAAATTGAAAATTGAAAGAGCAAATTGCTAGGATATTTTACCCCTTTTTCCCTGAATTTAAATTTGGGACTCAGGATGTTCAACTCTTGCACGTCTGAGGCCAATAGATTCCGAAGCACTAATACGGTCTCTTCTGGCATTTCTAGGGAAACTGCATTTGTTATGTGACCCATGACTGTTTGTGCTTGTTTATATAATCTCTCTCTGTTTCTCTCCCTGCCTTCTAATTCCTTGTAATAAAATCTTAATCTTCCTCTTAACGTTCTCTTTTATGCACTTCCAAAATTTCCCTTCCTAATTTCTACAATTCTTCTATTTTCTTGAGTATTGCCACCCTCAAATCAAAGAAGATCTTGTCGGCTGCTAATATGACTAGATGCATCCACAAATCCCATAAAATAGGTCCCGCTCGGGTAGTTAATAAGAAAATTAATTAAATGTCTTCTTCTCTTATTAGTCCACCCATCGGACATGAGAGTGCAATCGTATTTCCTTTAGGAAGTCTCATAGTTCTGCTTCAACAATTTAACTTATTTTTTCGCCTTGCAAAGTGAAGAGACCCTTAACTTATGATAACTAGGGGGCTTGTATCCTGATCCATATTGAGCAATAGCTTCGACTATCACCTCGAAACTCCTCCCATTTGCCGCGTTGAACGGAATCCCTTTTTCATAAACCCAATTTGCAAATGGCTATTTTCCTCTCTATTTCTTCCTCCAATCTGTAACGATTCTTTATAGTTGTTTGGCTAAAACCTTTCTGCCATGCATCCTCTACTTTTTCGGGACTCTTTCTCACGTGAATATCCATTAGATCTCTTACTTGTGGCAATTGGAGAAGTTTCATCTTTTTTGCCCCTGTCCCCAAGCTCGGGGTCATTGAAGAGCTACCTGCTGATCTTGGTGGGACTTCAGGGCCTCTGCTGTCCAAAGGAAGCTCCCCCTTCACTTCTTGTTATTCTTCATTCGTATCATTATCATCAAAATCTAATTCAACTAAAGACCTTTTTCTATTTTCCATCAAAGCACTAAACATTTCTTTTGAAATTTATGTTGTTGTTTTGCTGCATTTTGCTACATCGCCAAATCCACCACATAAGTGTTGCTTCAATCTTTTGATTCCTCCATTATATTGCTTCCCACAAAGTATGAGCTCAACCTTATTTTTGTTTCTAAGATTGGGCCAAAAGGCATGTTTCCAACTAGGGTCTTTTGATTTTGCTTTATGAGCCGGATCAACTTTAGGATTATAACCACTTTCTAGTGTCATGCGAAGCTTCCATTTCGATATAATTTTGTTTCCCTATCAAGCAAAAGGAAAAAAAAAACAACACAATGATACACTACAAAACATATCGAAACCATTCAAAACGAATCATAGAAAATTTAAAAGAGAATCTGTAATTTTTCAAAACACAAATAATGTCAATCAAATTTATGTTCCCATAGAACAGAATCAAAATCGGCAATTTAATTAGAATTGACAGAGTCCTACAATCATACTTAGATTTCCCCCAAAAAAAAAAAAAGATTCAAATAATTTGTTAGAAATGGAGTAGAGAAGTGATAAACCACAAAAAAAGAAAAAGAAAAAGAAAAAAGATTCAGATAACTAGAGCATTTACTACTCAGAATAATTGAAAAAACACAACAAAATTTATGGAAGTTGAGGGAGAGAATTTGCCGGAGATGGAAAAATTGCCGGAGAGTTGAAGTTCTCTTATGCTATTGTCGGAAAATCTGATCGGAATCGCCTTATTTGTGGCCGGATACTGGTGGCTGCAAGTTAGGGTTTGGGATGGGAATGTTGGAGGGGAGAATCGGGGAAGAAGATGATCTGGAGAGGGTGGGGGTTTTGGTTTTTTTTATTCCTCAAAGGCTAGCAAAACGACGTCGTTTTGCTAGCTAGATTAAAAAAAAAAAACCCTAGCAAAACGACATCGTTTTGCTAGGTTCAGTTAAAAAAAAAAGCTAACTAAACCAAGGCACCCGCCTTGGCCAAAAGGCTGGGCGACACCTAGGTGCCCTGCTAGGTTCAGTTAAAAAAAAAAGCTAACTAAACCAAGGCACCCGCCTTGGCCAAAAGGCTGGGCGATGCCTAGGCGCCCAAGGCGACCGCTGTGTGGGCTTCTAGCCAAGGTGTTCAACTCCTTGGCCCTCTGGCAGCGCCCCCTGACTACAAGGCGCCGCCTTGATAACCATGCCTCCCCCAATCCTTGCAACATGGGGAGCCTTGTGCATCAAAATCTGCCCTTCATTCTGATTTAGTCTCTCGTTTGAGTTCATCCAATCTTTGGGGAATGTGTTTCCCAAATTTTATTATATAGTTTGGCAAGTGGAGCTGTCTGTGCTTATATTGATGGCAGCAAATTTCACTTTGTTTTTTCCAGTTCTCCTGAAGACAACCATGAGCAAACACCTCCTATTGAAGACAGCCATCAGCAAACACCACCTATCAATGACCACCATGACCAAGGACCTGCTTCAGAACCAAACTTTGCGGAGAAAGGCTCTACTCGTGAATTGGAGGAACAAGAACTTCAGAACTCTAAGCTTGGAGACGAACCAAATTCAATGGAAAATATTGATATCCAACAGCATTCACCTGATTTGTTTGGTGAGAAGAAGATGTCAGACAATAGTGAGGGGCACGTGGGCAGCTCCAGTGACAGTGGAAGTGACAGTGATAGTGAAAGCGACAGCAGTGATAGTGGTAGCGACAGTGGTAGCCATAGTAGAAGCAGGAGCAAGAGTAGAAGTCCAGTTGGCAGTAGTAGTGACAGTGAAAGTGATGCTTCTAACAGCAAACAGGGGTCTGATGAGGATGTGGATATCATGACTAGCGATGATGATAAAGAGCCCAAGCCTAACTTGCTAACCGCTGAAGTAGAACCGTCTTCATTGTCTATTCCTTGGAGAACTCCTGATGGCAGTCATGTGCAACAAAATGGGATTGATGAAAAGCATGATGGCCACATATCTGATGTTGGGGAGATTGAGAAAATCTTGCTTGATGAACAGGATGCTGAAATGGCTGTACTCGCTGATCTGAATCCCAACAATGAAGGCGAAATACCTGGTGAAACAAACAAACCCTTTTCACCTTATCCTGATGAGCATCGAGAACATCAGGCTAGGGCGAGGAATTCTTTTGATGAAAGGGGAGGTACAAACAGAGCACGCTCGAGGCACGACAAGTCTGATGGTATGGAGAGACCGCATAAAGGTAAACACAGGAAGGGTTCTGAAATGAAACAACCTGATGAGAAATCTGACCGTGCAAAGAAGTCAAAATCAGGAAGCCTGGCACAGACACCAGTTTACGGGGGTAGGGAGGCCCAGTTCTTAGATGTTCCTAATGATTTATCCCCTGATAGACTCCATAAAAGCTCTTATAAGGGTGTCACTGATCAAATGATGAGTAGAACTGATGGGGATGGAGATGTTGGTTCTGGTATGCAGAAGAAATATTACAATGAAAATCCTGGAAAATTTAGTCTAGATTCTCGGCAGACAGGTCGAAAGGCTGTTGATCTTGGTGCACGGGCAAAGGCTGCTGAAACAGCAGAAAGGCCCAGTAAACATGCTGAAGATATAGAGCATGGTGCGTTGTTTCATGCGGCTGATGGGTTTCCCACGCAAAAGGATAAAGTCTGTAGAGGAACACAGGATGAGGATGGTTACACGAATGATATAAGGGCTCCAAGAAATTTCAGGGAAGGCGTTGTTGGAGACACATATCCAATGCCATCTGAACCCACTTATAGAAAAAAAGAACTGATTGGAAAGTATAAGGATGCCAGACAAGTTGCAGGTTCACCAAAGGATAAGAACAGAATTGAGGCCAGCAGATCCCCTCCTGTGAATGACCGAGGAAAAAACCTTCAGAGAGAGCTTTCAGATCTGGAGTTGGGGGAACTTCGTGAGCCCTTGCCTGAGGAAACAACATTGGTTAGGAAGCAGTTCGAAAGGGGAGGGTCATTTAAACAGTTGGAGAATAGACCAAGCACATCAGATAACTGGGATATAGATTTTGGCAAAGGAAGACCTGTTGGGAAGACATCTCAAGATTTAAGAAAGATGTCACCTCCCAATTTAGGCGATGGAACTCCTACCAATCTGGACAGTGTTCCTAGGAAAAGCAACCCAGAATATCAAGCAGAAGATATTACAAGACCTCAACCCAGGGTTGTGCAATCTCAGCCACAATACCCTTCAAGAGCAGGTCTTGCTGAAGTTGGACCCCAGTTTAACAGATTAACAGACGAAGGTGGCAACGCCATACAAAGTGAAGCAGCAATGAGCCAAGAGATCAGTATTGAAGAGAGTCGAGAAACTCATAGGAGAGCATCTGCCATTGGGCTACAGCAGCATGACAATAAACGAGAGATGGCGTCTCATTCCTTGAAAGAAAATAAAACTAAAAAATCTAATATTTTGGCAGATGCGAGCGATCGGAGAAATGAGTCCTTGGCTATGGAGATGAATAACGATGGTCGAAAGAGGAAGGAGTCTTCTTCAGGTGAGAGTAGTTGTCCTTACTCTAAATATGAAAAGGAAGATCCTGAGCTCAAGGAACCAATAAAGGACTTCTCCCAGTAAGTAGTTAGTAGTGTTAATTTCTATTTATGGATGCTTTCTTATGAGCCCCATATTTTTTTGCCTGATTTCTGGGCATCTGCTCAATCATCTGTGTATTTTGCATCATAAGGTACAAGGAATATGTGCAGGAGTATCGTGAGAAGTATGATAGTTACTGTTCCTTGAACAAGATCCTTGAAGATTACAGGTATTTGAAGTTTACTTCTTCCCTTGTTCAAGGAGCTCTATTCTTGTTGACGATGCTGTTTGATACAAGATAAACTGGTAATTGTTGGTCTGAAATTCTTTAATGTAGGCACATCATTGTATCTGTTATGTGCAGGAATGTCTTCCATAAACTGGGAAGGGACCTTGATGTGGCAAAAGCTAGAGACATGGAGAGATATCATAACATTTTGGACCAGTTGAATGAATCCTATCGCCAGTGTGGAGCGGTTTGTTTTGCCTCCATGTTATATTGTTTCAGTTTTCACACATTTAAGGCCTACTACTAATTTGATTCAATTTACTGGAGAACATTTGATTTAAGTAACAGAATATGATTTTTGAGGCAGTTTAGAGAATGAACGAAAAGTAAATCATTTATTGGTGTTATGTTTGTGGGAGGACTGGTTGAGTGGAAGAATCTTTGCTACTAACAAACGTATTATTGAAGTTGCCGAGATTAGCCTAACTAGAAAAGTCATCTGCAATTTAGGGACGAAGGAGACAGAGGCACACTAACATCAAGATGAAATAGAAAGTAAAACTAGAGTGCCTAAAACTCTTTCTTGGTGCTTCTCTCCCCTACATCTCCCTCCCTCCCTCCACCCCCCCCCCCCCCCCCCCCCCCTCCTCCCCCTCTGTTCAAACATTTACTTTTGGGAGAACAGAAATCATCAAAGCATCGTGTGTGCTGCATTAATATATGATAGAGATTATTTGGATGTTGAATCGAGACCCAAGCGTTTTTTATGATAGTGGCTAATCACAGAACAATACTGTATCCTCTTCCTAATGTAAGCACCTTTTCCTCAAGTCAGGAGTCACTTTTTCATGTGAACATGCTTGTATTATTTATTTTGACAAGCACTAGTAATCTGTCTGGAGGCCTTTGGAGATTCTCTTTGGCATACTATAATTCTCAAAAGTATTCCTCAATGATTTAGTAGAGAAGGAAGTAAAAAAAATGTATTAGAGCTTACTGGGAATTGCATCAATAGACTGTGTTTGGAGTGAATAATTTTAACTTGCTTTTTCGACATGCCCATGCGTAATTTATTTATTTGTGTGTGTGTGTGTGTGTGTGTATTGAACATGGTCTTATGGGCTGTTGGCACCATGGTGAGGAAAATCTGTCTATGTATTACCTACTATCTTCTTCATATATCTTTTTAGCTTTTGATTCTGACTCAATAATTTGAATCTGGTGCAGAGACATAAACGGCTGAAGAAAATATTCATTGTGCTTCATGAAGAACTTAAGGTTTTCAATCCAACCCAATTTGTTTGATATATTGCTTTTTTTATCTAGACAATTCTTTCTAGAGTTTTTGTCCTTGATTCTATTATACATATCTATGCTGTTTAACTCATGGCTATTTCTGCTGCATATCATTTTACAGCACCTCAAGCAGAGGATTAAGGACTTTGCAGTTGCATATACGAAAGATTGAAGACTTTTGTCCCTTTGGATGCGAGATCACTGGGAAACTTTGTGTTTCTATCAAGCTGAAAGGAATATTCGGACAAATGTGAAGGAGCTTGCAGCTCTGCACTTCAGTCTTCATTGAAATGAAGCTAAAAGCTGAGAAAATTCATCGAGGAATCCAGTGCGGATAAAAAGGCGCCAGGACCATACTCAAAGTGGGAATGGGGGGCTTCTAGATGGTTGCACCAGTCTTTTTTAAGGCAGTTTTATTGCCTCAGTGCAGCAGAGGGAATTCATCTACTCAAGATTTCGCTCTCGATATTTTTTCATTGTTCTTTTTTACAGTCCTTTTAAGCCCTGTTGTAAATAGTTTTCAAGCGGTTTGAGCAAATCCCAGGACAGGATAGTAGGAGTTGCCATTTGCACAAGATGTAGTTTTCATGATTCTTATGCCTCACCCAAACAAAGATACAGACTTGCTGTCTTGTTTTGAATAGTTACTAGGTAACCCTTTCAGCATTTTCAAAATCGGTTTTATTATGTAACATGTCATTTGATTTGTTCAATTAGGCACTGTTTGGTTGAGGGGAATAACTTTTTTCATTATATATATATGAAGTGGACTGTGAGGTGCCAGTGAACAACTCGTGCAAATATATGACATTGTTTCACTTAAAATTTTATGTTAAACTAAAATTGTGCCGCCTTGCGTGTTGCGTTCACACGGGAGTCATTTTGAGGGTTAAGCTCGTACAGGAGCCGTGTGGTAGCGTTTCATATTCACTTTTTTCTTTTTGTGTATATATATAGCCCAAACTTAGTTGAAAGCCTTTTCTTCTAAATTGTATTTTTTTTTTGGATAAATTATTTTCTAAATTGTATTGGTTATAAAAAAAAAACTGGAAGAAAACAAACTATTAATTTTCCCTTCATTTAGCTTGGTAGGCCATAAAAACTAATTATTTATATTTTAGAATTTATACTTTTCCGCGGCTAAACTAACTCTAAAGGGAACAATAGAATATGCATGTCGCTTATTTTATAATTTTCAATTTCTTGTAATGATATTATTTTCTCTCTCCCCTCCGCCAAAACCCTAATTACAGTGGCGTCTACTCCAGTTCGTGATCTCCATTTCCCTTCCGGCTTAAGGTCAATCATCTCTCTCTCTCTCTCTCTCTCTCTCTCTCTGAATTTGAATAAGGGTTAACGAAGTACTGTATGGGGTTTACTCTAGGGCTTGGAGTTGGACAGCGGGTGTGAAGCTAGGGCTCAAAAGATGGGGAGGAGGATCTTGAACGAAGCGCTCCGAACGATCGTGAATGCGGAGAAAAGAGGACTCGCCACTGCTAAACTCCAACCAGTTTCCACCGTAATGTCTTCTTTTCTCCATATCATGAAGCATCGAGGTATCTGTTCCTTCTGTAGTGAGATGATTTTTTTCCTGTATACTGGGATATTGTTTTCGTTCGTTTCCATTTTCAAACTCTTTAGGTCTTTAACTCCCTCTAACTTTAGTCTGAATCTGGAATTAATCTTACCCTGAAGCTAGAGCTTTAAGCATATGAACTCAAAGTTACCCAAAATTTAGTATTTTTGTAGTGCTTTGCAGAAGTCATCTAGTTGCAGTCAATTATTCCTTAGTTTGCTTTCAGGGGTTAGATGAACATGGTTTTTCTTTTTTTCTTTTCTTTTGCATAAATAATTGAATCTATATAATGATGAAAGGAACTAGAATGATGTTTGGTTTGTCACTATTGATTATTGTCGAATACTTCTCTCTCTTTTGGGTATATAAGCATTTCTACTTTTCCTAGTATCTTAAAAGAAAAGATTTGAACTCAGTTTCACCATTGTTCAATTTTCACAATTATGTGCTTTAGTGCTTTGAATTCCGTTGACAAGGAAACTATATACATACTGGCTTATTAGTTGGCTATTTCAGGGTACATAAAAGATTTTCAGGTGCATAATCCACAGAGAGTAGGGACTATTACTGTGGAATTGCAAGGGAGGATCAAGGATTGCCGGGCCCTCATGCATAGACAAGACATTAAGGCCAAGGATATTGGAGGATACACGACTCGTCAACTTCCAACGCATCAGGTCAGTTGTTTTTTTCTGCTGTGTTTAAATTGCTAAAACAAATATGTCATTGGGTTGTTAAATGAAATTCTATTGCCACCTTATAGTGCAAGCAAAGATGATTAATGTTTGTTTTCATATGATGCTTCCCAACCACATTGTCTGTTACAAATCTTATATTCAAAAACATTACCCAAGTTTGAGAGCTGAGTATAGATAGAGTACTAGACCACAAGCTGTGACTGAATGCGGTTACGCTAACCCCCAAAATAGCTAAGCAGTACAAATGGCCAAGGTCTAGATAGATCAAGATGGGAAAGGAAAAAAAAAAAAAAAAAAAAAAACCTTCCAAAAATGTCTGAACTGATTGTGAGATGTAGGGATATGACAGTAAGGTTTAATCAATCTACAACAGCTTCTAATATATGGATTTTTTAAAGAATAAATTACCAATTTTGGGGTTTTGTTGTGATTTATTTGTTTACTGTTTTAATAGATGAACTGGAGTCTAGTGGTACTGGGGCAGAAAAGTGGACACTTTTATGACAATCTATTCTGGAAGTGTGCTTGCTGTTGCCATCGTTGTGGAATTTATTCAAGCAAACTGAAAACAAGAATCTGAATTGATGTATTCCTGCTACAATGTTTTTAGGACTTTTGAATATCATCATCATTCTTTAATTCACAAGTATTACTTCTAGTATCAAATTATTGGCTCAACCATCCTTGCTCTGCAAACATGCATGAAAACCCTAACAAGGGACAATATCTATTCTCTCTATGGTTTGATATATTGAAATGGAATTTGAATGTCTTTATGTATGGTTGCGCAATACAAATTAGGGATTTTAATTTCTAGTACAAAACAGAGGTTGAGATAACAAGCCAAGCAACAAAATGAGGGTGAGAATGGACAATCCGTTGTATGAGGGTAGAATGCCAATGAAACCTTTTGGTGGAAAGTTGATTTAGTATTTAAAATCCATTATGTTCTATTCCATTGTACCAAACATAGCATTAATTTTTTGTTTTGCAGTGGGGTTATGTCGTCATTACAACTCCAAATGGTGTTTTGGATCATGAAGAAGCCATTCGACAAAATGTGGGAGGTCAGGTGCTTGGTTACTTCTACTGATGTATGGATTGGAATCTCCCGTTGGGGCTGAAAAGCAATTGGTAGACTAAACTTTTAAATTTTCCATTTATTCTAATAGCTTTTGGGTCTCCTTTTTTGTCTCTCTTGTGACCTAATTTTGTAGCAGAGAGCTGTAGGTGATACTTTGATTTGTTTTTTGGGGGTAGTCTTAAATCTCTGCTACCCATGTGGGTTAATCTGATTCAAATAATGGAGTTTCTTTTCTTCAATATAATGCACTGGAATCAACCTGTTTGATGCAAGCTGAATTGCTACCAAAAGGAAAGGAACCAAAGAGGTCCAGAAATTTATGGCAGCACTTTAGCTTTTATGTTCCTGGAAGTTCAAGAGAGTTCTCTGCCATCTACGTGCCAAACAGCCCCTGATTTACAATGCAAGGTCATCTAATCGTCATCTCACCATCTACATGCCAAAACACTCATCTTTTTGCACTTTGATCATGGAATCCGCATAATTTTTCAGGGTGGTTCGTCAATCCAAACGGCAATAGACTTGCGTGCGGAAGCTTAGTAACATTTGAAAAAGCTTTAAATCAGAGTGTATTCAAAAGGTCATT
The DNA here is from genome assembly GCA_034195605.1 of Santalum album. Lineage (NCBI taxonomy): Eukaryota > Viridiplantae > Streptophyta > Magnoliopsida > Santalales > Santalaceae > Santalum > Santalum album. Next base: position 4,615,319 of record CM067258.1, read on the forward strand.
CCTCAGCTTCTCGAAGGTTACAGACAGCTTTTTATTAGCTCTCTTATACAGGCACTTGGATGTAATGCTGCCATAACTAGAAACTCACTATCCCAATCAAGAGGATTAATCAAATTGATGAAACGCTTAGCATTGCAATAAATCAGCTGTTCATAACATAATTATGACGTTTATCAACTAGAAGGGTCTCCTAATGGCCCAAACAAACCTCCTCTTTGTTGGACTGGTAAGCTACCATACATCTACGGTTTAAATCTCATTCGCAAACAAAAATGATTATCAATTTGTCATTTAAGAAATTCTTTTACACCTAAGAGGCTACTGCAATTATTTTACAGCCAAATTATGTCACAAATTGTATCGCAAACGAAATAAAAAATGCAGCTGTTCTAGCACTAGAATGGGAAGAGGGCCTCAGTGTTCGGTTCAAAGACAAAAACAACAGAAACAATCTCGCGGGAAAAGCAATTTGAAGATCAAATACTGTACTGAAAGTCTCACTATTATTGTTACGAAGAAATAATCTGTCCACTGTCTTCAGAATTTCCTCAATCGCAAATTCCTTGTAGTAACTAGGATTGTGATGGCAAAATGTAGTACTGTCATATTGCATAGAGTCAAAATTTGTATTACAACAGTACCAGTAGAAAGCTAAAACAAGAAGAACAGTCCGGTAACAGATAGGTTAATTCCTCTGGTTCTCGAGCTCCTTCCTTGAGCTGCTTCCGCTGTCACAAGCATGGAAGAAAAGATGATGACCAATGACAAAATCCTCTGTGCCTCCAGACACACTGTCAATCCAGAAAAGAAGATTAAAACGAATAAACTCGCGGATGCATATGATTCCTCATACCAGGGTCATTCCATACCTATCATTCGATCCTAGTGCAAGGCATTTCTTAATTGACTAATGAGGAGTCCGGTTTCTCAGCAAGATAGTACTCAAGCATATCTTCTTCATCATCTGCCAGTAATGCAGTGAGTTAAATGGCTTGTTCAGCAGAAATGTATACAGTAATACGTTTTTAGGCATGTTCACATAAAGGACAGAAATGTTATCCAATCATCAGCATATGAATTTATGGATCAAGGATGACTTGCCTTCCAATTCATCATCATCAAAGTCAATGTCTTCATCATCTTCCCCATCAGATCCTTCAGCCACAGGAGCAACGCCTTTCTGTCAAAGAAAAGAGATCATCCTTTTGTAAGTTTCCATTCTTCCCAAAGGAGTGGGAAAATTGCATAAATTACTTATTCAGTTTTTCCTAGTTTGCGTCATGAACCCACTTAGTTCTGATCCCCATTCACCCCGTATGTATGTTGCAAAAAAGAAGACAGTTTTTTGTAGGAAATGTGCGCTTCTTGTTTGAGTTCAATGGGTTAGTATTATGAATAGAGCTGAAGACCCCTACCCCAGTGGCTAAAACAGCACCCTTGGGATTCATAAGATTTAATATAAGGATATAAATTTTATCTGAGGTAAGGTAATATTGGAGGACAAACATAGTACCGCTCTCCCGGTTTCAAACCATTGTCTGCCTTTGATCGTCTTTTCCTTGGTTGTTGAGAGTGCAGACTCTGGCATTAGCCTGAAGGTTGATTGATAGTATTAAGCCATGAGAAAAGGCTAAAAGTTGAAGCCAACTAAATCAGCATAAGAAGTTACTAAAAGCAGATATGCATACTGGATGTCAACCATAACACAAGCTTGCAAGAACCTGGGTTTAGAACTTAAATTATTACGTATGTATATTCTTTTGTCTCATTGTTCCTTAAATTTAATCACACCCAGAACTCGGGCACCAGCAGAATATACAGGGATGTGTTCTACAATATCTATATGGGTTTATTTCAATGAGAAGAACCGTCTATAGCGAGAAGAACAGTTCTGGGATAGTTATCTCCAAACTTCAGACTTCTTTTTCATTCCTTTTTTTAGAGCATAGAGATGCAAAGTTTGCACTTGTAGGAAAGTACTGTTTCATGGAACAGATAAATTAGATGCTAGACAAAATTTACCACCTCAGTTTTCGAAGGCCACCTCTAATAGGCTATGAATTCCAAGATAAAACAGAGGTAAGACAAAACTCTATCAACCTTTATTTGTTGTATGAATCTTTTAACTGGTTTGCATATCCGCCAGCAACCATTTAGTAACTAGTAAGTACCGCAGAGTTACTTTGTTCCAAAATCAAAGTAATAAATTCAAAATGCTAGTGAAGAGTACACCATATTTTCAAGAAAGAAAAGCCTGGTCTCAAATATATTCAACATTAAGAATTTTTTATTGCCTACTGAAAAAGAGAGGAAAAACAAGAGCTGCATGAAATGACAGATAAGAAATAATAATAATAATAAGGGTAAAAGACACCGACACCCCCTCACCTTAATGAAAAATACATTGACACCTCCCCTTTATTTTCAAAAGGGGCATTCACACCCGCTGAATCTTTCAAAATGACTATTTTGCCCATTACAAGTTAGTAAATGATAGAAAAACTTTATAGAATAAATCTGTTTTCTTCTTTTGTACCTTATTTTTATGAAACAATGTTTTAGAATAAAGTCCTTGTTTCATTTAATTAAAAAAAAAAAAAACTGGATAAGGATATGGTATTTTACAATTATAAAATACATGACAAATGCATTTTTGAATAGTTATCACCCTTTAATACATTTATGGGATAAAAATGATAATAAAATTTATTATCATCTTTCGTACCTTCTTTTATATGGAATAAAAATTATTAAATACGGTCCTCATTTGATTTAATAAAAAAATGATTAGATAGGGATGATATTTTTACAATTATAAAATACATAGCAAATGTATTTTAGTAGTTATAACATTTAACGGTAAAATAGTCAATTTATAAGATTTAGGGTTATGAGTATCTTTTTAAAAAATAGTGGGGGTGTCAGTGTCCTTTTCATAATGCTAAGGGAGTATCAATGTCTTTTACCTTGATAATAATGCAATTATTATTTTTGGTATGGAGGTCCTCTTCTTTAGAGGCAAGTAGGTTTCCAAGAATTTACATTATCCAACACAAGCTCTTAAGCTATCATGTGCTTTCATGTGATTCTTGACATTCATGTGTTCTGCCATATAATAAGGCCAGGTTCAGCATAAGACACAGGTCATTACTCTTGAAACTTACTTGGCTCGCTGTAAAGCCAACTCAGCTTCAAATCTCTCTCTCCATGCCAGAAATGTATCAACAGTAACAGGTTCTCCATGTGGCACAATTATCTGAACATAATTCTCAATAGCAAAAGCTAAATGGAGGGTAGGCATGTTAATGATCAAAAGATATGAAATCTACCACGGTCATACAAAGGACACAGCATGACCTCCTTCATCAAGAGCATACACATACTATTGACACCAATTCAGGTTAAATTTAAGAAAAACTTGCACATCAGAATGGACTAAATAAACATCAATTATATTCTAGAGTTAGAAAGTGAAGATTAATGCCTCCTGAGCTCCAGGGTAGACTTGAACTGAAGCCTATGTAATTATTACAAGCTTATTCTAATGCTAGAAGTGCATTACTATACAGGTGACAAAATTCCTAATCTTCAAGAGAGAAGGCACTATCTTATTACTACCATCCTTTCTAGCCAAAGGGAATATGGCCTTTCATGACAAGGGAAAATCACAAGTCTGAGGAGTCAAACCCCTGCATCAGGACAGGTTTACAGTCTTACCAAATAGTTTTGGTATAATAATTGCTTAGAAGTTCCACAAATCTACATAAAATGCAATACATAAGCATGGGTGTTTATGTGCATGTGTACTTATACTTCAAATTTTGCAATTTAAATATAGGATTGACCACACATCACCAGGGGACAATGGCTGCACCTTCAAAGCATTACCACATAGGTCAAGTCATTGCAGGTACTGAACATACTTACTAGGAAATGGGCCATGGAAAATTAAAAAAATTCAGGAAACAAGAGCACTAGCATTAGTGGCATTTCCCTCTAGAAGGAAGTAGAGGGGATTTTGGGAAATCCCATTGCATTGTGTAGTTGGACCCTGCCAGACAGTGCAGGTGGGCCCAGGATTTGTGAGGGCTAGTTGTGGTTTGGGACTTTGAGTAGGTTAGTTCAGCTTTTGTCCACCTTTGTACCCTCCCCCCCAATTCTCTTTTTTCCCCTCTCACCCTCAAATTTTGAAATCAGAAAATCATTTTAGTCATGGGAAGATACCATACATTAACAACTGGGATCGCCTGGCAAAACCATCAAATGTTCACTCTTAAACTCAAGAACATAACATTATGAGCAGTAAAACTCACAATGAGGAGATAAAAGAGTTGTACCTCTTCTTTTGCAGTAGCTTCTTCTTTGATTTGCAGGCTGTCATCTTGACAAAATCTTTCACATAGCCACTCTTTAGCTGTTGTAACTAGCGTGTAAACCATAGCCATACCAAGGTTTTCAGTTGCCTGTGTAAAGTAGCACATGCTAAGTCAAGGATAGAATACTAAATTAAAAATTCATTAAAGATCAATCACTTCATGGTAAGAAAACTAAATACATGTTACTGCCCACAATAGTAGCCCCATGGTTGGCGTTCTAATGTGTTAGAGTCATCGCATTTCAGGTATCCCTTTGGGGAAAGAGAAGGGGCAGCCAGAATCTCTAACTAAGTCAAAGAACTTAATCTCCTATCACATGTAGATTTGTGTTTATCTCACTCCTTAAGAAGTTATAAGCTCGTTCACAATTTTCAAATGCCATAGCTGTTTATTATAAATACCAATCTCCTCCATGAACATTAAACTCTTTGAATACCACACTCAAGCTTTCTGTCAGTAACACTTCTAACAGGGTTCAAAGCTCAGTTTCTGATTTTTAACTTTAAGTACAGTCCCTACAAAGGTGAATTATAAACATCTTTTTTAATTGGTTCTACTTAATTATCTTTCATTCTTAGGGTGCTTCACCTAGGGCTGCAGCATTTAAGAGAATATTGTATTATAAAAACACAATACATGAACAGCATAGAAATGGTCAACTGCCAGAAAAGAGCGGAGAGCAGGATTTTAAAAGCCTCAACTGTAAACCCAATGCCAGAATAAAACTGAAAAGAAGATTAAAAGGTTGTGGTGTAAGAATAACTTTAAATAAGAATTCAACTTCCAGAATCATACCTCTTGTTCAAGCTTCTCTCTCAAAATTTTAAGATCCGTTGCTTGTATTCCTTGCAAACTGAAGAATTCTCAAAATCAAATTACAAATAGAAATTCATTGTGAACGAAGTAGCCCGGTGGTCCAGTTGGATGTGCAAACAATATGGAGGTCCTGTTATTTTTCCATCATAGACCTATTTTAAGTTTATGAATGCATGGAAAGAGCTCCAGGGAGGCACTAAGGGAGGCACTATCAGTAATATGAATTCCTATTATCTAGATATATAGCTAAGAGTTCCCTATTTTAATAAAAGGTTAAAGAGTCCCTGTCAGTTTTTAGTATTGGTTGACAAAAAACCCGACAACTGTATGTGCATTTTCCAATATTACCTCCTAACCGTATGAAGCTCAGGTATACAATTTATAGGTAACTGTAAGCAGTTATAAAGGACCTTAGTCTCCAGACAATGGGGCAGCTAGTGTTGTGTGTTCCAGAAAGCAGGCTACTGAAACATAAACTTGATAAAGAAATTTCAGTGGCAGCTTAGAATAAGAATAGTTAACCTTCCTAATAACATGGATTTCTCGTAAAAATCTTCAACTAATAACCTTTCCATTTTCTCTACCCAAATTAGTCACTTTCCAATTTGATTGTGCTCAATAGGCAACCCAATTTAGTGGTCACACAAGAAAATAGAATTTTCTCTTGGATGATAGAAGCCAAACAAAACAGCTTGAAAAGAAGTTCAAAAGGGCAAACCCTGGCACATAAGGAACCTACTTTGCGAGACTACCATTGAAAATTAATTCATACATGAGAGTCTAGAGGTTCGTAGGGGAAAAAACCCAGCTTACATAGTATATCTCCATACTTCAGTTGAGCAGAGCCTTTTTCAGGAAAATGTACCAGGGATTTTGGGAATTGATTTTGGTGTTGCATCTTTCCTATATTGGGTATTATAGGAGACAAACTCAGCGCAACCATACTTAGGTGATTCAATTACAGTTATAATTACAGAAACTTGACAGGTAGAAACAAATTTATTTTTAAGAATCAAAGGACATGTTGCAATATGACCCTCTTTCTCTTTCTCCCCTCTCTGCATCAAATCAAGTAAAGAAAGCCAATATGAAGTAGGTTGGAAAAGGAAGCCCAAGCTTGCGTGAAATATGTTAGGCAAGATGCAATAATGATGCACAAAATCATGTGACAAAGACAGGACTTGGTTAAAGAAGCATCCTACTGCTGTTTGTCTTGATTCATCCTGGTGACTTTCTAAGAGAGTGACATTGAAGCAATTGAATATCGAGATAGCATAAAATATTGTCCCGCATTGGGAAACTAAAGTCTAGAAATTCAATTAACGAGATCCTGGGGTCACCCTGCCCACTGCTAATCTGTTTTGGGATGTATCATGGTGTTGGATTAGGCATACAACATGTTCACGGCTTAAATGTTGCAACACGTGCAAGTCAACCAATATAATTGTCCAACATTTGGATCAGGCAGCACCACATGTTTTCTGTTTTTGTTTTTTTTTTTTTTTGGGGGGGGGGGGGGGGGGGGGGGTTGTAGGGTTGAAAACATTGCCCCACATTGGGAAACTAAAGTCTGGCAATTCAATTATTAAGATCTTGTGGCCACCCTAAACGTTGGCAACTTGTTTTTGGATGGAAAACTCCAGACTTTGTCAGAAATAATAAGTAGGTCGTCAAAGAAACTGCAGTCATCAGAGCTAATATAAGGTTCATGAAACGGTAACAATGCAATTGAAAGAATCATCAGAAGAAAATGCACTGCACTAAGTTGCAACTTGGTCATGCCACAACTGCGGTGAAAAGTTGAGTCCAACTAAAGTCAGAGGCACAACAAGGAGGAAATTACCAAGAATAAAAGAGTAAAGCCAATTACAACGGTAGGTAACATTCTCACAAACCTTTTCACATTTAAGAGTGGAGGTTCATCTGGATAATTGGTTGTGTGTGAGAAAATCAAAGCTAGCTGAACTGCAACAGTGAGATGGGATTACAGCTTAAATTGATAGACCATTTAAAAACCTTGAATCAAGGAATGTATCAAATAGAGCATCCAAGAGTACAAATATTAAGACATATATTTTTTAAATTAGATAATTTTTCAGGAAGAGAAGACAAAAACAACAAAGATATGCATGCTCAAAATTGTAGTATTCAAATATAAAACCTGGAGTAGTTGCTGACTCATCTGCATCATCATCCTGTTGAACATACAAAAAGCTTATTAATTTTAAACACTAATTTAAGAGGCTGAACTCAGATTTTATGTAACAAGAAGTGGAATGTCTCCTGGATTTTGTCAACTCGTACCCAAAACATATGAGGCCTTTTACTAATTAGAATATTCCGCGAGGGGTTTGGTGCACACTTGAGCATAAATGCTTACTTATTGGTTCAATTCTTTCACGTAAGAGTTTTAGCTTTGGAAGAGAAAAAGAAAACAAAAGCTTTGAAACATTCAAAATCTTGGCTGAAGAAGAATGCTCATGTCTTCCATGATCGTTTCCAGATATATGAGCTGATGAGGGAGAAGGTTATTTTCTTAGCATCTCCGTGGGCATGTGCCACAAGTGGTTTTAGAGGCCACTCACCATTAGACTTCAAGAATCAGAAAGCTGCCCTTGTTTGAAAATTTTTCTTCTTTTTTTTTTTCCGCTTCTTTCTCGTTGTTTCCTTGTACTTCTCATGATTCCTTGTCCTTCGGTTTGTATCTCTATCCTCTTCTCTTTAATGCAATTCCTTCTTCTTCTTTTTTTCCTTCTAAAAAAAGATATAAATGCAATTTTCCTGCTGCCCTCATGCAGTGAGATAATAATCTTTTGCAGCTTTTAAACTATTTATGTGATTAAAGCTTATAAGGGGAAAAAAGAGTACATGAAATTTAATTACCTTGCAGTAGAGCAAAGTGAAAAAAATAAAAATGAAAAAGAAAACAATCATACAATATGCTGGACAGCATATTTATATTACTATTTCATTTTTAAACTTCCAAGAAGCCACAATTTGATCATATATAATGGCATTTTGCTAAAAGTCACTGAAACCTTTTCCTAACTATCTGTGCACATGTATGAAAGAGTAAGCCAAATTCAAGCACTGAAAATTGTTATGGAAAGTGAAAAGGGTAAACATTCAAGGAGGCTCAAGCCTGAGTATAGAGGGAGGGAGAAATCAAGAGCCACTCTGGGTGCCAGTTTTAAACCATTGGAAAAAGTGTTGTTACTGATTTCATTGCTCCTTAGACAACAAAACAACATCATCATACTGTAGTTATAAATTTCAGGATGAGATTTCGGCGCTACTGTTTCATTAATAATAATTGGATATCCATATACAGAAACGACGAGTTCAAAGATGACAACAAAACAAACACATGCAGAAGCAAAATAATGGTTCATCTAAATGTTATTATAATATCTTGATATTCATAAAAAAAATAATATATCTTGGGACAAACCAGGCAAATAATAATAAATATCCGGCCTTTCTGAGATAAGCAAGAGTTGCAAAAGAGTCAGAGATTTAGTCTTCGAAATATGAATGTCCAGCAACAAAATCTACAGATAATACTGCATCATACTTAAATATGCCGGCCAAACTCAGAAAATGGAAAGGAAACATGCCTGTGGAGAAAGTGTAACTTGGAAGCACCGTTCTGAAGTGTCTAGCCCACTCTCACCAGCGTGAATTTCTGTAATAAGAAGGAAAAAAAAACAGAAAATAAATTGCCAAGACCTAAGCTAATTCACAAAAAATATTTGATGCCAGTTAGTTTACAGACCTTTAAATTCATCCATAAGGATTGCCTCCAAAGCTTCAATCTCCATCTCTTGCTCTTGAACATAGCCTGTAGGAAATAAAATTAGCTTGATGCAGGTATGATGGGAAGCTTTCATACATTATTCAAGCAGCACATATTTCAATGCAATATTTTATTTATAAAAAAAAGCATCAATGCTTTACACGTCTATAGAACTCAAGAATCAGGATCATCTTCCATACCTTTTCCTTTCTTTTTTAAAGCTCTAGTTACAATACCTATCCCTTGTATAATTATTCAGCATTACAAGTAGTCACATTAACTGAGGGTTTCTCAATGAATAATTTCATCATATGAAACCCTCGTCATCGTATGAAATCCTCATCCTCACCATATAACTCAAGGCTCAAAGAAACAGGAAACAGTAATCGTGACTATAGAACTCAGCAAAACCTTCATCCATCATGCCAGTCATAAACAGGACATCTTAACAAAATGCTCCAGGACCAATATCCCTTAGACCCCCACAAATGATGAAATGTACTAAATTAAAAGGCTTTGCAGCTTCAGGGAAGCTGTAATTTTGCCAACAAGGCTTAGAAATGATCATCTGTATCAAGATTATCCCTGAGCCACACTGACAGATTATACAAGCTACTGCGCCTTCTGGTAGCTATAATTTTCCCAACAACTATTAGTCAGTGACAAGGGACCCCAAAACAGAGCTAGAAATCAGAAATCAACTGATCATTTCAACAGAAGATCAAGCCTCAAAAATTGGAATTAATGTCAAAAACTAATGTCAGAAACCTTAACAAATAGCGCATATCATTCTCTGGAAACTGTACGATAAAAGTTCAATATATAATTTTGCAGAAATAAAAAAATAAAAAAAAAAACAGAACGAGCTGCTTCGATTGGTCAGTGAGTACCAGTCATGGCTGTGCTTAGGCTTTCGCTGAATTCTTCTTCTCTTCCTCCTCTCGCTTACAAAGTCACTCGTCGCAAGCTGAATCAGGAAAATCCCACGCGCCCGGTTGTTAATAAGCCGTGCCAGGCCGGCCCAACCGGCCCGGTGATGTCCACGCTACGAGCGAGACCGGGATTGGAACCGGGTCGGATCCCTATCAAAATGTGTGTGATCTTTACGAGGGCCTTGTAGTCAAGTAACAAAAGAAAATAACTATTTAAAATTCAACACATTATTATTTTTTGTGTGGAACAAGCACTAGTAATATTAATCTTCTATAAATTTAGAATTTTGACTGATCTTAAGATATTTTTATGCCAAAAGAATACACAAGAATAGACAAGTTTGTCAATTTTCATGAGGTTTGAAAATATGAAGCCTGCATGGGTTAACATTGAAAATTTAGGAGATCATGACCTTTAAAATTTGTATTAAATTTTTAATGCTCTAGATTATATTGTACATTTTTAATTCTCAAGAAAATTGACATGCTTGTGCATTTTCGCACATCATTTTTGTTCTTAAGGTTAAAAGTGAAGGACTCCTAAATTGACTAAGGGGTTGTTTGGTAAACAAACTTGATTGGCTTTTAGTTCTGAATGCATGTTGGATTGATATTGATTGATTAGGAAGTGTAACAAGTAATGTTAGACCTTGAATATTGACACTATTTGATTGCACTGTTCAATAAAATGCCAAATGAAACTAAGTTTTATGGGACTAAATTTTTAATTACACACAAAACTTTGTTTTACAAAACTCAGTTTTTGAGTCAGAATTGAGGCCCAATTTGGTTGGTTGACAATTTTTCGAAAAGGGTCATTGTTTAGCTTTCTCTAAAAACTATTTTTCCAACCAGAAAGTACTTTTCATATTTGTGTCAAATCTTTTCAAAAAGTGGATTTTGGTCAAAAATACTTTTCGTATAGCCCTACCAAATGAGACCTGAGTTTTACCCGGGGGGAGAAAAATTTAAACTCGATTTTGTCGCAACAACAAATTCACCTTTAGTTAGATCCTGCTAATCTAAATATCTCAATTCACATTATCACACTTTTAGGCTATCAATTGGTTGGGTTTGGGTCCGATTTACCCAGACCCATTCTAAACCCATCAATTTTTTCCTTGGTCAAGACTCAACCCGTTTAGACAGCGGGTTCAAAAGTTAAAACCAAACCCAAACCCAAACCCACTAAAACAATTAGGTAAACAAGTTTACCCTAAACCGGTTTAGAAGGACTTAAATTTTATTTTACTATTTCTTTAATTTTTATTCTATTTTATTTTTTCTACAGTTTATATTGTAGAGGTGTACTTGACATCTTCTACACCTATTTTGAAATCTTCAAAACAATATATCAATGAATAGAAGAGCAAAATATTATATACAAATTCATAATATAAATAAAATTATGCTTAAGTTAGCTTTGTATCTTATATTAAATTCGATGACTTCTATTAATGAATTTTTATTAACTCAATGGTATGGTTCTGAATCATATGGAGGACTATGTTCTTTATTAATTAAATAAATCTTTATTATTAAAATTTAAAAATAAAGTAAGAAAGAAAAATATAAATATAAATTATAAGTTTTTTTCTTTCAAATTAATATAGGGAGTGTGATAACCGTATTTCGTCCAAAGGGCGTCGTTCGCACCCTCACGCTTTCCTTTCCTCTCACCTGTACTCTCTTGTACCCTCAGTACAAACCCTAGGTCGGCCACCCCCTCTTCCCAACCCCCACGCTCTCTCTCCCTCCTCTGTACTTTCTTGCACTCACTGCAAACCCTAATTCCGGCGACGTATGGGGCTGTGCTCGGTGAGAAGAGTACCTTCCGATCATGCCGCATAAACCTACTGGGGTCGATAAATGAGCGGAACCCTACTAGAACCCCAAGGACCAGAGTCGAGCCTTCAAGACGTTCCCAGATTTCATTATCATTCCCGGTGAGTGGTTTATTTTGTGATTGCCTGTCATATGTGAACAGCGAGTTCCTGTTCTATTTGAATAGGGATCTTTTAGTTCACGTTTATGGTTTGAGCATATGAGATTTTGGGATTGAGTGAGAATTTTTAAAGTGAGAATTTTCAGAGAGAGAATTTTGGAGCTGGATTTGGAGCCATGCTTCATGGAATCAAAACTAAATGCCAAATATGGTAGCGACGAAAGAAACCATGGTTTGGAACTGGGACCTTCTATTGTGTGTTCAGGGTCTCCTTCTCAATCACCCATTAATTAAAAGAAAATTAAATATATAAACTAACAAGAAGAGGAATACTGCTAATGCAGCCGCTGGAACATATTAGACCAATTTACTCTATCTACACCAACTACATTAGGTGGAAATGGGGTTAGGATATACAAACAAGAACTAATACCAATGAAAGTGCAATGCATATCGTGGCAGTGAGAAATGCCGCCACCAAGTGCAGGTTAATATGCTATTGCACACAATTTTCTGGATTATAATGCAAAATATACTGTCGACACTGACTTTGCACAATTGTGGTCAAGTGAAGATATTAGCTTTTCAGATATAAACTCTCTTTTCAGTATAGTGAAGATATCACGTAAAGAACCCTTTTTAACATATAGAACTTGTGCGGCTATTTGCATTGATAATGTATAGGATGTGAGGGTGCGGGTTGTTCGTGAACATGATCCACTAGGAAGAGACGTCGAACTCTTCCGCCGGCACTTGTATTCTGATGAGGACGGACCAACCTCTAAAGGAAGTGTTGGTGCGGAACTAGTTGATGGGCTCTTGATAAAGGAAGGGTATTATAAAGTGGTAAAGACTCGTTTTAGTGCCTTCTTTGACACAAATCTCCATTCATTTCTTCAAGGTGCTGGAATTAATAGTTTAGTTGTCGTTGGTAAGTGAAATTTAATGCTTTTTTTTGTTCAGCCATGCATATGGCATGGGCCTTTTCCCATAGCTTCTTATATATGCGACTAAAAAAACTTACTAATTATCGACTAATAGGTGTCCAAACTCCAAACTGCATCAGACAGACTATAGTTGATGCCGTAGCACTGGATTATAAATCCGTTTCTGTTCTCATTGATGCCACTGCTGCAGCGATGCCTGAAATACATTTTGGTATGCTTCCTTTAATCTGTCATGATCATGTCAAAATGTCAAGTTGGTTACTAGGTTAGATGCATATGTTTTTTTTTTTTTTTTTTTGGTGAATAGGTTAGATGCGTATGTATTTGTCTATCAAAACACCAATAATACTATCAAAATGTCTATTCTGAAAAAAAGTCTTTTAGTTTGTCGCTGATCAATTGTCTTCATCACAAATTTTTTTCAAATTATTATTATTTTATGGTTATCTAAATATTGTAGAGTTTTTTGCGAGCAATTTCTTTTTGATATGGTAGTGGTTAGCAAATGGTTCTTGAATTTTTGAATTTTTTATTTTTGTGGAATCTTTTCATAATGGACTATTTCACCAGTTTTCGCTGGTTTAAAATACTTGGATTGAAGAATCAGGTTTCACAATTAATTTCAATCCTTGAGAAAATTAGGAAGGTTATGGTTGATTGTAATATTTACAAGTGCTTTCCGCTAGCAAGTGCCTAAAATTTCTTACCTCTCAGCACCCCTCCCCAAAAAAGAAAAATTAATTTCTTCACCCTCACTATAATCAGTTTTTTGCTTGGGAAAGCCTATGATTAACGTGAAATATTACTTCCTGAACCAGCCAATATTAATGACATGAAAAATGTTGGAGTTGCAACCCCGACATTATAAGAATGGTGCGATTCCAACCATCCATGATATCTTTCAGCAATAATTCTGGTAATTCCTTTGCCATACCTTCTTTAGTTGTTGCGTGTTCGGCGCATAAAAACATTGCCCAAAAGTTGTTTTAGGTTTTGTGTGATACGTTAGAATGAAATGAAATAGATTTTAAAGAGTGCAATTCATTTCTCGTTGAATGGACCCATTCCATCGCCCATTTCTATTATAATTAAACTTAAATAGACCGTAGGATTGAGCATATTCATTTTTAGTTGTAATAATGGGAATGAACGATAATTGGATCCTTATAATTTCATTTGCTATAGGTTAGTCTAACTCGATTCCATCACTTCTAATTGATAGGATGGAAATTTGAAGATAGGACCAACTTGGGTAGGTTCGTGGCCATATGATATTGTTTCACAATTAATGCTAGCAGAGCAAAGCGCGTTGTTGTGGGATACTTGTCCCAAATTGATGTCTTATATAGTGTATTATTGAATGTATACTGAGATAAATAAATAATATACTACGAGGTGCATATACTTGCTGAAGTTGAGATGCTTTTAAAAGCACTATGATCATTGATCGGTGTTGGGATTTATTGCTCATTCCAGCCTAGCCTTTTATGTTAAGGATCCAGGGTGAAATCAAGCAGGTAAAAGCACTAACAGTTATAAATTAATCAAGCAGGTAAAAGCACTAACAGTTATAAATTATAAAAGATTAAAGAGGAAATTATACTTAGCCTTCCTGTGGTTTTATCCCATTGCAAGGAACTTCTCTATAGTCTTGAAATGAACACATAACTCCTTGTGGTTTAAATGGACTTGTAAAAGTTAATTTTTTCATTAAATCTAATAGTTTGTTCTTCCTTAAATAAAAAAAATTAGAGTGTTTAATAGAAAAAATAAACTTTAATTTCTCACATTACCAAAAATTAACTTTTTACTTCAATCACGATAGTTCTCAAAGAATTAGTTGTTTTTATAATTCTTAGGTCATGAAAAAGGTATATTTATTGTACAAAAAAAGAGAGAGACATTTGTATATGATTCTACATAGTTGGGATTATAAATATATAATCTCTATGAAATATATTTTTTTCAAGGTACAAGAAGTATTAAAGTGTCCATTCATTTGGGTACCACCACAATAGGGGTTAAGAAATTAGTTTATGAGTAATTTTGGATTAAAGTCTTTTTTTAATCATATTAAACACTAAAAAATTTATGGAAGAACGAATGGTTAGACTAGAACGAAAAGTTAATTTTTGTAAGTCCATTAAAATCATATGGGGTTATGTGCTCATTTTTAAATCACATGGAGGTTCTCTGTAAGTGCGTCAAACCATAAGGAGGTTAAATACAATTTTCCCAAGATTAAATCAAAATCTTAAGTTTGATGGCCTTACAAAGTTAGATGGAGACATTAAAAGGGGCCAAATTTAAGAACATTCATATACTCATTTTGCCAAGACACTATTTCAGTGTAACGGCACGTCGGTTAAGTCAGTTTTAGAATCTTTTTCCACCTGACTTTAATTTTAAGGCGGGTTGAGAATTTTTTTCATTTAACTTTGTTTTATAAAGCAAAATTCAATCTAATCACGACTACCATAAATACTAAATTAACTCAATCCAACCACAAATAAAATGCTTGTGTAACTCAATCTAACAACAATTAACATAATTAACAAAATTAAATCATGGCGAACGTGCTAATTCAAGGATGCATAATGAGTTGGGGATGGAGGAGAGGTTACGTTGTGTTGTGTTAGGTTAGGGTTGGTATACTATTACATTTGTGAATATAATATTTTTACTACTAAGGTGATCAAGTCGAGTCTAATTGACCCAAAAAAAGTGCCATTTGAAAGCCCAACCCAACCCCCACCTTGAACTCAAAAATTCAACCCACCTCACATGAGGCAGTTTTTTGGTTTGTCGGTTTTGTAGATAAGCTAGTTTTTTTGCAGGCGGAGTGGTTATTATGCATGCCCATATGTGTAAAGGATATATATGTAATATTACTGTCGTTTCAAAATTTATAGGAAAAATTGTACTTAACCTTACCGTGGTTTGATCAAGTTACAGGAAACCCCCTTATGGTTTGGAAATTAGCACTTAACTCCCTGTGGTTTTATTGAAGTTGCGACGGTTAATTTTTCCGTTAAAATTATCGGTTCGTGCATTTCAATTGTTATAAAATGGTGAAAAATGATTTTAATGTTTCAAAATACCTTTATCTTAATTGAAATTAAAGGGTTTGGTAAAAGAAATTTCGGAGGAGACGTTAAAGCCTAATTTCATCATTCTATAACACTTTTGATGCACGAACCATTAACTTCAATGAAAAAATTAACTATTACAACTCCAATGAAATCATAGGAGCATTAAGTGCCTATTTGCAGAGCATAAGGGGATTACTCAATTATTTATATCAATTCTTCTTTTTTAATGAAAAGAATTTGTATAAATTCAAGACATGAATTAGATGCCATAGAATATAGACCACTTATAAAATTAAGAATTTAAGGTCATTTGAACGACTGTAATGAAATCAATTAAAAATTATAATACTTATTATAACTAAATAAATGCTAAAACGTGAAATCTGCCAAAACTCGAAAACAAAAAACAAATTGTGGTACTTTTATGAGATTTAATAATCCTCGTCGAAAAATATTAGGGGAATAATGTTATTTGAAAAAAATAAAAAAAACGCTGCGGTTGTATGTATTAAAGAAAAAACTCTGCGGTGACAAAATAAAATCCTAAATTGTTCTGCGGCTCTCCTTCATTCCCCTCTTACGTTCTAGGGTTTCTCCCGATGACGACGACGACAACGCAGCCTTTACCGCTTCATCGGTATCTCTCTGCAACCCCTAGCTACCTCCAATCCTCTAGAATTCGGGTACGGGTTCTCTTCTTCCATGATCTGATTTCGATTATTTCTTTTTTCGCCGAAAATCTTACGAATTTCGTGTATCTGTGATATGAATGACGAATTTAGGGTTTCTCTCTCTCTCTCTCGTTTATCTTGTCTTGATGATTGGCACCCCGATTGCATCAACGCCTCTAATCCCTATCACGGATGTGTTGACTATTGCTTTATAAAGATTTCTGAATCTAAGGCACAGTTGACACCAAAAGAATCAGGAGTTTTTTTTTTTTTGGTTGTCTTCCCAAGTGAATTTTAGTGTGACTAAGTGAAGATGAGTTATGGTTTAACAAATTTATTAGTTGGCTATGTATTAGTTTGACTTGCTGTTTCCTCAAGGCGTAGATTGATGCTTGTTGTTCTGAGAGTCTATCTACTTCGTGTTCTTACTGATACTGCTGCTAGTGCTCGTCCATGGAGAAACTCTACTCAATGCTCTAGCCTTTTTGTGTGGAATGAATTAATACAAGCATAAAATTAAACTTGGGCGAGGCTGGGGCATGCCACATACTGAGTCCACTCCAGTTGGGCTTTTCCAACCTTTAAACTTATTCTCTGCTTCATGCCTATGCATTTCATCTTGTGAAGCTTTGTATCCTTCTAGATCTAATCTACCTCGTAGAGGTATTTTTAATTGTTTTTCTGTTTGCAGAGACTAAAGGTTCCTGATAATATTGTACTTTTTAACTAATGCTGTGGTACTATCAACTTGACTTGTTTAAACTTAACTTGGAAGAGAACTACCGATTTTTTTTTTCAATCAGAACATGGATAGGACAACTGTGCAATAGTAATCCCTCAATAATCACTCAATAATTTAGTTGTAGATGACAATCTTTAAGCAGAGTATTTATGTGCAAAGTATATTTGAATAATTTAAGGACTCATGGAAACTGTGGAAGATTTTCTTATTTTAAATTTCATCCGTGGAAAGTCTTTGAATAGCACCAGCTTCTTGCACAATGAAATTTTTTCTCACTTCTTATTTTTTTTAGAATCTCTGCTGGTCTCAATGCTTCACTTCTTACTTCTTAATTCTTTTTATTTTTTGTAGAGTAAAAAATGAATATGGGAATGGTTAAGGGAGTTTTTTTTTGTTTGTTTGTTCTTTTGGAAGGTGATTTTATAGATTGCTTGTTTTCTGTAGGGTTTGTTGGTTAGTCTGTGCTTTTTTTTTTCGTAGATAGTTTTTATTTCCTTCTACAGTTTTCTATATTTTTCTTTCTATACTTAACAACATGCTTTAAAATGTATCAGAGATTGTGTAGTCTAGTGGTGGTAGTGGTGTGTCCACTTCAGGGTGAAGTTCCACATGAAAAAGGATCAGATGTTGCAGAACATAGTGATGGCAATAAAGACCATATCTGCAGGAAAATGCTGGAGGAGACTCCACAAACTTGACTGTGAGGCAGAAAATTTTGTTTGAGTTGAGACTTACAATAGTCACTTCAGATGAAGTTTTTAATTTTTAATCGCAGAGCTGGATTTGATCAACTTCTTTCACTGTTTTTGCAGTTACTTGGCTAGTTATGTTTTGATTACTTGTAGAATGAGAAGCTAACCAAACGGCTATGGTGACAGACAAGAAATGAATTGGAGCTCCAGCAAGTCAAAGGGATTTCAAAAGATCGAGGATAGGTAGAAAAAGATATGCTGACTTTTAGATAGAAATGGTTTGGATATGAGAAAAGCATTTATGCTAGATACATGAGAGATGGCTGAGTCAAAATATAAGAAATGGGAAAAGGATCCTGCCCCATTTGGTTAGAATGGTATGTTTTTTTTACTGTGTCTGTTTTTCAAGATGCTGATTGTGCTTCTACTTATCCTCATGTCCTTCAATATGTGAGTAGCACGTAAGTGTATGCTTATATCAGTTTTCATTTGGAAGATCATGTGTCCCTTTTCCTTCCAAAAGGCTGCCAATTTTTGATCAAGTTGTGATCATTTGTTGTAGTTTGCATTGTAGCTTGATGAGTTGTTTTAGGAACTTTATACTGCTCATCCTTGGAGCATGGGAGTATTAATTAGATCACAAATAAACAACTATTAATTAATTAAATGTAGTGGGATAGATCATCTCTTCTTTCATGAGTTGGCTTTTTCTTTTTTTCGCTGTTATTACTCTAGATGCAAAATCCTCTTCCTCTTTTCACCTTTCCTGCGCTTAGGTACCAAGCCCTTAAACCTACTCGGTGCACATGAAGATGGTCTTAATTAAGAAAATTGAGAGTTTATTATTTATTGCAGGATAGAGATTAATTTGAGTAAGATAACATAATTCATCTCATCTGAACAGTTTTCAATCGGAAAAGTTCGTAGGACACGTACACGCGGACAAGAAACATTGAAATTGATCGGAAGAATATAACAAAATGAAAGAGGTTGATCCAGAGTTTTATTGTGAGGCTTCTAAGCCTCCAATATGGAAAGGTAAAATCTATTAAGATCATGTTCTTTGCTGGCAAATCCTGCTTCATTTTGACCTTTTAGGCTTTAAGTTTACCGTGCATTGATTTTGTAGGCATCAAAGATATAGGTGAAGTTGACAAAATGGTGAAAGGACTCAAGGACTGAGACAAGAAGCACAAGTCGATTAGCAGGAGGATAAGGTTCCACGGAGACAAGGATACTGACTTGATCAATGACTATAATGAACATTTCAACAAGAAGATTGAGCGAGCCTTTGGTAAATATACCCCGGAGACCCCAAACATCCTGAACAGGTAACTGCTTTCCCTAAGGTTATATATATATATATATATATATTCTTTACATGTGTCGTATCTAAAAGGGCAACTGATCATAATAGGTTGGTTAACCCATGCCTAGAGTGGTCAGATCAAGTGTTGAGGTTTGGCTCGTATACGGTCAACTATACCATTAAAAAGACAAGGCACTAAGTAGTATTGTCAATAGCATGAAATGTGTCGATAGCATTAAAAAGACGAGCTCTTTGCCATGGCCAAAGAGCAGCAGCTTTCATGTCACGTGCAAAAAGCAAGCTATAGCGCACACTATGCGTAGTGGTGCTGAAGCGCTAAAATCATGGTGAGGGAAAATTGGCCCAAACTAACCTTTTAGAAAGCGCCCAAATGGGGAAAAAGCCATTCTGGGCTCAAAACCAAACTAAAAAAAATGTCCCAAATCTAACAAAAAAAGTAAAAAAGAAAGAGCAAAGAGGGAATAAGAAGAGGAAAAGTAAACAATTTGTGTAGATTAAATTGTTTTGCTCCTTCAAGGTAAATTCCTCGCTAGCTAGTTGTGTCCTATTGGGCACATTGATTTGTGATTTGGGTTTTCTGTTGAGTAGGAGTTTCTTTATACAAGGCGAGCCATATTATCACCATTCCTAGTAATTTTTTGTTGTTCACCATAGTTATTTTTACCTCTCCCGGACTACTGAAATCCAACAAACCCATACTCCATAGAAGTGGTTATTGTCCAAGTTTTTAGAGCAAACATCCATTCCCCTTCATGCCATGAGAATGTTTTTGCATGTCTTGATGACTTAATATTTGTCAACTAATTTCGTAATCAATTGCTGTTGCACCTCGTTATCCCTACATCTACTCCTTGGCTAATTTGTCTTTTGAAAAATGTTAACATGTACTTAAATTATCTTCAGCATGGTTATAGATGTACTTTATAAAGTGTGTGCATTGATATTTGATCTAATGCTTTGCGTATGATTTTTGTCAATCATAATTGTTTTTTATGTTTATTTTGATCATGTCTGTTTTGTTCCTTGAGTAAAAAATTCACATCTGGCTATATAGCTGAAAGATATTTGTTGATCAAGAATTTAGAGGCCTATGAATTTGGTGCACTGTTGTCTCATTGTTTGATTTATGTGTGTGAAGCAGGAGATTATTTAGTGGGAGCTCTGGTCCACTTCATATTCAAAGCCCCTTTTGCTTGCTTTTGTCCATTGAGGGGGCTGGGTTTGCCATGCAACCCTATAAAATTGTTGTAGTTGTCTATTGATTTAATTGTATATTCTATCGGAATTGTAACCCCCCGTTGTGGTGGACTGATGAGAACTAAACACCCCCTTCCCTTACCTGCACACACTTATAATTTGGTTACCATTTGGTAGCATTGTTAATTGGTTTGTTAATCTACTAGCATGATTCTTCCAAATCCTCAGATCGCCCATTCTGGGCCTTGGGTTATAAATCGGCTCCAAAAAAGTTCATTTTGTTGTTAATTTTGTCAACATCCAGTATGTTCGGGCAGGCCTGAAAGCCTACCCAGCCTAGATCCAATGCAGGCAGAATGGCCACGGAGGCTTGTGCATGCAAAACAAGGCCCAGGAAGGCCCTTGATTTTGCCTGTGGGGTTTGGTTGGGCTCAAAAAGGCCCTTTTTTATCTGATTAGATATGAAGGGCGGTGGGGTTAATCGGTTGAGTTTTTGTTGGCTTGGGTGCAGACCAGTTAAGCCTTGATGGGCCCAAATTAGGCCTTCTGGGGATTTAGTAGGCTTGGATTGGCGTGAATTGGGTCTAAGTGGGTCAAACTGTGCATCTATGGATCCAAATTGGGCTGGGTGGTGTTGAAAATGGGCATCTGTTGGGCTAAAATTAGGCCTGTTTGGGAATTAAGTAGGGCATGAATTGGGCCTGGGTGGGGTCACCGTGAGCTGGGTTGTGATTAAATTGGCCTTTATTGGTCTTGAATTGGTCCTGAATGGGGATAGATTGGACCTGATTGGGATTGAATTGAGCTCGGTGGTGATGTATTGGGCCATTATGGGCTCGAATTGTGCTTTATGCAGCCTGGTTGTGAAAAAATTGGGCTATCTTGGAGTTGAACTGGGCCTGGATGGCATGAATTGGGCAGGGTGGGGGACAGGTTGGGTCCCTGTTGGGCAAGAAATGGGCCTGTTGGCAATTTATTAGGCTTGGTTGGGGCCAAATTGGACCTAATTTGGCATAAATTGGGCCTTGATGGGCTCAACTTTGGGCTGGGTTTTGGATTCATTAGTCCTGTAGTGGGCTCAAATTGGGCCTAGATGGGGATAATTTGGGCTTGGAGTTGCTTGTGTTGGACCTAGGTGGGAACAAATTGGGCCTAAATAGGGATAACTTGGACTTGGATTTGCTTTAACTGGGCCTAGGTTGGGTCTAATTGGGCCCTGATGGAATCAATTTTGGGTTGGTTTATGATGTTATTTGAATTGGGACTGGGCGCGCCTGAATTGGTGGTGGGGGTGAAATGGGCCTGGGTGGGGAAATTGGGCCTTCAAGGGCTCAATTAGGGGCCCTGTGATGAACTTGGGCCTTCATTGGCCCCGAGTTGGGCCTGGAGACAAATTGGGCCCAATTCGAATTGAGATGGGCTTGGAAGGCCCCATTTGGGAAAGAATTGGGCCTGGATGGGCCCAATTTTCAATGATTTGGGCTTGGGTGGCGACAATTTTGAAAGATTGGGCTTGGATGGCCCCATTTGGGAATGGACCGGACGTCATGGGCCTAAATGAGACTTCATAATCATTAAATTGGGCCTGGATGGCCTCCGATTGGCCCATTTTTGCTCAATTTGGGCCCGGGTGGGCCCAATTTAATGAAATGAATTGGGCCTGGGTTGGCCCAATTTGGGATCAATTGGGCCTCTTGGACCCAATTTGGAATGCAGCGGGCCTGGACGAACCCATTTGGCCCGTTTTTACTCAAAATTTACCTCGGTTGGCTTAATTTGGCACGAATTGGGCCAATCACAGCCCATTTTCATCACCACAAAGCGCAAATCTGGCCAAACTCGTTCCAAAATGGGCTCATCAAGGCCCAATTCATTCCAATTTGGGCCCATCCAGGCCCAAATTTATGACTACCAAGTCTAAATTAGGCCCATGAAGACCCGAATCATCCCAAAATGGGCTTCCCAAGCCCCATTCTTCCAAAATTGGGCCTAATCAGGCCCAATGCTTCTAAAATTGGGCCCAATGAAGCCCAAATCGTTGAAAATTGGGCCCAGCTTGGCCCATTTTATTCAAAGTTGGGCCCACCACGCCCAATTTGAGCAAAATGGGGCCCAACCTGAGACATCCAGACCCAATTTGATCACTACCAAGTCCAAATTAGGCCCAATTCGTTCCCAAATGGGGCCATCTAAGCCCATTTCTATCAAAATTGTCCCCACCCTGGCCTAAATCATTGAAAATTGGGCCCACCCTGCAACAAATATTTCAAAATTGGGCCCATCCAGGCCCATTTTGTACCAAAATTGGCCCATCGAGGCCCACTTCATTCCAAATTGGGCCCACAGCGGACCAATTCATTCCTAAATGGGCCCATCCAGGCCCAATTTGGGCCAAAGCAGGCCCTATTTCATCACATGCAAAGCTCAATCTGTGCCCATCAAGGCCCAATATGTCTTTTCTGGCCCAATTTATTCGACCCAGGACCAATAAGGTACCAATTTGATCACAATTGAGCCCAAGCAGGCCCAATTTTGTCACCAAGCCAAACTCGACTCCAATCGGGCCCAATTTATCCCCACCAAGCTCAACTTGGGTACAATGATGGCCCAAGTTCATCCCAGCGCCCCAAATTGAGCCCATAAAGGCCCAATTTCTCCTCCTAGGCCCAATTCAACCCCTCCACCAATTCAGGCGCGCCCAGTGCCAATTCAAATTACATCATAACCCAACCCAAATTGATTCCATAAGGGCCCAATTTGACACTACCTAGGCCCAATTAAAGCAAATCCAAGTCCTAGTTATCCCTATTTAGGCCCAATTTGTTCCCACCTAGGCGCAACTCAGGCAATTCCAAGCCCAAATTATCCCATCTAGGCCCAATTTGAGCCCACTAGACCCAATCTGCCCCCCACCCTGCTCAATTCATGCCATCCAGGCCCAGGTCAATTCCAATAAAGCCCAATCTCTTCACATCCAGGCTGCATAAAGCACAATTCGAGCCCATGATGGCCCAATTCATCACCACCCAGCTCAATTCAATCCCAATCTATCCCCATTCAGGGCCAATGAAGGCCAATTTAATCACAACCCAGCTCACGGTGACCCCACCCAGGCCCAATTCATGCCTACTTAATTCCCAAACAGGCCTAATTTTAGCCCAACAGATGCCCATTTTCAACACCACTCAGCCCAATTCGTACCCATACGTGCGCAATTTGACCCACTTAGGCTCAATTCACGCAATTTGACCCCACGGGCTAAATCAAGGGCCTTCCTGGGCCTTGTTTTGCATGCATAAGCCTCCGTGGCCATTCTGCCTGCGTTGGGTCTAGGCTGGGTAGGCTTGCAGGCCTGCCCAAACGTACTGGATTTGGAAGAATCATATTAGTAGATTAACAAACCAATTAACAATGCTACCAAATGGTAACCCAATTATAAGTGTGCAGGTAAGGGAAGGGGGTGTTTAGTTCTCATCAGTCCACCGCAACCGGGGGTTACAATTCCGATAGAATATACAATTAAATCAATTGACAATTACAACAATTTTATAGGGCTGCCTTGCAAACCCAGCCCCCTCGATGGACAAGTAAGCAAAAGGAGCTTTAAATAGGAAGTAGACCAGAGCTCTATCTCCTGCTTCACACACATATAGGGCTGCCTTGCAAACCCAGCCCCCTCAATGGACAAGCAAGCAAAAGGAGCTTTAAATAGGAAGTAGACCAGAGCTCTCACTAAATAATCTCCTGCTTCACACATATATACCAAACAATGAAAAAAACAGTGCATAGGCCTCTAAATCCTTGATCAACAAATATCTTTAAGCTATATAGCCAGATGTGAATTTTTTACTCGATGAACAAAATAGACATGATCAAAATAAACGTAAAAAACATTATGATTGACAAAAATCAT
This sequence comes from Santalum album, assembly GCA_034195605.1. Lineage (NCBI taxonomy): Eukaryota > Viridiplantae > Streptophyta > Magnoliopsida > Santalales > Santalaceae > Santalum > Santalum album. The sequence continues at coordinate 4,639,768 of CM067258.1, forward strand.
ACGCAAAGCATTAGATCGAATATCATGCACACACTCTATAAAGTACATCTATAACCATGTTGAAGATAATTACATGTTAACATTTTTCAAAAGACAAATTAGCCAAGGAGTAGATGTAGGGATAATGAGGTGTAACAGCAATTGATTACGAAATTAGATGACAAATATTAAGTCATCAAGACATGCAAAAACATTCTCATGGCATGAAGGGGAATGGATGTTTGCTCTAAAAACTTGGACAATAACCACTTCTATGGAGTATGGGTTTGTTGGATTTCAGTCCGGGAGAGGTAAAAATAACTATGGCGAACAACAAAAAATTACTAGGAATGGTGATAATATGGCTCGCCTTGTATAAAGAAACTCCTACTCAACAGAAACCCAAATCACAAATCAATGCGCCCAATAGGACACAACTACCTAGCGAGGAATTTACTTTGAAGGAGCAAAAAAATTTAATCTACACAAATCGTTTACTTTTCCTCTTCTTAAGAATCGCCCTAAGTAAATTTAAATCTTTGCTCTTCTTTTTTTTTCTTCTTTTTTTGTTAGATTCAGGATGAATTGGCTTAGAGCCCAGAATGGCTTTTTTCCCATCTGGGCGCTTTCTAAAAGGTTGGTTTGGGCCAATTTTCCCTCGCCATGATCTTAGCGCTTCAGCGCCACTATGCATAGTGTGCGCTATAGCTTGCTTTTTGCATGTGACATGAAAGCGGCTGCCCTTTGGCCATGGCAAACCGCTCGAAGCTGGCACGCCATGTTTCATGCTATTGACAGTACTACTTAGTGCATTGTGTTTTTAATGGTATAGTTGACCGTATACGAGCCAAACCTCAACACTTGATCTGACCACTCTAGGCAAGGCTTAACCAACCTATTATGATTAGTTGCCCTTTTAGATATGACACATGTAAAGAATATATATGTGTGTGTGTGTGTGTGTGTGTGGTGTGTATGAATGTGTATGTATGTGTATATATATATGTACATGTATATGTGTATCTATATATATATATATATATATATATATATATATATATATATATCTGTGTGTGTGTGCGCGCATCGGTATGTGTATATATATGTGTGTGTGTGTGTGTATATGTGTGTCTGTATGTATGTATATATATGTGTGTGTGGGTGTGTATATATATGTGTGCGTATGTGTTTGGGTATGTGTATGTGTATAGGTATATGCGTATGTGTATATGTATAGGTATATGTGTATATGTATATATATATAACCTTAGGGAAAGCAGTTACCTGTTCAGGATTGTTTTGGGTCTCCGGGGTATATTTACCAAAGGCTCGCTCAATCTTCTTGTTGAAATGTTCATTATAGTCATTGATCAAGTCAGTATCCTTCTCTCCGTGGAACCTTATCCTCCTGCTAATCGACTTGTGCTTCTTGTCTCAGTCCTTGAGTCCTTTCACCATTTTGTCAACTTCACCTATATCTTTGATGCCTACAAAATCAATGCACGGTAAACTTAAAGCCTAAAAGGTCAAAATGAAGCAGGATCTGCCAGCAAAGAACATGATCTTAATAGATTTTACCTTTCCATATTGGAGGCTTAGAAGCCTCACAATAAAACTCTGGATCAACCTCTTTCATTTTGTTATATTCTTCCGATCAATTTCAATGTTTCTTGTCCGCGTGTACGTGTCCTACGAACTTTTCTGATTGAAAACTGTTCAGATGAGATGAATTATGTTATCTTACTCAAATTAATCTCTATCCTGCAATAAATAATAAACTCTCAATTTTCTTAATTAAGACCATCTTTGTGTGCACCGAGTAGGTTTAAGGGCTTGGTACCTAAGCGCAGGAAAGGTGAAAAGAGGAAGAGGATTTTGCATCTAGAGTAATAACAGCGAAAAAAAGAAAAAGCCAACTCATGAAAGAAGAGATGATCTATCCCACTACATTTAATTAATTAATAGTTGTTTATTTGTGATCTAATTAATACTCCCATGCTCCAAGGATGAGCAGTATAAAGTTCCTAAAACAACTCATCAAGCTGCAATGCAAACTACAACAAATGATCACAACTTGATCAAAAATTGGCAGCCTTTTGGAAGGAAAAGGGACACATGATCTTCCAAATGAAAACTGATATAAGCATACACTTACGTGCTACTCACATATTGAAGGACATGAGGATAAGTAGAAGCACAATCAGCATCTTGAAAAACAGACACAGTAAAAAAAACATACCATTCTAACCAAATGGGGCAGGATCCTTTTCCCATTTCTTATATTTTGACTCAGCCATCTCTCATGTATCTAGCATAAATGCTTTTCTCATATCCAAACCATTTCTATCTAAAAGTCAGCATATCTTTTTCTACCTATCCTCGATCTTTTGAAATCCCTTTGACTTGCTGGAGCTCCAATTCATTTCTTGTCTGTCACCATAGCCGTTTGGTTAGCTTCTCATTCTACAAGTAATCAAAACATAACTAGCTAAGTAACTGCAAAAACAGTGAAAGAAGTTGATCAAATCCAGCTCTGCGATTAAAAATTAAAAACTTCATCTGAAGTGACTATTGTAAGTCTCAACTCAAACAAATTTTTCTGCCTCACAGTCAAGTTTGTGGAGTCTCCTCCAGCATTTTCCTGCAGATATGGTCTTTATTGCCATCACTATGTTCTGCAACATCTGATCCTTTTTCATGTGGAACTTCACCCTGAAGTGGACACACCACTACCACCACTAGACTACACAATCTCTGATACATTTTAAAGCATGTTGTTAAGTATAGAAAGAAAAATATAGAAAACTGTAGAAGGAAATAAAAACTATCTAAGAAAAAAAAAAGCACAGACTAACCAACAAACCCTACAGAAAACAAGCAATCTATAAAATCACCTTCCAAAAGAACAAACAAACAAAAAAAAACTCCCTTAACCATTCCCATATTCATTTTTTACTCTACAAAAAATAAAAAGAATTAAGAAGTAAGAAGTGAAGCATTGAGACCAGCAGAGATTCTAAAAAAAATAAGAAGTGAGAAAAAATTTCATTGTGCAAGAAGCTGGTGCTATTCAAAGACTTTCCACGGATGAAATTTAAAATAAGAAAATCTTCCACAGTTTCCATGAGTCCTTAAATTATTCAAATATACTTTGCACATAAATACTCTGCTTAAAGATTGTCATCTACAACTAAATTATTGAGTGATTATTGAGGGATTACTATTGCACAGTTGTCCTATCCATATTCTGATTGAAAAAAAAAATCGGTAGTTCTCTTCCAAGTTAAGTTTAAACAAGTCAAGTTGATAGTACCACAGCATTAGTTAAAAAGTACAATATTATCAGGAACCTTTAGTCTCTGCAAACAGAAAAACAATTAAAAATACCTCTACGAGGTAGATTAGATCTAGAAGGATACAAAGCTTCACAAGATGAAATGCATAGGCATGAAGCAGAGAATAAGTTTAAAGGTTGGAAAAGCCCAACTGGAGTGGACTCAGTATGTGGCATGCCCCAGCCTCGCCCAAGTTTAATTTTATGCTTGTATTAATTCATTCCACACAAAAAGGCTAGAGCATTGAGTAGAGTTTCTCCATGGACGAGCACTAGCAGCAGTATCATTAGGAACATGAAGTAGATAGACTCTCAGAACAACAAGCATCAATCTACGCCTTGAGGAAACAGCAAGTCAAACTAATACATAGCCAACTAACAAATTTGTTAAACCATAACTCATCTTCACTTAGTCACACTAAAATTCACTTGGGAAGATAACCAAAAAAAAAAAAAACTCCTGATTCTTTTGGTGTCAACTGTGCCTTAGATTCAGAAATCTTTATAAAGCAATAGTCAACACATCCGTGATAGGGATTAGAGGCGTTGATGCAATCGGGGTGCCAATCATCAAGACAAGATAAACGAGAGAGAGAGAGAGAAACCCTAAATTCGTCATTCATATCACAGATACACGAAATTCGTAAGATTTTCGGCGAAAAAAGAAATAATCGAAATCAGATCATGGAAGAAGAGAACCCGTACCCGAATTCTAGAGGATTGGAGGTAGCTAGGGGTTGCAGAGAGATACCGATGAAGCGGTAAAGGCTGCGTTGTCGTCGTCGTCATCGGGAGAAACCCTAGAACGTAAGAGGGGAATGAAGGAGAGCCGCAGAACAATTTAGGATTTTATTTTATCACCGCAGAGTTTTTTCTTTAATACATACAACCGCAGCGTTTTTTTTATTTTTTTCAAATAACATTATTCCCCTAATATTTTTCAGTTTTGACGAGGATTATTAAATCTCATAAAAGTACCACAATTTGTTTTTTGTTTTCGAGTTTTGGCAGATTTCACGTTTTAGCATTTATTTAGTTATAATAAGTATTATAATTTTTAATTGATTTCATTACAGTCGTTCAAATGACCTTAAATTCTTAATTTTATAAGTGGTCTATATTCTATGGCATCTAATTCATGTCTTGAATTTATACAAATTCTTTTCATTAAAAAAGAAGAATTGATATAAATGATTGAGTAATCCCCTTATGCTCTGCAAATCGGCACTTAATGCTCCTATGATTTCATTGGAGTTGTAATAGTTAATTTTTTCATTGAAGTTAATGGTTCGTGCATCAAAAGTGTTATAGAATGATGAAATTAGGCTTTAACGTCTCCTCCGAAATTTCTTTTACCAAACCCTTTAATTTCAATTAAGATAAAGGTATTTTGAAACATTAAAATCATTTTTCACCATTTTATAACAATTGAAATGCACGAACCGATAATTTTAACGGAAAAATTAACCGTCGCAACTTCAATGAAACCACAGGGGGTTAAGTGCTAATTTCCAAACCATAAGGGGGTTTCCTGTAACTTGATCAAACCACGGTAAGGTTAAGTACAATTTTTCCTATAAATTTTGAAACGACAGTAATATTACATATATATCCTTTACACATATGGGCATGCATAATAACCACTCCGCCTGCAAAAAAACTAGCTTATCTACAAAACCGACAAACCAAAAAACTGCCTCATGTGAGGTGGGTTGAATTTTTGAGTTCAAGGTGGGGGTTGGGTTGGGTTTTCAAATGGCACTTTTTTTGGGTCAATTAGACTCGACTTGATCACCTTAGTAGTAAAAATATTATATTCACACATGTAATAGTATACCAACCCTAACCTAACACAACACAACGTAACCTCTCCTCCATCCCCAACTCATTATGCATCCTTGAATTAGCACGTTCGCCATGATTTAATTTTGTTAATTATGTTAATTGTTGTTAGATTGAGTTACACAAGCATTTTATTTGTGGTTGGATTGAATTCATTTAGTATTTATGGTAGTCGTGATTAGATTGAATTTTGCTTTATAAAACAAGTTAAATGAAAAAAATTCTCAACCCGCCTTAAAATTAAAGTCAGGTGGAAAAGATTCTAAAACTGACTTAACCGACGTGCCTTTACACTGAAATAGTGTCTTGGCAAAATGAGTATATGAATGTTCTTAAATTTGGCCCCTTTTAATGTCTCCATCTAACTTTGTAAGGCCATCAAACTTAAGATTTTGGTTTAATCTTGGGAAAATTATACTTAATCTCCCTATGGTTTGACGCAGTTGCAGAGAACCTCCATGTGATTTAAAAATGAGCACATAACCCCATATGATTTCAATGGACTTGTAAAAGTTAACTTTTCGTTCTAGTCTAACCATTCGTTCTTCCATAAATTTTTTAGTGTTTAATATGATTAAAAAAAGACTTTAATCCAAAATTACTCATAAACTAATTTCTTAACCCCTATTGTGGTGGTACCCAAATGAATGGACACTTTAATACTTCTTGTACCTTGAAAAAAATATATTTCATAGAGATTATATATTTATAATTCCAACTATGTAGATTCATATACAAATGTCTCTCTCTTTTTTTGTATAATAAATATACATTTTTCATGACTTAAGAATTATAAAAACAACTAGTTCTTTGAGAACTATCGTGATTGAAGTAAAGAGTTAATTTTTGGTAACGTGAGAAATTAAAGTTTATTTTTTCTATTAAACACTCTAATTTTTTTTGTTTAAGGAAGAACAAACTATTAGATTTGATGAAAAAATTACTTTTACAAGTCCATTGAAACCACAAGGGGTTATGTGCTCATTTTAAGACTATAGAGAAATTCCTTGCGATGGGATGAAACCACAGGAAAGCTAAGTGTAATTTTCTCTTTAATCTTTTATAATTTATAACTGTTAGTGCTTTTACCTGCTTGATTTCACCCTGGTTTCTTAACATAAAAGGCTAGGCTGGAATGAGCAATAAATCCGAACACCGATCAATGATCATAGTGCTTTTAAAAGCATCTCAACTTCAGCAAGTATATGCACCTCGTAGTATATTATTTATTTATCTCAGTATACATTCAATAATACACTATATAAGACATCAATTTGGGACAAGTATCCCACAACAACGCGCTTTGCTCTGCTAGCATTAATTGTGAAACAATATCATATGGCCACGAACCTACCCAAGTTAGTCCTATCTTCAAATTTCCATCCTATCAATTAGAAGTGATGGAATCGAGTTAGACTAACCTATATTATAAGGATCCAATTATAGTTCATTCCCATTATTACAACTAAAAATGAATATGCTCAATCCTACTGTCTATTCAAGTTTAATTCTAATAGAAATGGGCGATGGAATGGGTCCATTCAACGAGAAATGAATTGCACTCTTTAAAATCTATTTCATTTCATTCTAACATATCACATGAAACCTAAAAGCAACTTTTGGGCAATGTTTTTATGCGCCGAACACGCAACAACTAAAGAAGGTATGGCAAAGGAATTACCAAAATTATTGCTGAAAGATATCATGGATGGTTGGAATCGCACCATTCTTATAATGTCGGGGTTGCAACTCCAACATTTTTCATGTCATTAATATTGGCTGGTTCAGGAAGTAATATTTCACGTTAATCATAGGCTTTCCCAAGCAAAAAACTGATTATAGTGAGGGTGAAGAAATTAATTTTTCTTTTTTGGGGAGGGGTGCTGAGAGGTAAGAAATTTTAGGCACTTGCTAGCGGAAAGGACTTGTAAATATTACAATCAACCATAACCTTCCTAATTTTCTCAAGGATTGAAATTAATTGTGAAACCTGATTCTCCAATCCAAGTATTTTAAACCAGCGAAAACTGGTGAAATAGCCCATTATGAAAAGATTCCACAAAAATAAAAAATTCAAAAATTCAAGAACCATTTGCTAACCACTACCATATCAAAAAGAAATTGCTCGCAAAAAACTCTACAATCTTTAGATAACCATAAAATAATAATAATTTGAAAAAAATTTGTGATGAAGACTATTGATCAGCGACAAACTAAAAGACTTTTTTTCGGAATAGACATTTTGATAGTATTATTGGTGTTTTGATAGACAAATACATACGCATCTAACCTATTCACCAAAAAAAAAAAAACATATGCATCTAACCTAGTAACCAACTTGACATTTTGACATGATCATGACAGATTAAAGGAAGCATACCAAAATGTATTTCAGGCGTCGCTGCAGCAGTGGCATCAATGAGAACAGAAACGGATTTATAGTCCAGTGCTACGGCATCAACTATAGTCTGTCTGATGCAGTTTGGAGTTTGGACACCTATTAGTCGATAATTAGTAAGTTTTTTTAGTCGCATATATAAGAAGCTATGGGAAAAGGCCCATGCCATATGCATGGCTGAACAAAAAAAAGCATTAAATTTCACTTACCAACGACAACTAAACTATTAATTCCAGCACCTTGAAGAAATGAATGGAGATTTGTGTCAAAGAAGGCACTAAAACGAGTCTTTACCACTTTATAATACCCTTCCTTTATCAAGAGCCCATCAACTATAAATTTTGGAACGAGAGTAATATTACATATATATCCTTTACACATATGGGCATGCATAATAACCACTTCGCCTGCAAAAAAACTAGCTTATCTACAAAACCGACAAACCAAAAAACTGCCTCATGTGAGGTGGGTTGAATTTTTGAGTTCAAGGTGGGGGTTGGGTTGGGTTTTCAAATGACCCTTTTTTGGGGTCAATTAGACCCGACTTGATCACCTTAGTAGTAAAAATATTATATTCACACATGTAATAGTATACCAACCCTAACCTAACACAACACAACGTAACCTCTCCTCCATCCCCAAATCATTATGCATCCTTGAATTAGCACGTTCGCCATGATTTAATTTTGTTAATTATGTTAATTGTTGTTAGATTGAGTTACACAAGCATTTTATTTGTAGTTGGATTGAGTTAATTTAGTATTTATGGTAGTCGTGATTAGATTGAATTTTGCTTTATAAAATAAGTTTTCATATTTTGACTCGCCCCATTCAACCCTCCTCAAGTTAAATGAAAAACATTCTCAACCCGCCTCAAAATTAAAGTTGGGTGGAAAAGATTCTAAAACTGACCTAACCCATGTGCTTTTACACTGAAAAAGTGTATTGGCAAAATGGTTATATAAATGTTCTTGAATTTGGCCCCTTCTTATGGTCTCCATCTAACTTTGTAAGGCCATCAAACTTAAGATTTTGGTTTAATCTTTTATAATTTATAACTGTTAGTGCTTTTACCCGCTTGATTTCACCATGGTTTCTTCACATAAAAGGCTGGGCTGGAATGAGTAACCAATCCCAACATTGATCAATGATCATAGTGCTTTAAAAGCATCTCAACTTCAGCAAGTATATGCACCTCATAGTATATTATTTATTTATCTCAGTATACATTCAATAATACACTATATAATACATCAATTTGGGACAAGTATTCCACAACAACGTGCTTTGCTCTGCTAGCATTAATTGTGAAACAATATCATATGGCCACGAACCTACCCAGGTTGGTCCTATCTTCAAATTTTCATCCTATCAATGAGAAGTGATGGAACCAAGTTAGACTAACTTATAGCAAATGAAATTATAAGGATACATTTATTGTTCATTTCCATTATTACAACTAAAAATAAATATGCTCAATCCAAGGATCTATTTGGGTTTGATTCTAATGGTTTGATTCTAATAGAAATGGACGATGGAATGGGCCCATTCGATGAGAAATGAATTGTACTCTTTAAAATCTATTTTATTTCATTCTAACGTATCACACGTAACCTAAAAGCAACTTTTGGGCAATGTCTTTATATGCCAAACACGCAACAACTAAAGAAGGTATGGTGAAGAAAGTACCAGAGTTATTGCTGAAAGACATCATGGATGGTTGGAATCGCACCATTCTTGTAATGTCGGGGTTGCAACTCCAACATTTTTCATGTCATTAATATTGGCTGGTTCAGGAAGTAATATTTCACATTAATCATAGGCTTTCCCAAGCAAGAAACTGATTATAGTGAGGGTGAAGACATTAATTTTTCTTTTTTGGGGAGGGGTGCTGAGAGGTAAAAAATTTTAGGCACTTGCTAGCAGAAAGGACTTGTAAATATTACAATCAACCATAACCTTCCTAATTTTCTCAAGGATTGAAATTAATTGCGAAACATGATTCTTCAATCCAAGTATTTTAAACCAATGAAAACTGGTGAAATAGTCCATTATGGAAAGATTCCACAAAAATAAAAAAAAATTCAAAAATTCAAGAACCATTCGCTAACTACAACCATATCGAAAAGAAATTGCTCGCAAAAAACTCTACAATCTTTAGATAACCAAAAAATAATGATAATTTGAAAAAAAATTGTGATGAAGACATTGAACTGATCAGTGACAAACCAAAAGACATTTTTTTAGAATAGACATTTTGATAGTATTATTGGTGTTTTGATAGACAAATACATACACATCTAACCTATTTAATAAAAAAAAATACATATGCATCTAACCTAGTAACCGACTTGACATTTTGATATGATCATGACAGATTAAAGGAAGCATACCAAAATGTATTTCAGGCATCGCTGCAGCAGTGGCATCAATGAGAACAGAAACGGATTTATAGTCCAGTGCTACGGCATCAAATATAGTCTGTCTGATGCAGTTTGGAGTTTGGACACCTATTAGTCGATAATTAGTAAATTTTTTAAGTCGCATATATAAGAAGCTACGGTAAAAGGCCCATGCCATATGCATGGCTGAAGAAAAAAAGCATTAAATTGCACTTACAAACGACAACTAAACTATTAATTCCAGCACCTTGAAGAAATGAATGGAGATTTGTGTCAAAGAAGGTACTAAAACGAGTCTTTACCACTTTATAATCCCCTTCCTTTATCAAGAGCCCATCAACCAGTTCCGCACCAACACTTCCTTTAGAGGTTGGTCCATCCTTCTCATCAGAATACAAGTGCCGGCGGAAGAGTTCGACGTCTCTTCCTAGTGGATCATGTTCACGAACAACCTGCACCCTCACATCCTATACATTATAAATGCAAATAGCCGCACAAGTTCTATATGTGAAAAAGGGTTCTTTACGTGATATCTCCACTATACTGAAAAAGGAGTTTATATTTGAAAAGCTAATATCTTCACTTGACCACAATTGTGCAAAGTCAGTGTAGACAGTATATTTTGCATTATAATCCAGAAAACTGTGTGCAATAGCATATTAACCTGCACTTGGTGGCGGCATTTCTCACTGACACGATATGCATTGCACTTTCATTGGTATTAGTTCTTGTTTGTATATCCTAACCCCATTTCCACCTAACGTAGTTGGTGTAGATAGAGTAAATCGGTCAAATATGTTCCAGCGGCTGCATTAGCAGTATTCCTCTTCTTGTTATTTTATATATTTAATTTTCTTTTAATTAATGGGTGATTGAGGAGGAGACCCTGAACACACAATAGAAGGCCCCAGTTCCAAACCATGGTTTCTTTCGTCGCTACCATATTTGGCATTAAGTTTTGATTCCATGAAGCATGACTCCAAATCCAGCTCCAACGATGAAATACACCCTTCAAAATCTAGAAGTGCATGGATCTGAATCAAATGCTATTTCAGGAAACCAAATGCAACCTAAGAGCCACTAGTAAGCTGCTACATAGAATTGTGTCGATTTTCTAGTAAGCCGTAACCCAAGGTAGAAGATACAGCAAAGAGTTCAACTAATCAAGGGCTTTGTGTGGATTGGGAAAAGCTCCTTTTTTTTATTTTAAAAAAAAACCAAAAAAAAAAAGCCAAAGAAGGGTTAAAATCTGGATAATTAACTAAGTAAACCAAATTTGTCCAATTGTAAAGGAATGGTAAGAAAGGGCTGGACAGAGTAAAGGCTTAAGTACCCAAGAAACAAGAATATCATGCTGTCGAGCAACCTCAACAGCCTCTATAACGGAAGGAACAATAGCAGTCCCTCCGTTTACGTGTACCCAATCATCCTCAATTATGAAGTCTTTCTGCAAAGCAAGAACCGGGTAAGAGAGAGAAAACGGTAAGCTGAATTGGGGCAAAGCAAAGCCAAACAGACCTGCTTGTGAATAACGAGAATCGCAGAGTTTTTTGGCACCATTGCAGCAATCTCGCATATGCGTGAAAAACCGAACAAACGCAAAATAAAATGCGGTTCAAGTTTAAAATAGATGGACATGTAAACTGTACTCAAGTACTATCCTTTATATAGGGCTGAAGTTGGGACATCAATGATCAACCTAATTTAGGCACCAATTATCATATTTTGATATTCTCCAAGACAAATTTAACAACTTCAATTCAAGCCACACGCGTTCCTCATAATTCCCTATCTTAGCTTCAATCCAATATCTGTATTGTCTCTGAGACATTTCATCAAACAGCTGCTGCACGCAAACTCAAACAAAGAGGAAAGACTGTACAAGGCTGAGAAAGGATAATAATACCCAAACAACAAGAATACCGCGCTGTCTAGCAACCTCAATGGCGTTTATTACAGAAGGGACAACAGCTTCCCCACCGTTCACTCGCATCAAACCATCCTCGAGAATGAAATCTTTCTGCAGAATGAAGAAATTGGGTAAAAAATTGAGAGAAGTGAATTGACAGAAAAAAAAACAAAAAACAAAGAGCTTGAGCAAGAACCAGTGAGAAACCTGCATGTCAACGACGAGAAGCGCAGTGCTCTTCCATTTGGGGGCCATCACGCCCCAGCGAACTGAAAATGGGACTTTGTTGTATTTTCTTGCAAACCATACATCTTTGGAGAGCGGAAGAAAATCCACGTTGATAAGGCCACCTACACTCAAACGTTAAGCTCTGTTACGGGCCAAGATGGGTAACAACCCTATACGGGGCACAGCCCAATTTCATGAACGTGGGCTTGAAACATAAAAACTGGGCTCAAAGAGAAAGCCCGTTGCAGCATCCATATAATTTACTTATGAACCCTATGTATTTATCAATTGCGCAGCATGTTACGTTATTAATACTGCATATACCATATTAAGAAGAGCAGTAATACTTCATTGGGGATACATCGGGCCGAGGGATGTTGGTCGAGTCTGAGTCCAATTTATTGAGACCCATTTTAAATTCATCAATTTTTTCGTGAGTCTAGACTTAATCTATTTAAACAACGAGTCCAAAAAACTTAAACCAAATTCAAATCCGTTAAAATTATTAGGTCAACATGTCTACCTTAGACCCATTTTTAAGGACTTAAATTTTATTTTACTATTTCTTTAATCTTTAGTACATTTTCTTTTTCTATAATTTATATTGTGAAGTTGTGTTTGACACATTCTACACCTATTTTGAAATCTTACAAACAATATATCAATTGATGGAAGAGCGTAATATTATATTAAAAAATTATGTTAAAATTAGCTTTTTATCTTATATCAAATTAAATGACTTCTATTAATAATTTTTTATTAACTCAATGGTATAATTTCAAATCACATTAAGCGTTGAAAATGAGGGTTAGAGCATTAAGTGAAAATGGAGGATTATGTTTTTTTATTAATTAAATAAATCTTCATTATTAAAAAGTAAAGTGAGAAATAATATACAAACGTAAATAACTCAAATAACTCATTTCACTTATGTGCATAAGTTGTTATTGTACTTTTTCTTCACAAAAACAAAAGAAAATAATGATTGCATTGTCTATGTTTTTTTTTTATCGAAATGGGTCTAGATTTGGGTATGAATTTCATCAGATTTGACCCTTATACAATATATAAATGGATCTGAATTTGGATTTGAACCCATATAAAATAAACCTAACCTAATTAAATGAGTCTCGAACAAGTTAGGTCTGTTCTAGGTTTAGACCCAATCCATTGACAGGCCTACTACCATGATGGACCGCGCCGGCCCATTACAAGACACTATTAACGGACGACGACACAGGCCTCTTCGAACCGATCGTCGAGACGTCAGGAACGGAGACCTCCAGGAGACTCAACTCACCATTTGCGCAACAACAAGCTCATCGCACGGAAACTACGGTACGAGTGGGTTTAGTGTGATTGTGTTCTTTCATTAGATCAAGTAAATCAGAAGCGTCCATCACACGCTTTCTCAATCTTTACCGTTGAAAAGTTCAGGGCCCACTCTGTGCATGCGGGACAGGTGTAGCAACAAACGGTACCACTTTGTGCCCTAATAAAAAATACACCTTTTTTTCCCCTGCATTTTCTCTCTTCTTCTTCTGTCTCTTTCTCCCTTGCTGCTCTCTCGTGAGAGAAAAATCCTTCCTCAGCGAAAAGACGTAAAAGGTACGCTCGATCCAACTGGTGCCGCTCATTGTTCGTCACGCAGGGTTTAACTAACAAGTGGATTTTTGTTCAATATGGGACCTAAAATGGGGGAAAATAATTGAATTTTTTGTAATTTCTCGGAGCAAAAATTATGCAGTCTTCTCTGCAAAGCTATGGGTCATCTCCTATTGTTGTGCTTTGTTGTGTTTTCTGTATACAGTAGATCTCTTATCTGTTTGTAAGCCCCAGGTCTTCCGCCCAACATATGTCTGTTCGTTGTCTTTTCTGTGTTTCTGTGCTGTTTTTTTTTTTTAATTGGATTCGGATTGTTCTTTTTTTTTTTTTTTTTTCTAAAGGAGAAATTGGTTATGTACTGCTTGCGGGGTTGAGGTTAACTGATTTTATTTTATATTATTTTATTTTGTGTTTTAGGTGCTCAGAGTTGATGGTAGGGAGGTTCTTGGTTTTTGTAACTTTGATGGTGATGAAATGGAGGGCTGAGAGGTTATCTTAGGAAGAATTTTTGATTTTTGATTTTTGTTCTGCTTTGTGGGTAGAATTATGGGTAGTTCTGGTGGGTGCAACGCACAAAGCATTGATGCATCCGTGGGAGGCTTGGTTTGGGTTCGGCGTCGGAATGGATCTTGGTGGCCTGGGAGGATTGTGGGTTTGGAAGAATTATCGGATAGCTGTTTGGTCTCTCCGAAATCTGGAACTCCTGTGAAGCTTCTCGGCCGAGATGATGCGAGCGTGTGAGTGCCTTCTTCTTTTCCTATGGCTTCTTCATTTTATTTGATTTTTTTTTTTGTTGATTTGATGTGCTAACATTCCTTTCTACTAGAGCTACTGGGTATGTGCGCATTATCCACTTGTCTAGGTATATGGCTATGAGACGAGATACTATGAATTTCTTCTTCTTCTTTTCTTCCTGTTTACACATGCCAGTCTAGCAACTACAAGGAATTGAACCCTTGGCCTTGCCCAACGCCAGAATAAATGCACATGCTGATACCTCTAGGCTAGACAAAAAGTGGTATAATTAATGAATTAATTTTAGTAAAATCTTATGTCAGATTTTAGTACGGGAGGAGTTTAGTAGGTACCAGGGTAGTGTAACATTTCTGATATTGTTTGAATGAACTGGTTGCTTTTGCTTTTGTTATCTGTAGATTGAAAGGTCAATAGAGCTCAATCAACTTTACTATTTCGAACTCTTGGGTTGTTTTTTATGATTCTTATATGGAAAATGACTTAGGAAAACTGTTGTTCATCAACACAAAGGCGATGACAGTTAGTTGTAATGGGTTCTATCTGCTTGCTAGTTAATTATAGTGCACATTATGTGGAAAATTGTGTTTTGCTTGCTGAGCTGAGAATCCGGTTCGGAGAGTTTTTTTTGGTAGTCAGTATTCTTAGGTTTTTCTACTTTATAGATTATCATCTTCTTTTTACTGTTGGAAATAAGTGGAGCTCAAAAATTCTAAGCCACGTTTAGCATTTCTAGACGATGCAACGTAACTAACTTGCCAAGATCACCATTATGTTCTCTCTATCACAGCTTCCATCTGTGTTGTCATTCTTACCATTACTGTGGTCACAGTTGAACGCATCACAACCCTTCAATTGCAATTAACCCGTGCTGGTTTTTTTTGCCCTGCAAATATGGACTGCGGAGCTACCATGTCAGAAACATCACTTTGCTGTACCGTGTTGTGTTCTGAAACCTGTGTGATGCTACTTTATTTATGAACACACAATTGAGTTTGTTACTTGCAAAAATTTCTATCATACTGTAAAGATTGAATTACTGTTAGTATTATGTAACATGTTATTTGGTTTCCAACCTTGATAGTTTTATTGTATGCCAGAATCAGAAAATACATAAAAAGATGTATAAATTTTCTAGAATGTATGTATGGCTTGAAAGGAACAATGTGATTTCCTCTGATTGGTTGCTTGGTGATGAGTAGCTGTGGGAGAAGCGTGCCTGCCTTCACTGTGAGCTTATTAGTCTCTGCTGATCTTTTCAAGTGCTGCACTTGTCTTACTTGTGTAGGGACTCCAGTTTGAGCTTACTTTTGATTTTATTTGGTTTTGTATCTTCTTAGCTTTGGAGGATCTCTTGCCACCATGTTGTATTTTTTTTTTCTCGTCTATAAAATTATTTATTTTTTTAAAAAATAAAAAATCTACTATTTGGAGCATTTAGATAACAAGATTTCCAATTATATGATTTGAGTAGCATTAAATCAACTTGACCAAAATGTAGTTGATTAGAAATTATTAAGATATAAAGAAAAAAAAAAAAAAGAAGCTCCATAGCTAGACATGCCTAGATATTCCACTTTTAAATAATTAAGTTGATGAAGAGGCACATGGAAAAAGAGCAGGGAACCTTTTTTTTTTTTTTTTTTGCAATGCTTTGCATGGAAGAACCGTAAAATCAAGTGGGCAATAGCACGCTTAACCATATAAAATGTATTCCCATCTATAAAACTTGCTTTCATTAATTTCTTGTTTTAGGCGACTGAGAGGGCACCCGAAAAACAGAGCAACGAACTCTTTTTTTCCCCTTAAATTTTTATTATTGTTTTAGGTGCCAAATGCTTTGCAACAAGGAATGGTAAAGTTAAATGGGCTAACCATTTAAAATATGTGCCCACCTGTAAAACTTGCTTTACGTGGCAAATTTATATGGGGACAGGGATTTGATTTTTTTTTTATTCCATCATTTTTTTTTTTTTTTTTTTTGTGTTTAGAATCAATATTTGGCATTTCCTTCTCCATAGGTTTTGAGAGTTTTGGCTTTACAATTTTGTCCTAATTTCCAAAGTTTCTTGATGAGTCTTTTCCTATGATGAATCAGGGACTGGTACAATCTTGAAAAATCTAAGCGTGTGAAGGCATTTCGTTGTGGGGAGTATGATGAATGCATTGAAAAGGCTTCTGCAGCAAATTATAGTAAGAAAGCAGTGAAATATGCTCGAAGAGAAGATGCCATTCTTCATGCTCTTGAAATTGAAAGTGAATTTCTGTTGAAAGATCGTCCAGATTTCTGCTCTAGAACAGAAAGCAAACACGGTGAACTTCATGGTGGTTGGGCAAGAGCATCCCCTACCCTGTCTCATTCCAGCAAAGAAAACGAGGATTTGGCTGAAGAAATGAGTATCCTCGGAGACACTTCAAACTCAACACAGGAATTATCTCAATCTGGTTTATCATTTGAGGAGACCAACCAAATCAGTCCTTCTAAGGTGCAGGGGAAGAGACGGAGGACACCAAATGATTCTGAGGATGATGGAACCGAAGGAATAAAGCGTATGAGGGGTCTTGAAGACCTTGGCATTGGTATTGTAACGCCAAGAAAGCCTCAAGCTGGAGGGGATCTTGACATAGCTCATCAAGACACTACTTCTCCATGTGGTCTGAACACTCTTAACAGTTTGTCTGTTGGAAGAAAAAAATCTCAAGTGGCCAAAGTTCATGAATTCTTCAAACGGAGAAACCGTCGTCGTCCACTGATGAAGGTTTTAGAGAGTACTGCCATGGTCTCTGTTCCTGTCATGTGTGATGAGCTTGCAAGTCCCTATCGATCTAGTCTTTTTGGAGTATCTGAAAATATGGAAGCTAATAATTTCAAGAG
Organism: Santalum album; assembly: GCA_034195605.1. Lineage (NCBI taxonomy): Eukaryota > Viridiplantae > Streptophyta > Magnoliopsida > Santalales > Santalaceae > Santalum > Santalum album. The sequence goes on from CM067258.1 coordinate 4,657,093, forward strand.
TTCTGCAGTGGTTAATAATAGCTCAGAGAGTACTGGAATTTCATGTGAGAATGGTGTGCTGTTTAATGCTACTGAAGTTGGTTACAATGCTTCCCATTTTAATTGCAAGATCAAAGAGAATGAGATTTCGAGCGCTGAAATATTACCTGAGAATGCTTTCTCTGACACATTATTTGATGTGCCATTCATTGGGGAGGAAAAACACTCTGCAGGTATGTGCATGCTTGATCACAGATTTGAAATGATTTGTCTGTGGACATTTTGCTATGGATGACCTGAGATATATATATTTTAAATAAATGACGAAGCGGCCATCCTTGTTTCTGAACCTTGTTATCGTGTATTTTTCCTTCTATCAGTCTCATGATGCATGACATATGGTTTGTGAGAAGAAATAGGGTAGGAATGGAATGGTTGTTTAGCAGAAATATAACATGTAAGGAATAGTACCCCCATGGGTCATGAGTAAAATGAGTATGTCCAGGACCATGAGGGTAATAGATAAGGAACGACTATTATCAATAGCCAGGGGAGTAATAGGTATTCCATAGATATTACACTCATGATCCTTGAAGAGAGCTATTTCTCACATACTCCTCTTATGGTTCATGTTATATTTCTTTGGAATAGCTATTCCACTTCCACTCTATCCCATTTGCTTGAACCGAACACAATGATAGAGTTAACAAGTTTTAAGCCTGGCATCATGGACATGTCTGCACTACTTTATATTTTGTGCTTGTTTCTGACTGCAAGTTTTTGTCATAATGTGGCTGCGGACATATACTCCGATAAATAATTATATTGCTTATTTGTCCTATGACCCATTTAAGCTATGAGAGGATATGGTGGCAATGGCATACTCTTTTCTTAACTTTACACAAACAGCATTCGTTATGTCTGCTAGCGAGGTTATCCCTTCCTAACACCAATTAATCATATGAAATGCAGGCTTCCCTCTGCCATATTCATTATGCTCATCTGGAAAACCCCAAGCTGGTGATGTTAAAAGGCAATCTAGTCACAGTAGTCAGGAAGAAACTATATCCTTGAAGGCCGAGGGACCGATTGAAAATGGTTCTACCAGCTCCGCAGCGGCTCATATTGATAATACCAGCTCAAACATAGACAAAGGCACTTCAAAGTGGAAGTTGAAAGGGAAAAGGAAATCAAGACTTTCTAGTAAAAGTAGAAAACGGGACTCGAGAAAGTTTGTGGACAAGCCTCATGTAGAGCACAGGAATGAATTTTCTTTGGGTTCTGTTTGCAGGGAACCTTGTATAAGGGGGCTGAGAGATGGGCTGGAATTTCTGCCAGATTGCTCTTTGAGCCCTAGAAAATTGCTTCCATATCGTCATTCTCGATATGCAGTTCACCCAAAATACCGGTCACTGGATTTCGCCATCCAAAATCACTGTGCAGATTCATTGTTGTATGATGTTGACGTGAAGGTAGAGCCCAGCTACCGTCCCCTGCATGTTCCTTTGGTTTCTCTTGTGAGCAAATTAAATGGTAAAGCAATTGTGGGTCACCCTCTCACAGTAGAGGCGTTGGCTGATGGATGCTCTCTCCCATTCAGCAACTCTGGTTTGAATGATAGAGGCATGCCAAATTGGGAAGGAGCTAAAACAGGTTGTGCAGCTAAGCCGAATGCAAATATGAGAAAGATTCCTACCAAGAACGCCTCTACGCAAACGCGCCGTTCATGTCGCGACCTACCCAAATTGAGGAAATGTGGGTTCATGTCTAAGAAAATCCGAAAACTTTCCTCATTAACTCGTTCGCAAATGCAGAGTAAAGAAGAGAGGGAACGGGTGGTAGAGAAGCCCAAGGGTGGTCCTGTTACGGCTTGTATACCCTTGAAAGTAGTTTTCAGTAGGCTAAACGAAGCAGTGAATGTTTCTACACGATGAGCGAATGGATGCTGACATCAGGAAACAGGTAAAACTGGTTTTCAGGGAAAGATATGCGGTACCCAGAAAATCATCTTCATTTTTCTCCCCCTTTTTTTATTTAAGGATTTCAAAATTAATCAGGCAGTAGATTGTCATCTTTTTTTTGTATTTATTTTTCTTAGCTTGTGGGGCTATCCATTTTTTCTTAGCTTGAGAAATGCTCTGACATTATTGTTGTAGAAAGGTATGGTTAGTGCTGAATTCGGTATATGCTGCTTTGGCTGTATATATGTAACATCAGTTCAGTTGCAATGCAGGTTTATGTCATCTGACACAGAGTTTTCTTCATAAATGCCGGTTGATTCTAAGCCGTAAGCTTCATTTTATGGTAGTGTTGGTAAGGACCACCCTTGGGTTCCTTTTTTCCTTTACCCTTTTTCAACCTTTCAATTTCATTTTATAAATTTGGTAGGTTTATCTGTTTTGAGCCTATCGAAAAGCTTTCTCCGTAACTTGTTGGCATCCTTTTATTGCGTTTGTTAATAATCTTTTAACGATTAAAAGAAAAAAAAGTCTTGTTTATGGTTCCCTATTCTGAGCTTGAGCAATTGAACTAAGAGTGGGTGAAACTGCAGTTCAACAACATTGGTGAAATGTGAGGCATAGGTGTAATCGTATGGTTTTAAAGGTAAGGATTGAAATTTGAACTTTATGGTAAGAAATGCTTCATTTTCGGGCGGGAGGCAAATAATTAATTTGCAACTCATGCTTTAATTTAAGGGGAAAAGTTAAAATAAATAAATTAAAATACGATGATAGTTTTTAATCTAATATTCAGCTTACATGCTAGTATCACCAGATTTTTCTCAACCCCCGTGTATTTTTCAATCCGACGAAGCCCATTTAGGTTAAATGAATCATTCCATTTAAAATATTTTCATTAGGCCTAGCAAAACAAAAAAGTGAGGAAAGAATATGAGCTTGGACTATTAATTTTTAGTAAAAGATATAAATCGCAAGAAATTTTCTCATAGTAAAATTATATTGTTTTTGAGGGTGACTCGCTGGTCTCACCCTGTATTTTTTTCAATAAGTTTTTTAATAATAATAATTTTTTTTGTGCTATGCGTAAAGAAGAAGTGGGTGTAATATGAGGGAAAAATAAAAAATAAAAAAATAGCGACCTCACTTTAGGGTTTCGGGATAGTATAAATTCGCCGTTCAAAATTCACCACTCTTCAGAACTCGTTCGCCGCTCAATCGAGGAGAGTTCCCCCGAAGCGAATTCTACAGTTTCTTCTCCATTCTCTCTCTCTCCATCATCTGTGTGTGTTTCTGAATCGTGAATTTTCAGGTGAGTCGGTGCTCAAATGGCGACAATTCCGGGGTCGTTGATCTGGGAGATCGTCAAAAGGAACAACTGCTTCTTGTTGAAGGAGTTTGGGAACGGGAATGCTAGCGTGCAGTTCAGCAAAGAGAGCAACAATCTCTACAACGTCAACTCCTTCAAGCATTCCGGTAGTAAAAAAGTGAATTTATTTTCGTTTGCATTATATAGTGCTTTGATTCTAAACAAAGGAAAAAAAAATGAAATTGACTTGATTATCTCAACTTTAGTTTATGTCATTTGTGAGATTAGTTAGGGTTTTAGAGGCGGGAAAATGAAATGGATATACCCTTTTGCGTAGTTACTTTGAGATTTTAATGGGTACGCCGAAGTGTTTGTTCCTTTAATTGCGTTTTTGTGTTGTTATTGAGGAAAGACAGGAGAATAATACATTTTATGTAGACATTGTAATGCTTGTTTTCCACTGGAATACAATATTAGGGCTAGCAAATGTAAAGACTGTTAGCGTTCAATCTGGCAAAGACAACTCTGTGGTGCTTGCGACCACCAAGACTAAGAAGCAGAACAAACCCGCCCTTCTGTGTAACAAGTCTGTCATGAAGAAGGAGTTCCGTCGCATGGCAAAGGCCGTTAAGAACCAGGTACTTTAGTTTTGCATTCATTTTCGGATTCATGTTTAATTCCAAATTACCCACTACAGTATTTGATCGTTTTGCGACTGAGTTGCTGAGCTGTTTTAATGGATTGGTGTTGTTGGTTTAGGAATCAGCATTCTTGGCCATGAATGTTGTTATATTGAAAATGTACCGTCTCATGGTTGTTCTGTTGTTCGTTAGGGATGAATATGCTGTAATCAAGTAGATAAATTGAAGGGTTGATCCACTCTTATTCTGCTACGTGGTTACTAAAATGCATCTCTTTTTTGAATTTTTTCTGTGATCCGGTTGTTTGATTGATAAGAGCTTAGTCTTATAAATTAATCAGATAAATATTTGTTTACGATTCCTCATATAGTGAAGTCAATGCTAAATGTCATTTTTTTGGGTATTACTATGCCAAATAGTTTGAATGGTGGCCTTTAAATCCCATGCATTGTTTCCCCTGTTTGTCTACCGAATTTTTTTTAGCTGGTTTTTGTTGTTTTATCTTTCTAGTAGCAGTCCAGAGAAATTGTAGACTGAACAAAATGGCCTGCTACTGGTCTTTTTTTTTGGAAAATTTCTCTAAAGCCAATAATATGTAACATGCTTCAAAACAAAAGTTGAAAACTTGTTTAGAATATTTATGTAAACTGTTTTCAGACATGATAAATATTCTTATGAAAGACTGGAAATTAAAGATAACTTCTTAGGACATTGATTTCAATTGTTTGTTCATATCATAGCAGGTAATGACAGCCATCTAATTTTGCATTTACATTGTAACAGAAATTCATCTCCATTATTTGCGAAAGATGAATCATTTTCTAAAAGATTATTACTATGAGCCGAAGTACTACAAATATTCTGCTTCACCTAAGTAGAGGGTAAATAACATAAATGTATTAACTTAATGTTGAAATTTGTTATTTTCTTAAAACAAGCTATACCATGTTTCAGTCTGATTTCACTTCATGTGTTCTGTGCCGCTTAATAGAAAGCTCTGGTCCATCTTTTGTTAATTTATTTTAGTAATTTTTCCAGGGTTTGTGCCATCACATATGTAAGGTATAGCTTTAGTCTGTGAAGTATGGTCAACATTACGTTTACCTGATGCTTTAAATCATTGTGAAAATAAAATAGTGAACAAATACCTGGGATGGACGGTTCTAAGAATCATTATTGCAATGTGTTTTTAAACTTTTAGTTGTTGGCCTCCTCTGGTTAAAGACTTAATTATTTTTGCAGCACTTGTATATGTTTATATGCAGTGATGAGAAGCTAACATGTAAAAAGAATCCCATTTCAGGTTTATTTATTGAAATGCTCATGTTACGCTTGGCTCCTGAGCTGATTTCTTATATAAATGTTGTAATTTAACAATGTCTCTTCATTGTGTTGGTGATGTACCTTGTCTGTTGTTTACCACTATGATATAGGTAAAAATGTACTGACTTTTCCTTTGGTTATTTGACTCGGTACGCAGTGCACTTGCTACAATATTGCCTACCATTGAGTTGGTTTATACTTTTTTGGAAACTTGATAGATGTGTATAAATCTTGTTATCAACTTATCAGGAAAAACGCCAAGTTCCTAATCTCTTTCCATCGATGTTGCAGGTGGCAGATAACAACTATAGGCCGGATTTGAAGGAAGCGGCCCTTGCAAGGTTGAGCGCGGTGCACAGGAGCCTTAACATTGCGAAATATGGTGCAAAGAAGAGGAACAGGCAGGGTGTGAAAATCCGCCCTAGGAAATGAGTTAAACTGGGGGGCTGTTTTCGCATCCCATCATTGTTTTCCCCCTTCTATCCTATGTATTGGAGATCGCTCTGCCCTTTTCCTTTCTGTGCTTAACCACTTTCTTGGATTTGAGATGCTCATTTTGGTACGATTGTGTTCGGGTTACAATTTTATGATGGATTTATGCCTTGGCCTTGACAACACACTAGAGCGCAAGCAAGTTTCGGCTCTGTAAATGCCCCTTGTAGCCTTAGGGCCATGGTTAATGTGTTTTTATTCTAACCGTGTAATATCTAAATGGCATGCAAAAATATGTAGATATGATAAATTTTTATGAGATTTAAAAACTTGAGACGAACTGATCTAAGCATTAGAATTTAGATATGGATTTTGGAGGTTTAATTTTCAAAGTGTTTAAGTACTAAAATATATGATTTGCACAATATCAAGTCTTACTAAAATTATTGGAGGCATATATTCTTGGAGGATTAGGTAGCATCAAAGATACTCCTGTAATTTTAATTTTTTTTATCACACCTCATATGTTTAGTAAAATTACCCAGTGGGTTTTTGTCATTCGATTATGCACAAATTAATAATAAAAAATTAAAAAGAAGAAATAAAGAATAAAATGTGAAATTAAGAGAAAAAGAGAAAATGGAATTATGTTATTATAATTTAAAAAATATTTTGTAATTAAAATACAAAAACAACTGATTCCCCTAATTATTCTTAAAATCTTCCGCCTCATAAAAGGCAGAAAAGCTCTTCTCACCTCCTATATTAGTCTTGTAATTCAAAATTTGAAATTATATAACTGAGCATAGTTGCATGATAAGGCCAAAATTTGGTAATAATTGTTCTATCAAGCCTTTTAATTCGAGGACCTTAAATAAAGTTTTCAAGTGCAATTTACCCAAACACCCGCCCGCCCGCCCTCCCCCCCCCCCCCCCCCCCCCCCCCCTCCCCGGCCCCCCGGGTCGCCCAAAAAAAAAACAAAAACAAAATGAAAACGCGTCCCCGCTCCCGTCGTGATAGTTGCTTCCGTCAATAAATATTCTCAGAGGGAGAATTCAGTAATTCCAATCAATTGATATTTCCCCTCTTTCTAACGGCAATTCTCATCTCCTCACAATCGAAAGGACGCGAAAACCCAAGCCCTTTCTTCTTCTTCTTCTCCTTCTTCTTCATCCACCAATTTGATCGATCTTCAACGATCTCGAAGCCCTAATCGCAATCTCAATCGGAATCGCCATGGGAGGTGGGGCAGAGAAGCTGATGAATCAGATCATGGAACTGAAATTCACATCCAAATCCCTGCAGCGCCAGGCCCGCAAGTGCGAAAAGGAGGAGAAATCCGAGAAGCTCAAGGTCAAGAAGGCGATCGAGAAGGGGAACATGGACGGCGCTCGAATCTACGCCGAGAATTCCATCCGCAAGCGCACCGAGCAGATGAACTACCTCCGCCTTGCCTCCCGCCTGGACGCCGTCGTCTCCCGCCTCGACACCCAGGCCAAGATGACCACCATCAACAAATCCATGTCCAATATCGTCAAGTCCCTCGAGTCCTCGCTCAACACCGGGAACCTCCAGAAGATGTCCGAGACTATGGACCAGTTCGAGAAGCAGTTCGTGAACATGGAGGTGCAGGCCGAGTTCATGGAGAGCTCCATGGCCGGATCCACCTCGCTCTCGACCCCGGAGGGCGACGTCAACAGTCTGATGCAGCAGGTGGCGGATGACTATGGCCTCGAGGTCTCGGTCGGCCTCCCGCAGCCGGCGGCGCATGCCGTGGCCGCCGCCAAGTCCTCTGAGAAGGTTGATGAGGACGACCTGTCGAGGCGCCTTGCGGAACTCAAGGCTAGAGGGTAATGGTTATGTGCAGAATAAGATGATATTGTTAATTGATTTGGTACTATAGCCATTTGGGATTTGATATTATATGCTGAAAAACCTTGTGTTTGTGGGAACTTAATTCAGTTGGGTTTCGGTGTTACGTGTAGAACTTGTGGTTACCATATGCATTTATTACTTTGTGTTTATCGGATTCTCTTATGAGATGGTTCTTGATGCAATTAGATGGGCAAGAAAACTGGAACCTGGCGCCTATTAACTATATAAAATAGTTTTTATGTTCTATGTATACATAGGGTTATATGTTCTGCTTAGAGAAGTTATATTAACTGAATCATGGAGTTATGTCTTATAGCCTGTATTAGTAAGCATACAAATGCAGTGTTTCATGACTGCTTCAAGTAGATCTTTGGTTTCTTTTTCTGATGTTGGATACTGAATGTGGTATGGTTTGTTTGGGATTTTGTTCTCCATGGAAGCTTGTATTATTTGTGTTTAACTGTAAATTGCTTTTGTGATGACTTTTGGTTCCCTTAGCATGTTGGTGTCCACTTTTGTGATAGATTGTTGTGAGAAGATGCTAATAGCTATAACAGAATGGTGAGTTGAGAAATTAAGTTATTGCCGTGGAGTTAGATAAATGATGAATGGCTCCGTGGAACGGAATGGAGTACGACTAGTTTTTGTTAAATGGTTTGGGGAAGCTGTGGGTATTGGGTTTGGGAACTTAAAAATAAACGAATATGTTGTTTGGGATTGGCAAATTACCCAAGTACCCTACTCATTGCCTGCTTATGCATTTGACTTTGAGGGTGTACTAGAATGGAAAAGTAAATAAATATATACTATCTAGAGTTATTGAGAGATATTTTAAGATTGATGGAGTTCTAAGAACCAGACAGCCATTATGAAGTACATCAAGTTTGCAGATTCTTGTGGTAATGGTGTGATGCCTGAACCCCACAAGTCAACAATTTTCAGCAGTTAGGTTAGACATGATTTTTTGCATGTACATGCTCGTCCCCGTATAATTTTTTTGGTCACAGCTACTCTGTATTATGCAAGTACTTGAAGAAACGATAAGGTCACATTTAAATATAACATGTGGAGCTAGTTCAATACACTTGTTTTTGGTCCTCTGGTGGTATAATGTTGCCTAGGCAGTTGTCCTGGTATATGATTAGGAGATGGTAGACCCCTGCTGCTTGAGAAGTTGTAGTACAAGGATATGAGACCTGAAAGTGTTCCCTTATGAATGGATCAAGTGCCCAATGAAATATGCTTGCAATTTGACATTGCTTGAATCCCTTATTCTAAAGTTATGAGTGCCTTGCCAGTATTTAATTTTGGGTGTCACGTCCAAGAACTCAATAATATGGCAAGCTGCAAAGGTGACTTGAAAAGCTGGTTGGTGGAATGAAATAAACTGCGAATGGAATAGCATATAGACCATGAGAGAGTGAGGAATATCCCATCTCAAGGATTGAGTGGAATAGCTTAGGAATACCTATTCTACTCATGCCCACTAGTAATTGCTATTCCGCATTTATTCTCTTCATGGTTCGGTAAGGGTAGTTATTTCTTGGCTATTTTACTTTTGATTCATGGGGATATTATTCATTACATGCTTTTGTTTTTTAATGAAATCGATATTCAGCTTTCCACTCTATTCCATTATTCCAACCATGTACTTTTGGGGACTGCTAGGCGAGGTGCAAAGTGACCTAGTAATTCTAATTTTGCAGCCTGCATATGGTGGAATGATCTGTGAGATTTTGATTGACTTGAGCACTTGCAATGAAAAAATAATTTGGTAGCATACTTATTATCACGACTCGTTGGCTGCTAAAATGAACCAGCGTTTTGCTGGAAGTTTCTCTTCTCTCAAGTGCTAGCATATTCAGATTCGCAGGATTTACCAAACCACACATGCACCTCAACGTGGGTTTGTCCTCTATTTATCTGGCATCACAATAAGTATTTGTTAAGATTCGCAGGATTAACCAAACCAAACATGCCCTTCAACGTGCATTTGTCCTCTATTTACCTAGCATCACAAGAAGTATTTTTTTAAGACTTGAAGTAACATGTACAAATTTCATACAATTTGAAAATGTTTTGAGCTCACTTGGCTGAGGACGCTAAAGATTATTAAATTATATAAAAATTGGTAACCATTCTAAACTTTCATGTGAAACAAGAATGATATGAGCTAAGTCAGGCTGTTAGAGCCACTGTTAGACCACGACGACAGTTATAACTTGTCAAAAAGGAAAAATGTTATATATCAATAACTTTATCATGTTCCATCCCATAGAAGATGGCCTGAAACTTCAAATTTAAGCATACTTGTCAACATAGTTGTGCACCCAAGTTATACTTTTAAATGAAACAAAATCTAAAATTTAAAAAATGACGACCATATAATCGTGATCATGGAAGAATATTTCATTCAACAGATCATGACAGTGACAAAAGTATCGATCCATATTATAATGTTGTTCGAGTCAAAATAATCAATGATGTTCTAACTCGTGCAGCGATGAAGTCAACCTGTGTCTTGCATTCGACGCGCTCCTATGCCTGTAGATTTCTTTTCCACTTAAATCTGAAATTGAATGCATCAGACCTGGTCTTAGATGACTTTAACCAGGTAATCCACTCAGAAGTCCTCTTGTTTCCAGTGTGATCGGAATCCCCTAAGCGGACAACGTCAACTTCTTCCAAGTAATGCCGCCAACATTTGTTTACGTAGAATCCACAGCAGCTTGGCTTGCCTAATTTCAAACTAAACATCTCCCTTATGAACTGTCATTCAAGCAAAACATCAATGAACATAAGTTGGCTTGTCTAATTTCAAACTAAACACCTCCCCTATGAACTGTCATTCCAGCAAGACATCAATGAAAATAATTATCACATGATCCCTTTAATATCACAATCATAGTCAACAAAAAGATCTAGACATTCTGCTAATGCCAACATTTTGAAAGAAGAAAAATGTTTCAAGCATCTGCAGAAATAGGGGTTCATGGTGATGCATGTGTGCGTGAGAAAGGAGTAGTACTACTGAGGTCGCAGAAATGTGCAAAAGCACAATAAATTGAAATTTCAGAACACCCTAACCATGATTCTTTTGACACTCCATCTTATTTGCAAGCATTTCGTGCGGGTAAAACTATTAGACAGAGAACAGGAGATGAAGATGAACTGTCTTACTAAGCCATGGGTAGAAAGTTACAAGTAAAGAAAACAAAACCTTTAAGATGTCGTCGGATGAAGATGTTACTAGAGATAGTCTTTCTGGGTGAGATGACTGTATCACATTATCCAACAGATCTTCAAAACTTGTAGATGATTTGATAATCTCAACCTTGAGATCACTAATTTGAGGGAGCTTGATTCCTCTCAATTCGTCATAGACAATCACATTCTTCGACCATTGCAAATTCCCAATAAAAAAAAAGGATATCTTTTAGACAGAACAAAGAAGGGGCCCAATCATTCAAATTTACTTACGTTTTTCACAATTTAAATAAAATGCATGCTATAACACGAGTTGTATAAAAATTATGGGCCATCATATTTGTCCATTTTCACCATTTAAATGAAAAGATGCTCTAACACGAATTGAATAAAAATTATGGGCCATCATATTTGTCCATGCTTTTTCAATCCATACAGTTGGACTTTTCATATCGTGGGGCTCCATAGGAGTGGCAATATGTCTAAACTAGGCGCATTGGCACTATATATTTCTTTTCTTTTTTTTTTGGTAAATGCCACTATATTTTTTTTCCCCAACAAAACTAATAAAATAGAAAATAATGATTTTGGAAGTGAAAATACTTTTTTTTAGGTAAGTACCTTATTAGAGCGTACGACCAATTTCAAACCTGATGAACGATTGAACTTCCCAAGAAATTCTCTTAGCTTGTCATTCCAAGATCTATCATTGACGTTGAGTGGGCACTTTAACGGTGGATCAAGTGACAAGGTAGCTTCCTGGAGACTTGACGGGTCCATAGAAGAGAATGGCAATTTATCACCTTCATACTCAAATGATATTAACTTTGGGGCATCAATCATGGCCTCAGCTAGGTTCTTGCAAATTCTCAAGGATAATCTCTTAAGCCGCTCACTTATAATTGTAATGCTTTTCAACATCCTACATCTACTTAGCACCAACTTCTCAAGAGAAGGAAAATTAGAGAGCTGATTTTCCAACCACTCACCAGTCATGCGGGCATCGTCCAAGGTCAAACTCTTCAGGGTTCTACAGCTAGACAAATTGAGATCGCACTGCACAGATTTCTTTCCATAATACCAAAATGTTTGAAGATTTGGTGCTACAATGTCAACCCACTTAATATCAAAGCATTGGTGCAACTCAACCCTATTTAATTTAACAAGATCCACAAGCCGCACAGTTTGCAACCCACTACAGCGCACCAGTCTCAAGTCAACAATCAAAGGACAGCTGCTTATAAAATTCTCAAATATCTGTTGATCCACTCGAATTCCGCCCAAATTCAGCTTCTGCAGAAGTGGGAGCTTGATTACACAGTCTGCATTCAACTTACACCCATGTAGCCTTAAAGCAGTAATTGTATTTGCAGTATAGATGTCCTCGGGGCAACAGCAATTTCTGTTTTCCTTAACTTGGAGATCCAACTCTTTGACATCACAAGAAGTAGCACAAAGCATCCAGGCTTGCAAATGTAAATCCAAATATCCAACATGAGATGTAACAAATAGCCTGAATTTCTGTATGCTTAACTTTTGAAAGTGGCGCATCCACAGTGAAAGACTGACAGAATCTTTAAAACTCTCTCCCACCCTGTCCAGATTTTGTCCTTCAGATAAACCACGTCTTTCTTTCTCTTGTTCTTTAAAGTTGCGTTGATCAAAGTCCAAAATGGGGAATGAATCCCACATGGCTCTCCATTTCTTAGACAGTATGCTAGTTCGGCATGCATCTTTTGTACGAAGGAAAGAAATAATGTGATGGATGAGATGATCAGGCAGTTGTGAGATCTGGTCCACGAAACCTGTGTCACCCATGGTGTTATCTTTTCTAGTTCGCTTACTTTTACCACTGTTGTTCTTATGTCGATTTTTCACCCTTTTTCTGGAAGCTATCTTCATCTGAAATCTTCACAAAAGATAAAAAGTAGATGTAAATTATCAGATTCACAAAAGATAATAAATAGATGTAAATTATCAGAAAATCCAATAGGAAACCTCTTCACCCAATAATAATGACGGAGAGGGAAAAATTGTTTGTTTGAAGATGCAGTGGCTAAAGCTGTCAATGAACTAACTGGAGCATAATACAGTTAAAATTTTCAGAGTGAAGTATAGCTTTTGAAGGCAAATATTACATTGACATAAGCTTTGAAAAAAAAACTGATGCATGGAAGTGCTTCACTCCTATATGTTGGAGACAGAACAGGTAAATAAACAAAATAAGGAAAATCTATCACATAGAATTCGTACAG